>CM038044.1:72489941-73739941 GCA_021397845.1 Areca catechu | reverse complement strand
TTGGTGATATGGCATGTGATGAGGTGGCTTGCTGAGGTGTACTCCACATGGTTGGGGGGGTTGATATGGCATCCCACATGGCTTGCAGAGGTGGCATCCTCTTTGGCTTAAATGGTTGTAGTGGTTGAGTGCATTCCATCATCAATTGAGCTTACTCAATTTCAAACCTTTCTTGGACTCAACTACTAAACTTAATAATTACAAGACCAATTTGATCCTAATTGGACTCAAAAGAAGCCAAATTGAAATAACCCTACTCTAATTACATGACTCAAATTTATTTAAAGAAGTAAACTGACTCTATTTACAAGAGATGAAAGAATTAAAGCCATACTGAATTAGATTTAAGCCTCTTCCAGACTTTGGTGCCCACACCAGTTCTCTCAGGGTGGGATGAACTCGACCCTATCGAGTAAGGACTGATCTGACTTTGGTACCTTTCTAGTAGGTCTGGGTCGATTTGTTGCATATCCTCTTGGGTGATCCAGGAATCCTCGGATTTGGGTCTTCCTCGCCATCGAACCAAATAACGTTGATAGCCCTTATTTCTGGTGGTAATTACCTGGTCATCCAAGATACTTTCAATCCGATCTCTCCATTATGGCTGAAGTGCTGGTGGACACTCAGGTAAGGTTTCTGTTGGCTTTGACTCCTTAGTTTTGATGATTAACAAAAGGTTGAGTATATGTTTGGACTAATGTTTCATCTCTAGATAAAAGTTTCAGGACTTAGGTTATTCAAAAAGAGTATCAAAAGAACATTGATGAAACTAAGTTTACCTGATTTGGGAAAGAGCTCTTCTACCTTGGACAAGATCAAAATACTCAAATTGGACCTTCTTGTTAAGAAATTATTGACAAAAGAAACAAAGGATTAGAGAAACTCAAGCATGGCACGCACATCTCAAAGAGTTTCAGAAAAATTCAGATCAGAGGTCGACCACCAGAGGTCGACACCTTGTCAAAGGTCGACCACCAGAGGTCGACTCATGAAGAGAAAAAAAGTTCAGCATGGTCGGCACGGCAAAATCTCAGTGGCACGCTCCAGAGGTCGACCACCAGAGGTTAACACCTGTCCAGAGGTCGACACCAGAGGTCGACTCATAGCCTGAGAATTCAAAATGGGCAGAACTATGGTACTCTGAATTTTTGCCTAAAATATACTGGAGGTCGACTCATGAGGTCGACACTTGATCCAGAGGTCGACTCATGAGGTCGACTCATGGCATAATGGCTAGTTTTTTTGAACTTCTGATTTGATTTCTAACGGCCATAAATGGCCATATTTTTGAATCTAACGGTCTTGTGGAGTTGTTTCAGCATGAATGAGGTATTTAACCTCCACCAAACTTCAAAAAAGACAAGGAGACAAAGTGAAAAAGTATAGGTTCAAAGTACAAAGCCTTCAATCACTTCCAAAGCCAAAAAGTGTGAGAAAACCAAGAGATTCCCTTCCCAAAAGCTTTCCATTTTTTGAGGAATCCAACATTCAAGTGTTTGGCATTTAGTGAGGTCCAATATTCCAAGACAAAAGGCTTGAAGAGTCTCCATCAAGAGCTTCAACGAATTTATTTTTGCTCAAAAGGAGTTTGTTTAGTTTTCATTACTTGTATTCATACTCTTTTGTCTTTAGCTAGTTTCAAGGGAATTTGAAACTAGAGTGAGGTTTGTTGGTGAGCCAATTGATAAAACCAACTAGGGTTGCTTGTAAGCCCGAAGCCAAAACAAGTGAGTGAGGTTTGTTGGTGAGCCAATTGATAAAACCAACTAGGGTTGCTTGTTAGCCCGAAGCCAAAACAAGTGTGTAAGGTTTTGACTTGTGAGCCTGGTAAAACAAGTCGGCTGTAATCTAAAGACTATAGTGAAAATTCCCAAGTGGAACTTGGGGAGTGGATGTAGGTGCTGGGTGCACCGAACCACTATATTTCTTGTGTGTTTGCATTGGTTTGCTCTTTAGCTTCTTTAGCTCGTTAATTGTCATTTTATTTCGTTGCTTCCGTTGCACAATTATTAAAGCACTATCACTCTTCACCTTAAAACCTGATAGCACATATATATTGCCTTAAATTTTTTAAATACCCAATTCACCCCCCCTTTTGGGCACCATATATGGGCAACAAGTGGTATCAGAGCACCGGTACTCTCTTGTAGGTCCAACGATCTTGAGTGAAAGATCATGGCCGCCCCAATTGGAATAGGTATAGTTGAAGGACAAGCATCAAATCGTCCTCCTTTCTTTAATGGCACAAACTACACTTATTGGAAAACTCGTATGCGTATTTATTTACAAGCTGTAGATTATCATATTTGGAGAGTAATCACTAAAGGGCCTCATCAGCCCACTCACTTGGTTAATGGCATTATCACCCCAAAATCTGAAGAAGAATGGGATGACAATGACATCAAACAAGCTGAGTTAAATGCTAAGGCGATGAATTTGTTATTCTGTGCACTTGATCCTAGTGAATTCAACAGAATATCAAATTGTATTTCCGCCAAAAAAATTTGGGATACACTTGAGGTCACCCATGAGGGTACACACCAAGTGAAGACCACTAAGGTGAACATGCTCATTCATACGTATGAGATGTTCAGGATGGAACCAACTGAAAGCATAAGTGAAATGTATACTAGATTTACCAATATAGTAAATGGTATGAGGAGTTTGGAAAAAATTATATCTAATGGTGAACTGGTTAACAAACTTCTCAGGTCTCTTCCGGCTTCATGGGATGCAAAAGTTACAGCCATAGAAGAAGCCAAGGATGTCAACACTCTACCTCTCGAGCAGCTTCTTGGATCACTGATGACCTACGAGCTTTCACTAAAGCAGAAAACAGTGGACAATGACAAGAAAAAGAAAGCCATAGCCTTCAAGTCCACTACAAAAGAAGAGTCAAGTGATGAATCTGAAGAAGAAGATGATGATGATGAGACAGCCCTAATTACAAGAAAATTTAAAAGATTCATGAGAAAGAAGAAGGGCTTCTACAAGAAAAGGCCACAAAAAGGTGATCACAACAAGGAGAAGGAGAAAGAGAAAGAAAGGGATCCACCCATCTGCTTCGAGTGCAAGAAGCCTGGACATTACAAAACGGATTGCCCTTTGCTTAAAAAGAGTAGAAGGATGTTGAGAAAGAAGGCCATGATGGCTACCTGGAGTGAGAGTGAGGACTCCAGCAGTGAAGAAGAGCAGCAGGTAGTCGCCAACCTATGTTTCATGGCCAATGAAGATAATGAGGTAAATTCTGAACCTGAAACTGAATTTACTTTCAATGAACTGCATGATGCTTTTGATGACTTAGTAATGGAATATGAAAAATTAAAATTAAAAAATAAGAAATTAAGAAAGCAAAATTTTGAGCTTATCAAAAATTCAGAAAAGTTTTCAAGTGAAATTGAAAATTTAATTCAAGAAAACAAGAAATTAAAAGAACATGTAAAGACTTTGACAAATGATAAAGATAATCTTTTTAAAGAAAATAATTCTATAAAAAATAATAGAAGTCTTAAAACTAATGAGAACATTGAAAAACAAAATAAAGAACTATTGCTTCAAAATAAGAATTACAAGGAAGAGTTAGAAAAAGTAAAACCCTTTGTAGAAAAGTTTACCTTTAGTTCAGAAAAACTAAATATGCTTTTAAATAGCCAACATGCAGTGTTTAATAAAGCTGGACTTGGATTTAAACCACACAATCAGCAAAAACTTTACAAAAACTTTTTCATACCTGCATCTTCTAATATTACCTGCTATACATGTGGTAAAGTAGGTCATAAATCATATGTTTGTAACAGAAGAAAATCAAATACCTTTAGAAAGATTTGGGTTCCAAAAGGAACCAACTTGACTAACCCTAAAGGACCCAAGATGACTTGGGTACCTAAAGTTTCAACTTGATCATTTTTTTGCAGGTGTGCCTTGCAACCAAAAATAAAAGAAGAATGTGGTATCTGGATAGTGGTTGCTCAAGGCACATGACTGGGGATGTGAAGCAATTCTCATCACTAGCTGCAATTGATGGTGGAAATGTCACTTTTGGTGATAATGGAAAAGGCAAAATCATCGGAATTGGTAAAATCCATATCACCCCTAATGCTTATGTAGATAATGTATTATTTGTTGATGGATTGAAGCATAATCTTTTTAGCATTAGTCAGTTTTGTGATAAAGGTTTTAAAGTAATTTTTGAATCATCTTTGTGCATGGTATCTAGTCTAGATGTTGATGGCATCAAGTTCACTGGTCTTAGACATGGAAACATTTACATGGTTGATCTTGATGATCTAGCCATGGAAAGTGGTCAATGCCTAGTGGCTAAGGAAGCCAAGGCAAGTGAAACTAGTTGGCTTTGGCACCGTAGGCTAGGGCATGCTAGTATGCAGTTGATTTCAAAATTAAGCAAAAATAATCTTGTAAAAGAATTGCCAAAACTCACTTTTGAAAAAGATAAAATTTGTGCTGCATGTCAATTTGGAAAACAAACTAAATCTACTTTCAAACCTAAAGGAGTAGTATCTACTACTAGACCCTTTGAATTATTGCATATGGACCTCTTTGGACCAACCAGAACAACTAGTTTGGGAGGTAAAAAATATGGGCTAGTAATTGTAGATGATTACTCACGATTTACTTGGGTAATGTTTTTAGCTCATAAAGATGAAACATTTTCAGCTTTTGTTAAATTTCATAAAAGGGTTTCAAACGAAAAAGATCTCACTATTGTTTCTTTGCGTAGTGATCATGGAACTGAATTTGAAAATCATGATTTTGAAGCTTTTTGTAATGAAAATGGTATTAGTCATAATTTCTCTGCACCTAGGACACCTCAACAAAATGGGGTGGTAGAAAGAAAGAATAGGACACTTGAAGAAATGGCATGCACAATGCTTTGCGAAAACGATTTACTTAGATATTTTTGGGCAGAAGCCATTAATACTTCCTGTTACATTTTAAATCATGTTTTAATTCGACCTATTTTGAAGAAAACACCATATGAGCTTTGGAAAAATCGAAAACCTAATCTCAAGTATTTTCGTGTGTTTGGTTGCCGCTGTTTCATATTAAACAATGGCAAAGACAATATCAGTAAATTTGATGCCAAGTCAGATGAAGGTATCTTTTTAGGATACTCTACTTCTAGCAAGGCATACAGGGTCTTCAACAGAAGAATACTTCTGGTTGAAGAATCAATTCATGTAGTGTTTGATGAATCTAACGAAAAATCTTCTAGAAAAGAAGATTCTATTGATGTTGAAACAGGTACAAAGAAACTTGAACAATTGACAATCAATGAAGATGAGCCCAAAGGAGATGATGATCAAGAAAGTCAAGATCAAATTCAAGAAATCAATGCAACTTCACCAAAACCATTACCTAAAGAATGGAGGTATGCACATGGACACCCTAAAGAGCTAATAATAGGTGATCCATCAAAGGGGGTAAGTACACGCTCTTCTATTAGAAATGTTTGTGATTATTTAGCTTTTGTATCTCAGATAGAGCCTAAGTCAATAGAAGAAGCTGAAAAAGATTGTAATTGGATTAATGCTATGCAAGATGAATTAAATCAATTTAAAAGAAATAATGTTTGGACTTTAACTGAAAGACCCCTTAATGTTTTTGTAATTGGCACAAAATGGGTTTTTAGAAATAAACTTGATGAACATGGTATTGTAATTAGGAACAAAGCTAGACTTGTTGCTAAAGGCTACAACCAGGAAGAAGGAATCGACTTCGATGAAACCTTTGCTCATGTTGCTAGGCTAGAAGCAATTAGACTTTTACTTGCTTTTGCTTGTTTTATGGATTTCAAGTTATTTCAAATGGATGTAAAGAGTGCCTTTTTAAATGGATTTATTGAAGAGGAAGTTTATGTTGAACAACCTCCTGGTTTTGAAAATCATGAATTTCCTAATCATGTCTTTAAATTGCATAAAGCATTGTATGGTTTAAAGCAAGCTCCTAGAGCTTGGTATGATAGATTAAGTTCATTTTTGATGAAAAATGATTTTTCTAGAGGCAATGTAGATAATACATTATTTTTGAAAAAGAAAAATGATGATCTCTTAGTAGTACAAATATATGTAGATGATATTATTTTTGGTGCTACTAACGAATGTCTTTGTCAAGAATTTGCGAAGTTAATGCAGAGTGAGTTCGAAATGAGCATGATGGGAGAACTCAATTTCTTCCTCGGACTCCAAATTAAGCAAACCAAAGAGGGGATCTCCATCAACCAAGCCAAGTACACAAGGGAAATTTTGAAAAAGTTTGGGATGGAGACCACAAAACCAATAGGTACCCCTATGAGCTCTTCATGTAAATTAGACAAAGATGAATGTGGTAAATCAGTAGACCAAAAATTATATAGAGGCATGATTGGTTCTTTGCTATATTTAACTACCAGTAGACCAGATATAATGTTTAGTGTTTGTATGTGTGCACATTTTCAGTCTGCTCCTAAAGAATCACATCTCTTAGCTGTAAAACGTATACTTAGATACTTATCTGGGTCAATCGAAATTGGTCTTTGGTACTCTAGGGAGTCATCATATGAATTAATTGCATATTCTGATGCTGATTTTGCTGGGTGTAAACTTGATCGAAAAAGTACTAGTGGAACTTATCAATTCCTAGGAGTTAATTTGATTTCATGGAGCAGTAAGAAACAGAATTCGGTTGCTCTATCTACGGCAGAAGCCGAATATATAGCAGCTGGAAGCTGTTGTGCTCAGGTTTTATGGATCAAACAACAACTCGAGGACTTTGGCATCAAACTAACTAAGACACCCATAAGATGTGATAATACTAGTGCAATCAATTTAACGAAAAATCCTGTTCAACATTCAAGAAGCAAACATATTGAAATAAGACATCACTTCATAAGAGATCACGTTCAAAACTCTAATGTATTGTTAGAATTTATATGTACTGATTATCAATTGGCTGATATATTCACAAAACCATTGAATGAAGAAAGATTTTGTATGATTAGAAGAGAACTAGGAGTCATTGATCCTTTTGCTTGAAACTCTTCAATTTTCATCAAAATTCCTCAAAAATGATTTATAAACTCTCAAATATGTTTAAAGGTTATTTTTCAAAATTTTATCAATTTTTTTAAAATTTTACAGAATTTTATTTTGGGTGATTTATTGTAGGAGGTCGACACTTGATATTTTCGGAGGTCGACACTTGAGGTCGACACTTAAGTTTTGGAGGTCGACACTTGAGGTCGACCCCTGAAAATTCTCAGAGGTCGACACTTGAACGAAAACCTGCTTTTTAAAAACCGTCCGCAAGCTTTTTTTCCCATTGTTTTCTTTACCTCTTCTTCGTGTGGTCCCCCTACAACTTCCCTAAACCTCCAAATAGTGGATTTCCACCCCTATCCTCGATCTTTTTGGGAAATCCTCACCTCCTCTCTTGCTTTTCTTGGAATCAACCTTCTATTTGACCGTTTTCTTGATTTTGGACAACCGAAAGCCCTCGAATCTTCCTACCCTCAAATCTCGGCTGTTTTTCAATTGAAAACACGTATTTCTTTCGTCCGTTTCTTACCTTTTCCTCATTTACTCTCGATTTCCTCCAATCTCACAAACCCTATTTCACTATTTCACATTCTCCTCTTTTTCCCAATTAGTGAACCTCTCTTAGCCTTACTCCCTAAGTTACCCCTCATCCTCACACATGGGTCCGAGAAAACACCAGGCAGTAAGGAAAAGGAGATTGGAACAGGGGTAGGGTAGTACTGAGCGGCGAAGGAAAGTAAGACATGAGCATGAGCCGACCCCAGAGCCACCTGCACCAGTGCCAGCTAGCCTAGTCCGAAAGAGCATTGCTAGTGGCAGGCGCGTAGATATTCCATTCTGGGATCAGCATCACTTCTTCATTGGAGATGTACTGAGAGATGCAGGTCTGGTTCATTTTTGTACCATGTCCGAGAGATACTACCCAGACCTCATCAGAGAGTTTTATGGATCCATGGCCACTGATGGCATTGGATGGTCCGCTACAGTTCGAGGGATTGAGATTCCAGTGACACCTGAGGTCATCAATCGCATCTGGAGGATTCCACTTCATGGCACTGCTGCCACTACGATCAGCGACAGAGAGCACGCCTTCAGGTGTATCCTAGAGCGTGAGGATGTTAGCGGCATTTCCACAGTGTCCGCTAACCAGCTTTCACTGGAGATGAGAGTGCTACATCACATCATCGCCCGTATCTTGATTCCGAAGAGCGGGAGATTTGATTTTATCACTGAGCGTGAGCTAGTGTTGATGGTGTCCCTGAGCCAGCGGACTCCCATCAACCTTCCCAGGATCATGCTTCAGCAGATGGGTGAGGCAGCTTCTCACAGGAGACTTGTGCAGCCGTACGGGATGGAACTGACTCAGATATTCAGAGAGCATGGTGTCTCATTCGACGGCATACCCTTTAGTCAGCTACAGCACTCAGATACTTATGGAGAGAAATCCCTACATAGAATGGGATTTCGACTGATTGGCGACCGATGGGTACGACGAGAGTCTGGCCAGGAGCCAGATGAGGAGGATGAGATCCGAGCTGCTGAGGCAGGGCCTTCAGGACCTACTGATCATGGTACACCTCCTCGCCCAGCACCGGAGACATAGACTACGGAGCCTGAGCCATTCACGCCACCACCTTCATCAGCTCCGGTACCTACTGCTACACCACGGAGGACTTCAGTGAGGATATCGGACTTCGAGCAGCGAGTGACAGATCAGATTTCAGAGGTCCGGACAGAGATCACTGGTGTACGGCAGGAGATTCATGATCTGCGGATACACACAGACACACGCATTAGTGCTCTCTCAGCTAGTATGGATACAGGATTCAGACAGATCCTCAGCTTATTGAGATTAGCACTGCCATCAGGGACTGCAGATCCGACAGTATCTCCTCCACATGATGATGATGATGATGATGATGGTGATGATGATGCTGATGACTCTAGTGGATACAGTGATAGTGATGGAGATCAGCCTGGAGCAGGTAGATCTGATGTTCCACCTGCAGAGCCGATTCCAGAGATTCCCCCTTCAGCTGATCTTCCTTCCACTGATTTTCAGAGTTCAGATCCTCCAGCCACAGCTGTGCCAGTTGATATTGAGCCTACAGAGTCACTATTTGAGACTATCACTGGGATTCCGGATGACATAGATGAGCATACAGAGACAGACATTGATGATCCCACAGCTTATGAGCTAGTCAGCAGGCAGACTCCAGCTCAGTCTACTCAGCATGCTGATCCGTCCACTCCTTCAGCTACTGCCTCTGTCTCGACTTCTGTGGAGCCCTTACCTAGGACTTATAGATCTCGTAGGACTACCCCTAGGTTTGGTCCCTCTCTGAGGACTCGGAGTTCCTCTCATAGGACTCCAAAATCCTCATCTAGGATCATGGCTCCTGTATCTTTTGACATACCTTCTGATGAGGAGTAGCCTCATAGATTTACTTGTTGTATTTAGTTTGCTTTGTATGGTTTGTTGTATCAGTGTTTTGTGCCTACCTTGTAAGCAATTTTGTAACTGAATACATTTGCTTTTATCTATATTGTGCCATTTTATCTGATACCAGCTCTTAGCATCTATCTTCTTAAACCCTCAAGTTAGAATATTTTGTTGTATGCACAAATTAAGGGGGAGCATATATTTTTATACTTTATTGTAATTCAACATAAGTTTCATTAATATATCTTTCACTACAAAAATGACTTTTTGATTCTTGACAAAAAGCGGGAGTAGAAAAGTATATATGTATTTATGAGACTCCATCTTATGAGTAGTAAAGGTTATATGATTCTTATCTTTTTGGGCTTATGAGAATGTTTTCACAAAAAGAAAGAAATAAATGAAAAGTAAAATCTTTTTGACTCTTGAGAATATTTTCACAAAATTTTTATGATACACTCTTGCATGAATACTCTTGCATGAAAGGATACTTTGAAAATTTTTATTATTACTATATTTTGCTCTTGGACTTAATTGCATATATACTCAAGGTTTTGTCATCATCAAAAAGGGGGAGATTGTTGGCTTTGACTCCTTAGTTTTGATGATTAACAAAAGGTTGAGTATATGTTTGGACTAATGTTTCATCTCTAGATAAAAGTTTCAGGACTTAGGTTATTCAAAAAGAGTATCAAAAGAACATTGATGAAACTAAGTTTACCTGATTTGGGAAAGAGCTCTTCTACCTTGGACAAGATCAAAATACTCAAATTGGACCTTCTTGTTAAGAAATTATTGACAAAAGAAACAGAGGCTTAGAGAAACTCAAGCATGGCACGCACATCTCAAAGAGTTTCAGAAAAATTCAGATCAGAGGTCGACCACCAGAGGTCGACACCTTGTCAAAGGTCGACCACCAGAGGTCGACTCATGAAGAGAAGAAAAGTTCAGCATGGCCGGCACGGCAAAATCTCAGTGGCACGCTCCAGAGGTCGACCACCAGAGGTCAACACCTGTCCAGAGGTCGACACCAGAGGTCGACTCATAGCCTGAGAATTCAAAATGGGCAGAACTATGGTACTCTGAATTTTTGCCTAAAATATACTGGAGGTCGACTCATGAGGTCGACACTTGATCCAGAGGTCGACTCATGAGGTCGACTCATGGCATAACGACTAGTTTTTCTGAACTTCTGATTTTATTTCTAACGGCCATAAACGGCCATATTTTTGAATCTAACGGTCTTGTGGAGTTGTTTCAGCATGAATGAGGTATTTAACCTCCACCAAACTTCAAAAAAGATAAGGAGACAAAGTGAAAAAGTATAGGTTCAAAGTACAAAGCCTTCAATCACTTCCAAAGCCAAAAAGTGTGAGAAAACTAAGAGATTCCCTTCCCAAAAGCTTTCCATTTTTTTGAGGAATCCAACATTCAAGTGTTGGGCATTTAGTGAGGCCCAAGATTCCAAGACAAAAGGCTTGAAGAGTCTCCATCAAGAGCTTCAATGAATTTATTTTTGCTCAAAAGGAGTTTGTTTAGTTTTCATTACTTGTATTCATACTCTTTTGTCTTTAGCTAGTTTCAAGGGAATTTGAAACTAGAGTGAGGTTTGTTGGTGAGCCAATTGATAAAACCAACTAGGGTTGCTTGTAAGCCCGAAGCCAAAACAAGTGAGTGAGGTTTGTTGGTGAGCCAATTGATAAAACCAACTAGGGTTGCTTGTTAGCCCGAAGCCAAAACAAGTGTGTAAGGTTTTGACTTGTGAGCCTGGTAAAACAAGTCGGTTGTAATCTAAAGATTATAGTGGAAATTCCCAAGTGGAACTTGGGGAGTGGATGTAGGTGCTGGGTGCACCGAACCACTATATTTCTTGTGTATTTGCATTGGTTTGCTCTTTAGCTTCTTTAGCTCGTTAATTGTCATTTTATTTCGTTGCTTCCGTTGCACAATTATTAAAGCACTATCACTCTTCACCTTAAAACCTGATAGTACATATATATTGCCTTAAATTTTTTAAATACCCAATTCAACCCCCCCTCTTGGGCACCATATCTGGGCAACAGTTTCTCTCTCAAAGGTTGGGTAAGGTCTAAAAGGCTCGCTAGGAATTAATGCTGGCTCTTTGTATTCTTTCAGATCAGAAATGTTAAACATGGAACTAATGCCATAATCTGGGGTAACTTTAACATGTATGCATTAGGTCCGATTCTCTTTAATACTTTGAAGATGTTCATTCAGATTTAATTTAACATGCAAATTCCTTCATGAAGATTTCACTTTTGTTTACATGGAAAAGTAGCCTAGTTTTTTACTTCATTTTTCATTTAACTACTACTATCTCCTCCTAGATTGCATCATTCCATTTCATCCTGCATCACCTCCCTTGATTATTAAAACTCACCTCCAGTGCAACCTTGTTTTCCATTTGTGCATGGACTTGTTCAACCAACTCTGTGCTAGCCTAAGCCCGTAAATTCTCGAAGCCTGGCACTCTAAACTCAAAAACTCTCAAAACCCAGCACTCTAAGCCTAGAAACTCTCGAAGCCCGGCACTCTAAGCACCGAAACTCCTAAAGCTTGGCACTCTAAGCCTGGAAACTCTTGAAGCCCGGCACTCTAAGCCTGAAAACTCCTGAAGACTGAAAACTCTTGAAGCCTGAAAACTCCTGAAGCCTGGTACTCTAAGATCGAAAACTCTCGAAGCTCAGAACTCTAAGTTCGAAAACCCTCGAAGCTCGGCACTTTAAGCCCAGAAACATTCAAAGCCCAGCACTCTAAGCCAGAAAACTCTCGAAGGCCAGCACTCTAAGCCTAGAAATTCCAGAAGCCCGGTACTCTAAGCTCAGAAACTCCCAAAGCCCGGCATTCAGGACCTAAAGCTTTGCCAGCCTCTCGGCTCTGACCACCTTGCTCACAGTCCGGAGATGTCCACTGGGAAACTCCAGAAGTCCAGGCCATCTACCACCTGACTCATAGCTTGGCACATCGAGCCTCCTAGCCTCCTACTCCAAGCTTCCTCGCCCACTCACCAGGCCTCTAGACCTCTTTCATTATGCCTCTCGGCCTTCTTCATCGGGCTTCTAGTCCTCCTTCACCAGGCCTCCTGACCTCTTTCACCAGGCCACCCGGTCCTTCATCAGGCCTCCCAGCCTCCTCCACCAGGCTCCTCAACCTCCGATGCCAGGCCTCTCGACCCCTTTCATCAGGCTTCCCAACCTCCTTCACCAGGCCTCATGACCCCCTTGTTGGCTCTACCTTGTGATTTTGATGACTAACAAAATGTTGAGTACATATTATGTACTACTAATTATTTCTAGTTATGAGTTGTCAGGAAACAAGTATCTCAAATTCTCAAAATTAAAGTTCCATGGCACGCTTTGGCATGAAGTATCTTTCACGATTTGAGGAGTCTTTTCCATGCAAAAAGGGCTTAAACAAGTTCAATTATTGCTTATTTATATTGCATTTAAGTTTTACAAACAATACTTATGTTTTTGGCTTGATTGGTACTTAATTCTCAATTTTGCAGAACCAAGTGTCCACACCAGGAATGCTAAGTGTCGACACTTCAGCATTTGGCATGTAGAAAATCTCCTTGGCATGCCAAGTATCGACACCCAGAATTCAAGTGTCAACACCTGAAACTCAAATGTCAACACTTAAGTTTCCAAGTATCGACTCAAGGCCTGAGACTTTTTGAAAATCCAGAACTTGGTCATGGAGAGTTTTTGTGTCAAGTGTTGACACCTGTGAATCAAGTATTGATACTTAAAAGTTCAAGTGTTGATACCTGGAAGTCAAGTGTCGACACCTGACAGCCAAGTGTCGACACCTAACAACCAAGTATCGACACTCGGGTTCTGACAGCCCTAATAGATCTATTTTTTTAAGTTGAAAAAACATCTTTTCAAGTTCCCAATGGCTAGTTTTGAAGCTCCAACGGTCTCAAACCATTTTTTGAAAGTTTTTGAAGTATTTAAGCTTCACCAAACTCATTCTTGATGCATTAAAATCCTTTGAAAGCTCAAAAGCCAATATTCCCTCAAGAACTTCATTCAAAAGCCATTAAAAGAGAGATTCCCTGAAAAAGCTTACAAGCCTATCCTTTCATCATTCCAAAAAAGAGAGCTTGAAGAATATTCCAAGAAGAAGACAAGACAAGCATCAATTAGAGCCTCAAAGCTTCCATTCTACTCTTGAAGAGAGTTTGTTTTGTTTATTTAAATTGTATATATGAAATTCTTTTGTGTTTTGACCTCGCTTTCAAGGTTTTCTTGAAAGTAGGTTATTGTGGTTGTTGGTGAGCCAAAGGGACAAAACCAACTAGGGTTGACTTGTGAGCCCGAAGATAAAAGAAGTGTAAAGGTTTGTTGGTGAGCCTAGGTGATAAAACCAACATAGGTTTTGACTTGTGAGCCTTTGGAAAAACAAGTCGGCTGTAATCTTGGAGAGATTATAGTGGAATTCCCAAGGGTGGCTTGGGGAGTGGATGTAGGTGCTAGGTTTACACCGAACCACTATAAACCTTTTGTTTGTGTGTGATTGTTTCTTTTATTTCTTACACTCTATTACTTGAACTCTAATTATTGCCTTCCACTGCATATAATCTAGTGCATCAATCATAATGTTCACAAACACCATAAGGCCTACACATTATTTAAATTTTTAAAAGACCCAATTCACCCCCCCTTTTGGGCTCCATTTCTGGGCAACAAGTGGTATCAGAGCATCGGTACTCTCTTATAGGTCCAAGGATCTTGAGTAAAAGATCATGGCAGCTCCAATAGGAATGGGTGTAGTTGAAGGTCAAGCTTCAAACTGTCCCCCACTATTTAATGGCATGAATTACACATATTGAAAAACTCACATGCGCATATTCATTCAAGCTATTAATTATAATCTTTGGAGGACAATCATCAAAGGTCCTCATCAGCCTACTATGTTGGTTAATGGCATTCTCACTCCAAAAATGAAAGATGATTGGGATGAGAATGACATTAAGCAAATAAAGCTTATGCGAAGGCTATGAATCTAATGTTTTACTCCCTTGATCCGAGTGAATTCAATAGAATATCTAACTGTATCTCCTCTAAGAAAATATGGGACATACTTGAGGTTACCCATGAGGGTGCACAACAAGTGAAAACTACTGAGATTAACATGCTCATTCACACATAAAAAATGTTCAAGATGGAACCTACTAAATCTATTAGTGAGATGTATACTAGGTTAACAAATATTGTGAATGGCATGAGAAGCTTAGGAAAGATTATATCTAACGGTGAACTTGTAAATAAACTTCTTAGGCCCTTCTGGCTTCATGGGATGCCAAGGTGACGGCCATAGAGGAAGCCAAGGATGTCAACACTCTACCCCTCGAGCAACTGTTAGGCTCATTGATGACTTATGAGCTTTCTTTAAGATAAAAGAATGTAGATGTCGACAAGAAGAAGAAAGTGATTGCTTTCAAATCCACCGCAAGAGAAGAGTCAAGTAATGAGTCCGAAGAAGAAGATGAAGAAGATGAGATATCTCTCATGGCAAGAAAGTTTAGGAGGTTCATGAGAAAGAAGAAGTACAACTTCAAGAAGAAACCCCTAAAGGAGAGCCTAGCAAAGAAAAGAAAAAGGAGAATGACAAGGAGCAGCCCACATGTTTTGAGTGCAAGAAACTGGGCCACTTCAAGATGGACTGCCCCTTACTTAAGAAGAGCGGAAGAAGACTTTGAAAGAAGGCCATGATGGCAACTTGGAGTGACAATGAAGACTCTAGTTCTGAGGAAGAACAACAAGAAGTAGCAAATTTCTGTTTGATGGCCGACAATGATGAGGTATTATTCGTAACTGAAAATGGGTTTACATTTGATGAGTTGCATGAAGTTTTTGATGAGTTAGTAATAGAATTTCAAAAACTAAAATCAAAACATAAAGAACTAAAAAGGCAAAATTTAGATTTAGTCAAAGCTAATGACAAGTTTTTAACTGAAAATAATTGCCTACTTCTTCAAAATAAAAAGTTAAATGATAAGATTGTTGTTCTTGAAAAAGAAAAGGAAGTTTTGAAAAAGAAAAACTTTTCGGTATCAAGTGAAAACCTTTCAAAACAGAACAAGGAAACATTGGATGAAAACAAGAAATATAAAGAAGAAATTGAAAAGTTAAAACCTTTTGTTGATAAATTTACAAATAGTTTCAAAAAATTGAACATGCTTTTAAATAATCAAAGAGCTATTTTTAATAAAGCCGGTTTAGGTTTTAGAAATCAAAAGAAACAAAAATTTTTCAAGAATTTCTTTGTGCCTGCATCATCATCCATTACATGTTATACTTGTGGTACTATATGGAATAAATCTTACTTGTGCAATAAGAGGAAGTTAAGTAATGTTAAGAAAGTTTGGGTTCTAAAAGGAACCATTACCACTAACCTAAAAGGATCCAAGATGACTTGGATACCTAAAATCTCTACCCGATTTTTATTGTAGGTGTGCCTTGCAACCAATAAAAAAAGAATGTGGTACCTCGATAGTGGTTGCTTAAGGCACATGACTGGAGATGTGGAGCAGTTCTCATCACTCGAATATCATAATGGTGGTAATGTGACATTTGGTAAAAATGGAAAGGAAAAAATTATCGAAATTAGTAAAGTCCATATCGCCCCTTCTACTTACATTGATAATGTATTGTATGTTGATGGTTTGAAACATAATTTACATAGCATTAGTCAATTCTGTAACAAAGATTTTAAAGTTGTTTTCGAATCTTCTATGTGCATTGTTTCTAGTTTAGATGATAATGGCATCAAGTTCATTGGTCATAGGCATGGCAATATTTATATGGTTGATCTTGATGATCTTCCTATTCAAAATGGTCAATGCCTAGTGGTAATGGAAGCCAAGATCAATGAAACTTGTTGGCTTTGGCATCGTAGACTAGGACATGCTAGTATGCATTTGATTTCAAAACTTAGCAAAAAGAGTTTGATAAAAGATTTACCAAAACTTAGTTTTGAAAAGGATAAGATTTGTAGTGCTTGCCAGCTTGGAAAACAATCCAAAAGGAGTAATCTCTATATCTAGATTCTTAGAGTTGCTTCATATGGATCTCTTTGGGCTAACTAGAACATCTAGTTTGGGAGATAAGAAGTACGGTCTAGTTATTGTAGACGATTTTTCATGTTTTACATGGGTCATGTTTTTAGCACACAAAGATGAAACATTTTTTAAATTCATTAGATTTCATAAAAGAGTTTCAAATGAAAAAGGTGTTTCAATTGTATCTTTGAGAAGTGACCATGGAACTGAATTTAGAAATTTTGATTTTGACTAATTTTGTATTGAAAATGGCATTCATCATAACTTTTTAGCACCTAGAACACCTTAACAAAATAGGATGGTGGAAAGAAAAAATAGAACTCTTGAAGAAATGGCATGCACCATGCTTTGTAAAAATGACCTACCTAGATATTTTTGGACGAAAGCCATAAACACTGCATGCTATGTTTTGAATCATGTTTTAATTCGATCGATTTTAAAGAAAACACCATATGAGCTTTGGAAGGGTAGAAAACCTTTAATTTGATATTTTTGAGTTTTCAGATGCTGTTGTTTCATCTTAAACAATGGTAAAGATAATTTGAGCAAATTTGATGCCAAGTCAGATGAGGGTGTCTTTCTAGGCTACTCTACATCTAGCAAGGCATACAGGGTCTTCAACAGAAGAACACTTGTCGTTGAAGAATCCATACATGTTGTGTTTAATGAATCTGACCAGAAATCTTCTAGAAAAGAAGATGTGCTTTGTGATGAAACAAGTACCAAAAGAGTTGAAGAAGTGAACAACAATGAAAAGCCTACAAAGGAACAAGAAGTTGATTAAAACAATGAAGGAGATCAAGCACAAGGTGATGAAAACACATCTATAATTGATCCTCTACCCAAAGAATGGAAATATGCTCATGGACACCCCAAAGAACTTATCATTGGTGATCCATCTAAGGGTGTAAGTACTCAATCATCCCTTAGGAATGTTTGTGATTACTTAGCATTTGTATCTCAGATTGAACCTAAAACTTTTGAAGAAGCCAAAAATGACTGTAATTGGATTAATGCTATGTAAGACAAACATAACCAATTTAAAAGATACAATGTTTGGACTTTAGTAGATAGGCCTTCAAATGTTTCAATTATTGGCACAAAATGGGTTTTTAGAAACAAACTTGATGAAAATGGAATTGTTACAAGAAATAAAGCTAGACTAGTTGCCAAAGGATACAATCAGGAGGAAGGGATTGATTTTGATGAAACCTTTGCTCCTGTAGCTAAACTTGAGACAATTAGACTATTGTTGGCTTTTGCTTATTTTATAAATTTTAAATTATTTCAAATGGATGTTAAAAGTGCCTTTTTGAATGGTTTTATCGAAGAAGAAGTTTATGTTGAACAACCACCTGATTTTGAAAATCATGAATTTTCAAACCATGTTTTCAAACTTCATAAAGCTTTGTATGGTTTGAAACAAGCTCCTAGAGCTTGGTATGATCGTTTAAGTTCTTTCTTGCTCAAAAATGATTTTACTAGAGGTAATGTTGACAAAACATTATTTTTGAAGAAAAAGATTGATGATCTCTTAGTAATACAAATATATGTAGATGATATCATATTCGGTGGTACTAACGAATCTCTTTGTCAAGAGTTTGCAAAGTTAATGCAGGGTGAGTTCGAGATGAGCATGATGGGAGAACTTAACTTCTTCCTTGGACTCCAGATAAAGCAAACCAAAGAAGGAATCTTCATCAACCAAGCTAAGTAGACAAAAGAAATTCTAAAGAAGTTTGGGATGGAGAACACCAAGCCATTAGGTATGCCTATGAGCTCCTCTTGTAGACTTGACAAAGATGAATTAGGTAAATCTGTTGACCAAAACCTATATCATAGCATGATTGGTTCATTGTTATATCTAACTGCTAGTAGACTATATATCAATCCTAAGTTATTTAAAAGAGTTTGGAATTACCGGTTTCCTCTCATGGTGTTTTTCTCTGGACTCTCTCACGTTGTCTTGCGAGCCTTCACGGATTTTCTTAGTTGCAGGCCGTGAATGATACGAGAAGGGAAGAAACAGGGTGTGCAAAGAGAGGAAGAAATAGGGCACGAGGAAAAGGAACAGGCCATACAGTTTAAGAGGAGCAGCAAGTGTTTGGGATGGATTTCTGAGTGCAGAAATTTGTTGAGGGACCCATCCTTCTGGGAGTTGGATCGGCGAGAGCCCGTGCGTGGATACTCTAGAGGGTAGACATTTGGACACCTTGAGAGATTGGATCGATCTCTTCCGTTCTTCTTGTAGTTGCAGATCTTATTTGCTATTGAAGGAGTTCAATCGGCTGCGTTGATTTGCTGTTAAAGGAAGCAATATAAGGTATATTATTTATTTTTGTTATCATGCATGTTTAGATCTAGATTTTATTATATTGTTTATGATTATTGCACCTGCCTATACATGCCTGTGTATTAGTTACATGCATCATGTTTATGTTAGATCCTGTGCATGAGTAGGGTTTTCCATATGCATGTTTAAAAATTTTAATTAAGCAATACCTACTCCCTAGTGTAGCGTGCCTAGGGTAGGCATCTGATGCACTGGTTTTTCTTCAGTGGTATCAGAGCCATAGGTTCCTTGTAGCATATCATGATTGTATGTATTGTTAGTTTTGGATCTGTATCTAGATTAGGGATTACTTTTAGGAACCTAGTTGAGACCTTCACCATGGCCGTGTTTCCAGATTAATCAGGGTTTAAAACCCCTAATTTTTATGGCACGAGATGGTTTGTCTGTGTTGGCCTTTTTAGAAGGATCCTTAAAGGAAACCTATGGTATTAAAAATATTTTAATCCTGATACATGATTATACATTGGCATACGCTTGCAATATTATAAATGATATGATGGAACTAGATATGATGCATGAAAGATGTAAAAGGGTTTTACATGAATTTAATTAAAAATATTTTAATTAAAAGTTGGCTTATAATCTAACAATTATGATTTGAAAGATTAATTAAATGACAAGCCAGATTAGGATTTATGAAACCTAATGTCATTTGAATAAGCTATCTGGGTTAATTGGGTTAGCTATCTAATTCGGTCTGTTAATTGGGTTAGACCTAAGGTTAGTTAAATTGGACTTAAGAGAAATAATAAAATGTTGATTAAGGACCTTCTCTTTAGTATCTATCTAATAGTTAGATGGTTTAGTCCATTCTTCTAAAATGGATCTAATTAATGGCTCTATGGTAAGCCCGAGTTCTTAGGCTGGTCTAATCAAGTCTAGTAAATCGATTGGTGTCTAGGCAGGTTTGGCAATTTTGATCATGGCTGCATGAGGCTACCTCTTTCCTGGCCAACTTGGTTGGTGTCTAGGAAAGATGGTTAATAGCAGATACTCATCCATGACCTCACCTACCTGGCCAATCCAGTGAACCAGAACTTATTAGAAGAGCTTATTGATTCGAGTTAACCCATGTCACCTAAGTTGATCAGCCTGTCTAATCTTTAGGTGCCCATGGACCAACTTGTTGAATTTAATTCAACCCTCCTAAGAATTGATTTGTTCAGTGGAAGGTTGATCCATGTTCTTCTCTCTATTCTTCTGTCATAATTTAATTAAAATCCTTTAAAATTATTAGGTCCTTAAAAAGACTAAGTCAATGAGTTGATGGCGTCTTAGCCTCCCATTAAGTGGGTTAGTAATTAGTCCTTTAGCTTGGTGTACATCGACAGTTCCATAGAATGGGTGTGCATCCGGTTACTGGGACTACTTTCCTATAGATGATGGTTCAATACAACCTTCTTAATGGTGATCAGGTGGGCCGGCCATAGTCGGGCTTGGTCATTCGTTAGCTGGAAGTATTGGATTTGTCATATTAATGGTTGGACCTAACCAGAGATCCACAATAGGAGGACCCTAGGTCGATTGGGGGTTCTGTGGGGCAAAATTTTATTACTGGAAGTTGCTTAGTGAAGCAATTGGTTAGAGAATCTACCTTTAGGCGAGTATGGGTGAGCCGGCCATCGTCGGGCTCATACGTGGTCTATTGGATTTCAGTACCCATTATGAAATGATGATTTTACGAATTTGAGTTAAAGGCTCCCAATATGAAAAATTAGTGGGAGGGACCTTTAGACTAAAGTCCAAGTCTTTTGGTTTAATTGATTAATTCATATACTTAATTTGGTCTTAATTTTCCTTCAAATGTCTTCAAACCATTAACTCCAATCACTTCTCGATAGCGAGAAGTTAAAGGGTCCCAATTTCGAAAGTTGGTATCGAAAATTGAGGATAGTCCTGGAGCACGAGTGGATCCTTTATGTGATAATGGATCCAACACCCGAAATCCCTCCTACCAATGCTCGAAGTTTGGTCAGGGACACTTATTTAAAGTGGGTTTCTGATTGGACTACTGTCCGATGCATAATGTTTGCGACGATGAACGACGAGTTCAGTCGCAAATTCGAGTAGGCCCAGCCAGACAAAATCCTTCAAAAGTTGAAGGAATCTTTCGGCATGCCAGATAATGTGGAGTGGTACAAAGTGTCTTGTGCCATCTACAATGCCAAAATACAGAATGGCGCTTTGGTCACTGATCATATATTGATCAAGATGATCGAACGATTGGGCAAGCTCGGATGTCCCTTGCACGAGCAACTCGGCAAAGATGCGATCCTGAATTCTCTACCCTCCTCCTATCTTGACTTTCTCGATATTATATAATGAATAAGCCTGCAGTCAATTACCATGGTTTGATGGGGTTGCTGTAGACTTACGAGAAGGATCACCAACTGAATAAGAGGGTGGTAAATTTAGTGAGAGGTTTTAGAGGTCGTCATCCCTTTAAGAAAGGGAAGAATAAAGGTAAGGGAAAGAAGGTGTAGAGTGCTCCTAGCCAAAGTCAGGCCAAGAAAGTGAAAGCTAATCAAGCCAGTGCAGAGTGCTTCTATTGTAAGAAGCAGTGACACTGGAAGAGGAACTGTCCTCTTTATCAAGCATCCTTGGACCCGAACAGGCCAAGGAAGTGAAAGCAACAGGGTGCTAGACAAGGTATTTATGTGATAAAATCTTGTAATTTCTTTATTTGTGACACTGCTAACTGGGTATTGGATACTGGTAGTCCTATTCATGTTTGTAATTCAATATAGGAACTGTAAGTTAGCAAGAGATTCGAGGATGGGGAGCAGTTCCTGAGTGTCAGAAATGGAAATTGTGTTCTAATGCTGGCGATTGGAGTTCTGAGTCTTGTTTTTGAATCTAGTACTATCGAATTAGTCGACTGTCATTATTGTCCTAGTTTTATTATAAGCATTATCTTTGTAGGCCTATTGGCCAATTGTGGTTATGAACTTTCAATAAAAGGAGATTTTTGCCAAGTTATTATGAATAACTTTGTGATAATAAAAGCTAAGTTAAATAATGGCATTTATGTTTTGTCACGGCTTGTTAATGTAATGTATACGTCTAAAAAATGCCCAAGGATAGAAAATGTCAGTGACTTGTATCAACGACACTGTAGGCTAGGTTATGTTAACCAAAATAGGATAAACAAGTTACGAGGAGATGGCCTCCTCAAGGTCAGTGATTCTGACTCATTGTCTATTTATGAATCTTGTTTGATTAGTAAAATGGCCAAGTCACCTTTTACTGGAAAAGGTGAACGAGCTATAGAACTTCTGAGTCTCATACATACTGATGTATGTAGACCCATGATAGTTAGTGCTAGAGGTGGATATAGATATTTCATTACATTTATAGACGACCTTTCTAGGTATGCTTATGTCTTTTTGATAAGACATAAATCTGAGTCATTTAAAATGTTCAAACGATATCATAATGAAGTGGAGAAACAAACTAGAAAGAGTATTAAAATACTTTGATCTGATCGAGGCGGTGAATACCTATCCGGTGAGTTCATGACATATCTTGAGGAGAATGGGATTCTCTCTCAGTGGACTCCTCTAGGAACACCCTAGTTGTTAGGTGTGTCTGAAAGGAAGAATCGAACCCAGTTGGACATGGTTCAAACCATGATAGGCTTTGCAACTCTACCGCTGTCCTTCTAGGGATATGCACTTGAGACAGCTTGTTACTTGCTGAATAATATTTTGAGTAAGTCTGTTGTCTCCACTCCATATGAGTTATGGACTGGACGTAAGCCCTCAATTTCACACATTCGGGTCTAGGGTTGTCCGACTTATGTAAAGCGTTTAGACTCAGATAAACTTGGTCCTTGGTCTGATCGATACATATTTATTGGATACCCTAAGAAAATAAAAGGGTATTTCTTTTACTTGGAGGATGAACAGAAAGTGTTCATTGCTCTTAGGGCTATCTTTTTGGAAAAAGAGTTCCTTGGAGAAGAAACTATAGCCTCTATGATTGAACTTGGTGAAGTTCAACCAGTAGAAGAACCTGCACACTCTAAGGACATCATAAAACCGGCTATGATTGGATCACACCTAGAACCCATTATTAGGAGATCCGGTAGAGTACCGTGTCAGCTGGATAGATACTACGGTTTCTTGATCCGGGACGGTGATCCCATTGAGCTCGATGAGAACGATGAGGATCCGATCACCTATATGGATGCACTTTAGAGATCTGACTCTGAGGCGTGGCTTGGAGCCATGCGATCCGAGATGGAGTCCATGGAGATCAACAATGTATGGACATTGGTTGATCCACCTGAAGGGATAAAACCCATTGGGTGCAAGTGGATTTTCAAGAGAAAAAGAGGCACAGATGGGAAGGTGGAGACCTATAAAGCCCGTCTGGTTGCTAAGGGGTATCGTCAGCGATATGGTATCGATTATGATGAGATGTTCTCCCTTGTGGCAATGCTTAAGTCCATTCAGATCATGCTTGCTTTGGTAGCATATTTTGACTATGAGATTTGGCAGATGGATGTCCGAACCACTTTCCTGAATAGGTTGCTAGATGAGGAGGTGTATATGATATAGCCTGAAGGGTTTACATCCACAGACAAGTAAAAAGTGTGCAAATTGCAGAGGTCCATTTACGGACTCAAGCAAGCATCTCGAAGTTGGAACATGCTATTTGATAGGTGTATCAAATCGTATGGCTTCGTTTGGAACGGAGAGGAACCCTGCAACTATAAGTGGGTTAATTGTTCTGTGATTATATTCCTGGTTCTGTATGTTGATGACATTCTCTTAATCGGGAATGACGTCGCAACATTGCAAGGAATAAAGATCTAGTTGTCATCTCAGTTCTCCATGAAGGACTTAGGTGAAGTTTCTTTCATATTGGGTATAAAGATCTATAGAGATATATCTAAGAGGCTTCTACGTACATTGATACCATGCTGAAACGGTTCAGCATGGAGAATTCCAAGAAAGGCTATCTCTCGATAGGTTCTAGAATTTCTCTTTCCAAGAAGGATTGTGCGACAACTCCTGAGGAAAGAGAGTGCATGAGTGGAGTTCCTTATGCTTTTGTAGTGGGCTCTATCATGCATGCTATGACATGTACTAGACCAGATGTGGCATACTTACTAGGAGTGGTGAGAAGATACTAGTCTGACCTAGGTGAGGCACATTGGAAGGTGGTTAAGACCATCCTGAAGTACTAAGGACCAATGGCTTATTTATGTAGAACCTGACTTGAAACTTGTGGGGTATACTGACTCCAATTTCTAGTCAAATAGAGATGATAGCAAGAGTGTGTCAAGGTTTGTGTTTACCCTGAATGGAGGAGCGATCTGCTGGAAGAGTTCTAAGCAGGCAATAATTGTAGACTCGGTATGCGAAGCAGAGTACTTTACAGCATCAGATGCATCAAAGGAAGCCATGTGGTTGCGGAAGTTCCTTGGAGAGCTAGGGGTGGCACCTTCCCTAGATGTAATTGTTCCTGTATATTGTGACAGCACAGGAGCCATTGCTCAAGCTAAGGAGCCAAAGTCTGATCACCACACTAAGCACATTTGCGGTGCTATCACCTCGTGTGAGAGATCGTGGAACGAGACGACATCAATCTTATGAAGATGGATGGAAAAAAGAATCTAGCCGACCCCTTTACTAAAGCCCTTGGAATCAAAGAGTTTGACTATTGTAAAAAGGAAATGTGTATTAGATACTGTTCTGGTTGGCTTTAGTACAAGTGGGAGTTGTTAGGAATTGTGTCCCAAAGCCAATCGCCTAGGCTGTAGACGGTTGTGCTCAGTATTGTAATTTGTATATGAATTAATAAAATTTTATTTTAGCAGCTCATCACATTATTCATTTTTCTATAATGAACTCTGTTTATGTGATGAAGTCCTTAGGACTGCATTGACTTTGATATAGAGAGGATATATCGAGTGGTCCTTTAAAAAGGTTCACAACCAAAGGATACATTGTATAGGACGGCAATGTATCAAGTATAGGTTGTTGTGGTTCGCATCGTTTGGTTGTCCTCTTGACCAAAGGAGTGTGGTGACACTGATGTGATATGCAAGTGGGATGTGTGTCATCTCATTGAAAATGACTCTGTGAAGCTTTTTTCTGTCAAAGGATTGCTCGCGATTAGATATGGGTATATGTGTCCCTCCGACCTGAGGCCATCCTTAGTTTTGAATGCGATCTTCCACTCATCCCCAGGTCTAATCCTAGCCTGATGATAGCCACTCTTAAGGTTGATCTTTGAGAAAATTATAGCACTGGCCAACATATCTAACATGTCATCCAATCAAGGGATGGAAAACCTATACTTTACCATAATCTTGTTGATGGCTCTACTATCTATGCACATCCTTTAGGTACCATCTTTCTTAGGGGTCAGTAGAGCAGGGACCGCACATGGACTTAAGCTCTCCCTAATGAAACCC
This sequence comes from Areca catechu, assembly GCA_021397845.1. Classification (NCBI taxonomy): domain Eukaryota; kingdom Viridiplantae; phylum Streptophyta; class Magnoliopsida; order Arecales; family Arecaceae; genus Areca; species Areca catechu. The sequence continues at coordinate 73,714,594 of CM038044.1, read as the reverse complement.
TTCCTAAGCAATTCTACCACTTGTTTTTGTAACTCTTGATGCTCAGTGGGGTTCATTCTATATTAGGGAAGGTTCGGCAAAGTGGCTCCTGGGGCCAAGTCTTTGGCATGCTGGATGTCTCTAAGGGGTAGTAATTGATTAGGTAATTCATCAAGAAAGACATCCTCAAATTCCTTTAGAGCCTCAGCTACTTCTGGAGGGTGTTCTTTTGGGGTCGGCGCATGAATTTCTTTGGTGATCAAGATCCAAATAGGGTTATCCTCAATAATCTCCTTCTATAACTCCTTAGCCTTAATCATATTAACTCCTGGTTTCTTTTCCTTAAGGCTGCTAGAACCTCTCTTAACTGGATCTCTAGGTGGAGTCGGATGGATCACAAACTTGTTCCCATGGTGACTAAAGGCATAGATGTTGGTTCAACCAAACAGGGTTGCATCATGATCGTAATGCCATGGTCAACCTAAGATGATACTACTGACTCCCATGGGAAGAACATCACACCACATCTTCTCCTCATATAATTATAGTTTAATCAAGATTTGGCACCTAGACTTGATCGGGATAGAGGTAGAATCTACCCGAGAGACCTTATAAGGGCTAGGATGGGGCACTGTGGTCAATCCTAAAGATTTGACTGTACTGGCAGAGATGGCATTGACACAACTCCCACTGTCTATTATGATCTTGAACACCTTACCTCCTAACTTGACAAAGGTTTGTAGAACGTTAGTCCTATGCCAATCTTCCTTAGTTTGGGTTTGGGTCAAGATGCACCTAACCACTCCTAACAGGTCTTCAGGCTCAAGCACTTCCTCCTCTCCATCATACTCATCTAACAATTGGTTCTTAGCCTCGTAGACTTCTCCTTTAGGCTCAACTATGGGTTTAGACTCATCTTCATTTACCTCACCTAGGTGTAGGGCGTCGACTAGGCACTAGCTAGCATAATGTCCTAGTTTGTGACATCTAAAGCACACCCTCTGGGGATTGGGGCTCCTCTGGACTACTACAGACTTGCCTCTATCTTTTTTGCAGGCCATAAGTGTACTGGGCTGGGGTCAACTCGGGTTAGGGTGGCTCAGACTAGGTCGGCTCGGGCTGGGTTGACCCGGGTTAGGATGGCTTGGATTGGATCGGCTTGGGTTGGGTCGACTCGGGTAGGCCTGGCTAGGTCCTAGGTATTGACTAGGGCTTCTAGTGGGCTCAAGTTTATGAAAGATGGGCCCTCTCTGGAAATGCTCATAATCCCTAGCAATTCAGTAGGCCTGCTCTAAGTCACTAACCTTTCTCAAGAAAAGCTCCCTCCGTATGTCATCCCTAAGGCCAGCTCTAAACCTAGACAGGGTAACTAACTTAGATTCGTCTATGTCGCATCGCATAGCATACTCATCAAATTTCATAATGTACTTAGCTACACTCTTGCTACCCTAACTCAATCTTTGCCACTGGTCCAATAACCCCTAGTGGTATGATGCTGGGAGGTACTTCGTTCTAAGCTTAGCTTTCATGGCCCTCCAGGTGACTATGGATTCATGACCTCCTTTTCTAAGTACTGTCTCAACATTAGCCCAATATAACCTAGCATGGTGGACTAACTTAAGCTTGGCAAACTTAAACTTGTGCTCCTCAGACATATCGTACCACTTGAAATACTGGTCGACTTCTCCCTCCCAATCTATATAAACCTTTGGTTCAAGACAGCCATCTAAAGTAGGTGCTTCAAGTCTAATGTTCCTGTAGGCTCTCTCTTCTTGGTCCATGAAATCCTGAATGGGTCTCCTTGGGTGAACCTTTAGAACTGGATCATGACGTGGCATTCTCCTATGTTCAGCCTCGAAGTATGGATCATGGCATGGGGCTCTCCTAGGATGGGGAGGTGACTCAAGGTTTGGCTCAGTGTGAGGCCCATGTGCCTCCTCTAAGGTTCCTAGCCTAGTCTCCACCTGATCAAACTTCTGGTTCATTTGGGTAAATGAATGGGCCGTCTGGGTAAATGATTGGGCCATCTGATCAGTGAGGGATCTAATCTGGGCTTCAAGATTTGGATTTTCCATGGGTCCAGTCAGTGATGGGAGTGGTGGATGATATGCAACTCCTGACCTAGTGCACATGCAAGACTCAAGGACAATCGACTACGGTTTCCTAGACCTAGAGTCCAAACAGAATGGGTCGACTTAACTTACACACAACACAATCCCTAGTCTTTTCACTAGCCAGGTAAGAGGTGCGACGGTGGGAGGCTGATGCGGAATGATGCGATATGGTGTAAGATGATCTAATTTTGGTCTAAGATGTTTTAAAGAGCAATGATCATAGTAGTAAAGCAACTAAACATAACAGACTAAAGAGATTAAAGAAAGTAACTAACTCTTACCCGCAATCTAATTCGCAAGCTATAAAGAATAAGGACCCGACGGCTAGGAAACCATCTAAGATTAGGCTATTCCATGCTTCAACAACCAAATCAATGAGAAAGGATTGGTTGCTTACCCCAATAGAGATTCTCTTTGACTCAGGATATATCGACTGCTTGGTCACTCAGATTTTGCAGTAGGATGAAGATCGACACTCAAGATTTCAGATCTACCATTAGATCTCGGTTCGGAAGCAAAGGATCCATCCTCTAAAGTCCTTGAATACCTGGGATGTATAGAGAAGGTAGCAAACAAGACTTTAAGAATGAAGTAAATTAGATTCAAAATGGAGAAAAGAAGGGTTGGATACGTAGAGCTTGAAGAAGATTGGTAGCAACTTGTCGAATCTGGTAGAACCTCCACTCAAGGACCTCACCGCCTTGAGCTCTCAAGGGCCTCCTCGCCTTGAGCTCTTAAGCACCTCCTTGCCCTTAGAGAAAAACACTAAAGCCTAATCCAGCTTTGTGGAAGAAAGAATGCATCTTTATTTCATGAATGAATAATAATCCTTACAAAGGGGGTATGGGGTCCTATTTATAGGGTTCTTCACACATGAAGATATCATAGGACTCCTTTGAATTCAAATTATATTTAAATTTAAATTCTAATTCAAACACTCCTTGGCTTCTTGGCTTTCCCTTGAAATTTTGAATTTTGAATAGACCTTTCATGGCTTGGGTGACAACATGCAGTATTTTGGCTTCATGAAAAAAATGTGACAAATTTAAGATTGAGATTGCACGCTAATCCTTCTCTTGGAGCTAATCCTTCTTCTTATTTGGCACTAATCTCTCTTTCTTAATCTCAATTGGCATTACATCTGAATTTTTTTGAACTCCTTGATTGGCAACAAGGGATAAGAAGCAGCTTCAAAGGTTTAAGTTTGAATTTGAACCCTTCATTTGAATTTGAAAGAGGTTTGGATGAGGGGCTTCTATTTAAACTTCAAAACTTGATCTTCATCTTAAGACAACTTTCAAACTTGAATTTTGAACTCTTCCTTAGCCTTGGAACTCTTCTTTGAATTTGAATTTGGATGAAGATATCTCCTCCTTTGAATTTTGGATGAACCTCCACTTATCTTAGACTCCATTTAAATTTGAATGAATCACTTATCCTTGGACTCTTCCTCCCATTTAAACTTTGAATGAACCATGGGTGGGTGTCATTTGGAGTGGGTGATAAGAGAGAATGAGGGGGGGGTGCTAGATGAGAAGCAGAGTCCTTCTGCTTTACTCCTCTCAATTGGTGCTTCCTTGGAATCTCAAATGGGCGATGAAAGGGAATTGGATGGGGTGCCTCTCTTGGATAAGGATAACTTTGTCTTGATGTCCAAATGTCCGGATGTCTGGATGTCCGGCTGTTCGGAAGTCTGGTGAAAAATTTGGACAACCCTTTTTTGACCTAGAATTGATCCACCAAGGTGATGATGACTTGGATCTTGGATACTTATGACACCTCTTGACTTATTCAAGCACTAATTACAGGACTTAAATTGGACAATTTACCAAACAAAACAAATTAATGCTATTTACAAGACTCTTAAACCAATTAATTGACTCAATTGGTAACTCAACAACCTTAATTGACCAAATTACACTCAATTTGATCAAATTACAACTTAATTTGACTTAATTACAAACTCAAAACAATTGGGACTCGATTGTTCTTTTTGAAGAACACATGGACTTACTCATTGGTGATCCAAATTGAATTGGAAAAGGTTTGCTTCCCCTTCCTAGCTCTTGTGTCCTCACCAAAGGCCCCACCTTCTTTCGCAGGGACCCAATTAAGGAGTCACCAATCTACTTAGGGTATTTGCCTCTTAACCCCTAGCCTAGACACCAGCTTCCAGTAATATGAGAGGTATTGGGTGCACTAGTCTTCTCACAAAGGTTGGACCCGACCTGTTGGTATCCCTAGCTCACTAGAGTAAAGCAAATTAGACCTAATTGATTTTAAATTGGGCTTGGGTTCAAATGCAAGGATTGTTGTTTTGGGCTAAGGAGAGGTGATCGAATCCTCCCCCCATCTGACATATTGAGAGTGCCCTTAGAGTGATTTATGCAAATGATGGCAAGCATATAAAGATGCAATTAGGGTTTCTAAGTTTTTGTATTTTTGTATTTTTTTTTTTTGGCAGAAATATAATATGCAGGAAATTTCCTAATATGTGGGAAATATATAGAAAAAATAATTTATAACAAAACTATGCAAAAGAAACCTTAAACATGCTGAAATCTGGCTGCAGAAATTTTCTAAGCAGGAAAATAGGGTTGCAGAATAGAGGCAGTCCGAAAAATCATGAAAAAATATGATTAATTGAAATCAATTATGATGGTTCTAGAAAAACAAAAATAAGGATTTTATCATGTCTGTAGAGTCAGAAACAATTGTTTGAAGAACCTATATGCGGGCAGGCCTGTTATGCAGAATTAAGTTAGATGCAGATTTTGATATTCTGAAAATTAAATTAAATGCAGAAAAATTTCAAGCCTTGCTCGAAAGAGATCACACCCAGCCTAGGCTCACCATTTCCATGGGTCGTGACAGTATACTTGCATATACCCGCTCAGGAGGCATGATTTCTTCAAAGAAAGGACTTAAGAAAGGAAAAACTATGCCCTAATCATGCTCTGATACCAAATGATGCGGGACTACTTATGCATGCAAACTATTTTTTTGTTATTTAGGGATGAGTTGAGATTATTTATCCCAAAGTTAGAGCCAAAGTTCTAAGTAGGGAATCCTATACAAAATCTAGAAGATCAAGCATGCAGAAATAGACCCTAAAGTGAAAGAAATAGGACCGTTGAGGCTAAGAAGCCCCGGTAGGACTAGCTCTCCTACAATACCATAACTTGTGAGTCAAGGGGGTGTACCTGGCAGTGATTTGAAGATGAATCCAAGAAGGGATCGTTCTACACTCCCGAATGCACCCTGGAAGATCAAGTCGAAGACCCCGTGGATCCACGGCTTTCTATCTGCTGACCCGAAAGCTGGTCGGATGGAATCTTGAATTCATTAACTCTAAGGGACCTGGAAAATGACAAAGAGATGTTAGAAAACAATGAAGAGACAAGGTAATGGCTGAAGGAAGAGAGGGAAGAAGAGGGTTGGATGTGGGCGGCCAAGTGGTGGAGGCGTCCAAGGTTGAAGCAGTGTTGGTCGGCAAAGGTTTCGTTGAGGACTAAGAGGCAGGGCGCAGAAGGCTTGGGGTAGCGATGGGTCTCACACCCACTCCCTCAAGAGGACAGAGCACATAGCAATGTTGGACAAAGCACACAGCAATGTTATAGAAACTCCAAAAATTTTCATTGATTCATTTTTTTAAATACATGAGAGGGGGCTCTTATATAGACTTACAAGAGTTGGGCCCTAAGTAAGGGCATACAAGTAACTATCTTCTCCTTCAAAAACCCTACCTAGAATACGTGGAAACTCCTCTCCCAATTAGGCTCACAATCTCTCTCACTCTCCTTGTTATGGTCGGCCAAGGGGTGACCCTAAGGTAGCCGACCACATGGTGGTGACCATAAGGATGGGGTGCCGAATTAGGGTTAGGGCTTCATGCTTTTGGGTTTTCTTCGGTTGTCCTTCTTCTTGGTAAGTGTTGTAGACATTTGATTCACTAGGGTCTTCAAGGGTGGCTCTGTGACTCCTTCCATGCTTTCCAAGTAGCACAATTATATGGGTGACTGGATTCCATGCAGTGGTTGGAGTGTCAAGCTGGTTGGATCCATAAGTGACTTGAGTCTTCTTCTTACAACATTGGATTGGACTCAATACAAGACTTACATGTCTCATAAGACTCAAAGTGACAAAACTTATAATAAGCATCTCAAAACTTGACTCAATACCCTAATAGTATGAGAGACTCTAAATACATGACTCAAATGTTGAATGGCCCAAAACAAGGACTCAGGGGCCAAAGTAGGGACTCAAGTGGGCTAAGTGGTGCGGACACCAGAGGCACCAGAATAAGGTAGAAAAGCTTCTCAACCCTCTATGGATCACTTAATGATAGTCGAGTCCACTATAATAAAGCTTAGTCCAACTGTGTTGAGTCCTGTATTGTCAGCTCATGTTGAGCTAGTCCAGTCCAGTATTATTCATCTCATGTCGAGCTAATTTTATTTTTTTGAGTCCTGTCCAAGCATACTGAAGACTCAAGACCTTATCATACAAGTGAAGGCCAAGTCCAACTAGATTGAGGACAGAGAGGTTTAGCCCAATTCCAACCCAGCTTGAAGACTTGAAGACCCCAGGAGGAGAATATAAAAATAATTACAAACCAGAAGCCCTGGACCAGCCGGAAGGAAATTAGGCCAGCCCAGGCCTAGGAAAGAATTAGGGCGCCATTCCTTATGGTGACCCTCCTCTTGGTCGGGCACTTAAGGTCACCCCCTTGGCCGACCAAGACAAGGAGAGGGAGAGCAAATCTTGGGATTTTTTCTACCTATGTTGCCTTATTTTCCTAGCTAGGGTTTCAGAGGGAAAAGGACTCCTAGGTAAAGTCTAATGTACCCTTACTTGGGGCCCGAGACTAACGGTCTATTTAAAGGACCCTAGTCTCTTGTATGAAGATTGATTTTGATATATGAATTAAACTTGAGTTCTCTTCTATTGCTTTGTGCTACGCTACTTTGTGCTTAAGGGGTTTGTTGGTGCTTTCATCTTCCCGGAGCTGCAACAGAATTCCTGGCACCAACTATCCTTCCAGAGCACTGGCCGCCACCTCCTAAACTCTATTTCCTTTTGCTATTTTTCCTTGTTTCCTTGTTTCCTAGTGAGTTTTCTAATCCCTGACAGGTCGTTTGTAGGTCCCCGAGTTCCTACGAATCCGACGACTCCAGCCACGCCTCAATCGGACCACCGAGCAGAAAGCCACGTATCCGTGGGTCTTTGGCTCGGTTTTCCAGGCCGCATCCATCAAGGAACGAGAGATCCCTTCACTGTGATCTTCACCGGGCACTTTAGACATTGTCAGGTACACCCCCTCTGCAACTAGTAATTTTATTGTAGGAGAACTTGCCCTAACTGAGGCTTCTCTGCCCCGGCGATCCTTCTTTATTGCTTTTCTAGGTACTAATCTGTATGCTTGACTTTTAAAATTCATATAGAATTTTTTACAACTTATTTTGATCTAATTTTTGGGATTTAATCACTTCACCCCATATATAAAATCCATAAAAATAATTGCATGCATATTAGTTTCGCATCATATAGTATCAGAGCTTAGATTAGGGCTTGTTTTCTATATTTTTTTTAGTCTGTATATACTCTATTATTTTAGTTATTTCTTCCTTTTTAGAACTCCAAAAATTATGAAATTTATTTTTTTTGGATTCATAATAATTTTTAGTATTTTCCAGAATTTTTGTAGATTTTATTTCAATCTGTGAATTTTATTCAAGCCAAAATACAACCTATAAATTTTCAGCTCTGTCTTTTTTCAGCAAGACAAGTTTGGAAGTTTTATGGTTTTGTTTAGCATCTCTTTGCATATCTTTTATTTTTAGTATGTTTCTAGCATATTAGGTCATTTGCTGAAAATCATATCTCTGAAAAAAAAAAAAAATACATATATAAAAGCTACTAAAACATCTAACCCTAATTTGCATCATCTGCCTGCCATCATTGCATAATCTACCTTTAAGGGCACTCTTGCTATATCAGATAAGGGGAGGAGTTGATAACCTCTCCTTAGCCCAAAACCACACCCCTTGCATTTGATCCCAAGCCTAACCTAAAATTAACTAGACTTAATTTGTCCTAGTGGGCTAGGGACACCAACTGGTCGAGTTCAGGCTAAGTGTCAAATCACCGTGTCAAGCTAACTTGTGTGTGCCTTGTGCTTGGTGTCTAGAATGGTGGTTTAGGAATTCAATCTCGAAGAGCTTGTGTGCTGGTCCGCCTACCTGGCCAATCTTTGATTGGTGTTTAGGATTGGCAATCAGGGACCTAACACTCCCCTTACACCTGCCTGGCTGAGTACAGGGTTACTATAGGCTAGTTTGCCACCCTGATTGAGCACCTAGTTTTGGACTCTAGGTCTAGTCAACTGTAGTCAGTTTGATCGAGTCTTGTATGAGCACTAGATCAGGGGTTTCATATCACCCACCTCCTTCACAAATGGCTGAATCCATGGACCATTTTGATGCCAAACTTGATGCTCTTGGAGAAAGGTTAGCCCAAACCCTCAATCTTAGGTTTGAGAAAGCAAATGCCTAGTTGACCCAGAGGCTTGAACAAATAGATGCCCGACTAGGAACCCTAGAGGAGACACGTAGGACCCAGTCTGAGCCTGATCCTAAGTCCCCTCAGCCTAGGAGAACCCCTCGCCATGACCCTTATTATGACCCTAGGAGGACCCCAAACCCTGATCCATACCATGAGGTTGAACAGACGAGAGCCCCTCATCCTGACCCATACTATAATCCTGAACCTAGGAGGACCCCAAACCCTGAACCATACCGTGAGGTTGAACCTAGGAGAGCCCCTCAGCCTGACCCATACTATAATCCTGAACCTAGGAGGACCCCAAACCCTGATCCACACCTTGAGGCTGAACCTAGGAGAGACCATCGTCCTGACCCAATCCCTGAGGTTCGTCCTAGAAGGCCCAATCAGGATTTTGTAGACCAGGAGGACAGATCCTATAGACATGTCAAGCTTGATGCCCCAACTTTTGATGGTTGTCTAGATCCTAACTAAGGTCTATATAGATTGGGAGGGAGAGATGGATCAATATTTTGAGTGGTATGATATGACAGAGGAGCGTAAGTTTAGGTTTGCTAAGCTTAAGTTGGTTCGGGAAGCCAGGTTACATTGGGCTAGTGTTGAGAGAACCCTTAGTCTAGGAGGGCGTGATCCTATAACCACCTGGTGGGCCATGAAGGGTAAGCTTAGGACAAGATACATTCCATCTTCATATCGTAGTGGTTTACTGGATCAGTGGCAACCATTTAATCAGGGTAACAGGAGTATAGATGAGTACATCGCAAAATTTGATGAGTATTCCATGCGATGTGATTTGAGGGAGTCTGAAGATGTTGTCTTATCTAGATTTAGGGCTGGACTGAGAGATGACTTTAAGAAGGAGCTCTATATGAGAGAGGTTAGAGACCTGGACCATGCTTACCAGATTGCTAGGGATCATGAGCATTTTCAGGGAGGGCCCGTTTATCGTAGACCTGAGCCCACTAGATACCCTAGTCAATATCCAGGAGCTAGCCAGCCCCACTAGAGCCGACCCATGCCCAGCCGACCTAGTCCGAGTCAACCCATTCCTAGTCAGCCAAGTTCGAGTCAACCCCAGCCGAGTACTCCTTTGACCCGTAGAGATGATAGAGGAAAATCTGTAGAGGTCCTTAGGAGTAACAACCCCCAGAAGATCTATTATAAATGCAAGAAACTAGGCCACTTTATGCACCAATGCCCAGCCGCCCTACACTTAAGTGAGCTAGTGGAGGAAGAGCCTGAACCTGTAGTTGAACCAGAGGGAGAGGTTTATGAGGCTGATGATCAGTTAATAGATGAGTACGAAGGTGAGGTTGAGGAACCTGAGTCTGAGAACCAATTAGGAGTGGTTAGGTGCATCTTAACCCAAACCCTAGTTAAGGAAGATTGGCGAGGACTAGCATCCTACAGACTTTTGTTAAGGTAGGGAGTAAGGTTCTTAAGATCATCATAGATAGTGGGAGTTGTGTCAATTCCATCTCTGCCAAGATAGTTAAAACTTTAGGATTGACCACAGTTCCTCATCCTAGCCCATACAAAGTTTCTTGGGTAAATTCCACCTCCATCCAGATTCAAGCTAGGTGCCAAATCTTAATTAGATTGCAAACCTATGAGGAAATGATTTGGTGTGATGTCATCCCCTTGAAAGTGAGTAGTATCATTCTAGGTCGACCTTGGCTTTTTGATCATGATGCAACCCTGTATGGTCGAACCAATGTTTGTGCTTTTAACTACCATGGGAATAAGTTTGTTATCAATCCAGCTCCCCCTAGAGACCCAATTAAGAGGGGTTCTAGTAGCCTTAAGGACAAGAAACCTAGAGTTAACCTGATTAAGGCTAGGGAGTTAGAAAAGGAGATTGCTGAGGGTAACCCTATTTGGATCTTGACCTCCAAGGAAATACTTGAGCCGACCCAAAAGGAACACCGTAAAGAAATTGTTGAAGCTCTGAAAGAATTTGAGGATGTCTTCCCCGAGGATTTACCTGATCAACTACTATCCCTTAGAGACATCCAACACGCAATAGATCTAGTCCCAGGAGCCACTTTACCAAACCTTCCTCACTATAGACTGAATCCCAGTGAGCATCAAGAAGTACAGAAACAAGTGGGAGAATTGCTCAGGAAGGGTTTCATTAGGGAGAGCCTGAGTCCATATGCAATCCCTGCTCTACTGACCCCTAAGAAAGATGGTACCTGGAGGATGTGTATAGATAGTAGAGCTATCAACAAGATAACTGTGAAGTACAGGTTTCCCATTCCCCGATTGGATGATATGTTAGATATAATGGCCGAAGCCAGAGTTTTCTCCAAGATAGACCTTAAGAGCGGCTTTCATCTGGTTAGGATTAGACCTGGGGATGAGTGGAAAACTACTTTCAAGACTAAGGATGGCCTGTTTGAGTGGGTTGTAATGCCTTTCGGACTTTCAAATGCACCAAGTACTTTTATGAGGATTATGACCCAGGTCCTGAAAGAGTTTATCGTAAAATTTGTTGTGGTCTACTTTGATGATATTTTGATTTATAGCAGGACTAAGAAGGACCACCTTAGTTATCTAAGACTAGTATGCCTGACCCATAGGGAGAATAGCCTCTATGCCGACTTTAAGAAGTGTGATTTCATGACACATAGGGTTATCTTTTTAGGTTTTGTTGTCACCCCTGAGGGAGTTTCTACAGATCCTGAAAAGGTTAGGGCAATTGTTGAGTGGCCTACACCCACTAGAATCCATGATGTGCCTAGTTTTCCTGGCCTAGCAACCTTTTACAGGAGATTTATTAGGGGTTTTAGTACAGTCGTCGCACCTATCACTGATTGCATTAGGAAGGGTACATTTGAGTGGACTAAAGCAGTTGATAAGGCCTTCCTAGAGCTTAAGGATAAGATGACCCATGCACCCATCCTTAGATTACCTAACTTCACTAAGGTGTTTGAGGTCGCTTGCGATGCCTCGGGAGTAGGAATAGGTGGGGTACTAAGTCAAGAAAATCACCCTGTAGCCTTCTTCAATGAAAAGATGAATGAGGCTAAACTTAAGTACTCCGCCTATAACAAGGAATTTTATGCGATAGTCCAAGCCGTTAGATATTGGAGACATTACTTACTACCGTAGGAGTTTGTCTTATTTTCTGACCATGAGGCACTCCGGTTCCTGAACTCCCAAAAAAAACTGAACCCATGGCACGATAAATGGATTGAGTACATTCAGGCTTACACTTTTGTCCTGAAGCACCATGCCGGCACTGAAAATAAGGTAGCTGATGCCCTGAGCCGTAGGGCTTTACTGTTAGGATCAGTTAGCACCCAAGTCATAGGGTTTGATAGGTTAAAGGATGAATATGAAACTTGCCTAGACTTTGGAGACATTTACCAGACCCTCAGGTTAGGACCGTCCAGTACCCATAGTGAATATACCATTCAGGATGGCTACCATTTCCAGAACAATCGACTCTGTATACCCAAAACTTTCCTTAGAGAATTCCTAATTTGGGAGACCCGTGCTGGAGGATTAGCTGGTCACTTTGGTCGAAATAAGACAATCTTAGCAATAGAGGACTAGTTCTTTTGGCCAGGATTGAAAAGGTACGTTGCACACATTGTAGCCAGATGTAGGACTTGTGCTATTGCAAAATAGTAGAAGCAGAACACTGGTCTTTACACACCTTTACCAGTGCCTAATCGCCCTTGGCAGGACCTAAGTATGGACTTCGTGTTAAGATTACCTAAGACCTAGAAGAGACATGATTCTATCTTTGTAGTGGTCGATAGGTTCTCTAAGATGGCTCACTTCATCCCCTGTTCCCAGACCTTTGATGCTTCTAGAGTAGCCAAGCTTTTCTTAGATCATGTGGTTAAACTCCATGGCCTACCCAAGACCATCATATCTGATAGAGATGTTAGGTTCACCAGTTATTTCTGGAAGACCTTATGGCACCTGTTAGGGACCAAGCTTAAGTTTTCTATAGCCTACCACCCTCAAACAGATGGCCAAACTGAAGTGGTGAACCATAGTTTAGGAAACTTCCTTAGATGCCTGGTAGGTGAACATGTTGGAACTTGGGATCTATTATTGCCTAGAGTAGAGTTTGCCTACAACAGTTCAGTAAATAAGACAACAGGTAAGAGTTTTTTTGAGATAGTCCATGGGTACCAGCCTAATCGCCCCATTGATCTGATTCCTTTACCTATTCATGCATGAGTCTCAAAGTTTGTAAAGTCTTTTGCACAGCATATTAGAGACTTGCACAAGGACATTAGCCAAAAGATAAACCTAAGCAATGAAACTTATAAAAATTTAGTTAATTCCCGAAGAAGGATCAAGAAATTTGATGTAGGAGATTCTGTCATGATTAGGCTTAGGCCTGAGCAGTTCCCACCTGGGATCGTTAAGAAGATTCATGTTCGTGGAGCCGGACCTTTTAAAGTGTTAAAGAAGGTTGGATCAAATGCCTATGTGTTGGACTTGCCTTCAGATATGGACATTAGTTCTACCTTCAATATTACATACCCGGTTAAGTACAGGGAACTGGCAACGATGCCCAGTGAGGTTTTTGGACCTATCCCTTCTGTTGAGAGTGATCCTTATCCAGAGTGTCCACCAATTAATTGGCTTGAGAGAGGAGAACGGATCGAGCATATCCTAGATGATCAAGCCATTATGACCCGGGGCCGCGGCTATCAACACTACCTAGTCCGATGGCAAGGCCGACCAGAGTCGGACGATTCATGGATTTCTCGAGAGGACTTGCATTGCCTCAACCCAGACCTTCTCAAGAGATATGTGAGCCAGTCTGATCTTCACTCGATAGGGTCGAGTTGCTCCCATCCCGGGAGAATTGGTGCGGACACCAGAGGCACAAAAATAAGGCAGAGGCTTCTCAACCCTCTATGGATCACTTAATGACAGTCGAGTCCACTGTAATAAAGCTTAGTCCAGCTGTGTTGAGTCCTATATTAGTCAGCTCATGTTGAGCTAGTCCAGTCCAGTATTATTTAGCTTATGTAGAGCTAATTTTATTTTTTTGAGTCTTGTCCAAAAATACTGAAGACTCAAGACCATATCATACAAGTGAAGACCAAGTCCAACTAGATTGAAGACATGGAGGTTTAGCCCAAGTCCAACCTAGCTTAATGACTTGAAGACCCCAGGAGGAGAATATAAAAACAATTACAAACCAGAAGCCCTGGACCAGCCAGAAAAAAATTGGGCCAGCCCAGGCCCAGGAAAGAATTAGGGCGCCATTCTTTATGGTGACCCTTCTCTTGGTCGGCCACTTAAGGTCACCCCCTTGGTTGACCAAGCCAAGGAGTGGGAGAGCAGATCTTGAGATTTTTTCTACCTATGTTGCCTTATTTTTCTAGCTAGGGTTTGAGATGGAAAAGGACTCCTAGGTAAAGTCTAATGTACCCTTACTTGGGGCCCAAGACTAAGGGTCTATTTAAAAGACCCTAGTCTCTTGTATGAAGATTGATTTTGATATATGAATTAAAATTGAGTTCTCTTCTATTGATTTATGCTACCCTGCTTTGTGCTTAAGCGGTTTTGTTGGTGCTTTCATCTTCCCGGTGTTGCAACAGAATTCCTGCCGCCAACCATCCTTCCAAAGCCCTGGCCGCAACCTCCTAAACTTTATTCCCCTTTGATATTTTTTCTTATTTCTTTGTTCCCTAGTGAGTTTTTTGACCCCTAACAGGTCGTTAGCAGGTCCTCGAGTTCCTACGAATCTGACAACTCCAGCCACGCCTCAATCGGACCATCGAGCAGAAAGCCGGGTATCCGCGGGTCTTTGGCTCGATTTTTCAGGCCGCATCCATCGAGGAACGAGAGATCCCTTCACTGCGATCTTCACCGGGCGCTTCAAACATTGTCAGGTACACCCCCTCTGCCACCAGTAATTTTATTGTAGGAGAACTTGCCCTAACTCAGACTTCTCAGCCCCAGCGATCCTTCTTTATTGCTTTTCTAGGTCCTAATCTGCATGTTTGACTTCTAAAATTCATATAGAATTCCATACAACTTATTTTGATCCAATTTTTGGGATTTAATCACTTCACCCCATATATAAAATCTATAAAAATAATTGCATGCATATTAGTTCCGCATCACTAAGCCCTTATTACTTGACTCAAACACTGAAAATACTATTTAGAAAACCACAGAGGGTTGAGAAGCCTCTGCCTTAGTTCGGTGCCTCTAGTGTTTGCACCAAACTCCTGCTGACGCCCGATGACTGCCCCATCTCCACAATGCCCGATGCCTCACCCCATCTCCTTATTGCTATGATGCCCTTCCATTCACCACCATATACGTGCCCCTCTAAAACCTAGTGTGCCACCTCCCAGGCTTCGCCTCCTTTCTCTCTTCTAGAGTTGTCCATGGCTAGGCCGACATTCATCGCCCCCCTGAAGAACTCTGGCCACCCGTCTCTCCGTCTACTGCCTCCCATGAAGGCTCCCTTTCTCTACCGGCATCTGCCAGAACCCCTCTCATCACTGCCCGTGTTGCTTCCATGCTGGTTTCCTTCTATCTGTGCTGGTTCCCTTCTCCTGCCATGCCATTTTTTTGCATCACCGACTGTTGGCCGTGTTGCCCCTTCTCCGATGATGATCTCCTCCAAGATTGCCAGTGAAGTTCCACTGGAATCCTGCTTCGCAAGCCCTCCTCTGTTCCACAGCCTCGATCCATGGAGAAGAAGTATCCTACACGATCATGAAGGCCATTCTGGCCTCTGTTGCTAACTTCAAGCTAGGCATGGATCTCAGAGTTGCATATATCTCAAAGCAATCCCTAAAGATCTGTGAAGCATTGATTTCAAAGCAGATCAAATTTAAAACATAGATCTCAAAGCATTGGGATTATTAGATTAAATTGGTTTATTTATTTATTTATTTACTTTTGTCATTTTAATTTGATTTGAGATTGATAGAACTGCTTGTATTTGGTGATCCAAGTCCGACGGCTTATGATCCACCTCGCTCATGAACCACTGGTCCGAAATTTTGACTACCTCCAGGATGATCTCCCTCTTTCAAGAATCATGACATTTCGTGTTTCGGATGAGACCTCGTTGATAATTTAGTATCGATATAATCAATTACTGGAATAATATTAATTGTCCTATCTTTTATTTAATTAGATCTAATTTCATTGAAATTGGATAGCCCTAATCTAGTGGTTGTTCCTTAATGATCAGCGGTCCAATTTCTTAAGATTTTGATTGTACATGCCGATCGGGTCAATTCCTAAATCAAACCTTAATTTGACAAGGACCATTTCTTAGTTTAAATTCTTAATTTCTTTGATTACCTGCTAATATTTATCTTTAATTACTATGTTAATTTTGTCACTGATCTTAGTAAAGGTCCTTAGGTCTAGGATTTGTTTGTCCATCCCGCATCAATCGTTCAATAGAATCCATGACCTTTTAATCTTGTATGGTTTAGATTGTATTTGACCAATCATCATTTTGTCTTAGCAAGAATTTTTTAAATTTTTTTTTGATTTGTTTTTGAGGAGAGGAAAGAGAGAGAAGAATTCTAAAGATGAGAAATCTAGAGGATCTTAAATTTATAGATGATAGAGAAGGGTGATTTAATTAGGTTAAATTTTTATTAGCAATCAAGTTATTAAACATGGCTCTCTATCGTAAGGTTACCTATGTCTAGACAGCTCATAACTACCAATGTTGCTTTTGAGCCTTCGAAGTTAGATACTAACTAGCTACTGGACAGTTAAGGGTAAGGTCGATGGGGGCCCCATTGTTGCTTTCCTTAGATACCAAATAAATTAGCCAGGTGAGACAATAGAACCAATTAATGAACCATCTTTCTTTAGGGCTGCATCATCCTTGAATCCCTTTCCTAGACACCAGTTAACTAGTTAATTCTAAGCTAGTCTAGTTCTTAGGGTCCCTTGTCCTAGTGAGCTTGAAAATTCTTAGGGAACAACATCTAGTTGATTTCAAATTTAAGGCTTGGATTATGTAGTGTGAAGGGTGGTGGTTTGTGAACCAAGGAAGCGTAATGAAATCTTCACCTTATATTGTTTAGGGGTTATGCCCTTAAAGTATCTTATGAGAATGCAATGCAAATCAAATAAGATATCCAAAATATTTAGAAAATTTTTTTAAGGTTTATTATTTGTTTCCTTAAATTAATTAAATTTTATAGAAGGGTATCTTTTTATTTTCTTTTGGGTTATTTAAGGTAGTTTAATTCAAAGAAAAAGTAAATTAGATTAGGAGTTGATTTGTATAAAGAAGGAAAGTGTTTTTTTTATATTAATAAGAAAATAGGGAAATCTAATAATTAAGGCAACTAAAAAAAAGGCAATGACACTAAAGAGAGCAATAACTAAAATAAAAAAATATTTTTCTCCATAAAATAATCATACCTTGATCCATGGCAACAGTGCCAAAATTTGATCACTGTTGTAGGCGGTCAAAAATAAAACCTAACTTACTATTATAGCTAGGGTGAGTAGGGATCGTATCCTCGAGGATCAAGGATAATTATTTCATGAAAAAATTTAAAAAAAGATAAATATTTAGATTTAAAAAGATGGATAGTGGTTTAATTAAAACTAATCAATTTAAATCAAATATGAGATCGAGGGATTTAAACGATAAAAACATGTCACTGGGTTTCCAGGTAATCACAAATATAAATCATATATTTGTTCTACTCTAAATAATCAAAATCTATATTTGTTTAAGAATCCTTCAAACTAATCCCTAGTATAGGCTATCTTGTCGGGTACTAACCATATCTTGATAGGATCATGGCCCATCGCACAAGTATAATTTATCCAATGATTGTGTTGAAAAGATCCTACCAAGATACATAAATAAAAATCTTAGAATTAATTATCTATGTTGAACATGGACCATATCATTTTAGGATTATGATCCATCCCACCTGGATAATTAATTTAAAAAATCAAATAGAAAAGAGAAGGGAATTGAAAGTATTTATTCAATCATATAGAAAATAAAACAACTATACAAATTAATAAAAGGACACCTGTACTTCCCTACAAAGTGCATCTCAATCACACATAGCTTCTAGATGCATCTTCTTGGGGATTCGGGGCTCTGTCATAGCACCTCCTTTCCTGAAAAACTCTTTTTCTTTATTCCCCTTCCTCTCTCTCAAAGTCTAAACTAATTACAAGAAGAAAAATAAAATAGAATTTTGTCAGTGGAATTGATGCCTGTATTTTTTCTTGGGGTCCTATTATTGAGGGCTTTTTTTTAATCAAATTTGGAGTCAATTTGGATCGAAATCAGTCATATATCGCGTGGAGTAGTCTCAGCCATCTAATATGTAATTTGATGGGTTGATCGATGCTTACTTTCCTTCTCAGGCAATTTGAGTCCACACCCATCTCAAACCGAATCTTGGATCAAAGTCCCCTTCTCCCAATCAAACTCAAATGTTTCTTCTCCTAGTTCCAGCCAAACTGCAATAGCAAATGGATGGCCAGTGATGTTGGTGGCAAGCAAGGTCAGTGAACATCATGGGGGATGTTGACAGCATCTCAGGGGGCAAAAATCGATCGATGATAGCAAAGAAGTGCGACGATGGCTTCTCCAACCATGAAGGAGCTCTCAGCAACGAGGGGTGGACTCTGGTGGTGGGCTTTTATTTAGGAACAAGGAAATAGAAAATCATGGAAGAGATGGCTTAGTGGTAGGGTGATCGAATGGAGCTTGTGTTGGCTTCAAAGGTGACTTGGAGGATGCTTTTTCGGTAGCTTTTCTGTTGGTGGATGCGACCGGCGAGGTGATGACGGTGATAGGAATGGCAGTGAATGACCCATGGTGGGTGATCGAATGGAGAAGAAGAAAATTGTGGCTGGCTTCAAAGGTGACTTTCTAGTGGTTTTTTTGGTGAGGGGCGGTGATGGGGACATCAAACAAAGGTAAATAAATTTAAAGCAACTCACTTTTAAAGAAGCTACTTCCATGAGCTGACTCAAGAAGGAGAGCCCCAATTTTCATGAGTCAACTCATGCACCTTGAGTTGACTCAACCTGTCCTTGAGTCGACACCTTTATGGTTATCAAATCTTCTTTATTTGTCACTTGCAAGTTTATTGGAGCACCACTTGAAGCACCCTTGAAAGAGCCTTGGACGCCATTCTCTTATGACACTTGGGAGTTCGCTTTTGATTACACTTGGAGGCACCCTTGGATGATTTGTGGAAGATCCCCTCAATGACACTTGGAGGTCCTTTTTGAGCAACACTTGGAAGACTCTCTTAATGACATATGGCAACATTTCTTGTTTACCTCATCACATTCACTTGGAGGACATTCCCACTTGGGGGCCACTTTATCAAGTTTCTTTTGGGGATCACATGAGAGGAAGAAATCACCTACAAATTCCCCAATAAGTCTCCAACAAATCTCCAACAAATCTTCAACTAACATAACATGTAGGATGCCACCTGGTCTTCTACTTCATCAGTCATCAAGGCCTTTACATCAGCAAGGAAAGCCACATGGAGGACACTTGGTGCCATATGGGATGAGTTTCTAGAAGAAAATATTGTTGGAAATATTTTCTTGTTAGAAAAACTAATATAGAGATTAGTTAGGAGTTAGTTCTAACAAATCTAGGGA
The DNA here is from genome assembly GCA_021397845.1 of Areca catechu. Classification (NCBI taxonomy): domain Eukaryota; kingdom Viridiplantae; phylum Streptophyta; class Magnoliopsida; order Arecales; family Arecaceae; genus Areca; species Areca catechu. Next base: position 73,695,311 of record CM038044.1, on the reverse strand, counting down.
TTAGTTATAGGATAACACTCTCTTGGCCGAATTAAGTGGAGCCCCTTGGCCTATAAATAGGGCCCAAGCTTCCCTTCTTGTAATCAATTTTCTATTTGATATTCAATTGATGCATGATATTGAGTTTGGTTTTCTATCTTCTTGCTGAATTCTAGTCTAGGCTTTTCCTTGTGTGGAGAGGGTGAGATGCCCTTAATCTAGCTAGTTTTCTTCATTCCCTAGTCCTAGCACAAGGTCACTCCTTGAGGGAGAGGGTGAGAGACCCATTTTCTACTTCAAAGAAGCCCTAACAAGGTCCTTGAAGTGCACTCCAAGAGGGAGAGGGTGTGAGACCCAAAGCTTGCCGCCTAGCTTCAATCCATCCCCAACTTTTCTTCTCCTTGCTTTTCTTTATTACATTCCTTCTTTCAACTTGCTTCTATGCCTTATATCACTTTCTTTGCAGGTTCTCTTAATTGATTTGAAGTTGAATATGAAGGTTCTTTGCCATGATCCAAGTACAAGGTGAGTTCAAAAGTTGAAGGAGTTCTAGTCTTACAATCTAAACCTTTTTCCTAGAGTGATGAGTGAACCCTTCCACCAAATGTTTAGCCATCATTGTTGGTAGGAAAACCCTTCCTAAGCTTCATTAGATCTGATCATTTGAAGGTTAACTTGTCCTAGTAATGATGGTTTTCTTACCATGAAGATTCTATTCTAAGTTTGAACTAGATCTACATTGCGGGTATTGTAATTTAGATCAACTAGTCTCTTTCATGAAAATTCTTTTCTTGGATTAATTTAGCTTATTTTTGTATGAATTTATTGCTCAATTTAGCTTACTAATAATTTTTCTTGAATCTCCATCCAGCATGAATGCATGGTCTCTTTGATGGGGGACTAATATGCATGCAATTTTTTTTGTATGTTTTACATGTTGAGTTAGGTGATTAGTTCCCGAATTTCAGATCAAAATTATATGTAGGGAATTTTGTATGAATTTTTAAAGATCAACATGTAGATTAGGACCTAGAAAAGTAGCAAAGAAGGACTGTCGGGGCTGAGAAGCCTCGGTTAGGGCAAGTTCTCCTACAATAAAACTACTAGAGGTAGAGCAGTGTACCTGACAATGTCTGTGAAGATCGCAGCGAAGGGGTCTCTCGTTCCTCGATGGATGCGGCCTGGAAAATCGAGCCAAAGACCCGCGGATACCCGGCTTTCCGGCTCGGTGATCCGATTGAGGCTTGGCTGGAGTCGTTGGATTCGTAGGAACTCTGGGACCTGTAAACGACCTGTCAGGGGTTAGAAAACTCACAAAGGAACAAGAAAACAAAGGAAAAACAGCAAGGGAAGGCTTCTTTTGGAGTGGGCATCCAGGGATCTGAGAGGCTTGTTGGCAGCAAGAAGATGATTGCAGCACCGGGAAGAAAAACTCTCACAAACCCCTTTATGCACACAGCAGGGTATCACACAACTCAATAGAAGAACTCAAGGTTTTTATTTATCAAAAAATTCTCCTTCATACAAGAGGCTAGGGTCCCTTAAATAGACCCTTAACCTTGGGCTCCAAGTAAGGGTACATAACTCTTTACATAAGAATCCTTTTCCCTCTCAAACCCTAGCTAGAAAATAAGGAAATATTAGGTAGAAAAATCCCTAAAAATTTTCTTGACTTGGTCAACACTCCAAGGATTCCTAGGGGGGCATGTTGGGCTTCTAGGAGCAGCAAAAGGCCAGCCCAAAGGGGCTCGGGTGCATGGGTTTGGGCCTTTGGAAACTGGGGTGGCCTGGTAGCCAAGTAGCAGGAATATTCCCTGGTATCTTGCTTCTTAGGGGCTTGGGCTTGGCACCTAGGCTTGATTTCTTTGGGCTAGGATGCAGATGGACCTCTGGAATCATGGATGCCCTTATCTATGAATATACTTTGGCATCTGGAAGGGAATCTAGGCATCTGGAGGGCATCTGCAAGAAATCAGGGTTTTCTGAATTTTCCTCCTGGGGTCTTCAAATCTTCAAGCTGGTTTGGACTTGTGCTATACTTCCATGTCTTCAATCTAGTTGGACTTGGTCTTCACTTGTATGATATAGTCTTGAGTCTTCAGTATGCTTGGACAGGACTCAAAAAAATAAAATAAGCTCAACATGAGCTGACTAGCATTGGACTGAACTAGCTCAACATAAGCTGACTAGTACAGAACTGAAATAACAACTCAAAAGACTCAAACAACAACTAAAAAAAGGACTCAGATGGGCTAAGACCTTATTACAGATGGACTCATAAATTATTGATCAATTCACAGAGGGTTGAGAAGCCTCTGCCTTATTCTGGTTCCTTTGGTGTCCCCACCAATTCTCCCGGGGTGGGAGGAACTCGACCCTGTCGAGTGAAGATCAAGCTGGCTCACATATCTCTCGAGGTCTGGTTTGAGGTGCTACAAGTCCTCTTGAGAAATCCATGAATCGTCCGACTCTGGCTGGCCTTGCCATCGGATCAGGAAGCATTGATAGTCACGGCCCCTAGTCGTGATGGCATGATCGTCCAGGATACGCTCGATCCGTTCTCCTCTCTCAGGCCAATTTGTTAGTGGACACTCTGGGTTAGGGTCACTCACAATGAAAAGGAATAGGTCCAAAGGCCTTACTAGGTATCGCTACAGGTTCCTTATACTCAACCAGGTCTGTAATATTGAAGGTAGAACTAATGCCCAAATTCGAAGGCATGTCTAACACATAGGCATTTGATCCAATCCTTCTCTATCACTTTAAAAGGTCCGGCTCTGCGAGCATGAAGCTTCTTTTAGGCCTAAGCCTAACCAAGATAGAATCCACTACATCAAATTCTTTGACCCTTCTTCGGGAATTAGCCAGTTGTTTTAAGATTAGTGCGGGTGGTGAACATGCTAGGCACATGCAGACTCCTAACAAATGATGCAAAGGACTCATACTGACACCTAACAGACTCGACTATGCATTCCTATCGAAGAAAATTTTATTGAACTCTTTGGATCTAAACCTAATAGATTATAGGTTCTCTAGGTTTGATCCTAGCTTGACATGCACATGAAAATTTACAGTGAACTCCTAGCAAATTCCAAAGAGTATGCCACAAGTAAGATGCAAACCTAACATGCATGATGAATGCATGCAGTATGCTAATCTCAGCTAAATGCAATCTAATGATCCTAGAAATGCTGGAGGTGTCAGGAAAGGGTAGAAAATAGGAAGTGGATTCAGAAGTAGTTTGGTAGGGTAGGGAAAAAGGTTCAAGGTTAGTTGGATAAAGTTCGATAAAAGAAGGCATGTCAGGGACTAATCCTAGACTAATGAGGCTAACCTTACGAGGTTGCGGTATATCTATGGGGTTTGCATAATGGAAGGATGGGTTACTAATCTCAGGAAGAGGTCCTTAACGGGAACTATAGGAGGAGGCTCATCCTGAGGGTACTGATTCAAAGAGATCAAGTCCTTAATAAATTTTTCTGGTTCTTGTATTTTAGGACTAGACTCTATAATTTAGCTCTCCTCTATGGTTTCCTCAGGTAAGGCTCTAGTAGCAGTACCTAGGTTCTCTTCCTATATTTGTTCTTCCACTATAGCTTTAGGTTGGATGTGGTCAAGGTCAACTACCTCTAGGTTGGCTTCTACCTGGGTATCTATTGGGTCAGCTAATTCTAGGTCATCTAAAGGTGTCTCCTCTTCTCCATCATACTCATCCACTAAGTTTGCATCAGCTTCATACACTTCCGCATTAATGTAAGCCTTGTCAATCTTAGGAATGGTTGGAGAAGGTCGGCTAGGGGAAAATTGGCTAGGTCTTGGTTTCTAATTATGGACACTAATCCTAGTAGGTTCAGGTTGCCTAAGGGGTAGTGGCTCACTACTGGGCTCATATTTAGGGGTGCTAATCCTATGGGGTTCAAATTGACTAAGGGAAAGCTGACTAGTACTAGGCTGATACTTAGGGGTTATGGGTTCTCTAGGCTCATAGGACAAGGGTGCAGATCTATGGGTCATGGGATTATAAGATCTGGGGTCATAGGATTTTGGGTCAGCTCTATGGTCAGGTTCTAAGGATGGATCATGGTATGGGGTCCTCCTAAGGTTGGGCTCTCTATATGGGTCAGGATATTGGGTCCTCTTAGGGTTGGACTCCCTATATGGGTCAGAATACTGGGTTCTCCTAGGGTTGGACTCCCTATATGGGTCAGAATATTGGGTTCTCTTAGGGTTGGACTCCCTATATGGGTCAGAATATTGGGTGTTGGGTCTACTAGGCTCATAGGGTGTGGGTGCATAGGATCTATGATCATGGGATCTAGAGTCATAGGATCTAGGTTCATAGGTTATGGATTCATAGGTTCTAGGTTCATAGGATTTGGAGTCATAAGATCTATAGGTTATGGGTATACTAGGCTTATAGGGAGAGGGTAAATAGGATCTATCTTCCTGGTCTATAAAATCCTGATTGGGTCTTCTAGGACTAACCTTAGGGATTGGGTCATGACGATGGGCTCTCCTAGGTTCGACCTCTTGGTATGGGTCAGGGTCTGGGGTCCTCCTAGGCTGAGGGTTATAGTATGGGTCAGGATGAGGGGCTCTCCTAGGTTCGACCTCAGGGTATGGATTAGGGTTTGGGGTCCTCCTAGGTTGAGGGAAATTAGGATCTGGCTCAGACTGTGACCCATGGTTTTTTTCTGGGGTCCCTACCCGGACTTTTAACTGATCAAACCTATTGGCAAAATGGTCAATTCTATCATTGGTTTGAATATGAGACTGAGTTAACTGGGTCATTTGGGTAGTTATCTGGGTAGCAATCTGGGCCATTTGATTAGCTAGGGCTTTTATTTGAGATTGTAAATTTTCCATGGGTTCAGACATTTGTGAAGGAGGTGGGTGATATGAAACTCCTGATCTAGTGCTCATGCAAGACTCGATCAGACCAACTATAGCTGACTAGACCTAGAGTCCAAACTAGATGCTCAATCAGGGTGGCAAACTAGCCTATAGTAACCCTGTACTCAGCCAGGCAGGTGTAAGGGGAGTGTTAGGTCCCTGATTGCCAATCCTAGACACCAATCAAAGATTGGCCAGGTAGGCGGACCAGCACATAAGCCGTTCAGGATTGAATCCCTAAACCACCATTCTAGACACCAAGCACAAGGAACACACAGGTTAGTCTTGACACAGTGATCTAACACTTAGCCCGGACCCGACCAGTTGGTGTCCCTAGCCCACTAGAGCAAATTAAGTCTAATTAATTTTAGGTTAAGGCTTGGGACCGAATGCAAGGGATGTGGTTTTGGGCTAAGGAGAGGTGATCAAATCCTCCCCCCATCTGATATAGCTAGAGTGCCCTTAAAAGTAAATTATGCAATGATGGCAGGCAGATGAGGATGTAAATTAGGATTTAGATATTTTTTTTTTTGTATTTTTGGAGTATATGTATTTTTTTTTGTTTGGTATTTTTTAAATAGAAGAAAACATGTAAATCATGGCCTAATATGCTGGAAATATACTAAAATTGAAAAATATGCAAAAATTGCTAAACAAAAACCTAAAACTTCCAAACTTGTCTTGCTGAAAAAAAATAGAGTCAAAAATTTGCAGGCTGTATTTCGGCTTGAAGAAAATTCACACTCTGAAATAAAATCTTCAAAAATTCTGAGAATTACTTTGAATTATGGTAAATCTAGAAAAACAAATTTAAAAATTTTTGAAGTTTTTAGCAAGGATAAATAATTAAAATAATAGAGCATATACGAACTAAAAAATTGCAGAAAACAAGACCTAATCTAAGCTCTGATACCAAATGATGGGGGACTAATTGCATGCATTTTTTTTGTATGTTTTACATGTTGAGTTAGGTTATTAATTCCCGAATTTTAGATCAAAATTATTTGTAGGGAATTTTGTATGAATTTTTGAAGATCAGCATGCAGATTAGGACCTAGAAAAGTAGCAAAGAAGGACCGCCGGGGCTGAGAAGCCTCGGTTAGGGCAAGTTCTCCTACAATAAAACTACTGGAGGTAGAGGGGTGTACCTGACAATTTTTGTGAAGATCACAGCGAAGGGGTCTCTCGTTCCTCAATGGATGCAGCCTGGAAAACCGAGCTAAAGACCCGCGGATACCCGGCTTTCTACTCGGTGATCCGATTGAGGCTTGGCTGGAGTCGTTGGATTCGTAGGAACTCGGGGACCTGTAAACGACCTGTCAGGGGTTAGAAAACTCACAAAGGAAAAAGAAAACAAAGAAAAAATAGCAAGGGAAGGCTTCTTTTGGAGTGGGCATCCAGGGATCTGAGAGGCTTGTTGGTAGCAGGAAGATGATTGCAGCACCGGGAAGAAAAACTCTCACAAACCCCTTTATGCACACAGCAGGGTATCACACAACTCAATAGAAGAACTCAAGGTTTTTATTCATCAAAAGATTCTCCTTCATACAAGAGGCTAGGGTCCCTTAAATAGACCCTTAACCTTGGGCTCCAAGTAAGGGTACATAAGTCTTTACATAAGAATCCTTTTCCCTATCAAACCCTAGCTAGAAAATAAGAAAATATTAGGTAGAAAAATCCCTAAAAATTGTCTTGACTTGGTCAAGACTCCAAGGACACCTAGGGGGGCGTGTTGGGCTTCTAGGAGCAGCAAAAGGCCAGCCCAAAGGGGCTCGGGTGCATGGGTTTGGGCCTCTGGAAGCTGGGGTGGCCTGGTATCCAGGTAGCAGGAATATTCCTTGGTATCTTGCTTCTTAGGGGCTTGGGCTTGGCACCTGGGCTTGATTTCTTTGGGCTAGGATGCAGATGGACCTCTGGAATCTTGGATGCCCTTATCTATGAATATACTTTGGCATCTGGAAGGGAATCTGGGCATCTGGAGGGCATTTACAAGAAATCAGGGTTTTCTGAATTTTCCTCCTGGGGTCTTCAAATCTTCAAGCTGGGTTGGACTTGTGCTATACTTCCATGTCTTCAATCTAGTTGGACTTATTCTTCACTTGTATGATATAGTCTTGAGTCTTCAGTATGCTTGGACAGGACTCAAAAAAATAAAATAAGCTCAACATGAGCTGACTAGCATTGGACTGAACTAGCTCAACATAAGCTGACTAGTACAGAACTGAAATAACAACTCAAAAGACTCAAACAACAACTAAAAAAAGGACTCAGATGGGCTAAGACCTTATTACAGATGGACTCATAAATTTTTGATCAATTCACATAGGGTTGAGAAGCCTCTGCCTTATTCTGGTCCCTTTGGTGTCCCCACCACTCTTCCCGTCCCACATCAAGCGACTTTTCCAGCATGTCTCTAGCAATGGGCAACGACTAGACAACATCTTCGATGAAAATAATGCTCAGAAAGGAAGATGGTCCATGGAACAAGGTTCATGGACTAGCAACAATGGATTCTTGTAAGCCATGGGGTATTTTGTAGACCAAGCAGTTGGTCCTTGGTTGATAGCTACTTTAAAAGTCATGCAATTCATAATTAATTTCAATTTTTGATTTTGAACCTCATTTGAACTCTGATTTGAGTGTCGTTTGTATCGCTTGTTGTCCAGGTGGCTACCCAAGAGGGGGGTAAATTGGGTCTTTTAAAAAATTGGAGACAAGTAATGTGCAATTCAAAATCCTTTGCAAGTGGTATGTGCTGTGATAGAATTATAAAATGCAGAAGCTAAACAGAGTCAAAAAAGTACAACACAAACACACCAAATTTATAGTGGTTCAGAGCAACCCAGCTCCTACATCTACTACGCAAGATACCACTTGGGATTTCTACTATATTCATACCCGAATCAGTAGGATTGTTTTACAGGATCACAATCCAAAACCACTACACTTTGGTTTTACGGGATCACCAAAGAAAACCCAACACCCTTTGGTTTTAACAGGCTCACCAAAGAAACCCAACTTGGTTATCACAGGATCACCAAGAACCTAACCCTTGGTTTTAATAAGGCTCACCAAGAACCTATTTGGTTTTCAATCCAGGCTCACCAATAACCCAACAATTCAAAGATTGAATTGAAAATAAATGCAACAAGAATGACAAACTCAATTTGTCGGATAGTTGCCGGTGTAGCTTGTTGGAGGTCCACTTGAATGCACTTGAATAGGCTTTAATTACTTCAGTGGCTTCTTCCCAAAGTTGCTTCAAGCTTCAGATTGGAATTGGTGAAGACATGAAAGCTTGACTTGAATGCTCTTGTGCTTTTTTGCTATTGGTAGGTAGGATATTCAATGAAGCTCTCTTCTTTGAAGAACTCTCTCATTCATTGCTTCAATGAAGTTCAAATCCTTCAAATTTAAAGTCTTCCTTCATTCCAAGGCAGTTCTAGCCATTGTAGACTATTGGGGAATGATTTTAGACCATTGGAGCACTTTTTAGAATTCAAAAACAAATTCTAGAACTAGCCATTGGATACTTGAAAGTGGCATTCGAGTCGGCTTGGATTCCTTCGAGTTGGCTCGGATCCTTCGAGTCAATTGGTCGAGTCGCCAAATCTTCAATGCAGTCGGCTTTGTCTCAGGGCTCAAAACATCACTCTGGACGAGTCAACTCTTTGTAGCTCGGGTCTGCTCGAACTTGAATCTTGAAAATCTTGAACTCGAGAAGTTGGCTCTTTTTAGCTTGGGTCGGCTCTTCTTCTCATGTTCAAAAAACCTCACTTTGGAAGAGTCGGCTTGATGCAGTTCAGGTCAGCTCACTTTTTCAGGCTTTCAGAATTAGGTTTGGCAGAGTAGGCTCGCCTGGTTGTTCTCAGAAATCTTCAGGAAATGAACTCTGGAGGAGTCGGCTCGCTTAACATCGAGTTTGCTAGGATTGCTACATTCCAGAATCCTTGCTGCGTGTTAGTAATCAGAGTCGGCACTTTATTACTTGGGGTCGGCTCGAGTGTCTTCTTCAGGATTTTTATAATTGAACTTAAAGAAAACTCTCACCAACTCTTTTACAATTTCACACAATACCAACTCAAGCTAAAATTCATGGCTCACACACTCACAGAAGTAACCCTTCTAATTGAATTTTTCTTAGCATTTTGGTTGGGTTCTTCTTTACAAAAAAATTTACAACACAACTCAACCAAGAAAATAGAAGTGTAGGTGTTGAAGTTTGAACATGTTATTCATCCTACAAAAACTTGTCAAACACTTGAACAGTTGTCAGAAATAAATGTACATACTCTAATGTTTGGTTATCATTAAAATCACTTATGGAATCAACAATCTCCCCCTTTTTGATGATGACAAAACACTGGGCATGTGAAGTTCTTTACACTTTACATGAATAACAGTAATTGAAAATTAAATATTCACATGTATTAGAGCTAATGGAATTAGTAAGTAACTATCAGAGCTCAAGAGATGATATCAAGTATATCATCAAAATATTGAACTTCTCATGCTTCAAGATATTATAATTAGCACAAAACATGGAGTATTAGAGTTCCAAAAAAAAATTGATAGAATTATCATCAATTTAGAGCATGCAATAGTAATCAGAGCATTAAGATAATAATTAGAGCAAGATCATTTCAAGAGAATCTTCCCCTTTCTTTAGATTCTAAAGTAGTTTAAGCAGTGCTATCATTTATCATTTTTGTGCTCCCCCATTTTTACTGTTTTCATGCACTTTAAGATTAGTTGGTAGGAAACTAAACATATATACTATTTCCATTCTTTACAAATTTCTCTCATATTTCCTAATTCTCCCCCTTTTTGCCAATCAATCAAAAAGGTGATTTCGAATAAAGCTCAAATTTTAAAATAGATTGAGAAAGCTTTCAATATTTGTTTGAGATAATTTCATATTCTCAACTTGGAAATTCTTATTAAAATTTCATTATAGTTGCATGATAAAAAGCAAAAAGATTAAATCATTGTACATGACAGTGAATAAAATCAAAAGATACTTCATTAATAAGATTTTCACATAAGTTCAAAATACAAGTACATTCATATTGCAAAATATAACATTGATAATTTCGGAACTAACCAAAAGACTAACTAAAGGATCTATTCTTCTTCTTCTTCTTCATTAGAAGAAGAGGAACCTACCTCTATAACTCTATCAGAGGTGTTAGTTTTCTGGGGTTTAAATCTTAAATCCCTTAATCTAGTTCTAACAGGGGCTCTAAGAACTTTAGTCTTCTTGGTTTTGGGTTGTTTAGTAGGTTACGGTGGATCAGACAAAGGAACAGGAGCAGGAAAGTCAATTGATTCCTTGATGATCTGTTCAGGAACATCTTCAATAGGAATGGTTTCCTTTTGTGATTGCAGTAAGATGCTTCTAATTTCTTCCTTGAAGTCCTCCATCTCCTTTTCCACTTTTTGCTAATGAAGCCCTCATTCGGATCTTAATTTCTATAATCTAATATCAACTGATTTTCTGATTTCCTCAATTACAGAATCCATATGATCGGTCAAAGAGTTGGATATAGCTTCCATCTTTTGAAATATCAGATTTTTTAGGTTTGATGGAGTAACCATTGTTTCTTCAGTCCCTTCTTCATCAGCAGCTTCATCTTTTTCAGAAATGGTAGCAGCAACCTGACTAGGCATCTTCTTTATCCATTCTCCTTCTTGTCACTTGTATTCCATTCTTGTTAGTGAATTGAAGGAGTAGATATCAAAGTGGTGTAATGGCTTGCCTATTTCATTTGATAAGTCAACTCCTACTTCTTCAAATAACAAAGTGAAGACCATACCATAGGGTAGACAGGCTTTGACCTTTCTTGCAGCTTCTATCATTTGGATCATCATTATATAGGGAAGGTTGAGAGGCTTTTCTTCAATTAAGTGTCCCATAATTGTCATATCCTTCTCACTGACACAATCAAAGCAGCCAGTTCTTGGAAGAAATATTTTTTTGATCATATTATGTAGCAGCCTCATTTCCTTCGATAGTAGATTGGCTTGTACATATTGGACTGTGCTCACATCTTCTTTTTCCAAAATTAATTTTAGAATGTGTTCTTTGTCCAGTAAAAGAAGTTTAGTAGCACCGTTCGTTGGCATTTGCAGTAATCTACCCAATCTTTGTTCATCTACTATAACTGTCTTCCCCTTGACTGTAGATTCCAAATGAAATTCTTTAATGATAAGGTTTTCAAAAAACATTCATACCAGTGAAGGGTAGGTCAATATATCCAAGGAACAGAAATGCTTCCACCCCTGACTCTCTATCCAGTTTCCGATCTTCATTCCCATTTCTTTTAGGAATGTAAAGTCGATCCTTCTTCTACAGGTGACAGGATGATTGATCATTGAGATATGCTATCCGGGAGGAGGAGTTACTTCATCTTGCTGGACTGGAGCAGACCATTTTTGCTTTTCCTTTCTTTCTTTAGCATCTGTGCTGCGAGCACTTCATTCACCAATTTGAAGAACCTTCTTCGCAGATCTTCGAGGTGCCATTACAGAGGGATTAAGGAATTTTAGGCTCTAGTGAATGATTTTTAGGAGAATGGTAAAGCTTCCGAGGGAAGTGGTGTGTTCAAAGTAAAGTAAGAGTGAAGTACATAGAAAAGAAAGTTCAGAACTTCCTAAATAGCGATTTCCTAATTTTCGAGTTAGCTCGCTCAGCCCTAAAAATATCCGAGTTGGCTCGACCAAAGCGAACTCAGAACAATCAGAACATCGAGTCGGCTAGGCAAAGACTTAGTCAGCTCAACCAGAGCAAGAGTACGAGACTCATATATTCGAGCTGGCTCGACCAGAGCAAAATTGCTCGAGTTGACTCGAACAGAAACTTTTCACATGAAATCAATTAATTTGAAAATTGAATTCGATATACAAAAAATTCAAGGAAAGTTGTTCAAAAATCATGAATAATTGTAAGAGGTTTTCTAGATAATTTTTGCTTAGTTCTTGAAGGAAATTAGGTTTCCTGGATCTAGAAAGGATTACACAGCCCTAATTCTCCTCTAAGCAATTCAAATCTATCTTGATTTAGTGGCTTGGTAAAGATGTCAGCTAGTTGTTTTTCTGTTGAGAGAAATTCTAGTTCTATGTCACCATTCAAAACATGGTCTCTAATGAAATGGTGTCTAATCTCTATGTGCTTGATCCTAGAATGCTGAATAGAATTTTTGGTTAAATTTATAGCACTTGTGTTATCACACTTGATAGGAATTTTGTATTGTGAAACACCAAAATCTTCTAGTTGTTGTTTAATCACAACACTTGCACACAATAACTCCCTGCAGCAACATACTCTGCCTCAGTAGTAGAAAGTACTACTGAGTTTTATTTCTTACAGTGCCATGAGATTAAATTCAACCCTAGAAATTGACAAGTATCACTAGTGCTTTTTCTATCTACTTTACAACCAACATAATTAGCATCAGAAAATCGTATTAAATTTAAAGTTGATTCTTTCGAAAACCAAAGACCAAGATTACTTGTACCTTTCAAGTATCTTAATATTCTTTTAACAGCAAGTATATATGTTTCTTTGGGATTATATTGAAATCTAGCATATACACATACACTATACAAGATATCTGGTCTACTTGTAGTAATATATAATAAGGATCCGATCAAACCTCGATATAGCTTTTGGTCAACATTGGATCCACTTTCATCTTTGTCCAATTTGAAGGTTGGACTCATGGGTGTGTTCATTTGTTTACTCGTCTCCATACCAAACTTCTTGTTGATTTCTTTGGTGTATTTGGATTGGTTAATGAAGATCCCTTCCTTTGTTTGTTTTACTTGAAGTCCGAGGAAGTAATTCAGTTCACACATTAGGCTCATTTCAAATTTTTCCTGCATTAGCTTAGCAAATTCTTTACAAAAACTTTCATTAGTTGCACCAAAAATAATATCATCAACATAGATTTGTATAACTAACATATCATTGTTTTTCTTTTTAATGAAAAGAGTTTTATCAATGTTTTCTCTTGAAAAATTATTTTCAATTAATAAAGTGCTAAGTCTATCATACCAGGCTCTAGGAGCTTGTTTCAGACTATATAAAGCTTTATTCAGTTTGAACATATTGTTTGGAAAAGCATGATTTTCAAAACCTGGTGATTGTTCTACAAAATCTTGTTCGATGATAAAACCATTTAAAAATGCACTTTTCACATCCATTTGAAAAAGCTTGAAATTCATGTAGCAAGCAAATGCAAGAAGTAATCTAATGGCTTCTAATCTTACTACAGGTGTATACGTTTCATCAAAATCTATAACTTCTTCTTGACTATATCCCTTAGCCACTAATCTAGCTTTATTTCTAATGACATTTTCTTGTTCATCTAACTTGTTCTTATAGACCCATTTGGTTCCAATAATTGGGTGGTCTTTAGATCTATCAACTAGTGTCCAAACCTTGTTTCTTTTAAATAGGTTCAGTTCTTCATGCATGGCTAACATCCAGTTTGGGTCATTTTCTGCTTCTTCTAAGGTGTGAGGCTCTATTTGAGATGCAAAGGCTAGGTAATCATGTGCAATTCTATGTGCAGACCTAGTCCTTAAACCTTGAGAAGGATCACCAATAATTAATTTTTTAGGATGGGAAGTAGCGTACCTCCATTCGGTTGGTAGATCAGTATGATCCTTACTTACCGTTTCTTCTCCTTCTTCAATTGGTCTTTCTTGAATACTCATGTCTTCCATCTCTTTTTGAATGGTACCTGCATCATTATCAATGCACTCATCTTTTCTAGATGGTGAAGGGTTAGTTTCATCAAACATAATATGTATTGACTCTTCTACCATAAGAGTCCTCTTATTAAAATCTCTATATTCTTTGCTATGCAATGAATAACCAAGGATGGATCAAAATGCAGTTTAAAATATAACATGCAGTGTTCACCGCTTCTGTCCAAAAGTATCTTGGAAGATTACCTTCATATAATATTGTTCTGGCCATTTCTTCTAAAGTCCTATTTTTCCTCTCTGTAACACCATTTTGCTGTTGTGTTCTAGGAGTGGAGAAGTTGTGATCAATGCCATTTTCTGTACAATAATCATCAAAAAATTGATTTTCAAATTTAGTTCAGTTATCACATCTAATTGAAATTATTTAAAGATTTTTCAGATTAAAAACTTTCTTATGAAATTTTTTAAACATTTTGAAAGTTTCATCATTGTGTGCAACAAACAAAATCCATGTAAATCTAGAAAAATCATCTACAATCACAAGGGCATATTTCATACCTCTTAGGCTTGTGGTCCTAGTTGCTCCAAATAAGTCCATGTGAAGTAGTTCTAAAGTTCTAGAAGTTGAAATCAGATTTTTGGATTTAAATCTTCTCCTAGTTTGTTTACCCATTTGACATGCATCACAAACATGATCAAAATCAATTTTGAACTTGGGCATGCCTCTAACAAGATTTTTGGAAATCAACTTGGCAATAGTATGCATGCTAGCATGACCCAATCTTCTATACCATAATAAGCAAGATTCCTTAGTCTTAGCATCCATTGCAACCAAATTGGAGCTACTTGACATGGCAAGATCATTTAGATCTACCACATAAATTTTCTTAGTCTATGTCCAATGAATTTACTGCTAGAGTCAAGAGAGTTTGTTACTATACACATAGATGATTCGAAGATAACTTTGAAGCCTTTATCATATAATTGAATAATACTCAATAGATTGCGCTTCAACTTATCGTCTAGCAATACATTTTCAATAAAAGTACAGAGAATTATATTGATCTTACCATTTTTGATTATTTTCCCTTTGCCATTGTCTCCAAAAGTAACCATACCTTCTTTCATTTCTAGGGTGATAAATTGATCTTTGTCACTCGTCATATGCCTTGAACAGCCACTAACGAAATACCATCTTTTCTTTGGCTTCTGGGCCGCAAGACATTCCTCATCCTCGAGACCCATTAGACATAGATTTGTTGTTTTCATGGTCTCTTCTTCTTCAATTGAAGTGGAGTCTTCACTATCGCTCCACGTCGCAACCATCACTTTCTTTTTCTTCTTTTTGAAGAATTTCTTTAATTGAGGACAGTCTGGGTGAATGTGCCCCGGTTCCTTTCATTCATAGCAGGTGGGGACTTGTTCCTTATCTTTATCTTTGTCCTTGTCCTTTTTTTTTTATTGTTCTCCTCATTTATGAAATTTTTTGTTATATCTTCCCTTATTCTTTTCCATAAACTTTTTGAATCTCCTCACGACCATTGCAATGTCTTCATCTTCAAGATCATCTTCGGAGGAGGTGGAGTCATCTTCCATCTCTTCATCATCTTTTGATTCCAATGTAGCTTTGAATGCAATTATTTTCTTCTTTTTCTGATCATCATCTGTTCTATGCTGCATTGCTAGTTCGTGTGTGATGAGAGATCCCATTAATTCTTTCATTGATAGAACATTCAAATCTTTAGCTTTTTGAATGGCAGTGACTTTAGGATCCTATTTATCAGGAAGTGATATCAAAATCTTCTGTACTAAATCACCATTTGAGTATACCCTGCCAAGACTTTTCAAACAGTTAATAATTTCTGTAAATCTAGTATACATGGTAGAAATGCTTTCATTAGGTGGCATTTTAAACAATTCATAATTATGCACTAAAAGATTTATCTTTGAAGTTTTCACTTGTAAAGTTCCTTCATGGGTCATTTCATGTTTATCCCAAATTTCCTTCGCTAAAGAGCAGATGGAAATTCGATTAAACTCGTTTGAATCCAAAGCACAGTAAAGCAAGTTCATTGCTTTGGCATTCAATTCTCCCATCTTCATGTCATGTTCGTCCCAATCCTCGTCAGGCTTAGGGACATCCACGCCATCAATTTTAGTCATGGAAACATGTGTCCCTTTGAGAATGACCTTCCATAGTTGAAAATCAACAGCTTGAATATAGATTTTCATTCGTGCTTTCCAATAAAAAAAATTTGTGCCTGTGAAGAGTGGAGGTCTATTAGTTGACTGGCCTTCGGCCAAAGATGTACTCATGGGATGAGCCATCGATCATTACTCTAAGATAATCAGAGACACTGCTCTGATACCAGTTGTTGCCTAGGTGGCTACCCAAGAGGGGGGGTTAATTGGGTCTTTTAAAAAATTGGAGACTAGTATTGAGCAATTCAAAATCCTTTCCAAGTGGTATATGCTGTGATAGAATTATAAAATGTAGAAGCTAAACATAGTCAAGAAAGCACAACACAAATACACCAAATTTATAGTGGTTCGGAGCAACCCAGCTCCTACGTCCACTACCCAATATACCACTTGGGATTTCCACTATATTCACACCCGAATACAGTAGGATTGTTTTACAGGATCACAATCTAAAACCTCTACACTTTGGTTTTACGAGATTACCAAAGAAAACCCAATACCCTTTGGTTTTAACAGGCTCCCAAAGAAACCCAACTTGGTTTTCATAGGATCACCAAGAACCTAACCCTTTGTTTTAATAAGGCTCACCAAGAACCTATTTGGTTTTCAAACCAGGCTCACTAATAACCCAACAATTCAAAGACTAAATTGAAAATAAATGCAACAAGAATGACAAACTCAATTTGTCGGATAGTTGCTGGTGTAGCTTGTTGGAGGTCCACTTGAATGCACTTGAATAGGCTTTAATTACTTCAGTGGCTTCTTCCCAAAGTTGCTTCAAGCTTCAGATTGGAATTGGTGAAGACATGATAGCTTGACTTGAATGCTCTTGTGCTTTTTTGCTATTGGTAGGTAGGATATTCAATGAAGCTCTCTTCTTTGAAGAACTCTCTCATTCATTGCTTCAATGAAGTTCAAATCCTTCAAATTTAAAGTCTTCCTTCATTCCAAGGTAGTTCTAGCCATTGTAGACCGTTGGGGAATGATTTTAGATCGTTGGAGCACTTTTTAAAATTCAAAAACAAATTCTGGAACTAGCCATTGGATACCTGAAAGCGGCTTTCGTGTCGGCTCGGATTCCTTCGAGTCCGCTCGGATCCTTCGAGTCGATGGGTCGAGTCACCAAATCCTCAATGCAGTCGACTCTTTGTCTTAGGGCACAAAACATCACTCTGGACGAGTTGACTCTTTGTAGCTCGGGTCTGCTCGAACTTGAATCTTGAAAATCTTGAACTCGAGGAGTTGGCTCTTTTTAGCTAGGGTCGGCTCTTCTTCCTAGGTTCGAAAAACCTCACTCTGGAAGAGTCGGCTCGATGCAGTTCAGTTCGGCTCACTTTCTCAGCCTTTCAGAATTAGGTCTGGCAGAGTCGGCTCGCTTAGTTGTTCTCATAAATCTTCAAGAAATGAACTCTGGAGGAGTCAGCTCGCTTTCTATCAAGTCGGCTAGGATTTCTACGTTCCAGAATCCTTGCTGCATGTTAGAATTCAGAGTCGGCTCTTTATTACTTGGGGTCGACTCGAGTGTCTTCTTCAAAATTTTTATAATTGAACTTAAAGAAAACTCTCACAAACTCTTTTATAATTTCACACAATACCAACTCAAACTAAAATTTATGGCACACACACTCACAGAAGTAACCCTTTTAATTGATTTTTTTTTAGTATTTTGATTGGGTTCTTCTTTACAAAAATATTTACAACACAACTCAACCAAGAAAACAGAAGTGTAGGTGTTGAAATTTGAACGTGTTATTCATCCTACAAAAACTTGTCAAACACTTGAAGAGTTGTCAGAAATAAATTACATGCTCCAATGTTTGGTTATCATCAAAATCACTTATGGGGTCAACAATCTTCCCCTTTTTGATGATGACAAAACACTGGGCATGAGAAATTCTTTACACTTTACATGTATAACAGTATTTGAAAATTAAATATTCACATGTATTAGAGCTAATGGAATTAGTAAGTAAGTATCCGTGATCAAGAGATGATATCATAATATATCATCAAAATATTGAACTTCTCATGCTTCAAGATCTTATAATTAGCACAAAACATGGAGTATTAGAGTTCCAAAAAGAAATTGATAGAATTATCATCAAATTAGAGCATGCAATAGTAATCAGAGCATTAAGATAATAATTAGAGCAAGATCATTTCAAGAGAATCTCCCCCTTTCTTTAGATTCTAAAGTAGTTTAAGCAGTGCTATCATTTATCATTTTTGTGCTCCCCCTTTTTTACTGCTTTCATGCACTTTAAGAGTAGTTGGTAGGAAACTCAACCTATATACTATTTCCATCATTTTCAAATTTCTCTAATATTTCATAATTCTCCCCCTTTTTGTCAATCAATCAAAAAGGTGATTTCGAATAAAGATCAAATTTTAAAATAGATTAAGAAAGTTTTTAATATTTGTTTGAGATAATTTCATATTCTCAACTTGGAAATTCTTATTAAAATTTCATTATAGTTGTATGATAACAAGTGCAAAGATTGAATCATTGTACACGATAGTGAATAAAATCAAAGATACTTCATTAATAAGATTTTCACATAAGTCCATAATACAAGTACATTCATATTACAAAATATAACATTGATAATTTCAGAACTGACAAAAAGACTAACTAAAGGATCTATTCTTCTTCTTCTTCTTCATTAGAAGAAGAGGATCCTACCTATATAACTCTATCAGAGGTCTTAGTTTTCAGGTGTTTAAACCTTAAATCCCTTAATCTAGTTCTAACAGGGGCTCTAAGATCTTTAGTCTTCTTGGTTTTGGGTTGTTTAGTAGGTTTAGGTGGATCAGACAAAGGAACAGGAGCAGGAAAGTCAAGTGATTCCTTGATGATCTGTTCAGGAGCATCTTCAGTAAGAATGATTTCCTTTTGTGATTGTAGTAAGATGCTTCTGATTTCTTCCTTGAAGTCCTCCATCTCCTTTTCCACTTTTTGCTGGTGAAGCTCTTGTTTGAATCTTAATTTTTGCAATCTAATATCAACTGATTTTCTGATTTCCTCAATTGCAGAATCCATATGATCAGTCAAAGAGTTGGAGATAGCTTCCATATTTTGAAATATCAAATTTTTTAGGTTTGATGGAGTAACCATTGCTTCTTCAGTCCCTTCTTCATTAGCAGCTTCATCTTCTTCAGAAATGGTAGCAGCAACCTAACTAGGCATCTTCATTATCCATTCTCTTTCTTGTAACTTGTATCCCATTCTTCTTAGTGAATTGAAGGAGTAGATATCAAAGTGCTGTAATGGCTTTCCTATTTCATTTGATAAGTCAACTCCTGCTTCTTCAAATAACAAAGTGAAGACCATACCATAGGGTAGACAGGCTTTGACCTTTCTTGCAACTTCTATCATTTGGATCATCATTATATAGGGAAGGTTGAGAGGCTTTTCTTCAATTGAGTGTCCCATAATTGTCATATCCTTCTCACTGACCCAATCAAAGCGGCCAGTTCTTGGAAGAAATATTTTTTTGATCATATTGTGTAGCAGCCTCATTTCCTTCGATAGTAGATTGGCTTGTACATGTTGGACTGTGCTCACATCTTCTTTTTCCAAAATTAATTTTAGAATGTGTTTTTTGTCTGGTAGAAAAAGTTTAGTAGCACCGTTCGTTGGCATTTGCAGTAATCTGCCCAATCTTTCTTCATCTACTATAACTGTCTTCCCCTTGACTGTAGATTCCAAATGGAATTCTTTAACGATAAGGTTTTCAAAAAACATTCGTACCAGTGAAGGGTAGGTCAATATATCCAAGGAACAGATATGCTTCCACCCTTGACTCTCTATCCAGTTTCCGATCTTCATTCCCATTTCTTCTAGGAATGTAAAGTCGATCCTTCTTCTGCAGGTGATAGGATGATTGATCATTGAGATATTCTATCCAGGAGGAGGAGTTACTTCATCTTGCTGGACTGGAGCAGACCTTTTTCACATTTCCTTTCTTTCTTTTGCATCTGTGCTGCGAGCACTTCATTCACCAATTTGAAGAACCTTCTTCGCAGATCTTCGGGGAGCCATTACAAAGGTATTAAGGAGTTTTAGGCTCTAGTGAATGATTTTTGGGAGAATGGTAAAGCTTCCGAGGGAAGTGGAGTGTGTTCATAGTAAAGTAAAAGAGTGAAGTACTTAGAAAAGACAGTTCATAACTTCCTAAATAGTGATTTCCCGGTTTTCGAGTCAGCTCGCTCAGCCCTAAAAATATTCAAGTCGGCTCGACCAAAGCGAACTCAAAACAATCAGAACACCGAGTTGGCTAAGCAAAGACTTAGTCGGCTTGACTAGAGCAAGAGTAAGACACTCAGATATTCAAGCTGGCTCGACTAGAGCAAAATTTCTCGAGTCGACTCGAACAGAAACTTTTAACATGAAATCAATTGATTTGGAAATTGAATTCGATATACTGAAAATTCAAGGAAAGTTGTTCAAAAATCATGAATAATTGTAGGAGGTTTTCTAGATAATTTTTCCTTAGTTATTGAAGGAAATTAGGTTTACTGGATCTAGAAAGGGTTACACAGCCCTAATTCTCCTCTAAGCAATTCAAATCTTTCTTGATTTAGTGGCTTGGTAAAGATGTCAGCTAGTTATTTTTTTGTTGGGATAAATTCTAGTTCTATGTCACCATTCAAAACATGGTATCTAATGAAATGGTGTCTAATCTCTGTGTGCTTGGTCCAAGAATGCTGAATAGGATTTTTGGTTAAATTTATAGCACTTGTATTATCACACTTGATAGGAATTTTGTATTGTAAAATACCAAAATCTTTTAGTTGTTGTTTAATCCACAACACTTGTGTACAATAACTCCCTGCAGCAACGTACTCTGCCTTAGTAGAAGAAAGTACTACCGAGTTTTGTTTCTTGCAGTGCCATCAGATTAAATTCAATCCTAGAAATTGACAAGTACCATTAGTGCTTTTTCTATCTACTTTACAACCAGCATAATCAGCATCAGAAAACATATTAAATTTAAAGATGATTCTTTCAAAAACCAAAGACCCAGATTACTTGTACCTTACAAGTATCTTAATATTATTTTAATAGCAAGCATATGTGTTTCTTTGGAATTATATTGAAATCTAGCATATACACATACACTATACAAGATATCTGGTCTACTTGCAGTTAAATATAATAAGAATCAGATCATACCTCGATATAGCTTTTGGTCAACATTGGATCCACTTTCATCTTTGTCCAATTTGCAGGTTGGACTCATGGGTGTGTTCATTTGTTTACTCGTCTCCATACCAAACTTCTTGATGATTTCTTTGGTATATTTGGATTGGTTAATGAAGATCCCTTTGTTTGTTTTACTTGAAGTCCGAAGAAGTAATTCAGTTCACCCATTAGGCTCATTTCAAATTCTCCCTGCATTAGCTTAGCAAATTCTTCACAAAAACTTTCATTAGTTGCACCAAAAATAATATCATCAACATAGATTTGTACAACTAACATATCATTGTTTCTCTTTTTAATAAAAAGAGTTTTATCAATATTTCCTCTTGAAAAATCATTTTCAATTAAGAATGTGCTAAGTCTTTCATACCAGGCTCTAGGAGCTTGTTTCAAACTATATAAAGCTTTATTCAGTTTAAACACATGGTTTGGACAAGTATGAATTTCAAAACTCGATGGTTGTTCTACTAAAACTTGTTCGATGATAAAACTATTTAAAAATGCACTTTTCACACCCATTTAAAAAAGTTTGAAATTCATGTAGTGGCTTCTAATCTTACTACAGGTGTATAAGTTTCATCAAAATCTATACCTTTTTCTTGACTATATCCCTTAGCCACTAATCTAGCTTTATTTCTAATGACATTTTCTTGTTCATCTAACTTGTTGTTATAGACCCATTTGGTTCGAATAATTGGGTGGTCTTGAGGTCTATCAACTAGTGTCCAAACCTTGTTTCTTTCAAACTGGTTCAGTTCTTCATGCATGGCTAACATCCAGTTTGGATCATTTTTTGCTTCTTCTAAGGTGGGAGGCTCTATTTGAGATACAAAGGCTAGGTAATCATGTGCAATCCTATGTGCAGACCTAGTTCTTATACCTTGAGAAGGATCACCAATAATTAATTCTTTAGGATGGGAAGTAGCGTACCTCCATTCGGTTGGTAGATCGGTATGATCCTTACTTACCATTTCTTCTCCTTCTTCAATTGGTCTTTCTTGAATACTCATGTCTTCCATCTCTTTTTGAATGGTACCTGCATCATTATCAATGCACTCAACTTTTCTAGATGGTGAAGGGTTATTTTAATCAAACATAATATGCATTGACTCTTCTACCATAAGAGTCCTCTTATTCAAAATCCTATATGCTTTGCTATGCAATGAATAACGAAGGAAAATAGCTTCATCAAATTTAGCATCAAATTTTTCTAGATTATCCTTACCGTTATTAAACACAATGCATTTGCATCCAAATACATGAAAATAATTTTTATTGGGTTTCTTTTAATTCCAAAGTTCACAGGGGGTTTTCTTCAAAATAGGATAGATCAAAATGCGGTTTAAAATATAACATGCAGTGTTCACCACTTCTGTCCAAAAGTATCTTGGAAAATTATCTTCACATAACATTGTTCTGGCCATTTCTTCCAAAGTCCTATTTCTTCTCTCTACAACACCATTTTGCTGTGGTGTTCTAGGAGTGGAGAAGTTATGATCAATGTCATTTTCAGTACAATAATCATCAAAAAATTGATTTTCAAATTCAGTTCCATGATCACTTCTAATTGAAATTATTGAAAGATTTTTTTGATTTGAAACTTTCTTATAAAATTTTTTAAATATTTTGAAAGTTTCATCTCTGTGTGCAATAAACAAAACCAATGTAAATCTAGAAAAATCATCTACAATCACAAGGGCATATTTCATACCTCCAAGGCTTGTGGTCCTAGTTGGTCCAAATAAGTCCATGTGAAGTAGTTCTAAAGGTCTAGAAGTTGAAATTAGATTTTTGGATTTAAATCTTCTCCTAATTTGTTTACCCTTTTGGCATGCATCACAAACATGATCAAAATCAATTTTGAACTTGGGCATGCCTCTAACAAGATTTTTGGAAATCAACTTGGCAATAGTATGCATCCTAGCATGACCCAATCTTCTATGCCATAATAAGCAAGACTCCTTGGTCTTAGCATCCATTTCAACCAAACTGGAGCTACTTGACATGGCAAGATCATTTAGATCTACCACATAAATTTTCCTAGTCTGTGTCCAATGAATTTGCTGGTAGAGTCATAAGAGTTTGTTACTATACACATAGATGATTCGAAGATAACTTTGAAGCCTTTATCACATAATTGACTAATACTCAATAAATTGTGCTTTAACTTATCTACTAGCAATACATTTTCAATAAAAGTACAGGGAGTTATTTTGATATTACCAATTTTGATTATTTTCCCTTTGCCATTATCTCTAAAAGTAACCATACCTCCTTTCATTTCCAGGGTGATAAATTGATCCTTGTCATCCGTCATATGCCTTGAATAGCCACTGTCGAAATACCATCTTTTCTTTGACTTCTGGGCTGCAAGACATTCCTCATCCTCGATACTCATTAGACATAGATTTGTTGTTTTTGTAAGGGTTTTGGTGACCAGGGCGGAAGCATGGATTTCAAAAATTTATTATGAAACCACTACCAAACCCTTAACCCAAGACCTCTTTTTTAGGAATTAAAACATACAAACATGCATATATAATATAAACTAGAGTTTAGGCACCAACCTGAACCGCTAGTATCCAATTCGATGAAGAAAACCTTGATTCAGCCTTCTTCTCCACCAGGCGCCTAAACGTTCACCCTCCAATAGTGATCCACATGAAACTCGGACCAAGGAAGAACTCCTTTTTCAAGTTGCTTGGAGAAGTGAAACTCTTTCGGTAGCCTTTGGTCTATTGACCACTGTAGGACACCTTGTCCTACTGTAGGGCACTAAAGACACTCTCCTAAACCACTTTTGGTTTTAGGACAACCCTCCTCTAGGACCTCTTAGGATTATGTCCTAAAACAAAGCCTTGTCCTATTAGAAAAGTCCTTGTCTTAACAAAACAAGTCTTGTCTTAAAGAAAGGAGGGAGAGAGAGACACTCTGAATAATACTTCGGTGGAATTCTTATATCAGACTCATTTCACCGACCCCTATTTATAGATACAAAAAGGACGTGTGATATGTCCTCTTATCAACTTAACAGATATGATTTTTCAAGATCGAAGAGAAGTTATCTGGCTTGAAAAATCATATCTAATAAGCCCATTCATGCACCGAAGGCCTTATTCACATCCCATCTTTTATCTGGACGAATTCTCACTTGCCACATGTCAATTACCGGTCCTTAGGAAGCCAAGAGGTGCCTCTTCAATCTTTCGAAGATTATGAAGAGTCCTGATAGCAGAAGGACTCTCCATCAGAACTGTGTGCCATATGAAGAGTTGCGACTCTTCATGCACCGCACGCACCATCCTTCTTCCACTCAAATTTCAAAAAATCTGACCAGTCAAAACATAGGCAATATGGGTGTCATTGGAAAGAGCATAAAATTTCCTTTCTGACCATATAAATTATATTCAAATAAGAGATCTATAGCTCATTCTGTGTCCTTTTGAAGTTAAGGTATCATTTAGGTACCAAGAGTCCCATGCCATTGGGACTCTTCATGTATTGCGCCTAAAATGCCCTTAAATCTAAATTAAAATCAGATTTAGCTCTGATTAAGATAGCCCCACTTAGGACTCAACCTAATTTAGGTTTCTTATAATTAGGATAGCCCAATTAGCAAGCAACCAGACCCAATCCAATTGGGTTAGGAATTTGGTTAGCCTACATATGCTAGTATGTAATCCGGCTAACCAATTAGGATCCTATGACCCTAATTAAATCATGAATGACTTCCTTGGCCAAGTCTTTATTGTATGTGACCCATTGGGTTCCACATATAGCCAGCAATAGGTTTAGGTTTGAGCCGATTCGATCCGATCAAACCCGATTGACCTAATTAGGTCAAATTGGCTCACCTAATTATCCAATATGAATCACACATCGAATTGACTCATCAAACCAAATCAATTGGTTCATGAAGACCTACAAGACAAGATTTACATCTAGCAACGTGTCATGCCTACCCGGAAGATGAGAAATTTTTGTGGATTTACCAAAATACCCTTCATTGGTGAGTTACCGGGCAATTCAGTCCTTCGATCTACTTGCACCCTGAATATAACTATGGATATGGATATTTATCAAATCCAAATTCATATTCATTCCTTGCTCAATCTGATAATGATGATTCATTAATAAACCATTAGAAACTATTTTTAATGTTCATACTTTGATCAAAGATTTACCGAATCTTCATTTGATTGAAATCATCTGGATGCGCTTCCCTCTTACTAGGGTTAATCGATTCCTTTTTGACCTACTCTCAACCTCCATATGCAATCCACCATACCCAGTATCACCCCATGCATGACTCAGTGTCATGATTGAGTATGAACCAAAGTATGGATTCATGCATACAAGGTACCATGACAGTCTCAGTTCAAAGGACCACAAGCACTACTCCCACTATGAGAACTATTTATTGACAAACAAATAAAGTTCCATTAGATATTCTCAAGCTGGATCCATTCAGTGAACTCATTATCTAATGAGCACTCACATCCTAGTGTTTGTGTCAAATACAAGTGACTGTGAGATCAATCACCCTCTTCACCAAGCATACAAAGGATGTGCTGGTCTTACCGGAATCATTGATCCCCTACACAATATCCCATCGACCAGGAATATTCTAAATTAGGGTTTTAAGGCTTTAGGTCTCACTGGTATGATCTCATCATAACCTTAGAACCATAGCCCTAATCTATGGGGTTTATCATATCTTAATAAAATTAATAAGACACAACATATGATGAAAATAAAATGCCTTTATTAATTGATAATGTCAATACACTGGTTTGGGATACAAAAGAAAATCCCATCGAAATACAACATTTTGATTGGCCTTTAGGGCATAATCCTTTCAATCTCCCACTTGCACTAATGCCAATCATCTTTAAATTTTAACCCCATACAATCGAGGTGGCGATCAAACTCCCGCTATGGTAGAGCCTTAGTGAACGGGTCTGCTATGTTGTTCTTCATTTCTACTCTTTTAATGCAGACTTCTTGTCTTTCACCAATCTCTCGAATGAGATGAAAGCGTCTTAGAATGTGCTTTGATTTGTGATGAGCTCTAGGTCCTTTAGCTTGAGCGACAACTCCAGTATTATCACAATAAAGTGGTACTGGACCTTCAATCTCCGGACAACGCCCAACTCTGAGATGAACTTCTTCATCCAGACAGCTTCCTTGGCAGCTTCACTAATAGTAATGTATTCTGTCTCAGTTTTTGAGTCAGCTACAGTCTACTATTTAGAACTCTTCCAGCTTACAGCTCCTCCATTTAGGATAAAAACATACCCTGAAATAGATTTGCTATCATCTAGATCCGATTGAAAACTAGAATCTGAATAAGCTTCCAGTTTAAGATCAGATCCTCCGTATATCAGAAAAATATCCTTAGTCCTTCTCAAGTACTTAAGAATATTTTTCACAGCCTTCCAGTGATCCTCTCCTGGATCAGCTTGAAATCTGTCAGCTATACCTAAGGCATATGCCACATCAGGCCTGGTACATAACATAGCATACATTATAGATCCTACAGCTGAAGCATAAGGTATAGAACTCATTCTATTTCTTTCTTCAGGTGTCTTAGGAGACATCTTCTTAGAAAGATGTATGCCATGACCAATGGGAAAGTAACCTCTTTTACTTCCCTCCATGCTAAATCTCTTTAGCACTTGGTCAATGTACCCAGACTGGGATAAGCTTAGCATCCTCTTAGATCTATCTCTATAGATCTTGATACCTAGTATATATGATGCTTCTCCTAAGTCTTTCATGGAAAACTGTTTAGATAACCATACATTGACTGATTGTAACATTAGGATATCATTCCCAATGAGGAGTATGTCATCCACATACAGAACCAAGAAAACTATAGCACTCTCACTAGTCTTCTTGTACACACAAGGTTCATCCTCATTTTTGATAAAGTCAAGCTCTTTGACTATCTTATCAAATTGGATGTTCCAACTCCTAGATGCTTGCTTTAATCCATAAATGGGTTTTTTCAGCCTACATACCTGATTAGGTTTAGTCTCTAAGACAAAACCATCTGGCTATGACATATAGACCTCTTCCTCAAGGAAACCATTAAGGAATGCGGTTTTTACATCGATCTGCCAGATTTCATAATCATGATATGCTGCTATAGCAAGCATGATCCGAATAGATTTGAACATGGCAACAGTAGAAAATGTTTCATCATAATGTATTCCCTGTTTTTGTCTGAAACCCTTAGCCAATAATCTGGCTTTATAAGTTTCGACTTGGCCATCTACCCCAATCTTTTTCTTATAGACCCATTTGCATCCAATAGGGTTAACACCCTTTGATGCATCAACCAAAGTCCACACTTGGTTGACATACATGGAGTCCATTTCGGATCTCATGGTTTCCAGCCATCCGTCTGAGTTCCTACTCATGACAGCATCCGTATAGGTTAGAGGATCATCATTTTCAATGATCCGGGCTTCATTATTTTCAATAATGAACCCATACCTCTCAGGTGCATGATGCACCCTATCAGACCTATGGATATGAGTGGTGTGTTCTAGTTCTATACTAATTATGTTATCATTTGGTTGAGATGTATCTATTTGTTGAACTTCTTCAAGTTCAATATTTCTCCCACTACCCTTTTGTATGATGAACTCTTTCTCTAGAAAAGTGGCATGCCTACTGACAAAAACTTTTTGTTCAGTAGGGTGGTAGAACAGATATCCTATACAATCTTTAGGATATCCTACAAATAGACACCTATCTGCTCTAGCATCTAGCTTATGTCCAAAATTTCTTTTAACATAGGCTGGACATCCCCATATCTTAAGATACTTAAGATTGGGTTTCTTACCCCTCCATATCTCATATGAAGTGCTAGAGACAGATTTAGATGGTACTCTATTTGAGATATTAGCCGCGGTTTCTAAGGCATATCCCCAGAAGGAAACAGGTAACTTTGTGAAGCACATCATGGACCGTACCATATCTAATAAGGTACGGTTCCTCCTTTCTGCAACACCATTTAATTGTGGTGTTTAAGGAGGGGTCCATTCAGAGATAATTTCATTTTCTTTACGGTGATCGAGAAACTCGGTGGATAAGTATTCACCTCCTCGATCTGATCGAAGGATTTTAATACTTTTCCCGGTTTGTTTCTCTATCATACTTTGATACTCTAAAAATTTATCAAAGGCTTCGACTTATGTTTCATAAGATACACAAATCCATACATTGAAAAATCATCAGTAAACGTGATGAAATAAGAGTATCCACACTTGGCCTGAGTTGTCATAGGCCCACATACATCGTATGTATGAGTCCTAATAACTCAATTGTCCTTTCTCTATGTTGACTAAATGGAGTCTTGGTCATTTTAACCATGAGACATGATTCACAAGTTCCTAATAATTCATAATCATAAGGATTAAGGAAATTTTCCTTATATAACTTGCTAATCCTAGTCTCACTAATATGTCCAAGCCGACAGTGCTAAAGTAAATTATTGTTTACATCATCTCTCTTTCGTTTGTTACTTACAAGAAGTATATTGTCATTAGTGGATAGAGTTCAATGACCATTGCAAAATACACCACAACATATAATTTCATTAGAAAAGCTGATTGAGCAGCCATTGCTCATCACATTCATAGTATAACATTGTCTAAGTAACAAGGGTACAGATATGATATTTCTAATGACCTTAGACATATAGTAACAATCTCTCAGCTATAAAATCTTCCCCAAAGGTAACTTCAAGATATAAGTCCCTACGACCTCTGCTTGGATGGACTCTCCTCTAGCACCGTAGAGCTCGAAGTCTCCTTCCTTCAATACTCTAAGCCTCTGGAGCCCCTGTAATGATTTGCAGATATTATGACCACAGGCAGTATCCAATACCCAAGTATTTGAAATAGAAGAATCCAATGACAAAATAGTATGAACTTCTTTCATACCTTTTGGTGCTTCCGATGCACCAGGCTTCACACCTGCAAGGTAAGCCTTGCAGTTCCTCTTCCAATGACCCGACTTGCCACAGTGAAAGCAGGTCATCTGTCCGGAGGCCTTCTTTACTTTCTTCTTGATGCCCCTTTTTGGGTTCAATCTCCTCTTGGAACCCTTTCTGCTTGACTTCTTCTTGTTGATCCCATCCACAAGAAGAAGTGGAGCCTTATTTTTCTTTAAATGGCTCTCTGTTATTTTTAACATGTTTAACAGCTCAGGCAAGGAAGTGTTAAGTTTGTTCATATGATAATTAAGAACAAACTATGAAAATGACTCCGGGAGTGACTGCAGGATCAAATCCTGATTCAACTCCCCATCCATAACGAAACCCAATTGACCTAATCGAGTGATCAGGCCAATAACCATCAGTATATGGTCTTGTACGGATGTACCTTCTATTATTCTCGCACAGAACAACTGCTTAGATATCTCATATCTAGCAGTTCGACTATGTTCTCCATATAGCTCTTTTAGATTGAGCAGTATGGAGTTAGTGTCCATGCTATCATGTTGCCTCTGCAACTCATTAGTCATAGAGGCAAGCATGATACATTTGACACTGAGTGAGTCATTTTACCACATCTTGTATGTGGTCTTTTCCTCTTGTGAGGCATCTTCCTCTAAAGGTTATAAGGTAGGGGTATCTAGTAGTTCGACTATGTTCTCCATATAGCTCTTTTAGATTGAGTAGTATGGAGTTAGTGTCCATGCTATCATGTTTCCTCTGCAACTCATTGGTCATAGAGGCAAGCATGATACATTTGACACTGAGTGAGTCATTTTGCCACATCTTGTATGTGGACTTTTCCTCTTGCAAGGCATCTTCCCCTAAAGGTTCCAAGGTAGGGGTATCTAGCAGTTCGACTATGTTCTCTATATAGCTCTTTTAGATTGAGTAGTATGGAGTTAGTGTCCATGCTATCATGTTGCCTCTGCAACTCATTGGTCATAGAGGCAAGCATGATACATTTGACACTGAGTGAGTCATTTTGCCACATCTTGTATGTGGTCTTTTTTTCTTGCAAGGCATCTTCCCCTAAAGGTTCCAAGGTAGGGGTATCAAGAATGTAAGAAAGTTTTTCCTGGCTAGGTACTATCTTTAGGTTTCTCAACCAGTCAACATAGTTCGGTCCAGTCAATTTATTGGCATCAAGTATACTACGGAGTGAGAGTGAAGAGGTCATTTAATCTTCATTAACAAATAACATAATATAAGAAAACAACCAATGTTGACAAAACATAATTAAATTAGGACTTTAACTTAATTATGTCTCCTACTATTTTATCAAGCATCATAACCCTCTATATGATGATCGAGAAACCCTAATTGGTTTTCTTAGTGGGGTTGAGATCCTAATTCCTTATAAAAGACCTTGTGTGTACACAACAAATCTTTTATAAGTTCAAAGGTAGGAAAACTCTTTCCAATTGTATCTCATATAATTCTCAACAAAACCTGGTCTCTAAAATATTAATAGCCTTGTGTGTGCACAACAAACTATAATATTTTTGGTTAAGTAAGACCCTTCATTCCTTTATAGTCATGATTGTAATGATAATACCTTTGTGTGTTCACCACAAAGTATTATATTAAATCATGCCATAAGCATCAAATGCACCAGGCCAAAATTGTGTTAGTTACCATAATAGAACTTGTGTGTACACAACAAACCTAATACGGATCATAACATAATAATGACCTAGCATGAAGGAAGGCCTAATGTAGTGAATATTACACTAAGCATATCAATCAAGAATAAAGTTAATCTTATTGGCCAAGTAAGTGGGATAGTAGTGGGAGTCCCCCCGTTGCTTTCCTAGATACCAATAAAAATTGGCCAAGTCAATCAACGGAACCAATTAAAAACCACGTCCTCTTTACCGATCATGAACCACATTTCCTAGACACCGAATGATCAACTAATCATCTTGATTATTTTGCTTTTGGTATATGACACTACAACTTAATATAATTTTAATAGAGGGCAATTCAAACAGAAGCACATTCTAATATTACCATTCATCAACCATGCATCATATATCATTTTATAATATGCCAAGTGTGTCATCATACTAGGATAACCATCTACCATATAATGGATCCACCATTATGCCAGGGCAACCTTATTTCAGTATGATGACTAGAAAGCTAAACATATCTCTATATCGGTTAAGGTTTAAGTGAAAACCCTAACCAGTGACATACATATATGCATAAACATATCAATCATATGTAACTTTAAACATTCGTAGAGTCCTACAAAATTGGGCAACTTCAAATTTTGTAGAGTCCTACAAAAATGGGCAACCTCAAGAGTCCTATAAAATTGGGCAACATCAAATTTTGTAGAGTCCTACCAAAATGGGCAACCTCAAGAGTCCTACAAAAATGGGAACATCAAATTTTGTAGAGTCCTACCAAGATGGGCAACTTCAAGAGTCCTACAAAAATGGGCAACTTCAAATTTTGTATGATTTAGCCCTAATAATGTGGCTCTGATACCACTGTAAGGGTTTTGGTGACCAGGACGGAAGCGTGGATATCAAAAATTTATTATAAAACCACTACGAAACCCTTAACCCAAGACCTCCTTATTAGGAATTAAAATATACAAACATGCATATATAATATAAACTAGAGTTTAGGCACCAACCTGAATCGCTAGTATCCAATCCGATAAAGAAAACCTTGATTCAGCCTTCTTCTCCACCAGGCGCCCAAACGTTCGCCCTCCAATGGTGATCCACATGAAACTCGGACCAAGGAAGAACTCCTTCTTCAAGTTGCTTGGAGAAGTGGAACTCTTTCGGCAGCCTTTGGTCTATTGACCACTATAGGATACCCTGTCCTACTGTAGGGCACTAAAGATACTCTCCTAAACCACTCTTGGTTTTAGGACAACCCTCCTCTAGGACCTCTTAAGCTTATGTCCTAAAAAAAATTCTTGTCCTATTAGAAAAGACCTTGTCTTAACAAGACAAGTCTTGTCTTAAAGAAAGAAGGAGGGAGAGAGAGACACTCAGAATAATACTTCAGTGGAATTCTTATATAAGACTCATTTCACCACCCCCTATTTATAGATACAAAAGGGGCGTGCGATATGTCCTCCCATCAACTAGTCAGATATGATTTTTCAAGACCAAAGAAAAGTTATCTGGCTTGAAAAATCATATCTAATAAGCCCATTCATGCACCGAAGGCCTTATTCACATCCCTTCTTTTATCTGGATGAATTCTCACTTGCCACATGTTAATTACCGCTCCCTAGAGAGCCAAGAGGTGCCTCTTCAATCTCCAAACATTGGATATTATGAAGAGTCCTGATAGCAAAAGGACTCTCCATCAGAACCGCGCACCACATAAAGAGTTGCGACTCTTCATGCACCGCGCGCGCCATCCTTCTTCCATGAAAATCTCAAAGAATGTTGAAGAGTCAAAACATAAGCAATATGGGTATCATTGGAAAGAGCATAAAATTTTCTTTCTGACCATATGAATTATATTCAAATCAGAGATCTATAGCTCATTCTGTGCTTTTTTGAAGTTAAGGTATCATTTAGGTACCAAGAGTCCCGTGCCATTAGGACACTTCATGTATGGCACCTAAAATGCCCTTAAATCCAAATTAAAATCAGATTTAGCTCTGATTAGGCTATCCCCACTTAGGACTCAACCTAATTTAGGTTTTCCATGATTAGGTTAGCCCAATTAGCAAGCAACTGGACCCAAACCAATTGGGTTAGGAATTTGGTTAGCCTACATATGCTAGTATGAAATCCAGCTAACCAATTAGGATCCTATGATCCTAATTAAATCATGAATGACTTCCTTGGCCAAGTCTCTATTGTGTATGACCTATTGGGTTCCACATCTAGCCAGCAGTAGGTTTAGGTTTGAGCCGATTCGATCCGATCGAACCCGATTGACCTAATTAGATCAAATTGGCTCACCTAATTATCCAATTCGAATCCCACATCGAATTGACTCATGAAACCAAATCAATTGGTTCATGAAGACTTATAAGACAAGATTGACATCTAGCAACGTGTCATGCCTACTCAGAAGATGAGGAATTTTGGTGGATTTACCAAAATACCCTTTAGTGGTGAGTTACTGAGAAATTCAGTCTTTCGATCTACTTGCACCCTGAAATGACTATGGATATGCATACTTGTCAAATTCAATTTCATATTCATTCCTTGCTCAATCTGATAATGATGATTCATTAATGAACCATTAGAAACTATTTTTAATGTTCATACTTTGATCAAAGATTTCCCGAATCTTCATTTGATTGAAATCATCTAGATGCGCTTCCCTCTAATTAGGGTTGATCGATTCCTTTTTGACCTACTCACAACCTCCATATGCAATCCACCATATCCAGTATCACCCCATGCATGACTCAGTGTCATGATTGAGTGTGAACCAAAGTATGGATTCATGCATACAAGGTACCATGGCAGTCCCAGGTCAAAGGACCACATGCACTACTCCCACTATGAGAACTATCTATTGACAAACAGATAAGATTCCATTAGATATTCTCAAGCTTGATCCATTCAGTGAACTCATTCTCTAATGAGCACCCACATCCTAGTATTAGTGTCAAACACAAGTGACTGTGAGATCAGTCACCCTCTTCACCAAGCATACATAGGATGTGTTGGTCTTACCAGAATCATTGATCCCCTACTTAATATCCCATCGACCAGGAATATTCTAGATTAGGGTTTTAAGGCTTTAGGTCTCACTGGTATGATCTCATCATAACCCTAGAACCATAGCCCTAATCTTTGGGGTTCATCATATCTTAATAAAATTAATAAGACACAGCGTATGATGAAAATAAAATGCCTTTATTATTTGATAATGTCAATAAACTAGTTTGGGATACAAAAGAAAATCCCATCGAAATACAACATTTCGATTGGCCTTTAGGGCATAATCCTTTCAGTTTTCATGGTCTCTTCTTCTTTAGTTGAAGTGGAGCCTTCACTATCGCTCCACGTGGCAACTATAACTTTCTTTTTCTTCTTTTTAAAGAATTTCTTTAATTGAGGACAGTCTGGATGAATGTGCCCCGGTCATAGCAGGTGGGGACTTGTTCCTTATCTTTATCTTTGTCCTTGTCCTTTTCTTTTGATTATTCTCCTCGTTTATGGAATTTTTTGTTATATCTTTTTCTCTTCTTTCCCATAAACTTTTTGAATCTCCTCACGACCATTGCAATGTCTTCATCTTCAAGATCGTCTTCCGAGGAGGAGTCATCTTCCGTCTCTTCATCATCTTTTGATTCTAATGCAGCTTTGAATGCAATTGTTTTCTTCTTTTTCTGATCATCATCTATTCTATGTTGCATTGCTAGTTCATGTGTGATGAGAGATCCCATTAATTCTTTCATTGATAGAACATTCAAATATTTAGCTTCCTGGATGGCAGTGACTTTAAGATCCCATTTATCAGGAACTGATCTCAAAATCTTCTATACTAAATCAGCATTTGAGTATACCCTGCCAAGACTTTTCAAACCGTTAATAATTTTTGTAAATCTAGTATACATGGTAGAAATGCTTTCATTAGGTTTCATTTTAAACAATTCATAATTATGCACTAAAAGATTTATCTTTGAAATTTTTACTTGTGAAGTTCTTTCATGGGTCACTTCAAGTTTATCCCAAATTTCCTTTGCTGAAGAGCAGATGAAAATTCGATTAAACTTGTTTGAATCCAAAGCATAGTAAAGCAAGTTCATTGCTTTTGCATTCAATTCTCCCATCTTCATGTCGTGTTCGTCCCAATCCTCTTCAGGCTTAGGGACATCCACGCCATCAATTAGTCATGGAAACATGTGGCCCATTTAGAATGACCTTCCACAGTTGAAAATCAATAACTTGAATATAGATTTTCATTCGTGCTTTCCAATAAGATTAATTTGTACCTATGAAGAGTGGAGGTCTATTAGTTGATTGCCCTTCGGCCAAAGATGTACTCATGGGATGATCCATCCATCTTTACTCTAAGAAAATCAGAGATACTGCTCTGATACTAGTTATTGCCTAGGTGGCTACCCAAGAGGGGAGGTGAATTGGATCTTTTAAAAAACTGGAGACAAGAAATGTGTAATTCAAAATCCTTTGCAAGTGGTATGTGCTATGATAGAATTATAAAATGAAGAAGCTAAATAAAGTCAAGAAAGCATAACACAGACACACCAAATTTATAGTGGTTCGGAGCAACACAGCTCCTACGTACACTACCCAAGATACCACTTAGGATTTCCACTATATTCACACCTAAATATAGTAGGATTGTTTTACAGGATCACAATCTAAAAACTCTACACTTTGGTTTTACGGGATCACCAAAGAAAACCTAACACCCTTTGGTTTTAACAGGCTCACCTAAGAAACCCAACTTGGTTTTCACAGGATCACCAAGAACCTAACCTTTGGTTTTAATAAGGCTCACCAAGAACCTATTTGGTTTTTCAACCGGGCTCACCAATAACTCAACAATTCAAAGATTGAATTGAAAATAAATGCAACAAGAATGATAAACTCAATTTGTCGGATAGTTGCCGGTGCAGCATGTTGGAAGTCCACTTGAATGCACTTGAATAGGCTTTAATTACTTTAGTGGCTTCTTCCCAAAGTTGCTTCAAGCTTCAGATTGGAATTGGTGAAGACTTGAAAGCTCTTGTACTTTTTTGCTATTGGTAGGTAGGATATTCAATGAAGCTCTCTTCTTTGAAGAACTCTCTCATTCATTCTTCAAGGAAGTTCAAGTCCTACAAATTTAATGTCTTCCATCATTCCAAGGAAGTTCTAGCCATTGTAGACCGTTGGGGAAAGATTTTTGACCGTTGGAGCACTTTTTAGCATTCAAAAACAAATTCTGGAACTAGCCGTTCGATACTTAAAAGCGGCATTCGAGTCAGCTCAGATTTCTTCGAGTCGGCTCGGATCCTTCGAGTCGATGGGTCGAGTCGCCAAATCTTCAATGCAGTCAGCTCTTTGTCTTAGGGTGCAAAACATCACTCTAGACGAGTCGACTCTTTGTAGCTCGGGTCTGCTCAAACTTGAATCTTGAAAATCTTGAACTCGAGGAGTTGTCTCTTTTTAGCTTGTATCGGCTCTTCTTCTCAGGTTCGAAAAGCCTCACTTTGGAAGAGTCAGCTCAAAGCAGTTCAGGTCGGCTTGCTTTCTAAGGCTTTCAGAATTAGGTCTGGCAGAGTCGGCTCGTCTGGTTATTCTCAGAAATCTTCAGGAAATGAACTCTGGAGGAGTTAGCTTGCTTTCCATCAAGTCAGCTAGGATTGCTACATTCCAGAATCCTTGCTGCGTGTTAGTAATCAGAGTTGGCTCTTTATTACGTGGGGTCGGCTCGAGTTTCTTCTTTAGGATTTTTATAATTAAACTTAAAGAAAACTCTCACCAACTCTTTTACAATTTCACAAAATACCAACTCAAACTAAAATTCATGGCACACACACTCACAGAGGTAACCCTTTTAATTGATTTTTTCTTAGCATTTTGATTGGGTTCTTCTTTACAAAAATATTTACAACACAACTCAACCAAGAAAACAGAAGTGTAGGTGTTGAAGTTTGAACATGTTATTCATCCTACAAAAACTTGTCAAACACTTGAAGAGTTGTCAGAAATAAATATAAATGCTTCAACGTTTGGTTATCATCAAAATAACTTATGGGGTCAACAATCTCCCCCTTTTTGATGATGACAAAATACTGGACATGAGAAATTCTTTACACTTTACATGTATAACAGTATTTGAAAATTAAATATTCACATGTATTAGAGCTAATGGAATTAGTAAGTAAGTATCAGAGCTCAAGAGATGATATCATAGTATATCATCAAAATATTGAACTTCTCATGCTTCAAGATATTATAATTAGCACAAAACATGGAGTATCAGAGTTCCAAAAAGAAATTGATAGAATTATCATCAATTTAGTGCATGTAATAGTAATCAGAGCATTAAGATAATAATTAGAGCAAGATCATTTCAAGAGAATCTCCCCCTTTCTTTTGATTCTAAAGTAGTTTAAGCAGTGATATCATTTATCATTTTTGTGCTCCCCCTTTTTTACTGTTTTCATGCACTTTAAGAGTAATTGGTAGGAAACTCAACATATTTACTATTTCCATTCTTTTCAAATTTCTCTCATATTTCATAATTCTCTCCCTTTTTGTCAATCAATCAAAAAGGTAATTTCAAATAAAGCTCAAATTTTAAAATAGATTGAGAAAGTTTTTAATATTTGTTTGAGATAATATCATATTCTCAACTTGGAAATTCTTATTAAAATTTCATTATAATTGTATGATAACAAGTGCAAATATTGAATCATTGTACATGACAGTGAATAAAATCAAAAGATACTTCATTAATAAGATTTTCACATAATTTCAAAGTACAAGTAGATTCATATTGCAAAATATAACATTGATAATTTCAGAACTAACCAAAAGACTAACTAAAGGATCTATTCTTCTTCTTCTTCTTCATTAGAAGAAGATGAGCCTACCTCTATAACTCTATCAGAGGTCTTAGTTTTCAGGGGTTTAAACCTTAAATCCCTTAATCTAGTTCTAACAGGGGCTCTAAGAACTTTAGTCTTCCTGGTTTTGGGTTGTTTAGAGGTTTAGGTGGATCAGACAATGGAATAGGAGCAGGAAAGTCAAGTGATTCCTTGATGATCTGTTCAGGAGCATCTTCAGTAGGAATGGTTTCCTTTTGTGATTGCAGTACGATGCTTCTGATTTCTTCCTTGAAGTCCTCCATCTCCTTTTCCACTTTTTGCTGGTGAAGCTCTTGTTCGGATCTTAATTTCTGCAATCTAATATCAACTGATTTTCTGATTTTCTGATTTTCTTAATTGCAGAATCCATATGATCAGTCAAAGAGTTGGAGATAGCTTCCATCTTTTGAAATATCAGGTTTTTTAGGTTTGATGGAGTAACCATTGTTTCTTCG
Organism: Areca catechu; assembly: GCA_021397845.1. Lineage (NCBI taxonomy): Eukaryota > Viridiplantae > Streptophyta > Magnoliopsida > Arecales > Arecaceae > Areca > Areca catechu. The sequence goes on along the minus strand of CM038044.1, from coordinate 73,657,311 downwards.
ATCCCTTCTTCATTAGTAGATTCATCTTCTTCAGAAATGGTAGCAGCAACCTGACTAGGCATCTTCTTTATCCATTCGCCTTCTTGTAACTTGCATCCCATTCTTCTTAGTGAATTGAAGGAGTAGATATCAAAGTGGTGTAATGGCTTGCCTATTTCATTTGATAAGTCAACTCCTGCTTCTTCAAATAACAAAGTGAAGACCATACCATAGGGTAGACAGGCTTTGACCATTCTTCCAGCTTCTATCATTTGGATCATCATTATATAGGGAAGGTTGAGAGGCTTTTCTTCAATTAAGTGTCCAATAATTGTCATATCCTTCTCACTGACCCAATCAAAGCGGCCAGTTCTTGGAAGAAATATTTTTTTGATCATATTGTGTAGCAGCCTCATTTCCTTCGATAGTAGATTAGCTTGTACATGTTGGACTGTGCTCGCATCTTCCTTTTCCAAAATTAATTTTAGAATGTGTTCTTTGTCTGGTACAAGAAGTTTAGTAGCACCATTCATTGGCATTTGTAGTAATCTGCCCAATCTTTCTCATCTGCTATAATTGTCTTCCCCTTTACTATAGATTCCAAATGAAATTCTTTAATGATAAGGTTTTCAAAAAACATTCATACCAGTGAAGGGTAGGTCAATATATCCAAGGAACAGAAATGCTTCCACCCCTGACTCTCTATCCAGTTTCCAATCTTCATTCCCATTTCTTCTAGGAATGTAAAGTCGATCCATCTTCCGCAGGTGACAGGATGATTGATCATTAAGACATGCTATCCGGGAGGAGGATTTACTTCATCTTGCTAGACTGGAGCAGACATTTTTCACTTTTCCTTTCTTTCCTTTGCATCTGTGCTGCGAGCACTTGATTCACCAATTTGAAGAACCTTCTTCGCAGATCTTCTAGGAGCCATTACAGAGGGATTAAGGAATTTTAGGCTCTAGTGAATGATTTTTGAGAGAATGGTAAAGCTTTCGAGGGAAGTGGAGTGTGTTGAAAGTAAAGTAAAAGAGTGAAGTACTTAGAAAAGACAGTTCAGAACTTCTTAAATAGTGATTTCCTGGTTTTCGAGTCAGCTCGCTCAGCCTTAAAAATATCCGAGTTAGCTCGACCAAAGCAAACTCAAAACAATCAGAACACTGAGTTAGCTAAGCAAAGACTTAGTCGGCTTGACCAGAGCAAGAGTACGAGACTCAGATATTCGAGCTTGCTCGACCAGAGCAAAATTTCTCGAGTCGACTCGAACAGAAACTTTTCACATGAAATCAATTATTTTGGAAATTGAATTCGATATACTAAAAATTCAAGGATAGTTGTTCAAAAATAATGAATAATTGTAGAAGGTTTTCTAGATAATTTTTCTTTAGTTCTTGAAGGAAATTAGGTTTACTGGATCTAGAAAGGGATACACAGCCCTAATTCTCCTCTAAGCAATTCAAATCTATCTTGATTTAGTGGCTTGGTAAAGATGTCAGCTAGTTGTTTTTCTGTTGGGATAAATTCTAGTTCTATGTCACCATTCAAAACATGGTCTCTAATGAAATGGTGTCTAATCTCTATGTGCTTGGTCTTAGAATGCTGAATAGGATTTTTGGTTAAATTTATAGCACTTGTGTTATCACACTTGATAGGAATTTTGTATTTAGAAACACCAAAATCTTCTAGTTGTTGTTTAATCCACAACACTTGTGCACAATATCCCCTGCAGCAACGTACACTGCCTCAACAGTAGAAAGTACTACCAAGTTTTGTCAACCCTAGAAATTGACAAGTACCACTAGTACTTTTTCTATCTACTTTACAACCAGCATAATCAGCATCAGAAAATCGTATTAAATTTAAAGATGATTCTTTCGAAAACCAAAGACCCAGATTACTTGTACCTTTCAAGTATCTTAATATTCTTTTAACAGCAAGCATACGCATTTCTTTTGGATTATATTGAAATCTAGCATATACACATACAACATACAAGATATCTGGTCTACTTGCAGTTAAATATAATAAGGATCCGATCATACCTCAATATAGCTTTTGGTCAACATTGGATCCACTTTCATCTTTGTCCAATTTGCAGGTTGGACTCATGGGTGTGTTCATTTGTTTACTCGTCTCCATACCAAAATTCTTGATGATTTTTTTGGTGTATTTGGATTGGTTAATGAAGATCCATTCCTTTGTTTGTTTTACTTGAAGTCCGAGAAAGTATTTCAGTTCACCCATTAGGCTCATTTCAAATTCTCCCTGCATTAGCTTAGCAAATTCTTCACAAAAACTTTCATTAGTTGCACCAAAAATAATATCATCAACATAGATTTGTACAACTAACATATCATTGTTTTTCTTTTTAATGAAAAGAGTTTTATCAATATTTCCTCTTGAAAAATCATTTTCAATTAAGAAAGTGCTAAGTCTATCATACCATGCTCTAGGAGCTTTTTTCAAACCATATAAAACTTTATTCAGTTTAAACACATGGTTTGGAAAAGCATGATTTTCAAAACCCGGTGGTTGTTCTACAAAAACTTGTTTGATGATAAAACCATTTAAAAATACACTTTTCATATCTATTTGAAAAAGTTTAAAATTCATGTAGCAAGCAAATGCAAGAAGTAATCTAATGGCTTCTAATCTTACTACAGGTGTATAAGTTTCATCAAAATCTATACCTTCTTCTTGACTATATCCCTTAGCCACTGATCTAGCTTTATTTCTAATGACATTTCCTTGTTCATCTAACTTGTTCTTATAGACCCATTTGGTTCCAATAATTGGATGGTCTTGAGGTCTATCAACTAGTGTCCAAACCTTGTTTCTTTCAAACTGGTTCAGTTTTTCATGCATGGCTAACATCCAGTTTGGGACATTTTCTGCTTCTTCTAAGGTGTAAGGCTCTATTTCAGATACAAAGGCTAGGTAGTCATGTGCAGTCCTATGTGCAACCTAGTCCTTATACCTTGAGAAGGATCACCAATAATTAATTTTGTAGGATCGGAAGTAGCGTACCTCCATTCGGTTGGTAGATCGGTATGATCCTTACTTACCATTTCTTCTCCTTTTACAATTGGTCTTTCTTGAATACTCATGTCTTCCATCTCTTTTTGAATGGTACCTGCATCATTATCAATGCACTCATCTTTTCTAGATGGTGAAGGGTTAGATTCATCGAACATAATACGCATTGACACTTCTACCGTAAGAGTCCTCTTATTAAAAACCCTATATGCTTTGCTATGCAATGAATAACCAAGGAAAATAGCTTAATCAGATGTAGCATCAAATTATTCTAGATTATCCTTACCATTATTAAGCATAAAGCATTTGCATCCAAATACATGGAAATAATTTATATTGGGTTTCTTTTCATTCCAAAGCTCACAGAGGGTTTTCTTCAAAATAGGACAGATCAAAATGTGGTTTAAAATATAACATGCAGTGTTCACCACTTCTATCCAAACGTATCTTGGAAGATTACCTTCATATAACATTGTTCGGGCCATTTCTTCTAAAGTCCTATTTTTCCTCTCTACAACACCATTTTGTTGTGGTGTTCTAGGAGTGGAGAAGTTGTGATCAATTCCATTTTCAGTACAATAATCATCAAAAAATTGATTTTCAAATTCAGTTTTGTGATCACTTCTAATTGAAGTCATTGAAAGATTTTTTTGATTTGAAACTTTCTTATGAAATTTTCTAAACATTTTGAAAGTTTCATCTCTATGTGCAATAAATAAAACCCATGTAAATCTAGAAAAATCATCTACAATCACAAGGGCATATTTTATACCTCATAGGCTTGTGGTCCTATTTGGTCCAAATAAGTCCATGTGAAGTAGTTCTAAAGATCTAAAAGTTGAAATCAGATTTTTGGATTTAAATCTTCTCCTAGATTGTCTACCCATTTGGCATGCAACACAAACATAATCAAAATCAATTTTGAACTTGGGCATGCCTCTAACAAGATTTCTGGAAATCAACTTGGCAATAGTATGCATGCTAGCATGACCCAATCTTCTATGCCATAATAAGCAAGACTCGTTGGTCTTAGCATCCATTGCAACCAAACTGGAGCTGGTTGACATGGCAAGATCATTTAGATCTACCACATAAATTTTCATAGTCCGTGTCCAATGAATTTACTGCTAGAGTCAAGAGAGTTTGTTACTATACACATAGATGATATGAAGATAACATTGAAGCCTTTATCACATAATTGACTAATACTAAATAGATTGTGCTTCAACTTATCTACTAGCAATACATTTTCAATAAAAGTACAGGGAGTTATTTTGATCTTACCAATTTTGATTATTTTCCCTTTGCCATTGTCTCCAAAAGTAACCATACCTCCTTTCATTTCCAGGGTGATAAATTGATCCTTGTCACCCGTCATATGCCTTGAACAGCCACTGTCGAAATACCATCTTTTCTTTGACTTCTGGGCTGCAAGACATTCCTCATCCTCGAGACCCATTAGACATAGATTTGTTGTTTTCATGGTCTCTTCTTCTTTAGTTGAAGTGGAGTCTTCACTATCACTCCACATGGCAACCATCACTTTCTTTTCTTCTTTTTGAAGAATTTCTTTAATTGAGGATAGTTTGGATGAATGTGCCCCGGTTTCTTACATTCATAGCAGGTGGGGACTTGTTCCTTCTCTTTATCTTTGTCCTTGTCCTTTTCTTTTGATTGTCCTCCTCGTTTATGGAATTTTTTATTATATCTTCTTTTCTTCTTTCCCATAAAGTTTTTAAATCTCCTCACGATCATTGCAATGTCTTCATCTTCAAGATCATCTTCGGAGGAGGTGGAGTCATCTTCCGTATCTTCATCATCTTTTGAATCCAATGCAGCTTTGAATGCAATTGTTTTCTTCTTTTTATGATCATGATCTCTTTTATGCTGCATTGCTAGTTCGTGTGTGATGAGAGATCCTATTAATTCTTTCATTGATAGAACATTCAAATATTTAGCTTCCTGGATGGCAGTGACTTTAAGATCCCATTTATCAGGAAGTGATCTCAAAATCTTCTGTACTAAATTAGCATTTGAATATACCTTGCCAAGACTTTTCAAACCGTTAATAATTTCTGTAAATCTAGTATACATGGTAGAAATGCTTTCATTAGGTTGTGTTGCTACCGTTCCTCCTAGACCGGGTTTGGTGGACGCGCTGGAGAGCTCCTCGATCGGCCAACCTGCAAAAAAGGTCCCTAGGCGCCGGAGAGACTCCGGCGGGGGACACTCCGTTGCTTAAATTAGAGGAGGGTTGGAGCAACAGAATGGGAAGAAGCTGGAAAGAGAGCTCGAGAAGAGGATGGAAAAGAGTTACCCTCTTTCACGGAGGTCCCCCGGGTGCCTCTTATAGGCACGGAATACTGCCAAATTCTATTATGGAGTAGGCAGGGAAAGCCCGACTATGTCCCCAGGAGGGGCGTGGCGGCGATGTCGTGGGCTGGCGGCATGGCAGAAGTGTTAGAGTGGTGGCCTGGCAACAAGGGTCGTGGCCACGCGCTGGAGTTTGTTACAACAGAATGTCAGAGCTTGTTGAGGAGGTGAAGAGTGGCTCCTAAAAGCTTCGAGCTAGGGTCGGCTGGTCTTCTAGAAGCCGACTAGGGCCATCGACAGGACCCCAGGAGCTGACCGGGGCCATCGACAGGACCCCAGGAGCCGACCGGGGCAGTGAAGATGGGCGATGCGCAGACGGTGAGGCACCCGCCAGTCAGCGAAGCCCCTGGGTCAGCCACCATGGGGTCGGACTCTACACGGGAGTCGGCCGACCGGGCACCCGAAGCCGGTCCGACCCGGGACAAGCCGAATGGGCGTAACAGGTTGCATTTTAAACAATTCATAATATGCACTAAAAGATTTATCTTTGAAGTTTTCACTAGTAAAGTTTCTTCATGGATCACTTCAAGTTTATCCCAAATTTCCTTCGCTGAAGAGCAGATGGAAATTCGATTAAACTCATTTGAATCCAAAGCACAGTAAAGCAAGTTCATTGCTTTGGCATTCAATTCTTCCATCTTCATGTCCTGTTCGTCCCAATCCTCTTCAGGCTTAGGGACATCCATGCCATCAATTTTAGTCATGGAAACATGTGGCCCTTTGAGAATGACCTTCCATAGTTGAAAATCAACAGCTTGAATATAGATTTTCATTCGTGCTTTCCAATAAGAATAATTTGTACCTGTGAAGAGTGAAGGTCTATTAGTTGACTGGCCTTCGGTCAAAGATGTACTCATGGGATGAGCCATCAATCTTTACTCTAAGATAATCAGAGACACTGCTCTGATACCAGTTGTTACCTAGGAGGCTACCCAAGAGGGGGGGTGAATTGGGTCTTTTAAAAAGTTGGAGACAGGTAATGTGCAATTCAAAATCCTTTGCAAGTGGTATGTGATGTGATAGAATTATAAAATGCAGAAGCTAAACAGAGTCAAGAAAGCACAACACAAATATACCAAATTTATAGTAGTTCGGAGCAACCCAACTCCTACGTCCACTACCCAAGATACACTTGGGATTTCCACAATATTCACACCCGAATACAGTAGGATTGTTTTACAGGAATACATTCCAAAGCCTCTACACTTTGGGTTTACGGGATCGCCAATGAAAACCCAACACCCTTTGGTTTTAACAGGCTCACCAAAGAAACCCAACTTTGTTTTCACAGGATCACCAAGAACCTAACCCTTGGTTTTAATAAGTCTCACCAAGAACCTATTTGGTTTTTCAACGAGGCTCACCAATTACCCAATAATTCAAAGATTGAATTGAAAATAAATGCAACAAGAATGACAAACTCAATTTATCAGATAGTTGCCGGTGCAGCTTGTTGGAAGTCCATTTGAATGCACTTGAATAGACTTTAATTACTTCGGTGGCTTCTTCCCAAAGTTGCTTCAAGCTTTATATTGGAATTGGTGAAGACTTGAAAGCTTGACTTGAATGCTCTTGTGCTTTTTTGCTATTGGTAGGTAGGATATTCAATGAAGCTCTCTTCTTTGAAGAACTCTCTCATTCATTGCTTCAAGGAAGTTCAAATCCTTCAAATTTAAAGTCTTCCATCATTCCAAGGTAGTTCTAGCCATTGTGGACCATTGGAGAATGATATTTGATCGTTGGAGCACTTTTGAGAATTCAAAAACAAATTCTGGAACTAGCCATTGGATACCTGAAAGCGGCATTCAAGTCGGCTCAGATTCCTTCGAGTCGGCTCGGATCCTTCGAGTCGATGGGTCGAGTCACCAAATCTTCAATGTAGTCTGCTCTTTGTCTTAAGTTGCAAAACATCACTCTGGATGAGTTGGCTCTTTGTAGCTCGAGTCGGCTCGAACTTGAATCTTGAAAATCTTGAACTCAAGGAGTTGGCTCTTATTAGCTTGGGTTGGCTCTTCTTCTCATGTTCGAAAAACCTCACTCTGGAAGAGTCAGCTCGATGCAGTTCGGGTCGGCTTGCTTTCTCTGGCTTTAAGAATTAGGTCTGGTAGAGTCGGCTCATTTTGGTTCGGGTTGGCTCACCTGGCTATTCTCAAAAATTTTTAGGAAATGGACTCTGGAGGAGTTGGCTCGCTTTTCATCGAGTCGGCTCGGATTGCTACGTTCTAGAATCCTTGCTGCATGTCAGTAATCAGAGTCGGCTTTTCATTAGTTGGGGTCGGCTCGAGTGTCTTCTTCAGGATTTTTATAATTGAACTTAAAGAAAACTCTAACCAACTCTTTTACAATTTCACACAATACCAACTCAAACTAAAATTCATGGCGCACACACTCACAGAAGTAACCCTTTTAATTGATTTTTTCTTAGCATTTTGATTGGGTTCTTCTTTACAAAAATATTTACAACACAACTCAACCAAGAAAATAGAAGTGTAGGAGTTGAAGTTTGAACATGTTATTCATCCTACAAAAACTTGTCAAACACTTGAAGAGTTTTCAGAAAAAAAATGTATATGCTCTAATGTTTGGTTATCATCAAAATCACTTATGGGGTCAACACCACTGGACTCCAAAAATCAAGCTCTTTCAATTCATGAATTTTTAACAAATATTAATAAAAATATCAATTCTTAATAAATATAAATTAATTAATATTTATTTTAATGATTAAATCAGGATAATTAATAGACTTTTCAGTAGCCTTTACCTCCAATTTGAAAAATTATGTTAATTCCTTAGCAGGTACTAGAATCTAATAGACTACACATAAGCTTGACTGTGGCTATCCCATCCATGCATATCTAAAGGTAGGTTCATAACCAATTGTCTCTCCAAACAACTTCTAGTAATGGTTTTGCCCCGGGTTTCATTTTAGTAGGCTTTTAGGCCTCCACTAAAAAGTTTGGTTAGGTCCAAACATTAACATGACAAGAATCAATGCTTTCAACCAACAAATGGCCAAGCCCGACTTTGGTTAGCTCACCTAACCATGGTTAGGAAAGTTACAACTGAATCATCATAATATGAATGATAATTTTAATAGCAAGATGAGCACCAGGCCTTTGAAACTCTAATGATCATCTTAATTATTGAACCCATTACCATGCTCTTAATGAGAGGCTATAACTTGGTTATCTCCAAAACTTTGTTATTTTAGAGACCTAATAATTTAGAGAATTTTATTAAATAGTTAAGAAGAGAGAAGAAGACATTAACCAATTAACAATCCTCCCACATACTTAACCAAGTCTGTGATGAGGGTTGATGATAAATTATTGAAGGGCACCTAGATCAGTCATACTAATCATCCTTATTGGCATAAGTTAACTCGAATCAATGAGCTATTTGATCAAATTCTAATTGACTACATTGGCTAGGTAAGTGAGATCAATGGAAGGGTTCGGTCATTATCCTCTTTCTGTGGATACCAACCAAGTGGCAAGGTAAGAGATAGCCCCAATTAATAACCATTATCAAACTGCCAAATTCATCTTAACATAATTGGTTCATTAGATTCGATTAGACTAGCCTAACGACTCGGGTCTGACTATTGAGCCAAAATCAAGTCCATTTTATATAATTTAGACTTGGTCAATCTATTACTATAAAATTGATCCAGAGAACCCTTGACATAATCTTAATCAACTTTTGATTAGAATAAATCAATTTCTCTATTAGGTCTATATTATCAAAATTCTAATCCTAAGTCTAACCAGGTTAATTAACCTGATTCAAGCTAACCCATAGTCCATGATTTATGAATTAATATTAGATCTTTAATTCACAATCATAGATCTAATCTTTCAGCTCTTAATTCTAGTAATTAATCAAGTTTAATTTTAATAAAACTTAGTTCAAAACAATTTAAATGCATCTTATACATATTAAACACTTTTAGATCATACTATATGATATAGTTGTATTGCTGAAATTAATATTTTAATTTATATTCTAAACATAAAAACAAATTATAAAAACTTAATTTCAGATCATAAATAATAAATTAAATAAGATTAATTATTAAAAATTAGATCTAATAATTAAAATAATTTTATTAAAAATATTTTCATCTGGTTTATGGGATGAGATCACAGCGGCATCCCTACATACGATAGCAGATCCCATGAAATGGAAAATGAAGGCCTTTAAACCCTACTTTTCTCCTATGACTAGATGGCCATGGTGATTAACCCAAACTGAAGTAGTTATGATGTGGACATCAGGACCAGAAAATATCGACAAGTTGAACCCACATCCCTGTGGATCACCTATGAATAAAGCCTTGAACCCAACCACTTTTACCATGTAAATATTTTATTTTAAATTTTATTATTTTAGCTTAATTAAGGTTAGCCCTTTTTACCAACTGTAATTATGATTTTGTTATTTAGCCTTTTGAGCTAAACCCTTTTTACCACTTTGAGTCAAAACCCCGTTTATTGATTATGTCAAACCCTATTGGGCCAAACCCTATTTACTAATTTATTCTTTTTGTTATATGAGGTCTTACCTATTGATCAAATTGGGATCCAATTGATCAAGTGGGATTTAGTTATTTGGTATTAAGTCTTGTAATAATTAGTTATTGAGTCATGTAATACAAGGGGGACCCAATTGAAGACCCATGTGACTTCATGTGCACCTAATTGAAGATCTCATGTGCTAGCCCAAGACAAGCCATGTGACTCCATGTGCTAGCCCAATTCAATTTATTTTTGACGCCACCTATTCAAGAATTTGGACAACATCACATGCTATGTTTGAACATCACTTAACACTTCATCGGGACAACACCACATGACTTGTTTGGACACCACTTGCCACTTCATCGGGACAACACCACATGACTTGTCTGGACATCACTCGCCACATCACCCAGGACATTATCACATGGCATGTCCTTATGTTTGGACATCCTACATGCCATGTGGTGTGGGCACCAGACCTCTAATTAGGGTTTCAACTTTTGGGTCTTGTAATAAGGATTCAAGCCTAAGTACTGTATTTTTATTAGTCATGAATTTAGTCTCAATTGTTTTTGTTTTAGTCATGTACCTTGACCAATTTGGTTAAGTTGTGTCTAGGGGTCCTGTAATGATTCCAATCGGAGTCTATTTGAAGATTGGGCCCAAGCCGGAGTGGTCTTCGAGTCTAGTTCAATTCGTTATGGGTCATGCCATCTCCCAAGCCATGAAAGATGCCACTTGGTGCCACCTTATCTATCCCATATGGTGCCACATCACCTTGACATGTAGGCGGCCAAGACAAGAAGGGAATGCTAGAATTTTTGGGTGCCATTCCTTGATTCTTTCCTCCCTTCCCTCCCCCTATCAAGCCTTTTTCCAAAGGAGCTATGGACATCCAAGGAAGGTCAATGGGCAATGAAGGCATGATCATTGTTTCAAGCCTTATATCAAGCTTACATCCCAAAGAGCCTGGCCGACTATGGAAGAAATGCATTGATCCAAAAATCAAGGTGACAACTCCCATCTTTCAAGCCCATATCAAGCCACAAAATCTTGGTCTGCCAAGAGAAGAAAAAATAAATTGAATTTGGGCGCCCTCTTTATGAAGCTTTGTATTTTTTTCATTTGAATTTGAATGGGTTTTAAGGTGCCTATATAAAGGGCCTTACCCCTCTCTTGTATGGACTAATGTTGATGAATGAAAAGAAAACCATTGAGTGCTACTTTTCTTTAGTTGCCTTCGTTCCTTAAGAACGTCAATCTCAGTGAGGAAGCACCTTCGTCTTTGGTTGTCGAGAGGTGTGAGGCCTCAAGTTACCTTCTCTAACACCAATCCATCTTCCATCTTCGAGTTCGAAGGTCAACTGGATGATCCATCTAGGTGCCTAGCAAGAAGACCCCCAATGAACATCATCTTCAACCATTCTTCCTTTATTTCTTCCTGCTACTTGTTGATTCCTAATCCTTCCCCTTGATTGCTTGCAGGTCCTCCAGGTACCACGAACACAGAGTCGGTCTCACTTGCCTTCGAGACCTTCGGATGGAAAATCGGTGCATCTGTGCGGGTTGAAGGCTCGATCATCCAGGCCGCATCCGCTAGAGCGAGTGAACTCGGCATCGAGCACTTCAGAGCTTTTAAGATTTGCAACCCTAAAACTCCTTAGTTGATATTGATTCAAGAGCTAAGTCCAATGGGGTTTCTCAATCCCAGGGTCCTCTTCCTATCCTATTTAGGGACTTGCTTGCTTGAATTTCTTATTATTGTAGAATCCTGGATCTACTTTTTGTCTATCTTCGAGAATCCTAAATCCTAAAAAAACTAAAAATTAAAAAGAATGAAATCACTTGCATCATTCCTCTAATCTTGCATCTAGTTAGTCCCTTATCATGTTTGGTATCAGAGCATAGTTAGGACTCAGCACTTCTTAAGTACTTGGATTAGGTGCTTCACCAGGTCGTCCGGTCTTAGAAGAAAAGTAGGGTTTCAAGACCCTCTCCTCCCATTCCACGGGGATCTCCTAAGGCATGTAGGGGTGCCACTATGATTGACCTTTGAAGGGGAACACAAGAAGAAAAGTTTTAAAAAAAATCCAAAAGAAAATTTTTGCATCATTAGATCACACTTTTTTAAATTTCTGCATTTTTTCTTTCAGTACATGGCCTATTGTTTTATGTGTTTCTATTTGTAGGGACCTCCAAATTATTTTATTCTTATTTTGTTGGATTACACATAATTGAAAGTATTTTTAATAATTTTCTAAAATTTTATTGCACCCTATAGAATTTCTACAAGCTGGAATACTACCTAAGAGAAAATCTATTCTGAGATTTTTAGCAAGTGCATCTTTTTATGTTTTCATATCTTAAATAGTTTAATTTTGCATTTAGCTTCATCTCTTGTCATTTCCATCATCTTATTTTTTCTATCATCCATCAAAAAATCCAAAAACATAACTTAGATACATCTCATTAGATCATTTGTGTGCCATTTTCATAATTCATTTAAGGGCATCAATATCAAAAGATAAGGGAAGGAAGTCACTACCTTTCCTTAGTCCAAAAACAACAACCCTGCATATCGGACCCAACCTCTAATTAAAATTGAGTAGACACTTAATTTGCTCTAGTGAGCTAGGGACACCCACAAGGTCGGGTCGAACCAAGTGTCAAGCTAATTTAGACAACTTGTTTGTGTGTGCTTGAGTATCTGGTGTCTAGGCAAGTGGTTTAGGGACAAGAGCCCGAAGGAAGGTGGGTTGGTTCGCTTATCTGGCCAATTTCAAATTGGTATGTAAGGCAAGCAAAGAGGAACCTCCACCAACCTTACACTTACCTGGCCAGGTGCCAAGTTACTACCACCAAGATTGTCATCTTGACCTAATATTTGGTTTGAACCCTTACGTCTAGTAAACCCATAACATCTTTCATTATGTGTTGCATGTCGACTAGATCAGGAGTCCCCTATCACCCCCATCATTCCCAATCAAGTGAATCCATGGAGAACGAACGAGAAGATCAATTAAAGGTCATCATTGAACAATTGGCTAGGGTGAACAATAGGCTTGATAAGTTTGAAGATAGAATTGGAGCCTTAGAAAAGAGTAACATTAGACCATCCATCGAGCTTGAGTCTATGTCACCTCCTCACCCTAGGGAAAACCCTCAGCATGATCCTTCCTTAGAGTCTAAAGACCTTTTAGGAATAGTCAAGTGCATCCTTATCCAAAACATAGTGCAAGAAGATTAGCGTAGGACTAACATCCTACAAACCTTTGTCAAGTTAGCAGATAAGGTATGTAAGATCATAGTTGATAGTGGGAGCTGTGTCAATGCCATCTCTTTAAGTATTGTCAAAGCCCTAGGATTGACTCCAGTTTTTCACCCCAACCCTTATAAGGTCTCATGGATAGATTCAACTTCCATACCTATCAAGTCTAGATATTCGACTTCCATATCTATCAAGTCTAGATGCCAAGTTTTGATCAAATTACAATCATATGAGAAAGAGATTTGGTGTGATGTCCTTCCCATTGGAGTCAGTAGCATTATCCTAGGTCAACTGTGGCTTTACAATCATGACGCCACCCTTTATGGTTGGACCAATACTTGTGCCTTTAGTCACCATGGGAAGAAATTTGTAATCAAACCAATTCTGCCTAAGGACTGGGTTAAAAGAGAATCAAGTAGCCTTAAGGAAGAAAAGCCTGGAGTCACCCTGATCAAGTCTAAGGAGTTAGAGAAAGAGGTTACTGAGGAAGAACCCTTTAATGAATTTCAAGGAGAAAAGGTTGAACATTCTGAGAATTTAAATGAGAAAACCCCTGAGCCCATTGAAGTCTTTAAGTATGAAAAGGTTGAACCCATTGATAATCTAGAGAAAGAAACTCTAGAGCCCATCAAAGAATCCAAAGAAAACATCTATGAACCAAGTTTAGTAGAGGAGTATGGTGAAGATAGGCCCAAGGTTAAAATCATAGAGGAATCAAAGGAAAAAGATCCTGAACCCACTAAAGAATTTGAAGAAGAAATAACCGAGCCAGGATCACATTTAGTAAATGAACATAAGGGTTTGCCAGTCTTATCCACAAAAGGAGTTCAGGAACAAACCATTAATGAACCGACCCAAAGAGAACATCCTTAAGAGATAGTTGAAGCTCTGAAAGGATTTGAGGATATACTTCCCGATGAGTTACCTGATCAACTTCCACCCCTGAGAGACATCCAGCATACTATAGACTTGGTCCCAGGATCCTCTTTAACAGACCTTTCTCATTATGGGATTGACCCTAGCGATCCACAAGATCTATCGGAACAAGTGGACCATATGATACCTATAGAACAATGTCCAAATTTCAAGGTCAATCTCTTTAACTTTGAACCAGTCCTTGAGTTTCCTTCCTATTTCCTAACCTTCTTTGAGCCTTCTCACATTTCTAGAGCCATGGGGTTACTTTTTGTTGAGATTACCAGAATGCAGGACTCCTTAGAGCCCATCCCTTTTGCCATCTACTTCTGGTATACCTTATGGCATTTGCTAGGGATCCATGGTAATTTTTCTTGTGCATACCAGACGAGGGTCAAACCTAGTGAGTCAATAATCTGTTAAGTTTAGGCCCTAGAGAGTTCAATAAAATTCTGTTCTATAGGAATGCTAAGTTAAGTCTGCATTTTGCATCATGTTAGAATTTTGCATTAAGTACAAATTTTAAAATAAATTGGCTAATTCTCGAAAGAGAACCAAAGAGTTTGAAATTAGGGATTCTATAATGGTTAGGCTTAGGCCTGAACGGTTAAGAAACTTCATGCTCGTGGAGCTAGCCCCTTTAGAGTGATTAGGAGAGTTAGCCCTAATGCCCATGTTCTTGAGCTATCCCCGCATTATGGCATTAGCTCGACTTTCAATATCTCAAACTTAGTCGAGTATAGGAAACCAGCAAACATGCCCAGTAAGCCATTTGGGCCTAACTTTTCATTTGAGAGCAAACCCGACCCAGAGTGTCCACCTCCAATTTTACTTGAGAATGGAGAGCGCATCAAGCGTGTCTTGGATGATCAAGCTATGACCACCTGGGTCAAAGGCTATGAGCATTACTTGGTCCGATTGCAAGGCTGACCGTAGTCTGATGATTCATAGGATACCTACGAGGACTTGCAGCACCTCGACCCCAACCTTTTAGAAAATAACAAAGCCAAATCAACCCTTACTCGACAGGGTCGAGTTCCTCCCACCGAGGGAAAATTGGTGTGGGCACCAGACCTCTAATCAGGGTTTCAATTTTTGGGTCTTGTAATAAGGCATCAAGCCTAAGCATTGTATTTTTTTTAGTCATGAATTTAGTCTCAATTATTTTTGTTTTAGTCATGTACCTTGATCAATTTGGTCATGTTGTGTCTATGGGTCCTGTAATGATTCCAGTCCGAGTCTATTTGAAGATTGGACCCAAGCTGGAGTGGTCTTTTAGTCTAGTCCAATTTGTAATGGATCAAGCCATCTCCCAAGCCATGAAAGATGCCACTTGGTGCCACCTCATCTATCCCATGTGGCGCCACATCACCTTGACATGTGGGTGGCCAAGACAAGAAGGGAATGCTAGAATTTTTGGGCACCATTCCTTGATTCTTTCCTCCCTTCCCTCCCCCTATCAAGCCTCTTTCCAGAGCTATGGACATCCAAGGAAGGTCAATGGGCAATGAAGTTATGATCCTTGTTTCAAGCCCCATATCAAGCTTACTTCCCAAAGAGCCTGGCCGACTATGGAAGAAATGCATTGACCCAAAAATCAGGGAGACAACTCCCATCTTTCAAGCCCAAATCAAGCCACAAAATCTTGGTCGGCCAAGAGAAGAAAAAAAAAAATGAATTTGGGCACCCTCTTCATGAAGCTTTTGATTTTTTTCATTTGAATTTGAATGGGTTTTAAGGTGCCTATATAAAGGGCCTCACCCCTCCCTTGTATGGACTAATGTTGATGAATGAAAAGAAAACCATTGAGTGCTACTCTTCTCTAGTTGCCTTCATTCTTTAAGAACGTCGATCTCTGTGAGGGAGCGCCTTCACCTTCGGGCATCGAGAGGTGTGAGGTCTCAAGTTACCTCCTCTTCCGCCAATCTATCTTCCATCTTCGAGTTCGGAGGTCAACTGGATGATCCATCTAGGCGCCCAGCAAGAAGACCCCCAATCAACATCATCTTCAACCATTCTTCCTTTATTTCTTCTTGCTACTTGTTGATTCCTAATCCTTCCCCTTAATTGCTTGCAGGTCCTCCAGGTACCACGAACACGAAGTCGATCTCCCTTGCCTTCGAGACCTTCGAATGGAAAATCGATGTATCCGCAGGGGTTGAAGGCACGATCATCCAGGCTGCATCCGCAAGAGTGAGTGAACTCGGCATCAAGCGCTTCAGAGCTTTTAAGGTTTGCAACCCTAAAACTCCTAAGTTGATATTGATTCGAGAGCTAAGTCTTATGGGATTTTTCAATCCTGGGGTCCTCTTCCTATCCTGTTTAGGGACTTACTTGCTTGCTTGAATTTTTTATTATTGTAGAACCGTAGATCTACTTTTTGTCTGTCTTCAAGAATCCTAAATCCTAAAAAAACTAAAAATCACAAAGAACGAAATACCTTGCATCATTCCCTTAATCTTGAATCTAGTTAGTCCCGCATCACCATGTCTTAAACGAAAGCAAGAATTGACATCCCTTCTTTTTAAGAGGAGTAAAGTAGGAGTCCTCCAATTGGCGCCCTCTCACTCAAGAATTTCATGCCAAAAATTTCAAGAGTCAGCCAAACATTTCTTCCATGACAACTTCCAAGGAGTTCCAAAATGATTGATCACCCAAGTGAAGGAGGTTCAATGGTTCTCTACCATAGGAGTTTTGATCAAACAGGTTCTAAGCTACATAAGTTCCCAGATGTCAAGAGTCTTATCAAAACTCTTCAGTCTTCTTCTATCCATACTAGAGAGTTTAATTAACTGCAGGAGCCCACATCATCCAAACTCTAGAGTCCAGCAATCAAGGCAACCTATGGAGCCATCTTGATCCTACATCATGACACCTCATCAATCCTCATAGTTGCTGCCCAAGATGGATGAGAATCCCATGATGATTGCCCACTTGAATAGAGGTCCAGATCAGCCTAGAGACAAGAGTCCAAGATGCCCAGAGCCAGAATTTTTGGAGTTGTAGTCTAAGGGAAAACAAGTCTAGTTTTTGTATCTCTTACACCACTTGTTGAGGGTTGTTGAGGGTCTATAAATACCTCATCAAACCCCCTATATTATTATTATTCATCAATAAAAAAACTCTATCAAAATTTCTTCCTTTGCTGTGTGCATCATGGGCTGTGAGGTCCTTTTCCATTGTTCTTCGTAACATCGTGAGGTGCGAGGCCCTAATTATCCTACCTATCCAACCAACAAGTAAACCTAGCCACCTCTTCTAACCCTTTCCTTTTCCATTCAATTTTGTTTCCTTGCTGCTTCTTACCTTTAGTTTTCTTTGTTGAGTGTTTGCAGGTGATCTAGAATCAAAGACAGGTATTATTGCCTCAGAACTGGTATCACATGGATGATCGGAGCCTGGGATCGAGATCTTGAAACCCTATCATAGAATCTTGAGAGTACAGCCAGATCTGCATCAGAGAGACGATCTACATTTGTAAAACTTAAATCCTATTCCCTTCTCTTTGATCTCTGATTTGTTGAAACAAAACCCTAGTTTATGGTTATTTCTCAACCACCAAGTCTTATTTTCTAGTTACTTTGTAGGTTTACTTGTGCAGGTAGTTAACTAGAACTAGTTTCCTTAATCGCATATTTTGAGTCTTCTTTGAAAATCTGAAAAAATATAAAAAAAATTATTCTCTACTTTTCTCATATAATTAGGTTTTAATAATAGTAATTTAGGTTTAATTATTTGTCCCGCATCAGTTTTGATATTAGAGCAGGTTAACTAGGGTTTAATCACTCTTGTGCTAAAATTTCTGCATACCAGGTTAGGACTTAGTTTCTCTTTAGGTACTCAGATCGGGTGCTTCACCATGGTCGTCCGGTCATAGGAAAAAGTAGGGTTACAAGACCCTCACATCCCATTCAAA
Source organism: Areca catechu (assembly GCA_021397845.1). Classification (NCBI taxonomy): domain Eukaryota; kingdom Viridiplantae; phylum Streptophyta; class Magnoliopsida; order Arecales; family Arecaceae; genus Areca; species Areca catechu. Next base: position 73,639,298 of record CM038044.1, on the reverse strand, counting down.
CGAAATTTTTTATGGCATGTAGGGGTGCCACTATGATTGACCCTTGAAGAAGAAAACAAAGAGATAGGCATCTTTAGGGTTAATTTTCTGCATCACATCTATCCCAGTATATAGTCTATTTTTTTAATTATTTTTGCATGTAGGAAGATTAGAAAACTCTAACTCTTATTTTCCTGGATTCCTCATAATTTATTGTATTTATCAAAATTTCTTCATAATTTAATTCAGATTTTAAGTCATCTAAATCTTTGATTTACTGCCTGAGAATAATTCTACCCTGAATTTTCAGGAATTCTAGTTTAGGGTTCTTTTTGCATAAATTATGCATATTTTAATTTTCTACATATTTCTTGCATATTAGGTACTTTTCTGCAAAATATATCTTTACTAAAAAAAAAAAACTTGGAAACCCTAATTGCATCTTCATATGCTTGCTATCATCATCAAGTAACTGAATCTTAAGGGCACTTGAGTGTCTCATATCAGGCAGGATTTCATCACCTGTCCTAGGCCCACAACAACCTTCTTTGCATCTGAGCCTAACCTAATTAAAATTAATTAGAATTAATTGCTTTGGTGAGCCAGGGGCACCAACAGGTCAGGTTCCAAGTATTGTGTGAAAGCTAGTGTACCCAATCCTTTGATTATCACTTGAATCTGGTGTCTAAGGCTGAGGTCCAAAGGCAAACACCCTAAGCGGTTTTATAGTTTTTAATTAGGACCCTGTGAAAGCAAGGGAAGCCTCCCATGACCCTACCTCTTACCTGGCCAGTGGACAGGGTATTTATTGAATTGGCTATAATTTGAGCTGACCCATTCTATTTGAGCTCTAGGTCTAGGAAACCCTAGTCCGAGTCTTGTCTGTGTGATTGATTGCATGGCAACTAGGTCAAGCACACCCTATTAGTCTCACCCAAACCCAACCCAATTTAATCATGGATCCCAACTTTCAGACCTTCCTTAGGACCTTCACTGAACAATGTACCCAAATGAACCATAAGTTTGATCAAACGATTAGGAAACCTTGAGAAAACCCGTAAGACCTATCTTGAACCTAAATTTGAAACATACCCTGACCCATTTTTAGAACCCAACACTAGGATAGCCCCTTGCCATGATCCAATCTGGGATCTTAGTTTGAAGAGACCAAATTATGATTTCTTAGACCAGGATGAGAGAACCACTAGGAACTTTAGGGTGGAGCACCTAAATTTGGTGGTGATCTTGATCTTGAAAATTATCTTGATTGGGAAAGAAATATGGATATGTATTTTGAGAAGGATCAAATGACTGAGGAAGGAGAGTTTAAGATTGCTAAGCACAAATTAGTATGCCAAGCTAGAATTTATTGGGATGATGTCGAAAGAATGATCAGACGAAGAAGAGACATACCCATAACTACCTGGAGTGAGATGAAACTTAAACTTTGAAAAATGTACTTACCCAGATCCTTTGAACCCAGCTCTTACAAACCCAGATCCATGAACTATAGATCTGAGCCCATATCATATGAACCTAAGGAACCCAAAATCCCTAGGTATCAATCTAGTGCTAGTCAGGTTTTCCTTAGTTGGCTAGAATCCATTAAGATCAGTACACTTAGTCAAAACCCTGGAATCAGTCAATTTCTCCTTAGTTGACCCATCTCTACTACCCTATTGGTTCACCAAGATACTATTTAAGAAGTTTATGAAGCTGATGTGAGCTTAGTAGATGAGTATGTAGATGAGGAGATAAAGGAGGTAGACCTAGAGTTGATAATCCTAAAGCCAACCCAGAGTTTGCTAACCCTGACCATACCCAGACTGAAGCCATATTAGAAGTACAAGTGGAAAAAGAGATCCATGAGGAATCTAACCCTACTGCTAAGACGTTACCTGAAGAAACACTAGAAGAGACTCATGTCGTAGAGCCTAGTCCTGAAATTTCGGAATCCAAAGTAATTAGTGAGGACTTGATCTTTTCATTCCAGCACCCTTAAGTTGAATTTACCCCTTTGGTCCCAATTGAAGATCTTTTTCCTAAAATTATTGACCCATTCTTCCATCAAGTGGATCTTTTAGTGCTTGTAGATGTAATTCAGTGTCTAAATTTTAAGGTCAACTCTATTAGTCTAGGACAAATCCTCGAACTCGTTTCTTATTTCCTACCCCACCAAGTCAACCCCGAATCCACTTCTTATTTTTTACCTTTTCCGGAAGCTTCCCATGTTTCTAGGACTATTAGATTACATTTTATGTTGCATAAGCCCATTGAGCATGTTAGGTTTACAACCTATTTCTGGTAGACTTTGTGGCATTTAGTGGGAGTCCATGCACCATTCTCATCTGCATGTCACCCACCAACCAAGGGTCAAACTCAGTTGTAGTTTAGGATTTAGTCGAGTCTGTAGTCCATTAGGTATTGTTATTAGTCATTTAGATAAATGTCATTAGGTAAAAATAATAATAATAATAAATAATGAAAGCAATGAATATTTTCAAAAAAAAGATTCAAAGAATATAATAAATGAGACTTTGTCATGATTAGACTATGACCTGAACGGTTCCCACCTGGAACCATGAAAAAGTTACATGCCCATAGTAGTGGACCATACAAAGTGATTAGGAAAATTGGGTCTAATGCCTATGTGCTTGAGTTACCACCTGAACTAGGTATTAGTCCAACTTTCAACATTTCAGACATTATTGAGTATAGGGAGCCAACGTTGATTCCTGGTGAGCCATTTTGGCTTAATCCAGCCCTTGAGAGTGAACCAACCCAAGTGTGTCTACCTACCATACCACTAGCCCGGAGAGATAAGATCAAGTAGATCTTGGATGACAAGATTAGTATCTGGTTCATTGGCAAGGTCAACCTGAAATTGATGATTCTTGGATCATCAGAGAGGACTTGCAGAGAGTTGACCTAGACTTGCTAGAGCACTATCATATGGACATTGACCCATACTCGACAGGGTCAAGTTTCTCCCACCCAAGGAGAATTGGCATGGACACCAGGGCCAGAAAATATCGATAGGTTGAACCCACATCCTTGTGGATCACCTGTGAATAAAGCCCTGAACCCAACTCCTTTTACCATGTAAATATTTTATTTTAAATTTTGTTATTTTGGCTCAGTTAGGGTTAGCCCTTTTTACCAACTGTAATTAGGGTTTTGTTATTTAGCCTTTTGGGCTAAACCCTTTTTACCATATTGAGTTAAAACCCCATTTATTGGTTGTGTCAAACCCTATTGGGCCAAACCCTATTTACCAATTTATTCTTTTTGTTACATGAGGTCTTGCCTATTGATCAAATTGGGTTCCAATTGATCAAGTGGGATTTAGTTATTTGGTTTTGAGTCTTGTAATAATTAGTTATTGAGTCCTATAATATAAGGGGAACCCAATTGAAGACCATGTGACTTCATGTTCACCTAATTAAAGATCCCATGTGTTAGCCCAAGACAAGCCATGTGACTCCATGTGCTAGTCCAAGTCAGTTTGTTTTTGATGCCACCTTTTCAAGAATTTGGACAACATCACATGCTATGTTTGAACATCGCTTAACACTTCATCGAGACAATACCACATGACTTGTCTAAACACCACTTGCCACTTCATCAAGACAACACCACATGACTTGTCTGGACATCACTCGCCACTTCACCCAGTACAGTATCACATGGCGTGTCACTTATATTTGGACATCCCACATGCCATGTCTTAAATGAAAGCAAGAATTGGTGCCCCTTCTTTTTAAGAGGAGTAAAGCAGGAGTTCTCCAATTGGTGCCCTCTCACTCAAGAATTTCATGACAAAAATTTCAAGAGTCGGCCATGCATTTCTTCCATGCCAACTTCCAAGGAGTTCCAAAATGTTTGATCACCCAAGTGAAGGAGGTTTAATGGTTCTCTACTGCAGGAGTTTCGATCAAACAGGTTTCGAGTTGCTTAAGTTCCTAGAACTCAAGAGTCTCATCAAAACTCTTGAGTCTTTTTCTATCCATACTAGAGCATCTAATTACCTGTAGAAGCCCACATCTTCCAAACTATAGAGTCCAGCAATCAAGGCAACCCAGGGAGCCATCTTGACCTTACATCATGACACCTCATTAATCCTCATTGTTGGCACCCAAGATGGATGAGAATCCCATGATGATTGCCCACTTGAAGAGAGGTCCAGATCAGCCTAGAGACAAGAGTCCAGGATGCCTAGAGCTAGAATTCCAAGATTTGTAGTCCAAGGAGAAACAAGTCTAGTCTTTGTATCCCTTACACCATTGTTTGAGGATCTATAAATACCCCATCAACCCCCCCTGTATTATTATATTCATCAATAAAAGGACTTTGTCAAAATTTCTTCCTTTGTTGTGTGCATCGTGGGGTGTGAGGCCCTTTTTCTTTATTCTTTGAAACATCACGGGATGCAAGGTCCTAGTTATCCTACCTATCCAACCGACAAGAAAACCTAGCCACCTGTTCTAACCCTTTCCTTTTCCATTCAATTTCCATTCCTTGCTACTTCTTACCTTTAGTTTTCTTTATTGAGTATTTGCAGGTGATCTGGAATCAAAGACAAGTATTCTTGCCTCAGAACCAGCATCGCACGAAAGATCGGAGCCCGAGATCGTGATCACGACCCCGACCGGGAGCTAACCTCGGTAGGAGGGCTTACCTTAGTAGCATGAGCATGACCAGACCAGGAGCTAACATCATATAGAGGGCTCACCTTATGAGCATGACCCGGTTGGAAACTGACTTCGGTAGGAGGGTTCACCTTGGTAGCATGCACACGACCCTGAACGGGAGATGACCTCGATGGGAGGGCTCACCTCGATAAAATGAGCGCAACCCCGGCCAGGAGTTGACCTCAGATGGAGGGCTCGTCTTCTGAGCACGACCCCGGCTAGGATCTGTCCTTGGCAGGAGGGCTTGCCTTGGCCTTCTACTTAGCCACTACATCTAGGTGGCAGGGCCTTTGCCATCATTGCCACCAGTGAGACTCCACGTTAGCAGATGTACCACATCATGTGCCACCCTACTCCCGATCCCGAAGAATGAAGCGGCACCCGGGGCGAGGAGAGTAATGATTGTGCTGACATGGAGGGGCCTGTCTCCTATGCCATCAATGCCTTGTGCACCGGTGCTCTGGAGGCCATGCCTTCATCCAAGCGGGAGATGCCACGTCTCCCCTCATTAAGGGTGGCCATAATTGCTGCGCCGGGCCTGAAGAGGTCGCCTCCAATTCAGGGCATCGATTATGATGGATGTCAACACTTGGCATGCTCCGGCTGGCTTAGAGCACGATATGGTGCATGCCTTCAGTCAGTACGAGGTGACGGGGCTCCAGGTCACTTGAAAGGGACTTGCCATTTTTGTGTCCCAAGGGTTCCTCAAGCGATAAAAAACATATTTTCTTTCTTAGAGTGATCTTCCTCCATCTTCTTGGATGAGGTCGCAATGTTCTAGCAGGTTAGGGTTTCTTCTCCTCCCCCTTCCTCTCCTTTTTTCTCTTATTTTTTTGAAGTACTTTCAAGGAATTCCTTGGAGTGTACAAGGGTCTCATCTTTATAGTAAGAAAATAGGTTGATTTGCTCGACAAACTTGGTGTAGTTCCATACCACCTTTCCTTCAATTATTATGCATGTGCCTTTTTTGGGCCTTGACTGCTCCAGGCCTACTTTAAGGCTTTAGGATGGGCACGTAGGTTATTGGGAGCACCTCATCCTCTTTTCCTTGATTCTCGAGACCATTCAAGCCAAGATGCAAGCCCTCGGATCTTCTTGCTTCGCCGGGCTATGAGTCAAGTGACTGATTATGGGATTACTTGGAGTTCCCATCAACATCTTTGGACTTTGAGCAAGGCGATAGAGTATCTCCATACCTCGAAGGTGGGACTGCTTCTATCTCTTGACCTTGGAGGTGGGACTGCTGGTGTCTCCTACCTCGAAGATGGGACTACTTGTGTCTCATGAACTGAGAGGTGGGGCTCTTAGTGTCTCCTGACCTCGGAGGTAGGACTGCTAGTGTCTCCTGATCTTGGAGATAGGACTGCTGCTAGCTTTGAGTGCCGGGCTTTCTATGTTTCGGGCATAGGATGCCGAGCTTTGTATGTTTTTGGGCTTATAGTGCTGGGCTTCATAAGTTTTCAGGCTTAAGGTGCCGGGCTTCGTAAGTTTTTGGGCTTATAGTGCTGGGCTTCGTAAGTTTTTGGGCTTATAGTGCTGGGCTTCATAATTTTTCAGGCTTAAGGTGCCGGGCTTCATAAGTTTCTGGGCTTAAGGTGCCAGGCTTTGTAAGTTTCTGGGCTTAGAGTGCCGAGCTTCATATGTTTTTGGGCTTAGAGTGCAAGGCTTCATAAGTTTCTGAGCTTAGAGTGCTATGCTTCATAAGTTTCTGGGCTTAGGGTGCCAGGCTTCATAAGTTTCTGGGCTTAGAGTGCCAGGCTTCGTAAGTTTCTAGACTTAGAGTATCAGGCTTCGGGTTTCTGGGCTTAAGGTGATGAGCTTCATAAGTTTTAGGCTTAGAGTGCAGGGCTTCGTAAGTTTCTGAGCTTAGAGTGCCGGACTTTGTAAATTTTCGAGCTTAGAGTGCCAGACTTCATAAGTTTCTGGGCTTATTCCACTAGACTTGGAGTCGGATGGACGTGTTCCTGCACAGGTGAAAAATGAAGTTGCATCAAAAAGAAACTTTAATTATGGAGGGAGAACCTTACATTACTGGTAGTACATTCTCAAGTTGCTGGCATTCCAGGTTCATGTAAATCGAGCTCCATCGAGCTCAGCGAGGTAGTAGGCTCCTCCTGGGAGAGCCTCAACCACCTTGTAAGGACCATTCCAATTTGGGGAGAGTTTCCTGCACTCTCCTGGTTGAGATACTTCTGCTTGCCAGAGGATGAGGTAACCCAGATGGAATGCTTTGGTCCTCGCATGGGAGTTGTAGTAGCACGCCACTCCCTACCAGTAAGCCACCATCCGGAGCCTGGCCTTGCCCCTTGTTTCATCCAACAAATCCAGGTTAAGGACACGGGCCAGATTCTCAGCTTCATCATACTGCTCTACCTGCAACATAGGTAGGCCAAGTTCCATTGGAATCATGGCTTCGATGCCAAAGACAAGGTTGAAGGGCATCTCGCCCATTGCCGTGTGCGGGGTAGTGTGGTAAGCCCACAACACGTTGGACAGTTTGTCAACCCATCGACCCTTGGCTTCATCTAATCTTTTGTGGAGCCCTTACAGGATGGTTCGGTTGGTCACCTCGGCCTCCCCATTGTTCTGAGGATGAGCTACCGAAATGAAGTGGTGGTAGATGTCGAGATCGGCATAGAACTTCTCAAAAGCTTGATTATTAAACTACCTCCCATTGTCGGTGATGATTGAATGCGGGAGGCCAAATTGGTAGACCAAAGATTTCTAGAAGAAGGATCTGACCATTGCCTATGTTATTCGAGCTAGAGCTTTGGCCTCGACCTACTTGGTAACGTTGTCGATGGCCACAATCAGAAACTACCGTTGACCGGATGTAGTAGGGAAGGGACCCAAGATGTCCATTCCCCACTGGGTGAATGGCCACGGTGCTGATTACTAGGAAAGTAGAGTTGCTGGTTGCCACTAAATGTGGGCATGATGTTGACACCGATCACACTTTCTAACAAAGTCAGTGGCGTCTTCTCGCATGGTCTTCCAAAAGTATCCTTGCTGGATTACCTTGTAGGCTAAGGTCCTCCCTCCCACATGAATGCCACAGAGGCCTTCATGTATATCCTGGAGCACGTAAGCAGCCCCTGAGGGCTTCAGGCACTTCAATAGGGGGTAAGAATTGGACCTCCGGTACAACTGCCCGTCCATCATCATATAACGCACGGCCTTCTTCTTGAGCAAGCTAGCTTCCTTCTAATCGTTCGGCATGCTGGAAATTCCTAGGCATTGTTCATGACCAGCTCCTATACACAGTGGATGCAACATGGAAGATCATAGTCCAACAACCTGTGCTCGGATTCAATACTCATGCAACAATGGAGATATAGATATAGGAGAAAAAAAGAGATTGCTTTATTCATAATTCCTTTGGAGAAGAACCCTTGATACAATCAAGATAAACCCACGGCACCCCTTCTAAAATTCCAGAAGCTTCTCATCTTCCTGCATGTCTTCTCTTTTGCAGGCCTCATGCCCAAAGAACCCACGCACAGCCCTGAATGGACAATACCTCAACGTGCGTCTCCCACATGTGGACAATACCTCAATGCAGATGTCCCTTCTCCAAAGCCCTGTGAAGCACCATCATGGTCCAAGCCCTCTACATGATATCTCCCTCACGTGCACCTCTCTGCAAGTCCAAATGCCATGGCCGTGCCTCCTCTCACCAGAAAGGGCTCCTCCTGCGGACTCCCTCATGCAGGATCTCCCATGGCCATGTCCCCCATGCAAAGTCTCTCAACGTGGTCTCCAAGAAGCCTCCATCGTGGCCTCCTTGTGATCCAAGAGTCTCCCACGGTCTCCATGCCCAAGAGGGTGCTCCAAGCTCCACACTCCTCACGATCTTCTCATGACCGTGAGGAGCCCTTGCAAACTCCCCTTGGACCGTGAGGCAAGCCTCATAATCTCAAGTCTTCACGCTAAACCAGAGACTTCTCTTCATGCACAACACCACCCCCTCTTATAAACACATGGGCAGTGGAAGCCTTCTTGATCTTGGCATCTTGGTCCTTCTTGGAATCACATGGGCTTAACCACTTCTTGATTAGTTGGGCTGCATCACATGTGGGTGGTTAGAACTTGTCTTGGGCCAATAACAAACTGATTAGGACTCCTTAAATGGTTAGGCTCCCAACTGGTTATAACCAACCAATTCGATTAGGATCCTACTTGGTTGGGCCAACCAACCAACCAACTAACCTAACCTCCTAACAACTTAACAAACCTGGACACAACCCCATAACCCACAAACCGGGTTATGTTACAATCTCTCAAAAAATCTCTCTCCTAAGAAATCAATGTACCCTGGGTCAAGCTCCTTAGACCCAACATGAGACAACACTGAAACTTAGAGCATCCCTGGAATGCCTCTAGGAAATCCTTAGAATACCTACAGGACCCGCTTGGGACATATCCCCAAGCCCCAGGGATCACCTCCAGCATCCCTGCCATGATCTCCCAAGTCTCTCCAAAGCTTGGGAGCACCATACAAAAACCCTACACGACAGGGTGCCAGTGGTGATATATTTAATGTAGGGGTCTATCCAGCTGGCTTCGGTGGTGACTTGCTAGACTTCGATTGGTCGATTGGGGGGCTCGGATTGGTCCCTCAAGGCCATAGGACAGTTTGCATACAGTATGGTACTAGCTGTCGTGACCCTTTTATCTCTCCGATCCCTCATGGGGGCTGGAACTAGACGAGGAGATGCCTCGTGAAGATGTTGGCATCGAGCAAGTTGAGTTCAGGATGCCCCAAGATAGCATTGTAAGGTGAGAGAAGCCTCACAATGATGAATGTTGTCAACACAGTCCTTTGCCGGGATGGGGTCCTGACAGTTATCAGGAGTGTAATCTCTCCCTCCACCCCAACTGAATCTCCGGTAAAGCCCACCAGGGGCATGAATACCGGCTTTATTTTGTTAGCAGATATGTTCATCCTTGTGAATGCATCATAAAAAAGGATATCCATTGAGCTTCCACTATCAACCATGATTCTTTTTACAGGATGCTTCGCTATCATTATTTCGATGATGACAGCATCATTATTTGGGTTATCCTCCCCAGTCGACACCTCTCTCATGTAGGGGAGTACATGATCACTCTCCTCTCTTGCCCTAGCCCTCTTCAGGGTTTTCCTTGCCCCCCAGGATTTCATCTCGATCGGCTTCTTAGTGGGGCAATCGTCGATGGTGAGAGATCGGGGCTCCTCACTTCGATTCACTGAGGGTGCCCTTCTTTCTACATACTTATTGTTGCCGTCCTCGTCGCCACGCCCGTGCAGAGGATCAGCCGATCCTCCCTGACCGCCTGGCAGAGGAGCCTCCCTTCCTGCGAGAAGCCTGCAACAAAGGGGTTAGAGGACCCTGGCCGGGGATTCCGGCGAGGGGGCTCCGACGGTCAAGTCAGTAGACGACGTGGAGGAACAGACTCTCCCTCCCAGGCCCCCTGGAGGGTCTCAGGTTTGGAGAGTTAACTGGTGAAGGGAAAGCGCCGGGGACCGGAATCTCGGCTGGGCCTGCCCGCCGGGCTCGCGTCCAGTATTCCCTTCTCGGGATCCCTGGTTTTCTTCCTCCCAGCGAGGCCTTATGCCGGTCTTTCCTTCTTGTCCCCAGGCTCGTTGGCATACCTTGCAGTCTTTGGATCCTTCCTTCTTTATCTCCCTCCGTCGTGCGCTTGTCCTTTTTTCCCTCGAAAACTCCTCCTCCCTGTCTTCCTTTCTTTTCCCTTTTTGGTGAAGGAGGCCAGGCGGCTTTCCGACCTCGTCCGCCGGGCCCAGCAGGAAAAAGGCAAGGACAGAAGAGAAAAAGAGGGAAGGCGGCGCTGGCAGAGCGGCAAGTCGTCAGGCCTCGGGCTTCGTGAGGGTGCTCTTTTCCCCGGGCGTGGGCGCTATCCGTTTATGGGCCCTGTTCCGTCAGGATCGGGTCTCTCGACCGCGGGACCTGCCGGGCCAATGTAAGTGACGTTCCGCGTGCCACCGCCCTCCGTACGGGACGCCGTCTGGGGTCGGTACGGCCCGAGGGATGGCCTCGGGACCCGTCGCTTTCCCCGGGGGCCTCTCCGTACGAGCAGTCTGGCCTCGGCTGAGTTGGACCTATCTCCGGGGACCAATTGGCGAGAGGCGAGGGATCGGCCGACCTCGGCTTAGGTGGACCCCTCCTGGGTGGACACCTGGCGAGGAGGCAGAGGGTCGCCTGGCTTCGGCCGAGGTGGGCCCGTCTCCGGGTGGCCACCTGGCGCAAGGCGAAGGGTCGGCCGACCTCGCACTAGGTGGACCCCTCCTGGGTGGACACCTGGCGAGGCGGCAGGAGGTCGCCTGGCTTCGGCCGAGGTGGACCCGTCTCCGGGTGGCCACCTGGCGCAAGGCGAAGGGTCGGCCGACCTCGCACTAGGTGGACCCCTCCTGGGTGGACACCTGGCGAGGCGGCAGAGGGTCGCCTGGCTTCGGCCGAGGTGGGCCCGTCTCCGGGTGGCCACCTGGCGCAAGGCGAAGGGTCGGCCGACCTCGCACTAGGTGGACCCCTCCTGGGTGGACACCTGGCGAGGCGGCAGGAGGTCGCCTGGCTTCGGCCGAGGTGGACCCGTCTCCGGGTGGCCACCTGGCGCAAGGCGAAGGGTCGGCCGACCTCGCACTAGGTGGACCCCTCCTGGGTGGACACCTGGCGAGGCGGCAGAGGGTCGCCTGGCTTCGGCCGAGGTGGGCCCGTCTTCGGGTGGCCACCTGGCGCAAGGCGAAGGGTCGGCCGACCTCGCACTAGGTGGACCCCTCCTGGGTGGACACCTGGCGAGGCGGCAGGAGGTCGCCTGGCTTCGGCCGAGGTGGACCCGTCTCCGGGTGGCCACCTGGCGCAAGGCGAAGGGTCGGCCGACCTCGCACTAGGTGGACCCCTCCTGGGTGGACACCTGGCGAGGCGGCAGGAGGCCGCCTGGCTTCGGCCAAGGTGGACCCGTCTCCGGGTGGCCACCTGGCGCAAGGCGAGGGGTCGGCCGACCTCGGCCGACCTCACTTGGGTCGTCTCCTTCGCGCGCGGGCGCAGATGAGTCGGTGGAGGAACCCCGCGCCGAGCTCGACCTCGGCCTGGGCGGTCTGCTCTCGGATAATCGTCGGGCGGCGCGATCTTGCCGACCCCAGCTTTAAGGGCGTGGCGCTGATTCTGGCGGGAAAACTCACACGTGGCTCGTTCGCATTCGGCGATACCTGAGCCTGGCCACGTCACTGTCACGGATGTAACAGTTGCCCCCCAGCCCGCCGTTCCGTCGGGGCATCGTAGAACGGAACGTCGGGATTAATTGCAGACATGACGTGGGGAGGCGAAGATCTTGCTTCATAATTGGCACGATCTTCACTCGTCGTGGCTCGATGCGGCTGGAGACCAATGGGGAGTCGCCACGCGTCGTCCACTTGCCCGTAATCAATGCGTCGCTTCGGGGCAGAGGCCGTTACTCTGCTAACGAGGCGTCGTTGTCGGGCGTGTGCCCACGTGGCGACCATCCAGTGGCTTGAGACGGAATGGTGGGTACGGCTGCTGCCGGCTGAGTCTGAAAGGGAGGGGACTTTCCAGAACGAGGCCTTTTCCCTTGCTTCGTGGGCGGTTTGCTGCAGGCTAACAACTTCTGCTGCTTGCGCCCGCCTGTGCATTTTTGGGTAAGCGTCTTCCTCTTCTCTAGCCCTCCTCCTTCTCCTTCGATCATTCAATCCTTTTCTTCTTTTCTTCTCCATGGCGCGCCGTCGCCATGTTTCTTCTAATCCGGACGAGGCCGGTCCATCCCGGCCGAGGACTCCATCTTCTCCCTCCTCGGATGAGGAGGTAATCCCAGAGGAGGTCCGCCGACGTTTGCAACCCGGGGGTGTCACCATTGGCATCCCCAGGGGGATCCGGTCCCCCCCGGTTGCACCTGCCGTGCCCCTCCGTTCACTTCCTGCTCTTGCTGCTCTCCCGGCTCCGCCGTTTCTTCCCGCCGGTCCCTCCGGTCATGCCTCCACCAAGACCGAAGGTGATCTTTCTCTGCTCCGGGATGCTTATGGCATCCCGGGATCTGTCCATCTATTTGCTCCGCGGTCCGGGGAGCGTGTCACCATGAGTGGCCCCGGCCGTATTGCCTTCTACGAAGACTTCCTCCTCGGGGGTCTTCGTTTCCCTCTTCATCCTTTCTTCCTTTCCTTCCTCAGCCATTTCCGGCTCGTCGCGGCCCAGCTGGCTCCTAATGCCATCCGGGTCATCTTCTCCTTCATCGTCTTCTGTCACTTCCATGGGTTCGTTGCCCGTTTCTCGCTCTTCAGGTCCCTGTTCACCCTGAAGAAATGCTCCACCGATGACGGCTGGTGGTATATTTCACCCCGGCCCAGGTGTCTCCGGTTCGACCTCCCTTCTTCGGTTAAGGGATGGAAGAACCGGTTTTTCTTTGCCTCGGTCGACGACGTCGACTGGGCCTGGAGCGAACCGGACCGGTCGCCGAACCGAAGTTCTCGGGTCGAGTCCGCGGACCAGGAGGCTTACTCCCAGCTCCTGAGTGACGTGGTCCCGCCGCTCGAGGTTCTGCTTTGTGAGCAGAATCTTTTTGAGGCCGGCATCAGTCCCATCCGGGAGACCGGTGAGATTCGGCTCCGCATTAAATTCTGCCCTTCCCCCCTCTCTCTTTTTAAGATTGAACTAACCTTTTGATTTCTCCACTTTGCAGGGATGAAGTTTTCATTGGAGAACTTGCTGGAAGGGGCTGCTCAGAGGGAGGTCGTTGACGTGGACGAGCCCGTGGCGAAGAGGGCTCGCACGGAGACGAGCCGGGAGGTCGCAGCGGCGACCGCGCCCGGCCTAGCCGCCGCAGTTTCTCCGCCCAGACCTCCTCAGGGCGGCGCCCTTGGCACCTCGGCTCCATGACCTGGCGGTGCAGCCGAGGGAGCTCCGGCGCCCGCCGCTCTGCCCACCGCCGGGCCCATTCCGGCCAGCAGTCCGACGGCACCGCCAGTGGCGACCACCGGTCCGTCGGCTGCGGCTCTAGCAGAAGGGGCGGCCGTCGCAGGGATCGGCCCGAAGGGCCCAGCGCCGGTAATCTCGCACCGGGACTCGGTCATCCTCGACCGAGGGCTGGCGGAGAGGGTGATGGAGTATGCTTCCACCGCCCGGGACCGCCGAGCTCAGGGCGGCCGGGACTACGCGGATGCGCTGCTCGGCATCCTGCCCCAGCTCTTCTCGGTAAGTCTGTTCTTCAGCTTCAGCTCTTCTTTTCTCTTTCAATCTGAGGCCTCCTGCCTCGGTACTGACATGTCATTTTTGCCCTTGCAGATCGGGAACGACGTCCTCCTACTGAGGAACTACCTCGTAGGGAACGCCAAGCGGGACTCCGAGCGGGAGCAGAAGCTTGGAAAACTCGCGGCCGACGTGAAGGACTTGGTGGACAAGGGGGCCGAGCTGCGAGCGGAGAAGCAGGCCCTCCAGTCCGACCTGGCGCGTTCCGAGGAGCGGAACAAGGAACTGGAGGCCTCCTTGGTGGAGGAGCGGACCTCCAACCAGCGCCGCACTGAGGAGGACGCGGCGGAGAAGGCCCGCCTGCAGGCCCACTCACTGTTCCTGGAGCGTCAGCTGGACGAGGCCCGGCGGGAGGCGGCCATGGCGAAGGACCGGAGCTCGTACATCAACGGGCTCCTGGAGGCGGCGAAGCGGGAAGCGTTGGAGGCCGTCCCCAAATTCCGGGCATCCGACGAGTTTACGTCGGAAGTCCGGGAGGCCGCCGTGGACTCCTTCCTGAAGGGGTTCCGGATGTGCCGGGAAAAGGTGGGGGCCTTCTTCCCCCAACTGGACCTGAGTGCGGTCGTCGTCGGCGGCAGGAAGCCGGGGAGCGAGGGTAGGGCCTCCGGCACGACCCAGGCGACACTTCAGGCGGCACCTGCAGCAGCTCCGACCGACGACGCCGCGGCCCAGACACAGCCCCAGGAGCCGGTCGTCGTGGAGGTCGAAGAGGTGGCGTCCGCACCTCCGACGGACGGCGCCGACCCTGCGCCCCAGTGACTGTTGACTTGTACTTTTGCTTTCTGTGTCTTTCTCTTTTTTTTGGGGAGTTCCGGCCTGTCGGAGCTCCCTATTTGTACTGGACACTTTGTAATCCTTTTTCAATGAAGAGCACTTTTCGCAAAAACCTGTCTACTATTTCTAGTTCTTTCCTTTCTTCTTTGTTTGTTTGTTTCTGAGGTGTCGGTCTGGGATACCTGAGACAACTGCGGGCCTGGTTCTTCCATACTAAATCGAAGGACGGGGTCTGCAAAACCGTGTTGCGGCAAAGCAAGAATCCTGAGCAGGTCCGACTTTGGGCTGCCTTCATGCTTGCACGGACAACACAATTCCTGCACCATCTTCCGGGCCGAAACCTGGGATCCTCCGGACTGAGCTCGATGCCGCAGGCTTTCTCAAACCTTGCGCGGCTTGCTGAGCTGTGCTCCGGGCTTGCGTGGGCGAAGCGGATTCGGTGCCACCTTCCAGGCCGAAGCCCAGGATCTTCCGGACTGAGCTTGATGCCGCAGGCTTTCTCAAACCTTGCGCGGCTTGCTGAGCTGTGCTCCGGGCTTGCATGGGCGAACTTGGTTCGGCGCCACCTTCCAGGCCGAAGCCCAGGATCCTCCGGACTGAGCTCGATGCCGCAGGCTTTCTCAAACCTTGCGCGGCTTGCTGAGCTGTGCTCCGGGCTTGCGTGGGCGAACTGGGTTCGACGCCACCTTCCAGGCCGAAGCCCAGGATCTTCCGGACTGAGCTCGATGTCGCAGGCTTTCTCAAACCTTGCGCGGCTTGCTGAGCTGTGCTCCGGGCTTGCGTGGGCGAACTGGGTTCGGCGCCACCTTCCAGGCCGAAGCCCAGGATCCTCCGGACTGAGCTCGATGCCGCAGGCTTTCTCAAACCTTGCGCGGCTTGCCGAGCTGTGTTCCGGGCTTGCGTGGGCGAACTGGGTTCGACGCCACCTTCCAGGCCGAAGCCCAGGATCTTCCGGACTGAGCTCGATGCCGCAGGCTTTCTCAAACCTTGCGCGGCTTGCTGAGCTGTGCTCCGGGATTTTTGTTGAAGTCAGAGAAGAATGTTTGAAGCGAAGAAGCTTTGTTAAAGGAACTGGGAGCCTTACATCACTGGTAGTACATTCTCAGGTTCGAGGGGTTCCATGTCCGGGGGAACCTGGCACCTCCCAACTCTTCCAAGTAACATGCCCCGTGAGGGAGGGCTTCTGCTACCCGGTAAGGGCCTTCCCAGTTGGGTGAAAGCTTGCCGCACTCTCGTGGCTGGGAGGCTTCTGCACGCCGGAGGACCAAGTCCCCGGGACGAAAAACCTTCGACCGTACTCGGGAGTTGTAATATCTGGCTACACGTTGCCGGTATGCCGCCATTCGGATTCGGGCCTTGTCCCTTGTTTCTTCGAGGAGGTCTAGGTTGAGCATCATCCTGGCCGGGTTTTCTGTCTCGTCGTATTGTTCCACGCGCAGCGTGGGTATGCTGAGCTCGATCGGGATGACTGCCTCGGCCCCGAAGACGAGGTTGAATGGGGTTTCGTCGGTAGCCGTCCTTGGAGTGGTGTGGTATGCCCAAAGAACGCTGGGAAGCTCGTCGGCCCACCTGCCCTTGGCTTGGTCTAGCCACGTGCGGAGGCCCTGAAGAATGGTCCTGTTCGTGACCTCAGCCTCCCCGTTGGTCTGGGGGTGCGCCACCGAGGTGAAGCGATGTTTGATGCCGAGGTCGTTGCAGAAATCCTCGAACTCTCGACAGTCGAACTGGCGTCCGTTGTCGGTGACCACGGTGTGGGGGAGGCCGAAGCGGCAGACGATGGACTTCCAGAAGGATTTGGCGACGTTTGCTTCGGTGATTCTTGCCAAAGGTTCGGCTTCAACCCACTTAGTGAAGTAGTCGATAGCCACTATCAGGAACTTCCGCTGGCCGGACGCCGGCGGGAATGGGCCCAGCAGGTCCATCCCCCACTGGGCGAACGGCCAGGGGGCTGAGAGCTGAGAGATCGGGTTGGAGGGTTGCCGCTGTACCGTGGCGTGGCGCTGGCACCGGTCGCATTTCTTCACGAAGTCGGCGGCGTCCTCCTTCATCGTCTCCCAGAAGTAGCCTTGACGAAGGGCCTTGTATGCCAATGCCCTGCCCCCCACGTGGTTCCCACAGATGCCTTCGTGAATCTCTTGGAGCACAAGCCTGGCTTCTGCGGGTCCAATGCATTTGAGGAGGGGATAAGAGTAGGACCTTCGATACAGCTGCCCGTCCATCAGGACAAACCGCGCGGCCTTCTTTCTGATGAGGCGAGCCGCGTCTCGGTCTTCCGGCAGAATGCCACTGGTGATGTACGCGGCGTACTTGTCCATCCAGCCGAGCTCCTGGCTGACCTGATGGACTCCCGCCGGTGCTTCGAGGCTTGGGACTTCGAGTCGCTCCACATGAGCGCGTCCCAGCATTGTGTCCGGCAGAGTCGCCAACCGAGAGAGAGCATCCGCGCGGGCGTTCTCCCTGCGGGGGATATGGAAGATGTTGAAGCGCCGAAACTTGGACGCGCCCGCCTTGACGAGCTCCAAATACTTCGCCATCTGGGGGTCGTGAGCGACGTACTCCCCGGACACCTGCCCCGCCACGAGCTGGGAGTCAGTGAAAGCTCTGAGGTTAGTCACGCCCAGCTCGCGGGAGACCCTGAGTCCGGCGAGAAGCGCCTCGTACTCCGCTTGATTGTTTGTCGCGGGGAACTGGAAACGGAGCGCGCACTCGGCGACGACTCCGTCGCCGTTGGCAAGGATGAGCCCAGCTCCGCTCCCTCCGGAGTTTGAGGCTCCGTCCACATGGAGGATCCAAGCGTCCTCTCCGGGCTCGTTGGTGCCGACCTCCATCGGCTGGGCCGAGGAGTCCTCGTCGGGCTCCTTGCCCAAACCCGCGCATTCGACCAAGAAGTCGGCCAGCACCTGTGCCTTCATTGCCGACCTCGGCCGATATGTAATGTCGAACTCGCTGAGTTTCAGTGCCCATTTGGCCAATCGCCCCGAGGTGTCGGGTCGGCTGAGCACCGCTTTCAGCGGTTGATCCGTCAAGACGGCGATGGGATGCGCTTGGAAATAGGGCCTGAGATGCTGGGCAGACACTATTAGCGCAAAAACGAGTTTCTCGGGCTGGGAATACCTGAGCTCCGCGTCCCGGAGGAGTTTGCTGGTATAGTACACCGGTCGCTGGATCCCGTGGTCGTCGGTTTGGACCAGGACAGAGCTGACGGCCTCCGGGGTAACGGCCAAGTAGAGGGTAAGCTCCTCCCCTTCCTCGGGCCTGGATAGCAGAGGTGGTGATGCGAGCGTCTTCTTCAACTCCTCGAAGGCCTGCTGGCATTCCTCGGTCCAGGCGAAACCATTCATCTTCCTCAGCACCTTGAAGAAGGGGCGGCAGCGGTCCGCCGACCTGGAAATAAAACGGCTAAGGGCCGCGACCCGACCGGTCAGCTGCTGCACCTGCCTCTTGGAGGCTGGTTGTTCCATGTCCAGGATGGCCTGGACCTTCTCCGGGTTGGCCTCGATTCCTCTCTGGGTCACCATGAACCCCAGGAATTTTCCGGCGGAGACCCCGAAGGCGCACTTCGCTGGATTCAGCTTCATCTGGTGGCGCCGGAGGTTGCCGAATGTCTCCGCCAGGTCGGCTACGTGGTCCGAGTCGAGTTTGCTCATTACCAGCATGTCGTCCACGTACACCTGCATGTTGCGGCCTATCTGGTCTTTGAAGACTTTATTGACCAGAGTTGGTACGTCGCCCCCGCGTTCTTGAGGCCGAAGGGCATCATCCTGTAACAGAAAGTCCCGCGGTCAGTTATGAAGGTGGTACGCTCTTCGTCCTCCGGATTCATCCGGATCTGGTTGTATCCAGAGAAAGCGTCCATGAATGACAGGAGACGGTGTCCCGAGGTGGTGTCGACCAGCTGGTCGATCTTTGGCAGAGGGAAGCTGTCCTTCGGGCAAGCTCGATTGAGGTCGGTGTAGTCCACGCAGATCCTCCACTTACCGCTGCTCTTCTTTACCATGACCACATTTTCTAACCAGCTGGGGTATTGGACTTCTCGGACGAAACCGGCGGCGAGAAGTTTCTCTACCTCCTCGTCGATCGCCTTCTACCTCTCCATGGCAAAGCTTCTCTTCTTCTGGCGGACCGGGCGGCTGCCTGGGTCCACATTCAGGCTGTGCATGATAATCTCGGGCGGAATACCCGGCATGTCGACCGCCGACCAGGCGAACACATCGGCGTTGGCACGGAGGAACTCCAGCAGGCGGGTTCGCTCCTCTTCGGGGAGCTGGGCCCCGACTCGCACCGTCTTCAGGGGGTCCGAACCAAGGGGAAAGGAGAGCAGGCGCTCTACGGGCCCTCCCCTGGGTTCCTTTTCTCTCAGGTCGAGGTCCTCGACATCGTAGGCGAGCTCTGCGCCCCTGGTGCCTGGGATCGTCTGTAGGCAGAGCGGGACCGGCTGAATCGTCCCCTTCATTTCCCCGAACCCGAAAGGCGTGGGGAACTGCACCAGCAGTTTCCTTGTGGAGATGGTGGCGTCTAGTTGGTTGAGCCCGGGACGCCCAAGGATGGCGTTGTAAGGCGAAGGGAGCTTGACGACAGTGAAAGTCACCATGATGGTCGCCTGCCGAGGTGGGGATCCGGCGGTAACTGGGAGAGTGATTTCCCCTTCGACTCTGACGGAGTCCCCTGTAAAACCTACCAGTGGGGTGTGCACTGGCTTTAGCTGGTCGAGAGACAAATTCATCCGAGAGAAAGCATCATAAAAAAGTACATCGGCCGAGCTTCCACTATCCACCATGATTCGATGTACAGGGTGTTTCGCGATGGTCATCTCGACCACCACGGCATCATCGTTTACATTGCCGCTAAGTTCCCCTCCTTTGGGAGGGATTACATTCTCCGGGGTTTCCCGGGCTCTCTTCTCTGCTCGGCCAGATCCGCGTGAGATCATGCCCACGGGCCTCTCTGTTGGCCGGTTGTCGATCGCAGGGACAGGTGGCAAGGCCGCGAGCGGCTGCTTTTCGGAGGGAGCCTTGTTCTTGACGAACTTCCGGAGGTATCCCCTCCCGATCAGCTCCTCGATCTCCCGCTTCAGGTGGCGGCACTCCTCCGTGTCATGCCCGTGCTCGCGGTGGAATTGGCAGTACTTTGATTTGTCTCGGGCTGCCCTCGGGTTCTGAGGTGGAGGTCGGCTGAGATAACGCTCGCCCTCGATTTCCATAAGGATTTTGGCTCGAGGTGCGAGGAGAGGGGTGTACCTCCGCTCGGGGGCAGACTCGGCCCTCGGCCTTGGGTTCGGGCGAGGGTCGGCTGGTGGCCCGGGCCTCCGAGCTCCCGGGGCGTCCCTCGGGGTCGACTTCTTCAAAATCTTCCCGTCCAGCTCTCGACGGGTGCGGTCGGCCTCCTCTGCTCGGATGTACTTGTGGGCACGGAGGAGGAGCTCGGAATACGTCCTGGGCGGCTTCTTGTCCAGGGAATAGGTCAGGCGGGACGTCTTGAGCCCGCGCTTTAGAGCCAGCATAGCGATGGGCTCGTCCAAGCTGTAGATCTCCAGGGCCGCGGTCTTAAACCGGGCGATGTAGTCACGGAGCAGCTCCTGGTCCTGCTGGCGGACGGAGAAGAGGCTGTCCACCTCCCTTGGCACCTTTCGACAAGCGTCGAAATGCACCACAAACTTTCCTTCCAGCTGCTGGAAGGAGCGAATGGATCCGGGCTCGAGACGGGCGAACCAGACTCGGGCGGCCTTCCGAAGGGTTGCAGGGAAGGCGATGCACAGAAGGGCGTCGGTGGCACCCTGGACCCTCATGAGGGCTTTATAACCCTCCAGGTGGTCCAGGGGGTCGGTGGTCCCGTCGTAGGGGTCCACCTGCGGCATGCGGAACCGTTTCGGGATTGGTTCTGCCTGGATCTCTTTGGAGAAAGGGGGGCGGGAGTCGTAGCCCGCCGGGTCGGCTGACGAGTTCTGCAGGTCGGCGAACCGTCGGGCGAACTCCGCCAACTTGCGCTCGTGCTCTTCTAGGCGCCTTTCGGCCTGGCGCCTGATGGCTTCGTCGGTGGAGTCTTCCACCGAGACTGCAGGTGAGGGGGGCGCCGATCCGTCTCGGCGCGAGGTCCGGACCCGGCGTCGCTTGCTGCGATGCGCCGTTTCGGCCCCATCGGCCGGGGATCGACTCTCGTGATCCTCCGAGCCGGAATAGTCTTTCTTCGGGGGAGCTTGGCGGCTCTCTCGGGGGTTGGAGATGGCTTGCGGATGGGACGGCCTGCCCTGGATTGAGCGCAGGCTCCCACGCTGTCCCGCGACCCAGGCCGCGGGGGTCCCTGGCTGCGGCTGAGTGGCCAGGGACCGTTGCTGATGCTGAAGCTGTCGGACCGCTGAGGTCAAGGTCTGCAGCTGCTGGACGATGGCCGCAAGGGATCCGTCCGCCGGGGTAGGCTGCTGCAGAAGAGGAGGGGGAGCCGGAAGCTCCCGTTCGGGGGTGTGGCCCCCTGGCGGGGAGTGGGCTTCTCCCACTCGGCTGGTGGACGCCTCGCGACCACGAGTGACCACCATTGCTAGAGAGCGTGATACCTGCAAAAAGCTAGTTCCCACTGGGGGTTAGTGCCCTTACTCCCTACCTGGCGCGCCAATCTGTTTCCGTCCTCGTCGCCGCGCCCGTGCAGAGGATCAGCCGATCCTCCCTGACCGCCTGGCAGAGGAGCCTCCCTTCCTGCGAGAAGCCTGCAACAAAGGGGTTAGAGGACCCTGGCCGGGGATTCCGGCGAGGGGGCTCCGACGGTCAAGTCAGTAGACGACGTGGAGGAACAAACTCTCCCTCCCAGGCCCCCTGGAGGGTCTCAGGTTTGGAGAGTTAACTGGAGAAGGGAAAGCGCCGGGGACCGGAATCTCGGCTGGGCCTGCCCGCCGGGCTCGCGTCCAGTATTCCCTTCTCGGGATCCCTGGTTTTCTTCCTCCCAGCGAGGCCTTATGCCGGTCTTTCCTTCTTGTCCCTAGGCTCGTTGGCTTACCTTGCAGTCTTTGGATCCTTCCCTCTTTATCTCCCTCCGTCGTGCGCTTGTCCTTTTCTCCCTCGAAAACTCCTCCTCCCTGTCTTCCTTTCTTTTCCCTTTTTGGTGAAGGAGGCCAGGCGGCTTTCCGACCTCGTCCGCCGGGCCCAGCAGGAAAAAGGCAAGGACAGAAGAGAAAAAGAGGGAAGGCGGCGCTGGCAGAGCGGCAAGTCGTCAGGCCTCGGGCTTCGTGAGGGTGCTCTTTTCCCCGGGCGTGGGCGCTATCCGTTTACGGGCCCTGTTCCGTCAGGATCGGGTCTCTCGACCGCAGGACCTGCCGGGCCAATGTAAGTGACGTTTCGCATGCCGCCGCCCTCCGTACGGGATGCCGTCTGGGGTCGGTACGGCCCGAGGGATGGCCTCGGGACCCGTCGCTTTCCCCGGGGGCCTCTCCGTACGAGCAGTCTGGCCTCGGCTGAGTTGGACCTATCTCCGGGGACCAATTGGCGAGAGGCGAGGGATCGGCCGACCTCGGCTTAGGTGGACCCCTCCTGGGTGGACACCTAGCGAGGCGGCAGAGGGTCGCCTGGCTTCGGCCGAGGTGGGCCCGTCTCCGGGTGGCCACCTGGCGCAAGGCGAAGGGTCGGCCGACCTCGCACTAGGTGGACCCCTCCTGGGTGGACACCTGGCGAGGCGGCAGGAGGTCGCCTGGCTTCGGCCGAGGTGGACCCGTCTCCGGGTGGCCACCTGGCGCAAGGCGAAGGGTCGGCCGACCTCGCACTAGGTGGACCCCTCCTGGGTGGACACCTGGCGAGGCGGCAGAGGGTCGCCTGGCTTCGGCCGAGGTGGGCCCGTCTCCGGGTGGCCACCTGGCGCAAGGCGAAGGGTCGCCGACCTCGCACTAGGTGGACCCCTCCTGGGTGGACACCTGGCGAGGCGGCAGGAGGTCGCCTGGCTTCGGCCGAGGTGGACCCGTCTCCGGGTGGCCACCTAGCGCAAGGCGAAGGGTCGGCCGACCTCGCATTAGGTGGACCCCTCCTGGGTGGACACCTGGCGAGGCGGCAGAGGGTCGCCTGGCTTCGGCCGAGGTGGGCCCATCTCCGGGTGGCCACCTGGCGCAAGGCGAAGGGTCGGCCGACCTCGCACTAGGTGGACCCCTCCTGGGTGGACACCTGGCGAGGCGGCAGGAGGTCGCCTGGCTTCGGCCGAGGTGGTGGTGTGGGCACCAGGTTAACAAAAAGACTTCAACCCATCCAAAAGTCCTTATGGTTGGAGTAACAAATCATGTCAATATTTTATTTCAAAATAAATGTAATCAAGGACAGGTTAGTCCGCTGTTGGGTCAGTCAATCCAGTCAACTCACTTTTGAAGACTTATCAAGAAGCAACTCGGGCTTCAAAGTACCACTTCATCACTTCACCACCAATGGAGCCCACACTTGAAGACACATCACCACCCTAGAGCCGACTCTTGAAGGCACATCACCACCACCTTGGAGCCGACTCTTGCCACCTCATCAGACACCTCACCACTAAAGGAGCTGACTCTTAATCAAGTCCCAAGGAGCCAATTCTTGAAGAAAGTCAATTAGTCAAAGTCCAAAGTCATGGAGATGGTCAAATTGTCAAAATCAAGAAGGAGGTCAAATCACCAAGTCCAAGTTTTTGAAGATGGTCAACCAAGTCAAGCCTTAGCATGTCATTTGAATTTAAATTCATGCTTGGCCGACCAAAGCTCTCCAAAGCAAGGGTGGTCGGCCAAAGTGAGGGGGGACCACTCCTCCAAATCATATCAAACCTATTCCCACAATTCTCTCCTTATTCCATGTAACTTCCCCATGATATCCTCCACCAAATTAGGTTAGTTTGAATTCAAATGTAAGTCTTTAAAAAGCCTTGGGCATGAGAAATGTGGGAGATTGATAAATGAATGAAAAAAAAAGCTCTTTCTTCTATGTGAAGGTCTTGGCTATGTGCCCCTCTTTGGCTTTGTGCCTAGGTTTCTTTTAGGTCTATGTGACCTTGTTTCTCTCTTCCTCTTCCTCCTCTTTTCTCCACTTCAAACACTTTCTTTCCATTGCATCTCTCAAAGAAGATCAAGTTCGCATCAAAGTTCAAGAAGAAATCAAGCCAAGAATCAAGTGATCAAGCAAGGAGCCGGTTCTCCAACCCTAGGAATCAGAAAGGAGTCGATTCCCTCAAGAAGAAGAAGCCTTCATCCATCCTTCAACCCATCATTCTTCCCTTCTTTAATTTGAGTTCTTTAGCTTGTTTCTAATCCCAGGTTTCTTTGTGACAGGGCCTCCGGAATCCAGACTTTAGAAGAAGGAACTTCTTGCCAGAACCCAGAATGCTGAGTGAGCCACCAAGTGGTGTATTTTGGTCATCCTAGAACTTACCTTGAGAGAAATCCTTTGGATTGATCAAGGTCAGGTAATCCCTAACTTCTTAGGGTTTGGATTATTAAAAAAGTAGGACTAGCTTAATTTAGATGGTTAATTTACTATGGTAGATCATTATTATTCTGTTTAGTCCACTCTAGATTTGCGTTTAATCATATTGAGTTGTGTTCATTAAATTCCTAGTCATTATAGTTCGATTAGCCATATGCTTAAGAAATTAATTAGATTGATCTTTAACTAATCTCCTTTAGAATATTTAGTCTCATTCCTTCATCTCATAAAGCATTTTTTTTCATTTCTTCTTCCCATCATTTTTGGTATCAGAGCAGGTTGATTAGGGCATATCTGTGTTTAGGGTTTGCATCGATTTATCTTTGGTGCTATAAGATTATAGCCAACCCTTGCATTGCAAAACCAAGATGAAATCAGGTTGTCCTACTATAAGGTGGATCCTTATAGTGTAAGGTTGTCCTATCTTGGTCATTGCTTTGGACTACATAGAAGAATTCTATGTAAGTCTGATTTTTCCCTGCTTGCTGTAATTAGGTGTAGGCTGACTGTAATCCGCCTGCAGCTCCAAAGGCAAGTAGTGCATTTTTCTTTGACATATTTTTTTTTCTTGTTCCATTTTAAGTTGTTTATCACCGTTTAAAATTTCAGCTTCAGAAAAAAATTACAAAAAAAATGAAAATTCCTGCAGTCCGATAGTGTCATTAGGTTTTCTGTTCTGTTCTTGAGCTTTTAGTGCCTTTATTCAGGATCTGCCTAGAACAGTCTAGATTTTATTTTGAAATTCTGCTTCACCTGGTATGACATCTATAAGTTAGGAGTTCTCATTAATTTTTTTCAAATTTTTTTGACGTTTTTTACTGCACCTTCCAACATCACTTTCGAACTGCAACACACCACTCTGCATCAGTAATTTAGTCATGCATTCATTTCATGATTAAGCTATCTAAGGGCATGAAATTAACATAAGGTCAGGAAGTAATTACCTGTCCTTAGCCCAAAAAACCACCTCCCTTCATCATTCGAACCCAATCCTTAATTAAAATCAATTAGACCTAATACCCTAGTGGGTTAGGGACACCAACAGGTCGGGTTCGAATTAGAAATCAAGTTGATTGTATTAGCTAGTTAGTGTGTGCTTATTAACTTGGTGTCTAGGATTGGTGTGTAAGGGCTTGTGGTTTGATCCACCTACCTGGCCAATCTCTGATTGGTGTCTAAGGTTGGTATTCAGGGATCTCCAGCTCCCCTTCCACCTACCTGGCCAAGTGATATAAGTTACTACTGGTTAGTTAGTCTTTCAATTGGGTTCTTAACTTGTGCTCTAGGTCTAGGAGCCATAGTCGTTCGAGTGCATCATTTTCATGACCACTAGATCAGGAACACCATTCCACCGTTCACAAGATCAACCAAGTTCGTCCATGGACCCTAATATGGAGAGTCTCATGAAGTCTATGATAGAGCAAATGGCTACAATGAATGCTAAGCTTGATCGGGTCGAGGATAGAATAGGGGTCCTAGAGGAAGCTAGGTTAACTCCAACTGAACCACCATCTCCCAGATTACCTCCAGACCATCCCAGAGCCCAACGGCAAGAACGCACTCCTGACCCAACCCATAGAAGGCCACAACACGATTTTGATGATCACACCCCTGACTTTAATCAAAGAAGGCATCACCATGAAAATTTCGATCAGGATGACCGGGCCTTAAGGAACATCCGTCTAGATGCACCAACTTTTGAAGGAAGCTTAGATCCTAAGGTGTATATAGATTGGGAGGCTGACATGGACCAGTATTTTGATTGGTATGACATGTCAGATGAGAGGAGATTCAAATTTGCTAAGATCAGGCTGGTTCGACAGGCTAGACTACATTGGGGAAATGTAGAGCGCACGATTAGACAGAGGGGAGATGTACCGGTAAGCACATGGAGAGATATGAAGAGAAAACTTAGAGAAAAATACCTACCCATGTCTTATCAAGAGAGATTACTAGATCAGTGGCAACGGTTAACACAAGGAAACAAAACCGTCTCTGAGTATGTCACCAAATTTGACGAGTTTGTCATGCGGTGCAACGTGGTCGAGTCGGAGGCAGCCACTTTGTCTAGGTTTAGATCAGGGCTGAATGAAGACATCAAGGGGGAATTATTTTTGAGGGAAGTCCATGATTTAGAGCAGGCATATCAGGTTGCCATGGACTATGAGAGATTTCAGAGGAGATCTACTTTTAGGAAACCAGAGCCCTCTAGGTTCAGTCCACTTGCTAGTAGACCCAGTTCGGTTCCTACTCCCACAGCTAAGCCTAGGTCCAGCTCAAATCCAATTCCTAGGCCCAATTCAGCCACCCCATCTAGAGAAGATAAAGGAAAAGGGCCTGAAAGTCAAGGTAGGACAAGTCAAGTATGTTATAAGTGCCGTCAACCGGGTCATTATATGAGTCAGTGTCCCTCTAGAGCTTTACACATTGGTGAAGTAGAGGAAGAAGGCTTAGAGCATTTAGAGAATGGTGACGAAGAAGTGTATGAAGCAGAAGATTGCTTAGCTGATGAGTATGAGGGAGATGAGGAAAATTTGGACTCATCAGATTTACTAGGAGTCGTTAGGTGTATCATGACACAGACCAAAGAACAAGAAGACTGGCGTAGGACTAACATCCTACAAACATTTGTCAAAATTAAGGAAAAGGTCTGTAAGATTGTGATAGATAGTGGAAGCTGTGTCAACGCCATTTCCACTAGTGCAGCAAAGAGTTTAGGGTTATCCGTTGTACCACATCCCAATCCATATAAGGTATCCTGGATAGACTCTACATCTATTCCAATCAAGCTACGGTGCCAAGTCCAAATCCAAATTCAATCCTATCAAGATAAGGTCTGGTGTGATGTGCTTCCTATGGGAGTAAGTAGCATCATCTTAGGCAGGCCATGGCTGTTTGATCATGATGTGACCATCTTTGGTCGGTCAAACTCCTGTGCTTTCAATTTTAATGGCAAGAGAATTGTCATTCATCCAAAAGAGCCTAAGGACAATGTCAGGAGAGGAACCAGTAGCTTGAAGGAAAAGAAAACTGGATTAAATCAGATAGGTGCAAAAGAAATAGAACAAGATATCCAAGAGGGAGCACCTATTTGGGTGGTAGCAGCAAAAGAGGTTAAGGACCACACACCTATAGAACACCCTCCAGAGGTGGTCCAATTATTAGAAGAGTATAAGGACGTATTTCCCGAAGATCTTCCCGATAGCCTTCCACCTTTAAGGGACATACAGCATGTCATAGATTTAGTCCCCGGGGCAACTTTACCTAATTTGCCTCACTATAGGATGAACCCAGCTGAACATCAGGAAATGCAGAAACAGATTGGGGAATTACTTAGGAAGGGGTTTATTAAGGAAAGTCTAAGTCCTTGCGCAGTCCCCGCATTGTTAACCCCTAAGAAGGATGGTACTTGGCGGATGTGTGTAGATAGCCGAGCCATCAATAAGATTACGGTGAAGTATAGGTTCCCGATCCCACGACTTGACGACATGTTAGATATGATAGCCGGAGCAACAATTTTCTCCAAAATTGATTTAAAGAGTGGCTATCATCAGGTTAGAGTTAGACCTGGGGATGAATGGAAGACCGCTTTCAAGACTAAAGATGGATTATATGAGTGGTTAGTCATGCCATTCGGTCTTTCCAACGCACCCAGCACATTTATGAGGATCATGAATCAGGTGTTGAAAGCCTTCATAGGAAAATTTGTTGTGGTCTATTTTGATGATATCCTTATATATAGCCAAACCAAGGCAGACCACTTAGATCACCTGAGCCAAGTTTGTCAAGTTCTTAGAAAAGATAGCCTCTATGCCAATATCAAAAAGTGTGACTTCCTCACACATAGAGTCATCTTTCTAGGATTTGTAGTTACTTCTGAAGGAGTGTCAGCTGACCCAGAGAAAGTCAAATCCATAGTAGAATGGCCTGTACCCAAGAACATCCATGAAGTACGTAGTTTCCATGGTCTAACCACTTTCTATAGGAGGTTTATTAGGGGATTCAGTACGATAGTGGCACCCATCACTGATTGCATTAGGAAAGGAAATTTTGAATGGACTAGAGCGGCTGATAAAGCTTTCCTAATGATTAAAGAGATAATGACACAAGCACCTGTTTTAAGGCTTCCGGATTTTTCCAAATTATTTGAGGTCGCTTGTGATGCTTCTGGGGTTGGAATTGGAGGAGTTTTAAGTCAAGAGAATCACCCAGTAGCATTCTTTAGTGAGAAGTTGAATGATGCGAGACTAAGGTATTCAACCTATGATAAGGAGCTATATGCGGTAGTACAAGCTTTACGCTATTGGCGTCACTACCTTTTACCGCAGGAATTTGTTTTATTTTCTGATCATGAAGCTCTTAGGTTCCTTAGTTCTCAGAAGAAGTTGAACCCTAGGCACGGGAAATGGGTAGAGTTCATACAAGGGTACACGTTCGTTCTGAAACATCGTGCCGGTACTGAGAATCGAGTTGCTGATGCATTAAGCCGTCGATCTATGTTGATGAATACTGTGAGGACTGAGATAGTAGGATTTGATAGGTTGAAGAGTGAGTATTCTACATGCCCTGACTTTGGTCATATCTATCACTCCCTCCAACAAGGTCCGTCTAGTGAACATAGCGATTACATTCTATTAGATGGATACCTTTTCAAGGAAAATAGGCTGTGCATTCCCAAAACTTCTGTTAGGGAATTTCTGATCTGGGAAGCCCATGCTGGAGGATTAGCTGGACATTTTGGTAGAAACAAAACCATCTTGGCTATGGAGGATCAATTTTTCTGGCCTAGTCTTAAGAAGAATGTTGCCCAGATAGTAGCCCAGTGTCGAACCTGTGCGGTAGCAAAGCACCAAAAACAAAACACTGGTTTGTACACACCTTTACCTGTCCCTGAAGGTCCGTGGCAAGACATTAGTATGGATTTCGTGACAGGTCTCCCTAGAACTCCCAAGAAACATGATTCTATCTTTGTGGTTGTCGATCGATTTTCTAAGATGGCGCACTTTATTCCGTGTTCTCAGACTTTAGATGCGTCAAAAGTGGCCAAACTTTTCTTGGATCATATCGTTAAGCTTCATGGTTTACCTAGAACCATTGTGTCAGATAGAGATGTCAAGTTCACCAGTTACTTCTGGAAAACCCTCTGGCACATGTTAGGTACCAAACTGAAATTCTCTACAGCCTATCACCCTCAAACTGATGGCCAAACCGAGGTTGTAAACCGAAGCTTAGGTAATCTATTGAGGTGTTTAGTTGGAGAAAACTTAGGGAACTGGGATCTTTTACTTCCTCGTGCTGAGTTTGCTTATAATAGCTCAGTCAATAGATCTATTGGGAAGAGTCCATTTGAAGTGGTCCATGGATATAAACCTAAGAGACCTTTAGATCTAGTCCCATTACCAGCACATGCACGGGTGTCGGAATCCGCCGAATCATATGCACAGCATCTTAAGGACTTGTATAAGGAGATTAGCCAAAAGATTCAAACAAGCAATGAATTTTATAAGCATACGGCTGATCTACATAAACGGCTTAAAGAATTTAATGAAGGGGATTTAGTAATGATTAAACTCAAACCAGAGAGGTTTCCACCCGGAACAATGAAGAAACTCCATGCCCGGGGAGCCGGACCCTTCAGAATAATAAAGAGAATTGGATCTAATGCTTATGTAGTAGATTTACCATCTAGTTATGGCATTAGTTCTACTTTTAATATTTCTGACCTCAAAGAATACAAGGAACCTGTACCAATACCTGATGAGCTTTTTGGTCCTAGTGTATCCTTTGAGAGTGATGTCCCAAATGAGTGTCCACCACCAAATATTCCTGAGCAAAGAGAGAGTGTTGAAAGAATCTTGGATGACCAGATTATCACCACTAGAAATAAGGGCTACCAACGCTATCTGATTCGATGGCAAGGACGTCCTGAATCTGAAGACTCCTGGATCACCCGAGAGGACCTGCAACAAATCGACCCGGATATAATAGAAACATATCACTCGACAGGGTCGAGTTCCTCCCACCCTGGGAGAATTGGTGTGGGCACCAGGTTAACAAAAAGACTTCAACCCATCCAAAAGTCCTTATGGTTGGAGTAACAAATCATGTCAATATTTTATTTCAAAATAAATGTAATCAAGGACAGGTTAGTCCGCTGTTGGGTCAGTCAATCCAGTCAACTCACTTTTGAAGACTTATCAAGAAGCAACTCGGGCTTCAAAGTACCACTTCATCACTTCACCACCAATGGAGCCCACACTTGAAGACACATCACCACCCTAGAGCCGACTCTTGAAGGCACATCACCACCACCTTGGAGCCGACTCTTGCCACCTCATCAGACACCTCACCACTAAAGGAGCTGACTCTTAATCAAGTCCCAAGGAGCCAATTCTTGAAGAAAGTCAATTAGTCAAAGTCCAAAGTCATGGAGATGGTCAAATTGTCAAAATCAAGAAGGAGGTCAAATCACCAAGTCCAAGTTTTTGAAGATGGTCAACCAAGTCAAGCCTTAGCATGTCATTTGAATTTAAATTCATGCTTGGCCGACCAAAGCTCTCCAAAGCAAGGGTGGTCGGCCAAAGTGAGGGGGGACCACTCCTCCAAATCATATCAAACCTATTCCCACAATTCTCTCCTTATTCCATGTAACTTCCCCATGATATCCTCCACCAAATTAGGTTAGTTTGAATTCAAATGTAAGTCTTTAAAAAGCCTTGGGCATGAGAAATGTGGGAGATTGATAAATGAATGAAAAAAAAAGCTCTTTCTTCTATGTGAAGGTCTTGGCTATGTGCCCCTCTTTGGCTTTGTGCCTAGGTTTCTTTTAGGTCTATGTGACCTTGTTTCTCTCTTCCTCTTCCTCCTCTTTTCTCCACTTCAAACACTTTCTTTCCATTGCATCTCTCAAAGAAGATCAAGTTCGCATCAAAGTTCAAGAAGAAATCAAGCCAAGAATCAAGTGATCAAGCAAGGAGCCGGTTCTCCAACCCTAGGAATCAGAAAGGAGTCGATTCCCTCAAGAAGAAGAAGCCTTCATCCATCCTTCAACCCATCATTCTTCCCTTCTTTAATTTGAGTTCTTTAGCTTGTTTCTAATCCCAGGTTTCTTTGTGACAGGGCCTCCGGAATCCAGACTTTAGAAGAAGGAACTTCTTGCCAGAACCCAGAATGCTGAGTGAGCCACCAAGTGGTGTATTTTGGTCATCCTAGAACTTACCTTGAGAGAAATCCTTTGGATTGATCAAGGTCAGGTAATCCCTAACTTCTTAGGGTTTGGATTATTAAAAAAGTAGGACTAGCTTAATTTAGATGGTTAATTTACTATGGTAGATCATTATTATTCTGTTTAGTCCACTCTAGATTTGCGTTTAATCATATTGAGTTGTGTTCATTAAATTCCTAGTCATTATAGTTCGATTAGCCATATGCTTAAGAAATTAATTAGATTGATCTTTAACTAATCTCCTTTAGAATATTTAGTCTCATTCCTTCATCTCATAAAGCATTTTTTTTCATTTCTTCTTCCCATCAGGTGGACCCGTCTCCGGGTGGCCACCTGGTGCAAGGCGAAGGGTCGGCCGACCTCGCACTAGGTGGACCCCTCCTGGGTGGACACCTGGCGAGGCGGCAGGAGGCCGCCTGGCTTCGGCCGAGGTGGACCCGTCTCCGGGTGGCCACCTGGCGCAAGGCGAGGGGTCGGCCGACCTCGGCCGACCTCACTTGGGTCGTCTCCTTCGCGCGCGGGCGCAGATGAGTCGGTGGAGGAACCCCGCGCCGAGCTCGACCTCGGCCTGGGCGGTCTGCTCTCGGATAATCGTCGGGCGGCGCGATCTTGCCGACCCCAGCTTTAAGGGCGTGGCGCTGATTCTGGCGGGAAAACTAACACGTGGCTCGTTCGCATTCGGCGATACCTGAGCCTGGCCACGTCACTGTCACGGATGTAACACTTATCGAGGTAGCCATGCTTGATCAACTCTTCTATCTCCTTTATTAAATGGTGGTATTCCTCGATGTCGTGGCCATGGTCCTGATGAAAATGGTAGTAACGGGACCTATCACGTCTAGTGGATGGCCTCAAGGGAGGAGGATGGTGCAAGAAGCACTCGCCCTCGATCTCCATCAAGATCTTCACTCTGGGGATAAGGAGAGGAGTGAACTTCTTTTCTAGGTCTTAGCCCCAATCGCTAAACCAGTGCCATCTTCTTGAACTGGGGTGGCAGATGCTTCCCCGATGGCTTGCCTCTTTAGGGGCCTCCCGTCAAGCTCTCTCCTAGTGTGGTCAGCCTCTTCGGCATGGATATACTTGTGCACCCAGAGGAGGAGCTCTGAATAAGTCTTTGAAGGCTTCTTGTCAAGGGAGTAGGTGAAGCGGGAGGTCTGCAATCCCCTCTTCAGGGCCAGCATCGTAACTGACTCATCAAGGTTGTAGATCTCCAAGGTGGTGGCCTTGAACCGGGACACGTAGTCTCAGAGGGACTCTCGATCCCGTTGTCGAATCAAGAAGAGGCTGTCAGCCTCATGTGGTACCTTTCAGCATACATTAAAGTGCACCACGAACTTCCTCTCCAGTTGGAAGAAGGAATCAATACTTTCGGACTCAAGTCTAGAGAACCAAACTCGGGCGACCTTCCATAGGATAGTCGGGAAGGCGATGTAGAGAAGAACATCAATAGCCCCCTGGACCCTTATAAGAGACTTGTAGCTTTCTAGATGGTCCAAGGTATCAGTTGTCCCATCGTAGGGATCGACCCGTGGCATACAGAACTGGCTGGGGATCGGTTCCTCTTGGAGTCTTTGGGAGAAAGGTGGACGGGTGTCGTAACCCGTGGACTAATTAGGAGAGCCCTGAGCTTTTGCAAACTGACAGGCTAAGTCTGCCAGCTTGCATTCATGCTCCTTGAGATGCTTCTCCACTCGATAGTGGATGGCCTTGTAGTGGACCCCATGGCAAAGAATGTCGAGGGTGAGGGAGGGTCGGTGATGCGGAACTATATATGCATGCAATTATTTTTTTATATTTTTAATATTAAGTTATAAGTTTTAATCCCAAAGATCAGACCAAGTATCGATGTAAAGAGTTCTATATGAAAATAAGAAATTAAGAGCATGCATAACAGGACCTAAAAGTAACAGAAAAGAAGGACCGCCGAGGCTGAGAAGCCTCGGTTTGGCTAGTTCACCTATAATTGTGCTACCGATGGCAGAGGTGGTGTACCTGGCAAAGGTTGAAGCACCAGGTACAGATCGTACGTGAAGAGATATCTCTCACTCTGAATGCAGCATGGAATATCAAGCCAGAGACCCATGGATTCCTGGCTTTCTTCTCGGTGGTCCGATTGCAGCCCGGCTGGAGTCATTGTATTCGTCGGAGTCGAGGGACCTACAAATGACCTTCCAAGGGTTAGAAAGCATAGTAGGAAAGAAGAAAGAAAGGGAAAACAGCAAGGGGAAGTGGTTGTTTGAAGAGGGTGGCTAGGGTTTTGTAGAGTAGGATGGCGATTGGAAGCAGTCGCAGGACACCGGGAAGAGGAAGGGCTCACACAGAATCCCTTCAAGCACACAGCAGGTAGCACATAGCAATTAGAGAATTCAAGTATTATTTCATAAAAATTGATCAAAAAATAAGACAAACTCCTACAGTAGTAAGTAATGTCTCTAATATCTAAGGGCCTGGACTACAGCATAAAATTCCTTGTCATAGGTAGAGTACTTAAGTTTAGCCTCATTCAGCTTCTCACTGAAAAAGGCTACAGGGTGATTTTCTTGACTTACTACCCCACCTATTCCTACTCCTGAGGTGTCGCAAGTGACCACAAACACCTTAGTGAAATCAGGTAATCTAAGAATGGGTGCATGGGTCATCTTATCCTTAAACTATAGGAAGGCCTTATCAGCTGCTTTGGTCCACTCAAATGTACCCTTCCTAATGCAATCAGTTATAGGTGCGATGACTGTACTAAAATCCCTAATAAATCTCTTGTAAAAGGTTGCTAGGCTAGGGAAGCTACACACATCGTGGACATTAGTGGGTATAGGCCACTTAATAATTGCCCTAACCTTTTCAAGATCTACAAAAACTCCCTCTTGGGCGACAACAAAACCTTGGAAGATAACCCTATGTGTCATGAACTCACATTTCTTAAAGTTGGCATAGAGGCTATTCTCCCTAAGGGTCTGGCATACTAATCTCAAATGACTAAGGTGGTCCTTTTTAGTCTTACTATAAATCAAGATGTCATCAAAGTAGACCACAACAAATTTTTTGGTATATTCTTTCAAGACTTGGGTCATAATCCTCATAAATATACTTGGTGCATTAGAAAGTCCAAAAGGCATCACACCCTATTCAAATAGGCCATCCTTAGTCTTGAATGCGGTCTTCCACTCATCCCCAAGTCTAATCCTAACCTGATGATAGCCACTATTAAGGTCTATCTTTGAGAAAACTTTGGCTCCGGCCATCATGTCTAACATATCATCCAATCGGGAGATGGGAAACCTATACTTCATAATTATTTTGTTGATGGTTCTACTGTCTATGCACATCCTCCAGGTACCATCTTTCTTAGGGGTCAGTAGAGCAGGGACTGTACATGGACTCAAGCTCTCCCTAATGAAGCCCTTCTGAAGCAATTATCCCACTTGTTTTTGTAATTCCTGATGCTCACTGTGGTTCATTCTATAGTGAGGAAGGTTTGGTAAAGTGGCTCCTGGAACTAAGTCTATTGCATGTTGGATGTCTCTAAGGGGTGGTAATTGATCAGGTAAATCATCAGGGAAGACATCCTTAAATTCTTTGAGAGCCTCAACAATTTCTGGAGGGTGTTCATTCTGGGTTGGCTTATGTATTTTTTTGGTGGTCAAGATCCAAATGGGGTAACCCTTAGCAATCTATCTTTCTAACTCCTTAGCCTTAATCAGATTAACTCCAGGTTTCTTGTCCTTAAGGCTACTAGAACCCCTCTTAACTGGGTCTCTAGAAATACTTGGGTGGATAACAAACTTATTCCCATCGTAGCTAAAAGCACAAACATTGGTTCGACAAAACATGGTTGTATTATGATAAAAAAACCAAGGTCAACCTAGAATGATACTATTTACTTCCATGGGGATGACATCACACCAAATCTTTTCCACATAGGTTTGTAGTTTAACTAAGATTTGGCACCTAGACTTGATCTGGATGGAGGTGGAATCTACCCAAGAAACTTTGTAAGGGCTTGGATGGGGAACTGTGGTCAATCCTAAAGATGTGACTGTATTGGCAGAGATGGCATTGACACAACTCCCAATGTCTATGATGATCTTAAGTACCTTACCCCCTACTTTAACAAAGGTCTGCAGGATGTTAATCCTATGCCAATCTTCCTTAACTGGGGTTTGGGCTAAGATGCACCTAACAACTTTTAATTGGTTCTCAGACTAATGTTCCTCCTCACCTTCATACTCATCCATCAATTGGTATCAGAGCCTGTTTAGGCTCAGTTCTCTTTGGATATTCGGATCGGTGCTTCGCCATGGCTGTCCGGACATAAAAGATTAGTAGGGCTTCAAAACCCTCTTTCCAAATCAATGAGATCTGCTATGGTGGTAGGGGTGCCACTGTGAATTGACCCCTGAAGAAGAACACAAAGAGTTCCTTAGGATTTTTTTTTCAACCTTTTAGTATATATCCTGTTGTTTTAATTGTTTCTACCCATATAAAACACAAAAAAATTTGAAATTTGTTTTGATGGGTTTTTCATAATTCAAATTAATTTTTAGAATTTATTTAGGAATTATTTAAATCTATATATTTTGTCCCAGTCGAAACACTGCCTGAGAACAGTTCTACTCTGTTTTGGAAGCAAAGCCAATTTCGGAAAGTTCAGGGTTTTTCTAGTATAATCTTTGCATATCTTTAATTTTAGCATATTTCTTGCATATTAGATCATAATCTGCAATTACCTTTCTATTTAACAAAAATCCCAAAAAAAAATACATATTTTCAAAAACTCTAAAAAAATACTAAACCCTAATTTGCATTTTCATCTACCTGCCATCATTGCATAAATTACTTTAAGGGCACTTTCTATATGCCAGATAAGGAGAGGAGTTGATAACATCTCCTTAGCCCAAAACCACACCCCTTGCATTCGGTCCCAAGCCTAATCTAAAATTAACTAGACATAATTTGCCCCAAAGGGCTAGGGACACCCATCGATCGGGTTCAGTCTTTGTGGGATGACTAGTGCACCCAATTCATTTTCTATTACTAGATACTGGTGTCTAGGTAAGAGGTACAGTGTCAGACAACCTAAGCAGATCGGTGGTTCCTTAATTGGGTCCCTGTGAGAGCAGAGGGGCCTCCCACCGTCCCACCTCTTACCTAGCCAAATTTAAGGATTAGGATTTGAGTTGTGTGTAAGTTGAGTCAACCCATTCTGATTGGGCTCTAGGTCTAGGTAGTTGTAGTCGAGTCAGTGTTGAGTCCTGCATGAGCACTAGATCAGGAGCATCATATCACCCACCATCTCCACTTTTAGCTGAATCCATGGACAATATTGAAGCCCAGATTAAAGCCCTTACTAAATAGCTAGCCTAGATGAATACCCAAATGACCCAGTCCAATACCCGAACCCACAATAGACTTGACCATTTTCTAATAGGTTTGATTAGTTAGAGGACCGTCTAGGGACCATAGAGAGAACCCAAGGGTTATAGTCTGAACCAGATCTAGAGTCACCTCCCCATCCTAGGAGAACCCCTTGTCGTGACCCATACTATGAGGATGAACCAAAGAGGACCCCAAACCCTGATCCCTACTTTGAGGCTGAACCTAGGAGAGCCCATCGGCAAGACCCAATCCTAGAGGTTTGCCCTAGAAGACCCAATCAGAATTTTATAGATCAGGAAGATAGATCCTATAGACACATTAAGCTTGATGCACCCACTATTGATAGTTGTCATGATCCTAAGGTCTATATAGATTGGGAGGGAGAAGTTGATCAATATTTTGAGTGGTACGATATGTCGGAGGAGTGTAAGTTTAGGTTTGCTAAGCTTAAGTTGGTCCAGGAGGCTAGGTTATATTGGGCTAGTGTTGAGAGAACCCTTAGACTAGGAGGGCATGATCCTATAGTCACCTGGAGGGCCATGAAGGGTAAGCTTAGAGGAAAATACATTCCACCAACATATCGCTATGGTTTAATGGATTAGTGGTAGCGACTGAATCAGGGTAGCAAGAGTGTAGATGAGTACATCACAAAATTTAATGAGTATTCCATGCGATGTGACCTAGATGAGTCTGAGGATGTTGTCCTGTCTAGGTTTAGGGCTGGCCTGAGAGATGATATTAAGAGGGACTCTACATGAGAGAGGTTAGGGACCTGGACCATGCCTACCAGATTGCTAGGGATTATGAACATTTCCAGAGAGGGCCCATATACCGAAAACCCGAGCCTATTTGATACCTTAGTCAGTACCAAGGAGCTAGCCAGTCCCACCAGAGCCGACCTAGTCCTAGCCAACCTAATTCGAGTCGACCCAACCTGAGTCACCCTGACCCAAGTCAAACCCAGCCTAGTACATTTTTGACCCATAGAGATGTTAGAGGAAAATCTGTAGAGGTCCACAGGAGTACCAATCCCGAGAAGACCTATTTTAAATGTCAAAAATGAGGCCACTTTGCTAGCTAGTGCCCAGTTAGTGCCCTACACTTAGGTGAGCTAGATGAAGAATAGCCTGAACCTGTAGCTGAACCTGAGGGAGAGATCTATGAGGCTGATGACCAGTTTTTGGACGAGTATGAAGGTGAGGAGGAGGAACCTGAGTCTGAGAACCAATTAGGAGTGGTTAGGTGCATCTTAACCCAAACCCCAGTTAAGGAAGATTAGCGTAGGACTAACATCCTGCAGACCTTTGTTAAGGTAAGGGGTAAGTTACTTAAGATCATCATAGACAGTGGGAGTTGTGTCAATGCCGTCTCAGCCAATACAGTCAAATCTTTAGGATTGACCATAGTTCCCCATCCTAGCCCTTACAAAGTTTCTTGGATAGATTCCACCTCCATCCAGATCAAGTCTAGGTGCCAAATCTTAGTTAAACTACAAACCTATGAGAAAAAGATTTGTGTGATGTCTTCCCCATGGAAGTAAGTAGTATCATTTTAGGTCGACCTTGGGTTTTTGATCATAATGCAACCCTGTTTGGTCGAACCAATGTTTGTGCTTTTAGCTACCATGAGAATAAGTTTGTTATCCACCCAACTCCCCCCAGAGACCCAGTTAAGAGGGGTTCTAGAAGCCTTAAGGATAAGAAACCTGGAGTTAATCTAATTAAGGCAAAGGAGTTAGAAAGAGAGATTGCTAAGGATAACCCCATTTGGATCTTGACCATCAAAAAAATACATGAGCCAACCTAGAAGGAACACCCTCCAGAAATTGTTGAGGCTCTCAAAGAATTTGAGGATGTCTTCCTTGATGATTTATCTGATCAATTACCACTCCTTAGAGACATCCAATATGCAATAGACTTAGTTCCTGGAACCACTTTACCAAACCTTCTTCACTATAGAATGAACCCCAGTGAGCATCAAGAATTACATAAACAAGTGGGAGAATTGCTTAGGAAGGGCTTCATTTGGGGGAGCTTGAGTCCATGTACTGTCCCTGCCCTACTGACCCCTAAGAAAGATGGTACTTAGAGGATATGTGTAGACAGTAGAGCCATCAACAAAATAACTGTGAAGTATAGGTTTTCCATCCCCCAATTGGATGATATGTTAGACATGATGGCCGGAGCCAAAGTTTTCTCAAAGATAGACCTTAAGAGAGGCTATCATCAGGTTAGGATTAGACCTGGGGATGAGTGGAAGACCGCATTCAATACCAAGGATGGTGTTGACTCTGTTATTGATTTTGATGATAAGCAAAATGGTTAAGTATAAGTTGAGGACTAATGATTTCCTTTAAGTGTGTTTTTATTGAAAAAGATGCTTACAAATTTGAAGAAGCTCATTTGTTTGAAGAAGCCAAGTTTGAATGAAAAGATTACTCAAAGAAGACTTGGGCACTCAAGAGTTGGTTGATTGGATGGTTAAGTTAAACGAAAATATGTTTCAGCTAAAGTTCAGGTTTTTTTGTGAAGTTTTCAGAGAAGTGTTGACTCAAAGTGTCGACACATGACATTAAGTGTCGACACATGGAAGTGAAGTATCGACTCAGGCCGGTATGCAAGAATGTTTCAAATGGCATAGATGAAGTGTCAACACATGGACCTGAAGTATCGACTCAAAGTGTCGATACATGGATCAACACATCGCCTGAGATTTTCAAGCCACAGAACTTGCAAATATTGAAGGAACAGCTGAAGTGTCGACACATGGAAGCAGGTGTCAACTCATGGTGTCGACTCAACTAAGTAAGTATCGACACATCTAAAATTTCCAATGAATCAGATGGGGGAAATTTGAACTGGGTGTCGACTCAAGAAGTTCAAGTGTCAACCTTATGTATCAACTCACAGCCTAAAGTGTCGACACATGGAGTTCTGGCAATAATAAGGGATAGTTTTTCAAACGCAGAACTCACCCATTTTGCCCTCCAATGACAAGTTTTTCAAGTCTAACGGCTAGAAATGGGATTTGAGGCCTTGAAAAAGTATTTATATGCTCCAAATCAAATCAAATGAGAACATATTGAAGAAATATTGAAGACCATTAAAGAGTTTTGAGAAGAGAGAAGAAAAGTGAGCTTTAACTCTTATTCTTTGAAGTTTCAACCACTCTCAAGCTAAAGAAAGCCTCCAAGCATTCAAGAGCTTTCAAGAGTATTGAAAATCATTTATTCTTGAGTATTCTAGAGGCTTCAACAAGTTCAAAGCATCTCTACATCGAGCTTCAAAGAGATACCCGCTTTGTTTTAAAAAGCTTACTTTGGTTTATTATTTCTAAACCTTATTTGTTGTAAGGGTTCTTGGTTAGCCTATTGGAAAACCAAAGGAGGTTATTGGTGAGCCTTTATAAAACCAATTAGGTTGGTGGTTAGCCACAAAACTACTAAGGTTCTTGGTTAGCCCGGAAAACCAAGGGAGTTATTTGTTAGCCTTTGAAAATCAATTAGGTTCTTGGTTAGCCAGTAAAACCAAGTGAGGTTTTTGACTTGTTGGCCTTATGAAAACAAGTTGGGTTTTTGATTAGTGAGCCCGCAAAACTAATCAATTGTAATCGGATGTGATTATAGTGAATTCCCAAGGGGATCTTGAGGAATGGAAGTAGGTGCATTGGATAGCACTGAACCACTATATTTCTTGATCTTTATGATTGCTTGATCTTTCTTCTTGCTCTTTACTTATTGCTCTTTATTTTTGCTGCATTTTTATTTTAGAGCATTACAATTGAATTAATAGTACCTTGCTAATTTATTTGTTGAATTGGATTGCATTACTTAGTATCAAGTAATCTCAAGTTTTAATTTTTAGTGACCCAATTCACTCCCCCTCTTGGGTTGCTTACTGGGTAATAGATGGCCTATTTGAATGTGTTGTGATGCCTTTCAGACTTTCCAATGTACCAAGTACATTTATGAGGATTATGACCCAAGTCCTGAAAGAATATATCAAAAAATTTATTGTGGTCTACTTTGATGACATCTTGATTTATAGTAGGACTAAAAAGGACCGCCTTAGTCATTTGAGATTAGTATGCTAGACCCTTAGGGAGAATAGCCTCTATGCCAACTTTAAGAAATGTGAGTTCATGACACATAGGGTTATCTTCTTAGGTTATGTTGTCACCACTGGAGGGAGTTTCTGCAGATCCTGAAAATGTTAGGGAAATTATTGAGTGGCCTATACCCACTAGTGTCCACGATGTAAGTACCTTCCATGGCCTAGCAACCTTTTACAAGAGATTTATTAGGGGTATTAGTACAGTCATCGCACCTATAATTGATTGCATTAGGAAGGGTACATTTGAGTGGACCAATGTAGCTGATAAGGCCTTCCTAGAGCTTAAGGAAAAGATGATCCATGCACCCATTCTTAGATTACCTGATTTCACTAAGGTGTTTGAGGTCGCTTGTGATGCCTCGAGAGTAGGAATAGGTGAGGTACTAAGTCAAGAAAATCACCCTGTAGCCTTTTTCAGTGAGAAGCTGAATGAGGCTAAACTTAAGTACTCTACCTATGACAAGGAATTTTATGCGGTAGTCCAGGCTCTTAGATATTGGAGACATTACTTACTACCATAAGAGTTTATCTTTTTTTCTGACCAATTTTTATGAAATAATACTTGAATTCTCCAATTGCTATGTGCTACCTACTGTGTACTTGAAGGGATTCTGTGTGAGCCCTTCCTCTTCCCAGTGTCCTGCGACTGCTTCCAACCGCCATCCTGCTCTACAAAACCCTAGCCACCCTCTTCAAACAACCACTTCCCCTTGCTGTTTTCCCTTTATTTCTTCTTTCCTACTATGTTTTCTAACCCTTGGAAGGTCATTTGTATGTCCCTCGACTCCGACTAATACAACGACTCCAGCCGGGCCGTAATCGGACCACCGAGCTTAAAGCCGAGAATCCACGGGTCTCTGGCTTGATTTTCCAGGCCGCAACTAGAGTGAGAGTGATCTCTTCACGTACGATCTGTACCAGGTTCTTCAACCATTGCTAGGTACACCCCCTCTACCGCCGATAGCCTTATTGTAGGTGAACAAGCCCAACAGAGGCTTCTCAGCCTCGGTGGTCCTTCTTTTCTATTACTTTTAGGTTTTGTTATGCATGCTCTTAGTTTCTTATTTTCATATAGAAATCTTTACATCGATACTTGGTCTGATCTTCAGGATTAAAACTTATAACTTAATATTAAAAAAATATAAAAATAATTGCATGCATATATAGTTTCGCATCAGTCGGGGTGGAGGAACTCCCGCCCGAGTTCCTAGCCATGCCAGCATCACTGGTGCGAGGGCATATTATGGTCCGAGACTAGGGAGCTACTCTCCTAACCGGTCAAACCACGTTGTGGATTTTTCCTAACTGCCCAACGGGCTCCTTGTGGGTGGGAGCCCGCATGTAGCGACCCCTTTTGGAAGGACTGTAGACTAGTGCGGGGATCAGTGGCACAGGCCATGGTGGTCCTTGGTTACTGCTGGGTCTCCAGGGATTGGTGCCTCTGATGAAGCTGATGCTTCACCACAGCTAGGGCATGAACCTGCTGGGCTAGTGTAGTGATCTGGGGGTCCACCAGAGGAGGTAGTGGAGGGTAAGCTCTCTCTCCAGGCACTTGTCACGATGGTGAGAGGGTTCTCCCGCACGATCAATGGAGACTTCGCGTGCTCGCATGGTCACCATCGAAATATGGGTTTTTGCGAACTTCTTTCCTATGGTGGAGGACCTGATATCAAACCAACCGATCCTTCTGCCCCCCAACCTATCGTGCTAATCTGTTGCCACCATGATCACCGTGGCCTATAGCTTTGACACGTCGAGTTCCCACAGGGTGCTCGGTCCTTTCTTCTGGTCAACTCCTTGGCTGGCTGACCTGCAAAACAAAGGAGTCCTGAGCTGGCGATTACGGTGGGGACACTCTGACGATCAAGTCAGTAGGATGATCAAGGGGAACAGAACCTCTGCGATGAAGAGCTTAGGGGACTGTCCATGTAGAGGGTGAAAAAGGAAATTGAGATGGGTTCAGAGAAATGAGAGAGGGCTTGGGAGGTTCTCTCGAGTGGTTACTTTCCCCTTTACACCCTTTGTTTTCTTACTTACCTCCTTACTTACCTCCCCTCTCTGATTTTATATGAATGGGGTGGCTCAAACCAGGTATGGTGCCTCTTCCAGGTATTCATTTCTAGGTACCTTTTCTGGAAAGATTTTTAGTTACTCGCTGTCGCCCTCCTATCGGGCTAGCCTTACCCTTTTGATGGTGTAACTTCCCATGGAAGGGGTGAGCACCGTGCCACTGTGCCCCGAGCCATGGTGGCACATTTCCATTCTAGGGGAACCATTGGAGTGTCACAAGGCCTGAGGCCTAGTGGAATACCCTTCTAGGAAAGGCTTGGGTTCTTGTGTTGTGGGGGGTTGCATTAGGCGGTCGTGCAAGTGGTGTGCTATAGGGCCTACATTTATGGCAGGATGTGTGACACATCCCGAAGGTAGTGGGTGTTCAAGTCCCTCTTTGTCATGATTTGAATCTCTGTTGATCCTCCTCCCCCTTATGCCATTGGCGGGAACTATGGCCTCCATGAGACAGGGAGAGCCTGCACTAGGGGGTCTCCCTACCTTGGGTAGCTTAAGCATGACCCCAGCCAGGAGCTGACCTCGGGCATTGGTGTGGAACGGGATCAAGGAAAAGATCATCGACGAGCTAAAAAATCACCAAAGATTAGGGTATCATATTTTTATTTTATTTTTTTTTGTAGGGAGGTGGGGAAGGAATAATGGAGATGGAAGGCAGGAAAAATCTGGACTCATGGACTTTGGGACTCACACTCATAGAGAGACCACTCACCTTTAGGGCATCTCACCCATCTCACTACATGTAACCTAGGGCATTCCACCCATCTCACGGAGCCTAGGGTGTAGGGTTCCGATGCAACGCAGTGGAAGGGTAATTTCAAAAATTGAAATTAATATGCACAAAAACCCTAAAACAGGAACTCCTTAATAAGACTAGAATGTATGAAGACAAACATTTCTATGCAAATTGAATTAGAATACCAACCTGTAATCGCTAATTCCAATTTACGAAGACATAAAACTTGAAGATCGACGGGCTATTTGAATTCACCAGGCATCCAAGTGTCCGCACTCCGATGGTGATCCACACAGAG
Source organism: Areca catechu (assembly GCA_021397845.1). Lineage (NCBI taxonomy): Eukaryota > Viridiplantae > Streptophyta > Magnoliopsida > Arecales > Arecaceae > Areca > Areca catechu. The sequence goes on along the minus strand of CM038044.1, from coordinate 73,595,376 downwards.
CAATGATCAAGAACACTATCTTCTTGTCCAATGGTTCCTCCTATTTGAAAGATTGTGCCCTGAAAGCCAATTGAAATATTGTAATTTTGATCCCAAAATCAATGAATTGACATTTTATAAAGGCATTATTTTCATCATTTGCTGTGTCTTTTTGATTTTATGATGAACCCCATAGATTAGGGCTATGGTTCTAGGGTTATGATGAGATCATACCAGTGAGACCTAAAGCCTTAAAACCCTAATCTAAAATATTCCTGGTCGATGGAACATTGAGTTGGGGATCAATGTTTCTGGCAAGACCAGCACATCCTATATATGTTTTGTAATGAGGGTGACTGATCTCACAGTCACTTGTGTTTGACACTAATACTAGGATGTGAGTGTTCATTAGAGAATGAGTTCACTGAATTGATCCAGATTGAGAATATCTAATGGAACCTTATCTGTTTGTCAATAGATAATTCTCATAGTGGGAGTAGTGCATGTGGTCCTTTGACCTGAGACTACCATAGTACCTTATATACATGAATCCATACTTTGGTTCGCAATCAATCATGACACTGAGTCATGCACAAGGTGATACTGGTTATGGTGGATTGTATATGGAGGTTGTGAGTAGGTCAACAAGGAATTGATCAGCCCTAGTAAGAGGGAATAGCATCCAGCTAATTTCAAATGATGGATTCAGGAAACCTTTGATCAAAGTATGAACATTAGAGTTATTTTCTAATGGTTCATTAATGAATCATCATTATAAAGATTGAGCTAGGGATGAATATGAAAATTGGATTTGACAAGTATCCATATTCATAATCATATTCGGGATGCAAGTTGATCAAAGGACTGAATTGCCCGGTAACTCACCACTAAAGGGTATTTTGGTAATTCCACCAAAATTCCACATCTTCCGGGTAGACATGATACGTTGCTAGACGTCAATCTTGTCTTGTAGGTATATGATTGAGTCATGGTAATTCAAATCAGTCAATTTGAATTAGATTCTAATTGACCGAGTCAAGCTAGTTTGAGTTGACCTAAATCGGCTTAGTTGAGATCTAACCGAATTAAGTCAAATAGCACTCGGACCTACTGCTGGCTAGGTGTGGAACCCAATGGGTCACACACAAAAGAAAATTGATGAAGGATTTAATTTGGAATTAAATCGTGTTTGCAAGATAAACACACTAGCATGTGTTGCAGACCAAATTTCTATTCGAATCAGATTCGAATTTGGTTCTGAATTGGGCTTGATTGGGTTCTAATTGAACCAAATTAAGGTCCAATTTATTTTTTAGGACATTGGGCTAACCCATGGCTGAACCCAAGTGAACTTAGTTCACTGAGACCCTCTCTCCAAGCCGCCCCCTCCCTCTTCTCACCCGCGCGCGCCAAGAAAGAAAGTCCACGCGCGTGGACTTCTCTTAAAACGCGTGAGAAGAAAAAACGTCGGAGAAATTTCTGAAGAGGGGCATTTCAGATCTTTGTCTGGCACCCTTGGATCTGGATCTGATGGCCAGAAAAAATTAAGGAAAAGATCCGTCGCTTTTCGGTCGCAAATCCTTCTCCAAAAGTCGCGATTCTTCCTGAAGTTTTTCCGAGAGTCCTCCTCGTCGGAAAAACGAAAATCAAATCGGAGAATCATGATTTTTGGTTGAGGGGATGCGTGAGGAATGAGGGATCGTGATCCCTGGGGTTTCAAAGGGTTGCGTTGTTTCGAGATAACACCCCTCTGAGATCTATAAATAGGTTTTGGGTTCTCGGGGGTTTTCACGTAACATAATTCAGAGATCCAATTCCCTTTCTTCCTTTCCAGAATACTCCTTCCTCTTGTTCTTGTTGGGTATTGTTTCCCTTACAGAGGTATCCTCTGTCGAAACTCTGACCCTAAACAAGAATAAGAAGAAGGTCTTGAACGGTAAAGGAAAGAACAGGGAAAGGATCTATTCTTCTTTTCCTTCTTGAATTAAGACTTTGACTGTCTTAATTTTTCTTCCAATTCAATTCAAGAAAAGGGACTCAAGAAAGGGAATTCTTGAAGAAAATTCAAGAAGAGGAAAGAAGGAAGAAAAAGAAATTTTCAAGAAAGAAAATTTCAGCCTAAAGGTCCAAGAATTGAATTCTTGAAAAAGAATTCAAGAAAAGGAACCAAGAAATAGAAATTGTTGTCTTCATTGTTTTTCTGTGTGGATCACCATTGGAGGGTGAACATTTGGGCACCTGGTGGAGATTCAGAGTTTGGATTTTGCGATACAGGTTAGTATCTTAATTTGAGATTAAATCTTATATATACATCTTATATGTTTTAATTCTTTTAAGGAGATTTTGGGTTGAAGGTTTGGTGAAGATTTCATAAAGATAAAATTTTTTGAAATCTATGATTCCGCCTTGCCACCGAACCCTACAGTGGTATCAGAGCCTCCTTATTAAGATTAAAATATATATTCTGAATTTTAGATGCATATTTATATACGTAACATGAGATGTAATATATGTTTGTTATAATGTCACCAATTAGGGTTTTCACTCAAACCCTAATTGTTGTAGAGATATGCATTGAGATCTAGTCATCATACTGAAATAAGGTTGCCCTGGCATAATGGTGGATCCATTATGTGGTAAATGGTTGTCCTAGTATGATGACACACTAATCACATATTTGTGTTAATTATGCATATGTGTTTGATGTATGCCACTAATTAAGGTTTTCACTTAAACCTTAATTTGCATAGAGATATGTTTAGCCTTCTAGTCATCATACTAAAATAAGGTTGCCCTGGCATAATGGTGGATCCATTATGTGGTAAATGGTTGTCCTAGTATGATGGCACACTATGGCACATATTTGCTAGAATGTGCTTTGTTTTAATAAAGCCCTCTTTAACAACATATTAAGTTGTAGTGTCATATACCAAAAGCAAAAATAATCAATATGATTAGTTTATCATTCGGTGTCTAGAAAAAGTGGTTCATGATCGGTAAAGAGGACGTGGTTTTTAATTGGTTCCGTTGACTGACCTGGCCAATTCTTATTGGTGTCTAAGGAAAGCAACGGGGGGACTCCCACCACTCTCCCACTTACCTGGCCGGTATGATTAACTTAATTATTGATTAATATGCTCAGTGTAATATTCACTACATATGGCCTTCCTTCATTCCAAGTCATTATTATGTTATGATCCATATTAGGTTTGTTGTGTACACACAAGGCCTTTTTTCTTTATGGTGACTAACATAATTTTTTGCTTGGTACATTTGATGCTTATGGAATGATTTGATATAATACTTTGTTGTGTACACACAAGGGTATTATGATTAATATCATGACTATATAGCAATGAAGGGTCTAACTTAACTAAAATATTATAGTTTGTTGTGTACACACAAGGCTATTAATATTTTAGAGGCCAAGATAAGTTGAGAATTGTATGAATTACAATTGGAAAGAGTTTTCCTACCTTTGAACTTATATAAGATTTGTTGTGTACACACAAGGTCTTTTATAAGGAATTAGGATCTCAACCCCACTAAGAGAACCAATTAGGGTTTTCTCGACAATCACATTGAGGGTTATGATGCTTGATAAAATAGTGGGAGACATAATTAAGTTAAAGTCCTAATTTAATTATGTTTTGTCAACATTGATTGTCTGCTTATGTAATGTTGTTTGTTAATGTAGATTAAATGGCCTCTTCACTCTCACTCCGTAGCATTCTTGATGCAAATAAATTGACTGGACCAAACTATGTTGATTGGTTGAGAAACCTGAAGATAGTACTCAGCCAAGAAAGAATTTCTTATATTCTTGATACCCCAACCTTGGAACCATTAAGGGAAGATGCCTCGCAAGAGGATAAGACCACATATAACACGTGGCAAAATGACTCACTTACTGTCAAGTGTATAATGCTTGCCTCTATGACCAATGAGTTACAGAGGCAACATAATAGCATGGACACAAACTCCATATTGCTCAATTTAAAAGAACTTTATGGAGAACATAGTCGAACTGCAAGATATGAAATATCTAAGCAGTTATTCCGTGCAAGGATGACAGAAGGTACATCCGTACAAGACCATGTATTAAAGGTTATTGACCTAATCACCCGATTGGGTCAATTAGGTTTTGTTATGGATGGGGAGTTGAATCAGGATTTAATCCTGCAGTCACTCCCAGAGTCATTTTCACAGTTTGTTCTTAATTATCATATGAACAAACTTAACACTTCCTTGCCTGAGCTGTTGAATATGTTAAAAACAGCAAAGAGCCATTTAAAGAAAAATAAGGCTCCACTTCTTCTTGTGGATGGTGTAAACAAGAAGAAAATAGGCAAAAAGGGTTCCAAGAGGAGGTTAAACCCAAAAGGGGGCATCAAGAAAAAGAAAGGAAAGAAGGCCTCCGGACAAATGACCTGCTTTCATTGTGGCAAGCCGGGTCACTGGAAAAGAAACTGCAAGGTTTACCTTGCAAGTCTGAAGCCTGGTGCTAGTAATGCACCAAAAGGTATGTATGAGATACATGCAATTTTGTCATTAGACACTTCTAATTCAAACTCTTGGGTATTGGATACTGCTTGTGGTCATCATATCTGCAAATCATTGCAGGGACTACAGAACATTAGAGTTTTGAAGGAAGGCGACTTCGAGCTCTACGGTGCTGGAGGAGATTCCATCCAAGCAGAAGCTGTAGGGACTTATATGTTGAAGCTGCCTTCTGGGAAGATTTTAGAGTTAAAGAATTATTATTTTATGCCTAGAATCTTTAGAAACATCATATCTGTACCCTTGTTTCTTAAACAAGGATATATTATGAATGTAATGAGCAGTGGCTGCTCAATCAGTTTTTCTAATGAAATAATATTTAATGGCATATTTTGCAATGGTCTCTTAACTTTATCTTCTGATGACAATATACTACATGTTAGTAATAAACGAAAAAGAGATGAAGTAAACAATACTTTACTTTGGCACTGTCGTCTTGGACATATTAGTGAGCAGAGGATTAACAAGTTATACAAGGAAAAATTCCTTAATCCTTATGACTATGAATCATTAGGAACTTGTGAATCATGTCTCATGGGTAAAATGACCAAGACTCCATTTAGTGGACATAATGAAAGGACAACAGAGTTATTAGGACTCATACACACTGATGTATGTGGACCTATGACAACTCAGGCCAAGGGTGGATACTCATATTTCATCACATTCACTGATGATTTTTCAAGGTACGGATTTGTGTATCTAATGAAACATAAGTTCGAAGCTTTTGAAAAATTTTTAGAGTATCAAAGTATGGTAGAGAAACAAACGGGGAAAAGTATTAAGATCCTTCGATCAGATAGAGGAGGTGAATACTTATCCACCGAGTTTCTTGATCACCTTAAACAAAAGGGAATCATCTCTGAATGGACTCCTCCTTACACACCATAATTAAATGGTGTTGCTGAAAGGAGAAATCGTACTTTATTAGATATGGTACGGTCCATGATGTGCTTCACAGACTTACCTGTTTCTTTTTGGGGATATGCCTTGGAAACAGCGGCTAATATTTTGAATAGAGTACCATCAAAATCTGTATCTGGTATTCCATATGAGTTATGGAGAGGAAAGAAACCCAATCTTAAGCACCTTAAGATATGGGGATGTCCAGCTTATGTCAAAAGAAATTTTGGACAAAAGCTTGATGCTAGAGCAGAAAAATATCTATTTGTTGGATATCCCAAAGATAGTATAGGATATCTATTCTACCACCCTACTAAACAAAAGGTTTTAGTCAGTAGGCATGCCATTTTTATGGAAAAAGAATTCATCCTACAAAAGGGCAGTGAGAGAAATATTGAACTTGAAGAAGTTCAACAAGTAGATACATCTCAACAAAATCATAACACAGTTAGTATAGAACCTGAACACACCACTCCTATCCGTAAGTCTGATAGAGTGCGACATGCACCTGAAAGGTATGGGTTCATTATTGAAAATAATGAAGCCCGAATCATTGATAATGATGAGCCTCTGACATATACGGATACTGTCATAAGTAGTGACTCAGACAAATGGCTGGAAGCCATGAGATCCGAAATGGACTCCATGTATGTCAATCAAGTCTGGACTTTGGTTGATGCACCAGAGAGTGTTAACCCTATTGGATGCAAATGGGTCTATAAGAAAAAGATTGGGACAGATAGCCAAGTTGAAACTTATAAAGGCAGATTAGTGGCTAAGGGTTTCAGACAAAAACAGGGAATAGATTATGATGAAACATTTTCTCCTATTGCCATGCTCAAATCTATTCGGATCATGCTTGCTATAGCAGCATATCATGATTATGAAATCTGGCAGATGGATGTGAAAACTGCATTCCTCAATGGTTTCCTTGAGGAAGAGGTTTATATGTCACAGCCAGAAGGTTTTGTCTTGGAGACTAAACCTAATCAGGTATGTAGGCTAAAGAAATCTATTTATGGATTAAAGCAAGCATCTAGGAGTTGGAACATCCGATTTGATAAGACAGTCAAAGAATTTGACTTTATCAAAAATGAGGATGAACCTTGTGTGTACAAGAAGACTAGTGGGAGTGCCATAGTTTTCTTGGTTCTGTATGTAGATGACATACTCCTCATTGGAAATGATATCCTAATGTTACAATCAGTCAAGGTATGGTTATCTAAACAGTTTTCCATGAAAGACTTGGGAGAAGCATCTTATATACTAGGCATCAAGATCTATAGAGATAGATCTAGGAGGATGCTAGGTTTATCCCAGTCTAGGTACATTGACCAAGTGCTAAAAAGATTTAGCATGGAGGAAAGTAAAAGAGGTTACTTACCTATTGGTCATGGCATACATCTTTCTAAGAAGATGTCTCCTAAGACACCTGAAGAAAGAAATATAATGAATTCGGTACCTTATGCTTCGGCAGTAGGGTCTATTATGTATGCTATGTTATGTACTAGGCCTGATGTGGCATATGCCTTAGGTATAGCCAGCAGGTTTCAGGCTGATCCAGGAGAGGATCATTGGAAGGCTGTGAAAAATATTCTTAAGTACTTAAGAAGAACTAAGGATATTTTTCTAATATACGGAGGATATGATCTTAAACTAGAAGCTTATTCAGATTCTAGTTTTCAATCAGATCCAGATGACAGCAAATCTATATCTGGGTATGTTTTTACCCTTAATGGAGGAGCTGTAAGCTGGAAAAGTTCTAAACAGCAAACTGTAGCTGACTCAACAACTGAGGCAGAGTACATTGCTGTTAGTGAAGCTGCCAAGGAAGCTGTCTGGATGAAGAAGTTCATATCAGAGTTTGGCGTAGTTCCTGAGATTGAAGGTCCAGTATCACTTTACTGTGATAATACGGGGGCTGTTGCTCAAGCAAAGGAACCAAGAGCTCATCACAAATCAAAGCACATTCTGAGATGCTTCCATCTCGTTCGAGAGATTATCGAAAGACAAGAAGTCTGCATTAAAAGGGTAGAAACGAAGAACAACGTAGCAGACCCGTTCACTAAGGCTCTATCACAGCGAGAGTTTGATCACCACCTTGATTGTATGGGGTTAAGATTTAAAGGCGATTGGCTTTAGTGCAAGTGGGAGATTGAAAGATTGTGCCCTGAAAGCTAATTGAAATATTGTAATTTTGATCCCAAAATCAATGAATTGACATTTTATAAAGGCATTATTTTCATCATTTGCTGTCTTTTTGATTTTATGATGAACCCCATAGATTAGGGCTATGGTTCTAGGGTTATGATGAGATCATACCAGTGAGACCTAAAGCCTTAAAACCCTAATCTAAAATATTCCTGGTCGATGGGACATTGAGTTGGGGATCAATGTTTCCGGCAAGACCAGCACATCCTATATATGTTTTGTAATGAGGGTGACTGATCTCACAGTCACTTGTGTTTGACACTAATACTAGGATGTGAGTGTTCATTAGAGAATGAGTTCACTGAATTGATCCAGATTGAGAATATCTAATGGAACCTTATCTGTTTATCAATAGATAATTCTCATAGTGGGAGTAGTGCATGTGGTCCTTTGACCTGAGACTACCATAGTACCTTATATACATGAATCCATACTTTGGTTCGCAATCAATCATGACACTGAGTCATGCACGAGGTGATACTAGTTATGGTGGATTGTATATGGAGGTTGTGAGTAGGTCAACAAGGAATTGATCAGCCCTAGTAAGAGGAAATAGCATCCAGCTAATTTCAAATGATGGATTCAGGAAACCTTTGATCAAAGTATGAACATTAGAGTTATTTTCTAATGGTTCATTAATGAATCATCATTATAAAGATTGAGCTAGGGATGAATATGAAAATTGGGTTTGACAAGTATCCATATTCATAATCATATTCGGGATGCAAGTTGATCAAAGGACTGAATTGCCCGGTAACTCACCACTAAAGGGTATTTTGGTAATTCCACCAAAATTCCACATCTTCCGGGTAGACATGATACGTTGCTAGACGTCAATCTTGTCTTGTAGGTATATGATTGAGTCATGGTAATTCAAATCAGTCAATTTGAATTAGATTCTAATTGACCGAGTCAAGCTAGTTTGAGTTGACCTAAATCGGCTTAGTTGAGATCTAACCGAATTAAGTCAAATAGCACTCGGACCTACTGCTGGCTAGGTGTGGAACCCAATGGGTCACACACAAAAGAAAATTGATGAAGGATTTAATTTGGAATTAAATCATGTTTGCAGGATAAACACACTAGCATGTGTTGCAGACCAAATTTCTATTCGAATCAGATTCGAATTTGGTTCCGAATTGGGCTTGATTGGGTTCTAATTGAACCAAATTAAGGTCCAATTTATTTTTTAGGACATTGGGCTAACCCATGGCTGAACCCAAGTGAACTTAGTTCACTGAGACCCTCTCTCCAAGCCGCCCCCTCCCTCTTCTCACCCGCGCGTGCCAAGAAAGAAAGTCCACGCGCGTGGACTTCTCTTAAAACACGTGAGAAGAAAAAACCTCGGAGAAATTTCTGAAGAGGGGCATTTCAGATCCTTGTCTGGCGCCCTTGGATCTGGATCTGATGGCCAGAAAAAATTAAGGAAAAGATCCGTCGCTTTTCGGTCGCAAATCCGTCTCCAAAAGTCGCGATTCTTCCTGAAGTTTTTCCGAGAGTCCTCCTCGTCGGAAAAACGAAAATCAAATCGGAGAATCATGATTTTTGGTTGAGGGGATGCGTGAGGAATGAGGGATCGTGATCCCTGGGGTTTCAGAGGGTTGCGTTGTTTCGATATAACACCCCTCTGAGATCTATAAATAGGTTTTGGGTTCTCGGGGGTTTTCACGTAACATAATTCAGAGATCCAATTCCCTTTCTTCCTTTCCAGAATACTCCTTCCTCTTGTTCTTGTTGGGTATTGTTTCCCTTACAGAGGTATCCTCTGTCGAAACTCTGACCCTAAACAAGAATAAGAAGAAGGTCTTGAACGGTAAAGGAAAGAACAGGGAAAGGATCTATTCTTCTTTTCCTTCTTGAATTAAGACTTTGACTGTCTTAATTTTTCTTCCAATTCAATTCAAGAAAAGAGACTCAAGAAAGGGAATTCTTGAAGAAAATTCAAGAAGAGGAAAGAAGGAAGAAAAAGAAATTTTCAAGAAAGAAAATTTTAGCCTAAAGGTCCAAGAATTGAATTCTTGAAAAAGAATTCAAGAAAAGGAACCAAGAAATAGAAATTGTTGTCTTCATTGTTTTTCTGTGTGGATCACCATTGGAGGGTGAACATTTGGGCACCTGGTGGAGATTCAGAGTTTGGATTTTGCGATACAGGTTAGTATCTTAATTTGAGATTAAATCTTATATATACATCTTATATGTTTTAATTCTTTTAAGGAGATTTTGGGTTGAAGGTTTGGTGAAGATTTCATAAAGATAAAAAATTTTGAAATCTATGATTCCGCCTTGCCACCGAACCCTACACTATTGAGTTCTTCTTCCTAAAACTCAATTCTTCGGATTATGGCTAGAATTCTTCCACACAAGAGGTTGCCTTCCTTTCTTTTATCTCTTCTCCTCCTTCCACTAAGACCTTGACCCTCTAAGACACTCTTGTCTTGAAGATAAGACTTTGTCCTAAAGGGATTTAGGCTTGTCTTAAATTGGAGGAGAAACTAAGACAAGAATTTCTTAATGTAAGAAAGAAGGAATATAATCAGAACTCCTTCTTTCCTTTACCGTCGAAGACTTTCGCTCTTGTTCTTGTTCAGTAGCAGAGTTTCGACAGAGATGTACTCTGTAAAGGAAACAGTGCAAGAACAAGAAAAGAAAGAAAGAGTCTTTAGGAGAGGAAGATGAGAAAAATTACAATTCCCGAGTTCTGATTTTCCTAACCCCTTAAATAGATTTCAGAGAGGCGCCCACACAACTCTCCGTGAAAATCTTCTCATGCCTTTTCTCATTTTCTCACGCCCCATCCTTCCTTCTCACGGCCCTTCGGATAAATCCCACGACTTTTCTTAAATGAAAATTCATGATGTTTTTAAAAGAAAGGAGTCGCGACTTTTAATCTCCGAAGAGATGTTATTTCGCGCAACCGGGAAGCAACGACTGCTTTTTGCCTTTCTCAAAAAAACATCAACCCTTGGATTCCAATCCAAGGGGGGACATCTGAGGTGCTAAAAGAGAGAAGGAATGCCACCCCATCTTAATTCATCGGAGAATTAAGTGGGCGCGCCAAGAGTCCATGCGCCGATGGACTCCTCCATTTGGCGCGCCAAGTGTCCATTAGCGCATGGACTCTTGGCATTTTGGCATGCAAGGGCTAAGGAGCGAGTGGGGGGCTAGCCTAGATACCTGGTTAGCCAATATGGTTAGCCATAATCTATATAACCTTAATTAGGGTCTAATTAGATCCAATTAGAATCCAAATTGAACCAATCCGGAACCCTAATTCGAATCTAATTCGAATAGAAGCTAGGATTTGCAACACCTGCTAGAGTGTCATCATGCAAAGATGATTTAATTATAAAATTAGACCCTTGATCAATTCTCTTAAGTGTGTGACCCATTGGGTTCTACATCTAGCTAGTAGTGGGTTCGAATACAAGTTGACCTAATTTGATTATAATTCTTTCTAATCGATTTAGGTCAAATCGGGCTTACCCGATTATGATCAATTAGGACTCTTCCTAATAAGTGATCATTCAATTTATTCAACCCACAAGACAAGATTGATGTCTAGCAACGTGTCATGTCTACCCGGAAGATATGGAAATTCTGGTGAAATACCAAAACTACCCTTCAGTAGAAAGTTACCGTATAATTAAATCCTTCGATCAGCCTGCACCCAAAATATAATTATGGATATGGATATATATCAAATCCAATATTATATCTATTTCTAGCTCAATCTTATATTGATGATTCAATTATCTTGATATTAGAAACCATCTCTAATATCTTTACTTTGATCAAAGATTCCCTGAATCATCATCCTATTGATAACTAGCTAGATGCAATCTCCTCTTACTAAGAGTGATCGATTCCTTGTTGACCTACTCATTACCTTCATATCCAATTCACCATTCCCAGTATCAATCCTGTACATGACTCAGTGTCATGATTAGGATTGAACCAAAGCATGGGTTCATGTGCATAAGGTACTTATGGCAGTCTCAGGTCAAAGGATTACTTGTACCACTCCAACTATGAGAACCTTCTATTGACATGTAGCTAAGACTCCATTAGATGTTCTCAAGTTGGATCATATCAGTGAACTCATTCTCTAATGAGCACCCACATCCTAGTATTAGTGTCATACACAAGTGACTGTGAGAGCAGTCACCCTCTCCAGTATACATGGGATGTGCTAGTCTTACCGGAAAAACACTGATCCCCTACTCAGGGTTCCTTTGACTAGGAATATTTTTGGCTAGGAATATTTTAGATTAAGGTTTTAAGACTTTAGGTCTTACTTGTATGATCTCATCATAACCCTAAAATTATAGCCCTAATTTATGGGGTTCATCATATAATAATAAACACAGCGTATGATGAAAAATAATACCTTTATTAGAATATTGTCAATTACAATGGTTTGGGAGATACAACATAGATTGGCTTGTATGGCATATCCCTTTCATAGGGCATCCCACCCAAATCACTACCTAAGGCTGTGAAGGAAAATCTCTAAGTCCATAGAGGGGACTCGACGGGGAAGGGGATAACTAGGGCCTCACGCCCCTCAACACTTGAAAGCGAAGGCATAGGGTCTCACATCCCTCAATGCCTGAAAGCAAAGGCAAGACGGGCCTCACGTCCACTACTTTACGGAGGCAGAACGAAGAGTCACTCTTCTCAAATCATCATCATTCACTAAACTATTCTTTTTACAAAAGATTGTGGGTGGTATTTATAGTCTTTTCCAACCCTCATTTGAATTTGAATACAAGATAGAAAGATAAGGATGGTACAAATTTAAATATAAGATAAGGCCTATCCATATCTCAATCCTAACCAACCAACACTAACTAAATCAAATTTCAAAATAATCGATAAAGATAAATCCTAAACTATTTAATAACTTATTCTTGAATTTGAATTCAAGAATGGTGTTACTCTGGGATTCGTGTTGCTCCGGAATCCATGTTGATGATGTCCCCATCATTATCCTGAGGTGGGGAGAACTCGACTCCATCAAGTCAGAGTCAGCGGGGACTTTGGTGAAACTAAATCCAATCAAATCAAAGGGGCTCTGCTCTGAGATCTGTGTAGCTCTAAGAATCGTGTAGTATTGAAAATCGTGCAACTTTGAAATCTGTGCAACTTTGAGGATTGTGCATGTTGAAGTCGGTAATAGGGAGGGCAACTGCTTTGATGAACGTGTGATGCATTCACATTCGTGCGGGCTTCTTCTTCTCCTTTTTCCATGAACTGAAACCATGGACGAACGGACTGTTGGGAATCCGGTGCACAGCAGCGGAAGTGTAATTTCAAAAAGATGAAATTTGCACCATAATCTCTTAGCCAAGATCTCCTTATTCAGGATTAAAACATATTATAAACATATAAACTTACATTGTTAGAATTAGGGTACCAACCTGTAATCGCTAATTCCAACAAAATTTGATGTTGAAGAGGCTAATTGATTTCACCAGGCATCCAAGTGTCCACCCTCTGATGGTGATCCACACAGAGCAATGACCAAGACAACTCTATCTTCTTTTCAATGGTTCCTTCTATTGAGTTCTTCTTCCTAGAACTCAATTGCATGGACTATGGCTTGAATTCCTCCACACAAGAGCTTGCCTCCCTTTCCTTAACCTCTTCTCCTCCTTCCACTAAGACCTTGGCCCTTTAGACACCCTTGTCTTGAAGGAAAGACCATGTCCTAAGAGGACATAGGCTTGTCTTAAGTTTGAGGAGAAATTAAGATAATGATGTCTTAATGTAAGAAAGAAAGGAACAAATCAGAACTCCTTTCTTTCCTTTATCGTCGGAGACTTTTACTCTTATTCTTGTTCAGTAGCAGAGTTTCGACAGAGGTGTACTTTGTAAAGGAAACAGTGCAAGAGCAAGAAAAGAATAAAAGAGTCTTCAGGAGAGGAAGAAAGAAAAACATTACACTGTTCTGATTTTCCCGACCCTTTAAATAGATCTCAGAAAGGCGCCCACACACCTCTCCGTAAACACCCATCTCACGCCCTTCTGATTTTCTCATGCCCCTTCCCACTTTCTCATGGCCCTTCAGATTAAATCCCACGGCCTTTCTTAAAGAAAAAGTCACGGAGTTTTAAAAAGAAAAGAGTCGCGACTTTTCATCTCCGAAGAGATGTTATTTCGCGCGCCCGGGAAGAGTCAGCATTTTTCTTCTTTCTTAAAAACTTTCCAGCCATTGGATTCCCATCCAAGGGCACACAGGTGAGGCGCTAATTCTTAAAAAAGGAGGCCGCCCCAAATAAAATCATCGGAGAATTAAGTGGGGCGCGCCAAGAGTCCATGCGCCATGGACTCTTCCAAATGGCGTGCCAAGAGTCCATAAGCGCATGGACTCTTGGCATTTGGCATGAAAATGCAAGAGGGGTGGGTGGGGAGGCTAGCCAAGTTACATGGCTAGCCAATAGGGTTAGCCAAAATCCCAATTAACTCAATTATGTTCTAATTACATCCAATTAGAACCCAATTTGAACCAATCCGGAACCCTAATTCGAATCCGATTCGAATAGAAGCTAGGGTTTGCAACACTTGCTAGAGTGTTATCCTACAAAGATGATTTAATTCCAAATTAAACTCTTGATCAATCCTCTTAAGTGTGTGACCCATTGGGTTCCACATCTAGCTAGCAGTGGGTTCGAATACAAGTTGACCTAATTTGATTAGAACTCTTTCTAATCGATTTAGGTCAAACCGGGCTTACCTGATTCGATCAATTAAGACTCTTCCTAATAAGTGATCTTTGAATTTGATCAACCCACAAGACAAGATTGACGTCTAGCAACGTGTCATGTCTACCCGGAAGAAATGGAAATTTTGGTGAAATACCAAAATTACCATTCCGTAGAGAGTTACCGTACAATTAAATCTTTCGATCAGCCAGCACCCAAAATATAACTATGGATATGGATATATGTCAAATCCAATATTATATTTATTTCTAGCTCAATCTTATATCAATGATTCAATTATCTTGATATTAGAAACCATCTCTAATATCTTTACTTTGATCAAAGATTCCCTGAATCATCATCCGATTGTTAACTACCTGGATGCAATTTCCTCTTACTAAGAGTGATCGATTCCTTGTTGACCTACTCATTACCTTCATATCCAATTCACCATTCCCAGTATCAATCCTGTGCATGACTCAGTGTCATGATTAGGATTGAACCAAAGAATGGGTTCATGTACATAAGGTACTTATGGCAGTCTCAGGTCAAAAGATTACTTGTACCACTCCCACTATGAGAACCTTCTATTGACATGTAGCTAAGACTCCATTAGATGTTCTTAAGTTGGATCATATCAGTGAACTCATTCTCCAATGAGCACCCACATTCCAGTATTAGTGTCATACACAAGTGACTGTGAGAGAAGTCACCCTTTCCAGTATACATGGGATGTGCTAGTCTTACCGGAAAACCCTGATCTCCTACTCAGGGTTCCTTTGACTAGGAATACTTTAGATTAAGGTTTTAAGATTTTAGGTCTCACTGGTATGATCTCATCATAACCCTAAAATCATAGCCCTAATCTATGGGGTTCATCATATAATATAAACACAGCGTATGATAGAAAATAATGCCTTTATTTAGAAAATTGTCAATTACAATGGCTTGGGAGATACAACATAGATTGGCTTGTAGGGCATATCCCTTTCACGGACTTCACCAACAATTTTGACATACCGGTGGTCTTCACCAGCACCGGTGATGGGAGGTGGGCAGAAGTATGGGGGAACACTCTGCGGCACAGGTGGGGACGGCGTTCAGCAATGGAGGTGAGGCGTCGGGCGTTGCAACATCAGGGAGATGGGGGCGGGGCATGACATTTCATCTTAGATGGGCATTGTCGGTGGCTATAGGGACTGGGAGGATCTGTTGCAAGGGCTGTGGTGAGGCCAATCTCTATGGGCACGATGTGGCCGAGATTGGCCTGAGCGAGCTTCAAGGGAGTCGACGTCTTGGTGGTAGCAAGCGGTGGAAGTCTTCCAAATGGATTGTTGGTGGCCGGTTGGAGATTGGATGGGAGATGGAGATCTTGATAGGAAAGTGCCCTAAGAGCCAATCATTATGAGGGCCTTTTTGTAAACTTCCAGCTCATTTATGACATACATTTCATATTAATAAAGGCATTTGATTCATCATATACTGTTGTGTCATATTTTTGTTGATTATGATGAACCCCATAGAGTAGGGCTATGGAATTAGGGTTATGATAAAATAACAATGAGACCTAATTCCTATAAATCCTAATCTAGAATGTTCCTGTCGTTGGACCATCGATTCGGGGATCGATGAATCTGGAAGGACTAGCTTATCCTATGTATGCTCAGTTGATGAGGGTGGTTGATCTCATAACCACTTGTGTAAAGACACTAATACAAGGATAAGAGTGCTCATCAGGATATGAGTACACTGGACTGATCCACACCGTGACTATCTTATGGAAGTTTATTGCTTGTTAAAAGATGGATCCCAGAGTAGAAGTTGTGCATGTGATCTTTAGACCTGAGGTCACCATGGTTCCTTGTGCACACTAAGCCATATTTTTGGTTCACACTCATTCATGACATTGAGTCATATATGGAATGTTTTTGTTATGGTGGAAGGTATACGAAGGATGTGAGTGGACGAATAAGGAATCGATCGTTCCTGGTAAGAGGAATTGTTATTCCATGTAATCTCTTCGATGAGTGACTCAATGAGTCTTTGAACAAAGCAGGATGAGTTTAGAAGTAATTTCTAATCAGTCATCAATTGAGTCATCATAATCGAGCTGAGATTCGAAATGACTAAGTGTTAGGGTTTGATAGATATCCATACTATTGCCTAGGTGGCTTTTTTCCAAGAGGGGGGTGAATTGGGAATTACAAAATTTTTGTAGGTATGTGCACAAGAAATTCCTTTTAGTGGTTAAGTGATGTGATAATCAGAGAATAAATGCAGAAGCTAAAAAATAAATCAAGCACAACACAAACAAGGCAGGTTTATAGTGGTTCAGAGCAACCCAGCTCCTACGTCCACTACCCAAGTTCACCACTCGGGATTTCCACTATATCCCCCAAATCGAAATATAGTTAGATTGTTTTACAGGCTCACAATCCCAACCTCTACACTTTGGTTTTTAATACTGGGCTCATCAAAAATACCAACACTAGGTTTTCATAGGCTCACCTAGAACCTCTACACTTTGGTTTCGAAAAGGCTCACCAAAAAAATCTATTTGGTTTTTACAACCGGGCTCACCAATAAGCCAAATATTCTAAGAGTAGAATAAAGAAGCAATAAAAATGACAAACTCTATTATCGAGTGGTTGCCAATGCAGCTCGAGTGAAGCTCTATTGAATGCTCTTCAATGCACTTCAATGGCTTCCTTGCTTTCCTCAAAAGGTGCTTCAAGCTTTTGGTAAGAGTTGGTGAAGGCTTGAAGGCTGACTTTAAAGCTCAAGTGCTCTCTCTCTTCTAACTTCAATAAGTGTTCCATAAATATTCATTAACTCATTAGTCTCTCCAAAGATGTTCTCATACCTTATTTATAGAGACTTCAATTGCCTTCCCTTGATTTTGAATGTTGTAGACCGTTGGGAGGTGATAGGTTACCATTGGAGCACTTTTAGAATTCAAAAACTAAAAATTGGAACTAGCCATTGGAGGTGACCCCGTCATTCCAGTCGGCTTGGACAATCTTCGAGTCAGCTCGGATCAAGTTCGGGTCGGCTGGGCTGAACACCAGTCGGCTAGCTTCCACAGTTAAGAAAATGGGTTACTCTGGATGAGTCGGCTAGACTGAATTCCAGTCGGCTCGGATCTCAGAGGCTCTTAAAGCATTCTCAACCAAGTTCTGAATGAGTCGGCTAGGCAAAAATGCAGTCGACTCGGATCCCTGAGAATCTCAGAACGTTCTCAACCATGTTCTGGACGAGTCGGCTGGGCCTTGATGCTAGTCGGCTGTATCTGGGTGCCAGAGAATTTCTTTCTTGTGGTAGTGCCAAAGTCGGCTGGTTCCTCCATCTAGTCGGCTCGAAATTTGTTCTTCAGCCAGATCAAATTCAATCTTCCAGAACTTCTTATGCTAAGCTTTAAAGACATCTTCAAGGTCTTCTTTCAATAAAATTAAGAAAAAATGAAGCTTGAAAACAACTAGAAGTAACCCTTTATCTTGATTTCAATAGGAAATTTTTGTAGGGTTCTTCTTTACAAGATTCTAAACACTTTACAACTCAACACAAAATAATAAAGATTGTAGGATTAGAAAGTGTGTCAATGTAGTTGTCCTATAAAAACTTGTCAATCATTTGAAGAGTTGTTAGATAATCAAATGTATGCTCCAATATTTTGTTATCATCAAAATCACTTTAGGGGTCAACAATCTCCACCTTTTTGATGATGACAAAATACTGGGCATGAAAAGAATCTATTCTATTCACAATAATAGATGTATATCATAAAATCAACTGTATTCTTAATTGTGTATCAGTATATGCTATACAGTTATACACAAGGTCAAATTTATAAACTGTAAGTATCAGAGAATGATTGCTTGTATGTATCAAGCAGCATTAAGTATTGATAGATATATATAATAAGTAGAGAGCATCAGTAATCATTGAATCATGTAAACTAAACATGTATATCTCCCCCTTTTTATAAACTTTCTAAACAAAATGAAATTTCTTTAAATTTCTCCCCCTTTATCATTCATTTGAACATTTTAACAGAAAAGTATGCAAAAAATCATTCAAAACTAATTAATATCCCCATGTCTATTGCAGTTCATTGAGTTTCTTCTTTCATGCACTCTATAGTTCTCCCTCTTTTTGTCATCAAATCAAAAGGAGTAAACAGATAAGTTCAGAATTTTAAATAGATTGAGAAAGTTTCAAGATTTGTTTGAGATAATTTCACTTTCTCAACTTAGAGAGAGAATTCTATTTAAACAATATAAAGAGTGTAAACAGGTTAACACAAATACACAATAGTGTTCAGAAAGATGTTCATTTCATTTCTATAAAAAATTTTGGTACATCAACCATTACATAAGTTTTGAAAAGCTTTCAAAAAAAATACTGAAACTACAAAAGATCTACTCAGAATCATCCTTAGGTACATTGGTGCCATGCCAAGAAGTAGGTCTAGGATGTCTGCTAGAGGAAGCATGAGGAGGAGGTGCCCTAGGGTGATGAGAAGTACTAGGAGCCCTAGTGGAAATAGGAGGTGGATCATATAAGGATCTTGTCCTAGCAGTGACCTCCAAGGATCTGACAGTGCCATAGATAGACACCATCTCCATCCAGATTGCTCCAAGCTGTTGCTCCATATCCTTGAGGCTTGCTGGCACTTTGTTCACTGCCTCCTTCATGTCACCAATTTCTTTCTGCATTGATATAAGCTTAGAAGCTTGGACATTGGCGAATGCCTCAGCTGATCCTTGAAGTCTTCCAAGCACCGACCTGATGATCCCAATTCCTTTAGTGTAATCATCTGCCATGCTTCTTGTCTCTACAACAATACCCATCTTGCATCTGAGCTCCCTCAACTAAGTTTTGTATTCATTCAATGTAGTATCCACAGATTTCAAAATTACTTCAGAACTTGAAGAGATACAATTCAGGATTGGTTGAAGTTCTATCTGAGGTGTTGATCTTGAAGCTTCCATAGCTTCAACCTTTCCTTGTAGATTTGAAACATGCTCTTCCAGTCTATCCAATCTGTTGTCCACTAACTTTTTTAGATCACTAAATAAAGAAGTTATTGTACCTGTCAGTGAATCTGTCAAGCTTCTCATCTGTTCTTCAATCTGAACTTGAATGATTGGAGGTTGTGGAGCTACAGAAGGGTAGTCAGGTAGAGGAATATCAGCTGCAGGTAAGTCAAACTCGGGTGCAGGCAAATCAAACTCTGCTGCAAGCATATCAAACACAGGAGAAGGTGCTCTAGTCTCCTCAACAACAGTAGTAGGCTCAGAAATATAAGGCTCCGGCTCAGGTAGAGGTGCAGAAGAAGTTCCAGCTGCTTCTACATTCTCTTCTTCTTCTTCCTCTTCACTACTAAAGCTGCTTATAGCCCTGACATTTGTACCTTTCTTCCTCCATACTCCTTCATCTTGGAAATACCCCATCCTCTCTAGAGTTTTGGAAGTGTAGACATCTGTATGGTGCAATTCTAATCCATCTTCACCCTCCAAACTTACTCTATGAGATTTAAATAGTAGGATAAGCATCATTCCATAGGGTAGACATGATTTAGCCTTTCTACCTGTCTCCTTCATTTGCATAATTATATTGTAGGATAGATTGACAGGAGTTTTCTCTAAAATGTGTTCCATAAGGCATAAATATTTTTTGCTTACCCAATCGAATCTTCCGGTTCTTTGCAAGAATATTCTACAAATAAAATTGTGAAGCAACCTCATTTCTAGTGACAGGGTGTTAGCAAACACTGTACCAATTCCTCCAACATCTTCTTTGTTCAATATTGTTATTAAGGTCTTTTCTTTATTGTCAATTACTAGAAATTTCACTCCCTCTTAAGGTAAGTCCAATACACCTTGAAAAAATTCCTCATTGACAATAATCCTTTTTCATTTAACAGTGGACTCCACATGATTTGTTCCCAATCTCAAATTTTCATAAAAACTTCTAACAAGAGTGGGATAAGTCTTTTCATTCAAAGAACAAAACTTCCTCCATCCTTGATCTTCAATTAAGTCTCCTATTTTTAATCCAATCCCCTTAATAAACTCAAAGTTAATGCATCGGCCAGAGGTTACCGGACGTGTAGACATCGAGGGCACTTGACTAGGAACGGTTGGAGCATCCCTTGCGACCTCTTCTATAGGTTACTCACTGTGAACGATGCTACTTGGCTCTTCTTGACATTTTTTTGACCTTCTTTCCTTTTCAACAGATGGAGCAGCCCTAACGGAGTGTTTACCCATTGCATGCTTGGGTGCCATTGCTAGGAAAGATGAAAAATTGAGAGATTGGAGTGTTTGGAAGGGAGATAGAAGTTTTTGGAGCAGGTTTTGGAGAGGAACGAACCATTAGAGAAGACAACATAGGGGTTAAACGGTTCGGAGAAGGGTTTATAACCCAGGGCAAAATACTTCGGCACGAAATTCCAGTCGACTCGAATAGCCCTAGAAAGGTTCAAGTCGTCTCGCCTAGAGCTCTCTCAAAACCAACATAAGATCTAGTCGACTCGAAACTGCTCGAGTCGGCTAGGTCAGAACAAGCTCAAAACTCTCAGAAAATCCAGTCAACTCGGATTAATATCCAGTCGACTCGAACAAAGAAATTAGAGTTTTGGAAAATTTGATCATAAATCAAAAAGATTTTGAGGAGAATTTTAAAGGATATTAGGGCTCAATGAAATAGAATAAATTTAGGAGGTTCTCTAGATAATATTTTCTTAAACTTGAATGAATTAGGTTAGAGAATTTAGAAAGGATCGCAAAGTCCTAATTCACTTCTAAGTAGCTCAAATCTATCTTGATCGTGTGGGTTAGTGAATATGTCAGCTAATTGATCTTCAGTAGGAACAAAATCAAGCATAATATTACCATTTGAAACATGATCTCTAATAAAATGATGTCTAATTTCAATGTGCTTGGTTCTAGAGTGTTGAATTGGATTCTTTGTCAAATTGATAGCACTTGTGTTATCACATTTAATTGGAATTTTAGATTGTGATACACCAAAGTCTTCTAGTTGTTGTTTAATCCATAACACTTGAGAACATCAACTACCAGCGATCACGTACTCAGCCTCAGCTGTGGACAAGGCTACAGAGTTTTGCTTCTTACAGTGCCTTAAAATTAAATTCAACCCTAGAAATTGGCATGTACTGCTAGTACTTTTTCTATCTATTTTACAACCAGCATAATCAGTATTAGAGAATCCAATCAAATTCAGAGTAGAATATTTAGAATACCAAATTCCTAAATTACTTATTCCTTTCAAATATTTAATTATTCTTTTAAAAGCAAGCATATGTGTTTCTTTTGGTAATGACTGAAATCTAGCACATACACATACACTATATAATATGTCAGGTCTACTTGCAGTCAAATACAACAAGGATCCGATCATACCTCTATATAGCTTTTGGTCAACATTGGATCCATTCTCATTTTTGTCCAATCTGCAAGCTAGACTTATGGGTGTGCTCATTGATTTGCTACTCTCCATACCAAACTTTTTGATGATTTCCTTGATGTATTTGGCTTGGTTAATGAAGATGCCTTCCTTTGTTTGTTTTACTTGAAGTCCAATGAAGTAGTTTAGCTCGTCTATTAAGCTCATTTCAAATTCTCCCTACATAAGCTTAGCAAATTCTTTACATAGAGATTCGTTAGTTGCACCAAAAATTATATCATCAACATATATTTATACAACTAAGATGTCATTATTCTTTTTTTTGATAAATAAGATTTTGTCTATATTATCTCTTGAAAAATTATTTTCAATTAAGAAAGTGCTAAGTCTATCATACCAGGCTCTAGGTGCTTGTTTCAAACCATACAATACTTTGTTTTATTTAAATTCATGGTTTGGAAAAGTGTGATTTTCGAAACCGGTGGTTGTTCCACAAAAACTTGTTCAGAGATAAAACCATTAAGAAATGCACTTTTTACATCCATTTGAAAAAGTTTAAAGTTCATGTAGCAAGCAAATGCAAGTAGTAATCTAATGGCCTCTAGTCTTACTACGGGTGCATAAGTTTCATCAAAATCAATACATTCTTCTTGGTTATATCCCTTAGCCACTAATCTAGCTTTGTTTCTTATAATGTTTCCTTGCTCATCTAATTTATTCCTATAGACCCATTTGGTTCCTTTTGTTGGATGGTCAATAGGTTTATCTACAAGTGTCCATACCTTATTCCTTTCAAACTGGTTTAATTCTTCATGCATTGCCATCATCTAGTTTGGGTCAGTCTCAGCCTCTTCTAAGCTATGGGGTTCTATTTGTGACACAAAGGCTAGGTAATCATGTGCATCCTTTTATGCAGCCCTAGTCCTAACACCATGTGAAGGATTTCCTATGATTAATTATTTAGGGTGAGATGTGACATACCTCCAGTCCCTTGGTAGATCGGTGTGATCCTTACTTACCGTTTCTTCTCCATCTTGAGTGTCTTTGTCTTGAATGTTCAAGTCATCCATTCCTTTTTGCAATGTACCTGCATCATTGTCTATGCACTCTTTTTGTCTAGAATGTGTAGGGTTAGTTTCAATAAATACAACATGAATTGACTCTTCAACAGTAAGAGTACTTTTATTAAAAACCTGATATGCTTTGCTATGTAATGAATAACCTAGGAAAATTGCATCATCAGCTTTAGAATCAAATTTTCCTAAATTATCTTTTCCATTGTTATGCACAAAGCATTTGCATCCAAATACATGAAAATAACTAATATTGGGTTATCTATCATTCCAAAGCTCATAAGGGGTTTTCTTTAAAATAGGATGGATCAAAATACGGTTTAAAATATAACATACAGTGTTCACCGCTTCTGCCGAAAAGTACTTTGGAAGATTGCCTTCACACAACATTGTGCGAGCCATTTCTTCTAATATCCGATTTTTCCTCTCTACGACACCATTTTGTTGAGGTGTTCTAGGAGCGGAGAAGTTGTGATCAATGCCAAATTCAGTACAATAATCTTCAAAATTTGATTTTTAAATTCGGTTCCATGATCACTTCTAATTGAAATCAAAGATAAGTTCTTTTGATTTGAAACATTTTTATGAAATTTTCTGAAAACATGAAAAGTTTCATCTTTCGAAGCAATAAACAAAATCCAAGTAAATCTTGAAAAATCATCTACTATCACAAGAGCATATTTCATACCTCCTAGGCTTGTGATCTTAGTAGGTCCGAAAAGATCCATGTGAAGTAGTTCAAGTGGTCTTGTTGTAGAAACTATATTCTTTGATTTAAAACTCCCCCTAGTTTGTTTACCCATTTGGCATGCATCACAAACATGATTTAAATCAACTTTAAACTTAAGCATGCCTTTAACAAGATCTTTAGAAATTAATTTGGCAATAGTATGCATGCTAGCATGACCTAATCGTCTATGCCATAGTAATCCTGACTCTTTGGTCTTAGCATTCATTGCAACTAGACTATGACTACTTGACATGGCAAGATCATTAAGATCTACCACATAGATATTCCCAAGTCTATGTCCAATGAACTTATTGCTAGAATCTAAAGAGTTGTTACTATACACATAGAAGATTCAAAGACAACCTTGAAGCCTTTATCACACAATTGACTTATACTTAAGAGATTATGCTTCAATTTGTCTACTAGCAAAATATTTTCAATAAAAGTGAAGGGAGTTATTTTGATCTTACCAATACCGATTATTCTCCCTTTGCCATTGTCTCCAAAGGTGACTAAGCCTCCTTCTTTCATTTCAAGGGTGATAAATTGGTCCTTGTCACCTGTCATATGTCTTGAGCAGCCACTATCTAAGTACCACCTTTTCTTCAATTTTTGGGCTGCAAGACATTCTTGCAAAACAGTCAATGAATTCTTTTAGGTACCCAAGCTACCTTGGGTCCTTGCAGGTCAGCAGAGGTGGTTTCTTTGGAAATCCAAATCTTTCTTACTTTCTTAAGGACATTTCTAGAATTATTGCATTCAAAAGCTTTATGTCCTATTCTTTTACAAACATAGCAAACAACTTTAGAATTTTTGATAGAAACAAAATTTGAAGTTCTAAAAGTTGATGCACTTGATGCAGATTTTGAACATTTTGAAATGTATGCATTTTCGCTCAAATTCTTAGGAACATATAATAAAGACTTTGAACTAGAAACAGTTTTTGGTGTGGCTGAAACTTTTTGTGATAAAACATTTTGAACAGGTATTTTAGATTTCACAAAAGTAGTTGCTGAAATTCCATTCATAAAAGAAGTGTTGAAACCAATTCCAGCTTTATTTCCTGAAATTCATTGTTCTTTTAAAATTAGCTTAAGCTTATTTGAAGATAAAGTGAGTTTTTCAACTTAAGCCTTGAGTTTTGTAACCTCCTTTTTCAATTCAGTGTTTTCAGCAAGTAAATTACCGTTTTTCTTTTCACATAAAATATTTTCATTTTTCAGCTTTTCAAATTTTTCAGAAAAGTCATGCAGTTCATTTTGCAATAAAATGTTATTTTCTAAAATTTCATCCTTTTGTTTGAGTAAAGAGTCATTCATATTTTTCAATGATTTTATTTTTACTCCAGCTTTCTTAAATTCAAATAGTAAATCATGAAAAGCAAAATTTAATTTATCAAAAGTGAATTCATTGCAGTTGTTGGGGGATGTTACCTCATCTTCGAGACCCATTAAGCATAAGTTTGCAGTCTTGGTGGTCTCTTCTTCTTCAGATAAAGATGAGTCTTCACTGTCGGACCATGTGGCAACTATGCCTTTCTTTTTCTTCTTCTGTCTGAAAGATTTCTTTAATAGTGGACAGTCTGGAAGTATGTGCCCCGGTTTTTTGCATTCGTAGCATTTGGGGACTACTTCTTTATCTTTCTCTCTGTCCTTCTCTTTTTCTTTTTCATAATACTTCCTATGAAATTTTCGGTTATATTTTCTTTTCTTTTGTCCAATAAATTTTCTGAATCTCCTCACAACCATAGCAATGTCATCGTCTTCTAGGTCGTCATTAGAGGAGGTACTTTCTTCTTCAGATTCTTCATCATCCCTTTTTGATTCAGAAGTAGCTTTGAAGGCTATTGTCTTCTTTTTCTTTTGTTCGTCTTCCATTCTGTGCTGCATTGTTAGCTCGTGGGTGATGAGTGATCCCAGCAGTTCATCCAGTAGAAGTGAGTTGAGATCTTTGGCTTCCTGGATTGCAGTTACTTTGGGATCCCATTTGTTAGGAAGAGAACGTAGTATCTTCTGAACTAGATCTACATTGGAGTATACCCTGCCAAGACTCTTCAAATCGTTAATAATATTTATAAATCTAGAGAACATGGCAGAAATTATTTCAAAAGGTTCCATTTAAATAATTCATAATTATAAACTAAAAGATTTATATTTGAGGTTTTCACTTGGGAAGTACCCTCATGGGTCACTTTGAGTTTGTCCCAGATTTTCTTTGCTGAAGAGCAAGTGGAAATTCGGTTGAACTCGTTAGCATCCAAAGCACAATATAATAAATTCATTGCTTTCGCATTCAATTCCCCCATTTTCATGTCATGATCATCCCAGTCCTCTACAGGCTTAAAGATGTCCATGCCATCAACTTTGATTATGGGAATGTGTGGCCCTTTCAAGATGACCTTCCATACTTAAAAATCTATAGCTTGTGTGTAAATTTTCATTTGTGCTTTCTAATATGAATAATTAGTGCCTGTGAATAGTGGAGGTCTATTTGTTGACTGGCCTTCGGCCAAGGATGTACTCATGGGATGAGCCATCAATCTTTACTCAAGTAATCAAAGACACTGCTCTGACACCAGTTGTTGCCCAGGTGGCTTTTTCCCAAGAGGGGGGTGAATTGGAAATTATAAAATTTTTACAGGTATGTGCACATGTAATTCCTTTTAGTGGTTAAGTGCTATGATAATCAGAGACTAAATGCAGAAGCTATAAAGAAAATCAAGCATAACACAAACAAGGCAGGTTTATAATGGTTCGGAGCAACCTAGCTCCTAAGTCCACTATCCAAGTTCACCACTCAGGATTTCCACTATATCCCCCAAACCAGAATACAGTCGGATTGTTTTACAGGCTCACAATCCCAACCTCTACACTTTGGTTTCTAAAACTGGGCTCACCAAAGAAACCAACACTAGGTTTTTACAGGCTCATCTAGAACCTCTACATTTTGGTTTTGAAAAGGCTCACCAAAGAAATCTATTTGGTTTTTACAACCGGGCTCACCAATAACCCAAATATTCTAAGAGTAGAATAAAGAAGTAACAAAAATGACAAACTCTATTATCGGGTTGTTGCCAATGCAGCTCGAGTGAAGCTCTATTGAATGCTCTTCAATGCACTTCAATGGCTTCCTTGCTTTCCTCAAAAGGTGCTTCAAGCTTCTGGTAAGAGTTGGTGAAGGCTTGAAGGCTACTTTAAAGCTCAAGTGCTCTCTCTTCTAACTTTAATAAGTGTTCAATAAATGTTCATTAACTCATCAGTCTCTCCAAAGATGTTCTCATACCTTATTTATAGAGACTTCAATTGTCTTCCCTTGATTTTGAACATTGTAGACCGTTGGGAGGTGACAGGTTACCATTGGAGCACTTTTGGAATTCAAAAACTAAAAACTGGAACTAGCTGTTGGAGGTGACCCCGTCATTCCAGTCGACTCGAACAATCTTTGAGATGGCTCGGATCAAGTTCGGGTTGGCTGGACTGAACGCCAGTCGGCTAGCTTCCATAGTTAAGAAAATGGGTTACTTTGGATGAGTTAGCTAGACTGAATTCCAGTCGGCTCGAATCTCAGAGGCTCTCAGAGCATTCTCAACCAAGTTCTGGATGAGTCGGCTAGGCAAAAATGCAGTCGGCTTGGATCCCTGAGAATCTCAGAACGTTCTCAACCATGTTCTGGACGAGTTGGCTGTGCCTTGATGCCAGTCGACTGGATTTGTGTGCCAGAGAACTTCTTTCCTGTGCTAGTGCCAGAGTCGGCTAGTTCCTCCTCCAGTCAGCTCAAAATTTGTTCTTCAACCAGATCAAATTCAATCTTCCAGAACTTCTTATGCCAAGCTTTAAAGACATCTTCAAGGTCTTCTTTCAATAAAATTAAGAAAAATTGAAGCTTGAAAATAACTAGAAGTAACCCTTTATCTTGATTTAAGTAGAAAATTTTTGTAGGGTTCTTCTTTACAAGATTCTAAACACTTTACAACTCAACACAAAATAATAAAGATTGTAGGATTAGAAAGTGTGTCAATATAGTTGTCCTACAAAAACTTGTCAATCATTTGAAGAGTTGTTAGATAACCAAATGTATGCTCCAATGTTTTGTTATCATCAAAATCACTTTAGGGGTCAACACATACCTATCACTTAATCGGGATAATGGGAGATCGAAAGATTGAATTGCATGGTAACTTTCTGCTGAAGGGTATTTTGATATTTTCTATCAAATTCCATATTTTTTGGGTAGGAATGACACATTGCTAGATGTCAATCTTGTCTTGTAGGTTTTCATGAACCAATTGGATTGGTTTTATGAGTCAATTCGATGGATGATTCGAATTGGATAATTAGGTGAGCCAATTTGACCTAATTAGGTTAATCGGGTTCGATTGGTTCGAATAAGCTCAAACCTAAACCTACTAAAGGCTAAATTTGGAACCCAAAGGGTCACACACATTAGAGAGTTGATCAAGAAAGTCATACATGGTTCAATTAGGGTCATGGTATCCTAATTGGTTAGCAAGATTACATACTAGCATGTGTAGGCTAACATAATTCCTAACTCATTTGAATTGGGTCTAGTTGCTTGTTAATTAGACTAACCTAATTAAGTGAAAACTATATTAGGTTGAGTCATAATTAGGGCAGCCTAAACCAAGCTTTATCTGGTTTTATTTGCACTTGAAATGACACTTGGATTAGAGTCCAAGTGGGTGTGGACTCTTGGGCACAATATTGCATGTGCCAAGGAAGAGTGTGTGCAGAAAGGGCCAAGAGTCCTTCTGCAGATAAATCACTCTAGCTGATTCTTGTAGGACTCTCTTGGAACACATCCCATGCCCCTTAGGATAATATTTGATCGGTCAAACTTATTTGAAATGGCATGAAAAGTGTGGATGGAAAAAGCACGCATAATGAGATGAGTCTCTTCATTTGGCGCGTGCCCTGAAGCAGAGTCCTACTATCAAGACTCTTCATATTGTCTGATGTTCGGAGATTGAAGAGGTGCCTCTTGGCTTCCCAAAGACTGGTACTTGCCATGTGGCAAGTCACAAATTGTCCAGGAAAGGGAATGGATTCCAATATGTTCTTTGATGCATGATAAGACATATTGGATATGATTTTTCAAGCCAGATAACCTCTCTTTGGTCTTGAAAAATCATATCTGATAACCTGTTGGAGGACATATCACATGCCCCACTTAAAACTATAAATAAGGGTGGTGATATGAGTTTCAGATATTTTTTCCACCATAAAGATATTATGAGTTTTTGTTCTCCCTCCCTCCTCCTTTAAGACATGACCTTGTCTCTTTAAGACAAGGTTGTTCTTTTTTGGACAATTCTTAGATTTAAAGACATAAGCCTAGAGTGTTCTAGAGGAGGGCAATACCAAATCCAAGAGTGGTTTTGGAAGGCATTCAGAGTACCCTACAGAAGGATAGGGTGTCCTTCAAAGGTCAAAGTCCAGAAGGCCGTCAAGAAGAGTCCAAGTCAAGCAAGCAACCGAAGAAGGAATTCTTCCTTGATTCAATTCTTGTGTGGATCACCATTGGAGGGCTTGCACTTGTGAGCCTCGTGGAAAGGATTACATTTCAGCAATCTAGGTATGTTTTTTTGACTTCATTTATGTTTCATTAATTGGTATTGCATGAGGTGTTCCTGGGAAATAGGGTTTTCTAGCCAATTAGGGTTTCGTGCTTATAATTTTTGTTTTGAAATTCACTTCTGCATGCTGCATGATTCCCAGCACCCTGGGAGAATTTCCATCAGTGGTATCAAAGCCATCCTTGTGGCATACTAATTATGAATCATTTTTGGAGTTTTATGAAATTTCACTACCGAGCCAACTCGAACCCTATTCTAGTCGACCTGACCAGAAACCGAGTCAACCCGAAACCTGTCAAGTCGACTCTTCCAGAATTATGTTTACAAGCATATTAGAATTTAATATGTTTTGTTTAACATGAAAATGACATGATAATGCAATTGTATGAAATTTTGCATATTAGGGTAATATGTTTAATTCCAGTTTTTATGAAATTCATGATATTATGTCAAGTATGAAATTATGCATGTTGATTGAACCTAGTAACCACTTTGGATTGGGTTAGTCACCATGGCCGTCCGATCATAGAAGCCAAGTAGGGTTTAGAGGCCCTCTCCTCCCATTCAATGGGTCTCCTATGGTGTGTAGGGGTGCCGCTGTGGCCATATCCCATGAAAAAGTGAGGTGAATGGGGAAATGAAATATCATGCTATGATATGATTGCTATGTAATCATGCAATGTTATGCATATGCTGGAATGATATGTTTTATGTTTATACTTGTTGTTATGAACATTATTTGAATGATTATTTAGGATGTGTTTGAGACCATCAAAGCCCTCATTAAAAATTATATTTAGTCATAGTATAAACTTAATCATGATGCAAAACCAATTAGGGTTATGATCAGCTAGTTAGTGTCTAGGCAAGTGGTTCTAGGAAAGTAAAGGGATTGAGGTTTTTAATTGGTTCCGTTGTCTGACTTGGCCAATTTAGTTGGTGTCTAAGGAAAGCAACGGGGGGACCCCCTCACTCCTTTCACTTACCTGGCCAATTTGGTCAAATATAAAACCTTAATTTGGAAATGCTAATTGAATAAGAATACTATAATTTGCCTTCCTTCATGCTAAGCAAAATTTATGTCAATGCTATAGTAGGTTTTTTGTGTACACCAAGGCCTAATTTTGGGTTTGACATGAAATTTGTCTTGGTGCACCAAGTGTTTTATAGCATGATTAGAATTGTTGCTTTGTTGTGTACACACAAGGGCAATATTATTCAATCATGGCTATATAGAAATGAAGGATCTGACTAAACTAAGACATTATGATTTGCTGTGCACACACAAGGCTATAAGTATCTTAGAGGAAAGTTTAATAGTTAAGTATTGCATAGATTGCAATTGGAAAGAAAGTCCTACCTTTGAACTCATGAGTGTTTGTTGTGTACCCACAAGGCATTCATGAGGAATTAGGATCTCAACCCCACTAAAGAAACCATTAAGGTTTCTCGCTTACCATAGATTAAGGGTTATGGTATTCGAAGAAAATAGTGGGAGACATAATTAGGTATAAAAGTCCTTATCTAATTATCAATATCATCTTGGATGGTCTGTTGATATTGTTCTTTAATTAAATATAGGAAATTTACATAATGGCTTCGAATTTATCACTGTAGGGTATTTTAGATGCCAACAAGTTAACCGATCCCAGTTTTGTGGACTGACTGAGGAACCTAAGCATTGTACTGACTCCGGAGAAGCTTTCTTATATTATTGATTCTCCAAATCCTGAGATGATCGAAGAGGATGCTTCTGAGGAGGAAATTGCCACACATAGAATGTGGCAAAATGACAGTATAACTATCATGTGCATCACGTTGGCCTCCATGAGCAACGAGCTCTAGAGGCAACATGAAGGTATGGAACCTCAGTCCATATTACTCAATTTAAAGGAGCTATATGGAGAGCAAAGTTGGGCTGCTCGATACAAGATATCAAAGCAGTTGTTCCATGCATGGATGAGTGAGGGTTCATCTGTACAAACCCACGTATTAAAAATGATTGACTTAATCACCCAATTAGGTCAATTAGGGTTTGTCATAGATGGTGAACTCAATCAGGACTTAATCCTGCAGTCACTCCTAGATTCCTTCTCTCAGTTTGTTCTTAATTACCATATGAACAAACTGAATACATCATTCCCAGAGCTACTTAATATGCTTAAGATAGCAGAGAGCCATTCAAAAGAAGACACGGCTCATCTTCTTCTAGTTGATAGAAGAAAAGAACAGGCAAAGAAGAAGGGCTTGAAAAGAAAATTCAACCCTAAGAAGAGCTTCCAGAATAAGAAGAAAGCTAAGAAGGCTGATGGTGCCTGTTTCCACTGTGGCAAGTAAGGGCACTGGAAGAAAAATTGCAAGGTATATCTTGCAAGTGTGAAGCAAGATGC
This sequence comes from Areca catechu, assembly GCA_021397845.1. NCBI lineage: Eukaryota > Viridiplantae > Streptophyta > Magnoliopsida > Arecales > Arecaceae > Areca > Areca catechu. The sequence continues at coordinate 73,563,802 of CM038044.1, read as the reverse complement.
AAGTGGAGCATCTAAAGGTTTGTACATGATACAAACAAATTTATCATTGAGTTCATCAAATTCTAATTCATGGGTATTGGATACCACATGTTGATCTCATATCTACAATTCATTGCAAGGACTCCATCAAATTAGGAATTTGAAGAAAGGTAACTTCAAGCTATATGGGGCAAGCGGTGAAGCCATTTATGCTGAAGCTGTGGGCACCTGTATCTTATTATTACCTTTGGATAATATGTTAAAGTTAGAAGAATGTTACTACATACGTAATATTGTGAGAAACATTATTTCTATACCCTTGTTATTACAACAAGGATATGAAACAAATGTAAAGAGCAGTGGCTGCTCTATTATTTATAATAATAAAATATTTGGGTACGGTTGTTTTATTAATGGTCTTCTTACTTTGGAACTCAATGATGAAATGCTTTTTATTAATAATAAGAAGAGAAAGAGAGATAATGTCAATGTCACATATCTCTAGCATTGCTGGTTAGGTCATATCAGTGAGTCAAGGATAAACAAGTTAATCAAAGATAATTACTTTGACCCTTATGATTTCCAATCATTAGGAACTTGTGAGTCTTGCCTCAAATGAAAAATGACCAAGTCTCCATTCACTAGACATGGAGACAAGGTAACTAAGTTACTAGGTCTTGTGCATCTGATGTATGTAGACCTATGATAACTCAAGCTAGAGGTGGATATTCTTACTTCATCACTTTTATTGATGATTTATCAAGGTTTGGTCATGTGTATCTTATAAAACACAAATATGAAGCTTTTGATAAGTTTAAAGAATATCAAAGTATGGTTGAAAAACAAATTAGACATAGTATTAAAGCTCTTTGTTCTGATCGAGGAAGTGAATACTTGTATAGTGTGTTTCTAAACCATCTTAAAGACAAAGGCATAATCTCTGAATGGACTCCTCCTTATACACCTCAGTTAAATGGTGTGGCAGAAAGGAAAAATTGCACCTTGTTAGACATGGTGAGGTCCATGATGAGCTTCACAGATCTTCCTATTTCCTTCTAGGGACATGCCCTAGAAACTAGTACACATATTTTGAACAGGGTTCCATCTAAGTCAGTAAGTAGCACTCCATATGAGTTATGGAATGGCAAAAGACCAAGTCTTAAGTACTTAAAGATTTGGGGTTGCCATGCTTATGTCAAAAATAACTTTGGACATAAGTGCAAGGGCTGACAAGTGTAGGTTTGTTGGTTATCCTAAAGAAGGTATTGGATACCTCTTTTATAATACTACTGAGCAAAAGATTTTTGTCAGTAGGTAGGCTACATTCTTGGAGCAAGAATTTATCTAAGAAAGAAGTAGTGATTCTTCACTTGAGTTATATGAAGAACATAACCAACAACCTATTGAGTCTTCAAAAGAAATTCTTCAACCAGAAGTTCTTGTAGATCAAGAATAGCTACTATATACACCTTTTCTCTGAAGGTCAGACAGGGTGCGTGGGGCACCTTTAAGATATGGCTTTGTCATCAGGGATGACAATGAAGCCAGTATCATTTAGGATGATGATCTTGTGACCTATTCAAAAGTTATCGAGAGAAAAGACTCCGATAAATGGCTAAGTGCCATGAAATCTGAAATGGATTCCATGTATTCCAACTAGGTTTGGACCTTGGTAGATCCACTTGATGGAATTAACCCAATAGGATGTAAATGGGTCTTCAAGAAGAAGATAGAAGCAGATGGTCAATTAGAAACCTACAAGGCCCGGCTAGTAGCAAAATGTTTTAGACAAAAACATGGCATTAACTATGATAAAACCTTTTCTCTAGTAGCCATGCTCAAATCCATTCAAATTTTGCTTGCGATAGTAGCATACCATGATTATGAAATCTGGCAGATGGATGTCAGGACTGCTTTTCTCAATGGAAACCATGAGAAAGAAGTTATATGACATAGCTAGAGGGTTTTGTCTCATGTGGGAGATCAATTCTGGTATGCAAATTAAAGAAGTCCATTTATGGACTTAAGCAAGCATCGAGGAGTAGGAACATCTGTTTTGATGAAACAATTAAAGAATTTGATTGATTGGAATTTTTCCAGGGTCACAGGGATCAAGCAGCATGCAGAATTGACTTTCAAAATAAAATTTCATAGCATGATACCCTAACATGTATAGAAAACCTTAATTCCCAGGAACCCCTTGGGCAATTACAACTAATGAATCATAAAATAAAGTCAATTAACATACCTGGATAACTAAATCCAATCCTTTCCATGAGGCTCACAAGTGCAAGCCCTCCAACAGTGATCCACATGAGACTTGAACCAAGGAAGAATCCCTACCGAGGTTGCTTGCTTCAATAGGACTCTTAGGAAAGCCTTTGGACCATTGACCACTGTAGGACACCTTGTCCTACTGTAGGGCTCTCTAGACACTCTCCTAAGGCACTCTTGGCTTTAGGACAACCCTCCCCTAGGACCTCTTAGGCTTATGTCCTGAAACAAAGCCTTGTCCTAAAAGATAAGACCTTATCTTAACAAGACAAGTCTTGTCTTAAAAGGAGGGAGGGAGACAACAGAAAGAGGCACTCAGATAACTCTTGGGAAAATGGACTTTTGTTTCTGATGACTGAAAATCTCTTAAGTCTCATATCACCGTACCCCCTTTATATAAATTCAGATGGGGCGTGAAAAGCATCCCGAGACTCCTTATCAGATATGACTCTTCATGTCTGATAAGGCTCTTCATGCTTCAAGAGTCTTATTTGATGTTCTTTCCCTTTCTAGAGCAGTTTCCCATATGCCATGTGGCATATACTGGTTATAAAGAATGAAAGGAGGTGACCTTTCAATCTTGAAGAGCATGGAATAGGAAGAGTCCTAAGGGTAGAAGGACTCTGCCTCAGAATAGTGCGAGCGCAGATGAAGAGAAGCAACTCTTCATCTGCGCGCCAATATTTCTTTCTGCTTTCACGCCGCCCCTTCCACTTTTTTGACTGGTCAATCCTCTCCAAGAGGTGTGGGGATAAAGTAAAGAGGCACCACTTTGATGAAGCTCTTAGAGTTTCATCTGCAGAAGGACTCTTAGTCCTACTGCACGTGCCATACTTCTCCTGGGTGCGCCAAAAGGGTGCCACTTTCCTTTCCAACTTCTCTCTCCACCTAAAGCAGCATATATTGATCAGTGAAATATATACAATATGGGTGTCATTGGAAAGAACATTAAATAATCTTTCTGACCATATAATTTATTTTCAAATCAGAGATCTATAGCTCATTCTGTGCCTTTTTGAAGTTAAGGTATCATTTAGGTACCAAGAGTCCCATGCCATTGGGACTCTTCATATATGGCACCTAAAATGCCCTTAAGCCAAAATTAAAATCAGATCAAGCTTTGATTTGGCTAGCCCCACTTAGGACTCAACCTAATTTAGGTCTCCCATAATTAGGTTAGCCCAATTAGCAAGCAACCGAATCCAATCCAATTGGGTTAGGAATTAGGTTAGCCTACATATGCTAGTATATAATCCGGCTAACCAATTAAAATCCTATGATCCTAATTAAATCATGAATGACTTCCTTGGCTAAGTCTCTATTGTGTGTGACCCATTGGGTTCCACATCTAGCCAGCAGTAGGTTTAGGTTTGAGCCGATTCGATCCGATCAAACTTAATTGACCTAATTAGGTCAAATTGGCTCACCTTATTGTCCAATTCGAATCACATATCGAATTGACCCATGAAACCAAATCAATTGGTTTATGAAAACCTATAAGACAAGATTGACATCTAGCATTGTGTCAGCCTACCCGGAAGATGAGGAATTTTGATGGAAAATATCAAAATACCCTTCAGTAGTAAGTTACCGTGCAATTCAATCTTTCGATCTCCCATTATCCTGATTAAGTGATAGGTATGGATAGATGTCAAAACCTAATACTTAATATATCGAATCTCAGCTCGATCATGAGGACTCAGCTGATGACTGATTAGATTCCACTAATCTCATCCTGCTTTGATCAAAGGCTCCTTGAGTCTCTCATCGAAGAGATTGCATGGGATAATAATTCCTCTTACTAGGAATGATCGATTCCCTGTTGGTCCACTCACATCCTTCATACACCTTCCACCATACCCAGAACACCTCGTACATGTCGCAATGCCATGAATGATTATGAACCAAAGTAAGGTTTAGTGTGCACAAGGAACCATGGTGACCTCTGGTCTAAAGATCACATGCACAACTTCTACTCTGGGATCTATCTTTTGACAAGTATTAAGACTTCCATAAAATAGTCCCGGTACGAATCAGTTCCAGTGTACTCATACTCTGATGAGCACCCTTATCCTTGTATTAGTGTCTCTACACAAGTGATTGTGAGATCAACCACCCTCATCAACTAAGCATACATAGGATAAGCTAGTCTTTCCAGATTCATCGATCCCCGAATCGATGGTCCAATGACTTAGAACATCTAGATTAAGGGTTATAGGAATTAGGTCTCACTGTTATTTTATCATAACCCTAATTCCATTGCCCTATTCTATAGGGTTCATCATAATCATCAGAAACATGATACATCAGTATATGATGAATCACATGCCTTTATTAATATGAAAATATGTCATACATGAGTTGGAAGTTTACAAAAAGGCCCTTATAATGATTGGCTCTTATGGCACTTTTCTATCACTGATTTTGTCAAAAATGTGGATGAACCATATGTGTACAAAAAGACAAGTGGGAGTGTACTTGTTTTTTTGGTTTTGTATGTGGAGGACATACTGATCATTAGGAATGATATCCCAATGTTACAGTCGGTTAAAAAGAACATTATACCCAGTATATAGGATGCTTCTCCCAAATCCTTCATGAAATACTGATCATTAGGAATGATATCCCAATGTTACAGTCGGTTAAAACTTGGCTATCATCAAAGTATTTCATGAAAGATTTGGGAGAAGCATCGTATATACTGGGTATAATGTTCTATAGAGATAGATCCAAGAGGATGCTAGGCTTATCCCAATCCAGGTACATAGACTTGGTGTTGAAGAGATTCAACATGGATGCAAGTAAGAAAGGTTACTTGCCTATAAGTCAAGGCATACATCTTTCTAAGAAAATGTCTCCTAAGATGTTAGAAGAAAGAGAGAGGATGGCTATGATTCCTTATGTTTCAACGGTAGGATCAATAATGTATGCTATGCTATGTACCAGACCTGATGTTGCTTATGCCTTGGGCATAGTGAGCAGGTTTTAGGAAGATCCAGGAAAAAATCATTGAAAAGCTGTGAAAAATATTCTTAAGTACCTGGAAAGGACTAAAGATATTTTTCTAGCATATGGAGGATCTGAGTTGAAACTAGAAGGCTATACAGATTCTAGTTTCAAATCAGACCCAGATGATAGCAAATCAACATCAGGGTATGTCTTCACCCTGAATGGTGGTGCAGTGAGCCTACAGTAGCTAACTCAGTCACTGAGGTAGAATATATAGCTGCTAGTGAAGCCGCGAAGGAAGCAGTCTGAATGAAAAAATTCATCATGAAATTGGGTGTGGTTCCTGATGTACAACAGCCAGTGCCATTATACTGTGATAACACTAGGACTGTTGCACAAGCTAAGGAACCAAGGTCTCATCACAAGTCCAAGCACATTCGAAGATGGTTGCACCTCGTTCGAGAGATCATTGAAAGATAAGATGTTGCCATTGAACGAGTTGACACAATGAATAATATAACAGACCCATTCACTAAAGCAATAGCCAAGTAGCAGTTAAATTGTCACTTAGATTGTATGGGCATAAAATACAAGGGCGATTGGCTTTAGTGCAAGTGAAAGTTTAATAAAAAAGTATCCTAAGAGCTAATCATTATGAGGGCCTTTTTGTAAACTTCCAGCTCATATATGACATATTTTTCATATTAATAAAGGCATTTGATTCATTATATACTGCTGTGTCATGTTTTTGTTGATTATGATGAACCCCATAGAGTAGGGCAATAGAATTAGGGTTATGATAAAATAACAGTGACACCTAATTCCTATAAACCCTAATCTAGAATGTTCCTAGTCATTGGACCATCAATTTGGGAATCGATGAATCTGGAAAGACTAGCTTATCCTATGTATACTCAGTTGATGAGGGTGGTTGATCTCACAACCACTTGTGTAGAGACACTAATACAAGGATAAGGGTGCTCATTAGGATATGAGTATACTGGACTGATCCACATCGAGTCTATCTTATGGAAGTTTACTGCTTGTTAAAAGATGGATCCCAGAGTAGAAGTTATGCATGTGATCTTTAGACCTGAGGTCACCATGGTTCCTTGTGCACACTAAGCCATATTTTTGGTTCATACTCATTCATGACATTGAGTCATGTACGGGATGTTCTGGGTATGGTGAAAGGTGGACGAAGGATGTGAGTGGACTAAGAAGGAATCGATCATTCCTGGTAAGAGGAATTGTTATCCCATGTAATCTCTTCGATGAGTGACTCAAGGAGCCTTTGATCAAAGCAGGACGAGTTTAGAAGTGAATTCTAATTAGTCATTAGTTGAGTCCTCAAAATTGAGCTAAGATTTAATATGACTAAGTGTTAGGGTTTGACAAATATCCATACCTATCACCTAATTGAGATAATGGGAGATCGAAAGATTGAATTGCATGATAACTTTCTGCTGAAGGATATTTTGGTACTTTCTACTAAATTCCATATTTTCTAGATAAGCATGACACATTGCTAGATGTTAATCTTGTCTTGTAGGTTCTCATGAACTAATTGGATTGATTTTATGAGTCAATTCGATGGATTATTCGAATTGGACATTATGTGAACCAATTTGACCTAATTAGGTCAATCGGGTTCGATTGGTTCGAATTGGCTCAAACCTAAACCTACTGCTGGATAAATGTGGAACCCAAAGGGTGACACACATAAGAGAGTTGATCAAGGAAGTCATACATGGTTCAATTAGGGTCATGGTATCCTAATTGGTTAGCCAGATTACACACTAGCTCATATAGGCTAACCCAATTCCTAACCCAATTGATTTGGGTCTAGTTGCTTGTTAATTAGACTAACCTAATTAAGGGAAAACTACATTTGGTTGAGTCCTAATTGGGGCATCCTAAACCAGGCTTTATCTGGCTTTATTTGGACTTGAAATGTCACATGGATTAGAGTCCAAGTGGGCGTGGACTCTTGGGTGCAATATTGCACGTGCCAAGGAAGAATGGGCGCAGAAAGGGCCAAGAGTCCTTCTACAGATGAATCACTCTAGCTGATTCATCTGGGACTCTCTTGGCACACATCCCATGCCCCTTAGGATAATATTTGACCGGTCAAACTTATTTGAAATGGCATGAAAAGTGTGGAAGGAAAAAGCATGCATGAAGAGATGCGTCTCTTCATTTGGCATGCACCCTGAAGCAGACTCCTTCTGCTATCAAGACTCTTCATATTCTCTGATGTTTGGAGATTGAAAAGGCACCTCTTGGCTTCCTAGAGATGGTACTTGCCATGTGGCAAGTCACTAATTGTCCAAGAAATGGAATGGATGCCGATATGTTCTTTGATGCATGATAAGACATATTGGATATGATTTTTCAAGCCAGATAACCTCTCTTCGGTCTTGAAAAATCATATCTGATAACCTATTAAAGGACATATCACATGCCCCTCATAAAACTATAAATAGGTGTAGTAATATGAGTTTCAGATATCTTTTCCATCGTAAAGATATTCTGAGTTTTAGTTCTCCCTCCCTCCTCCTTTAAGACAAGACCTTGTCTCTTTAAGACAAGGTTGTTCTTTCTAGGACAAGTCTTAGATTTTAAGACATAAGCCTAGAGTGCTTTAGAGGAGGGCAATACCAAATCCAATAGTGGTTTTCGAAGGCATTCAGAGTACCCTACAGAATAACAGGGTATCCTTCAAAGGTCAAAGTTCAGAAGGCTATCAAGAAGAGTCAAAGTCAAGCAAACAACTGAAGAAGGAATTCTTCCTTGATTCAATTCTTGTGTGGATCACCGTTGGAGGGCTTGCACTTGTGAGCCTCATGAAAAGGATTGGATTTCAGTGATCTAGGTATGTTTTTTTGACTTCATTTATGTTTCATTAATTGGTATTGCATGAGGGGTTCCTGGGAATTAGGGTTTTCTAGCCAATTAGGGTTTCATGCTTAGAATTTTTGTTTTGAAATTCATTTCAGCATGCTACATAATTTTTAGCACTCTGGGAGAATTTTCATTAGTAGTATCAGAGCCATCCTTGTAGCATACCAATTATGAACCATTTTTGGAGTTTTATGAAATTCCACTATCGAGCCGACCCGAACCCTATTCGAGTCGACCCAACCAGAAATCAAGTCAACCCAAAACCTATCAAGTCAACTCTTCCAGAATTATGTTTATAAGCATATTAGAATTTAATATATTTTTTTAACATGAAAATGACATGATAATTCAATTGTATGAAATTTTGCATATTAGGGTAATATGTTTAATTTCAGTTTTTATGAAATGCATGATATTATGTCCACTACGAAATTATGCATGTTGATTGAACCTAGTAACCACTTTGGATTAGGTTAGTCACCATGGCCGTCCGATCATAGGTGCCAAGTAGGGTTTAAAGGCCCTCTCCTCCCATTCAATGGGTCTCCTATGGCGTGTAGGGGTGCCGCTGTGGCCATATCCCATGAAAAAGTGAGGTGAATGGGGTAATGAAATATCATGCTATGATATGATTCCTATGTAATCATGCAATGTTATGCATATGCTGGAATGATATGCTTTATGTTTATACTTGTTATGAACATTATTTGAATGATTATTTAGGATGTGTTTGAAACCATCAAAGCCCTCATTATAAATTATATTTAGTCATAATATAAACTTAATCATGATGCAAAACCAATTAGGATATGATCAGCCAGTTGGTGTCTAAGCAAGTGGTTCTGAGAAGGAAAAGAGATTGAGGTTTTTAACTGGTTCCGTTGTCTGACTTGGCTAATTTAATTGGTGTCTAAGGAAAGCAACGAGGGGACCCCCTCACCGCTTCCACTTACCTGGCCATTTTGGTCATATCTAAAAGCTTAATTTGGGAATGCTAATTGATTAATAATACTATAATTTGCCTTCCTTCATGCTAAGCAAAATTTATGTCAATGCTATAGTAGATTTGTTATGTACACACAAGGCCTACTTTAGCATTTGACATGAAATTTGTCTTGGTGCACCAGGTGCTTTATAGCATGATTGAAATTGTTTCTTTGTTGTGTACACACAAAGGCAACATTATTCTCAAATACGGGGGTGACGGGCACCATCGAAGGCTTGCACGAAGGCTGTGAGGGCATCGAATTGAGCGGAGTCAATCGGGGCGGTGCAGAGGAACTAGGGCATTCCCAACGGTAGGAGCTAGGGGCTGGTGATGGAGGTGGAGACCACGGGGACTTGGGCCTTGGTGGTGAGTTCCGCCATGAAGGATGCCTGCATGGCCCTCTAGGGACCAAGGACTACATGCACCTCATGGTTGATCATCAGGACCAGAGTGACAACGACCGAGGATATTATGTGGCCAGTGGAGTCACGGGGGAGGATGAGGATGAATGGGATCAAACGCCCTCTGGTGGTGGCAGGAGGGATCTGGCTCGGTGGTGGCGATCAAAGAGATTGGCTGGGAGTAGGGGTTAGTGCTGAGAGCAATCGATCAAAGCAAATGGTGGTGGGTGGCACGGGAGATCGGCAATGGAAATGAAATCAGAGATAAGGTGTTGACAAACAATGGAATGGGTGGAAGGGATCGGTGATGGGCTGGAGTATTTAGGAGTTGAATGGGGGAGAGATGAGAATGGTGGGGCTGGTAAGGAGGATATGAACCGTACCCTAATTTTCTGGCTCTGATACCAAATTGATATGGGATGGGATCACAGAAAAGATCGTCGACGAGCTAAAAAGTCACCAAAGATTAGGGTATCCTATTTTTTTTTGATTTTTTTTTATAGGGAGGTGGTGAAGGAATAATGAAGATGGAAGGTAGGAAAAATCTAGACTCCTAGACTTTGGGACTCACACTCATGGAGAGACCTCACCTCTTACCCACCCCACTACATGTAGCCTAGGGCATCCCACCCATCTCACTACATGCGGAGCCTAGGGCATCTCACCAAAATTGCTACCTAGGGCCGTGAAGGAAAATCTCTAAGACCTTGGAGGGGACTCGATGGGGAAGGAGATAACTTGGGCCTCACGCCTCTCGATGCTCGAAAGCGAAGGCATAGGGTCTCACACACCTTGATGCGCGAAGGCAAAGGCAAGATGGGCCTCTCGCCCACTCCACTATAGAGGCAAAATGAAGAATCACTCTTCTAAAATCATCATCATTCACTAAACTATTTATTTTACAAAAGATTGAGGGTGGTATTTATAGACCTTTCCAACCCTCATTTGAATTTGAATATAAGATAGAAAGATAACGATGGTTCAAATTTAAATACAAGGTAAGGCCTATCCATATCTCAATCCTAACCAACCAAAACTAACTAAATCAAATTTCAAATAATCGATAAAGATAAAACTAAATTATCCGATAACTTATTCTTGAATTTGAATTCAAGAATGGTGCCGATCAAGGATCTGTGCTACTTCGAGATCCGTGCTGATGATGTCCCCATCAAGTAGGGGGTTCACCTCATGAGCACGACCCCGGTCGGGAGCTGACCTCTACATGAGGGCTTGCCTTAGTTGCATGTGCATGACCACAGCCGGGAGCTGATCTCAGCAGAGGGCTCACTTTATGAGCACGATCCCGGCTGGGAGCTGACCTTGGCAGGATGGCTCATCTTAGTAGCATGAGCGTGACCCCGGTCGGGAGCTGACCTCAGATGGTAGGCTCTCCTTATGAGCATGACCTCAGCTGGGCGCTGACCTCGGCAGGAGGGCTCACCTTGGAGCATGAGCACGACCCCGGCCAGGAGTTGACCTCGATGGGAGGGCTCACCTTAGCAGCATGAGTGCGACCCCATCCAGGAGCTAACCTTTACAAGAGGGCTCGCCTTAGCATTACGACCGCTGGGAGCTGACCTTGGCAGGAGGGCTTGCCTTGGCCTTTTACTTGGTCACCGCATCCAGGTGGCAGGACCTTTGCCAGCGTTGCCACCAGCGAGACTCCACGTCTGCAGATGTACCACATCAATATCAAATATGGAAGATTCTATATATACATATCATGTCATGCAATCGATTACTCTAATACCACTATTGGAAATCAGATAGGTTTTCATACATGTATTTTATTTTTTTTAAATACCAGCAGAAGCAAATCAGATTTAAACTATTTTAATAAAAAAATATGTATAAGAATAATTCTAAAAATCCTTACCTAGGATCTAGACATGATAGGTGTTATACCCAATCAGCTTTTCTCTGAACTAGCTTAAGGGCCGACCGACCCACTGCATGATGCGGGATGACTCTAAGATTGCAAGAAAATAGTAAACTAATTTTTTTTATATTTTTTTAGAATTTTAATTTGTAGGCTATATTCTCGAAATTAAGTAAAGACTAGCAAGGAGACTAGCAATGCAAAGAAACATCATGCAGGTGTGTTCATGCAAGATAATAAAAATAATAGGACCTGAGAATTGAGAAATTCTTGGCTTAGGATAGTTATCTTCAATCAAATCAGATATTAAGAGAATGGAAGGTTTCTTACTAGTCAGAGATTGAAAACTTTGCAACATAAGGGATCATTCACACTCTGACTGGAGCCTAGATGAAGAAGCTTCAGTTCCTTGAATCTGATGGTTGTTCTGGGTGGTCCTGGAGGCGAGAAAAGCCTCCTCTGGGGAGGTGAAACATTTCGAGAATCCTGCAAGCATCAGGGGTCAATCAAAATAGTAAATGAAAATTTGAATGGAAACTAGGGTTTAAGAAAAATCTGAATTAGGGTTAGGAGTGGGTGGCTCGGGCAAGAAGAAGCTCCTTCTCTTGGATGGTAGCTAGGGTTTCACTTCCTTGGGCGTGGCTGATCTCCTGGGATGTAGTGGGGAGCTAGGGCAGCAGGGTTTGGCCAAGCACAAGAGGACTTAAAGCAAAGAACACCAATCACTCAACATTAGAACTTGAAGACAAAACTTTACAAGGGTTTTATTTCATAAGAGAGAAGTGAGTACAAGAGGGGGAGGGGTGGGGTATTTATGGAGTTCCCATGCCCTCTCCTAACTAGGGTTACACTTAGGTTAACAAGCTTTTTCCTTGTTAGGTTATAAGTCCTTCTCTTAGCTAGGTTAGAATTACAAATCTTAAAACAACTAGGAACATAAATCTTAACTATGTTAGACTAGTCTTCTCCTTCGCACATAAGGATGCCTCCCTTGAGCTTGGACTTGGTCAACTCTTCAAGGATGCCAAGGCTTGGCATGTTGGCCTTCAAGGCAGCAAGTGGGTTGGCCTAATAGGTGAATGGTGCTTGGGCTTGGGCCTCTTGGAAGCTGGGGTGGCCAGGTAGCCTAGGAGCAGGAATATTCCATAGAATCTGCTTCTTAAGGGCTTGTGCTTGGCGCCTGGGCTTGGCTTATCCTGGGCTGGGTGCAGATGGACCTTTGGATTCATGGGTTCCCTAGTCTGGGAATATACTCTAGCATTTGGAAGGAAATCTGTGCATCTGGAGGGCATCTGGAAGGAATCAGGGTCTCTGGAAAGCATTTTGGATCCTAGGGTATAACACAAAATCCAACAAGCTAATGTAGTGGCCTCTAACTCCTGGATGTGGCCTTGTGGAAATCCAAAATAGGGTATCCTCTTCTCTTATACAAAATTGAACTCTTACTGGACTCATAACTGAAGTATAAGACTCAATATACTAACTAGGTTGAGGGTTGAGACAAATCAACAAGCCTCAACTTATTACAGGACTCAATCTTAATTGATTACAAAACTTTCAAAACATTGACACATGACTAAGTAAACTAAATAGGGTCCAGTAATCTGTGTCTGATCCTAGTGCCCCTACCAATTCTTCCGGGGTGAGAGGAACTCGATCCTGTCGAGTATGGGTCAACCTGGCTCTCATAGTGCTCGAGTAGGTCTGGGTTGAGGTACTACAGATCCTCACGGGTGATCCATGAGTCCTTAAATTCTAGCCGACCTTGCCACTGGACCAAATACCTCTGGTAGCCTCTATTCTGTGTACTTATGGCTTGATCATCCAGATTCTCTCAATCTTTTCCTCACTATTTGGCCAATTGGTTGGTGGACACTCTAGGACAGGCTCACTCTCAATGGAAGGATAGGTGTGAAAGGCTTGCTGGGAATCGCTACTGGTCCCTATACTCTACAAGATCTGAGATGTTGAAGGTGGAACTAATACCTAAGTCAGATGATAACTCATACACATAGGCATTGGGTCCAACTCTATTTATTATCTTGAATGGGCCAGCTCCGTGAGCATGAAGTTTCTTTACGGTCCCATGAGGGAACTATTCAGGCCTAAGCCTGATCATCACAAAATTTCCTGTAGAAAATTCTTTAGCTTTCTTTCAAGAATTAGCCAAGTTCTTATATAGTTCATTACTTAGGTTTATCTTTTGGCTAATTTTTTTATGCAGATCCCTAACATGCTGTGTAAATGACTTAGCTAACTCAGAAACTCATGCATGTGAGGGTAAGGGGATCAAATCAATAGGTTTATTGGGTTTGTATCCTTGCACAACCTCAAAAGGACTCTTCTCTATGGACCTATTAACAGAACTATTGTACGCAAATTCAGCTCGAGGTAACAATAGGTCCCAATTTCCCGTGTGTTCACCTACGAGGCATCTAAGAAGGTTTCCTACACTCCTGTTCACTACCTCGGTTTGGCCATCAGTCTGTGGGTGGTAGGCCGTGGAAAATTTTAACTTGGTCCCTAACAAGTGCCAAAGGGTTTTCCAAAAGTAACTGGTAAAGCGAACATCCCTATCTGACACTATAATTTTAGGAAATTCATGTAACCTAACCACATGGTCAAGGAAAAGATGGGCTACTCTAGATGCATTAAAAGTTTGAGAGCATGGTATAAAATGGGCCATTTTAGAAAACCTATCGACCACTACAAATATGGAATCATGTTTCCTGAGGGTCATAGGTAGGCCTAAAATAAAGTCCATGCTTAAGTCCTGCTATGGATGGTCTGGTACGGGTAGAGGGGTATATAATCTAGTGTTTTGTTTCTGCTATTTTGTAACAGCACAGGTTCTACATCTGGACACTATATTGGCAACATCCCTCTTTAAACTAGGCCAAAAGAACTGGTCCTCTACAGCTAAGATAGTCTTATTTTTCTCAAAGTGACCAACAAGGCCTCCTGCATGGGTTTCCCAGATTAAGAATTCCCTAAGTGATGTCTTGGGAATACACAGTCTATTATTTTTAAACAAATAACCATCTTGTAGGGTGTATTCGCTATGGGTGCTTGATGGTCCTTGGAAAAGGGCTTGGAAAATCTCACTGAAGTCTGGACAAGTTTCATATCCTTCTTTCAACCTATTGAATCAAATGACTTCAGTGCTAACAGTATTCAGAAGTAAGGCTCGTCTGCTAAGGGCATCAGATACCTTGTTTTCAGTTCCAGCTTTGTGTTTTAGTACGAAGGTATAGGCTTGTATAAACTCTACCCACTTAGCATGCCTAGGGTTTAATTTCTTCAGGATGTTCAGAAATCAGAGTGCTTCATGATTAGAATATAAAACAAACTCCTGGGGTAGTAAATAATGTCTCTAATATCTAAGAGCTTGAACTATCGCATAAAATTCTTTATCATAGGTTGAGTACTTAAGTTTAGCCTCATTAAGTTTCTCACTGAAGAAGACTACTGGATGACTTTCTTGACTTAGAACTTCCTCTATGCCTACTCCGGAAGCATCACAAGCTACCTCAAAAATTTTGGTGAAATCAGGTAATCTCATAATAGGTGCTTGTGTCATCTTGGTTATGATTTCTGGGAAGGCTCTATCTGTAGCTTTGGTGCATTCAAAACTATCCTTCCTAATACAACCAGTAATTGGTGCTACTATGGCGCTAAATCCCCTAATAAACCATCTATAAAAAGTGGCTAGACCATGGAAACTTATAACTTCATGGATACTAGTGGGTACTAGCCACTCTACTATGGATATGACCGTTTTAGGTTCAGCTGCTACTCCTTCAGGGGTCACCACAAAGCCTAGGAAGATAACTCTATGGGTCATGAAATCACACTTCTTCAAATTAGCATAGAGGTTCTCTTTCCTAAGGGTCAAGCAAACTTGTTTCAGATGTTCTATATGATCTTCCTTAGTTTTGCTATAAATCAGGATGTCATCAAAATGTACTACCATAAATTTACTTATGAACATCCTAAGGACTTGGATCATAATTCTCATGAAAGTGCTAGGGGCATTGGATAGCCCCAAAGGCATTACGGCCCACTCATAGAGACCATCTTTGGTTTTAAAAGCTATTTTTCGTATATCCCAAGGTCTAATTCGAACTTGATGGTAGCCACTCTTAAGGTCTATCTTTGAAAGGATTGTGGCTCCCACCATCATATCCAACATATCATCCAAGCGGGGGATGGGAAACCTATACTTCATAGTTATCTTATTTATAGCATGGCTATCAATACACATCCTCCACGTGCCATCTTTCTTAGGGGTTAATATGGCTGGTACAGCACAAGGACTTAGGCTCTCCCTAATAAACCCTTTTCTAAGAAGCTCACCTACCTATCTTTGAAGCTCTAAGTGTTTAGTTGGGTTCATCCTATAATGAGGTAGGTTAGGCAGGGTAGCTCCTTGGACTAAATCAATTGCATGTTGGACATCCCTAAGTGGTGGTAAGTGGTCAGGTAAATCTTTAGGAAATATGTCATTAAATTCATTCAAGACTCCCCTAACCTCCTAAGGGTACTCTCTATCAATAGGATCAGATACTTCCTTCACAGCTAACATCCAAACAATAGTGCCCTCAGATATCTCTTTCTCTAGCTCTTTTGTTGTGATAAGATTAATTCCAGACATTTTCTCCTTAAGTGAGCTAGATCCTCTCTTTATTGATTCATGAGGTCGGGTGGGGTTTATGGTGATCTTCTTCCCATGAAAGGTGAACATACATGAATTAGACCGGCCATAAAGGGTGGCATCATAATCAAAGAGCCATGGTCATCCTAAGATTATACTACTCATCCCCATGGGCACAACATCACACCACACTCTATTGTGATATGATTGAATTTGGATTTGGACTTGGCATCTGGACTTAATGGGTATAGAGGTGGAATCTATCCAGGACACCTTATAGGGGTATGGGTGAGGAACTAGGTGTAAGCTTAGGATTTTAACAGCCTTATGGGATATGGCATTCACACAGCTCCCACTATCTATAATGATTTTGCACACCTTGTCCCCCATATTCACAAAGGTTTGTAGGATGTTGGTCCTACGCCAATCTTCATGGGTTTTACTTTAGGACAGGATGCATCTAAATATCCCTATGAGGTCTGATTGATCAAAATCCTCCTCATCACCTTCATATTCATCAACTAAGTCTGGTTCAGCTTCATAGACCTCTTCCTCTTCATTCACATTGGGTTCAGGCTCATCTTCATCAAGCTCCCCTATGTGCAAAGACCTGGTGGGACATTGCCTAGCAAAATGACCTACCTTGTTGCACCTAAAACAGGCATTGGGGCTGGGGCTTGGGTTCTTCTGAAGAGCTGGTGCCTTACCCTTATCATTCCTAAAAGATGCTGAGCTACTTGAACTAGCCTGACTCGGACATGGGTTAGGACGAGATGGGTTAGGGTTGGGACAGGTTGGGTTGGGGTTGGGTCGACTTAGGGTTGGGTTTGGCTGACCTGGGTTGGGGTTGGGGCGGTTTTGGTTAAAGCTAGGTCGGTTTGGGTAAGCTTGGTTTGGGTTGGGCCTAAAACTATGAGTGTTGGTCTTAAATGGTTCGGGTCTCCTAACTACAGGTACTCTTTGAAACCTCTCAAAGTTTTCAACTACATGGTAGGCATGGTCCAGGTGTTCAACTTTCCTAAGGTACAGCTCCCTTTGGATATCCTCTCTAAGACCATTTCCAAACCTAGAGAGGGTAACTGACTCAGGTTCATCTATGCCGCATCTTAGGGTGCACTCATCAAACCAGGCTATGTATTCTTGTACAGTTTTGGTGTCTTGTTTTAATCTCTACCATTGATCTAAAAGACACTGCTTATAGTATGGGGGAACATATTTAGCCCTAAGCTTTAATTTCATGGCTTCCCAGGTGACAATGGATGGGTGGCCTATTTGATTACCGAGTCGCTCTACTTGCTCCCAGTATAATCTAGCTTGATCAGTTAGCCTAAGTTGGACAAATCGACACTTTTTCTCTTCACTTAAGGCATAAAATTTGAAGTACCTTTCCATGCCTCCCTCGCAATCTATATAGACCTTTGGATCTAGGTTTCCATCGAAGGTGGGTGGGTCTATCTTGATACTCCTAAGAATTCTGTCATCATGATCTTGGTCTTCATGATTGGGTCTCCTGAGGTTAGGTTCACGATATTGATCCTGATGTTTGTTTCCCCTATGGTTAGGCTCCCTAAATTGATCCTGGTTCTGGGGTCTCCTAGGGTTATGCTCTAAAAAGGGTTCAGGGTTTTGGACTCTTCTAGGGTTTTGAGGGGTAGAAGGGGTGGAATCAAGGTCTGGTTCAATGTTAGACTCTTGGGTTTTCTCTACAATCTCTAGTCGGTTCTTAACATGGTTAAGCCCATTGGTTAATTGGTTTAGTCTATCAGTTGTTTAGGTGTTCGTTTGGATCATCTGGTCAAGTCTGTTATTAATTTGGGTAAGCTGGGTTTTGGATTGGGTATTGGCTTGGTTCATTTAGGCTAGCTGATTTTGGGTTTGGTCCTATTTGAGATTCATCTGGTTCATCTACTCACTCATTGCCCTTATGAGTGTTTCAAGACTGGGCTCCATGGTTGAACAGGGTTGGGGTTTGGACTTTTGTTATTGGGTTCCTAGTCTAGTGGTCATGCAACAAACAATCAATCAAAGTGGAATGGTGCAGCCAAGCATGCAAAAAGAAAAAAAGGCTAGTACAATCTAGGGTTTCTTAGACCTAGAGCCAAAACTGAATGGGTCAGCTCAACTTACACCTAACCCAGCAGCTAAACCTTCCTTTGGCCAGGTAGAGGGTGGGAGTGTGGGAGGCCCCCCTTCTTTCGCAGGGACCCAATTAAAAATCATAACACCACTTAGGTCATTTGACTCTAGACCCTCAGCCTTAGACACCAGATTTCAGTAATAGCCATAGATTAAATGCACTAGTTGGCCCACATAGCTTAGACCCGACCTGTTGATGTCATCTAGCCCTGTAGGGCAAACTAGATCTAATTGATTTTAATTAGGCTTAGGTCTGAATGATGATGGTTGTTTTGGGCCCAGGATGATGCAGGGAAGAGGACTAAAGATGCTAGTATGGATGCTTATGATGCAAAGGGGTTTTTATAGTTGATGAGTTTTAAATGTTTTTATAAGCTTTTGATTCCCGATCACAAACAAAGACTAGAAATAGGAGAAACTGAATAATAGAAGCCTACACTAGCAAATCAAGTCCCTAAATAGTGAAAAAGAGAACAGGATCCCAGGATTAAGAAACCCCGGTAGGACTAAGCTCGATATGCAATACCTACTTAGGATATAGGGGCAAACCTCACATGTCTGAAGCGCCCGATGCAGAGATCGCTCAACTCGGTGGATGTGGCCTGGATGCCCGAGCAGCCGAACCCGCGGATGCGCCAACTTTCGGTCGGGTGGTCGCGATGGCAAAGCAGATCATCTCCAGTGCCCGTGATACCAAGGGGGACCTATAGGCAAGTAGAGGAGGGATTAGTGAAATGGAGAGAAGTATCGAAATGGAACTAAGAAAGGGTTGAGAAGGGGCTTCGAGCCCAGTGTCCGGCTGGATTCCGAAGTCGAAGAAGGTGATAACTTGGGGCCTCGTACCCCATGACGTCCCAGAGGATGAAGGAATGTGGCCTCACACCACTCGACATCCCGGAGGACGAAGGACTTGTGACACCCTGGCGCGACGAAAAGGTGGCCTCACACCACTCAACATCCCTGGGGACGAAGAAGCTTCACTCAAACCTAGTCTAGGAGACAATGGTTGGAGGAGAAACAAAACTCAAGCTCTTTTCATTTAATCATCAATATCCCTTACAATGGAGGGGTTGGGTCCTTTAAATAGGCAACCAAGGCCCATTTGAATTCAAAACATTTCAAACCTTTGAACCCAAATTACAATCCAAAAAGATGGCGCCCACATGGATGGGGAAAGCTCTTCATGGCCGACCAAATGGAGGAGGGGATTGGCATGGCATGTGGGAGGGCTTGGAGAGGGGAATTGGCCTCTTGACTTCCTTCTTTGCAAGTTCATTTTGGGAAGGAAACGGGGAGCAAGGCTTGCTTGAAGGGATGTGCTTCCTTTGATTCTTCAACGCCCATTTGGAGTGACTCATGGCCGGCCAAGGTGGAGGAGGATTTGGGCATTGCAAAGTTGAAGGCTTGGAATGGGGAGTGTGTCCCTTGACTTTCCTCTCTTGTATGAATACTTTGGGAAGAAGACTTTGGAGATGGCTTGCTTTGAGGCTTGGTCTCTTCATGAATCTTCAATGCCCCATTGATGATGGATTATGGCATGATGTGGGGGAGGGAAGAGGGGATGATGTCTCCTCCTTCCATGGTCGCCCAAATGAAAATGGTATGGAGGGGGCGTGTGGAATGCATAAGGGGCACCTCCTTGCTTCCTTCCTTGGATGCCCAAGTGTCAACTGATGTGGCGCCACATAGGTGGCTGAGGTGGCGCCACATAGGTGGCTGAGGTGGCGCCTAGGTTCGCATCTCTCCAAGTGTAAGAGGTGGGTTGGTCCACAAGAAACTTGACTTGGTCTTGAAATCCAAGTTGACTTCAATTGGGCTTGGGCCCAAACCAAACTCAAACTCGAACCAAAAATAAATACAGGACCCATGACCTAAACTTGACCCAAATTGGTCAAGGTACAAGACTAAAACAAACTTAGACTAGGTGCATGACTCAAAATTATAAAATTACTTTGGCTTAAAGCCTTATTACAGGACTCAAAGAAGTGGAATCCTAATCTGAGATCCACAGAGGGTTGAGGAGCCTCTGTCGGATCTTGGTGCCCACACCACAAGACAAGTGATAAAATCCTGCCTTGATGTTAGATAGGGATTGCCCTTAAGATTAGGTTAATCAGATGATGGCACTCAATGATCCTGATGTTGGGAATTGTGTCCCAAAGCCAATCGTCTAGGCTATAGACGGTTGTGCTATCTTGTATTTTATATATGAATTCTTCTAATAAATAAAAATTATTTATTTTGGCTGTTCATCATATTTACATTTTCCTGTAAAGAACTCTTGTGTGATGGAGTCCTTAGAACTACATTGTTTGATATAGAAAGGATATATCAAGTAGATCTTAAACTGGTTCACAACCAAATGATATATTATTATAGGACGATAATGTATCAAATGTAGGTTGTTGTATATCACATTTGTTGGTTGTCCTCTTAACCGAGGAGTGTGGAGACACTGGTGTGACATGCAAGTGAAATGTGTGACATTTCACTGAATATGACCATCTGCGGAGCTCCTTTCTGCCAAAGGGTTGCATGCAAAGGGATTTGGGTATATTTGTCCCTTAGACCTGAGGTCACCATGGCAGCTTGCAAGCAACTCACTATACATTGGTGTCAAACTACCTGGATTTCTAACCCAGTGATGGAAGGTTTCTGGGTATAGTCAAGTACTTGTGGAACGATGGTGGATCAAGATGGAATTGACCTATCCAAATAGTTTGGAGTGAATGACTCACTATGTCTCAATTCAGTGAAACCATGGCCAAGGTAGTTTTTGTGAGGAGTCATAGAACTTATGAGGTTGAGACATGATCTGGATAAACCAAATTAGGGTTGGCAGTTGAACCCTATGTTATCCTGAGCATTGTGAGGCCAAAGAGATGAATTACATGGCAACCATATCCTAGAGGTTCTTGTGAGGAGCTCTGCATCTTCGACCTATCTAGACATCGGGTATCATTGCTAGATGAGGACTTTGACTGGTAATAGAAATGTTCTAGTGCTACTGATTTAGTGTTCAAACCTATAAGGTTACACACTATAGATGATTTCTATCTGATATTTTGGCTAATTGATGATTGAGAATCGTTTGCCATCACCGGAAGTTAATATGATTGACTTTGTTCCATGTGTTGACACTTGGAATTTTGCTAGTGTCGACACTTGGTGAAGTGTCGACACTTGGCAATTTTTGAGTGTCAACACTTCCTATGATGAACAAAATCTAGGAAAAAACTCATAGGAGGATTTTGGGCAAGTTTTGACCTGGTTTGAACTTTGAATTTAAACCAGTTTTGGCTCCAAGGTTTTATGGTATGAAGGTCATACTTTCCTCTTTAGGTTGGACCCATTTGGTATGACCTTGATACTCTCCCCCATTCTCTCCCCTCATCTCTCCTCCTTTTTCTTTCTCCCTCTCCCTGCCACCTCTATAAATGAACATCATTTTCAGGGGCCGCCAATTGTTAATCCATAGATTTTGAGTAAAGCTTTAAGAGAGAAAATAGAGAAGGGCTATTAGAGGTTTTGGGATTAGGTGTAGGTTACCTAGCACTCTAGCTAGATCTTGGAAAGAGAGGTTTTGGGAAGGGGTTCCTACTCTCATCCTAGTCTTCCTGAAAGAAGAAGATCGGCCAAGGATCCCGAAGAGCTAGCACTTCGAGGGAGTTGATTAGAGTCGAGCCCAGGTGTGGATTTTTTGTAGAGGCCAGATGTGTGTGTGGCTCGAGCACCCTCTTCCTTCTCACAGCACTTCCACTGCTTCTCTCAGAGATATAAAGGTATGATACTTTTATATATATTCTCTTGCTTTTGATGTTATATGCATACTAGATCTTTATGCTAGTTCCTATTGCGGGCAGATAAGTAGATTGTTTTGATCTATCTACCGAGCCTTCCGCTTTGCATGCTTTAAAATTATTTTAAAATTCATATCTTTCTATCCTATTTTCTTGCATATTGTATACTAGGTGTATTGGTGCTTTTCACCTTCAATGGTATCAGAGCAATAGGTTTCTTTTTTTTAGTATAATGATTCTCGCATGCTAATAACATCCTTCTTAAGTACTTGGATTGAGTGTTTCACCATGGCCGTCTGGTCATAGGAGAGAAATAGGACTGTAAGACCCTCTCTTCCCATTCAATAGGATCTCCTATGGCATGTAGGGGTGCCGCTGTGATTGACTCTTGAAAAGAAAAATAAGAAGAAAGAATATTGTAGATTAAAAATGTTTTAATCTAATGAAATAATCATAAAACAACATTAGATAAGATCTAAAATGATTGTTTTGATATGTTTTGTTGAATGTTTGGAGAAACATTAGTTTTGAAGTCATTGTGTTTTAATTGCCTCTGGCTGTGAGTCGACACTTGGCCTTTGAAGTGTCGACTCATGAAAAAATTTTCTGAGATCTGGTTTATGTTTTTCTTCTGAGACAGGTTGTAGTGTCGACACTTGACCCTGTAGAGTCGACACTTGATCCTGAAGTGTCGACACTTGACCCTGAAGTGTCAACACTTGACCTGTGAAGTGTCGACACTTGAGTGCATGCCAGAAAATATATTGTTCTATTTTCTGTTCCTTGTCTCAGGCCTTGAGTAGACACTTTCTCCTGATGTGTCGACACTTGGGCTGAAAAATTCTAAAAAATAGTGAATTCAATTTCTTTTTATAAAATTATTTTACATTTATAAATTAAAATTATTTTAATTTTTTTAAGGTTATTGAACTTAATTTTGAATTAAGAATGACTAAGAACTCTAGGAATGTGATTCAAAGATGTGAAGTCATTTCAATAAGCCTTAAGGGTCATGGGTTGGCTTCTATTAGGTCCTTAATTGAGTTAGACCAAGTTTAGATGCATTGGACTAATTAGAGAACTAATCTAATCAAATATTGAGTTAGGATTTCTTCTCTAGATCTATCTAATAGTTAGATTGATTAGTCCATAGTCTAAATGGACCTAATTTATGGCTCGGTGGAAAGCTCGAGTCTTTAGGCTAGTCTAATCGAGTCTGATGAACTGATTGGTGTCGAGGTAAGCTTCGCATTGTGATCATGGTTCTTTGGGGCTACCTCTTACCTGGCCAACTCTGTTGGTGTCTAAGGCAAGATGGTTAATGGCGGAACCCAACCCATGATCTCACTTACCTAGTCAATATGGTCAATCAGGATTGATTAGATAGCTCATTGACTCGTGTTAACCCTTCTCACCCAAGATTAATCAGTCTTGACTGATTTTAGGTGCCCATGGATCATTAATTATGTGTAACCCTCGGTTACTGATGTGGTCAGTGATAGGTTGATCCATGTCTTCTCATCTCTTCATCTATCACATTAATTAAAAACCCTCTAAATTTTTAGGTCCTTAAAAGGACAAAGTTACAGGGATAACCAGTCCTAGCCTCCCATTAAATAGGATGGTAATGTGTCCAGTAGTTCGGTGTTCATCGGCAGATCCTAAGATCGGGTGTTCATTGGGCTAATGGAATTGTTGTTTCTAATATGATGGCTCAGTGCGACTCTCTTAATGGTGGTTAGGTAGGCTGGCCAAAGTCGAGCTTGACTATTCATTAGTTAGAAGCATTAATTTTTGTCATGTTAATGGTTGGACCTAACCAGGACCTTCAATAGGAGGCCCAAAGGTCGATTAAAGTGCTCCTTGGGGCAAAACCCAATTACTAGAGGTTACTTTCAGAAGTAATCGGTTAAAGAACCTACCTTTAGATACGCATGGGTGGGCCAGTAAAAGTTAGGCTCATGTGTTGTCTATTGGACTCTAGTACCCATTAATGAATTAAAGTAATTCCTCGGATTGGAGCTAGAGGCTACCAATCTGTACAAAATAGTGGGAGGGACCTTTAGACTAAAGTCCATGTGTTTAGGTTAATCATTCATATACACTAATTAGCTTTGGTTTTCCTTTCAGATGTCTTCTAACCTGTCACTCTGGTCTCTTCTCGACAACAAAAAACTCAATGGACCCAACTTTGATAGCTGGTATCGAAGGCTTATGATTGTTCTGGAGCATGAACAGATCCTGTATGTGATATCAGATCCGGCACCTGAGATCCCTGCTGCCATTGCTCGGGGTTCAGTCAGAGACACTTATCAGAAGTGGCTCTCTGACAGGACCACTGTCTGATGCATTATGTTAGCAATGATGAATGACGAGTTCGGTCACAAATTCGAGGAAGCCCAGCCGAAAGAAATCCTTCAAAGGTTCAAGGAGTCTTTCAAGATACCAGACGATGTTGAGAGGTACAGGGTCTCCTATGCCATCTATAATGCATGGATTCATGATGGGGCCTCGGTCACTAATCATGTATTGTACATGATCGAGCACTTGGGCAAGCTTTGATGTCCCTTGCATTAAACAGCTTGGGAAAGATGCAATTTTGAATTCTCTCCCCTCCTCCTATCTAGACTTTCTCGATCATTACATAATGAATAAGCTTGTAGTTAAATACCATGGTCTGTTGGGGTTGCTGCAGATGACGCGGCACGAAGAATAGAATGCAATCTAAATGATGGATTGAGAAATGAGAGCAATGAATCCTATTAACAGGTACTAAATTTCAGATCAAAAGTACTAAGGTAAAGCTATGGAAGGAGCACTGAAATTTGGAACTTACGCTGCGATGTAGTTATTTAAATACTAGAGAAGATTAGGGCTAATGAATATTGAATTTAAAATTTAGCAACGATCTTCAATAACTCAGACTTAAGAGATTAGGAGGTGTTATTTACCCAAGATGATCACTCCCTGGTAGATCCATTGAAGCTCTTAGACGAACTAGCCCTGAAGTGGAAGATTGGCATTCCAAAGAAACTAGTTTCATTCAACATTGATCTTTGGCAAGAGAACCCTTTCTTGAACTCCGAATCATAGAAGGATCCTGCACAATGAACGGGTTAGACTGGGACCAATTTGAAAGATATCAAAACAAAGAAACCAAACAGGCAAGAGAACTTCGATGGAGGCATGGATCCCTAAAGGTGGATGTTGGCGTTGGACACTTGAAAGCTTGAGAAGAGAAAATCAAACATACCCAAAGAAAACAAGAGGATACTACCAAAAAAACACCTTCTTCAACTACTACTTCTCTTAAATTTCATTTCATCCAAAAAGCTTTTTCTTTTACCATGGGCGTACAAGAGGCTTTTAATGGCCTTTCAATCAATTTGAAATTTCCCATATCATGGAGAAATATTAGGGGGGGTACATGAAATGTGGAGGATTTGTTGGAGCTGGTTGCATGATTTGTGGATGGAGTTGGCCGCCCTCCTTTGAATTTGAAAACACTCCTTGGTCGACCACTTGTAGCTTTCATGTAATTTAAAATTTGAATGATGCCACATGGCAGGTGAGGTGGCAATGATGTGGCATGGCAAGGTGGCATGGTGACATGGCGCATTCTTCTCCATGGTGCCCCTTGGAGATGACATGGCAAAGGTGATGTGACGTCCTCTGGTGATGAGTTGGCACCGGTGGTCCATGATGATGTGGCATTCCAAGAAAAGCTAGTCTGGCCCAATTTCAAGTAGCTCTTGAACTTGACTCAGTACAAAGCCAATTGACTCTAATTGAACTCTTAATTGAATTCTAATTGAACTTTAAAACCCTAAAAGAAAATAAAACAGGACTCATACAAGACTTGAGTTCCTAGTCTCAATCCATAAAGAACTTGGTATTAGTTTGAAGCTTCTTCTTTCTGAGCCTGGTGCCCCCACCAATTCTTCCCGGGTGGGAGGAACTCGACCCTGTCGAGTATGGTTCACCCTGGCTTTGATATTGTTCAAATAAGTCCGGGTCCAGTCGTTGCAGGTCCACTCTAGCGATTCAGGAGTCGTCAGATTTTGGTCTCCCTTGCCAACAGACCAAATATCGATAGTAATCCTTGTTTCTGGTAGTGACAATCTTATTATCCAGGATTTGTTCAGTTTTCTCTCATTTTTGAGGAATGGTTGTTTGTGGATACTCGGGTAATGGTTCACTCTCAAAAATATGGTCTGTCCCAAAAGGCTCACTAGGTATCATCATGGGTTCCTTATATTCTATCAAGTCTGAGACATTGAAGGTCGGGTTGATACCTAGGTCTGAAGGTAATTCCAATATGTAAGCATTAGATCTAATCTTTTTTAGGACTTTAAAGGGGCTTGCACCACGGGTATGTAGTTTCTTGGAAGTCTCGGATGGGAATATGATCTCTCTCATAGAATTCCTTGACTTCTTTCTTGAATTAGTCCTATGTTTATAGGATTCATTGCTCAAATTTATTTCATGATGCAAATCCTCAACATGCTATGCATAGGACTCAGCAGACTCAGAAACTTACACAAGCACTTACGAAATGCAGACTGAACTAGGCTTCCTTATTGAGAGAAATTTTATTGGACTCTCTAGGGCCTAAACCTAACAGATTAATAACTCTCTAGGTTTGACCCTGGTCTGGTATGCACATGAGAATTTACCATGGGTTCCTAGCAAATGCCATAAGGTTTTCCCAAAGTAGGTAGCAAAAGGAATAGGCTTTAAAGGCTCATGCAACCTAGTAATCTCATCAAAATGAAACTTAATGGCTCCAAAATTAGGATAAGACTTAAGGAAAGGTAGGAAATAGGAATCCGAGTCTTGGGGTAATTTAGAAAAATCTTGAAACAGTCCTTGGTTACTCATGATGACCTTAAGATTTGAATATTGATCTATGGGCGGGATGCTTCTAGGTAGCTGAAGGTCATCGGCAAAGTCTTCTAAAATAATGATTGAGTTCTTCTCAGGTAACTGAAGGAGTTCTTGTGTCGAAGCTAAAGTATTGGGTTCTTCCTGAGGGCATTATCTTACGGGAACCAAGTCCTCACTAAATTTTGGTTGTTCTGATGTTTCAGGACTAGGCTTAATAATCTTTTCTTTACCAAAGGTTTCCTCAGGTAAGGTACTAAAGTTGTTCTCTTCACAGTCTTCCCCTTCATATTCATCTATTAAACTTATGTCAGTCTCATACACATATTTACTAGGTTCAGACTTGCCTTCTTCCTTCCCTAGCCCTTCAGTTTGAGGATATCCTAAGTCTTGAGTATTCATGAACTCAACTTGTACTTCAGGGTTCTTACTCCTATCATTCATATGAGCTAATGGGATAGTAGGAGTTGGTTGGTCTAAGTGAAATTATTTAGCCAGAATTTGGTTCAATTGGGCCATTAGATCATTTAGGCCTTTCAGCATGGTTTCAAGATTCGGGTCCATGGCTACACTGGACTGGGTTTGGACTGGTGAATATGAGGCCCCTGATCTAGTTTTCATGTATGCAAGTAGACTCAAGCTCGAGCTAAGGTTTCCTAGACCTAGAACACAAATTAGAGGTCTAATTAAGTGAACCAACTAGCTAGTAGTACTTATGGGACCAAGCCAGGTAGGTGGAGGGGAGTGAAGGTCCCCGATTGCCAACCTTAGACACCAATCTGAGATTGGCCAGGTAGGCGGACCAAATCACAAGCCCTGATGCACCAATCCTAGACACCAAGCAAGTAAGCACACACCAATTAGCTGACACAGTTAACTTGACCCTAACCTGAACCCAACTTGTTGGTGTCCCTAACCCACTAGGGCAATTAACGTTCTACTCAATTTTAATTAACGGGCTGGGATCGATATGCTGGTTGGAGATTTTTGGGCTAGGGACAGGTAATGAAACCCTGACCCTCTGTCAAATTGATGCCCTTAATTTGATTTCTCATGAGATGAATGAAATGCAAAGGTGCTGCAGAAGTGTATTGCAGTTTGAAAGTGGTGTGGAAAACGTGATGAAAAAAAATATCCAAAAATTCTGAAAAATTCACAGAGGATTCCTAATTTATATGTTTCAATGCAGATGAAAGGAATTTTAAAACTAAAATCTGTACTACTCTAAGCAGATCCTACAAAGGAAGATAAATAAAAAGGACAGAACAGAACCCTAATGACAATGTCGAACTGCAAAAATTTTCAATTTTTTTATAATTTTTTTTCTAATGATGAAATTTAATATGGTGATAACTGACTTAAAAAGGAACAAGAAAAAAATATTTCAATAAAAAATTAGTGACTTGCCTTTGGAGCTGCAGATGGATTACAGTAAATAGATGCAAATTTTCAGAAAACAGAACTTAATCAAACAAGTGCAATGGCTTACCCAAACTTCAATCTAAAAAATTCACGTCTGGCCAAGGGCTCATTATTCCCATGGGTCGTGACAGTGTACTGGAGTACACCCGCTTAGGAGGCATGAATTTTAGATCTTTCTTGGATTTAAAGAAAACTATTCTACCCTAATGCAACCATGCTCTGATACCAATTTGATGCGGCACGAAGAAGAGAATTCAATCTAAATGGTGGATTGAGAAATGAGAGCAATGAATCCTATTAACAGGTACTAAATTTCAGATCAAAAGTACTAAGGTAAAGCTATGGAAGGAGCACTGAAATTTGGAACTTACGCCGCGATGTAGTTATTTAAATCTTAGAGAAGATTAGGGCTAATGAATATTAAATTTAAACCTTAGCAACGATCTTCAATAACTCAGACCTAAGAGATTAGAAGGTGTTATTTACCCAAGATGATCACTCCCTGGTAGATCCATCGAAGCTCTTAGACGAACTAGCCCTGAAGTGGAAGATTGGCATTCCAAAGAAACTAGTTTCATTCAACATTGATCTTTGGCAAGAGAACCCTTTCTTGAACTCTGAATCGTAGAAGGATCCTGCACAATGAACGGGTTAGACTGGGACCAATTTGAAAGATATCAAAACAAAGAAACGAAACAGGCAAGGGAACTTCGATGGAGGCATGGATCCCTAGAGGTGGATGTTGGCGTTGGACACTTGAAAGCTTGAGAAGAGAAAATCAAACACACCCAAAGAAAATAAGAGGATACTACCAAAAAAACACTTTCTTCAACTACTACTTCACTTAAATTACATTTCATCCAAAAAGCTCTTTTTTTTTAACTATGGGCGTACAAGAGGCTTTTAATGGCCTTTCAATCAATTTGAAATTCCCTATATCATGGAGAAATATTAGGGGGGGTTACATGAAATGTGGAGGATTTGGTGGAGGATTTGTTGGAGCTGGTTGCATGATTTGTGGATGGAGTTGGCCGCCCTCCTTTGAATTTGAAAACACTCCTTGGTCGACCACTTGTAGCTTTAATGTAATTTAAAATTTGAATGATGCCACGTGGCAGGTGAGGTGGCAATGATGTGGCATGGCAAGGTGGCATGGTGACATGGCGCATCCTTCTCCATGGCGACCCTTGGAGATGACATGGCAAAGGTGATGTGATGTCCTCTAGTGATGAGTTGGCACCGGTGGTCCATGATGATGTGGCATTCCAAGTAAAGCTAGTCTGGCCCAATTTCAAGTAGCTCTTGAACTTGACTCAGTACAAAGCCTAATTGACTCTAATTGAACACTTGATTGAATTCTAATTGAACTTTAAAACCCCAAAAGAAAATAAAACGGGACTCAATAAACATACAGGACTCATACGAGACTTGAGTTCCTAGTCTCAATCCATAAAGAACTTGGTATTAGTTTGAAGCTTCTTCTTTCTGAGCCTGGTGCCCCCACCAGCAGACTTACGAGAAAGACCACCAATTGAATAAAGGGGTGGTGAATCTAGTGGGAGGTTCTTCGGGAGGGCATCATCCCTTTAAGAAAGAAAAGAAAGAAAAATAATAAAGGAAAAAAGGTGCTTAGTGCTTCTGGGCCTAGTCAGTCCAAGAAAGTGAAGGCTGATCAAAGCCAGGCAGAGAGCTTCTTCTGTAAGAAGCGGGGTCATTGGAAGAGGAACTATCCTCTTTATATTGCATCCCTTGATCCAAATAGGTCCAAGAAGAGAAAGCTGCAGGATTTTCCTTGACAAGGTATTTATATGATAACACCTTGTAGTTTCTCTGTTTAAGATGCTACTAACTGGGTATTGGATATAGGAAGTCCAATTCACATTTGCAACTCTTTGCAGGAACTTCAAGTTAGTAGAAGATTCGAGGATGGCGAGAGGTTCTTGAATGTTGGAAATGAAAGCATAGTTCCAGTTCTGGCGTTGGGAGTCCTTAAACTTGTTTTCGAGTCCTGTACTGTCATTTTGAACAAGTGTCATTTTTATCCTTCTTTCATTTTGAATGTCATTTCTATTGGCCAGTTGGCTATGTATGGTTATGAACTATTAATAAAGAATGATATTTGCAATATCATTTTGAATGGTTCTGTAATTTTGAATGGACAAATGCATGAAGGCATCTATGTACTATCGCGATCTATTAGTGTAATGTACACATCTAACAAATGCCCTAGGATAGATAATGTCAGCGAAGCATACATATGGCATTATAGGCTAGGTCATATTAACAGGAACAGGATAAACAAGTTGAAAACCGAGGGTCTCCTCGATTTTAGTGAAGATAGTTCACTTCCAACCTGTCAGCCCTGTCTTCTTCGAAAAATGACAAAGTCACCTTTTACTGGATAAGGTGAATGAGCCAATGAGATTCTGAGTCTGATACATACTGATGTATGCGGACCCATGAATGTTTGTGCCAGGGGAGGGTATGATTATTTCATTACTTTTACTTATGACCTTTCGAGGTATGGTTATGTCTTCTTGATGAGACATAAATCTTAATCATTTGAAATGTTCAAACGATATCGTAATGAAGTAGAAAAACAAACTAGAAAGTATATCAGAACCCTTCGATCTGATCAAGGCGATGAATACCTTTCCGATGAGTTTTTGACATATCTCGAGGAGAATGGGATTCTCTCTCAGTGGACACCTCCAGGGATACCTCAATTAAATGGAGTGTTTGAGAAGAGGAATCGAACCGTGTTAGACATGGTTCGATCCATGATGGGCTTTGCTTCTCTGCCGACATCCTTTTGGGGATATGCTCTAGAATTAGCCTGTTACCTTCTGAATAGGGCTCCAAGTAAGTCCGTTAGTAAAATACCATAAGAGATGTGGACTGGACATAAGCCGACACTTTCATACCTTCGGGTCTGGGGGTGCCCGGCTTATGTCAAACATTTGGAAATTGACAAACTGGTACCTAGGACTGACCGGTGCCTATTTGTTGGGTATCCAAAAGAGTCTAAGGGATAATACTTCTACTTAGCTGAGGAACAAAAGTTGTTCATCGGCCTTTTAGGGCTATCTTTTTGGAAAAGGAGTTCCTTGGTGAAGGGACTGTATTCGCTAAGATTGAACTTATTGAATTCAACAAGTAGAATAACCATCAAACTTAAGAGACAACATAGAATCGGCTGTGATTAGATCACACCCTGAGCCTACTTAGGAACCATTAAGGAGATCCAATAGAGTACCAAGTCAACCAGACAGATACTACGGTTTCTTGGTCCAGGATGGTGATCCCATTGAACTCGATGAGAATAATAAGGATCCGATCACCTATATGGATACGTTGCAGAGGTCTGACTCTAAGAAATGGCTTGGAGCCATGAAATCCGAAATGGAGTCTTTGGAGATCAACAATGTATGGACATTGGTTGATGCACCTGAAGGGATAAAAATCCATTGGGTGCAAATGAATTTTCGAAAGGAAAAGGGGTGCAGACGGAAAGTTGGAGACCTATAAAGCCCATTTGGTTGCCAAGGAATATCATCAATATTATGGTATTGACTATGACGAGACGTTCTCTCCTGTGGCAATGCTCAAATCCATTCAGATTATGCTTGCTTTAGCAGCATACTTTGACTATGAAATCTGGCAAATGGATGTCCGAACAGCTTTTCTGAATGGTGAGCTTGAAGAGGAGGTGCATATGATATAACCTGAAGGGTTCACATCCACAAACGAGTCAAAGGTGTGCAAACTTTATAAGTCCATCTATGGACTGAAGCAAGCATCAAGAAGTTGGAACATGGATTTGATAAGTATATCAAGTCATATGGCTTCATTAGGAACGGAGAAGAACCTTGCATTTATAAATGGGCTAATGGTTATGTGATTGTATTCCTTGTGCTGTATGTGAATGATATTCTTTTAATAAGGAATGACATCCCAGCACTGCATGGAATAAAGGTCTGGTTATCATCTCAGTTCTCTATGAAGGATTTGGATGAAGCCTTTTATATACTAGGGATGAAGATCTATAAAGATAGATCTAAGAGGCTTCTGAGTCAAGTTTATGAACATCGATACCATGCTAAAATGGTTCAGCTTGGAGAATTCCAAGAAGGGCTATCTCCCGATAGGTATTGGAATTGATCTCTCCAAAAGAAATTATGTGATAACTCTTGAGGAGAGAGAGTGCATGAGTAGAATCCCATATGCTTCAACAGTAGATTCTATCATGTATGCCATGACATGTACTAGACCAGACGTTGCATACTCACTATGTGTAGTGAGCAGATACCAGTCTGACCCAGGTGAAGCTTATTAGAAAGTGGTGAAGACCATCCTTAAGTATATGCAAAATACTTAGGACCAATGCCTAATTTATGGAGAATCTGACTTGAAACTTGTGAGGTATACTGACTCCAGTTTCTAGTCAGATAAAGATGATAGCAAAAGTGCGTTAGGATTTATCTTTACCCTAAACGAAGGAGTTGTCTGTTGGAAAAGTTTCAAGCAGCCTACTATGGCGGACTTAGTGTGCGAACTAGAGTACATTGCAGCATCAGATGCAGTGAAGGAAGCTGTGTGGTTGCGGAAGTTCCTTGGTGAGCTGGGAGTGGGACCTTCCCTAAATGGTCTTGTTCAGGTGTACTGTGACAACACTGGAGCTATTGCTCAAGCCAAAAAGCCGAAGTCTCATCACCGTACAAAGCATATTCTACAGTGCTATCACCTTGTACAAGAGATTGTGGAACGAGGTGACATTGACCTTCTAAAAATCGATGGAAAGGAAAACTTGGCTAACCCCATCACTAAAGCCATCGGAGTTCAAGAGTTTGACTGTTGTAAATGAAAAATGGGAATGAGATTCTGTATTGATTAGCTTTAGTCCAAGTGGGAGTTGTTGGGAATTGTATCTCAAAGCCAATCGTCTAGGCTGTAGACGGTTGTGCTATCTTGTATTTTGTATATGAATTCTTTTAATAAATAAAAGTTATTTATTTTGGCTGTTCATCATATTTACATTTTCCTGTAAAGAACTCTTGTGTGATGGAGTCCTTAGAACTACATTGTTTGATATAAAGAGGATATATCAAATAGTTCTTAAACTGGTTCACAACCAAATGATATATTGTTATAGGACAATAATGTATCCAGTGTAGGTTGTTGTATGTCACATTTGTTGGTTATCTCTTAACTAAGGAGTGTGGAGACACTAGTGTGACATGCAAGTGAAATGTGTGATATTTCACTGAACGTGACCATCTACAGAGCTCCCTTCTGCCAAAGGGTTGCTCGCGAAGGGATATCGGTATATGTGTCCCTTAGACCTGAGGTCACCATGGCAGCTTGCAAGCAACTTACTATACATTGGTACCGGACTACCTGGATTTCTAATTCGGTGATGGAAGGTTTCTAGGTATGGTCAAGTACTTATGGAGCGATGGTGGATCAAGATGGAATTGACCTCTCCAAATAGTTTGGAGTGAATGACTCACTATATTTCAATTCAGCAAAATCTTGGCTAGGGTAGTTTTTGTGAGGAGTCACAGAACTTGTGAGGTTGAGATATGATCTGCATAAACCAAATTAGGATTAGCAATCGAACCCGATGCTGAGCATTCTAAGGTCAAAGGGATGAATTATATGGCAACCATATGCCAGAGGTTCTTGTGAGGAGCTCTACATCTTCGACCTATCCGGACGTCGGGTATCATTGCTAGATGAAGACTTTGACTAGTATTAGAAATGTTCCAGTGCTACCGGCTTAGTGTTCAAACCTATAGGGTCAAACACCATAGAGGATTTCTATCTGATCTTTTGGCTAATTAGTGATTAAGAATCGTTTGCCATCACCGGAAATCAATATGATTAACTTTGTTCCAAGTGTAGACACTTGGAATTTTGCAGGTGTCGACACTTGGTGAAGTGTCGACACTTGGCAATTTTCGAGTGTCGACACTTCCTATGACGAACAGAATTATGGAAAGAAATTCATGGGAGGATTTTGGGCAAGTTTTGACCTAGTTTGAACTTCGAATTGAAACCAGTTTTGGCTCCAAGGTTTTATGATATGAAGGTCATACTTTCCTCTTTGGGTTGGACCCATTTTGTATGACCTTGATCCTCTCCCCCATTTTCTCCCCTCATCTCTCCTCCTTCCTCTTTCTCCCTCCCCCTACTGCCTCTACAAATGAACATCATTTTTAGGGGCTGCTAATGGTTAATCCATAGATTTTGAGTAAAGCTTTAAGAGAGGAAATAAAGAAGGGCTGTGGGAGGTTTTGGGATTGGGTGTAAGTTACCTAGCACTCTAGCTAGATCTTGGGAAGAGAGGTTTTGGGAAGGGGTTCCTGCTCTCATCCTAGTCTTCTTGGAAGAAGAAGATCAGTCAAGGATCCTAAAGTGCTAGCACTCCGAGGGAGTTGATCAAAGTCGAGCCCAGGTGTGGATTTCCTGTAAAGGTTAGACTCGTGTGTGGCTCGAGCACCCTCCTCCTTCTCACAGCACTTCCACTGCTTCTCTCAGAGATATAAAGGTACGGTACTTTTATATATATTCTCTTGCTTTTGATGTTATATGCATGGTAAATCTTTATGCTAGTTCCTATTGCGAGCATATCGATAGATCATTTAGATCTATCTACCGAGCCTTCCACTGTGCATGCTTTAAAATTATTTTAAAATGCATATCTTTCTGCCCTATTTTCTTGCATATTGTATGATAGGTGTAAGTTCTTTTCACCTTCACTTGATGCAATCTAAAACAATCAGAGAAATAAAAATATTTTATATATATTTTGTGAAATGATAATTAGGTTTAGGTTGATTTGGTTAGCAATCAAATTGGGCTAGGGATTTGTTGACCCCACAAGTGATTTTGATGATAACCAAACATTGGAGCATTTATTTATTTTTTTAACTACTCTTCAAGTGGTTTACAAGTTTTTGTAGGATAATTTATTTGTTCAAACTTCAACTCCTACATTCATACTTCTTGTTTTGAGTTGTGTTGTAATCTGATTTTTTTTTATAGAAGAACCCAATGAAAAAGTTAAGAAAAATCATGTAAAAAGGGTTACTTCTATGTGTGTGTCTGCCTTAAATTTATTTTGTGTTGGTTTGCATGAAAAGTGTAAGAGTATTGGTGAGAGTTTTCTTGAAGTTTAAGTTGTAAAAATACTGAAGAAGTCACTCGAGTCGACCAAGCACAATAAAGAGCCGACTCCACCTAATGGCATGCAAAAAGGATTCTGGCACGCAGCAATCCGAGCCGACTCGTAGGTAACCGAGCTGACTCGCATAAATCCAAGTCGACTAGAATAAGACCGAGCTGACTCTTCCAGAGACCAGTTTTGATGTTTTCTGAGGACAAGCCAGGCGAGTCGACCCGAACCAGAAAGAGCAGACTATGCCAGCATAAATTTTGATGACATAAATAAACAAGATGACCTGATCTGCAATGAGCCGACACTTCCAGAGTAAAGATTTCCAATTCTGAGAAGAAGAGCTGACCAAAGTTCAAGCGAGCCGACCCCTCGAGTTCAATGTGTTCAAAGACAGAAGTTCGAGCTGACCCGAGCTATCAAGAGCCGACTCGTCCACAGTGAAGTTTTGCACCATGAGACAAAGAGCCGACTGCACTGAAGAATTGGCACTCTACCTATCGACTCAAAGGATCTAAGCCGACTCGAAGGATCCGAGCTGACTTGAAGGAATCCAAGCCAACTCGATTATCGCTTTCAAGTACATAACGGCTAGTTCCAGAATTTATTTTTGAATGCCAAAAGGTGCTCCAATGGTCATATATCACATCCCAATGATCTACAATGTCTCAAACTATCTTTGGAGTGATGGAAGACCATATATTTGAGAGATTTGAACTTCTTTGAAGTAAGAAATAAGAAGAAGAATGGGTTTATTGAATATCTAACCTACCAACAAGCAAGAGATCACAAAGAGCATTCAAGTCAGTCTTCAAGTCTTCACCAACTTTGATCTAAAGCTTGAAGCACTTTGGAAAGAAGCCACTGAAGCAATTAAAGCTCATTGCAGTGCAATCCAAGTGGACTTCTCTCAAGCTGCACCGGCAACTATCTGACAACTAGAGTTTGTCATTATTGTTCCATTTATTTCTCAATTCATTCTTGAATTGTTTGGGTTATTGGTGAGCCCATTTGAAAAGCCAAATAGGTTCTTGGTGAACCTTTGATAAAAACAAAGTGTTGGGTTCTTGGTGATCCTGGTAAAATAAAGTTAGGTTCTTGGTGATCCTGTGAAAACCAAGTTGGGTTTCTTTGGTGATCTTGTTTAAAACCAAAGGGTGTTGGGTTTTCTTCGGTGATCCCGTTAAAACCAAAGTGTAGAGGTTTTGGATTATAATCCTGTAAAACAATCCTACTATATTCGGGTATGAATACAGTAGAAATCCCATGTTGTATCTTGGATAGTGGATGTAAGAGCTGGGTTGCTCCGAGCCACTATAATTTTTGTGTGTGTAGTGATTCTCTGATCTTATTTAGCTTCTGCAAATTATTATTTTGCCACAGCACCTAATACTTTAAAATAGATTTTAATTGCACATTATCTACTTAACTTTTTTAAAATTTTCAATTCACCCCCCTCTTGAGTAGCCACCTGGGCAACAACTGGTATCAAAGCAGTGTCTCTGATTACATTAGAGTAAAGATTGATAGCTCATCCCATGAGTACATCCTTGGCTGAAGGCCCGTCAACTAATAGACTTCCACTCTTCACATGCACAAATTATTCTTATTGGAAGGCTAGAATGAAAATCTATATACAAGCTGTTGATTTTCAATTATGGAAGGTCATTCTTAAAGGGGCACATGTTCCCATGATGAAAATTGATGGCATGGATGTCCCTAAGCCTGAAGAGGAATGGGATGAACACGACATGAAATTAGGGTAATTAAATGCCAAAGCCATGAACTTGCTATACTGTTCTTTGGATTCAAATGAGTTTAATCGAATTTCCACTTGCTCTTCAGCAAAGAAAATTTGGGATAAACTTGAGGTGACCCATGAAGGAACTTTCTAAGTGAAGACTTCAAAAATTAATCTTTTAGTAAATAATTATGAACTATTTAAAATGAAACCTAATGAAAATATTTCTGCCATGTATACTAGATTTACAGATATTATTTATGGTTTGAAAATTCTTGGCAGGGTTTACTTAAATGCTGATCTAGTACAGAAAATATTGAGATCACTTCCTAATAAATGGGATCCTAAAGTTAGGGCCATCAAAGAAGCTAAAGATCTAAATACTTTATCCATGAATGAATTAATGGACTCTCTCATCACACAAGAATTAGCCATGCAGCAAAGAATAGATGATGATCAGAAAAAGAAAAAAACTATTGCATTCAAGACTGCACTGGAATCAAAGAATGATGAAGAGACGGAAGATGACTATACCTCCTCTAAAGACGTTCTAGAAGATGAAGATATTGCAATGGTCGTGAGGAGATTTAGAAAGTTTATGGGAAAGAAGAAAGGAAGATTTAACAGAAAATTCCATAAACATGGAGAATATTATAAGAAAAAGGACAAGGATAAAGATAAAGAAAAGGAACAAGTCCCCACCTGCTATGAATGTAAGAAACCAGGGCACATTCATCCAGATTGTCCATTATTGAAGAAATTTTTTAAAAAGAAGAAAAGAAAGCAATGGTTGCCACATGGAGCGACAATGAAGAATCCACCTCAACTGAAGAGGAAGAGACCATGAAAATAGCTAATCTATGTCTAATCGGTCTTGAGGATGAGGTAACATCCCCCAATGCTCAAATTGCATTTACATTTGAAGAGCTAAATTCTATATTTCATGATCTTTTATCTGAATTTAAGAAAACTGGAGTAAAGATTAGATCTCTAAAGAATACTAATAATTCTTTACTCAAAGAAAAAGAAGAGATTTCAGAAAATAATATCATGTTGCAAAAAGAACTTCACATCTTTTTTGAAAATTGTAATAGAAAACTGAAAATAATGATTTTCATGACAAAAAGAATGTTTTGTTAAATGAAAATAATGAGTTGAAA
Source organism: Areca catechu (assembly GCA_021397845.1). NCBI lineage: Eukaryota > Viridiplantae > Streptophyta > Magnoliopsida > Arecales > Arecaceae > Areca > Areca catechu. The sequence continues at coordinate 73,525,451 of CM038044.1, read as the reverse complement.
AAAGAGGTTGAAAAAGTCAAGCCACTTGTTGGAAAACTAACACTATCTTCTAACAAGCTTGAGTTGATTCTTAAAGAATAAAGAATTTCTGGTAACAAGGCTGGGATTGGTTTTAATTCTTCAAATTCAAATTATATTTCAGCAAATACTTTTGTGAAACAAAATGATTTTGTTCCAAAGTTTACTTTTCAAAAAGCTTTTGAGAGAAAAGGTTCTACTTCCATTTTGAAAGCTACTTTGTATGTTCCTAAAAACTCAAATACAAAACCTGCTATTTCTGCATCTCATGCATCTAGAATTTCAAAGCATAAATCTTTTCAGAATTCTAGAATCAAATATTTTTCTTGCAAAAAACTAGGACATAAAGCTTTTGAAGGTAATATCATTAGAAATGTCCATAATAAATCAAGAAAGATTTGGGTTCCCAAAGGAACCACCTCAGCTAACCTGCAAGGATCCAAGATAGCTTGGGTACCTAAATGAACTCCCTGATTGTCTTGCAGGAATATCTTGTAGCCAAAAAACTAAAGAAAAGATGGTATCTTGACAGTGACTGTTCAAGGCATATGACGGGTGACAAGGATCAGTTCATCATCCTATAAATGAAAGAAGGAGGTATGGTTATTTTTGAAGACAATGGCATGGAAAATATAATCGAAATTGGTAAGATCAAAATAACCCCCTATACTTTCATTAAAAATGTATTGCTACTAGATAAATTGAAGCACAACTTATTGAGTATTAGTCAACTTTGTGATAAAGGCTTCAAGGTTATCATTGAATCATCTATGTGTATAGTAATAAACTCTCTTGATTCTAGTAGTAAATTTATTGGACATAGACTTGAAAATATATATGTGGTAGATCTGAATAATCTTGCCATATTAAGCAGTTCCATTTTAGTTGCAATGAATGCTAAGACCAAGGAATCTTATTTATTATGGCATAAACGATTAGTTCATGCTAGCATGCATACTATTGCCAAGTTAATTTTCAAAAATTTAGAGAGAGGCATGCCTAAGTTTAAAGTAAATTTTGATCATGTTTGTGATGCATGCCAAATGGGTAAACAAACTAGGGGGAGATTTAAATCTAAAAATATGATTTCAACTACTAGACCTCTAGAACTACTTCACATGGACTTATTTGGACCAACTAAGACTATAAGCCTAGGAGGTATGAAATTTACCCTTGTGATTGTAGATGATTTTTTTAGATTGTAGATGTTTTTTTTATATTTACATGGATTTTGTTTATTGCTCATAAAAATAAAACCTTCAAAGTATTTTGAAAATTTTATAAAAAATTTTGAAATCAGAAAAATCTTTCAATAATTTCAATTAGGAGTGATCACGGCACTGAATTTGAAAATCGGTTTTTCGATGATTATTGCACTGAAAATGGCATTGATCATACTTCTCTGCTCCTAGGACACCATAACAAAATGGTGTTGTAGAGAGAAAAAATAGGACTTTGAAAGAAATGGCCCGAACAATGTTATATGAAGGTAATCTTTCAAGGTACTTTTGGATAGAAGCATTGAACATTGCTTGTTATATTTTAAAATGCGTTTTGATCCATCCTATTTTAAAGAAAACCTCCTATGAGCTTTGGAATGAAAAGAAACATAATATCAATTATATTCATGTGTTTGGATGTAAATGCTTTGTGCTTAATAATGGTGAAGATAATCTAGGAAAATTTGATGCTAAATCTGATGAAGCAAATTTTCCTGGTTATTTATTACATAGCAAAGCATATAGAGTATTTAATAAGAGGACTCTTACTGTTGAAGAGTCAATGCATGTTATTTTTGATGAAACTAACCCTTCACCTTCTAAGAAAAAAGAGTGTATAGATAATGATGTAGGTACAATTTAAAAAGAGGTGGAAGATATGAGCATAAAAGAAAGACCAATTGAAGAATGAGAAGAAACGGTAAGTAAGGATCATACATATTTACCAACAGAATAGAGGTACGCTACTTCTCATCCTAAAGAATTAATTATTGGTGGTCCTTCACAAGGTATTAGGACTAGGTATGCACATAGAACTGCACATGACTACATAGCTTTTATATCACAAATAGAGCCTCATACCATAGAAGAAGCTGAAAATGACCCAAACTGGATGATGGTTATGCATGAAGAATTGAACCAGTTTGAAAGAAATAAGGTTTGGACATTAGTTGATAGACCTAAAGACCACCCAATCATAGGAACCAAATGGGTCTATAGGAACAAATTAGATGAACAAGAAATGTCATTAGAAACAAAGCTAGATTAGTGGCTAAGGGATATAATCAAGAAGAAGGCAGTGATTTTGATGAAACATATGCACCCATAGCAAGACTAGAAGCCATTAGATTACTTCTTGCATTTGCTTGCTACATGAATTTTAAACATTTTCAAATGGATGTAAAAAGTATATTTTTAAATGGTTTTATCTCCGAACAAGATTTTATAGAATAACCACTGGGTTTTGAAAATCATGCTTTTCCAAACCATGTGTTTAAATTAAATAAAGCTTTATATGGTTTGAAATAACCACCTAGGGCCTGGTATGATATACTTAGTACTTTCTTGATTGAAAATGATTTTTCAAGAGAAAATGTTGATAAAACCCTTTTCATCAAAAAGAAAAACAATGACATATTAGTTGTACAAATTTATGTTGACGATATTATATTTGATGCAACTAATGAAAGTTTTTGTGAAGAATTTGCTAAGTTAATGTAGGAAGAATTTGAAATAAGCCTAATGGATGAACTTAACTACTTTCTCGAACTTCAAGTAAAACAAACAAAGGAAGGGATCTTCATCAACCAAGCCAAATACACCAAGGAAATAATCAAAAAGTTTTGTATGGAGATGAGCAAACAAATGAGCACACCCATGAGCCTATCTTGCAGATTGGACAAAGATGAAAATGGATCCAATGTTGATCAAAAGCTCTATAAAGATATGATCGGATCCTTATTATATTTAATTGCAAGTAGATCGGATATCTTGTATAGCATATGTGTATGTGCTAGATTTCAATGTAATCCCAAAGAATCGTATATGCTTGCTGTTAAAAGAATATTGAGATAATTGAAAGGTACAAGTAATCTAGGTCTTTGGTTTTCAAAACAATCACCTTTGAATTTAATTGGATTTTCGGATGCTGATTATGCTGGTTGTAGAATTGATAGAAAGAGCACTAGCGACACATGCCAATTTCTAAGGTTGAATTTAATCTCATGACACTATACGAAACAAAACTCGGTAGCACTTTCAATTACAGAGTATGTTGCTGCAGGGAGTTGTTGTGCATAAGTGTTATGGATTAAACAACAACTAGAAGACTTTGGTGTTACACAATGCAAAATTCCTATCAAGTGTGATAACACAAATGCTATAAATTTGACCAAAAATCCTATTCAGCATTTTAGGACTAAGCATATAGAGATTAGACACCATTTTATTAGAGATCATGTTTTGAATGGTGACATTGAATTAGAATTTATCCCAACTGAAAAATAATTAGCTGACATTTTTACCAAGCCACTGAATCAGGATAGATTTAAATTGCTTAGAGGAGAATTAGGACTTTGTGATCCTTTCTAGAACACATTAACGTAATTTCCTTCCAAATTAAGGAAGAATTATCTAGAAAACCTCCTATAACTATTCATGATTGTTGAACAACTTTCCTTGAAATTTTATTGAATCGAAATCAAATTCTGAATTATTTTGTTTTTTGTGAAAAGTTTCTATTTGAGTCGACTCAAGCAATTTTTGCTCTGGTAGAGCCGGCTCGAATATTCGAGTTTTCTGCTCTTGCTTTGGTTGAGCTGACTAGGTCAACCTGAAGTCTTGCCTAGCCGACTCGGTGTTCTGATTATTCTGAGTTCGCTCTGGTCGAGCCGACTTGGATGTTTCTAGGGTTGAGCTAGCCGACTCGAATATCGAGAAATCACTGGTTAAATAGTTCCGAGTAATCTTTTCTCGTACTTCACTCTTTCTATTTAACTTCAAACTCACTCTACTCCACTCGGAACCTTTTTCAATCTCTCAAAAACCATTCACCGAAACCTTGATTTCCTTATTCCTACACATTTTGTTGAAATGGCTCCAAGGAGATCTGCATGGAAGATTCCTCAAGCAGCAGAATCAAGCAAACACAGTGAAGATCTAAAGAAAAAGGGAGAAAAGAGAAAGAGGTCCACTCCTAAACAATGAGAAGAAGAAACATCCTCTCCGACTGGGAAATCCACTTCAATGGCTAATAGGCCTGTTACTTGCGGAAGAAGGATTGATTTCTCCTTCCTTGAAGAAATGAAAATGAAGATAGGGAGATGGATGGACAACCAAGGTTGGAAATATTTCTGCTCACTGGATATTCTGACCTACCCTTCTTTGGTACGAACTTTGTATGATAACCTAGTTCTTCAAGAGTACCATTTGGAATCAACTATTAAGGGAGTTAAAATCATTATGGATGAAGAAAGGTTGGGCAACTTACTTCAAATGCCAACGGATGGTGCCACCGAGCTTACCCTAACTGACAAAGAATGCACATTGAAGCTCATTTTGGAAAAAGAAGATGTAAGCTTCGTCCAACATGTTCAAGACAACATGCTATCAAAGAAAATGAGACTTCTTCAAAACATGGTTAGTAGGATTTTCCTTTCCATAACCGGTCGCTTCGATTGGGTGAGTGAAAAGGACATGACTTTTATGGGACATCTGATTGAAGAAGAACCTCTTAACCTTCCCTTCATCATGATGATTCAAATGAGAGAAGCAGTTAGAAAAGTTAAAGCATGCTTGCTATACGGTATGGTTTTCACCTTACTATTTGAAGAAGCTGGAATTGATCTAACTGATGAAATAGGCAAGCTTCTACATCACTCAGACACTTATTCCTCAAATTCTCTTAAAAGAATGGGATACATATTGCAAGGAGTATGGATAAAGAAGATGTCTAGTCAGATTGCTGCTACTTCCTCAGATGATGATGAACCTACTGATGTTGAAGCCAACAAGTCTAGAAACAAGGTGAAGACAAGTCTGAAGATATAATGATTACTCCATCTGAACTTAAAAAGTTAATATTTAAAAGGATGGAAACTATTTTTGATTCACTGACAAGTCACATAAATTTTGCACTGGATGATTTACAAAGATAAGTTAATGCTAGCTAGCAGAAAATGACATCAGAACAGCAACTTCACAATGAGAAAATGGAAAAGGAAATGGAGAATTTTAAAGAAGAAATCAGAAGTATCCTCCATCAATCTTCAAAGGAAACTTTCACTGATGAGGACACTCCTGTACAGATCAACAAAGAGTCACTTGAGACTCCTGTTCAACCTTCTCCTGTTCCTTCATCTGATCCACCTTCAATCAAACCTAAACATGTTGAGACCAAGAAGAAGTCAAAGACGAAGAAGACTAAGACACCTAGAGCCCCAGTTAGAACTAGATTCAGGGATTTAAGGTTTAAACCCCTGAATTCCAAAACCTCTGACAAGGTTAAAGAAGTTGGCTCCTCTTATTCTATGGAAGAAGAAGAATAGGTTGATTAGCTAGTCTTTTGGTTGTATTGATCACATCTTTGAACTTCTAACTTTTTACAATATGAATGCTTCACTTTTTATCTTACTGAATGATTGTACTTTCTTTCATACTTTGTATGGAATATTTCTTAATGAAATGAAAGATCTTTTAGTAATTTTTATTGTTATCATGAGTTATCCTTCTAATCATACAATGTTTTTGATATAACTGTAATGAATTTTAATTAAAATTTCTAATTTGAGAAAGTAAAATTATCTCAAACAAATATTAAATACTTTCTCAATCTATTTCAATATCTGAACTTTATTGAAATACCTTTCTGATTATTTGATAAAAAGGGGGAGAAATGGGAGAAATGGGAGAATAGCATCAATATGATTGAGCTGTCATGAAAATTCTGATATCTATGTTGAGCTTCCTATTTAATTATTCTTAAAGTACATGGAAAGAATGAAAAAGGGGGAGCACAAAAGTGATTGTATTCAAATGGACATAACTGCTATATTACTTTATAACCTAGAGAAAGGGGGAGATTCTCTTGAGAATGGCTTTATCTCTAAACCTTTCTCTTGCTCTGATTGCTTGAAATTAGTCTTAATTCTATCAAATTTTTTTCTAAACTCTGATACTCCATGTTTGTGCTAATTCTGATTTTATGAAGCATGCAAAGTCAAACATTTTAATATACATAAAAGCACTAACATCAATGCTATACAATTTCTTTTCTGGAGCTCTGATACTTATTTACAAACATAGTTAGCTCCAGTACATGTGAATACCTACTTTCAAATACTTTTATACATGTAAATATAAAGAATTTTTCATGTCCAGTATTTTGTCATCATCAAAAAGGGAGAGATTGTTGACCCCATAAGTAATTTTGATGATAACCAAACATTGGAGCATGCATTTATTTTTTAACAACTCTTCAAGTGGTTTACAAGTTTTTGTAGGATGATTTATTTGTTCAAACTTCAACTCTTACATTCATACTTCTTGTTTTGAGTTGTGTTGTAATATGATTTTGTATAGAAAAACCTAATGAAAAAGTTAAAAAAAAATCATGTAAAACGGGTTACTTTTATGTGTGTGTGCACGCCTTAAATTTATTTTGAGTTGGTTTGCATGAAAAGTGTAAGAGTGTTGGTGAAAGTTTTCTGAAAGTTTAAGTTGTAAAAATCCTGTAGAAGTCACTCGAGCCGACCCAGTACAACGAAGAGCCGACTCCACCTCATGGCACACAACAAGGATTCTGGCACGTAGCAATCCTAGCTGACTCGTAAGTAACCAAGCTGACTAGAGTAAATCCGAGTCGACTGGAATAAGTTCGAGCCAACTCTTCTAGAGTCCAATTTTGAAGTTTTCTGAGGACAAGTGAGGCGAGTCGACCTGAACCAGAAAGAGCCGACTCTGCCAGTACAAATTTTGAAGACCTAAGAAAGCAGCCGACCTGATCTGCAACTGTTAGGAATTGTGTCCCAAAGCTAATCTCTTAGGCCGTAGTTGGTTGTGCTGAGCATTGTAATTTGTATATGAATTAACAAAACTTTATTTTGGTAGCTTATCACATTATTCATTTTCCTGTAATGAACTCTATTTATGTGATGAAGTCCTTAGGACTGCACAAACTTTGATATAGAGAGGATATATCGAGTGGTCCTTTAAAAATGTTCACAACCAAAGGATACATTGTACAGGATGGTAATGTATCAAGTGTATGTTATTGCGGTTCACATCATTTGATTATCCTCTTGACTATATGAGTGTGGTGACACTGATGTGATCTGCAAGTGGGATGTGTGACATCTCATTGAACGTGACTCCATGGAGCTCCTTTCTATCAAAGGATTGCTTGCGATTTGAAATGGGTATATGTGTCCCTCCGACCTGAGGTCACCATGGTACCATGCAAGCAACTTCCTTTGCTTTGGTGTCAGACTACCCAAATTTCTAATCCGGTGATGAAAAGTTTCTGGTTACAGACAAGTACTTGTGGAGCAGTGGTGGACCAAGATGAAATTGACCTGTCCAAATTGTTTGGATTGAATGTCTCGCAGTGTCTCAATTTAGCAAATCCTAGACCAGGGTATGAAAGATTGTGCCCTGAACGCCAATTAAAATATTGTATTTCGATCTCAAAATCAATGAATTGACATTATTATAATAAAGGCATTATTTTCATCATACGCTGTGTCTTTATGATTATATGATGAACCCCATAGATTAGGACTATGGTTCTAGGGTTATGATGAGATCATACCAGTGAGACCTAAAGCCTTAAAACCCTAATCTAAAATATTCCTAGTTGATGGGACATTGAGTTGGGGATCAATGTTTCCGGCAAGACTAGCACATCCTATATATGCTTTGTGATGAGGGTGACTGATCTCACAGTCACTTGTGTTTGACACTAATACTAGGATGTGACTGTTCATTAGAGAATGAGTTCACTAAATTGATCCAGATTGAGAATATCTAATGAAACCTTATCTGTTTGTCAATAGATAATTCTCATAATGGGAGTAGTGCATATGGTCCTTTGACCTGAGACTACCATGGTACCTTATATATATGAATCCATACTTTGGTTCGCAATCAATCATGACACTGAGTCATGCACGAGGTGATACTGGGTATGGTGGATTGTTTATGGAGGTTGTGAGTAGGTCAACAAGGAATTGATCAGCCTTAGTAAGAGGGAATTGCATCCAGCTAATTTCAATCAAATGATGGATTCAGGAAATCTTTGATCAAAGTATGAACATTAGAGTTTATTTCTAATGGTTCATTAATGAATCATCATTATAAAGATTGAGCTAGGGATGAATATGAAATTGGATTTGACAAGTATCCATATTTATAATCATTTTCGGGATGCAAGTTGATCAAAGGACTGAATTGCGCGGTAACTCACCACTGAAGGGTATTTTGGTAATTCCACCAAAATTCCACATCTTCCGGGTAGACATGATACGTTGCTAGACGTCAATCTTGTCTTGTAGGTATATGATTGAATTATGATAATTCAAATCAGTTAATTAGAATTAGATTCTAATTGACCAAGTCGAGCTAGTTTGAGTTGACCTAAATCGGCTTAGTTGAGATCTAACCGAATTAAGTCAAATAGCACTCGGACCTACTGCTGGCTAGATGTGGTACCCAATGGGTCACACACAAAAGGTAATTGATGAAGGATTTAATTTGAAATTAAATCATGTTTGCAGGATAAACACACTAGCATGTGTTGCAGACCCAATTTGTATTCGAATCAGATTCGAATTTGGTTCCGAATTAGGCTTAATTGGGTTCTAATTGAACCAGATTAAGGTCTAATTTAATTTTTTGGACATTGGGCTAACCCATGGCTGAACCCAAGAAAATCAAGTGCACTGAGACTCTCTCTCAAAGCCACCCACGCCCTTCCTCACCCGTGCGCGCCAAGAAGAAAAGTCCACGCGTGTGTGGACTTCTCTTCACGCGCGTGTGAAGGAAATACCATCGGAGAAAAATCAATAAAAGGGGGGGCGATTTGGATCCTTGTCTGACATCCTTGGATCTGGATCTGATGGCCAGAAAAATTAAGGAGAAAGATCTGTCACTTTTCGGTCGCAAATCAGTCTCCAAAAGTCGCGATTCTTCCTGAAGTTTTTTCGAGAGTGCTCCTCATCGGAAAAATAAAAATTAAATCGGAGAATCATGATTTTTGGTTGAGGGGACACGTGAGGAATGAGGGATCGTGATTCCTGGGGTTTCAGAGGGTTGCATTGTTTTGAGAAAATGCCCCTCTGAAATCTATAAAAGGGTTTGGGTTCTCGGGGGTTTTCTGACAGATAATAAAATAAGAAATATACAGAGATCATATTCCTCTCCTCCTCTCCGGAATACTCCTTCCCTTTTTGCTTGTTGGGTATTGTTTCCCTTACAGAGATAATCTCTGTCGAAACTCGATCCTAAACAAGAATAAGAGGAAGGTCTTGAACGGTAAAGGAAAGGAAAAGGAAGGGTCTGTTCTTCTTCTTTTCTTTCTAGAATTAAGGCTTTATTTGTCTTAATTTCTTCTTCCAATTCAATTCAAGAAAAGGAATTCAAGAAAGGAAATTCAAGAAAAGAATTCAAGAAGCGGAATGAAGGAAGAAAATAAATTTTCAAGAAGGAATATTTCAGCCCAAAAGTCCAAGAATTGAATTCTTGAAAAAGAATTCAAGAAGAGGAGCCAAGAACAAGAAATTGTTGTCTTCATCTTTTTCTATGTTGATCACCATTGGAGAGTGAACATTTGGGCACCTGGTGGAGATTTAAAGTTTGGATTTTAGCAATACAGGTTAGTACTTTAATTTGAGATTAAATCTTATATATACATGTTATATGTTTTAATTCTTTTAAGGAGATCTTGGGTTAAGGGTTTGGTGAAGATTTCATAAAGATAAAAAAAATTTTGAAATATATGTTTCCGCCTTGCCACCGAACCCTACAGTGGTATCAGAGCCTCCTTATTAAGATTAAAATATATATGCTGATTTTTAGATGCATATGTATATATGTAACATATGATATTGTATATGTTTGATGTAATGTCACCAATTATGGTTTTCACTCAAACCCTAATTGTTGTAGAGATATGTTTAGACATCTAGTCATCATACTGAAATAAGGTTGCCCTGGCATAATGGTGGATCCATTATGTGGAAAAGGGTTTTCCTAGTATGATGACACACTAATCACATATTTGTGTTAATTAAGCATATATGTTTGATGTATGCCACTAATTAAGGTTTTCACTTAAACCTTAATTTGTATAGAGATATGTTTAGCCTTCTAGTCATCATACTGAAATAAGGTTGCCCTGGCATAATGGTGGATCTATTATGTGGTAAATGGTTGTCCTAGTATGATGGCACACTATGGCACATATTTGCTAGGTTATATAAAGAATGTGCTTTGTTTTAATAAAGCCCTCTTTAAAAACATATTAAGTTGTAGTGTCATATACCAAAAGCAAAAATAATCAATATGATTAGTTTATCATTCGGTGTCTAGGAAAAGTGGTTCATGATCGGTAAAGAGGACATGGTTTTTAATTGGTTCCGTTGACTGACCTGGCCAATTCTCATTGGTGTCTAAGGAAAGCAACGGGGGGACTCCCACCACTCTCCCACTTACCTGGCTGATAAGATTAACTTAATTATTGATTGAAATTCTTAATGTAATATTCACTACATGTGGCCTTCCTTCATGCCAAGTCATTATTATGTTATGATCCATATTAGGTTTGTTGTGTACACACAAGGCCTTTTATGGTGACTAACATAATTTTGGCTTGGTACATTTGATGTTTATGGCATGATTTAATATAATACTTTGTTGTGTACACACAAGGGTATTATAATTAATATCATGACTATATAGCAATGAAGGGTCTAACTTAACTAAAATATTATAGTTTGTTGTGTACACACAAGGCTATTAATATTTTAGAGGCCAAGATAAGTTGAGAATTATATGAGTTACAATTGGAAAGAGTTTTCCTACCTTTGAACTTATATAAGATTTGTTGTGTACACATAAGGTCTTTTGTAAGGAATTAGGATCTCAACCCCACTAAGAGAACCAATTAGGGTTTTCTTGATCATCACATGGAGGGTTATGATGCTTGATAAAATAGTGGGAGACATAATTAAGTTAAAGTCCTAATTTAATTATGTTTTGTCAACATTGGTTGTTTGCTTATGTAATGTTCTTTGTTAATGTAGATTAAATAGCCTCTTCACTCTCACTCCGTAGCATTCTTGATGCAAATAAATTGACTGGACCAAACTATGTTGATTGGTTGAGAAACCTGAAGATAGTACTCAGCCAAGAATGAATTTCTTATATTCTTGATACCCCAACCTTGGAACCATTAGGGGAAGATGCCTCGCAAGAGGATAAGACCACATATAACACGTGGCAAAATGACTCACTTACTGTCAAGTGTATAATGCTTGCCTCTATGACCAATGAGTTATAGAGGCAACATGAAAGCATGGACACAAACTCCATATTGCTCAATCTAAAAGAACTTTATGGAGAACATAGTCGAACTGCAAGATATGAAATATCTAAGCAGTTATTCCATGCAAGGATGACAGAAGGTACATCCGTACAAGAACATGTATTAAAGGTTATTGACCTAATCACCCGATTGGGTCAATTAGGTTTTGTTATGGATGGGGAGTTGAATCGGGATTTGATCCTGCAGTCACTCCCAGAGTCATTTTCACAGTTTGTTCTTAATTATCATATGAACAAACTTAACACTTCCTTGCCTAAGCTGTTGAATATGTTAAAAACAGCAGAGAGCCATTGAAAGAAAAATAAGGCTCCACTTCTTCTTGTGGATGGTGTAAACAAGAAGAAAATAGGCAAAAAGGGTTCCAAGAGGAGGTTGAACCTAAAAGGGGGCATCAAGAAAAAGAAAGGAAAGAAGGCCTCCGGACAAATGACCTGCTTTCATTGTGGCAAGCCGGGTCACTGAAAAAGAAACTGCAAGGTTTACCTTGCAAGTGTGAAGCCTGGTGCTAGTGATGCACCAAAAGGTATGTATGAGATACATGCAATTTTGTCATTAGACTCTTCTAATTCAAACTCTTGACTATTGGATACTGCTTGTGGTCATCATATCTGCAAATCATTGCAGGGACTACAGAACATTAGAGTTTTGAAGGAAGGCGACTTCGAGCTCTACGGTGCTGGAGGAGATTCCATCCAAGCAGAAGCTGTAGGGACTTATATATTGAAGCTGCCTTCTGGGAAGATTTTGGAGTTAAAAAATTATTATTTTATGCCTAGAATCATTAGAAACATCATATCTGTACCCTTGTTACTTAAATAAGGATATATTATGAATGTAATGAACAGTGGCTGCTAAATCAGTTTTTCTAATGAAATAATTTTTAATGGCATATTTTGCAATGGTCTCTTAACTCTATCTTCTTATGACAATTTACTACATGTTAGTAATAAACGAAAAAGAGATGAAGTAAACAATACTTTACTTTGGCACTGTCATCTTGGACATATTAGTGAGCAAAGGATTAACAAGTTATACAAAGAAAAATTCCTTAATTCTTATGACTATGAATCATTAGGAACTTGTGAATCATGTCTCATGGATAAATGACCAAGACTCCATTTAGTGGACATAATGAAAGGACAACTGAGTTATTAGGACTCATACACACTGATGTATGTGGACCTATGACAACTCAGGCCAGGGGTGGATACTCATATTTCATCACATTCACTGATGATTTTTCAAGGTACGGATTTGTGTATCTAATGAAACATAAGTCCGAAGCTTTTGAAAAATTTTTAGAGTATCAAAGTATGGTAGAGAAACAAACGGGGAAAAGTATTAAGATCCTTCGATCAGATAGAGGAGGTGAATACTTATCCACCGAGTTTCTTGATCACCTTAAAGAAAAGGGAATCATCTCTGAATGGACTCCTCCTTACACACCACAATTAAATGGTGTTGCTGAAAGGAGAAATCATACTTTATTAGATATGGTACGGTCCATGATGTGCTTCACAGACTTACCTGTTTCTTTCTAGGGATATGCCTTGGAAACAGTGGCTAATATTTTAAATAGAGTACCATCCAAATCTGTATCTAGCACTCCATATGAGTTATGGAGGGGAAAGAAACCCAATCTTAAGTATCTTAAGATATGGGGATGTCCAGCCTATGTCAAAAGAAATTTTGGATATAAGCTTGATGTTATAGCAGAAAAGTGTTTATTTGTTGGATATCCTAAAGATAGTATAGGATATCTGTTCTACCACCCTACTAAACAAAAGGTTTTAGTCAGTAGGCATGCCATTTTTATGGAGAAAGAGTTCATCCTACAAAAGGGCAGTGGGAGAAATATTGAACTTGAAGAAGTTCAACAAGTAGATACATCTCAACCAAATCATAACATAGTTAGTATAGAACCTGAACACACCACTCCTATCCGTAGGTCTGATAGGGTGCGACATGCACTTGAGAGGTATGGGTTCATTATTGAAAATAATGAAGCCCTAATCATTGATAATGATGAGCCTCTAACATATACGGATGCTGTTATGAGTAGTGACTCAAACAGATGGCTGGAAGCCATGAGATCCGAAGTGGACTCCATGTATGTCAACCAAGTTTGGACTTTGGTTGATGCACCAGAGGGTGTTAACCCTATTGGATGCAAATGGGTCTATAAGAAAAAGATTGGGGCAGATGGCCAAGTTGAAACTTATAAAGCCAGATTAGTGGCTAAGGGTTTCAGACAAAAATAGGGAATAGGTTATGATGAAACATTTTCTCCTATTGCCATGCTCAAATCTATTCGGATCATGCTTGCTATAGCAGCATATCATGATTATGAAATCTGGCAGATGGATGTGAAAACCGCATTTCTCAATGGTTTCCTTGAGGAAGAGGTTTATATGTCATAGCCAGATGGTTTTGTCTTGGAGACTAAACCTAATCAGGTATGTAGGCTGAAGAAATCTATTTATGGATTAAAGCAAGCATCTAGGAGTTGGAACATCTGGTTTGATAAGACAGTCAAAGAATTTGACTTTATCAAAAATGAGGATGAACCTTGTGTGTATAAGAAGACTAGTGGGAGTGCCATAGTTTTCTTGGTTCTGTATGTAGATGACATACTCCTCATTGGGAATCATATCCCAATGTTACAATCAGTCAAGGTATGGTTATCTAAACAGTTTTCCATGAAAGACTTGGGAGAAGCATCTTATATACTAGGCATAAAGATCTATAGAGATAGATCTAGGTGGAGCTAGGTTTATCCCAGTCTAGGTACATTGACCAAGTGCTAAAAAGATTTAGCATGGAGGAAAGTAAAAGAGGTTACTTATCTATTGGTCATGGCATACATCTTTCTAAAAAGATGTCTCCAAAGACACCTGAAGAAAGAAATAGAATGAATTCTATACCTTATGCTTCGGCAGTAGGGTCTATTATGTATGCTATGTTATTTACTAGGCCTGATGTGGCATATGCCTTAGGTATAGCCAGCAGGTTTCAGGCTGATCCAGGAGAGGATCATTGGAAGGCTGTGAAAAATATTCTTAAATAATTAAGAAGAATTAAGGATATTTTTCTAATATACGGAGGATCTGAACTTTAACTAGAAGCTTATTCAGATTATAGTTTTCAATCAGATCCAGATGACAGCAAATCTATATCTGGGTATGTTTTTACCCTAAATGGAGGAGCTGTAAGCCAGAAGAGTTCTAAATAGCAAACTGTAGCTGACTCAACAACTGAGGCAGAGTACATTGCTATTAGTGAAGCTGCCAAGGAAGCTGTCTGGATGAAGAAGTTCATATCAGAGTTGGGCATAGTTCCTGAGATTGAAGGTCCAGTATCACTTTACTGTGATAATACTGGGGCTGTTGCACAAGCAAAGGAACCAAGAGGTCATCACAAATCAAAGCACATTCTGAGATGTTTCCATCTCGTTCGAGAAATTGTCGAAAGACAAGAAGTCTGCATTAAAAGGGTAGAAACGAAGAACAACATAGCAGACCCGTTCACTAAGGCTTTATCACAGCGAGAGTTTGATCGCCACCTTGATTGTATGGGGTTAACATTTAAAGGCGATTGGCTTTAGTGCAAGTGGGAGATTGAAAGATTGTGCCCTGAAAGCCAATTGAAATATTGTATTTCGATCCCAAAATCAATGAATTGACATTATTATAATAAAGGCATTATTTTCATCATACGCTGTGTCTTTATGATTATATGATGAACCCCATAAATTAGGGCTATGGTTATAGGGTTATGATGAGATCATACCAGTGAGACCTAAAGCCTTAAAACCCTAATCTAAAATATTCCTGGTCGATGGGACATTGAGTTGGGGATCAATGTTTCTGGCAAGACCAGCATATCCTATATATGCTTTGTGATGAGGGTGACTGATCTCACAGTCACTTGTGTTTGACACTAATACTAGGATGTGAGT
Source organism: Areca catechu (assembly GCA_021397845.1). Taxonomy (NCBI): domain Eukaryota; kingdom Viridiplantae; phylum Streptophyta; class Magnoliopsida; order Arecales; family Arecaceae; genus Areca; species Areca catechu. The sequence goes on along the minus strand of CM038044.1, from coordinate 73,509,877 downwards.
GTTCATTAGAGAATGAGTTCACTGAATTGATCCAGATTGAGAATATCTAATGGAACCTTATCTGTTGGTCAATAGATAATTCTCATAGTGGGAGTAGTGCATATGGTCCTTTGACCTGAGACTACCATGGTACCTTATATATATGAATCCATACTTTGGTTCGTAATCAATCATGACACTGAGTCATGCACGAGGTGATACTGGGTATGGTGGATTGTATATGGAGGATGTGAGTAGGTCAACAAGAAATTGATCAGCCCTAGTAAGAGGGAATTGCATCCAGCTAATTTCGATCAAATGATGGATTCAGGAAATCTTGATCAAAGTATGAACATTAGAGTTAATTTCTAATTGTTCATTAATGAATCATCATTATAAAGATTGAGCTAGGGATGAATATGAAATTGGATTTGACAAGTATCCATATTCATAATCATATTCGGGAAGCAAGTTGATCAAAGGACTGAATTGCCCGGTAACTCACCACTGAAGGGTATTTTGGTAATTCCACCAAAATTCTACATCTTCCGGGTAGATATGATATGTTGCTAGACGTCAATCTTGTCTTGTAGGTATATGATTGAATTATGGTAATTCAAATCAGTTAATTAGAATTAGATTCTAATTGACCGAGTCGAGGTAGTTTGAGTTGACCTAAATCGGCTTAGTTGAGATCTGACTAAATTAAGTCAAATAGCACTCGGACCTACTGCTGGTTAGGTGTAGAACCCAATGGGTCACACACAAAAGAGAATTGATGAAGGATTTAATTTGGAATTAAATCATGTTTGCAAGATAAACACACTAGCATGTGTTGCAGACCCAATTTCTATTCGAATCAGATTCGAATTTGGTTTCGAATTAGGCTTAATTTGGTTCTAATTGAACCAGATTAAGGTCTAATTTAATTTTTTGGACATTGGGCTAACCCATGGCTGAACCCAAGAAAATCAAGTGCACTTAGACTCTCTCTCAAAGCCGCCCACGCCCTTCCTCACCCGCGCGCGCCAAGAAGAAAAGTCCATGCGTGTGTGAACTTCTCTTCACGCGCGTGAGAAGGAAATACCATCGGAGAAAAATCAAGAAAAGGGGGTGGGCGATTTGGATCCTTGTCTGACGTCCTTGGATCTGGATCGCCAGAAAAATTAAGGAGAAAGATTCGTCACTTTTCGATCGCAAATCCATCTCCAAAAGTCATGATTCTTCCTGAAGTTTTTTCGAGAGTCCTCCTCATCGGAAAAACGAAAATTAAATCGGAGAATCATGATTTTTGGTTGAATGGACGTGTGAGGAATGAGGGATCATGATTCCTGGGGTTTCAGAGGGTTGCGATGTTTTGAGAAAATGCCCCTCTGAAATCTATAAAAGGGTTTGGGTTCTCGGGGGTTTTCTGACAGATTATAAAAGACGAAATATACAGAGATCATATTCCTCTCCTCCTCTCCGGAATACTCCTTCCTTTTATGCTTGTTGGGTATTGTTTTCCTTGTACAGATAATCTCTATCGAAACTCTGACCCTAAACAAGAATAAGAGGAAGGTCTTGAATGGTAAAGGAAAGGAAAAGGAAGGGTCTGTTCTTCTTCTTTTCTTTCTAGAATTAAGACTTTATTTGTCTTAATTTCTTCTTCCAATTCAATTCAAGAAAAGGAATTCAAGAAAGGAAATTCAAGAAAAGAATTCAATAAGAGGAAAGAAGGAAGAAAAGAAATTTTCAAGAAGGAATATTTCAGCCCAAAAGTCCAAGAATTGAATTCTTGAAAAAGAATTCAAGAAGAGGAGCCAAGAACAAGAAATTGTTGTCTTCATCTTTTTTTGTGTGGATCACCATTGGAGAGTGAACATTTGGGCACCTAGTGGAGATTTAAAGTTTGGATTTTAGCAATACAGGTTAGTACTTTAATTTGAGATTAAATCTTATATATACATGTTATATATTTTAATTCTTTTAAGGAGATCTTGGGTTAAGGGTTTGGTGAAGATTTCATAAAGATAAAAAAATTTTGAAATCTATGTTTCCGCCTTGCCACCGAACCCTACAGGGTAGTCCTAGTGAGGACTCACTAGACTTGCGAGGTTAAGACATATTATTGATTGACTCAGTTAGGGTTGGCAGTCTAACCCTATGTCATCTTGAGCATTGGAGGTCAAAGGGATGAATTATACGGAAACCATATGCCAGAGGTTCGATAGATTGCTCTCGCATCTTCGACCTATCCGGATGCCGGGAGCCATTGCTAGATGATATCTTATGCTGGTACTAGAACTGTCCAATGCTACCATTTAGGTTTGAACCTATGAGATCACATGCCATAGAGGATTTCTTCCTGATCCGGGAGCCGATCAACGATTGGGAATCATTTCGGTATTAAGGTCAAACGATCTTTTTGAGCACACATTGGAATTTTTCTGGTCCACCTGGTCTGATTTGGATCGACCAGGATTGGTTTGGGTCAACCAGGAACTATTCCTGGTAGACCAGGACAGGACCCAATTTTCTTACTGATCGGGTTTGGTCGGACCGGGGTTTTTATGAACCATTTTGGGTTCGATGAACCAGTTTAAATCTTGATCGTTTACACGATATTTTATCCTTTCTACCCTTGTTTTCGTTGACCTGTTTTTACCATTTGAATGGAATTTGAATAACAAGTTGATCGGATGCTACATGGGATAAGAACAACCTGGGATTGAATCTTGCTTGGGATGTCATCAGTAGCACTGCGATCTAGAATGGGTCTCACAGTGTTTTTCTCCCGCACGTCTTCCTCTCTCTCGATCGCAGCTTTCACGGTAATATAGCCTGTGGTTCCCAGTGTTTTAACCAATTCAAATGCATTCCAAAAGGTTTTTGGTTTTATCTGGATTCCTCTCACGATCTCTTCCTTGCATTCTTGGGTGTTCTCTTCCTGTCATATTTTTTGGTGGTAGGCCATGAGAAAAGGAGATGAGAGGGAAGAATAGAGCATGGGATAAGAGAGGAGCAAAGAGTGTTTAATTACCGATCTGTGAAAGAGTTTTTGGGATGGATTTCTAAACCTGAAATTGTTTTAGCATCCCGTGTAATCCTTCCCTATTTGTTTTTAAGTTTTCAGTGTGTTCTCTTGGTGGAGTATAGGCGGTCTTGGAGAAGACCATCCATGAAGATCTTTTGGTTTTCCCTGCTCCACATGTTTGTGACCTATTCATTGACTCCTGGAGGACTAACATCCATCTAGGAGTTGGATCAGCGAGAGCCCGTGCATGGATACTCTAGAGGGTGGATATTTGGACACCTTGAGAGATTGGACCGATCCTTTTTTCTTCTTGCTGTTGCAGTTCAAAAGGAAGCCCTGTTTGCAGATCTGTTCTGAAGACTGCTAGAGTTCACGTTGACGTCTTCTTCTTCCAGATTTGTTTTGCTGTTGAAGGAGTTCTACCAGTTGCCTTATTTCGTTGTTGAAGGGAGTCAGCTTCTTCCTGCTTTGATCCAAATTCAAAACAAAAGGAAGCTTTACAAGGTATATAATTTCTTTTTGTTATCATGCATGTTTAGATCTAGATTTTAGTATATTGTTTATAATTATTGCACTTTCCTATACAATCCTGTGTATTAGTTACATGCATCATGTTTATGTCAGATTCTATGCATGAGTAGATTTTTTTCGTATGCATGTTTAAAAATTTTAATTATGCAATACCTACTCCCTAGTATAGAGTGCCTAGGGTAGGCGTCCAATGCACTGGTTTTCTTTCAGTGTTATCAGAGCAAGGTTCTTATATAGCATATCATGATTGCATGTATTTTTGATTTTGGATCTGTATCTAGATTAGGGATTACTTTCAGGAACCTAGATGAAACCTTCACCATGGCCGTGTGTCCAGATTAATCAGGGTTTAAAACCCCTAAGTTTCTATGGCATGAGGCGGTTCGTCTGTGTTGGCCTTTTCAGAAGGATCCTTAAAGGAAACCTACGATATTAAAAATGTTTTAATCCTGATACATGATTTTACATTGGCATGTCTAAAATTTTTATGGCTTGCAATATTATAAGTTGATATGATGCAAGAAAGATGTAAAAGGGTTTTACATGAATTTAATTAAAAATGTTTTGATTAAAAGTTGGCTTATAATCTAACAATTATGGATGAAAGATTAATTAAATGATAAGCCAGATTAGGGTTTATAAAATCTAATGTTATTTGAATAAGCCATCCTGGTTAATTGGGTTAGCTGTCTGATTGGGTCCATTTATTGGGTTAGACCTGAGGTTAGTTGAATTGGACTTAAGAGAACTAATCAAATGTTGATTAAGGACCTTCTCTTTAGAATCTATCTAATAGTTAGATGGGTTAGTCCATTCTTCTAAAATGGATCTAATTAGTAGCTCTGTGGTAAGCCTGAGTTCTTAGGCTGGTCTAATCAAGTCTGGTAAATCGTTTGGTGTCTAAGCAGGTTTAGCAATTTTGATCATGGCTGCATGAGGCTACCTCTTTCCTGACCAACTTGGTTGGTTTCTAGGAAAGATGGTTAATGGTGGATACTCACCCATGATCTCACCTACCTGGCCAATCCGGTCAACCAAAATTGATTAGAAGAGCTTATTGATTTGAGTTAACCCATGTCACCCAAGTTGATCAGGCTGTCTGATCTTTAGGTGCCCATGGACCAACTTGTTGAATTTAATCAACCCTCCTGAGAATTGATTTGATTAGTGGGAGGTTGATCCATGTTCTTCTCTCTATTCTTCTGTCACAATTTAATTAAAATCCTCTAAAATTATTTGGTCCTAAAAAAAGACTAAGTGAATGAGTTGATGGTGTCTTAGCCTCCCATTAAGTGGCTCTGTCACAATTTAATTAAAATCCTCTAAAATTATTAGGTCCTGAAAAAATACTAAGTCAATGAGTTGATGGTGTCTTAGCCTCCCATTAAGTGGGTTAGTAATGAGTCCTTTAGCTTGGTGTACATCGACAGTTCCAAAGAACGGGTGTGCATCCGGTTGCTGGGATTACTCTCCCATAGATGATGGCTCAGTGCAACCTTCTTAACGGTGATCAGATGGGCTAACCAAAGTTGGGCTCAGTCATTCATTAGCAAGAAGCATAGGATTCATCATATTGATGGTTAGACCTAACCAGAGACCCGCAATAGGAGGCCCCAAGGCTGATTGGGGGTTTTGTGGGGCAAAAACTACTACTGGAAGTTGCTTAGAGAAGCAATTGGTTAGAGAACCAACCTTTAGGCATGTATGGGTGAGCCAGCCAAAGTCGGGCTCATACGTGGTCTTTTGGATTTTAGTACCCACTATGAAATGATGATTTCATGGATTGGAGTTAAAGGCTCCCAATCTGAAAAATTAGTGGAAGGGACCTCTAGACTAAAGTCCAAGTCTTTTGGTTTAATTGATTAATTCATATACTAATTTAGACTTATTTTTCCCTTCAGATGTCTTCAAACCTTTCGCTCTGGTCAATTCTCAATAGCGAGAAGTTAAAGGATCCCAATTTTGATAGCTAGTATCAAAAGTTAAGGATAGTCCTGGAGCACGAGCAAATCCTTTATGTGATAACAGATCCAGCACCCGAAAACCCTCCAACTAATGCTAGGAGTTCGGTCAGGGATATTTATTTGAAGTGGGTTTCTGATCGGACTATGGTCGATGCATAATGTTGGCAGTGATGAACGACGAGTTCAGTCACAAATTCGAGGAGGCCCAGCCAAACGAGATTCTTCAAAAGTTGAAGGAATCTTTCGGCATGCCATATGATGTGGAGCGGTACAAAATATCTTGTGCCATCTACAATGCCAAAATGCGGAATGGCAGTTCAATCACTGATCATGTATTGTACATGATCGAGATGATCGAACGATTGGGCAAGCTCGGATGTCCCTTGCACGAGCAACTCGGCAAGGATGTGATCCTGAATTCTCTACCCTCCTCCTATCTTGACTTTCTCGATCATTATAGATTGAATAAGCCTGCAGTCAATTACCATGGTTTGATGGGGTTGCTGTAGACTTACGAGAATGACAACCAACTGAATAAGGGGGTGGTGAATTTAGTGAAAGGTTTTAGAGGTCGTCATCCCTTTAAGAAAGGGAAGAAGAAAGGTAAGAGAAAGAAGGTGCAGAGTGCTCCTGGCCCATGTCAGACTAAGAAAGTGAAAGCTGATCAAGCTGGTGCAGAGTGCTTCTATTATAAGAAGCAGGGACACTGGAAGAGGAACTGTCCTCTTTATCAGGCATCCTTAGACCCGAACAGGCCATGGAAGGGAATGCAGCAGGGTGCTGGACAAGGTATTTATATGATAAAACCTTGTAATTTCTCTATTTGTAAGACTGCTAACTGGGTATTGGATACTAGTAGTCCTATTCATGTTTGCAATTAGTTGCAGGGACTGCAGGTTAGCAAGAGATTCGAGGATGGGGAGCAGTTCCTGAGCATCGGAAATGGAAATCATGTTCCAGTGCTGGCGGTCGGAGTTCTGAGTCTTGTTTTTGAGTCTAGTATTGTCGAATTAGTCGACTATCATTATTGTCCTAGTTTTATTATGAGCATTATCTCTGTAGGCCTATTGGTCAATTGTGGTTATGAACTTTCAATAAAAAAAGATTTTTGCCAAGTTATTATGAATAACTCTGTGAAAATGAAAGCTAAGTTAAATAATGGCATTTATGTTTTGTCATGGCCTGTTAATGTAATGTACATGTCTAGCAAATGCCCAAGGATAGAAAATGTCAGTGATTTGTATCTATGGCACTGTAGGCTAGGTCATGTTAACTAGAATAGGATAAACAAGTTGCGAGGAGAAGGACTCCTCGAGGTCAGTGATTCTGACTCACTGCCCACTGATGAATCCTGTTTTCTTGGTAAAATGACCAAGTCACCTTTTACTGAAAAAGGTGAACGAGCTTCAGAACTTCTGAGTCTCGTACATACTGATGTATGCAGATCCATGATAGTTAGTGCCAGAGGTGGATATAGATATTTCATTACATTTACAAACGACCTTTCCAAGTATGGTTATGTCTTCTTGATGAGACATAAATCTGAGTCGTTTGAAATGTTCAAATGATATCGTAATGAAGTTTAGAAACAAACTATAAAGAGTATTAAAACCCTTCGATCTGATTGAGGCGGTGAATACCTATTCGGTGAGTTCATGACATATCTTAAGTAGAATGGGATTCTCTCTCAATGGACTCCTCCAGGAACACCCTAGTTGAATGGTGTGTTCGAAATGAGGAATCGAACCCTGTTGGACATGGTTCGATCCATGATGAGCTTTGCAACTCTGCCACTATCCTTCTAGGGATATGCACTTAAGACAGCTTGTTACTTGTTGAATGATATTCCGAGTAAGTGTGTTGTCTCCACTCCATATGAGTTATGGACTGGACGTAAGCCCTCAATTTCACACCTTTGGGTCTGGGGTTGTCCGGCTTATGTAAAGCATTTAGACTCAGATAAACTTGGTCCTAGGTCTGATCGGTGCCTATTTATTGGGTACCCTACGGAAACAAAAGGGTATTTCTTCAACTTGGAGGACGAACAAAAAGTGTTCGTTGCTCTTAGGGCTATCTTTTTGGAAAAAGATTTCCTTGGAGAAGGAACTGTAGCTTCTAAGATTGAACTTTGTGAAGTTCAACCAGTAGAAGAAGAACCTGCACACTTTAAGGACATCATAGAACTGGCTATGATTGGATCACACCCAGAACCCATTAATAGGAGATCCGGTAGAGTACCGTATCAGCCGGATAGATATTACGATTTCTTGGTCTGGGATAGTGATCCTATTGAGCTCGACGAGAATGATGAGGATCCGATCACCTATATGGATGCAGTTCAGAGATCTGACTCTGAGGCATGGCTTGGAGCCATGCGATCTGAGATGGAGTCCATGGAGATGAACAATGTATGGACATTGGTTGATCCAACTGAAGGGATAAAACCCATCGGGTGCAAGTGGGTTTTCAAGAGAAAAAGGGGTGTAGATGGGAAGGTGGAGACATTTAAAGCCTGTCTGGTTGCCAAGGGGTATCGTCAGTGATATGGTATCGATTATGACGAGATGTTCTCCCCTGTGGCAATACTCAAGTCCATTCGGATCATGCTTGTTTTCGCAGCACATTTTGACTATGAGATCTGGCAAATGGATATCCGTACCACTTTCCTGAATGGGGAGCTCGATGAGGAGGTGTATATGATACAGCCTGAAGGTTTTACATCCATAGATGAGTCAAAAGTATGCAAATTACAGAGGTCCATTTATGGACTCAAGCAAGCATCTCGAAGTTGGAACATGCGATTTGATAGGTGTATCAAATTGCATGGCTTCGTTAGGAACGGAGAGGAACCCTGCATCTATAAGTGGGTTAAAGTTCTATGATTGTATTCTCGATACTATTTGTTGATGACATTCTCTTAATTGGGATGACATCGCAGCATTGCAGGAATAAAGGTCTGGTTGTCATCTCAGTTCTCCATGAAGGACTTGGGTGAAGCTTCTTACATACTGGGTATGAGGATCTATAGAGATAAATCTAAGAGGCTTCTGGGATTGTCCCAGTCTATGTACATTGATACCGTGCTGAAACGGTTCAGCATTTAGAATTCCAAGAAAGGCTATCTCCAGATAGGTTTTGGAATTACTCTTTCTAAGAAAGATTGTGCGACAACTCCTGAGAAAAGAGAGAACATGAGTAGAGTTCCTTATGCTTCTGTAGTGGTCTCTATCATGTATGTTATGACATGTACTAGACCAGACATGGCATACTCACTATGAGTGGTGAGTAGATACTAGTCTGACCCAGGTGAGGCACATTGGAAGGTGGTTAAGACCATCCTGAAGTATTTGAGAAATACTAAGGACCAATGGCTGATTTATGGAGAACTTGACTTGAAACTTGTGGGGTATACTAACTCCAATTTCTAGTCAGATAGCGATGATAGCAAGAGTGTGTCAGAATTTGTGTTCACCTTGAATGGAGGAGTGATATGCTGGAAGAGTTCCAAGCAGGCAACAGTTGCAGACTCGATATGCGAAGCAGAGTACATTACAGCATCAGATGCAGCAAAGGAAGTCGTGTGGTTGCGAAAGTTCCTTGCAGAGCTATGGGTGGCACCTTTCATAGATGATCTTGTTCCGGTGTATTATGACAGCACAGGAGCCATTGCTCAAGCTAAGGAGCCAAAGTCTCATCACCGCACCAAGCACGTTCTGCGGTGCTTTCACCTCGTGCGAGAGATCGTGGAATGAGGCTACATCAATCTTATGAAGATCAATGGAAAGGAGAATCTGGTTGACCTCTTCACTAAAGCCCTCGGAATCAAAGAGTTAGACAATTGTAAAAGGAAAATGTGTATTAGATACTATTCTGATTGGCTTTAGTACAAGTGAGAGTTATTGGGAATTGTGTCCCAAAGCCAATCGCTTAGGCTATAGGTGGTTGTGCTCAGTATTGTAATTTATATATAAATTAATAAAACTTTATTTTGGTAGCTCATTACATTATTCATTTCCCTGTAATAAACTCTATTTATGTGATGAAGTCCTTAGGACTGCACTAACTTTGATATAGAGAGGATATATCGAGTGGTCCTTTAAAAAGGTTTATAACTAAAGGATATATTGTACAGGATAGCAAAGTATCAAGTGTAGGTTATTGTGGTTCACATCGTTTGGTTGTCCTCTAGACCAAAGGAGTGTGGAGACACTGATGTGATCTGCAAGTGGGATGTATGATATCTCATTGAACGTGACTCCGTGGAGCTCCTTTCTGCCAAAGGATTGCTCACAATTAGATATGGGTATATGTGTCCCTTCGACCTGAGGTCACCATGGTAGCTTGCAAGTAACTCCCTGTGCTTTGGTTTCAGACAACCCGGATTTCTAATCGTTGATGGAAGGTTTCTGGGTATATGGTAGGGACACCGGAGGCACCAGAATAAGATAGAGGCTTTTCAACCCTATGTGAATTGATCAATAATTTATGAGTCCATCTGTAATAAGGGCTTAGCCCATCTGAGTCCATTTTAGTTGTTATTTGAGTCTTTTGAGTTTCAGTTCTGTACTAGTCAGCTCATGTTGAGCTAGTTCAGTCCAGTGTTAGTCAGCTCATGTCGAGCTAATTTTATCTTTTTTGAGTCCTATTCAACCATATTGAAGACTCAAGACCACATCATACAAGTGAAGACCAAGTCCAACCAGATTGAAGACTTGGAAGTATAGCCTAAGTCCAACCCAGCTTGAAGATTTGAAGACCCCAGGAGGAAAAATTCAAAAAATCCTGATTCCTTGCAGATGCCCTCCAAATGCCCAGATTCCCTTCAGATGCTAAAGTATATTCATAGACCAGGGCATCCATGATTCTAAAGGTCCATCTACATCCTAGCCCAAAGAAATCAAGCCCAGGTGCCAATCCCAAGCCCTAAAGAAGCAAGATACCAGGGAATATTCCTGCTACATGGCTACCAGGCCACCCCAGCTTCCAGAGGCCCAAACCCATGCACCCGAGCCCCATTGGGTCGGCCTCTTGCTGCTCCTAGAAGCCCAACACGCCCACCTAGGCATCCTTGGAGTGTTGGCCAAGTCAAGAGAATTTTTAGAGATTTTTCTACCTAATGTTTCCTTATTTTCTAGCTAGGGTTTGAGAGGGAAAAGGATTCTTATGTAAAGACTTATGTGCTCTTACTTGGAGCCCAAGGTTAAGGATCTATTTAAAGGACCCTAGCCTCTTGTATGAAAGGAGATTTTGATATATGAAATAAACCTTGAGTTCTTCTATTGAGTTGTGTGATACCCTGTTGTGTGCATAAACGGGTTTGTGAGAGTTTTTCTTCCCGATGTTTGCATCATCTTCCTGCTGCTAACAAACACTCCAGATCCCTGGACGCCCACTCCAAAAGATGCCTTCCCTTGCTGTTTTTCCTTTGTTTTCTTGTTCCTTTGTAAGTTTTCTAACCCTTGACAGGTCGTTTGCAGGTTCCCGAGTTCCTACGAATCCAACGACTCCAGCCAAGCCTCAAACGGACCACCGAGCAGAAATCCGGGTATCCGCGGGTCATTGGCTCGATTTTCCAGGCCGCATCCATCGAGGAACGAGAGATCCCTTCGCTGTAATCTTCACCGGATACTTCAGACATTGTCAGGTACACCCCCTCTACCTCCAGTCTTTATATTGTAGGAGAAATTGCCCTAACCGAGGCTTCTCAGCCCCGGCGATCCTTCTTTAGTACTTTTCTAGGTTCTAATCTGCATGCTTGGCTTCAAAAATTCATACAAAATTTCCTACAACTAATGTTGATCTAAAATTCGGGAATTAATCACCTAACCCTACATATAAAACTTACAAAATGAATTGCATGCATATTAGTCCTGCATCATTTGGTATCAGAGCTTAGATTAGGGCTTGTTTTCTATAATTTTTAGTCTGTATATGCTCTGTTATTTTAATTATTTCTTCCTGATAAAAACTCAAAAAATTCTAAAATTTATTTTTCTGGATTCATAATAATTCACAGTAATTTTGAGAATTTTTGTATATTTTATTATGGCCGGTGAATTTTCTGCAAGCCAAAAAATAGCCTGCAAATTTTCAGCTCTGTTTTTTCAGCAAGACAAGTTTGGAAGTTTTAGGGTACTGTTTAGCATCTTTTGCATATCTTTTAATTTTTGTATATTTCCAGCATATTAAGCCATGATTTGCAAGTTTTCTTCTATTTAAAAAAAATACAAAAAAAAAATTACATATTCTCCAAAAATACCAAAAACATCTAAACCCTAATTTGCATCCTCATCTGCCTGCCATCATTGCATAATTTACTTTTAAGGGCACTCTTGCTATATCATATAGGGGGGGGATTTGATCACCTCTTCTTAGCCCCAAACTACATCCCTTGCATTCGATCCCAAGCCTTAACCTAAAATCGATTAGACCTAATTTGTCCTAGTGGGCTAGGGACACCAACTGGTCGGGTCCGGGCTAAGTGTTAGATCACTGTGTCAAGACTAACCTGTGTGTGCCTTGTGCTTTGTGTCTAGAATGGTGGTTTAGAGATTCAATCCCGAAGGGCTTGTGTGCTGGTCCGCCTACCTGGCCAATCTCTGATTGGTGTCTAGGATTGGCAATCAGGGACCTAACACTCCCTTTACACTTGCCTGGCCGAGTATAGGGTTACTATAGGCTAGTTTGCCATCCTGATTGAGCCCTTAGTTTGGACTCTGGTCTAGTCAGCTGTAGTCGGTCTGATCGAGTCATGCATGAGCACTAGATCAGGAGTTTCATATCACCCACCTCCTTCACAAATGTCTGAATCCATGGAAGATTTGCAAGCCCAAATGAAAGCCCTAGCTGATCAAATGGCCTAGATGGCTACCTAGATGACTACCCAGATGACCCAGTTAACTCTGTCTGGTATTCAAACCAATGATAGAATTGACCATCTTGCCAATAGGTTTGATCAGTTAGAAGTCCGGGTAGGGACCCCAAGAAAAACCCATGGGTCACAGTCTGTGCCAGATCCTGATTCCCCTAAACCTAGGAGGACCCCAAACCCTAATCCATACCCTGAGGTCGAACCTAGGAGAGCCCCTCATCCTGACCCATACTATAACCCTTATCCTAGGAGGACCCCAAACCCTGATCCATACCGAGAGGTTAAACCTAGGAGAGCCCCTCAGCCTGACCCATACAATAATACTGAACCTAGAAGAACCCCTTACCATGACCCTTATTATGGTACTGAACCCAGGAGAACCCAATACTCTAACCCATATAGGGAGTCCAATCCTAGGAGAACTCAATACTCTAACCCATATAGGGAGTCCAATCCTATGAGAACCCAATACTCTGACCCATATAGGGAGCCCAACCCCAGGAGAACCCAATATTCTGACCCATATAGGGAGTCCAACCCTAGGAGAACCCAATATCCTAACCCATATAGGGAGCCCAACCTTAGGAACCCATACAATGATCCATCCTTAGAACCTGATCATAGAGCTGACCCAAAATCCTATGACCCCAGATCCTATAATCCCATGACCCATAGATCTGCACTCTTGTCCTATGAGCCTAGAGAACCCATAACCCCTAAGTATCAGTCTAGTACTAGTCATGCTTTCCCTAGTCAACTTGAACCCCGTAGGATTGGTATCCCTAAATATGAACCCAGTAGTGAGCCACTACCCCTTACACAACCTGAACCTACTAGGAGTAGTACCCATAATCAGAGACCAGAACCTAACCAATTTCCCGCTAGATGACCTTCTCCAACCATTCCTGAGATTCACAAGGCTTACATTAACACGGAAGTGTATGAAGCTGATGTGAGCCTAGTGGACGAGTATGAGGGAGAAGAGGAGACACCTTTAGTAGACCTAGAATTAGCTGACCCAGTAGATACCCATGTAGAAACCAACCCAGAGCTAGTTGGCATTGACCACATCCAACCTAAAGCTATAGTGGAAGAACAAATAGAGGAAGAGAACCTAGGTACTGCTAGAGCCTTACTTGAGGAAACCAAAGAGGAGAGCCAAATTATAGAGTATAGTCCAAAAATACAAGAACCAGAAGAATTTATTAAGGACCTGATCTCTTTGAATCAATACCTTCAAGATGAGCCCCCTCCTATAGTTCCCATTAAGGACCTCTTCCCCAAAATTGGTGACCCATCCTTCCATTATGCAAACCCTGTAGATATAGCTCAACCTCGTAAGGTTAACCTCATTAGTATAGGATTAGTTCCTGACACCCCGTCTTTTATCCTACTTTATCCAACTAACCATGAACCTTTTTCCCTACCCTACCAAACTAATTCTGAACCCACTTCCTATTTTCTGCCCTTTCCTGATACCTCCAGCATTTCTAGGATTTTTAGATTGCATTTAACTAAGATTAGCATAATGCATGCATTCATCACGCATGTTAGGTTTGCATCTTACTTCTGGCATACTCTTTGGAATTTGCTAGGAGTTCACTATAAATTTTCATGTGCATGTCAAGCTAGGATCAAACCTAGAGAACCTATAATCTATTAGGTTTAGATCCAAAGAGTTCAATAAAATTTTCTTCGATAGGAATGCATAGTCGAGTCTTTAGGTGTCAGTATGAGTCCTTTGCATCATTTTTTAGGAGTCTGCATGTGCCTAGCATGTTCACCACCCACACTAATATTAAAACAACTAGCTAATTCCTGAAGAAGGGTCAAAGAATTTGATGTAGTGGATTCTATCTTGGTTATGCTTAGGCCTAAAAGAAGCTTCATGCTCGCAGAGCCAGACCTTTTAAAGTGATAAAGAAGGTTGGATCAAATGCCTAGGTGTTAGATTTGCCTTCAAATTTGGGCATTAGTTCTACCTTCAATATTACAGACCTGGTTGAGTATAGGGAACCGGCAGCGATACTTAGTAAGGCCTTTGGACCTATTCCTTTTCATTGTGAGTGACCCTAACCCAGAGTGTCTACTAACAAATTGGCCTGAGAGAGGAGAACGGATCGAGCGTATCCTGGACGATCAAGCCATCATGACCTGGGGCCGTGACTATCAACGCTTCCTGGTTCGATGGCAAGGCCGGCCAAAGTCAGACGATTCATGGATTTCTTGAGAGGACTTGCAATGCCTCAACCCAGACCTTCTCGAGAGATATGTGAGCTAGACTGATCTTCACTCAACAGGATCGAGTTCCTCCCATCCTAGGAGAATTGGTGGGGACACCGGAGGCACCAGAATAAGATAGAGGCTTTTCAACCCTCTGTGAATTGATCAATAATTTACGAGTCCATTTGTAATAAGGGCTTAGCCCATTTGAGTCCATTTTAGTTGTTATTTGAGTCTTTTGAGTTTCAGTTCTGTACTAGTCAGCTCATGTTGAGCTAGTTCAGTCCAGTGTTAGTCAGCTCATGTCGAGCTAATTTTATCTTTTTTGAGTCCTATTCAACCATATTGAAGACTCAAGACCACATCATACAAGTGAAGACCAAGTCCAACCAGATTGAAGACATGGAAGTATAGCCCAAGTCCAACCCAGCTTGAAGATTTGAAGACCCCAGGAGGAAAAATTCAAAAAATTCTGATTCCTTGCAGATGCCCTCCAGATGCCCAGATTCCTTTTCAGATGCCAAAGTATATTCATAGACCAGGGCATCCATGATTCTAGAGGTCCATTTGCATCCTAGCCCAAAGAAATCAAGCCCAGGTGCCAAGCACAAGCCCTAAAGAAGCAAGATACCAGGGAATATTCCTGCTACATGGCTACCAGGCCACCCCAGCTTCCAGAGGCCCAAAATCATGCACCCGAGCCCCTTTGGGCCGGCCTCTTGCTGCTCCTAGAAGCCCAACATGCCCCCCTAGGCATCCTTGGAGTGTTGGCCAAGTCAAGAGAATTTTTAAGGATTTTTCTACCTAATGTTTCCTTATTTTCTAGCTAGGGTTTGAGAGGGAAAAGGATTCTTATCTAATGACTTATGTACCCTTACTTGGAGCCCAAGGTTAATGGTCTATTTAAAGGACCCTAGCCTCTTGTATGAAGGGAGATTTTGATATTTGAAATAAACCTTGAGTTCTTCTATTGAGTTGTGTGATACCCTGCTGTGTGCATAAAGGGGTTTGTGAGAGTTTTTCTTCCCGGTGTTTGCAATCATCTTCCTGCTGCCAACAAACCCTCCAGATCCCTGGATGCCCACTCCAAAAGAAGCCTTTCCTTGCTATTTTTCCTTTGTTTTCTTGTTCCTTTGTGAGTTTTCTAACCCCTGACAGGTCGTTTGCAGGTCCCCGAGTTCATACGAATCCAATGACTCTAGCCAAGCCTCAATCGGACCACCGAGAAAATAGCCCGATATCCGCGGGTCATTGGCTCGGTTTTTCAGGCCGCATCCATCGAGGAATGAGAGATCCCTTCACTTCGATCTTCACCGGACACTTCAGACATTGTCAGGTACACCCCCTCTACCTCTAGTCTTTATATTGTAGAACTTGCCCTAACCGAGGCTTCTCAGCCCCGACGATCCTTCTTTAGTACTTTTCTAGGTTCTAATCTGCATGCTTGGCTTCAAAAATTCATACAAAATCCCCTATAACTAATTTTGATCTGAAATTTGGGAATTAATCACCTAACCCCACATATAAAACTTACAAAAAGAATTGCATGCATATTAATCCCGCATCAGTATAGGCAAGTACTTGTGGAGCAGTGATGGACCAAGATGGAATTAACATGTCCAAATTGTTTGGATTGAATGTCTCGCAGTGTTTCAATTTAGCAAATCATTGACCGGGGTAGTCCTAGTGAGGAGTCATTGAACTTGAGAGGTTGAGACATGTCGTGGAATGACTCAATTAGGGTTGGCAGTCTAACCCTAGGTCATCTTGAGCATTGGAGGTCAAAGGGATGAATTATACAGTAATCATATGTCAGAGGTTCGATAGATTGTTCTCGCATCTTCGGCCTATCCGAATAACGGGATCCATTGCTAGATGGTATCTTGTACTGGTACTGGAAGTATTCCAATGCTACCATTTAGGTTTGAACCTATGAGGTCACATGCCATAGAGGATTTCTTCCTGATCCAGGAGCCGATCAATGATTGAGAATCGTTTTAGTATTAAGGTCAAATGGTCTTATCGAGCACACATTGGATTTTTTCTGGTCCACCTGGTCTGATTTGGATTGACCAGGATTGGTTTGAATCAACCAGGAACTGTTCCTGGTAGACCAGGACTGGACCCAATTTTTTAATTGATCAGGTTCGGTCAGACAGGTGTTTTTATGAACCATTTTGGGTTTGATGAACCGGTTTAAATCTTGATCATTTACACGGTATTTTATCTTTTCTTCCCTTGTTTTCATTGCCCTGTTTTTACCGTGTGAATGGAATTTGAATAACAAGTTGATCGGATGCTGCATGGGATAAGAATAGCCTGGGATCGAATCCTGCTTGGGATTTCATCCATAGCACTGCGATTTGGAATGGGTCTCATGGTGTTTTTCTCCTGCACATCTTCCTATCTCTCGGTCGCAGCTTTCACGGTGATATAGCATGTGGTTCCCAGCATTTTAACCGATTCAAATGCATTTCAAAAGGTTTTTGGTTTTATCTGGATTCCTCCCATGATCTCTTCCCTGCATTCTTGGGTGTTCTTCACCTGTCATATTTTTTGGTGGTAGGCCGTGAGAAAAGGAGATGAGAGGGAAGAACACAGCATGGGATTAGAGGGAGCAGAGAGCATTTAATTACTGATCTGTGAAAGAGTTTTTGGGACGGATTTCTAAACCTAAAATTGTTTTAGCATCCTGTGTAATCCTTCCCTATTTGTTTTTGTAATCCTTCCCTATTTTTTTTTAATTTTTCAGTATGTGCTCTTGGTGGAGTATGGGCGGTCTTGGAGAAGACCGTCTGTGAAGATCTTTTGGTTTTCCCTGCTCCACATGTCCGAGACCTATTCATTGATTTCTGGAGGACTAGCATCCATCCGAGAGTTGGATCAACGAGAGCCAGTGTGTGGATACTCTAGAGGGTGGACATTTGGACACCTTGAGAGATTGGACCGATCCTTTCTTCTTCTTGCTATTGCAGATCAAAAGGAAGCCCTGTTTGCAGATCTGTTCTGAAGACTGCTAGAGTTCACATTGACATCTTCTTCTTCCAAATTTGTTTTGCTATTGAAGGAGTTCTACCAGCTGCCTTATTTTGCTGTTGAAGGGAGTCAGCTTCTTCCTGCTTCGATCCAAATTCAGAACAAAAGGAAGCTTTATATGGTATTAAATTTCTTTTTGTTAACATGCATGTTTAGATCTAAATTTTATCATATTGTTTATAATTATTGCACTTGCCTATACATGCCTATGTATTAGTTACATGCATCATGTTTATGTTAGATCCTGTGCATGAGTAGGTTTTTTCCGTATGCATGTTTAAAAATTTTAATTATGCAATACCTTCTCCCTAGTGTAGTGTGCCTAGGGTAGGTGTTCGATGCACTGATTTTCTTTCAGTAATGAACTGACTCTTTTAGAGTAAAGATTTTCGATTTTGAGAAGAAGAGCTGACCAAAGTTCAGGCGAGCCGACCCCTCGAGTTCAATATGTTCAAAGATAGAAGTTTGAGCCGACCCGAGCTATCAAGAGCCGACTCGTCCAGAGTGAAGTTTTGCATCCCGAGATAAAGAGCCAACTGTACTAAAGAAATGGTGGCTCGACCTATCAACTCGAAGGATCCGAGCCGACTCGAAGGAATCCGAGCCGACTCGAACATCGCTTTTAGGTACATAACGGCTAGTTCCAAATTTTTTTTTTGAATGCCAAAAGGTGCTCCAATGATCATATGTCACATCCCAACGGTCTACAACGTCTCAAACTATCTTGGAGTGATGGAAGACTATATATTTGAGGGATTTGAACTTTTTTGAAGTAAGAGATAAGAAAGAAGAAAGGGTTTATTGAATATCTAACCTACTAACAAGCAAAAGAGCACAAAGAGCATTCAAGTCAGTCTTCAAGTCTTCACCAACTTTGATATGAAGCTTGAAGCACTTTGGAAAGAAACCACAGAAGCAATTAAAGCTCATTGAAGTGCAATCTAAGTGGACTTCTCTCAAGCTACATCGGCAACTATCCGATAACTAGAGTTTGTCATTATTGTTGCATTTATTTCTTAATTCATTTTTGAATTATTTGGGTTATTAGTGAGCCCGTTTGAAAAACCAAATAGGTTCTTAGTGAGCCTTTGATAAAACCAATTGTTGGATTCTTGGTGATCTTGGTAAAACCAAGTTAGGTTCTTGGTGATCCTATGAAAACCAAGTTGGGGTTTTTTGGTGATACTGTTTGAAACCAAAGGGTGTTGGGTTTTCTTTGGTGATCCGGTTAAAACCAAAGTATAGAGGTTTTGGATTGTGATCCTGTAAAACAATCCTATTATATTCGGGTGTGAATATAGTGAAAATCCCAAGTGGTATCTTGGGTAGTGGACGTAGGAGTTGGGTTGCTCCGAACCCCTATAATTTCTGTGTGTTTGTGTTGTAATTCTCTGATCTTATTTAGCTTCTACAAATTATTATTTTTCCACGGCACCTAACACTTTAAAACAGATTTTAATTGTACTTTATCTGCTTAAATTTTTTTAAATTCCTAATTCACCCCCCTCTTGGGTAGCCACCTGGGCAACAGGATTGGGGTTTATGGAAGTTGGTTAGGTTTGGCTGAGTCAAGTGCGCAGAGTTAGCATAATGCAACACCCTTTGGTTTAGCCCTAACAAGGTGGCTTTGATACCACTATTGGGGTTTGGTGACTAGGGCAGAAGCGTGGATTTCAAAATTATCTTGAAAACACTACCAAACCATTAACCCAAGACCTCCTTACTAAGAATTAAAACATACAAACATGCATATAACATATAGATTAGAATTTAGGCACCAACCTGAACCGCTAATATCCAAACCGATGAAGAAACCCTGATTCAGTCTTCTCCTCCACCAGGCGCCCAAGCGTTCACCCTCCAACGGTGATCCACACGGGGCTTGACCAAGACACCAACATCTTTTAAGAACTTGGTTCCACCAATTAGACTTTCAAACTAAAGCCTAATAGGATTTGGGCAAACTCCAATCCAATTGGACTAACTCTTCTTTGAATCAGCCTTTCTACTCCTTCCCTTCTTCTTCCTCTTCTTCTCTTCTTTGCTTTTCCCTAATCCCCTCCTGATTTGAACACTCCTAGGCCTTCCAAAGACCTTGTCCTAAAAGGGCTAGAGTGTTTAGGACAAGAGGATAGGATGTATTAAAAATAAGAAAGAAAGAAGTCTTCGGGATCAATTCTTGTTAACACCCCGAGAGGCTACGCTATTTATAGCACACCAAGGGGCTTCTGAGATATCCATTCATGCCAAAAAGATATGTTACTTGGTTTAAAACATGCGACTCTTTGATTTGAAATAAATCTGAGAAGAGTAAAACAGAAGGACACTTGAATGAAACATTACGAAGAGTCACACGCCATTTGGTATTTAAAATTGAATGAAACATGCGACTCAAATGGCCGGCCTCTCTAGTATTTAAAATTGAAATGCCACATCAAATTGGATGCCATCCAGAAGAGTCACACACCATCTGGACTCAAAAGTGCACAGAATAAACTCAAGTATCACGTTGCTTCATTTTTAGCACCAAGAGTCCCAAGGGGCATGGACTCTTCTTCTTTTGGCGTGAAGATGTATCCCAATGGGCGTGGAAGACTCCAAGAGGCATGGAAGTGTTTTTGACTTGGTCCTCTGCTTATTGTAGAAGGATTCTTCATCCAAAGAAGGCGCCCCTTCTCATTTCTCACGATTTATTATCGTAGAAAACCTTTTGCACCAAAAAACTCTTCACGCTTTGACCATTCCACACGCCACATAGACCTCGTGTCCAAGGAAGGCTATCTTGTACTCAAAACCAGATAAATACTGACCCAATTAAAGGTGATAAGATCCAACCTATTCCCCAAATTCAATTTAGCTTAATTAGGATCAATATTAACCCAAATTGGAACCTGATTCGAACCTGGTTCGAACCCTGGTCCTAGGGTTTGCAACCCGTGCTAGCATGTTCACCTGCAAACATGGTTTAATTCAACTAAACCCTTGATCAGAGCCCTTTGTATGTGACCCATTGGGTTCCACATCTGGCCAGCAGTGGGTCCGAGTGTAACTTGACCTGATTCAATTGGATCACATCCAAACCGATTTAGGTCAACTCAAGCTAGCCCGACTAGGTCAATTAGAATCCAATTCTAATTAACAAATCAAACTACCATAATTCAATCACAAGGCAAGATTGTCATCTAGCAACGTATCATGCCTACCCGGGAGATGTGGAACTTTGGAAGAATTACCAAAATATCCTTCAGTGGTGAGTTACCGGGCAATTCAGTCCTTTGATCAGCTTGCACCCTGAATATTACTATGGATATGGATACTTGTCAAATCTAATTTCATATTCATTCCTAGCTCAATCTGATAATGATGATTCATTAATGCACCATTAGAAACTATTTATAATGTTCATACTTTGATCAAAGATTTCCCGAATCTTTATTTGATCGAAATCAGCTGGATGCGATTCCCTCTTACTAGGGTTGATCGATTCCTTTTTGACCTACTCACAAACTCCATATGCAATCCAACATATCCAGTATCACCCCATGCATGACTCAGTGTCATGATTGAGTGTGAACCAAAGTATGGATTCATGCATACAAGGTACCATGGCAGTCTCAGGTCAAAGGACCACATGCACTACTCCCACTATGAGAATGTTAACTTCTAGAGTGATTTTGATGATAACAAAATATTGGAGCATACATTTAGTCATCTAACAACTCTTCAAATGATTAACAAGTTTTTGTAGGACAACTACATTGACACATTTTTCAATTACTACAATCTTTAATGTTTTGTGTTGAGTTGTAAATTATTTAGAATCTTGTAAAGAAGAACCCTACAAAGAAATTCTATTAAAAACAAGTTCAAGGGTTACTTCTTGTAGTCTTTCAAGCTTCAAGTTTTCTTGATTTTATTGTAAAAAGTGCTTGAAGAAGACTTTAAAGCATGGGACAAGTGTTCTGGAAGTTTGAAGCTGATCTAGCTGAAGAACCACATTCGAGCCGACTGGATGAACAACCCAGCCGACTCTGGCACTGGCACTGAAGACAAGTTCTCTGGCACACAGATCCAGCCGATTGGCACCATGATCCAGCCGACTCATCCAGAACAAAGGTGAGAACGTTCTGAGATTCTAAGGAATCCGAGCCGACTGGAATCAGATCCAGCCGACTCATCCAGAACTCAGTTGAAAATGGTCTGAGAAGCCTCTAAGATTCCAACCGACTGGAATTCAGCCTAGCCGACTCGTCCAGAGTGAGGTATTTTCTCAACTGGGGAAGCTAGCCGACTGGCACTCAACCCAGTCGACACGAACTTCATCCGAGCTGACTCGAAGTTTGTCCGAGCCGATTGGAATGGCGGGGTCACCTCCAATGGCTAGTTCCAGTTCTCAGTTTTTGAATTCCAAAATTTCTCCAACGGTAACCTGTCACCTCCCAACGGTCTACAACATTCAAAATCAAGGGAAGGTAGTTGAAGTCTCTATAAATAAGGTATGAGAACATCTTTGGAGAGACTAATGAGCAAATAATGATTTATTGAGCATTTATTGAACACTTATTCAAGTGAAGTGAGAGAGCACTAGAGCTTTAAAGTTTATCTTCAAGCCTGCAACAACTCTTACCAGAAGCTTGAAGCACCTTTTGAGAAAAGCAAGGAAGCCATTGAAGTGCATTGAAGAGCATTCAGTGGATCTTCACTCGAGCTAAATTGGCAACCAACCAAATAACAGAGTTTGTCTTTATTGTTGCTTTTTTAATCTATCATTTAGAATATCTGGTTTATTGGTGAGCCCTGTTGTAAAAACCAAATAGGTTACTTTGGTGAGCCTTTAAAACTAGAGTGTAGAGGTTTCTTTGGTGAGCCTAGCTAAAAACCAAAGTGTAGAGGTTTTAGGTGAACCTGTAAAAACCTAGCTTGGGTTTCTTTGATGAGCCCGGTTTCAAAAACCAAAGTGTAGAGGTTTGGATTGTGAGCCGTTAAAACAATCCGACTGTATTCCGGTTTGGGGGATATAGTGAAAATCCCGAGTGGTG
Source organism: Areca catechu (assembly GCA_021397845.1). Lineage (NCBI taxonomy): Eukaryota > Viridiplantae > Streptophyta > Magnoliopsida > Arecales > Arecaceae > Areca > Areca catechu. Next base: position 73,487,218 of record CM038044.1, on the reverse strand, counting down.
AACTTTGGTAGTGGACATAGGAGCTGGGTTGCTCCGAACCACTATAAATCTACTTTGTTTTTATTGTATTTGTTCTATCTTTTAGCTTCTGCATTCATTCTCTGATTAACACAGCACCTAACCACTAATTGGAATTACTTGTGCACATATTCATGAAAATTTTGTAATTCCCAATTCACCCCCCTCTTGGGACTAAGCCACCAGGACAACAGCTGGTATCAGAGCAGTGTCTCTGATTACTTGAGTTAAGATCGATGGCTCATCCCATGAGTACATCCTTGGTCGAGGTCCAATCAACAAATTGACCTCCACTATTCACGGGCACTAATTATTCATATTGGAAAGCATGAATGAAAATTTACATACAGGGTGTAGATTTTCAATTATGGAAGGTCATCTTGAAAGGGCCACACATTCCCATAACTAAAGTTGATGGCATGGACATCCCTAAGCTTGAAGAGGACTGGGATGATCATGACATGAAGATGGGGGAATTGAACGCCAAAGCAATGAATTTATTATATTGTGCTTTGGATGCTAACAAGTTCAACCGAATTTTCACTTGCTCATCAGTAAAGGAAATCTGGGATAAACTCGAAGTGACCCATGAGGGAACTTCCTAAATGAAAATCTCCAAGATAAATCTTTTAGTTCATAACTATGAATTATTCAAAATGGAACCTTCTGAAACAATATCTACCATGTTCTCTAGATTTACAAATATTATTAATGGTTTAAATAGTCTTGGCAGGGTATACTCTAATGCAGATCTGGTTCAGAAAATCCTTCACTCTTTGCTCGATAAATGGGATCCCAAGGTAACTGCGATCTAGGAAGCTAAAGATCTCAACACTTTGATGCTGGATGAACTGACATGTACCACTAGTACTTTTTCTATCTACTTTATAACCAACATAATCAGTCATTATGCTTAAGTGTAAGAAGCAAAACTCCGTAGCCTTGTCCACAGCTGAGGCTGAGTATGTGGCTGCCGGTAGTTGTTGTGCTTAAGTGTTATAGATTAACAACAACTAGAAGACTTTGGTGTATCACAATCTAAAATTCTAATTAAATGTGATAACACAAGTACTATCAATTTGACAAAAAATCCAATTCAACACTCTAGAGCCAAGCACATTGAAATTAGACATCATTTTATTAGAGATCATGTATCAAATTGTAATATTATGCTTGACTTTGTGCCTACTTAAGATCAATTAACTGACATATTCACCAAGCAACAAAATCAAGATAGATTTGAGCTAATTAGAAGTGAATTAGGACTTTGTGATCCCTTCTAGATTCTTCAACCTAATTCCTTCAATTCTAAGGAAACTTTATCTAGAAAACCTCCTCAATTTATTCTATTCTATTGAGCTTTAATTTCCTTCAAATTTTATTCAAAATCCTTCTGAATTGTGTTCAAATTTCTTAAAACTCTATTTTCTCTGTTTGACTCGACTGGATCTTAATCCTAGTCGACTGGATTTTTCTGTGAGTTTTGAACTTGTTCTGGCCTAGCCGGCTCGAATAGTTTCGAGTCGACTAGAATTTCTAATGATTTTAGAGAAGCTCTGGCCGAGTCGACTGGAAAACCTTTTAGGGCTACTTGAGTCGACCGGATTTTCGCGTCGAGGCATTTTGCTTAAGGTTATAAACTCTTCTCTGAACCATTTAGCTTCTATGTTATCTTCTCTAACGGTTCACTCATTTCCAAAACCCACACCAAAGACTTCCTACTCCCTACCAAGCAATCCATTCTCTTGCTCTTCCATCTTTCCTAGCTATGGCACCCAAACGTGCAACAGGGAAACGGTCCGCTAGAGTTGCTCCTTCGGCTGAAAAAGAAAGAAGGTCCAAGAGAAGACAAGAAGAGCTAAGCAATGAAGAAATTGCAGAGGAAGCCACAAGAGAAGTTCCATCAGCTCCCAGCCAAGTACCCTAAATGTCTACACGTCCGGTAACCTCTGGCTGCCTAATTAATTTTGAGTTTATTAAGGGCATTGGGTTAAAGATAGGAGACTTAATCGAAGACCAAGGGTGGAGGAAATTTTGTTCATTGAATGAGAAAACCTATCCCACTTTGGTTAGAAACTTTTATGAGAACCTAAGGTTGGAAACTAACCATGTGGAATCCACTGTCAAAGGGAAGAGGGTTATTGTGAATGAGGAGTCCTTACTTGAATTATTGGATATACCTTCTGAGGGACTGAAGTTTTTAGTAATTGAAAATAGAGAGAAGACTTTGAAAACAATTTTGAACAAAGAGGATGTAGGAGGAATTAGGACTGTTTTAGCTAACACCCTATCATTGGAAATGAGACTACTTCACAACTTCATTTGTAGAATCTTCTTACAAAGAACTGGTAGGTTCAATTGGGTGAGCGAAAAGGATCTATGTCTCATGGAGCACATCCTAGAAAGAACTCCTGTCAATCTATCATATATTATAATCATGCAGATAAAAGAAATAGTAAGAAAGGCTAAATCCTGTTTGCCATATGGTATGATGCTTACATTGTTGTTTAAATCCCATAGAGTCAATTTGGATGGTGAAGATGGATTAGAATTGCATCACACTGATATCTACACATCTAAGACTCTTGAGAGAATGGGATATTATCAAGTGGAAGGAGTCTGGAGAAAGAAGGGCACAAATATAAGAGCCATTGGCAGCTCCAGTAGTAGTGAAGAAGAGGAAGAGGAAGAAGCAGCTGAAACATCCTCTACACCTGTACTGGAGCTTGAGTCATTTGTACCTGAGCCTGTTGCTGTCACTGAGGAGACTAGAGCAATGTCACCTATATTTGATTTTCCTGCAGCAGAGTTTGACTTGCTAGCACCGGAGTTTGACCTGCCTTCAGCTGATGCTCCTTTACATGACTATCCTACTGCAGCTACACAGCCTCCAATTGTCCATGTTCAGATTGAAGAACAGTTAAAAAACTTGATAGATTCACTGACTAGTACTATAACTTCCTTATTTAATGATTTGAAATAGTCATTGGATAATAGATTGAACAAACTAGAAGAGAATGTTTCAAATCTAAAAGAAAAGGTTGAAGCTATAGAAGCTTCAAGGTCAGCACCTCAGATAGACCTTCAGCCTATTCTGAACTGTATCTCTTCAAGTTCTGAAATAATTTTAAAGTCTATGGATGCCACTTTAAATGAATATCAGACTGAATTGAAAGAGCTTAGAGGCAGAGTGGGAACTATTGTAGATACAAGAGGTATGGCAGAAGATTATATTAGGGGCATTGGAATCATAAGATCAGAGCTTGGCAGACTTCGAGGATCAGCAGAAGCCTTCGCCAATGTCCAAGTAGCTGAGCTTGTATCTATGCAGAAAGAGATAGGTGAAATGAAAGAGGTAGTAAATAAAGTACCAGTTAGCCTCAAGGACTTGGATCAGCAGTTGGGAGCAATGTGGGTGGAAATGGTGTCTCTCAATAGCACTGTCTGTTCATTGGAAGTCACAGCTAGGACAAGACCATTGTATGATCCGCCACCCATTTCCTCTAGGGCACCTAGTACCTCTATTCACCCTAGGGCTCCTCCTCTACATGCTTCATCTAGTCGAGCACCTAGACCCACTTCTTAGCAAGGTGTCAATGTTCCTAGAGATGATTCTGATTAAATATTTTGTAGTTTCAGTACCTTTTTGGATGTTTTTGAAACTTTTGTAATGACTGATGTACCGAACATTTTTTGACAGAAATGAAATGAACATCTTTTTAATTACTGTGTAATGTGTGTACTTGTATTATCTTGATTACACCTCTATTTGTTTAAATAGAATTCTCTCTCTAAGTTGAGAAAGTGAAATTATCTCAAACAAATATTGAAACTTTCTCAATTTATTTAAAATTCTGAGCTTAACTGTTTAACCTTTTTGAATTATTAACAAAAAGGGGGAGAATTATAGAGTGCATGAAAGAATACATGAATTGCAATAGTAATACTAAAGTAAAGTAGACAGGGGGAGTTTTTAAGGCATTTTTGAATGATCTCTTACATATTATTCTGATAAAATGTTCAAGTGAATGTCAAAGGCGAAGAAACTTAAAAACAATTCATATTGTCTAGAAATCTTATAAACAGGAGGAGATATACATGTTTAGCTTACATACTTCAATGATTTTTATGATGCTCTGATGCTCTCAATTTATCATATCTATCAGTCGATACTTAATGCTGCTTGATATATACAAGCAATCAATCTCTGATATTTACAATTTACGAATTTGATTTTGTGCATAACTATATAGCACATACTCATATACATTTGAGATTACAGTTGATTTTTAAATATAAATTCTTATATATTTGTGAATAGAGTAGATTCTTTTCATGCCCAGTGTTTTGTCATCAACAAAAAGGGGGAGACTGTTGACCCCTAAAGTGATTTTGATGATAACAAAACATTGGAGCATACATTTAGTCATCTAACAACTCTTCAAATGATTGACAAGTTTTTGTAGGACAACTACATTGACACATTTTTCAATTCCTACAATCTTTAATGTTTTGTGTTGAGTTGTAAATTATTTAGAATCTTGTAAAGAAGAACCCTACAAAAAACTTCTATTAAAAACAAGTTCAAGGGTTACTTCTAGTAGTCTTACAAGCTTCAAGTTTTCTTGATTTTATTATAAAAAGTGCTTGAAGAAGACTTTAAAGCATGGGACAAGTGTTCTAGAAGTTTGAAGCTGATCTAGCTGAAGAACCACATTCGAGCCGACTGGATGAACAACCCAGCCGACTCTGGCACTAGCACTGAAGACAAGTTCTCTGGCACACAGATCCAGTCGATTGGCACCATGATCCAGCCGACTCGTCCAGAACATGGTTGAGAACGTTCTGAGATTCTCAGGGATCCGAGCCGACTGCATTTTTGCCTAGCCGACTCATCCAGAACTTGGTTGAGAATGCTTTGAGAGCCTCTGAGATCCGAGCCGACTGGAATTCAGTCTAGCCGACTCATCCAGAGTAACCCATTTTCTTAATTATGGAAGCTAGCCGACTGGTGTTCAGCCCAGCCGACCCGAACTTGATCCGAGCCGACTCGAAGATTGTCCGAGTCGACTGGAATGACGGGGTCACGTCCAATGGCTAGTTCCAATTTTTAGTTTGAATTCTAAAAGTGCTCCAATGGTAACCTATCACCTCCCAATGGTCTACAACATTCAAAATCAAGGGAAGGTAGTTGAAGTCTCTATAAATAAGGTATGAGAACATCTTTGGAGAGACTAATGAGCAAATAATGATTTATTGAGCATTTATTGAACACTTATTGAAGTGAAGTGAGAGAGCACTAGAGCTTTAAAGTTTGTCTTCAAGCATGCAACAACTCTTACCAAAAGCTTGAAGCACCTTTTGAGGAAAGCAAGGAAGCCATTGCAGTGCATCGAAGAGCATTCAGTGGATCTTCACTCGAGCTGAATTGGCAACCACCCAGACAACAAAGTTTGTCTTTATTGTTTCTTTTTTAATCTATCATTTAGAATATCTGGGATATTGGTGAGCCCTGTTGTAAAAACCAAATAGGTTACTTTGGTGAGCCTTTAAAACCATAGTGTAGAGGTTACTTTGGTGAGCCTAGCTGAAATCCAAAGTGTAGAGGTTTTAGGTGAACCTGTAAAAACCTAGCTTGGGTTTCTTTGGTGAGCCCGGTTTCAAAAACCAAAGTGTAGAGGTTTGGATTGTGAGCCTGTAAAACAATCCGACTGTATTCCAGTTTTGGGTATATATTGGAAATCCCGAGTGCTGAACTTGGGTAGTGGACGTAGGAGCTGGGTTGCTCCGAACCATTATAAATCTGCTTTGTTTGTGTTGTGTTTGTTCTATCTTTTAGCTTCTGCATTTATTCTTTAATTAACACAGCACCTAACCACTAATTGGAATTACTTGTGCACATATTCGTGAAAATTTTGTAATTCCCAATTCACCCCCCTCTTGGGACTAAGCCACCTGGGTAACAAAGAACTATCTATTGATAAACAGATAAGGTTCCATTAGATGTTGTCAAGCTGGATCCATTCAGTGAACTCATTCTCTAATGAGCACCCACATCCTAGTATTAGTGTCAAACACAAGTGACTGTGAGATCAGTCACCCTCTTCACCAAGTATACATAGGATGTGCTGGTCTTGCCAGAAACATTGATCCTCTACTCAACGTCCCATCAACCAGGAATATTTTAGATTAGGGTTTTAAGGCTTTAGGCCTCACTGGTATGATCTCATCATAACCCTTGAACCATAGCCCTAATCTATGGGGTTCATCATATAATAATAAAATAATTAAGACACAGCGTATGATGAAAATAAAATGCCTTTATTAATTGATAATGTCAATACATTGGTTTGGGATACAAAGGAAAATCCCATCGAAATACAACATTTTGATTGGCCTTTAGGGCATAATCCTTTTAATCTCCCATTTGCACTAAAGCCAATCGCCTTTAAATTTTATCCCCATACAATCGAGGTGGCAATCAAACTCTCGCTGTGGTAGAGCCTTAGTGAACGGGTCTGCTATGTTGTTCTTCGTTTCAACTCTTTTAATGTAGACTTCTTGTCTTTCGACAATCTCTCGAATGAGATGGAAGCGTCTCAGAATGTGCTTTGATTTGTGATGAGCGCTTGGTTCCTTAGCTTGAGTGACAGCTCCAGTATTATCATAGTAAAGTGGCACTGGACCTTCAATCTCTGGAACAACGCCCAACTCTGAGATGAACTTCTTCATCTGGACAGCTTCCTTGGTAGCTTCACTAATAGCAATGTATTCTGCCTCAGTTGTTGAGTCAGCTACAGTCTGCTATTTAGAACTCTTCCAGCTTACAGCTCCTCCATTTAGGGTAAAAACATACCCTGAAATAGATTTGCTATCATCTGGATCTGATTGAAAACTATAATCTGAATAAGCTTCCAGTTTAAGATCAGATCCTCCGTATATTAGAAAAATATCCTTGGTCCTTCTCAAGTACTTAAGAATATTTTTCACAGCCTTCCAGTGATCCTCTCCTGGATTAGCCTGAAATCTGTAGGCTATACCTAAGGAACATCAGGCCTGGTACATAACATAGCATATATTATAGACCCTACAGCCGAAGCATAAGGTATAGAACTCATTCTATTTCTTTCTTCAGGTGTCTTAGGAGACATCTTCTTAGAAAGATGTATGCCATGACCAATGGGCAAGTAAGCTCTTTTACTTCCCTCCATGCTAAATCTCTTTAGCACTTGGTCAATGTACCTAGACTGGGATAAGCCTAGCATCTTCCTAGATCTATCTTTATAGATCTTGATACCCAGTATATAGGATGCTTCTTCCAAGTCTTTCATGAAAAACTGTTTAGATAACAATACCTTGACTGATTGTAATATTGGGATGTCATTTCCAATGAGGAGTATGTCATGCACATACAGAACCAAGAAAACTATGGCACTCCCACTAGTCTTCTTGTACACACAAGGTTCATCCTCATTTTTGATAAAGTCAAACTCTTTGACTGTCTTATCAAATCTGATGTTCCAACTCCTGAATGCTTGCTTTAATCCATAAATGGATTTCTTCAGCCTACGTACCTGATTAGGTTTAGTCTCCAAGACAAAACCTTCTGGCTGTGACATGTAGATCTCTTCTTCAAGGAAACCATTAAGGAATGCGATTTTCACATCCATCTGCCAGATTTTAAAATCATGATATGCTACTATAGCAAGCATGATCCGAATAGATTTGAGCATAGCAACTGGAGAAAATGTTTCATCATAATCTATTCCATGTTTTTGTCTGAAACCCTTAGCCACTAATCTGGCTTTATAAGTTTCGACTTGGCCATTTGCCCCAATCTTTTTCTTATAGACCCATTTTCATCCAATAAGGTTAACACCCTCTGGTGCATCAACCAAAGTCCACACTTGGTTGACATACATGGAGTCCATTTCAGATCTCATGGCTTTTAGCCATCTGTCTGAGTCCCTACTCATGACAGCATCCGTATAGGTCAGAGGCTCATCATTTTCAATGAACCGGGCTTCATTATTCTCGATAATGAACCCATACCTCTCAGGTGCATGACACACCCTATCAGACCTACGGATAGGAGTAGTGTGTTCTGGTTCTATACTAACTATGTTATCATTTGGTTGAGATGTATCTATTTGTTGAACTTCTTCAAGTTCAATATTTCTTCCAGTGCCCTTTTGTAGGATGAACTGTTTCTCTAGAAAAGTGGCATGCCTACTAACAAACACCTTTTGTTCAGTAGGGTGGTAGAATAGATATCCTATATTATCTTTAGGATATCCTACAAATAGACACTTATCTGCTCTAGCATCTAGCTTATGTCCAAAATTTCTTTTGACATAGACTGGACATCCCCATATCTTAAGATACTTAAGATTGGGTTTCTTACCCTTCCATATCTCATATGGAGTGCTTGAGACAGTTTTAGATAGTACTCTATTTAAGATATTTGCCACGGTTTCCAAGGCATATCCCCAGAAGGAAATAGGTAACTCTATGAAGCACATCATGGACCGTACCATATCTAATATGGTACGATTCCTCCATTCAGCAACACCATTTAATTGTGGTGTGTAAGGAGGGGTCCATTCATAGATAATCTCCTTTTCTTTAAGGTGATCGAGAAACTCGATGGATAAGTATTCACCTCCTCAATCTGATCGAAGGATTTTAATACTTTTCCCCGTTTGTTTCTCTACCATACTTTGATACTCTAAAAATTTATCAAAGGCTTCGGATTTATGTTTCATTAGATACATAAATCCTTACCTTGAAAAATCATCAGTGAACGTGATGAAATAAAAGTATCCACCCCTGGCCTGAGTTGTCATAGGCCCACATATATCTATATGTATGAGTCTTAATAACTCAGTTGTCCTTTCTCCATGTCCACTAAATGGAGTCTTGGTCATCTTATCCATGAGACATGATTCACAAGTTCCTAATGATTCATAATCATAAGGATCAAGGAAATTTCCCTTGTATAACTTGCTAATCCTAGTCTCACTAATATGTCTAAGCCAACAATGCCAGAGTAAAGTATTGTTTACAATATCTCTCTTTCATTTATTACTAACATGAAGTATATTGTCATTAGGAGATAGAGTTAAGAGACCATTGCAAAATACGCCACAATACATGATTTCATTAGAAAAGCTGATTGAGCAACCATTGCTCATTACATTCATAGTATAGCCTTGTTTAAGTAACAATGGTACATATATGATATTTCTAATGACCTTAGGCATATAGTAACAATCTCTTAACTCTAAAATCTTCCATGAAGGTAACTTCAAGATATAGGTCCCTACGGCCTCTGCTTGGATGGACTCTCCTCCAGCACCATAGAGCTTGAAGTCTCCTTCCTTCAATACTCTAAGCCTTTGCAGCCCCTGCAATGATTTGCAGATATGGTGACCACAGGCGGTATCCAATACCCAAGTATTCAAAGTGGAAAAATCTAATGACAAAATAGTATGAACTTCTTTCATACCTTTTGGTGCATCCGATGCACCAAGCTTCACATGTACAAGGTAAGCCTTGCAATTCCTCTTCCAATGTCTTGGCTTGCCACAGTGAAAGCAGGTCATCTGTCCAGAGGCCTTCTTTCCTTTCTTCTTCTTGATGCCCCCTTTTGGATTCAATCTCCTCTTGGAACCCTTTCTACCTGACTTCTTCTTGTTGATCCCATCCACAAGAAGCAGTGGAGCCTTATTTTTCTTTAAATGGCTCTCTGCTATTTTTAACATGTTTAACAGCTTAGGCAAAGAAGTGTTAAGTTTGTTCATATGATAATTAAGAACAAACTGTGAAAATGACTCCGGGAGTGACTGCAGGATCAAAATCTGATTCAACTCCCCATCCATAACAAAACCCAATTGACCTAATCGAGTGATCAGGTCAATAACTATCAGTACGTGGTCTTGTACGGATATACCTTCTGTCATTCTTGTACGGAACAACTGCTTAGATATATCATGTCTAGCAGTTCATCTATGTTCTCCATATAGCTCTTTTAAATTGAGCAGTATGGAGTGAGTGTCCATGCTATCATGTTGCCTCTGCAACTCATTGGTCATAGAGGCAAGCATGATACACTTGACAGTAAGTGAGTCATTTTGCCATATCATGTATGTGGTCTTCTCCTCTTGCGAGGCATCCTCCCCTAAAGGTTCCAAGGTAGGGGTATCAAGAATGTAGGAAAGTTTTTCCTGGCTTAGTACTATCTTTAGGTTTTCTTAACCAGTCAACATAGTTTGGTCCAGTCAATTTATTGGCATCAAGTATACTACGGAGTGAGAGTGAAGAGGCCATTTAATCTACATTAACAAAGAACATAACATAAGCAAACAACCAATGTTAAAATAATTAAATTAGGACTTTAACTTAATTATGTCTCCCACTAATTTATCAAGCATCATAACCCTCCAATATGATGATCGAGAAACCCTAATTGGTTTTCTTAGTGGGGTTGAGACCCTAATTCCTTATAAAAGACCTTGTGTATACACAACAAATCTTTTATAAGTTCAAAGGTAGGAAAACTCTTTCCAATTGTATCTCATACAATTCTCAACAAAACCTGGCCTCTAAAATATTAATAGCCTTGTGTGTGCACAACAAACTATAATATTTTTAGTTAAGTAAGACCCTTCATTCCTTTATAGTCATGATTGTAATAATAATATCCTTGTGTGTACACAACAAAGTATTATATTAAATCATGCCATAAGCATCAAATGCACCAGGCCAAAATTATGTTAGTCACCATAATAGGCCTTGTGTGTACACAACAAACCGAATACGGATGATAACATAATAATGACCTAGCATGAAGGAAGGCCTAATGTAGTGAATATTACACTAAGCATATCAATAAAGGATTAAGTTAATCTTATCGGCCAGGTATGTGGGAGAGTAGTGGGGGTTCCCCCGTTGCTTTCCTAGACACCAATAAAAATTGGCCAGGTCAATCAACGGAACCAATTAAAAATCACATCCTCTTTACCGATCATGAACCACTTTTTCTAGACATCGAATGATCAACTAATCATCTTGATTATTTTGCTTTTGGTATATGATACTACAACTTAATATAATTTAAAAGAGGGCTTTATTATTAAAATAAGCACATTCTACATATCATGCTATAACTATGCAAATATGTGCCAAGTGTGTTATCATTCTAGGACAACCATTTATCACATAATGGATCCACCATTATGCCAGGGCAACCTAATATTAGAATGATAACTTGAAGGCTAATCATATCTCTATGTCAATTAGGGTTTAAGTGAAAACCCTAACCAGTGACACTATAACAAACATAATCTACATCACATGTAAATTATCTACATATGCATATAAAATGTAACTTTAAACTTTTGTAGAGTCCTACAAAATTGGGAAACCTCAATTTTTGTAGAGTCCTACCAAAATGGGCAACTTCAATTCTGTATAATTTAGCCCTAATAAGGTGGCTCTGATACAACTGTTGGGGTTTGGTGACAGGGCAGAAGCATGGATTTCGAAATTATCTTGAAAACACTACCAAACCCTTAACCCAAGACCTCCTTACTAGGAATTTAAACATACAAACATGCATATAACATATAGATTAGAATTTAGGCACCAACCTGAACCGCTAATATCCAAACCGATGAAGAAACCCTTATTCAGTCTTCTCCTCCACCAGGTGCCCAAGCATTCACCCTCCAACGGTGATCCACATGGGGCTTGACCAAGACACCAACACCTTTTAAGAACTTGGTTCCACCAATTAGACTTTCAAACTAAAGCCTAATAGGATTTGGGCAAACTCCAATCCAATTGGACTAACTCTTCTTTGAATCAGCCTTTCTACTCCTTCCCTTCTTCTTCCTCTTCTTCTCTTCTTTGCTTTTCCCTAATCCCCTCCTGATTTGAACACTCCTAGGCCTTCCAAAGACCTTGTCCTAAAAGGGCTAGAGTGTTTAGGACAGGAGGATAGGATGTAATAAAAATACGAAAGAAAGAAGTCTTCAGGATCAATTCTTGTTAACACCCCGAGAGGCTACGCTATTTATAGCGCACCAAGGGGCTTCTGAGATATCCATTCATGCCAAAAAGATACGTTACTTGGTTTAAAACATGCGACTCTTTGATTTGAAATAAATCTAAGAAGAGTAAAATAGAAGGACACTTGAATGAAACATTACGATGTTTTAATCAAGTGTCGAGAAGAGTAAAACAGAAGGACACTTGAATGAAACATTATGATGTTTTAATCAAGTGTCGCTTCCTTTCATTCTTCCAAGCATCAAAATCAAATGGCCGGCCTCTCTGGTATTTAAAATTGAAATGCCACATCAAATGGGATGCCATCCAGAAGAGTCACACGTCATCTAGACTCAAAAGTGCACAGAATAAGCTCAAGTATCACGTTGCTTCTTTTTTAGCGCCAAGAGTCCCAAGGGGCATGGACTCTTCGTTTGGCATGAAGATGTATCCCAATAGGCATGGAAGACTCCAAGAGGTGTGGAAGTGTTTTTGTCATGGTCCTCTACTTATTGCAGAAGGACTCTTCATCCAAAGAAGGTGCCCCTTCTCATTTCTCATGATTTATTATTGTAGGAAACCTTTTGCGCCAAAAAACACTTCACGCTTTGACCATTCCACACGCCACATAGACCCCATGTCCAAGGAAGGCTATCTGGTACTCAAAACCAGATAAATACTGACCCAATTAAAGGTTATAAGACCCAACCTATTAGACAAATTCAATTTAGCTTAATTAGGATCAATATTAACCCAAATTGGAACCTGATTCGAACCTGGTTCGAACAATGGTGCTAGGGTTTGCAACATGTGCTAGCATGTTCATCTGCAAGCATGGTTTTATTCAACTAAACCTTTGATCAGAACCCTTTGTGTGTGACCCATTGGGTTCCACATCTGGCCAGCAGTGGGTCCGGGTGTAACTTGACCTGATTCGATTGGATCACATCCAAACTGATTCAGGTCAACTCAAGCTAGCCCGACTAGGTCAATTAGAATCCAATTCTAATTAACTAATCGAACTACCATAATTCAATCAAATCCCTACAAGGCAAGATTGACGTCTAACAACGTATCATGCCTACCCAGAAGATGTGGAATTTTGGTGAAATTATCAAAATACCCTTCAGTGGTGAGTTACCGGGCAATTCAGTCCTTCGATCAGCTTGCTCCCTGAATATTTCTATGGATATGGATACTTGGCAAATCCAATTTCATATTCATTCCTAGCTCAATCTGATAATGATGATTCATTAATGAACCATTAGAAACTATTTTTAATGTTCATACTTTGATCAAAGATTTTTCGAATCTTCATTTGATCAAAATTAGCTGGATGCGATTCCCTCTTACTAGGATTGATCGATTCCTTTTTGACTACTCACAACCTCCATATGCAATCCACCATACCCAGTATCACCCCATGCATGACTCAGTGTCATGATTGAGTGTGAACCAAAGTATGGATTAATGCATACAAGGTACCATGGCAATCTCAGGTCAAAGGACCACATGCACTACTCCCACTATGAGAACTATCTATTGACAAACAGATAAGGTTCCATTAGATGTTCTCAAGCTGGATCCATTCTGTGAACTCATTCTCTAATGAGCACCCACATCCTAGTATTAGTATCAAACACAAGTGACTGTGAGATCAGTCACCCTCTTCACCAAATATACATAGAATGTGCTGGTCTTGCTGGAAACATTGATCCCCTACTCAACGTCCCATCGACTAGGAATATTTTAGATTAGGGTTTTAAGGCTTTAGGCCTCACTGGTATGATCTCAACATAACCCTAGAACCATAGCCCTAATCTATGGGATCATCATATAATAATAAAATAATTAAGACAGCATATGATGAAAATAAAATGCCTTTATTAATTGATAATGTCAATACATTGGTTTGGGATACAAAGGAAAATCCCATCGAAATACAACATTTCGATTGGCCTTTACGGCATAATCCTTTCAAGATCGACAAGAATCCTTCGATGCCTTGAGGCGTCACCGAATGAAGCTGAACTTGACCAAGTGCACTTTTGGAGTGACCTCCAGAAAATCCCTTGGCTTCCTGGTCATGCAGAGATGAATCGAAGTCAACCTTGATAAAATCTGGGCCGTCATCGACATGAGGCACCCGACCAACAATAAGCAAGTGCAGGAACTTACTGGCCAAATAGCCTCTCTCAGTCGCTTCATCTCCAGGTTGGCTGAGAAGTGTCTCCCTTTCTTCAAAATCCTATGGCAGTCGGATGGCTTCCAGTGGTCCAACGAGTGACGGTCAGCCTTTGAAGCATTGAAGGCATACCTAAAGACACCTCCCCTACTAGCAAAGCCTATGGAGGGGGAGCCCCTATATTTGTATCTGTCAGTGTTAGATGAGGCAGTGAGCTCCGTCCTTATCCAGAATGGGGAGAACAACCAGCAAAGGCCTATCTACTATATTATCAAAGTTCTCCATTATGTTGAAACGAGATACCCCAAGATGCAGAGGCTTGCCTATTCTTTGATCATAGTAGCCAAGCGATTGCACCCTTACTTTCAAGCACATCCGATCATCATCCTAACTGATCAACCTCTCAGGATGATCCTCAGAAGCCCCGACACCTCCAGTCGGCTTGCCAAGTGGACCGTCAAGCTGGATGAATTTGACATCTCCTTCCAATCTCGATCGGCCATGAAGGCTCAAGTGATCGCCAACTTCATAGTGGAGTGTACCTGGAGACAAGAAGCACCTCCCCAATCAATCGACACACCTGAGAAAGACATTGTTGAAGAAGTAAAGCCCGCCTGGATGCTTCATGTGGATGGAGCATCTAACCTTGATGGATGAAGAGCGGGCCTAATCCCTGCCGACCTCGATGGGTAGAGCTTGGAGTATGCCTTACATTTTGCATTTCAGGTATCGAACACCTAGGCAAAATATGAAGCCCTCCTCGCTGGACTGAGAATAGCCGATGAGCTGGGCATCGATCGGATCAGAGCCTTCTTTGATTCCCAACTAGTGGTGAACCAAATGAAGGGCAAATTCGAGGCGAGAGATCCGATCCTAGCCAAATATTTGGGCAAGGTACGAAGTTTCGTGACCCGGCTTAAATTCTTCAAGATTTCCCATATACCTCGAATGCAGAACTCTCGGGTGGATGCCTTGTCATGGCTGGCCACTGCCGTCACCAACTCATCCAACCGATCCTTTGTGGAATACCTGTAATGCACAAGCATTGCTGAAGAGATGGTCGAAATCCATCAAGTGGATCGGGAAGCCTCTTGGATGGACCACATCCTTGCATTCCTCATCGAAGGGACCCTGTCGGAGGATAAGAATAAAGCCAAGCATGTACGCTGGACTACCTTAAAGTACGTCATCCTCATGGAACTCTGTACAAACAGTCATTCATGCAACCACTACTCAAGTGCCTGGGGCCGTCGGACACCGACTACGCACTCAGGGAGGTGCATGAAGGCATCTACGGCGACCACCTGGAAAGAAGATCCTTGGCCTACAAAATCATTCGTAGGGTTATTATTGGCCAACCATCCAAAAGGACACGTTGAACTTCGTTAGAAAGTGCGACATGTGTCAAAGATATGTCAACATTTAGAGACAAACAGCTAGTTAGCTAACCCCACTGATTGCCCCCTAACCGCTTGCACAGTGGGGAATGGACATCCTCAAGCCATTCCCTCTAGCATCTGGACAATAGAAATTCCTAATAGTGGCCATCGACTACTTCCCAAATAGGTGGAAGCTGAGCCGCTGGCACAAATCATAGAAACCAAAGTGAAAAATTTTGTTCAGAATTACATTATTGGTGCGGGCACCAGACTCAGAAGATGACTTCAGAGCTCCATCTGGATCTCTGATTAACCTTACCCGAAGAATTAGGGTTTTTTTTTGGCTTGTAATAAGGGTTGACTGGATCAACTCAATTTTAGCTTGAGTCTATATTACCTGCATTTTATTTTGTTGAGTCATGTTGACTCAGTAGTGGACTAGGGCTTCAACCTGGGGTGTTACATTTTCTCCCAAGGCCAAGCAAGTGGGCGCCACACTCCCAGCCACACTCCCAGCCATACGCCTGAGTCCAGGGGGTGCCACATCTCCATCCAGCAGCCTTTGGTCCCCACACCACAGATAGCAGCTCCCTTCTCTCATGCGCCAATTGAGGAGAAATCCACCAGGGGTCCACAAATCAAGGGGGCGGCCCAAGACTTTCCCAAAAGAACCAAACTATGAAAGGGAAAAAATTCTCTTGGAGAGAACTTCAAGGAGGCGCCCATTACCTGCCAGAAATATTCAAAACAAAGTTAGAAAGAGCCATAACTTTGGGAGAAAGAAAAGGAGGTATCCAAAAAGGGTTGAGCCATGGAAGGAAGGAGATTTCTCTTGAAGAGCAAGGTTAGGAGGCGCCCTAATCATTCCAACTAAAGCCAGATATAAAAGGAAACAAATTTTCTCTTGGAGGGCAAGGTTAAGAGGCGCCCAAACACTTCCAGATAAGGCCAAGCATAGAAGGAAAAAAATATATTTCTTGGAAGTCAAGACAAGGAGGCGCCACCCACTTTCCTTTTTTGAAGCCTAAATCAACTTTGGAATTATTTGACCGGCCATATGAGTAGGGATTGATCCTACAATCCTAATTTGAAGATCCCCTCCTTTAGTCCCACATGGGAAGATGTAAAACCCTACTCTCTTGTAATGTCCTATAAATTAAATCCCCATGTAAGTTTGAAATCAATTAGATGAATGAAACCAAATTTTTTGGTGAGCAAACTTTATGTTTTCTCTCTTCTGCACTTGCATCCAGGTGTTGAGCTCCATGAGGGAGTAAATCCGGGTTCCCCAGGAACATTGAGGAGGTGTGAGATCTCCAAAACCCCAAAACCCTAGGTTAGCCACTTCACTTCCAAACCCTAGCCGCCCATCATCCTCTTCTTTCCACCAAACCCTAGCCTACTCCATCTCTCACGGCCACTCTCTCCAAGTCAAGGCCGACCACCAGCATCCAGGTCCAGTCTGGATACTTCAGATTCAGAGCAATTCCCAGAGGAAGTCAGATCAGCCTCCAGGAGAATCTGGATTTCAGCAACATCAGCTTTCAAGTTTTTCTATCTGGTAAATCCTTCCTTGAGTATCTGGTTCCATAAATTGTTCTTCTTCTTTCCCAGATCTTGAGTTCAGGAGAAGCCAACTCTGCCAAAGGATCAGTATTGGAGGATCCATTACGAAGATATCTGAATCCGGGGATCCAACAATCTGCTCAAGAGAGTCCTTCCACTAAACTCTGTGAAGATCACTGCCTGGTCTGTAACCCTTCTCTTCTCTTTACTTCTGTCCTGTTGAAAGTTCAGAGCGAAACCCTAGGTCTGGGAGTTGCTCAACCCCCAGCGATCCTTTACTTCTGAACTACTCTGATAACCTAGTTTCTTTAAATTGTGCTTTCAATTATTACGTAATTTCTTTCAATTTAGTTTAACTTTCCTTTGAGTCAAAGCCGACTTTTGAAAATATTAAAAAAACAACAAAAAAAGAATTAGTCTTAATTTACTTCCGCATCGCATCATCTCTTTTGTTCTGCATCATTTTTGGTACCAGAGCTTTCGTTCTGCATCATTTTTGGTATCAGAGCCCTGTCTAGCGTTTCTGTTTTGATTGCTTGTTTGAGTCTTTCTCTTTTTACTTTGTCTGCTCGAAGTAGACTCCCCAGGATGTCCGGTCCTAGGAACGAAGTGAGGTGCAAACCTCCTCTTCCCATTCCACGGGGTGTTCCTAGGGCGTGTAGGGGATCCGTTGGGTTATAACTTCGTAGCAAGAATTGTAAACGGGGAAGTGCTCTGTTTTCAGTCCGTAATTATCTTGTTGCAGGAATTATTTCTCACTACAGGTAACTCCAAATTCAGTGATTTTTATTTTTCTGAAACCAGTATAATTTAATCTATTTTACATAATCTTCCTGTGATTTATTGGTTTCTGTGGGATTTCTGAAAATTAAACTACTGCAACTCTATTTTTGTGTTCTGCAATCCAATTATTTTTGAGTGTTCATCTCTTAATTCATCTTAAGGGCATTTGAGCATCTAAGATAAGGGGAGGAGTTGATAACCTCTCCTTAGCCCAAAACCACCACCCACTCATTCGACCCTAAGCCTTTAATCTTAAAATTAATTAGACCTAATTTGCCCTAGTGGGCTAGGGACATCAACAAGTCGGGTCAAGGCTAGTGTTGAGTCAGTTTGTCTGGTTACTCTGTGTGTGCTTTGTACTTAGTGTCTAGAACGGTGGTTCAGGGATTCCATCCCGAAGGGCTTGTGTGCTGGTCCGCCTACCTGGCCAATCTCTGATTGGTGTCTAGGATTGGCATCTAGGGAGCTAACACTCCCCTTATACCAGCCTGGCTGAGTCCCGAGTTACTACAGGCTAGCTTGCCACTCTGATTGGGCATCTAGTTTGGGCTCTAGGTCTAGTTAGCCCGTAGTCATTTCAGTTGAGTCTCATTTGGTGTGTTTGCTGGCATTATCATGTCTACCAGGAATGGAGTACCCTACCAACCTGGTCAAACCCAACCTGATTTAGAGGCCATGGTTAGAGCTCTTACTGAAAGTATGAACAAATTGAGCCAGGATTTGACTGCTACTGTTACCCAGTGTAAAGAACAAGTCCATGAGAATTTTACCCAGCTTAGGGATCAAGTCCAAGTACTTAAGAAACGTAGACATCAAAATTGGACCCCTGATCCAAAATTTAATAGGCCCCAACCTCATCCACGCCAGGAGCCTAGGAGGACCTTATACCGTGATCCCGAGCATAACCTTAGGAAGCCTAACCATGATATCTATAGTGTGGATCGTGACTATAAGAGGTCCTTACAATATTCTAGACCAGTCACTCAACAACCCAAGTCTTCTAGATCAAACCATTTAGATCCACACCATGCCCAAGTAAGGTCTCTACTAGTTTGAAACCCAGTGTGACCCAGGTTCCTATATCGCAAGAATGTTTGTTTTGTAGAGAAAGAGGCCATAAATCTAGTCAGTGCCCATGCATAGGACTGGCTTGTGCACAGCTAAGTGGTAAGAATCCTAAGGATGACATTAATGAGGGAGAACCCAAGCCTACCAATGAGGAAGAAAGGTTAGGTATGACAAGCCTAGAATCAGTTGACCCGATTATCACTGACCCGAAACCAATTGAAGATGGCATCAAGGAAGTATATGATGCTGGCTTGAGTCTAGTTGATGAATATGAGGGAGAAGAACTTGAAGAATGTGACATCGGTACTATTGGTTCCTTACCTGAGGAGACCTTGGAGAGCAACCAAGTGGTAGGACCTAGTTCAAAAATTCAAGAGATTTGTGAGAACCAGGTTCCTTTAGTCAAATACCCCCAGGAAGAACTCATAGTGTTAGCCCGAGCTATCAGTTCGTACCCTCTAATGACAGTCATTCCCCATGTACCAATTGAAGATCTTTGCACTGAACTATTTAAGTTTGCCCACCCTATGGTACATCCTCTCCTTAGGATGACTGAATCAAACCTCTTACAATTGGACCTTGTCCCATTCCCAGCAACTAAGGTCTCTCCTGTAATCTCAGTTGAACATCCTTGTCTTGAGCGGATTGATTCACCCAGTCCAGTAGAAGTCCTCCTTATGACCCCAGACCCCTTCCTTCGCATGACTGACCTACCCTTCTATAGAGTATACCTTTCCGCACCCATATGTCAAATTTCAAGTCTTGAGGTCATCATCCATAGGCCCTTCCATGAATCATTCTCTAATCCATTTCTTGAGAAAGTGGATCATTGTTTGCTTAGAGAACAAACCTTAACTATTGCAATCACATATCCTAGGCTACTCCCCGAACCATCTCTTGATCCATTCCTAGGAGTAGCAAACTTTTCCTTTCGTAAGGATGACCAGTTGACACTCATACATCACCATTCAAACCTTCAGGTCACCACCTTTAGTCAACAGGTAATTCGAGACTCCACCTCATATTTCCTCCCTTTCTCTAGGACTTCCAATGCTTCTTACACCATCCAAGTATACTTTGTCGAAGTCTTTAGAGTGAACCACGTGTCAGAACCTATTAGGTTTGCCACCTACTTCTGGAAGACCTTATGGCACCTGCTAGGCACCCATGATAAGTTTTCATGCTCTGCATGCCATCCTCCGACCCAAGGTCAAACCTAGAGAGCCGTAGTTTGTTAGGTTTAGACCTAGGGTTCCTTTGAATAAAGTCCATTCTTTAGGAATGCATCGTCAGTCGAGTTTAGGACATTGTCTCAGATTTTGGTTGAGTGAGAATACCAGGAATTGGGATTTGTATTTACTCAGGGCTAAATTTGCATATAATGTTTCGATCAATAGGTCTATAGGCTAGAGTCCCTTTGAAATTGTTCATGGATACAAGCCTCACACACCACTTGATCTGATTTCACTATTAGTCCACACACACAAGTCTCTTGATGCACTTGCATAGCATGTAAAAGACTTGCATAAAGAAATTCATGCCAAAATAAATTTAAGTAATGAAACTTATACGAAGTTGGCTGATTCTCAAAGGCGAGTCAAAACTTTTGTTGAGGGAGACTATGTAATGATTAGGTTAAGGCCTGAACGGTTTTCTCCTGGAACTGTTAGAAAGTTACATGCTAGAGGAGCTGGACCATTTAGAGTGGTGAAGAGAGTAAGATCCAATGCCTATGTGCTCGAGTTGCCTCCAGAACTAGGCATTAGCTCCACTTTCAACATTACAGACCTAGTAGAGTATAGAGAGCCAGCTGTGATTCCCAGTGAGCCTTTTGAACCTAGTCCTGCTCTTAAGAGTGAACCCAACCCTATGTGTCCACCAACAAACTGGCCTGTGAGGAAAGAGCAGATTGAAAAGATCTTGGATGATCAAGTTATCTCTACTCGTAATCGAGGATACCAAAGATACCTGGTTCGCTGGCAAGGAAGGCCAGATTCTGATGACTCTTGGATCTCCCGAGAAGAATTACAAGAATTGGACCCAGACCTCTTGGAGAGATACCAGAGCCAACTTGATCCATACTCGACAGGGTCGAGTTCCTCCCACCCTGGGAGAATTGGTGTGGGCACCAGACTCAGAAGATGACTTCAGAGCTCCATCTGGATCTCTGATTAACCTTGCCCGAAGAATTAGGGTGTTTTTTTGGCTTGTAATAAGGGTTGACTGGATCAACTCAATTTTAGCTTGAGTCTATATTACCTGCATTTTATTTTGTTGAGTCATGTTGACTCAGTAGTGGACTAGGGCTTCAACCTGGGGTGTTACATTTTCTCCCAAGGCCAAGCAAGTGGGCGCCACACTCCCAGCCACACTCCCAGCCATACGCCTGAGTCCAGGGGGCACCACATCTCCATCCAGCAGCCTTTGGTCCCCACACCACAGATAGCAGCTCCCTTCTCTCATGCGCCAATTGAGGAGAAATCCACCAGCGGTCCACAAATCAAGGGGGCGGCCCAAGACTTTCCCAAAAGAACCAAACTATGAAAGGGAAAAAATTCTCTTGGAGAGAACTTCAAGGAGGCGCCCATTACCTGCCAGAAATATTCAAAACAAAGTTAGAAAGAGACATAACTTGGGGAGAAAGAAAAGGAGGTATCCAAAAACGGTTGAGCCATGGAAGGAAGGAGATTTCTCTTGAAGAGCAAGGTTAGGAGGTGCCCTAATCATTCCAACTAAAGCCAGATATAAAAGGAAACAAATTTTCTCTCGGAGGGCAAGGTTAAGAGGCGCCCAAACACTTCCAGATAAGGATAAGCATAGAAGGAAAAAAATATATTTCTTGGAAGTCAAGACAAGGAGGCGCCACCCACTTTCCTTTTTTGAAGCCTAAATCAACTTTGGAATTATTTGACCGGCCATATGAGTAGGGATTGATCCTACAATCCTAATTTGAAGATCCCCTCCTTTAGTCCCACATGGGAAGATGTAAAACCCTACTCTCTTGTAATGTCCTATAAATTAAACCCCCATGTAAGTTTGAAATCAATTAGATGAATGAAACCAAATTTTTTTGTGAGCAAACTTTGTGTTTTCTCTCTTCCGCACTTGCATCCAGGTGTTGAGCTCCGTGAGGGAGTAAATCCGGGTTCCCCAGGAACCTTGAGGAGGTGTGAGATCTCCAAAACCCCAAAACCCTAGGTTAGCCACTTCACTTCCAAACCCTAGCCGCCCATCATCCTCTTCTTTCCACCAAACCCTAGCCTACTCCATCTCTCACGGCCACTCTCTCCAAGTCAAGGCCGACCACCAGCATCCAGGTCCAGTCTGGATACTTCAGATTCAGAGCAATTCCCAGAGGAAGTCAGATCAGCCTCCAGGAGAATCCGGATTTCAGCAACATCAGCTTTCAAGTTCTTCTATCTGGTAAATCCTTCTTGAGTATCTGGTTTCATAAATTGTTCTTCTTCTTTCCTAGATCTTGAGTTCAGGAGAAGCCAACTCTGCCAAAGGATCAGTATTGGAGGATCCATTGCAAAGATATCTGAATCCGGGGATCCAACAATCTGCTCAAGAGAGTCCTTCCACTAAACTCTGTGAAGATCACTGCCTGGTCTGTAACCCTTCTCTTCTCTTTACTTCTGTCCTGTTGAAAGTTCAGAGCGAAACCCTAGGTCTGGGAGTTTCTTAACCCCCAGCGATCCTTTACTTCTGAACTACTCTGATAACCTAGTTTCTTTAAATTGTGCTTTCAATTATTACGTAGTTTCTTTCAATTTAGTTTAACTTTCCTTTGAGTCAAAGCCGACTTCTGAAAATATTAAAAAAACAACAAAAAAAGAATTAGTCTTAATTTACTTCCGCATCGCATCATCTCTTTTGTTCTGCATCATTTTTGGTACCAGATCTTTCGTTCTGCATCAATTATCTTCCGGTTCGGCATTCCACAAGCCATCATCATCGACAATGGAAGACAATTTGACAACCCGAAATTTTGGGAGTTCTGCTAATAATATCATATTTCCCATCGACTAACTTCAGTCAGATATCCCCAATCCAACGAAGAAGCCAAAATCATCAATCAGATGATCATGCATGGATTAAAGACTCGACTGAACACTGCCAAGGGATTCTAGGCAGAAGAACTTCATTCAGTGCTCTGGGCCTATCAGACTACCTCCCAGATGGCAATTGGAGAAACTCTATTCAATTTGACCTACGGGAGTGAGGCGGTCATACTTGTGGAAATCTCCCTGAAATCCCTTCAAATTGATCATTTCACCAAGCCAGCCAACTCAGAGCAGAGAAGAATTGACCTCGACTTGCTCAAGGAAACCAAGTTCCAAGCCAGTTTGAAGATGGCAACTTATCGCCAAAGGATGGCCAAGTACTATAATAGTCGAGTCAAGGCTCAAAGCTTCAGGGTCGGAGACTTGGTTCCATGGAGGACTGAAATATCCAGGTCGACCAAACAAGAAAAACTCAACCCCAATTAGGAAGGCCCCTATAGGATAATTGAAGTAATACGATCCAGAACCTATCGACTTAAACACTTGGATGGACGCCAATTAGCGCATCCTTGGAATGTAAATAACCTTCGCAAGTATTATCAATGAAGGCAATAGTTCATTCCATAAAAAAGTCTGACCCGGTCAGTAAAGGCTCTAAGGTAGCCCACTCTGAAAGCCAACCCAGATCGGTAGAGGCTCTAGGACAGCCCACTCCGAAAGTCTGACCCGGTTGGCAGAGGCTCTAAGGCAGCCCACTCCGAAAGTCCAACCCCGATCAGTAGAGGCTATTGGCTCTATCCCATGATTTTGATGAATAACAAAATGTTGAGTACATATTGTGTACTAATGTCTATTTCTAGTTGTGAGTTTTTAGGAAACAAGCACCTCAAATTCTCAAAATAAAAGTTTCATGGCATGCTTTGGCACGAAGTATCTTTCATAATTTGAGGAGTCTGTTTCTTGCAAAAAGGACTCAATCAAGTTCTATTATTGCTTATTTATATTGTATTTAAGTTTGATAAACAATACTTATATTTTTGGCTTTATCGGTACTCATTTCTGAATTTTGCAGAATCAATTCACCCCCCCTCTTGGGCTCCATTTCTGGGCAACAAGTGGTATTAGAGCGCTGGTACTCTCTTGTGGGTCTAAGGATCTTGAGTAAAAGATCATGGTAGCCCCCATAGGAATGGGTGTTGTTGAAGGTCAAGCTTCAAACTGTCCCCCACTATTTAATGGCACGAATTACACTTATTGGAAAACTAGTATATGCATATTCATTCAAGCCATTGATTATAATCTCTGGAGGACAATCATCAAAGATCCTCATCAGCCTACTATGTTGGTTAATTGCATTCCCACTCCAAAAATGAAAGATGATTGGGATGAGAATGACATTAAGCAAATAAAGCTTAATGCGAAGGCTATGAATCTATTATTTTGCTCTCTTGATCCGAGTGAATTCAATAGAATATCTAACTATCTCTCTGCTAAAAAAATATGGGATACACTTGAGGTTATCCATGAAGGGTATACACCAAGTAAAAACTATTAAGGTTAACATGCTCATTCACACATATGAAATGTTCAAAATGAAACCTACTAAATCTATAAGTGGGATGTATACTAGAATCATAAATATTGTGAATGGCATGAGAAGCTTAGGAAAGATTATATCTAATGGTGAACTTGTAAACAAACTTCTCAGGTCTCTTCTGGCTTCATGGGATGCCAAGGTGACGGCCATAGAGGAGGCCAAGGATGTCAACACTCTATCCCTCGAGCAACTGTTAGGCTCATTAATGACTTATGAGCTTTCTTTAAGATAAAAGAACGTGGATGTTGACAAGAAGAAGAAAGTGATCACTTTCAAATCCATCACAAGAGAAGAGTCTAGCGATGAATATGAAGAAGAAGATGAAGAAGATGAGATGGCTCTCATGACAAAAAAATTTAGAAGGTTCATGAGAAAGAAGAAAGACAACTTCAAGAAGAAACCTCTAAAAGGTGAGCCGAGCAAAGAGAAGGAGAAAGAGAAAGAGAATGAGCAACCTACATGCTTCAAATGCAAAAAACTGGGCCACTTCAAGATGGACTGCCCCTTACTTAAGAAAAGCAGAAGAAAACTAAGAAAGAAGGCCATGATGGCAACCTGAAGTGACAGCGAAGACTCCAGCTCTGAGGAAGAATAGCAAGAAGTTGCAAACTTTTGTTTGATGGCCGATCATGATGAGGTATTATCCGAAACTAAAAATGAGTTTACTTTTGACGAGTTACATGAAGTTTTTGATGAGTTAGTTATAGAATTTCAAAAACTAAAATCAAAATATAAAGAACTAGAAAGGCAAAATTTGGATTTAGTCAAAGCTAATAACAAGTTTTCAACAGAAAATGATTGCCTACTTCTTCAAAATAAAAGGTTAAATGATAAGATTATTGTTCTTAAAAAAGAAAATGAAGTTTTGAAAAAGAAAAACTTTTCTGTATCAAATGAAAACCTTTCAAAATAGAACAGAAATTTTGGATGAAAATAAGAAATATAAAGAAGAAATTGAAATGTTAAAACCTTTTGTTGATAAATTTACATATAGTTCTGAAAAATTAAATATACTTTTAAATAATCAAAGAGCTATTTTTGATAAAGCTGGTTTAGGTTTCAAAACTCAAAAGAAACAAAAAATTTTTCAGGAATTTCTTTGTGCCTGCATCATCATCCATTACTTGTTATGCTTGTGGTACTGTAGGGCATAAATCTTACCTATGTAATAAGAGAAAATTGAGTAATGTTAAAAAAATTTGGGTTCCAAAAGGAACCATTACCACTAACCTAAAAGGACCCAAGATGACTTGGGTACCTAAAGTCTCCACCTGATTTTTATTGTAGGTGTGCCTTGCAACCAATAAGAAAAGAATGTGGTACCTCGACAGCGGTTGCTCAAGGCACATGACTGGAGATATGGAGCAGTTCTCAACACTCGAATATCAAAATGGTGGTAATGTGACATTTGGTGATAATGGAAAAGACAAAATTGTTGGAATTGGTAAAGTCCATATCACCCCTTCTATTTACATTGATAATGTATGTTGATGGTTTGAAATATAATTTACTTAGCATTAATCAATTCTGTGACAAGAATTTCAAAGTTATTTTCGAATCTTCTTTGTGCATTATTTCTAGCTTAGATGACAATGGCATCAAGTTCATTGGTCATAGGCATGGCAATATTTATATAGTTGATCTTGATGATCTTCCTGTTCAAAATTGTCAATGCCTAGTGGCAATGGAAGCCAAGATCAATGAAACTAGTTGACTTTGGTATCGTAGACTATGACATGCTAGTATGTATTTGATTTCAAAATTTAGCAAAAAGAATTTGATAAAAGATTTACCAAAACATAGTTTTGAAAAAGACAAGAATTGTAGTGCTTACCAACTTAGAAAACAAACCAAATCATCTTTTAAACCAAAAGAAGTAATCTCTATATCTAGACCCTTAGAGCTGCTTCATATGGACCTCTATGGGCCAACTAGAATATCTAGTTTGGGAGGTAAGAAGTACGGTCCAATTATTGTAGATGATTTCTCACGTTTTACATGGATCATATTTTTAGCACACAAAGATGAAACATTTTCTGAATTCATTAGATTTTATAAAAGAGTTTCAAATGAAAAAGGTGTTTCAACTGTATCTTTGAGAAGTGACCATGGAACCGAATTTGAAAATTTTGATTTTGACTAATTTTGTATTGAAAATGGCATTCATCACAATTTTTTAGCACCTATGGCATCTCAACAAAATGGGATGGTAGAAAAGAAAAATAGAACTCTCGAAGAAATGGCACGCACCATACTTTGTGAAAATGACCTACCTAGATATTTTTGGATGGTAGACATAAACACTACATGCTATATTTTGATCTATGTTTTAATCCGATCGATTTTAAAGAAAACACCGTATGAGATTTGGAAAGGTAGAAAACATTTAATTCGATATTTTCGAGTTTTTGGATGCCGTTGTTTCATCTTAAACAATGGTAAAGATAATTTGAGCAAATTTGATACCAGGTCAGATGAGGGTGTCTTTCTAGGCTACTCTACATCTAGCAAAGCATACAGGGTCTTCAATAGAAGAATACCTGTTGTTGAATAATCCATACATGTTATGTTTAATGAAACTGACCAGAAATCTTCTAGATATGCTTTGTGATGAAATAGGTACCAAAACAACTGAAGAGGTGAACAACAATGAAGAGCCTACAAAGGAACAAGAAGTTGATCAAAACAATGAAGGAGATCAAGTACAAGGTGATGAAAACACATCTACTGTTGATCCTCTACCCAAAGAATGGAGGTATGCTCATGGACACCCCAAAGAACTTATCATTGGTGATCCCTCTAAAGGTGTAAGTACTCGATCATCCCTTAGAAATGTTTGTAATTACTTAGCATTTGTTTCTCAGATTGAACCTAAAACTATTGAAGAAGCTGAAAATGATTATGATTGGATTAAAGCTATGCAAGACAAACTTAACCAATTTAAAAGAAATAATGTTTGGACTTTAGTATATAGGCCTTCAAATGTTTCAATTATTGGCACAAAATGGGTTTTTAGAAACAAACTTGATGAAAATGGAATTGTTACAAGAAATAAAGCTAGACTAGTTGCCAAAGGATACAATTAGGAGGAAGGGATAGATTTTGATGAAACCTTTACTCTTGTGGCTAGACTTGAGGCAATTGGGCTATTGTTGGCTTTTGCTTATTTTATATATTTTAAATTGATTCAAATGGATGTTAAAAGTGTCTTTTTAAATATTTTTATCGAAGAAGAAGTTTATGTTGAACAACTACCTGGTTTTGAAAATCATGAATTTCCAAATCATGTTTTCAAACTTCATAAAGCTTTGTATGGTTTGAAACAAGCTCCTAGAGCTTGGTATGATCGTTTAAGTACCTTCTTGCTCAATAATGATTTTACCAGAGGTAATGTTGACAAAACTTTATTTTTGAAAAAAAAGAATGATGATCTCTTAGTAGTACAAATATATGTAGATGATATCATATTCGGTGATACTAACGAATCTCTTTGTCAAGAGTTTGCAAAGTTAATGCAGGGTGAGTTCAAGATGAGCATGATGGGAGAACTTAACTTCTTCCTCGGACTCCAGATAAAGCAAACCAAGGAGGGGATCTTCATTAATCAAGCTAAGTATATAAAAGAAATACTAAAGAAGTTTGGGATAGAGAACACCAAGCCTTTAGGTATGCCTATGAGCTCCTCTTGTAGACTTCACAAAGATGAATCAGGTAAATCTGTTGACCAAAAACTATATCATGGCATGATTGGTTCATTGTTAAATTTAACTGCTAGTAGGCCAGATATCATGTTTAGTATTTATATGTGTGCTAGATATCAGTCTAATCCTAAAGAGTCTCATCTTTTGGCTGTTAAACATATACTTAGATATCTATCTGGCTCAATTGAGATTGGTCTTTGGTACTCTAGATATTATTCATTTGAATTGATTGCTTATTCTGATGCTGACTTTGTTGGGTATAAACTTGATCATAAAAGTACTAGTGGAACTTGTCAGTTTCTTGGAGTAAATTTGATCTCATGGAGTAGCAAGAAATAGAATTCAGTTGCTCTATCTACGGCGGAAGTCAAATATATAGCAGCTGGAAGCTTTGTGCTTAAATCCTATGGATCAAACAACAACTCGAAGATTTTGGCATTAAACTAATTAAGATACCCATAAGATGTGACAATACTAGTGCAATCAATCTAACTAAGAATCTTGTGCAACATTCAAGAAGTAAACACATTGAAATAAGACATCATTTCATAAGAGATCATGTATAAAACTCTAATGTGGTACTTGAATTTGTGCGTACTGATGATCAATTAGCTGATGTGTTTACCAAACCCTTGAGTGAAGAGAGATTTTGTATGATTAGAAGAGAGTTACGTATCATTGATCCATTCTCCTAGAACTCTCTCAAATTCCATCTTATCCAAGTTGGTTTTACTCAAAAATCACTTTCATTAAGTCCCAAAAGCTTTTAAAACTTTCCTTGAATTTTTGAAAATCTTTTGATTTTTTTTGGGAATTTCTTGGCCAAGTGTCGACACTTGTATTTTGCGAAGTGTCGACACCTGACAAAGTGTCGACACTTAAGAAATTCCAAGTGTCGACACTCATGAAAATTTCAGACTTTTTTAGGGCCAAACCGAGCTTTTGTATTTCACTTTCCTCCATTTTCTCCCAAGCCGTTATGGTCCCCAAGAGTCCTCTACCTTCCGAATTCCTCATTTTCCCTCTTTACCCCTCCAAAATCAGGTAATCTTCTCCCCACTTATTCAATTTCAAATCGTAAACCCTAGTCTCTCTATTTTTCATCCATTTTAATGAATTTAAATCGGGTCTCTCAATGTATTGGATCGTTTATTGGTTTCCATTTGGTTGGAATCTTGTGTATCCACATTATTCTCGGATTTTCCCTCAGATTTTGACCGTTTCCTCACCTAATCCGTCCTATTTTCATGATTTCACTGTTACATTGCTTCATTTGGTCAAAATCCTAAATGTTTTCAAATTAATTTCAATCATATGGAAGGAGTGTTTGTCTTGATTTCGTGATATACATTTCGATTTTACTCCTCTTTCCATTGTTTTATTGTTGGGTTACCTACTTTTAAGCCTAAAACCCTAATATTCCTTGTTTTTTCTATGGATTTGTTTTATCTAAACATTCTATAAGGTTAGTATTATGTTAGATGCTTCAGTTTACTAGGTTTATGTGTTGGGATAATTTTTTTTTGGAAAAAACCATGCATTTGATAGTTTTCCCTCTTTTTAAACTATTAAAATATTTATTTCACTCAAAATTGCTTTTATCCCTCGTTTTCATGTTTTGAAGTAAATCAATTTGATTTTTATCCCAGTTTTCAAAACAAACCCTAGCTTTTCTTAAACCAGTATCCTTCTTTTAGGAAAAACCTAGGCCTATTTAGTCTCCTTTAAGTCTAACTCTTAGCCGATCTTTAGTTCTCAACCTGCTTAAAACTTGTCCCACCCTTCAGTATGTTTACCCTCTTCCTTTCCCTTCTTGCTCAGCTTGTTATATTGGGTCCGAGGACGAGACTAGCTATTAGGAGTAGGACTCGACAGAGTTCTGAGAGGAGGACAAAAGCCAGACATGATGTTGGACAGGCTAGTAGTTCTGCAGCTCTAGTTTCCCCCCTGTAGAGAGGATGGCAGGAAAGGCCGTGGCTACTGGCAAATGGATCGACTTAGAGTTCTTTGACATGCAGCACTTTCTGATTCGACAAATACTCTCAGATGCCAGATTAGTACCATTCTGCACTATGTAGGAGAGGTACTATCCTCATCTGGTAAGAGAGTTCTATGGTGCATTGGACTGCCGATGATTATTATGGAGCACCACTGTCAAGGGAGTGGAGATTCCATTCTCTATGGAGATGTTGAGTAGAGTTTGGAAGATTCCTCACCAAGGTATTAGCACTTTCTCAATAGAGGACAGGGAGGCAGCTTTTAGATGTATTCTGGAGAGAGAGGACGTTTGCGGAGTGACAGTGGTCACCGTGAACTAACTGTCCGTGGAGATGTACCTACTTCATCACATCACTGCTCGGATCTTACTTTCGAAGACTGGACGATTTGAGTTCATCACGGAGCGAGAGTTGAAGTTGATGGTGAGTCTGATCCAGAGGTCACTGATTGATCTACCCTTATGTGGTTCAGATGCATGATGTGATGACCCAAAGGAGACATTGTCTACCATACGGGATGGCGCTGACCCATCAATTTCGTGCTTGTAGAGTTCCTTTGGAGGGGGAGACCCCCAAGGAGATTCTACACACTGATGTATATGATGAGCGGTCGCTACACAGATGGGCTATCGTTTGGTAGCAGGGTGCTGGGTCAGGAGAGAGTCTGGTCAGGAGCTAGACGAGGAGGAAGAGATCTGAGAGGCTAAGGTTAGGCCATTAGGGCTAGTCAGTACACCTCCTCGTGTTGCTCCAGCATCAGAGGTAGAGCCTGTGACTCCTACTGCTATACCTTCGGCTCCACCCCCGTCGACTACAGAGATATCCTTTGAGGAGCACTCCCGGTAGCAGTTTGCTGAGGTACAGAGCGAGTTAGTTGGTCTTAGAGTGAGGATGACTCAACTGAGGATTGAGATAGAGGGCCTTAAAGCCCATATATTTTCAGAGCATGCTGAGCTACGTCACACTATGGAGGCGGGATTCACCCGTATCGAGGATTTACTCAGATCTTTCCTTCCTCCAGTCACTCCTGCAGCTCCACCTATTGATGAAGATGATGATGACCACCCAGACAGACATGATGACACTGATGAGGGTGGTGCTGGTGATGGAGATGGTGGAGATGGTGATTACTGTGATGATTCTAATGCCGATGATTCTAGTGATGGGAGTTCAGATGGCATCATTGATCATGCTGGATGATATCAGATGCTCAGTAAAGATGATGCTCCAGCTACACCTGTCGTCCCTCCTCTAACTGATATAATTTATTCCACTCCAGATTTCATTACTCCAGCTGAGATGCTTTCCCCTCCATCCACTAGATCTTCTAGGGTTGTACCCTTACTAGGACCTTCTGGCCATACTAGGAGTCATATGGCCTTAGCCCAGGGACCTCCTAAGGCTTTTGTTCCTAGATCCAAGATTAGTGCCCCGATTACTCTTGAGCTTCCATCTGATGGGGATTAGCCTAATAGATGTTCTTTCTGAGTATGTTATCTATGTTTTATTCTTATTTACTCCTGTTGTATCATGTTGTTTCAGTGTTGCTGATGAGTCAGCAAATTTTGTACTGAAAACCTAACTTGATATATATATATATATGCATTTCACTTTGGTGCTTACACTGCTTGAATTCAATGTGTTTGATTTTGGCTTTGACAATCTTGAATTAGATACTTTACTTTTCAGCTCTGATACCTATTTACTCTTAAAAAACTAACTCTTGTATCCGCTCTAATACTTTTTGTCTCTATGAAATTTTTGAGGGGGAGCTTACTCCCTTTTTTATTTAATGATTGACAAAAAGGGGGAGTAGAAATATACTATTTGGTTAATTTAAATTTCAAATTTGATATTTCAAACTTCATCTTGCTCTTCAAAACTTGTTCTGATATGAATTGTTTCACTAAGGGGGAGAGTCATCCCTCTTAACTATGTAAGTTGTGATTGTATGAGCTTGAGATCATATTTATGAAGAATCATATCTAAAATTTGAATTTAAATATTTATATACTCAAGATTTTGTCATCATCAAAAAGGGAGAGATTGTTGGCTCTATCCTATGATATTGATGAATATCAAAATGTTGAGTACATATTATGTACTAATGTCTATTTCTAGTTGTGAGTTTTTAGGAAACAAGCATCTCAAAATCTCAAAATTAAAGTTTCATGGTATGCTTTGGCACGAAGTATCTTTCATAATTTGAGAAGTCTTTTCCATGCAAAAAGGGCTCAAACAAGTTCTATTATTGCT
This sequence comes from Areca catechu, assembly GCA_021397845.1. Taxonomy (NCBI): domain Eukaryota; kingdom Viridiplantae; phylum Streptophyta; class Magnoliopsida; order Arecales; family Arecaceae; genus Areca; species Areca catechu. Next base: position 73,454,610 of record CM038044.1, on the reverse strand, counting down.
TATTTATATTGCATTTAAGTTTGATAAACAATACTTATGTTTTTGGCTTTATCGGCACTCATTTCTGAATTTTGCAGAACCAAGTGTCGACACCTGGAAGGCTAAGTATCGACACATCAACATTTGGCATGCAGAGAATCTCCTTGGGACACTAAGTGTCGACAACCAGAACTCAAGTGTCGACACTTGAAACTCAAGTGTCGACTCAAGGCCTGAGACTTTTTGAAAATCCAAAACTTGGCCATGGAGAGTTTTTGTGTCAAGTGTCGACACCTATGAAACAAGTGTCGATACTTGAACGACTCAAGGCTTGAGATTTTTTGAAAATCCAGAACTTGGTCATGGAGAGTTTTTGTGTCAAGTGTTGACACTTGAAAGTTCAAGTATCGACACCTGGTAGTCAAGTGTTGACACCTGACATCCAAGTGTCGACACCTGACAAATCAAGTATCGACACTCGGGTTCTGACAGCCCTAACGGATCTATTTTTTTTGAAGTACAGAAACAACTTTTCAAGCTCCAAATGGCTAGATTCAAAGCTTCAACGGTCACAAACCATTTTTTGGAAGTTTTTGAAGTATTTAAGCTTCACCAAACTCATTCTTGAAGCATTGAAGTCCATTAAAAGCTCAAAAGCCAATATTCCCTCAAGAAATTCACTTCAAAAGTCATTAAAAGAGAGATTCCCTAAAAAAGCTTACAAGCCTATCCTTTCATCATTCCAAAAAGAAAGCTTGAAGAATATTCCAAGGAGAAGACAAGAAAAGCATCAATTAGAGCCTCAAAGCTTCCATTTTACTCTTGAAGAGAGTTTGTTTTGTTTATTTAAATTATATATCTAAAATTCTCTTATGTTTTGACCTAGCTTTCAAGGATTTCTTGAAAGTAGGTTGTTGTGGTTGTTGGTGAGCCAAAGGGACAAAACCATCTAGGGTTGACTTGTGAGCCCGAAGCCAAAACAAGTGTAAAGGTTTGTTGGTGAGCCTAGGTGATAAAACCAACATAGGTTTTGACTTGTGAGCCTTTGGAAAAACAAGTCGGCTATAATCTTGGAGAGATTATAGTGGAATTCTCAAGGGTGGCTTGGGGAGTGGATGTAGGTGCTAGGTTTGCACCGAACCACTATAAACCTGGTGTTTGTGTGTGATTATCTCTTCTACTTCTTGCACTTTATTTCTTGCACTCTAATTATTGTTTTCTGCTGCATATAACCAAGTGCATAAATCACATTGTTCACATAAACCACAAGGCCTGCCGAAGTCTGACCCCAGTCGGAAGATGATGTGGGACAGATGCACGGGGATGGATTGCTCGCGAGTGTAGAAGTCACCAAGGATTAGGGTTTGTAGGGGTTCACATAGTTTCCCCTAGGAAAACAAAGCACACAGTAACAGGGCTCACACAAATGCCCTAGGGATCACATAAATACCCTGAAAAAAAGGAGGAAGGGATCACACAGATACCCTGGGCTGACACAGATACCCTGGGCTCACACAGATGCCCAAATCAGGGATCACATAGAAACCCTGGGCTCACACAGATGCCTAAATTAGGGATCACATGGAAATCTTGGGATCACACAGATCCTTCACACAAAACTCAAGAAATTTTATTCATCCATAGCATAAAAAATACAAGAGGGGGTGGGGTATTTATAGATTCACCCCATGGTACATGACTTGAGGGCTAAGGAAACCTGACTTGTGGGCCAAGAAACCCTAGTGGACCTGGTTAACAATGGGCCATTGTCTTGGACTGGAGCTCTATCTTGTGGGCTTGGCAGCATGAAAGGGCCCAGGTGCATTAAGTCCAGCTCTAGTTGGGGGCCTGGTGAATCTCCTGGCTACGAACTCTCCTCTTGTACATGACCTGAATGAAAACTGAATTGACTCAAATGGAGGCTCGACTGGACTGAAAGACTGGACCTGACTAAGTGGACTCAACTGACTCAATTGTCTAACTTTATTACAGGACTCAATTGGCTCACTTTGACTCAAGTGACACAGGACTAATGGACTCAAATAAAATAAAATAAAATAGACTCTCGGTCCCCATCATTTTTCTGGAGTGGGAAGAACTTGACTCCATTGAGTCAATCTTAGTGGGATTTGACGGAACCGATACTAATCAAGTCAAAGCAAAAAGGCTATATTCGAAGTTCTTTTTTCTCTAAATTTTTTTCATTGATTTTCTTTTTTTATTGGCTATTTTGAAATCATTGTGGCTTTAAAGATTGTGCAGCATTGAGATCCGTGCTACTCCAGAAACCATGCACTGAAGTCGGCAACAGGTAAAGGAAATGCCTTCATGTTCATGTAGGCTCCTTCCACTTCACGGACGATTGATGCAAATCTAACAGGGTGGAACGGAGACTCCGACGGGATGCAGCGATCGGATCGACTATCTTCGGTTGTAGGCGAAGGGGATGGATGGCCGACGGGGAGCATGGTGGAAATCCGGTAGGGCATCGCACGGACCTGCGATGCAGGGAGGTCTCCACGATCGGTGGGTGGGCAAAGCAGGGACTTCCGGTGTGCTTCACTTGCGATAGTGGTCATGGCGGACCCGACGGAGGTTGGAGGCTGGCGATGTGGGGATCGGCCATGCTGGAGGGATCGAATGGGGTGTCGATCGCTGTCGGGGGCTTTGGAGGTGCGTGCGGTCGAGGGCATCATGGATGAGGGCGGAGACATAGGGAAGGGCACGGGCGGCACCCCTGGCCTGGCGACGAACTGCATAGGGTGGGTCACGGGATGGAGGTGGAGGAGGGGTTCGTGCAGGAACTTTCGGATCAGCATTGGTGGAGGTGTGATCGGTGGCGTTCTCGATTGCAGGCAATGTGGAGATGGGCATCACGGGCGATGGCAGCAGGGGTGTCGGCACAGAGAAGAGTCGGGAAGAAGAAATGTACCCTAATCCGTCTAGGCTCTGATACCATTTGATGCGGGACAGATGCATGGGGATGGATTGCTGGTGAGCATAGAAGTCACCAGGGATTAGGCTTTGCAGGGGTTCACATAGATTCCCCTAGGAAAACAAAGCACACATCAACAGGGCTCACACTGATGCCCTAGGAATCACACAGATACCCTGACAAGAAGAAGGAAGGGATCACACAGATACCTTGGCTCACACAGATGCCCAAGTTATGGATCACACAGAAACCCTGGGCTCACATAGATGCCCAAATCAGTGATCATACAAAAACCCTGAGATCACACAGATACTTCACACAAAACTCATGAAATTTTATTCATCCATAGCATAAAAAATACAAGAGGGGGTGGGGTATTTATAGATTCACCCCAGGGTGCATGACTTGAGGGCTAAAAAACTCTGACTTGTGGGCCAAGAAACCTTGGTGGACCTGGTTTGCAGTGGGCCTTTGTCTTGGACTGGAGCTCTCTCCTATGGGCTTGGTAGCATGAAAGGGCCCAGGTGCATGAAGTCCAGCTCTAGTTGGGGGGCCTGGTGAATCTCCTGGATGCAAACTCTCCTCTTGTACATGACTTGAACGAAAACTACATTGACTCAACTGCAGGCTCGACTGGACTAAAAGACTGGACCTAACTAAGTGGACTCAATTGACTCAGTTGTTTCACTTTTTTACAGGACTCAATTGGCTCACTTTGACTCAAGTGACACAAGACTAATGGACTCAAATAAAATAAAATAAAATAGACTCTCAATCCCCATCATTCTCCTGGAGTGGGAAGAACTCGACTCCATCAAGTCAGGCTTAGTGGGGTTTGACAGAACCGATACTAATCAAATAGAAGCAAAAAGGCTAGGTTCAAAGTTTTTTTTTCTCTAAATTTTTTTCACTACTTTTCTTTTTTATTGGCTGCTTTGAGATCAGTGCAGCTTTGAAGATTTTGCAGTGCTGAGATCCGTGTTGCTCCAGAAATTGTGCTGCTCCAGAAATCGTGCACTGAAGTCAGCAACAGGTAAGGGAAATGCCTTCACATTCATGCAGGCTCCTTCCACTCCACGGACGATTGATGCAGACCAAACATGGTGGAACGGAGACTCCGGCGGGATGCAACAGTTAGATCAGCTATCTCTGATTGCAGGCGAAGGGGATGGATGGCCGATGGGGAGCATGGTGGAAATCTGGTGGGGCGTCGCATGGTCCTGCGGTGCAAGGAGGTCTCCACGATCGGTGGCTGGGTGAAGCAGGGACTTCCAGCGTGCTTCACTGGTGATGTTGGTCATGGCAGACCCGGCGGAGGTTGGAGGCTGACGGTGTGGGGATCGGGCGATGTGTTGGCCACTATCGGGGGCTTTGGAGGTGCATGCTGTCGAGGGCATATTGGATGAGGGTGGAGACATGGGGAAGGGTGCGGGTGGCACCCCTGGCCTGGCGATGAACTGCACGAGGGGGGTCACGGGATGGAGTCGAAGGAGGGGTTCAGGCAGGAACTTCCAGATCGGCATTGGTGGAGGCGTGATCGGTGGCATTCCCGATTGCAGGCGATGTGGAGACGGGCTTCACGGGTGATGGCAGCAGGGGTGTCAGCACAGAGAAGAGTCGGAAAAAAGAAACAAACCCTAATCTGTTTGGGCTCTAATACCATTTGATGCGGACAAATGCATGTGGATGGATTGCTGGCGAATGTAGAGGTCACCAGGAATTCGGGTTTGCAGGGTTTCAAACAGATTCCCTAGGAAAACAAAGCACACATCAACAGGGCTCACACAGATGCCCTAAGGGATCATACATATATCCTGAAAAGAAGGATGAAGGGATCACACAGATACCTTAGGCTCACATAGATGCCCAAGTCATGGATTACACAGAAACCCTAGGCTTAAACAGATGCCCAAATCAGGGATCACACAAAAACCCTGGGATCACATAGATCCTTCACACAAAACATAAGAAATTTTATTCATCCATAGCATAAAAAATACAAGAGGGGGTGGGGCATTTATAGATTCACCCCAGGGTACATGACTTGAGGGCTAAGAAACCCTGACTTGTGGACCAAGAAACCCTGGAGGACCTGGTCAGCAGTGGGCCTTTGTCTTGGACTGGAGCTCTCTCTTGTGGGCTTGGCAGCATGAAAGGGCCCAGGTGCATGAAGTCCAGCTCTAGTTGGGGGGCCTGGTAATTCTCCTGGTTACGAACACTTCTCTTATACATGACTTGAATGAAAACTACATTGACTTAACTGAAGGCTCGACTGGACTAAAAGACTGGACCTGACTAAGTGGACTCAACTGACTTAGTTGTCTCACTTTATTACAGGACTCAATTGGCTCACTTTGACTCAAGTAACACAAGACTAATGGACTCAAATAAAATAAAATAAAATAGACCCTCGGTCCCCATCAGCTGAGGCTCTAAGGTGGCCCAATCTGAAAGTCCAACCCCGGTCGGCAAAGGCTCTAAGGCAACCCACTCCGAAAGTCCGACCCTGGTCGGTATAGGCTCTATGGCAGTCCAATCCGAAAGTTTAACCCCGGTGAGTAGAGGCTCTTGGGTAGCTCAATCTGAAAGTCCAACCCTGGTCAGTAGAGGCTCTAGGGCAACCCACTCCGAAAGTCCGACCCTAGTCGACAGAGGCTTTAGGGCAGCCCAATCCAAAAGTCTAATCCTGGTCGACAAAGGCTCTAGGGCAGCCCACTCCAAAGGTCCAAACTGGGTCGGTAGAGGCTCTAGGGCAGCCCAATCTGAACGTCCAACCCTGGTCGGTAGAGGCTCTAAGGCAGCCCATTCAAAAAGCCGACCTCGCTCAGGAAGTTCTACTTGGAATCCCTAAGTATTTGGGGGACTACCTTGTAAGCGATCAGCCTGAAGGTTCAGACTAAGCCGACCCTTCAACACTTAGAAATATTTCTAAGGACTTGGGTTCGGACTGAGCAACTGTTCAACACATAGAAATATTTTCAAGAAAAAGGAGTTCTGACCAATCCGACCATCTCACATTCAAAAGAATGAACATTAAAAACATGTCAAAAGAATAAAGTATTTTTTATTTCTTAGCAAAAGTTCTTTACAAAGAGCAGGGCAGACTTTTACAAGTGATCTTAAGTCTGTCCCTGTGAGAACACAAGAGGGACTCCGGCTTCGGCCTCCCGTGCTGCACCCAAAGTTTTGATAGGGAAATCTATCGGTCTCGCGTCGGCAACAACCTGGGCATCGGCTCTAGTATCTGATGGGCCCCCTATCCCTCCTATGTCGGTCACAACCTGGGCATCGGCTCTGGTATCTAATGGGCCCCTATCCCTCCTATGTCAGCTGTAGCCTAGGCATCAGCCCCGATGTCAGTCGGGCCCCCTCCTTCTTCCACTGGCTTTGGCAGCTGCAGGGCAGACAGGTCAAGCTCCGGAAAGGTGTCGGCCACCTTTTTCAGGCAATCCTCGTAGCCATAATCGAAGCTGACCACCCCGACCTCTTCCATTTCATCCTCGAAGCTGGCAGAAGCCTTGTACTCCGCTATGACGTTGCCGACCACCTCTACCACCTGCTCCTTGGCCTCCTTCAGCAAGGCTATGTACTTTGCTGCCTCAGATTAGTGACCTCACAAATGCCTCTTGACTTCGATGGACCGTTCCTCCTTCACTGTCAGCTAACGGACTAGAGAGCTCACCTTCTTCTTCTTTTTCTTTAGCCTGGCCTCCCGATCGGCAGTTGGCTTTACAAGTCTTCTACCTGCTTCTTTAAAGAGTTGGCTTCGGCCCGATTGGCCGATAGCTCTTCTTCTGCAACCTTTCAAGATGCTTCTGCCGCTGCTCTGGCCGCCTCCAACCCCTCAGCCTTCTTGGCCGAGAGATCTCTTGTAAAGCACATCTCATCGAGGCTCTCATCCATCAGCGTGATGTCATGGAGAAGCTGCAAGCAATGAGACACTGTCAGTCACATACGAGGCAAAATGTATAGATGTTGGAAAGCAGATGACTTACCTTTAGCAGGTTTAGATAAGAGCTCCCCACCGCCTCATTCAGACTCCGCCGACTCGAGTTCTCCCAGTCAGCTTCTGTGACCACCCCCTTGAGCAGGTCCTTCGCCTGCTCAGGGTCACAGAGGGCATCCAAGCATTGGAACGTCTCGTAGCTGACTCTGCCCGCCTCTACTACTTCAACCACTCTCTTCCCCTTGTCTACAGGGAGAGCTGCTTCAATCGGCTCAGCGGGTGGCAAGGCTAGGGCCGTCACCCCATCGATCATTTTTGACAACCCCTATTCAGGTCGGGCAGCCGACTGCCTGATAGAAGGTGAAGGCCCTGAAGCCCTTGCTACCAATCGCTCCGATAGGGTCATATTGTCCTCATTGGAGTCCACTGTTACGACCGTCATGGTCCACTCCTCCACCCATTACTTCTTCGATCTTTTCACGATCGGCTCCACGGACTAGGCAGCCCTCCTCTTTGCCACCCGCTCTGCTACCTTAGCCCTATCGTGCTTCATCTTAGCTCCTATTGCAGGGATAACACCTAAGTGAGTACAGAAGAAGATAAAGTCTATGAAATACAAAATGGATCGATGATAGTGACTTCTATCCTAACTAAAAATCCATGCCTGCTGATTCTGGCAATCTGGAGGCTATCCTCCCGAAGCAGCTCCGGAACAAAGGAGGTGCTGACCCCCTCCATCTCATTGAAATCGGCCTGGTCGGCCATAAGCACTGCCCTTTCGTCGATGGCTTTCGACCTTGGTTCCCTCCACGGAACTTCGAAACCCCAAGGTCGACGGCTGTCCACGTAGAAGAACCCGGACTTCCACCCGTGGATGGCTAATGGAAGACCCCCTAAAATTCTTCGCCCAGTACAGGGACTGAACATCCACCATTCCCAACTCCTGAAGTCCCTCTTCAAGAAGAAGAAATTGGTAAAGAGGGAAGTCCTAGGTTCGGCTCCAACTATACAGCATAGAACCATGAAGTAGCTGATCGCCCGAATACTGTTCAGGTTTAGCTGCGTAGGGGTAATCCTATACAAGCAAAAGACCTCAATAAAGAAGTCGTAGAGCAAAAATCTGAGGCCAACCATAAAGTGATCTTCATACACTGGGAGGGCTCCCGGCCTCATCAGTCCGGTCACCCTCCCCTCTCGGCGTGGGATGGTAAAATGTAGGGTTGAAGGTATGTTGTACCAAACCCTAATAGATTCTACCCTTTCCCTGGTCATCTCAGACAGAATATCGTTGGGGCCTAGTTCTCTATCCCATCAAGTGGAACTACGGCTGCCGGAAGCCATCCCTATGAAGGTTGAAGAGGGGGGAGAAACTAACCTGGAAATGGGTTTCTAGGAAGATGGGAACAGAAGGAAGAAGATGCTCTCTCTCTCTCTTTGTGCATGGATGTAGCAGGAAACTCCCCCCGGGCTCTCAATGTCTTCTTTTATAGCCCATGGAAGGATCGTTTCCCACCATCCCTTGAGCGCCATGATCAAGCCACCAGATGGAGTGACTCTCCATGCAACGGAAGCCGATGCAACGTGAGGAAACACACCCAGGCCGCAATCCGCATGGTCACCAGATCAATGATGGAGAGCCCATCCCAAATGGGGTGCCGATCACCCGGATGTCGCCATGTCGCACTGGTCACATCTGAAGCTCGACGGCCGGCATGCCAGGCGGGTCACTCATCATTGCCCCCATCCGTATTAACTGCCTCACCCCGCCCCCAATGCGGGGTTGACACCTGTCCTAAGCATAGGATTCTGAAGTGGGACGTGACCATCCCAAGGATAAACAAATTAAATAAGAAATGATGCTCTTGTCCTTCGAGATTGCAGGTCCCTTCGAAGGCCAAGAGGAAGGGGGCAACTGTTATACCCAATCAGCTTTTCTCTGAATTGGCTTAAGGGCCAACTGACCCACTCCACCAAAGGTCCGAAAGACCCATTTTAGCAAAAGTTCGACTGACCCACTTCAGCAGAAGTCCGACCGACCCGCTTCAGTAGAGGTTGGAACGACCTGCTTCAACAGAGGTTGGAACAACCCACTTCAGCAGAGGTATGACTGACCCACTTCAGCAGAGGTCTGAATGACCTTCTTCAGCAGAGGTCCGACTGACCCACTTTAGCCAGACCCAACCTAATCTGAAGGCTCTAGAAGTCCCTTCCAGCTGGTACCATAATTTTGTTATAACAGATCCTACAACATGGCCACGTCCTAGTGCCACTTGGCCATTACCCTGATTCTCCTAGGGGCAGATCTGACATTTCTAACTTAGCCCCTAACAGATTCTGGTAACATTCCGTGCCTATATATGGTAAAAGGGGGACTCCGAGAGATAAGGAAACTTTTCTTTCTCCAAGTGCTCATCTCTTGCAGTTTTTTGCCATTCTGTTGCCCTGAGCCTCCCACTGACTTAGCCATCGAAGTATCCCTGTCGGAACACCACCAGCCCATGGGACTTCTTTGCAGGAACTGGGGGAGGAGCACTCTAGCCAGGCCGAGTGAACCCGTTCTGGGAGATTTAGCAGTAATAATAAGCAATATAAAAAATAAAATCAGCATGCATCAATCTAACTGATGCATGATGTAGATCTAATCTACACAACTGATGTGAATGGACTCATACATGATCATGGGTTGCCGATCACTATTGTTGATGGCATGTGGTAAAGGGTCTTTAGGTCGCTTTGCAGCCATAGTGCATCCGGCCTCTATAGCAAGCCACATGAAGCCTCAAACGCGATAGCCAACTTTAGGGTAGCGACTGTGAAGTATCATCTTGCAACATGAGAATCCCAAGTTGAAACTAGCAGTCAGCAAAGATTTTTAAATCCCCTCCCTTGTAGAGGTAGGGATCAACTGACTTGGAGCTTGGTGTTCCTCCTTAGGTCTCATGATGTAAAGCATAGGCAAGCTTGCAAATTCCACCCTTAGATAGACAGCTTCATGCTGGGATTTGAATAGCTCCACCTTCACCTGAACTAGGCACCATGCTATTTGCCCTGCTTAAGGACTTTGATATGGAGAGAGTTGTTCTCCTGTAGCAGATCTGCATGGTCTCTGTCAGATCAGACCATTGGGTCCTTTGTGAACCTTCAGCACTCCCCTTGCCTCGCCAGCTATGGGGCAAACTGCTTTGCCCTCCATAGTGCTAGCCTTGCCGATTGCGCTAGACAATGTGCCTCACTTATGAAGGCTCCTTTTTTCACTTGCCTCACTAGTGGCATTAGTGTCCTTGCAAAATTATCTAAGGGTTAATGAATAGGTGTCCTCCGCGCGACAATGCATTGCATGCTTTCAATTTTGCAAAGAAGCAAGAAAAAGAATAAATTCTTTATTTCCTTGAGAGATACAAGTAATTGGAGTTAAGTTTTTCTAAAAACCTTGCTCTCCTTGCCCTTATAATCCTCACCCTCTCTTTTACAGAGGTGTTTGCAGGAAGAAGAGGTCCAATTGTAGCACCAACTTTAGGGTAGCAACTATGAAGCATCATCTCATAACATGCGAAGCCCAAGGTGAAACTGGTAGCCAATGAAGACTCTTGAGTCCCCTCCTTAGTAGAGGTAGGGATTAGTTAACCTAGAGCCCAGTGTTCATCCTTAGGTTTTATGGTGTGAGGCTCATGCAAGCTTGCTAGTTCCACCCCAAGACAGTCGGCCTTATGCTAGGACCTAAATAGCTTCGCCTTCACCTTAACAAGGCATTGTGTTGCTGCACCACTTAAGGACTCTGATCTGGAGAGAGTTATTCTCCTATAGCAGATTTGCATGGTCTTTGTCAGACCATCAGGTCCTTAACAAACCTTCTGCACTCCCCTTGCATTGCTCACTTTGGGGCAAACTACTTTGCCCTCCATAGTGCCTACCTTGTCGGTGGCAATGGACAATGTGTCTTGCTTGTGAAGGCTCCTTTTTTTTACTTGCCTCACCAGTGGCATCGGTCCACATGCCTAGATCATGAGGGCTTTTCTTTTTGCCTGTCTTTCCCTAAGCACTAACTAGTGTGTGATGAGGGTGAGAACATAGGCGGTCAGTTCCATCATCAGTAGTAATATGGACCCCCTATTAGAAGAGCCTCGCACTTTGCCACCTTTCATCTAGGTCCCTTGATTGAGAACGACCCTTGAAGGCGCTTTGAATGCTTGGTGACTACTACTCCTTAGCTCAGTCATCTCTTGGTAAGTGGCCTCTAGCTCCTTCTATAGTTCTTCATTTCTCATAGATAGGCTATTGAGCTCCTGTGTGAGAGTTTGGTGAGCCTCTTCAGCAGTACTTTGCTCTTGCTCTACCAAAGCCTGACTCTATTTTGCCACCTTCTACATCTGCTTCATGTGGGTGACACTCTCCATGGTCACTGCCTCATGTTTAGCAATAGAAGACTCTAGTGCTTGAGTGTAGAAACTTGCCTACAAAGCCAAGTTATCAGTGTCTACCAAAAGTTGTGACTAGGCCCTTGGAAGAAGGTATCGCTTACCCCTACGGTGCAATGGTACATACATGCTAAAGCCTTCTCTACTAACATGCTTCACAACAGGACATCCATAGGAGGGATGATGCCCGATATCAGCTCCTTGGCCTTTATGTTATCCAAGAGAACTGAGTCATCCTCCCCAATCATCCAACTGAAAGCAAAGACTCGAGTGGCGGACCCTAGCAAGGTGGTGATAGAAGGACCAACAAACCACCAATCATTGGTGCCCTCTCCACACATGTTGGACCATCCACCAACATTGTTAGTACTCCTGCCACCGTCAGAGACTTTGCTTCCCTACTGCCATCTTAGTGGAGCCGTCTACCATCATGCTTGGGATCTCCATAATTGCACTAGCTTCACCATGTTGACCTACAGCATCAACCAGAATGCTGGCAAGTTCTAGAAGCAACCCTCTTGCACCCTGATCTGGCTCTACACTTGGAGGTACTTCATCAACACCTTGAAGAGATGATGGCACCTCCTCAATAGGATGGCCACCAGCCCTTGGTTCCACATTAGGATCCGCATTGACCTCAATAGGTTGGTTGTTGGCCCTCGCATCCATATCAGGTCCCTCACTGACCTCAACAGGTTGGTCACCAGGCCTCATCTTGATATCAGGATCTGCATCGACTGCAATAGGTTGGTTGCCAGGCCTCATCCCTATGTCCGAACTTGTACTGGCCACTCCAGAGGAAGACATAGTCAGAGCAGCAATGGTGGGACTCATAGGAGAGATTGGTTCTAACCTTTCCTCCATCACCTAAGCCCTAGTCTTCGTGGTGACTACCCCATGATTAGTGCTCCTCTTCTTCTTCTTCAACTGCTTCACCCTCGACATTGCAGTATGCAATTCCTCTACAAGGAACTTCATTTTCTATTCAAGCATAACATAAGGTTCGAGAGCCTACATCAGAAGTTTCAAAAAGAGAGGCATGAAGAAGAATGATAAAGGCAAAAGAACTTCTTTGTTTCATCTAAGTAAGTCTCTTGTATAAATAACTTTATAGTTTCTTTACAAAAAGGGAAAGAAGAAAAACAAAAATTATGGAGGGGGTGATGTTGCTTCCCTGCCCTCATCTATCCTAGAATTATCTGAATCATTGTTAGAGGATAGCACTCTTGAAGAAAGCCCACCAAGGTCAAATTCAGGGAAGCACTTTGCCACTTCCCCCATGCACCAATGGATACCCTTGGTGATGGCATCTTTGCAATACTCAAACAGCTCTTGATGGAAGTGTTCTCCCTTCTTGAAAGCCTCCACCACCTTAATAGCAGCCTCTAAAATCTTATGCCTAGAAAGGGAGACCTTTCCCTCTACCTCAGCCAGTGACCCTCTCAACCTGGTCACCTCCAATGGGAGACATGGGAGATGGATGGAATGCAAGGATGATGATGTGCTTCCAAAGATTAGCTAACCATTAAGAGCGATGAATTTAAAGCATGAAAATTAATCATAAAGAAGACAATCTCATCCAAGTAGAAGACTAGTTCATCAAAATTAAACACCCGCATGCTAATTACTTTCAAAATAATTTGAAATGGATCTCATGTCTAGGAAACCATCCCTACTAGGTCATGATACCTTCAAATGATCAGATCCAAAGAGCCAAGAAGAGGTTTTCTTACCAGAAATGAAGGCTAAAATATTTGGTGGAAAGGAAACTCTCAACACTCAAGGATTGAGGACTAGAAGGAAAGATGATCACTCTCTACTTTAGGACTTACCTTGGCCTTGATCCATAGCATGGAGACCTTCATCTTCGATAATGGGGACCTGAGAGAACCAACAAACAAACTTAGGATTAGGCGAGGAAGGAGAATTGAGGTTAGAATTGAAACAAGGTAAGCAAAGGGACGAAAGTAGGCCGGTGGCTTGGGAGCTTGGAACTTGAACTTGGAGCAATCAACAATGGCATCACACCTTCACTTCTTCACAATGGCAAACCACTCTTCAAACACAAACTCAAGGGCCTCTCACCCTCTCCTCAAACAAGGATTCAAATACTCAAACTAAAGAGAACTCACTCACTCCACACAAGGGAACACAAGGGAACTAGAACAAAAAGAAACATTTCATTCATTAATCCAAAATAGCATGAATACAAATGAGAGCCTTAGGGCCCTATTTATAGGCTCCTAAGCTAGGGAATTTGGCTAAGGGGAGAGAGGAGGGGATAAGGATGGGCTTAGTTGGCTCCAACAACTTTTAGGTTGGTGGTTCTAATTAGAAACAAATTATGAGTAGAAAGTTATAACAACTAGACATGTGGCATCTACATGGCAATGATGTGGCTTCCATTTACTGTTATGGAGCCTTAGGTGGCATGTGATGTGGTATCTCACATGGCAAGTTGGTTGGAGGGGGAGTGGAAGGTGGTTGTATGCTCCTCTCATAATTATTGATGAGGTGTCCAATCTTTTCCCCAAGAATACTTGATAATGTGTCCCACATGAGAAAAAATGGACTTCAAAGGGGAGGCGCCATGACTTGCTTGGGCCTTGCTTTGGAGGGCATCAAGGCTTGCTTGAAATTAGGCTTTGGCCTAGGTTTAGCCAATTTAAGAAAAAGGTGGCTTTCTTTCATGAATTGGCTAGTCAGTTTGAGCTTCAAGTGGAGCTGGCTTCATTGGCTAAGTGGGCTTTATTTCAAGGCTCTTATTTTTTTTTTGCAGACCATATTAGCTGCAAAACCAAAGAGAATTAGTAGAAAAATATTTTTTTTTTGTTGATGTCACCATCAGTTCTCCTGCGGTGGAAAGAGCTCGACTCTGTCAAGTAGGAATCAGTCTGACTTTGGTAATTTTCTAGTAGGTTGGGGTCGATTCTTTGTAAGTCCTCTCGAATAATCCATGAGTCTTCAAAGTCAGAACGTCCTTGCCAATGAACCAAGTAGCATTGATAGTCCTTGTTTCGAGTAGTGACAATCTTATCATCTAGGATTTGCTCAATCCTATCTTGCCGCTTTGGAATTATGGCTGGTGGACACTCAAGAGTTGTTTCACTCTCAAAGATAGAATTAGGCCTGAATGGCTCACTGGGTATCATTGTTGGTTCCTTGTACTCTACTAGATCTGAAATGTTGAAAGTGGAACTAATACCAAAGTCGGATGGTAAATCTAGCATATAAGCATTTGGTCCAATCTTCTTTATTACTTTGAAAGGACCAGCACCACACGCATGTAATTTTTTTATGGTTCTTGGTGGGAACTGTTCAAGTTTGAGCCTAATCATGACATAGTCTCCTTCTTGGAATTCTTTGGCTCTCTTATATGAGTTAATGATGCCTGGCAAGATAAGAGGAATGATGCAGGTGAATTTGTTCTTTGTAATTTTTTATTTTTTGTAGGATTTAGGATTTTCGAAGACAGACAAAAAGTAGATATAGGGTTCTACAAAAATAAGTGATGGGTAGGTACTTATCTCTAAGCTTCTCTTTCATGCCCTGCCTGTTGGGAATCCGGTGCACCGCAGCGGAAGTGTAATTTCAAAAAGATGAAATTTGCACCATAATCCCTTAGCCAAGATCTCCTTATTCAGGATTAAAACATATTATAAACATACAAACTTACATTGTTAGAATTAGGGTACCAACCTGTAATCGCTAATTCCAACAAAATTTGATGTTGAAGAGGCTAATTGATTTCACCAGGCATCCAAGTGTCCGCCCTCCGATGGTGATCCACACAGAGCAATGATCAAGACAACTCTATCTTCTTTTCAATGGTTCCTTCTATTGAGTTCTTCTTCCTAGAACTCAATTGCTTGGACTATGGCTTGAATTCCTCCACACAAGAGCTTGCCTCCCTTTCCTTGACCTCTTCTCCTCCTTCCACTAAGACCTTGGCCCTTTAGACACCCTTGTCTTGAAGAAAAGACCTTGTCCTAAGAGGACATAGGCTTGTCTTAAGTTGGAGGAGAAATTAAGACAATGATGTCTTAATGTAAGAAAGAAAGGAACAGATCAGAACTCCTTTCTTTCCTTTACCGTCGGAGACTTTTACTCTTATTCTTGTTCAGTAGTAGAGTTTCGACAGAGGTGTACTCTGTAAAGAAAATAGTGCAAGAGCAAGAAAAGAATAAAAGAGTCTTCGGGAGAGGAAGAAAGAAAAACATTACACTGTTCTGATTTTCCCGACCATTTAAATAGATCTCAGATAGGCGCCCACACACCTCTCCGTAAACACCCATCTCATGCCCTTCTGATTTTCTCACGCCCCTTCCCACTTTCTCACGGCCCTTCAGATTAAATCCCATGGCCTTTCTTAAAGAAAAAGTCACGGTGTTTTAAAAAGAAAAGAGTCGCGACTTTTCATCTCCGAAGAGATGTTATTTCGCGCGCCCGGGAAGAGTCAGCATTCTTCTTCTTTCTTAAAAACTTTCCAGCCATTGGATTCCCATCCAAGGGCACACAAGTGAGGCACTAATTCTTAAGAAAGGAGACCGCCACAAAAAAAATCATCAGAGAATTAAGTGGGGCGCGCCAAGAGTCCATGCGCCATGGACTCTTCCAAATGGCGCGCCAAGAGTCCATAAGCGCATGGACTCTTGGCATTTGGCATGAAAATGCAAGGGGGGCAGGAGGGGAGGCTAGCCAAGTTACATGGCTAGCCAATAGGGTTAGCCATAATCCCAATTAAATCAATTAGGGTCTAATTAGATCCAATTAGAACCCAATTTGAACCAATCCGGAACCCTAATTCGAATCCGATTCGAATAGAAGCTGGGGTTTGCCACACTTGCTAGAGTGTTATCCTGCAAAGATGATTTAATTCCAAATTAAACTCTTGATCAATCCTCTTAAGTGTGTGACCCATTGGGTTCCACATCTAGCCAGCAGTGGGTTCGAATACAAGTTGACCTAATTTGATTAGAACTCTTTCTAATCGATTTAGGTCAAACCAGGCTTACCCGATTCGATCAATTAGGACTCTTCCTAATAAGTGATCTTTGAGTTTGATCAACCCACAAGACAAGATTGATGTCTAGCAATGAATCATGTCTACCCGGAAGATATGAAAATTCTAGTGAAATACCAAAATTACCCTTCAGTAGAGAGTTATCGTACAATTAAATCTTTCGATCAGCCTGTACCTGAAATATAACTATGGATATGGATATATATCAAATCCAATATTATATTTATTTCTAGCTCAATCTTATATCGATGATTCAATTATCTTGATATTAGAAACCATCTCTAATATCTTTACTTTGATCAAAGATTCCCTGAATCATCATCCGATTGTTAACTAGCTGGATGCAATCTCCTCTTACTAAGAGTGATCAATTCCTTGTTGACCTACTCATTACCTTCATATCCAATTCACCATTCCCAGTATCAATCCTGTGCATGACTCAGTGTCATGATTAGGATTGAACCAAAGAATGGGTTCATGTACATAAGGTACTTATGGCAGTCTCAGGTCAAATGATTACTTGTACCACTCCCACTATGAGAACCTTCTATTGACATGTAGCTAAGACTCCGTTAGATGTTCTCAAGTTGGATCATATCAGTGAACTCATTCTCCAATGAGCACCCACATTCCAGTATTAATGTCATACACAAGTGACTGTGAGAGCAGTCACCCTTTCCAATATACATGGGATGTGCTAGTCTTACCGGAAAACCCTGATCCCCTACTCAGGGTTCCTTTGACTAGGAATACTTTAGATTAAGGTTTTAAGATTTCAGGTCTCACTAGTATGATCTCATCATAACCCTAATCTATGGGGTTCATCATATAATATAAACACAGCGTATGATGAAAAATAATGCCTTTATTTAGAAAATTGTCAATTACAATGGCTTGGGAGATACATCATAGATTGGCTTGTAGGGCATATCCCTTTCAATCTCCCACTTGCCCTAATGCCAATCGCCTTTAAATCTTAATCCCATACGCTCGAGGTGGCGATCAAAATCTCGCTGTGGTAGATCCTTAGTGAACGGGTCTGCTACATTGTTCTTTGTATCAACTCTATTTATGTAGACATCTTGTCTCTCTACTATTTCTCGGACGAGATGGACGCGTCTCAGAATGTGCTTGGACTTATGATGAGCTCTTGGTTCCTTAGCTTGAGCAACAGCCCCAGTGTTGTCACAGTAAAGTCGCACTGGGTTTTCAATTTCAGGAACAACACCCAACTTTGTGATGAACTTCTTCATCCAGACTGCTTCCTTGGCGGCTTCACTAACAGCTATGTATTCTGCCTCTGTGGTTGAGTCAGCTACAGTCTGCTGCTTGGTACTCTTCCAACTCACTGCTCTACCATTTAAGGTAAAAACATATCCCGAAATGGATTTTTTATCATCAGGGTCTGATTGAAAACTAGAATCAGAATAAGCTTCTAGTTTAAGATCAAAACCACCATAAACCAGAAAAATATCCTTAGTCCTTCTTAGGTACTTAAGAATATTTTTAACTACTTTCCAATGATCCTCTCCTGGATCAGCCTGAAACCTACTGACAATGCCTAAAGCATATGCCATATCAGGCCTAGTACATAACATGGCATACATTATGGACCCTATTGCCGAAGCATAGGGTATAGAATTCATTCTATTTCTTTCTTCAGGTGTCTTAGGAGACATCCTTTTAGAAAGATGTATGCCTTGACTCATAGGAAGATAACCTCTTTTACTTCCATCCATGCTGAATCTTTTCAGCACTAAGTCAATGT
This sequence comes from Areca catechu, assembly GCA_021397845.1. Taxonomy (NCBI): domain Eukaryota; kingdom Viridiplantae; phylum Streptophyta; class Magnoliopsida; order Arecales; family Arecaceae; genus Areca; species Areca catechu. The sequence continues at coordinate 73,436,544 of CM038044.1, read as the reverse complement.
ACCTAGATTGGGATAAACCTAGCATCCTCTTAGATCTATCTTTATAGATCTTAATACCTAGTATATAGGATGCTTCTCCCAAATCTTTCATGGAAAACTGGTTTGATAGCCAAACCTTGACTGATTGCAACATTGGGATATCATTCCCAACGAGGAGTATGTCATCTACATACAGAACCAAGAAGACTATGGCACTCCCACTAGTCTTCTTATAAACACAGGGTTCATCCACATTTTTGATAAAACCAAACCTTTTAATAGTTTCATCAAAGCGGATGTTCCAACTCCTTGAAGCTTGCTTTAATCCATAAATGGATTTCTTTAGCTTGCATACTTGATTAGGTTTATTTTTGAAATAAAACCTTCTGGCTGTGACATGTAGACTTCTTCCTCAAGGAAACCATTGAGGAATACAGTCTTCACATCCATCTGCCAGACTCATAATCATGATATGCTGCTATAGCAAGTAAAATCCGTATTGATTTGAGCATGGCAACATGTGAGAATGTTTCATCATAATCAATTCCCTATTTTTGTCTAAAACCTTTAGCCACTAATCTGGCTTTATTGGTTTCAACTTGGCCATCAGTCCCAATCTTTTTCTTATAGACCCATTTGCACCCAATAGGATTAATACCCTCTGGTGCATCAACCAAAGACCATACTTGGTTTACATACATAGAGTCTATTTCGGATTCCATGGCTTCTTGCCATCTATCTGAATCAGTACTCAAGATAGCTTCCGTATAGGTTAGAGGTTCATCATTTTGAATGACTTGGGCTTCATTATTTTCAATAATAAACCCATACCTCTCAGGTGCCCGTGGCACTCTATCAGACCTACGGGGAGGAGTTTTGTGTTCTGGTTCTGTCCTAACTATATGTTCTAATGGTTGAGAATTGTCTATCTGTGTTTCTTGTACTTCTCCAAGTTCAATAGTTCTACCATTGCCCTTTTCTAAAATGAACTCCTTTTCTAGAAAAGTGGCATGCCTGCTGACAAAAATCTTTTGTTCAGTAGGATGGTAGAATAGATATCCTCTACCTTCTCTAGGATATCCTACAAATAGATATTTATCCGCTCTAGGTTCCAACTTATGTCCAAAATTTCTTTTAACATAAGCTGGACATCCCCATACCTTGAAATATTTAAGATATGGTTTCTTTCCACTCCAAATTTCATATGGAGTACTAACAACGGATTTAGAAGGTACCTTGTTCAGAATGTAAACAACAATTTCTAGGGCATGACCCCAGAAGGAAATGGGTAAATTTATGAAGCACATCATAGATTGTACCATATCTAATAAGGTACGATTCCTCCTTTCAGCTATACCATTTAGCTGTGGTGTATAAGGAGGGGTCCATTCAGAAAGAATTCCATTAACTTTAAGATAGTCTAAAAACTCCATGGATAAGTATTCTCCTCCTCGATCTGAACGAAGAACTTTAATACTTTTCCCGGTTTGTTTTTCGACCATACTTTGATACTCCTTAAATTTAGCAAAGGCTTCAGATTTATGTTTCATAAGATACACAGATCCGAACCTAGATAAATCATCTGTAAAAGTGATAAAATATGAGTATCCTCCTCTGGCCTGAGTTGTCATTGGACCACATACATCAGAAAAATAAGTCCTAATAACTCAGTTGACCTTTCTCCATGTCCAGTGAATGGAGTCTTGGTCATCTTACCCATGAGACATGATTCGCAAGTTCCTAATGATTCATACTCATAAGGATCAAGGAATTTTTCCTTGTGTAACTTGCTTATCCTAGACTCATTAACATGACCAAGTCGATGATGCCAAAGTAAAGTATCATTAAAGTCTTTTCTTTTCCTTTTATTATTGATATGAAAAACAATATCATTGTAAGAAAGAGTTAAGAGCCCATTGCTAAATATGCCAGAACAAATAATTTTATTAGATAACATTATCGAGCAACCAGTGCTCGTTACATCCATTACATATCTTTGTTTTAATAACAAAGGAATAGATATAATGTTCCTAATAATTTTAGGCATATAGTAACAATTTTCTAACTCCAAGATCTTCCTTGAAGGCAACTTCAAAATATAGGTCCCTACAACTTCTGCTTGGATGATTTCACCACTAGCACCATAGAGATTGAAGTCACCTTCCTTCAATACTTTAAGCTTGTGGAGGTCCTGCAAAGATTTGCATATATGGTAACCACAAGCGGTATCCAATACCCAAGTATTTGATATAGACGAATTTAATGTCAATATAGCATGTATCTCATACATACCTTTTGGTGCATCTGCCGCACCAGGCTTCACAGTTGCAAGGTAAGCCTTGCAATTCCTTTTCCAATGTCCCGCTTTGCCACAAAAGAATCAGGTTGACTGTTTTGAGGCCTTCTTTCCTTTCTTATTCTTAATGATGCCACCCTTAGGGTTTAGCCTCCTATTAAAACCTTTTTTGCCTGATTTCTTCTTATTGGTCTTATCAACAAGAAGAAGTGGAGCCTTTTCTTTCTTAACGTGGCTCTCTACTGTTTTTAACATATTTAACAGCTTAGGCAAGGAAGTGTTTAGTTTGTTCATGTGATAATTCAAGACAAACTGAGAAAATGACTCCGGGAGTGATTGCAGGATTAAATCCTGATTCAGCTCCCCATCCATAATAAACCCTAATTGACCCAATCTGGTGATTAAGTCAATTACCTTCAGAATATGATCCTGAACGGATGTACTCTCTGTCATCCTAGCACGGAATAACTGCTTAGATATTTCGTATCTAGCAGTTCTGCTTTGTTCTCCATAAAGCTCTTTTAAATTGAGCATTATGGATTAAGTATCCATGCTTTCATGCTGCCTCTGTAACTCATTGGTCATAGAGGCCAGTATGATACACTTGACAGTGAGGGAGTCATTCTGCCACATTTTGTATATGGCCATATCTTCCTGTGTGGCATCATCCCCTAGTGGATTAAGACTAGGGGTATCAAGAATATAAGAAAGTTTTTCTGAACTCAGTACAATCTTTAAGTTTCTCAACCAGTCCACATAGTTTGGACCAGTCAGTTTGTTGGTATCTAAGATACTTCGCAGTGATAATGAAGATGCCATTTATCTACATTTAATAAAGAACAATATATAAGCAAACAACCATGAAATGACTTACATAATTAAATTAGGTCTTCAATTTAATTATGTCTCCCACTATTTTATCAAAAATCATAGCCCTCACTATGATAATCGAGAAGAACCCTGATCGATTTTTCTTAGTGAGATTGAGATCCTAATAACTTATAAAAGATCTTGCAGATAACATAACAAATCTTTTATAAGCTCAAAGGTAGGAAACTCTTCCAATTATATCTCATATAATTCTCAAAAATAACTTGGCCTCTAGAACATTATTAGTCTTGCAGAAAACACAACAAACCATAATGTTCTAGTTAAGTTAAGACCCTTTCATTTCAATACAGTCAGTACTCAAATATAATGCCCTTGCAGATAACACAACAAAGCATTATACTGAATATACTGTAAGCATATATGTGCACTAGACTAGTATTATGTTAATCACCATATTAGGTCTTGCAGATAACACAACAAACCTAATGTGGTTCATAACACAATAATGATCCAGCATGAAGGAAGGCCATTATATAGTATTTTTAACACTAAGAATTTTAGTCAAGATTTAAATATAATCAAATCGGCCAGGCAAGTGGAAGAGATGTGGGAGTCCCCCCGTTGCTTTCCTAGACACCAATAAAAATTGGCCAGGTCAGTCAACGGAACTAATTAAAAACCATAATTCTCTTTACCTTCCCATAACCACCTTTCTAGACACCGAATGATCAATTGTTCATCATGACTAGTGATGCTTATTAGTTAAATATACTATGACTTAATATAATTTTAAGAAGAGGGCTTTATAAAATTGCCAGCACATTCTTATAGAACATATCACAATCATATCACTCTGATAAACATATATGTGCTAAGTGTGTCATCATACTAGGACAACCATTTACCACATAATGGATCCACCATTATGCCAGGGCAACCTTATTTCAGTATAATGACTTCAAAACTAATCATATCTCTATAATAATTAGGGTTTGAGTAAAAAACCCTAACTAGTGGCATACATCAAAACATTAATTATCATATATGCATCCCATAAATATGTTAAGTGTATCATCATTCAAGGGTTTAAAACCCTAACATGCGATACTACAACAAAAACACATATAAATAATTTTCATATGTTTTAACTGTAATAAGGGTGGCTCTGATACCACTGTTGGGAATCCGGTGCACCGTAGCGGAAGTGTAATTTCAAAAAGATGAAATTTGCACCATAATCCCTTAGCCAAGATCTCCTTATTCAGGATTAAAACATATTATAAACATACAAACTTACATTGTTAGAATTAGGGTACCAACCTGTAATCGCTAATTCCAACAATATTTGATGTTGAAGAGGTCAATTGATTTCACCAGGCGTCCAAGTGTTCCGCCCTCCGATGGTGATCCACACAGAGCAATGATCAAGACAACTCTATCTTCTTTTCAATGGTTCCTTCTATTGAGTTCTTCTTCCTAGAACTCAATTGCTTGGACTATGGCTTGAATTCCTCCACACAAGAGCTTGCCTCCTTTTCCTTGACCTCTTCTCCTCCTTCCACTAAGACCTTGGCCCTTTAGACACCCTTGTCTTGAAGAAAAGACCTTGTCCTAAGAGGACATAGGCTTGTCTTAAGTTGGAGGAGAAATTAAGACAATGATGTCTTAATGTAAGAAAGAAAGGAACAAATCAGAACTCCTTTCTTTCCTTTACCGTCGGAGACATTTACTCTTATTCTTGTTCAGTAGCAGAGTTTCGACAGAGGTGTACTCTGTAAAGGAAACAGTGCAAGAGCAAGAAAAGAATAAAAGAGTCTTCAGGAGAGGAAGAAAGAAAAACATTACACTGTTCTGATTTTCCCGACCCTTTAAATAGATCTCAGATAGGCGCCCACACACCTCTCTGTAAACACCCATCTCATGCCCTTCTGATTTTCTCACGCCCCTTCCCACTTTCTCACGGCCTTTCAGATTAAATCCCATGGCCTTTCTTAAAGAAAAAGTTGCGATGTTTTAAAAAGAAAAGAGTCGCGACTTTTCATCTCCGAAGAGATGTTATTTCGCACGCACGGGAAGAGTCAGCATTTTTTTTCTTTCTTAAAAACTTTCCAGCCGTTGGATTCCCATCCAAGGGCACACAAGTGAGGCGCTAATTCTTAAGAAAGGAGGCCGCCCCAAATAAAATCATCGGAGAATTAAGTGGGGTGCGCCAAGAGTCCATGCGCCATGGACTCTTCCAAATGGCGCGCGAAGAGTCCATAAGCGCATGGACTCTTGGCATTTGGCATGAAAATGCAAGGGGGGCGGGTGGGGAGGCTAGCCAAGTTGCATGGCTAGCCAATAGGGTTAGCCATAATCCCAATTAACTCAATTAGGATCTAATTAGATCCAATTAGAACCCAATTTGAACCAATCCGGAACCCTAATTCGAATCCGATTCGAATAGAAGCTAGGATTTGCAACACCTGCTAGAGTGTTATCCTGCAAAGATGATTTAATTCTAAATTAAACTCTTGATCAATCCTCTTAAGTGTGTGACCCATTGGGTTCCACATCTAGCCAGCAGTGGGTTCGAATACAAGTTGACCTAATTTGATTAGAACTCTTTCTAATCGATTTAGGTCAAACCGGGCTTACCCGATTCGATCAATTAGGACTCTTCCTAATAAGTGATCTTTGAATTTGATCAACCCACAAGACAAGATTGATGTCTAGCAACGTGTCATTTCTACCCGGAAGATATGAAAATTCTGGTGAAATACCAAAATTACCCTTCAGTAGAGAGTTACCGTACAATTAAATCTTTCGATCAGCCTGCACCCAAAATATAACAATGGATATGGATATATGTCAAATCCAATATTATATTTTTTTCTAGCTCAATCTTATATCGATGATTCAATTATCTTGATATTAGAAACCATCTCTAATATCTTTACTTTGATCAAAGATTCCCTGAATCATCATCCGATTGTTAACTAGCTGGATGCAATCTCCTTTTACTAAGAGTGATCAATTCCTTGTTGACCTACTCATTACCTTCATATCCAATTCACCATTCCCAGTATCAATCCTGTGCATGACTCAGTGTCATGATTAGGATTGAACCAAAGAATGGGTTCATGTACATAAGGTACTTATGGCAGTCTCAGGTCAAATGATTACTTGTACCACTCCCACTATGAGAACCTTCTATTGACATGTAGCTAAGACTCCATTAGATGTTCTCAAGTTGGATCATATCAGTGAACTCATTCTCCAATGAGCACCCACATTCCAGTATTAGTGTCATACACAAGTGACTGTGAGAGCAGTCACCCTTTCCAGTATACATGGGATGTGCTAGTCTTACCAGAAAACCCTGATCCCCTACTCAGGGTTCCTTTGACTAGGAATACTTTAGATTAAGGTTTTAAGATTTGAGGTCTCACTGGTATGATCTCATCATAATCCTAAAATCATAGCACTAATCTATGGGGTTTATCATATAATATAAACACAGCGTATGATGAAAAATAATGCCTTTATTTAGAAAATTGTCAATTACAATGGCTTGGGAGATACAACATAGATTAGCTTGTAGGGCATATCCCTTTCACTGCCAAGTGGTTATGGGCTCAACATTTCGTCTCCTAGTGGTTAGCTCAATGTTCCCCCAGTATAACCTAGTTTGACACACTAACATCATCTTGGCAAACTTGAACTTCCTTTCCTCAGACATTGTATACCACTCAAAGTACTGGTCCATCTCACCCTCCCAATCAGAATACACCTTAGGGTTTAAGCTACCATCAAAAGTGGGTACATCTAATCTGATGTTCTGGATGAACCTATCATCTCTATCTTCAGGCTCTGGGTCAGGCCTCCTATGATTAGGTTCAGGATCTCTGTACAAAGGTCTTCTAGGCTCCTGGTGTGGGTGAGGTTAAGGCACATTAAAATCTGGGTCAGGTGTCCAATTCTGATATCTAGGTTCCTCAAGTACTTGGACTCGATCCCTAAGCTGGGTAAGATCCTCACGGACTTGATCCCTAAACAGGGCAACAGTATCAGTCATATCCTGACTCAATTTGGTCATACTTTCGGTAAGAGTTATAATCATGGCCTCTAAATCAGGTTGGGTTTGACCAGGTTGGTAGGGTACTCCATTCCGGGTGGACATGATGATGCAAGCAAGCACACCAAATGAGACTCGACTGAAACGACTACGGGCTAACTAGACCTAGAGCCCAAACTAGATGCCCAATCAGAGTGGCAAGCTAGCCTGTAGTAACTCGGGACTCAGCCAGGCAGGTGTAAGGGGAGTGTTAGGTCCCTAATTGCCAATCATAAACACCAATCAGTGATTGGCCAGGTAGGCGGACCAGCACACAAGCCCTTCGGGATAGAATCTGAACCACCATTCTAGACACTGAGTACAAAGCACACACAGAGTAACTAGACAAACTGACTCAACACTAGCCTAGACCCGACCAGTTGGTGTCCCTAGCCCACTGGGGCAAATTAGGTCTAATTAATTTTAAGATTAAAGGCTTAGGTTTGAATGCACGGGAGGTGGTTTTGGGCTAAGAAGAGGGTCTCAATCCTCCTCTTATGTTGCAACTTCGGTGCCCTTAACATACATTCAATTTATGCACACTCAAATAAAAAAATAGCTTGTAGAAAATAAAAAAGCAGAACAGCAGTAAAATTGATCTCAGAAAATCTAAAGAAATTAATAAATCATGAAATTTTTTTATAAATTACTTTCAATTATACTAGTTCCAGAAATATAAGAATTACTTAATTTGAGATTTTCTGTAGGGAGAAACAATTCGAATAACAGGATAGTTACTGGCAGAAAATAGAACGTGTGTCCCGTTTACAATCACTGCCTAGAAGTTATAACCCAGCGGCAACCCTACACGCCCTAGGAACCCCCGTGGAATGGGACTAGGAGGCTTGCATCTCGCTTGTTCCTAGGACCGGACGGCCAGGGGAGTCTACTCCAGGCAGCAAAAGTAAAAAGGTCAAACAAGCAAGAACCCTAGACAGGGCTCTGATACCAAAAATGATGTAGAACAAATAAGATGATGCGATGCGGAAGTAAATTAAGACTTTTTTTTTTTTTTTTTTTGTATTTTGTTAGAAGTTGGCTTGATTCAAAAACAAGGCTAACTAATATTGAAAGAAAATATGCACCGAAAGAAAGCACAATTCAAAAGAGTAGATTATCAGAGTAATAAAGAAGTAGGTGTTGGGAATTGTGTCCCAAAGCCAATCGCCTGGGTTGTAGGCGGTTGAGCTAAGTATTGTACTTTTTCTTTGAATTAATAAAATATTTTTGGCAGCTCATCAGATACTAAATTTCCTTGAAATGAACTCTTTCCATGTGATGAAGTCCTAAGGACTACACTGACTTCGATACAGAGAGGATGTATCGAGTGGTCCTTAAACCCTATTCACAACCAAAGGATATATTGTACTAGATGTCAATATATCAAGTATAGGTTGTTGTAGTTCACATCGTTTGGTTGTCCTCTTGACCAAATGAATGTGGTGACACTGATGTGATCTACAAGTGGGATATATGATATCTCATTGAACGTGACTCCATGCAGCCACTTTCTGCCAAAGGGATACTCATGATTGGATATGGGTATATGTGTCCCTCTGACCTGAGGTCATCACGGTAGCTTGCAAGCAACTTCCTGTGCTTTGGTGCCAGACTACCCAGATTTTTAATCTGGTGATGGAAGGTTTCTGGGTACAGGCAAGTACTTGTGGAGCAGTGATGGACCAAGATGGAATTGTCCTGTCCAAACAGTTTGGATTGAATGTCTCGCAGTATCTCAATTTAGCAAATCCTCGGCCGGGGTAGTCCTAGTGAAGAGTCACTGGGCTTGCAAGGTTAAGACACGTAGTCGACTGACTCAGTCTGGGTTGGCAGCCGAATCTCATTCGTCTCAAGCATTAGAGGTCAAAGGGATGAATTATACGGTAACCATATGCCAGAGGTTCGATAGTTTGTTCCCGCATCTTCATCCTATCTGGACGCCGGGACGCATTGCTAGATGGTTTCCTGTGCTGGTACTAGAATTGTTCTAGTGCTACCATTTAGGTTCGAACCTATGAGGTCACACGCCATAGAGGATTACTCTCTGATCTGGATACCGATTACGATTGGGAATCATCTCAGTTTTATGGTCACAGCTTTTTTGAGCACTCTTTTTCCCGTCTTATCCTTGTCTGTGTCAACCGAAAATTGTTCCGGACTGACCATGACTACTCCATGATTTTTCTGAATTAGTTTTGAACTGATTCGGAGTTCGTTTCGGCCTCCAATTGGTTGTGAACCAATTGAACCAAATTCAATTGGGTTGGACCAATTGTTTTAAATGGGTTTGAACTAAAATTGGCTTGGACCGGTTAATTGAACCGGAGTTCCTCTCACTTGGACCGGTTTACATGGTTTTGACATTGAATTTTTCCTTGCGCTGAGAAGGCCGAACGTCCTCCTGCTGGGCATCCTTTCATCCTCCCACCGGTTTGTTTTAAAACCTTTATTAATGGCTGTTTAATGGTAGATTAGCATCCGACGTTTTTTGGTTTTCCCAGCCTCTCCATCTACCTCTTCCCTACTGCCTTTTAAAACCTCATCTGCGCCCCTGTTTCAGCCTAAGTTGATATACCATGTGAAGAAGAAAACAACAAGTGTGTGTTCTTCCCTTTGAGAGGTTGAGAGCTTGGTCCTTTTCCACCCATTGGGTACTAGTTAGGCTGGGATTTGGAGTGTGTGAGGGAGAGAAACAAAGCCTTGTTTCTTGTGCTCAAATTCCCATTTCAGCAAAGCCCTTTTATTGAAACTTACCATGACCGTCTCTCCTTCCAATGGCTAGAACCGCGCGTGAAGGCAGATCCGAGAGCCCCGAGTGTGTCTTCCCTCTAGAGGGAGTACTCTTATACTCCTGGGAGCAATCAAGGCGAGCCAGATTTGCTGCTGTTGCTCCAAACGCGAACGAAGAAGCTGCTGTCCTGTTCTGCTGCAGAATTTATGGCAGCAGACTTTGGGGATTTTATACACCTGTTTTAGCTTGTTTTGATTGCAGATATAGATGGCAAATCAAAGACCAATTGTCCACCTTACTGCTGCTCAAATTTGGGAGCAAACGGAGGTCCAAAAGCCATCGTTCTGGTGACGTTTTTCAAGCTCAAAATAGAGTTTTCAATCAGCCCAAAGAAGAAGGCTGAAATAGTTTTATTCCAACTATTCCAACCTATTCCAGGTTTATTCCAGAGTTATTCCAGGTGGAATAAAGATATGGAAAATTATTTTTTTAATCATGCATGAATAGATTTATTTGTTAAATGTTTTGCAAATATTTTATATTATCATACATGCCTTCATGCAACATGAATAGGTTAGGTTCTGGGTGGAGAAGTTTTTCGCTGCGCGGATTTTTTTAAAAATATTTTTTAAAATCCATTCTGCTCCCGCAGCTGTTTGCATGCCTAGTGTAGGACCATGTTAAACCACCTGCACAGTTTTCCTTTCAGTGGTTTCAGAGCCAGGTTGCATGTGTAACCTATTCCTGTATGCATGTTTTTATATTAAAATTGGTTTAATCTAATAATGTATCCAGATTTCTTTTTGAAACCTAGTTGAGACCATCACCATGACCGTGTGTCTTTGACACGATGCGGATCATCTGTGTTGGCCTCTTCAGAAGGATCCTTAAAGAATATTAAAATTAAAATTGTTTTAATTTGTTGATACATATTTTTAGGCATGTTTTATTGGATATAAAATATTTATAAAATTTTGAATCTAGATGCATGATTTGTTATGTAAAATTGTTTTACATAGAGACTTAATTAAAAATTATTTTAATTAAGAGTTTGGCTTATTAAACAAATTTTTTAGGTTTATGAAATCTAATCAATTTGCATAAGACATTTTGGTTTAATTGGGTTAGCTGACTAGTTAGGTTCATCACTGGGTTAGAGCTAAGTTTAGTTGAACCGGATTACAAGAAGATTAAACAAAAGTTGTTTAAGGCCCTTCTTTAGAACTATCTAATAGTTTGATTAGTTGATCCATTCATCTAAAATGGATCCAATTAGTGGCTCTATGGATGCCTGAGTCTTTAGGCTAGTCTGATCGAGTCTGGTAAACCGACTGGTGTCGAGGTAGGTTTGGCAGTGTGATCATGATTGTATGAGGCTACTTCTTTCCTGGCCAACTTGATTGGTGTCTAGAAAAGATGGTTAATGGTAGATACTCACCCATGATCTCACCTACCTGGCTAGTCGAGTCGACCAGAACTGATTGGAAAAGCTCAATGACTCGAGTTAACCCATGTCACCTAGGTTGATCGGTTTGACTGATCTATAGGTGCCCATGGATCAATTTGTTGATTTATTTCAACCCTCCTCGAATCTGATTGATTCAGTGGGAGGTTGATCCATGTCCTTGTCTTTTCTTCTGTCATAATTAAAAATCTTCTAAAATTATTAGGTCCTTAAAAAGACTAAGTCAAGGAGTTGCCAGTGTCTTAGCCTCCCATTAAGTTGGATAAAAATGTGTCCACTAGCTTGGTGTGCATCTGCAGTTCCATAGAACGTGTGTACATCCAGCGACTGGAATTTCTATCTGATCGATGATGGTTCAGTGCAACCTCCTTAACCGAACCAGATGGGCCGGTCATAGTCGGGCTTGGTCTTTAGTTAGCTGGAAGCATTGGATTTGTCATTTTAATGGTTGGACCTAACCAGAGACCCGCAATAGGAGGCCCCTAGGCCGATTGGGGTGTTCTTTGGGGCAAAATAAAATACTGAAAATTGTTTAGGGAAACAATTAGTTTACGAACCTACCATTAGGCTCGTATGGGTGAGCTGGCCATAGTCGAGCTCATGCGAGGCCTATTGGATTTTAGTCCCCACTTGAAAAAGTGTTTTCATGGATTGGAGTTAGAGGCTACCAATCTGAAAAATTAGTGGGAGAAACCTTTAGACTAAAGTCCAAGTCTTTTGGTTAAATTATTAATTCATACACTTATTTGGTCTTATTTTCTTTTCAGATGTCTTCTAATTTATCGCTCCGGTCACTTCTCGATAACGAGAAGTTAAAGGGTCATAACTTTGATAGTTGGTATCGAAGATTGAGAATCGTTCTGGAGCATGAACGGATCCTCTATGTGATAACGGATCCGGCACCTGAAATCCCTCCCACTAATGCACGGAGTGCGGTCAGAGACGCTTATCTGAAGTGGGTCTCTGATCAGATTACTGTCCGATGCATTATGTTAGCGGTGATGAACGACGAGTTCAGTCACAAATTCGAGGAGGCCCAACCTGATGAAATACTTCAAAAGTTGAAGGAATCCTTCGGCACCCCGGATGATGTAGAACGGTACAAAGTGTCTTGTGCCATCTACAATTCCAAGATGTCGAATGGCGGTTCAGTCACTGATCAAGTATTGTACATGATCGAGTTGATTGAAAAACTGGGCAAACTCGGATGCCCCTTACACGAGCAGCTCGGCAAGGATGCGATCCTGAATTCTCTTCCCTCTTTCTATCTTGATTTTCTCGATCATTACAGAATGAACAAGCCTGCAGTTAACTACCAAGGACTTTTGGGGTTGCTGCAGACTTTCGAGAAAGACCACCAACTGAATAAGGGGGTGGTGATTTTTGTGGGAGGTAGTAGAGGTCGTCGTCCCTTTAAGAAAGGTAAGAAGAAATCAAATAAGAAGGGAAAGAAGGTGCAGAATGCTCCTGGCCCTAGTCAGACCAGGAAGTATAAGGCTAATCATTCTTCTGCAGAATGTTTCTACTACATGAAGAATGGACACTGGAAGAGAAACTGTCCTCTTTATATTACGTCCCTTGATCCAAACAGGCCGAGGAAGCATAAGTCTGCTGAACAAGGTATTTATATGATAAAACCTTGCAATTACTCAATTATTGATACTGCTAATTGGGTATTGGATACTGGTAGTCCAATTCACGTTTGTAATTCGTTACAAGGACTTCTAATTAGCAGAAGATTTGAAGATGGAGAATAGTTTCTGAGCATCGGGAATGGAAATCGTGTTCCAGTACTGGCGGTCAGAGTCCTTCGTCTTGTCTTTGAGTCTTGTACTGTCGAACTAGTCGACTGTCACTATTGTCCTAGTTTCATTATGAGAATAATCTCTGTAGGCCTTTTGGTCAATTAAGGTTTTGAACTATCAATAAAAGGAGATTTTTGCAATGTTATTTTGAATAACTCTGTTATAATGAAAGCTAGATTAAATAATGGCATATATGTACTATCAAGGCCTGTTAGTGTAATGTACACTTCTAGCAAACGCCCAAGATTAGATAATGTCAATGATTTGTATCTTTGACACTGTAGGCTAGGTCATAATAACCAAAATAGGATAAACAAGATGCGAGGAGATGGACTCCTCGAGGTCAGTGATTCTGAATCACTGCCCTCTTGTGAATCCTGTTTACTTGGTAAAATGACCAAGTCACCATTTATTGGAAAAGGTGAACGAGCTACAGAACTTCTAAGTCTAATACATACTGATGTATGTGGACCAATGACAGTTAGTGCCAGAGGAGGATACAAATATTTTATTACTTTTACAGACGACTTTTCAAGGTTCGGTTATGTCTTTTTATTGAGACATAAGTCTGAGTCATTTGAAATGTTCAAACGATACCGTAATGAAGTAGAAAAATAAACTAGAAAAAAGTATTAAAACCCTTCGATCTGATCGAGGTGGTGAATACTTATCTGGTGAATTTTTGACATATCTTGAGGAGAATGGAATTCTCTCTCAATGGACTCCTCCAGGAACACCATAGTTGAATGGTGTGTCCGAAAGGAGGAATCAAACCTTGTTGGACATGGTTCGATCCATGATGGGCTTTGCAACTCTGCCACTATCCTTTTGGGGATATGCGCTTCAGACAGTCTGTTACTTGTTAAATAATGTTCCAAGTAAGTCTGTTGTCTCCACTCTGTATGAGATGTGGAATGGGCGTAAACCCTCAATCTCACACCTTCGGGTCTGGGGTTGTCCAGCTTACGTAAAGGATTTAGACTCAGACAAACTTTGTCCAAGGTCTGATCGATGTTTATTCATTGGTTATCCTAAGGAAACCAAAGGGTATTTCTTCTACTTGGAGAATGAACAAAAGGTGTTCGTTGCTCTTAGAGCTATCTTTTTGGAAAAGGAGTTCCTTGGAAAAGGAATTATAGCCTCTAAGATTGAACTTGATGAAGTTCAGCCAATAGAAGAACCTGCACACTCTAAGGACATCATAAAACCGGCTATGATTGAATCACACCCAGAACCCATTAGGAGATCCGGTAGAATACCGTGTCAGCCGGACAGATACTACGGTTTCTTGGTCTGGGATGGCGATCCCATTGAGCTCGATGAGAACAATGAGGATCCGATCACCTATATGGATGCTCTTCAGAGATCTGACTCTGATGCATGGCTTGGAGCCATGCGATCCGAAATGGAGTCCATGGAAATCAACAATGTTTGGACATTGGTTGATCCGCCTGAAGGGATAAAACCCATCGGGTGTAAATGGATCTTCAAGAGGAAAAGGGGCGCAGATGGGAAGGTAGAGACCTATAAAGCCTGTCTGGTTGCCAAGGGGTATCGTCAGTGATATGGTATCGATTATGACAAGACTTTCTCCCCTGTGGCAATGCTCAAGTCCATTCGGATCATGCTTGCTTTGGCAGCATATTTTGATTACGAGATCTGGTAGATGGATGTCCGAACCGCTTTCCTAAACGGGGAGCTGGAAGAGGAGGTGTATATGATACAACCTGAAAGGTTCACATCTATAGATGAATCAAAAGTATGCAAGTTGCAGAGGTCCATCTATGGACTCAAGCAAGCGTCTAGAAGTTGGAACTTACGGTTTGATAGATGTATCAAATCATATGGCTTCATTAGGAATGGAGAAGAACTGTGCATCTATAAATGGGTTAATGGTTCTGTGATTGTATTCCTAGTACTGTATGTTGACGACATTCTCTTAATCGGGAATGATGTCATAGCATTACAAGGAATAAAGATCTTGTTATCATCTTAGTTCTCTATGAAAGACGTGGGTGAAGCTTCTTACATACTAGGTATGAAGATCTATAGAGATAGATCTAAGAAGCTTTTGGGATTGTCCCAGTCTACGTACATTCACACCATGCTGAAATGGTTCAGCATGGAAAATTCCAAGAAAGGCTATCTCCCGATAGGTTCTGGAATTACTCTTTCCAAGAAGGATTGTGCGACAACTCCTGAGGAAAGAGAGTGCATGAGTAGAGTACTTTATGCTTCTGCAGTAGGCTCTATCATGTATGCTATGACTTGTACTAGACCAGACGTGGCATACTCACTAGGAGTAGTGAGCAAATACCAGTCTAACCCAGGTGAGGCGCATTGGAAGGTGGTTAAGTCCATCCTTAAGTATTTGAGAAATACTAAAAATCAATGGCTGATTTATGGAGAACCTGACTTGAAACTTGTGGGGTACTCTGACTCCAGTTTCCAGTCGGATAGAGATTATAGCAAGAGTGTGTCAGGGTTTGTATTTACCCTGAATGGAGAAGCGATCTACTGGAAAAGCTCCAAGCAGGCAACTGTTGCAGACTCGGTATGCGAAGCAGAATACATTGCAACATCAGATGCAGCAATGGAAGCTGTGTGGTTGCGGAAGTTCCTTGGAGAGCTAGGGGTGGCACCTTCCCTAGATGGTCCTATTCCGGGGTATTGTGACAGCACTGGAGCCATTGCTCAAGCTAAGGAGCCTAAAGCACATCACCGCACCAAGCACATACTACGGCGCTACCACCTCGTACGAGAGATCGTGGAATGAGGCGACATCAATCTTCTGAAGATCGATGGAAAAGAAAATCTTGCCGACCCCTTCATTAAACCCTCAGAATAAAAGAGTTTGACTATTGTAAATGGGAAATGGGTATTAGATACTCTTTTGATTGGCTTTAGTACAAGTGGGAGTTGTTGGGAATTGTGTCCCAAAGCCAATCGCCTGGGTTATAGGCGGTTGAGCTAAGTATTGTACTTTTTCTTTGAATTAATAAAATATTTTTGGCAGCTCATCACATACTAAATTTCCCTGAAATGAACTCTTTCCATGTGATGAAGTCCTTAGGACTACACTGACTTCGATACAGAGAGGATGTATTGAGTGGTCCTTAAACCCTGTTCACAACCAAAGGATATATTGTACTGGATGGCAATATATCAAGTATAGGTTGTTGTAATTCACATCGGTTGGTTATCCTATTCACCAAATGAGTATGGTGACACTGATGTGATCTACAAGTGGGATATATGATATCTCATTGAACATGACTCCGTGCAGCCCCTTTCTGCCAAAGGGATACTCATGATTGGATATGGGTATATGTGTCCCTCTGACCTGAGGTCATCACGGTAGCTTGCAAGCAACTCCCTGTGCTTTGGTGCCGGACTACCCAGATTTTTAATCCGGTGACGGAAGGTTTCTGGGTACAGGCAAGTACTTGTGGAGCAGTGATGGACCAAGATGGAATTGACCTGTCCAAACAGTTTGGATTGAATGTCTCGCAGTATCTCAATTTAGCAAATCCTCGGCCGGGGTAGTCCGGGTGAAGAGTCACTGGGCTTGCAAGGTTGAGACATGTAGTCGCCTAACTCAGTCTAGGTTGGCAGCCTAATCTCAGTCGTCTCGAGCATTAGAGGTCAAAGGGATGAAATATACGGTAACCATATACCAGAGGTTCGATAGTTTGCTCCCGCATCTTCGTCCTATCCGGACGTCGGGACCCATTGTTAGATGGTTTCCTGTGCTGGTACTAGAATTTTTTTAGTGCTACCGTTTAGGTTCGAACCTATGAGGTCAAACGCCACAGAGGATTACTCTCTGATCCGGATACCGATTACGATTGAGAATCGTCTCAGTTTTATGGTCACAGCTTTTTTGAGCACTCTTTTTCCCATCTTACCCTTGTCTGTGTCAACCAGAAATTATTCCGGACTGACCAGGACTACTCCAAGATTTTTCTGAATCAGTTTTGAACTGATTCGGAGTTCGTTTCGGCCTCCAATTGGTTGTGAACCAATTGAACCAAATTCAATTGGGTTGGACCAATTGGTTTAAATGGGTTTGAACGAAAATTGGCTTGGACCGGTTAATTGAACCGGAGTTCCTCTCACTTGGACCGGTTTACATGGTTTTGATGTTGAGTTTTTCCTTGCGCTGAGAAGGCCGAACGTCCTCCTGCTGGGCATCCTTTCATCCTCCCACCGGTTTGTTTTAAAACCTTTGTTAATGGCTATTTAATGGTAGATTGGCAGCCGGCATTTTTTGGTTTTCCCAGCCTCTCCATCTCCCTCTTCCCTGCTACCTTTTTAAACCTCATCTGCGCCCCTGTTTCAGCCCAAGTTGATATACCGTGTGAAGAAGAAAACAGCAAGTGTGTGTTCTTCCCTTTTATAGGCTGAGAGCTTGGTCCTTTTCCACCCATTGGGTACTAGTTAGGCTGGAATTTGGAGTGTGTGAGGGAGAGAAACAAAGCCTTGTTTCATGTGCTCAAATTCCCATTTCAGCAAAGCCCTATTGCTGAAACTTACCATGACCGTCTCTCCTTCCAGCGGCTAGCACCACGCGTGAAGGCAGATCTGAGAACCCCGGGTGTATCTCCCCTCTAGAGGGAGTACTCTTCTACTCCTAGGAGCAAGCAAGGTGAGCCGGATTTGCTGCCGTTGCTCCAAACGCGAAGAAAGATGCTGCTGTCCTATTCTGCTGCAGAATTTCTGGCAGTAGACATTGGGGATTTTATACACCTGTTTTAGCTTGTTTTGATTGCAGATATTGGTGGCAAATCGAAGACCAATTGTCCACCTTGCTGCTGCTCAAATTTGGGAGCAAACGGAGGTCCGGAAGCCATCATTCCGGTGATGTTTTTCAAGCTCAAAACAGAGTTTTCAATCAGCCCAAGGAAGAAGAAGGCTGGAATAGTTTTATTCCAGCTATTCCAGCATATTCCAGGTTTATTCCAGATTTATTCCAGGCAGAATAAAGGTATCGAAAATTATTTTTTTTAATCATGCATGAATAGATTTATTTGTTTAATGTTTTCCAAATATTTTATATTATCATACATGCCTTCATGCAACATGAATAGGTTAGGTTCTAGGTGGAGAAGTTTTTTGCTGTGCGGATTTTTTAAAAAATATGTTTTAAAATCCATTCTGCTCCCGCAGATATTTTCATGCCTAGTGTAGGACCATGTTAAACCACTTGCACCATTTTTCTTTCAGTAGGATCGCTGGGGATTGAGAAACCCCCAAACCTAGGGTTTACTTCTCTTTCAAGAAACAAACGAAGAGAGAAGAGAAGGTTTTATACCTGACTGTGATATCTCTCTTTGCTTCAATTGAAGGACACTCTCGAGCAGATTGTAGGATCATTGGAGATAGGGTATCTTCGCAATGGATCCTCGGATCGTAGTCCTATGGCAAGGTTGGCCTTCTTCTCGTACTCTAGATCTGGAAAGGATGAAAAACAAGATAAGGATGTAAGAAACTCAAGGAAGAGACCTTTACCTGGGATAGCTCCAGACTACTCGAACTTTGAAGATGAGGGAAGAGTATGGAGGTGGCGGTGGAAGATGGAGTGGATTTAGGGTTTGGCTGGTAGGGCGGCGGCTTGCAGATGAAAAGGACCTAGGGCTGGATATAGTGGGCGGTGGCTTGGAGAAGGAGATGGCGGCCTTGAATGAAGTAGGAATAGGGTTTAGGAATTTGGGTGTTGGCGGCTAGGATGATGAAAGGAAATAAGGGTTGGCAGCCAGGGATGAAAGCGGGGCAGGGTTTTGGTAACTTTGAAGATCTCTCACCTCCTCAAGGCTCCATTAGAACCTGGATTTACTCCCTCACGGAGCTCAACACTCAAAGAAGTGCGGAAGAAGAGAACACAAGGTTGCTCAACACAAGAAAAGATTTCATTTACTCATTCCAATCAAAAGATTACATAAGGGTCCAATATATGGACCTTGCAAGAGAAACAAAATTACACTACTTCCCATGTGGGACTAAACATTCATCCTAAGCATGAAAGACTTTCGCTTGACCGACCAGGCTTCTTTCCTTGGAGTGGGCGGCCTCAAATGCAAGGTGATGGCTTCATATGGCAGGTATGTGGGGCACCTCCTAGTTCTCCTTAAGTCATAGGTTTTCCTCCCATGACTTGCTCTTTCTTGGAAGAAAATACTCATCTCCTAGTCTTTCTCCCCAAAACTAGGCTCCTTCCATTCATAGCCAAGTACTTTAGGCAGGTGTGGGCGCCTACCTTGAAGTCCTCTCCAAGAAAAATCCCCTACTCGTTTAGCTTGGTTAATTTTGGCAGCTTGTGGGCGCCTTCCTTGACTTCTCCTAAGAAAATTTTCTTGCTCTCTTGGGCATGGGGACCAGGGACACTGGGATGAAATGTGGCGCCAACTGGTCCTGGGAGTGTGGCGTCCACTTGCATTTGGCCTTGGAAGAAAAAAATGACGCCCTAGGGAATGGCGCCAACCAGGACTTGACTTGGACTTAGACTGAGTCAACATGACTCAACAAAATGAAATGCAAACTCAAAGAAATAAAATAATCTGGTTGACCAAGTCAACCCTTATTACAAACCCTAATATTCGGGAAAGGTCATTCAAAGATCCAGATGGAACCCTGAAGTCTTCTTCTGATTCTGGTGCCTGCACCAATTCTCCCGGGGTGGGAGGAACTCGACCCTGTCGAGTAAGGCTCATGTTGGCTCTGGTATCTCTCCAAGAGATCTGGATCCAGCTCTTGTAATTCATCTCGGAAGATCCAAGAGTCATCAGAATCTGGCCTTCCTTGCCAGCGGACCAGGTATCTTTGGTATCCTCGATTATGAGTAGAGATAACCTGATCGTCCAGGATCTTTTCAATCTATTCTTTCCTCACTGGCCAGTTTGTTAGTGGACACACAGGGTTGGGTTCACTCTTAAGAACAGGATTAGGCTCAAAAGGCTCACTGGGAATCATAGCTGGCTCTCTAAAATCTACTAGGTCTGTAATGTTGAAAGTGGGGCTAATGCCTAGTTCTGGAGGCAACTCGAGCACATAGCCATTGGATCCTACTCTCTTCACCACTCTAAATGGTCCAGCTCCTTTAGCATGTAACTTTCTAATGGTTCCAGGAGGAAACTATTTAGGCCTTAACCTAATCATTACATAGTCTCCCTCAACAAAAGTTTTGACTCACCTTTGAGAATCAGCCAACTTCTTATAAGTTTCATTACTTAAATTTATTTTGGCATGAATTTCTTTATGCAAGTCTTTTATATGCAGTGCAAAAACTTCAGCAGACTCGGAGACTCGTGTGTGGACTGGTAAAGGGGCTAGGTCAAGAGGTGTGTGAGGTTTGTACCCATGCACAATTTCAAATGGACTCTTACCTGTAGACCTATTGACCGAGTCATTGTATGCAAATTCAGCCCTAGGTAAGTACAAATCCCAATTCCTAGTGTTTTCACCAATAAGACATCTTAGCAGATTGCCTAAGCTACGGTTCACTACCTCGGTTTGGCCATCAGTTTGGGGATGATAGGCAGTTGAAAACTTAAGTTTTGTCCCTAACTTATGCCAAAGGGTTTTTCAAAAATAGCTGGTGAACCGGACATCCCTATCTGAAACAATTGTCTTAGGTAGGCCATGGAGTCTAACTATCTCATTAAAGAACAGGGTGGCTACCTTAGACGCATCAAAAGTCTGGGAACAAGGCAAAAAGTGGGCCATCTTAGAAAATCGATCGACTACGATATAGATAGAGTCATGCCTCCTCTGGGTCTTAGGCAAACCTAACACAAAGTCCATACTCACATCTTGCCAAGGACGATATGGGACAGGGAGTGGGGTATAAAGGCCAGTGTTCTGTTTTTGCTGTTTGGCAACAGCGCAGGTCCGACACCTAGCCACAATGTGTGCTACATCTCTTTTTAAGCTAGGCCAAAAAAAGTGGTCTTCAACAGCCAGGGTGGTCTTGTCTTTTCCAAAATGGCCTGCTAGACCCCCAACATGAATTTTCCAAATCAAAAATTCCCTAAGAGAAGTTCTAGGGATGCAAAGCCTATTCTTAAAGAACAGAAAGCCATCTAAAAGGGTATAATCATATGATCACTAGATGGTCCTTGAGCTAGATCCTGATACACAGTCTTAAAATCCGGACACGACTTATATTCCTCTTTGATCTGCTCAAACCCTACGACTTCAGCCCTAACAAAATTCAATAACAAAGATCGACGAATAAGGGTATCAACTACCTTATTTTCAGTCCTAGCCTTATGTTTCAAAACAAAAGTATAGGACTGGATATACTCTACCCACTTAGCATGCCTAGGTGGTGCGGGCACCAGACTCAGAAGAAGACTTCAGGGCTCCATCTGGATCTCTAATTGACCTTGCCCGAAGAATTACGATTTTCTGGTTTTGTAATAAGGGTTGACATGGTCAACTCAATTTTAGTTGAGTCTTTATTTTCCTGCAATTTAAATTTTGTTGGGTCATGTTGACTCAGTTCAAGTCCTAGTAGTGGTCTAGGTCTTCTCCAGGGTGTCACATTTTCTCCCAAGACCAAGCAAGTGGGCGCCACACTCCCAGCCACACTCCCAGCCACAAGCCTGAGTCCAGGGGATGCCACATCTCCATCCAGTATGCTTTGGTCCCCACACCACAAGATAGCAGGTCCCTTCTCTCATGCGCCACTTAAGGAGAAAATAATCTGGGATCCACAATTCAAGGGGGCGGCCAAAACATTTCCCTAAGAGTCAAGCTATGTAAAGAAAGAAGCACTTCTTGGGGAGCACTTCAAGGGGGTGCCCAATCCATGCCTAAAAAGCCCAAAGCAAAGATGGGAAGAACCATGACTTAGGGAGAAAGAAAAGGAGGTGTCCAAAAGAGTTGAGCCATGGAAGGAAAGAAATTTTCTCTTGAAGAGCAAGGCTAGGAGGCGCCACCTACTTACCTTTTGGAGCCACCAATCAACAATTTAGGAACCTCTTGGCCGGCCATATGTGTGGGAATTGATTCTACAAACCTAATTTGAAGATCCATCCTATTAGTCCCATATGGGAAGATGTAAAACCCTGCTCTCTTGTAAAGTCCTATAAATTAAACCCCTCTTGAAAGTTTTAAAAATATCTGATGAATGAATCCAATTTATGTGTGAGCAAACTTTGTGTTTCTCTCTTCCGCACTTGCATCCAGGTGTTGAGCTCCGTGAGGGAGTAAATCCGGGTTCCCCAGGAACCTTGAGGAGGTGTGAGATCTCCAACCCCAAAACCCTAGGTTAGCCACTTCACTTCTAAACCCTAGCCGCCCATCATCCTCTTCAATCCACCAAACCCTAGCCTACCCCACCTCTCACGGCCACTCTCTCCAAGTCAAGGCCGACCACCAGCATCCAGGTCCAGTCCGGATACTTTAGATTCAGAGCAATTCCCAAAGGAAGTCAGATCAGCCTTCAGGAGAATCCAGATTTCAGCAACATCAGCTTTCAAGTTCTTCTATCTAGTAAATCCTTCCTTGAGTATCTGGTTCCATAAATTATTTTTCTTCTTTCCAAGATCTTGAGTTCAGGAGAAGCCAACTCTGCCAATGGATCAGTATTGGAGGATCCATTGCGAAGATATCTGAATCCGGGGATCCAACAATCTGCTCAAGAGTGTCCTACCACTAAACTCTGAGAAGATCATTGCCTGGTCTGTAACCCTTCTCTTCTCTTTACTTCTGTCATGTTGAAAGTTCAGAGTGAAACCCTAGGTCTGGGAGTTTCTCAACCCCCAGCGATCCTTTACTTCTGAACTACTCTAATAACCTAGTTTCTTTAAATTGTGCTTTCAATTATTACATAGTTTCTTTCAATTTAGTTTAACTTTCCTTTGAGTCAAAGCCGACTTCTGAAAATATTAAAAAAAAATAATAAAAAAAAAAGAATTAGTCTTAATTTACTTCCGCATCGCATCATCTTTCTTTGTTCTGCATCATTTTGGTATCAGAGCCCTGTCTAGGGTTTCTGTCTTGCTTGCTTGTTTGAGTCTCTCTCTTTTGTACTTTGTCTGCTCGAAGTAGACTCCCTAGGATGTCCGGTCCTTGGAGCGAAGCGAGGTGCAAACCTTCTCTTCCCATTCCACGGGGTGTTCCTAGGGTGTGTAGGGGATCCGCTGGGTTACAACTTCGTAGCAGGAATTGTAAACGGGGGAAGCATTCTGTTTTTAGTCTGTAACTACCCTATTGCAGGAATTGTTTCTCATTGAAGGTAGCTTCAAATTGCATGATTTTTGTTTTTTTAGAACCATTATAATTGAAATTATTTTACATAATTTTACTGTGATTTATTGGTTTCCGTGAAATTTCTGAGAGTTAAATTACAGCAACTCTATTTCTATGTTTCTGCATTACAATTTTCTTTGAGTGAACATCTCCTAATTCTTCTTAAGGGCAATTGAGCATCTAAGATAAGGGGAGGAGTTGATAACCTCTCCTTAGCCCAAAACCACCACCCACTCATTCAATCCTAAGCCTAATTTTAAAACTTATTAGACTTAATTTGCCCTAGTGGGCTAGGGACACCAACAAGTCGGGTCTAGGCTAGTGTTGAGTCAGTTTGTCTAGTTACTCTGTGTGTGCTTTGTACTCAGTGTCTAGAATGGTGGTTCAGGGATTCTATCCCGAAGGGCTTGTGTGCTGGTCCGCCTACCTGGCCAATCTCTGATTGGTGTCTAGGATTGGCAGTTAGGGACCTAACACTCCCCTTACACCTGCCTGGCTGAGTCCCGAGTTACTACAGGCTAGCTTGCCACTCTGATTGGGCATCTAGTTTGGGCTCTAGGTCTAGTTAGCCCGTAGTCATTTCAGTCGAGTCTCATTTGGTGTGCTTGCTTGTATCATCATGTCTACTCGGAATGGAGTACCCTACCAACCTGGTCAAGCCCAACCTGATTTAGAGGCCATGGTAAGAGCTCTTACTGAAAGTATGAACAAATTGAGTCAGGATATGAATGAGAATTTTACCCAGCTTAGGGATCGAATCCAACTACTTGAGGAACCTAGGCATCAGAATTGGACTCCTGACCCAGATTTTAATATGCCTCAACCTTACCCACACCAGGAGCCTAGAAGACCTTTATACAGAGATCCTGAACCTAATCATAGGAGGCCTGACCCAGAGCCTGAAGATAGAGATGATAGGTTCATTCAGAACATCAAATTAGATGCACCCACTTTTGATGGTAGCTTAAACCCTAAGGTGTATTCTGATTGGGAGGGTGAGATGGACCAGTACTTTGAGTGGTATGCCATGTCTGAGGAAAGGAAGTTCAAGTTTTCCAAGATGAAGTTAGTACGTCAAGCTAGGTTATACTGGGGGAATATTGAGCTAACCACTAGAAGACAAAATGTAGAGCCCATAACCACTTGGCAGGGTATGAAAGAGAAACTTAGAGATAAGTGCCTACCCATTTCATACCAGCAGAATCTGTTAGACCAATGGCAGACTTTGAAACAAGGGAACCAATCTGTATCAGACTACATAACCACCTTTGATGAATACCTGATGAGATGTGATGTGAGTGAAGCCCATGAGGTCACTTTGTCTAGGTTTAGGGCTCGACTTAGGGAAGACAATAAGAGGGAGTTGTTTCTGAGAGAGGTTACTGACCTAGACCAAGCCTATCAGATTGCACTGAACACTGAGAAGTTTCAGAGAGGACCCATGCCTTCTAGGGTTTGTGCCCCAATCCCAAGAAATGGACCTAGCCAAGTTACCCCTAGCAAGCATTATCAGGGTATTCCCACCCCTAGGCCCATGGACAAAGGTAAGGCACCTAACACCCAAAGAACCCCTAGTATCATCTGTTTTAAGTGCCAGAAGCCCGGTCATATCTCCAGCCAGTGCCCAGCCATAGCTTGTTTTAAGTGCCATAAGGTAGGTCATGTTTTTAGCCAGTGCCCTCGTAGATCCCTTTACATAGAAGAAGGAGAGGAAGAGAATTCCGGGCCCAATGAAGAATTTGAAGAAGAAGTTTATGAGGCCGGAATGAATTTGGTCGATGAGTATGAAGGAGAGGAGGAATCCACAGAGTCTGACCAGTTAGGGGTTGTGAGATGCATCCTGTCCCAAAATAGAGTTCAGGAGGATTGGCGTAGGACTAACATCCTACAGACTTTTCTTAAACTAGGGGATAAAGTATGTAAGATCATCATAGATAGTGGGAGCTGTGTGAATGCCATTTCTGCTAGCACAGTCAAAATATTAGGCTTAACCCCAGTCCCCCACCCCAACCCCTATAATGTTTCTTGGGTAGACTCTACATCTATACCCATCCAGTCTAGATGTCAGGTCCAAATCCAAATGCAATCCTATCTAGAGAAGATTTGGTGTGATGTCTTGCCCATGGGGGTGAGCAGTATAACTCTTGGAAGACCTTGGTTATATGATCATGATGCCACCCTTTTAGGAAAATCCAATACCTGTGTCTTTAGTTTTAATGGGAAAAAAATCACAATCCATTCAGTCCCTCCCAAAGACAAGGTAGCTAAAGGACCCAATAAGGTCAGAGAAAGGAAGACTGGAGTGAACCTAATTAGTGCTAAGGATCTAGAACAAGAAATTCATAGTGGTCCACCTATTTGGTTGTTGACTGCTAAGGAACTTAGGACTCCTGCACCCTCAGAGCCTCCTCAGGAAGTTAAAACTTTGTTGGAAGAATTTGAGGATGTTTTTCTCGAGGATCTGCCGGACCACCTTCCACCTCTTAGGGATATCCAGCATTCCATAAATTTAGTCCCAGGAGCTACTTTACCCAACTTTCCCCATTATAGGATGAATCCATCTGAGCATAAGCAACTACAAAAGCAGGTTGGAGAATTGTTGAGGAAGGGGTTCATTAGAGAGAGTCTTAGCCCTTGTGCAGTCCCTGCACTTCTGACCCCAAAGAAGGATGGCACGTGGAGGATGTGTGTTGATAGTCGTGCCATCAACAAAATCATAATCAAGTATAGGTTCCCCATCCATAGACTAGATGACATGCTAGATATGATGGCCGGTGCAATGGTTTTTTCTAAAATTGATCTCAAGAGCGGCTATCATCAGGTTAGGATTAGACCAGGGGATGTGTGGAAAACAGCTTTCAAAACTAAGGATGGTCTTTATGAATGGGTTGTTATGCCTTTTGGGTTGTCCAATGCCCATAGTACTTTCATGAGGATAATGACCCAGGTGCTTAGAGCTTTCATAGGGAAGTTTGTAGTGGTCTATTTTGATGACATCCTGATCTATAGTAAGACCCCTGCAGACCACCTAGGCCACCTTAGACAAGTCTGCCAAGTTTTGAGGAATGATAGTCTCTACGGTAATCTCAAAAATTGTGAATTCTTGACCAATAGAGTTATCTTCCTTGGTTTTGTAGTAACCCCTGACGGCGTGGCTACCGATCCAGAAAAGACTAGGTCCATAGTAGAATGGCCAGAGCCGACCAGTGTGCATGAAGTCAGAAGTTTCCACGGCTTGGCTACCTTCTATAGGCGATTCATCAAGGGGTTTAGTACTGTAGTTGCTCCTATCACAGACTGTATTAGGAAGGGATAATTTCAGTGGACTAACGCAGCCCATAAAGCCTTCCTAGATCTTAAGGATAGGATGACCCAGGCACCCATTTTGAGATTACCCGACTTTTCTAAAGTATTTGAGGTTGCTTGTGATGCTTCAGGAGTTGGCATAGGTAGAGTCCTAAGCCAAGAGAACCATCCCGTAGCATTCTTTAGTAAAAAACTTAATGATGCTAAGCTTAGGTATTCTACCTATGATAAGGAATTTTATGCAGTAGTGCAAGCTTTGCGTTACTGGAGACATTATTTGCTACCGCAAGAATTTGTGCTGTTTTCAGACCATGAGGCTCTTAGATTCTTGAATTCCCAGAAGAAGCTTAACCCTAGGCATGCTAAGTGGGTAGAGTATATCCAGTCCTATACTTTTGTTTTGAAACATAAGGCTGGGATTGAAAATAAGGCAGCTGATGCCCTTAGTCATCGATCTTTGTTATTGAATTCTGTTAGGGCTGAAGTCGTAGGGTTTGAGCAGATCAAAGAGGAATATGAGTCGTGTCCAGATTTTAAGACTGTGTACCAGGATCTAACTCAAGGACCATCTAGTGATCATAAGGATTATACCCTTTTAGATGGCTTTCTGTTCTTTAAGAATAGGCTTTGCATCCCTAGAACTTCTCTTAGGGAATTTTTGATTTGGGAAATTCATGCTGGAGGTCTAGCTGGCCATTTCAGAAAAGACAAGACCACCATGGCTATTGAAGACCACTTTTTCTGGCCTGGCTTAAAAAGAGATGTAGCACACATTATGGCTAGGTGTCGAACCTGCGCTGTTACCAAACAGCGAAAACAAAACACCGGCCTTCATACCCCACTCCCTGTCCCAGATCGTCCTTGGCAAGATGTGAGCATGGACTTTGTGTTAGGTTTGCCTAAGACCCAGAGGAGGCATGACTCTATCTATGTTGTAGTCGACCGATTTTCCAAGATGGCCCATTTCTTGCCTTGTTCCCAAACAGTTGATCCGTCTAAGGTAGCCACCCTATTCTTTAATGAGATAGTTCGACTCCATGGCCTACCTAAGACCATTGTTTCAGATAGGGATGTCCGGTTCACCAGTTATTTCTGGAAAACCCTTTGGCATAAGTTAGGGACAAAACTTAAGTTTTCAACTGCCTATCATCCCCAAACTGATGGCCAAACCGAAGTAGTGAATCATAGTTTAGGCAATCTGTTAAGGTGTCTTGTTGGTGAAAATATTAGGAACTGGGATTTGTACTTACCTAGAGCTGAATTTGCATACAATGACTCGGTCAATAGGTCTACAGGTAAGAGTCCATTTGAAATTGTGCATGGTTACAAACCTCACACACCTCTTGACCTAGCTCCTTTACCAGTCCACACACGAGTCTCCGAGTCTGCCGAAGTTTTTGCACAGCATATAAAAGACTTGAATAAAGAAATTCATGCCAAAATAAATTTAAGTAATGAAACTTATAAGAAGTTGGCTGATTCTCAAAGGCGAGTCAAAACTTTTGATGAGGGAGACTTTGTAATGATTAGGTTAAGGCCTGAACGGTTTCCTCCTGGAACCGTTAGAAAGTTACATGCTAGAGGAGCTAGACCATTTAGAGTGGTGAAGAGAGTAGGATCCAATGCCTATGTGCTCGAGTTGCCTCCAGAACTAGGCATTAGCTCCACTTTCAATATTACAGACCTAGTAGAGTATAGAGAGCCAGCTGTGATTTCCAGTGAGCCTTTTGAGCCTAATCCTGCTCTTGAGAATGAACCCAACCCTATGTGTCCACCGACAAACTGGCCTATGAGGAAAGAGCAGATTGAAAAGATCCTGGATGATCAGGTTATCTCTACTTGTAATCGAGGATACCAAAGATACCTGGTCCGCTGGCAAGGAAGGCCAGATTCTGATGACTCTTGGATCTCCTGAGAAGAATTACAAGAATTGGACCCTGACCTCTTGGAGAGATACTAGAGCCAACTTGATCCATACTTGACCGGGTCGAGTTCCTCCCACCTCGGGAGAATTGGTGCGGGCACCAGACTCAGAAGAAGACTTCATGGCTCCATCTGGATCTCTGATTGACCTTGCCCGAAGAATTAGGATTTTCTGGTTTTGTAATAAGGGTTGACTTGGTCAACTAAATTTTAGTTGAGTCTGTATTTCTCTGCAATTTAAATTTTGTTGGGTCATGTTGACTCAATTCAAGTCCTAGTAGTGGTCTAGGTCTTCTCCAGGGTATCACATTTTCTCCCAAGACCAAACAAGTGGGCGCCACACTCCCAGCCACACGCCTGAGTCCAGGGGGTGCCACATCTCCATCCAGTATGCTTTGGTCGCCACACCACAAGATAGCAGGTCCCTTCTCTCATGCGCCACTTAAGGAGAAAAAAATCTGGGATCCACAATTCAAGGGGGCGGCCAAAACATTTCCCTAAGAGTCAAGCTATGTAAAGAAAGAAGCACTTCTTGGGGAGCACTTCAAGGGGGCGCCCAATCCATGCCTAAAAAGCCCAAAGCAAAGATGGGAAGAACCATGACTTAGGGAGAAAGAAAAGGAGGTGTCCAAAAGAGTTGAGCCATGGAAGGAAAGAAATTTTCTCTTGAAGAGCAAGGCTAGGAGGCGCCACCTACTTACCTTTTGGAGCCACCAATCAACAATTTAGGAACCTCTTGGCCGGCCATATGTGTGGGAATTGATTCTACAAACCGAATTTGAAGATCCATCCTATTAGTCCCACATGGGAAGATGTAAAACCCTGCTCTCTTATAAAGTCCTATAAATTAAACCCCTCTTGTAAGTTTTAAAAATATCTGATGAATGAATCCAATTTATGTGTGAGCAAACTTTGTGTTTCTCTCTTCCGCACTTGCATCCAGGTGTTGAGCTCCGTGAGGGAGTAAATCCGGGTTCCCAAGGAACCTTGAGGAGGTGTGAGATCTCCAACCCCAAAACCCTAGGTTAGCCACTTCACTTCCAAACCCTAGCCGCCCATCATCCTCTTCAATCCACCAAACCCTAGCCTACCCCACCTCTCACGGCCACTCTCTCCAAGTCAAGGCCGACCACCAGCATCCAGGTCCAGTCCGGATACTTCAGATTCAGAGCAATTCCCAAAGGAAGTCAGATCAGCCTTCAGGAGAATCCGGATTTCAGCAACATCAGCTTTCAAGTTCTTCTATCTGGTAAATCCTTCCTTGAGTATCTGGTTCCATAAATTGTTTTTCTTCTTTCCCAGATCTTGAGTTCAGGAGAAGCCAACTCTGCCAAAGGTTTAGTATTGGAGGATCCATTGCGAAGATATCTGAATTCGGGGATCCAACAATCTGCTCAAGAGAGTCCTACCACTAAACTCTGAGAAGATCATTGCCTGGTCTGTAACCCTTCTCTTCTCTTTACTTCTATCCTGTTGAAAGTTCAGAGTGAAACCCTAGGTCTGGGAGTTTCTCAACCCCCAGCGATCCTTTACTTCTGAACTACTCTGATAACCTAGTTTCTTTAAATTATGCTTTCAATTATTACATAGTTTTTTTCAATTTAGTTTAACTTTCCTTTGAGTCAAAGCCGACTTCTAAAAATATTAAAAAAAAAATAACAAAAAAAAAGAATTAGTCTTAATTTACTTCCGCATCGCATCATCTTCTTTTGTTCTGCATCACTAGGGTTAAGTTTCTTCTGGGAATTCAGGAATCTAAGAGCCTCATGGTCCGAAAACTACACAAATTCCGGCGGTGGCAAATAATGTCTCCAGTAATGCAAAGCTTGCACTACCGCATAAAATTCTTTATCATAGGTAGAATACCTAAGCTTAGCATCATTAAGTTTTTCACTAAAGAATGCTACGATATGATTCTCTTGGCTTAGGACACCACCTATACCAACACCTGAAGCATCATAGGCAACCTCAAATACTTTAGAAAAGTCAAGTAACCTCAAAATGGGTGCCTGGGTCATCCTATCCTTAAGATCTAGGAAGGCTTTATGGGCTGCTTTAGTCCACTAAAATTCTCCCTTCCTAATATAGTCTGTGATAGGAGCAACTACAGTACTAAACCCCTTGATGAGTCGTCTATAGAAGTTAGCCAAGCCGTGGAAACTCCTAACTTCGTGCACACTGGTTGGCTCTAGCCATTCTACTATGGACCTAATCTTCTCTGGATCGGCAGCCACGCCGTCAGGGGTAACTACAAAACCAAGGAAGATAACTCTACTAGTCATGAATTCACACTTCTTGAGATTACCGTAGAGACTATCATTCCTCAAAACTTCGTAGATTTGTCTAAGGTGGCCTAGGTGGTCTGCAGGGGTCTTACTTTAGATCAGGATGTCATCGAAATAGACCACTACAAACTTCCCTATGAAAGCACTAAGCACCTGGGTCATAATCCTCATGAAAGTACTAGGGGCATTGGACAACGCAAAAGGCATAACAACCCATTCGTAGAGACCATCCTTAGTTTTGAAAGCGATTTTCCACTCATCCCCTGGTCTAATTCTAACCTGATGATAGCCGCTCTTGAGATCAATTTTGGAAAAAACCATTGCACCGACCATCATATCTAGCATGTCATCTAGTCTAGGGATGGGGAACCTATACTTGATTGTGATTTTATTGATGGCACGACTATCAACACACATCCTCCACGTGCCATCATTCTTTGGGGTCAGTAGCGCAGGGACTGCACAAGGGCTAAGACTCTCTCTAATGAACCCCTTCCTCAACAATTCTCCAACCTGCTTTTGCAGTTCCTCATGCTCAGATGGATTCATCCTATAATGGGGCAAGTTGGGTAAAGTATCTCCTGGGATTAAATCTATGGAATGCTAGATGTCCCTAAGATGTGGAAGGTGGTCTGGCAGATCCTCGGGAAAAACATCTTCAAATTTTTCTAACAAAGGCCTAACTTCCTGAGGAGGCTCTTAGGGTGTAGGAGTCCTAAGTTCCTTAGCAGTCAACATCCAAATGGGTGAACCACTATGAATTTCTTGTTCTAGATCCTTAGCACTAATTAGGTTCACTCCAGTCTTCATCTCTTTGACCTTATTGGTTCCTTTTGCTACCTTGTCCTTAGGAGGGACTGAATGGATTGTGATCTTTTTCCCATTAAAACTAAAGACACAGGTATTGGATTTTCCTAAGAGGGTGGCATCATGATCATATAACCAAGGTCTCACAAGAATTATACTACTCACCCCCATGGGTAAGACATCACACCAAATCTTCTCTTGATAGGATTGCATCTGGATTTGGACCTGACATCCAGACTAGATGGGTATAGAGGTAGAGTCTACCCAAGAAACCTTATAGGGGTTGAGGTGGGGGACTGGGGTTAAGCCTAACATTTTGACAGTGCTAGCAGAAATGGCATTCACATAGCTCCCACTATCTATGATGATCTTACATACCTTATCCCCTAATTTAAGGAAAGTCTGTAGGATGTTAGTCCTACGCCAATCCTCCTGAACTCTACTCTGGGACAGGATGCATCTCACAACTCCTAACTGGTAGACTTTGTGGGTTCATCCTCTCCTTCATACTCATCAACCAAGTTCATTCCGGCCTCATAAACTTCTTCTTCAAATTCCTCATTGGGCCCGGAATTCTCTTCCTCTCCCTCTTCTATGTAAAGGGATCTACGTAGGCACTGGCTAGAAACATGACCTACCCTATGGCACTTAAAACAGGCTATCGCTATACACTGGCTGGAGATATGACCTGGTTTCTGACACTTAAAATAGGTGATACTAGAACTAGGGGTTCTCTGGGTGTCAGGTGCCTTACCTTTGTCCATGGGCCTAGGGGTGGGAATACACTGAAAAGGTTTGCTAGGGATAACTTGGCTAGGTCCATTTCTTGGGATTGGGGCACTAACCCTAGAAGGTATAGGTCCTCTCTGAAATTTCTCAGTGTTCAGTGCAATCTGATAGGCTTGGTCTAGGTCAGTAACCTCTCTCAGAAACAACTCCCTCTTAATGTCTTCCCTAAGTCCAGCCCTAAATCTAGACGAAGTGACCTCATGGGCTTCACTCACATCACATCTCATCAAGTACTCATCAAAGGTGGCTATGTAGTCTGAGACTGATTGGTTCCCTTGTTTCAAGGTTTGCCATTGGTCTAACAGATTTTGCTGGTATGAAATGGGTAGGTACTTATCTCTAAGCTTCTCTTTCATACCCTGCCAAGTGGTTATGGGCTCAACATTTCGTCTCCTAGTGGTTAGCTCAATGTTCTCCCAGTATAAACTAGCTTGACGCACTAACTTCATCTTGGAAAACTTGAACTTCCTTTCCTCAGACATGGTATACCACTAAAAGTACTGGTCCATCTCACCCTCCCAATCAGAATACACCTTATGGTTTAAGCTACCATCAAAAGTTGGTGCATCTAATTTGATGTTCCGGATGAACCTATCATCTCTATCATCAGGCTCAGGGTCAGGCCTCCTATGATTAGGTTCAGGATCTTTGTATAAAGGTCATCTAGGCTCCTGGTGTGGGTGAGGTTGAGGCACATTAAAATCTGGGTCAGGTGTCCAATTCTGATATCTAGGTTCCTCAAGTACTTGGACTCGATCCCTAAGCTGGGTAAGATCCTCACGGACTTGATCCCTAAACTGGGCAACAGTATCAGTCATATCCTGACTCAATTTGGTCATACTTTCAGTAAGAGTTCTAATCATGGCCTCTAAATCAGGTTGGGTTTGACCAGGTTGGTAGGGTACTCCGTTCTGGGTGGACATGATGATGCAAGCAAGCACACCAAATGAGACTCAACTGAAACGACTACGGGCTAACTAGACCTAGAGCCCAAACTAGATGCCCAATCAGAGTGGCAAGCTAGCCTGTAGTAACTCGGGACTCAGCCAGGCAGGTGTAAGGGGAGTGTTAGGTCCCCAATTGCCAATCCTAGACACCAATCAGTGATTGGCCAGGTAGGCGGACCAGCACTCAAGCCCTTCGGGATAGAATCCCTGAACCACCGTTCTAGACACTGAGTACAAAGCACACACAGAGTAACTAGACAAACTGACTCAACACTAGCCTAGACCCGACCAGTTGGTGTCCCTAGCCCATTAGGGCAAATTAGGTCTAATTAATTTTAAGATTAAAGGCTTAGGTTCGAATGCATAGGAGGTGGTTTTGGGCTAAGGAGAGGGTCTCAATCCTCCCCTTATGTTGCAACTTCGGTGCCCTTAAGATAGATTCAATTTATGCACACTCAAATAAAAAAATAGCTTGCAAAAAATTAAAAAGCAGAACAACAGTAAAATTGATCTCAGAAAATTTACAGAAATTAATAAATCATGAACATTTTATTTAAATTACTTTCAATTATACTGGTTCCAAAAAAATAAGAATTACTTTATTTGGGATTTTTTGCAGGGAGAAACAATTCGAATAACAGGGTAGTTACTGGCAGAAAATAGAACGTGTGTCCCGTTTACAATCCCTGCCTAGAAGTTATAACCCAGCGGCACCCCTACACACCCTAGGAACCCCCATGGAATGGGAGGAGGAGGCTTGCATCTCTCTTGTTCCTAGGACCAGACGGCCAAGGGAGTCTACTCTAGGCAGCAAAAGTAAAAAGGAACAAAAAAAAATAATCAAACAAGCAAGAACCCTAGACAGGGCTCTGATACCAAAAATGATGCAGAACAAATAAGATGATGCGATGCGAAAGTAAATTAAGACTATTTTTTTTTTTTTTTTTTTGTGTTTTGTTAGAAGTTGGCTTGATTCAAAAACAAGGCTAACTAATATAGAAAGAAAATATGCACTGAAAGAAAGCACAATTCAAAAGAGTAGATTATCAGAGTAATAAAGAAGTAGGATCGCTGGGGATTGAGAAACCCCCAGACCTAGGATTTACTCCTCATTCAAGAAACAGATGAAGAGAGAAGAGAAGGTTTTATACCTGACTGTGATATCTCTCTTTGCTTCAATTGAAGGACACTCTCGAGCAGATTGTAGGATCCTTGGAGACGGGGTATTGTAGGATCCTTGGAGATGGGGTATCTTCGCAATGGATCCTCGGATTGTAGTCCTATGGCAAGGTTGGCCTTCTTCTCGTACTTTGGATCTGGAAAGGATGAAGAACAAGATAAGGATGTAAGAAACTCAAGGAAGAGACCTTTACCTGGGATAGCTCCGGACTGCTCGAACTTTGAAGATGAGGGAAGAGTATGGAGGTGGCGGTGGAAGATGGAGTGGATTTAGGGTTTGGCTAGTAGGGCGGCGGCTTGCAGATGAAAAGGATGTAGGGCTGGATATAGTGGGCGGTGGCTTGGAGAAGGAGATGGCGGCCTTGAATGAAGTGGGAATAGGGTTTAGGAATTTGGGTGTTGGCATCTAGGATGATGAAAGGAAATAAGGGTTGGCGGCCAGGGATGAAAGCGGGGCAGGGTTTTGGTAATTTTGGAGATCTCTCGCCTCCTCAAGGCTCCAATGGAACCCGAAATTACTCCCTCACGGAGCTCAACACTTAAAGAAGTGCGGAAGAAGAGAACACAAGGTTTCTCAACACAAGAAAAGATTTCATTTACTCATTCTCTCAAAATATTACATAAGGTTCCAATATATAGACCTTGCAAGAGAAACAAAATTACACTACTTCCCATGTGGGACTAAACATTCATCCTAAGCATGAAAAACTTTTGCTTGACCGACCAGGCTTCTTTCCTTGGAGTGGGCGGCCTCAAATGCAAGGTGATGGCTTCATATGGCAGGTATGTGAGGCACCTCCTAGTTCTTCTCCTTAAGTCATGGGTTTTCCTCCCATGACTTGCTCTTTCTTGGAAGAAAATACTCATCTCCTAGTCTTTCTCCCCAAGACTAGGCTCCTTCCATTCATAGCCAGGTACTTTAGGCAGGTGTGGGCGCCTACCTTGAAGTCCTCTCCAAGAAAAATCCCATGCTCGTTTAGCTTGGTTACTTTTGGCAGCTTGTGGGCGCCTTCCTTGACTTCTCCTAAGAAAATCTTCTTGCTCTCTTGGGCGTGGGGACCAGGGACACTGGGATGAAATGTGGCACCAACTGGTCCTGGGAGTGTGGCGTCCACTTGCATTTGGCCTTGGAAGAAAAAAATGATGCCCTAAGGAATGGTGCCAACCAGGACTTGACTTGGACTTAGAATGAGTCAACATGACTCAACAAAATGAAATGCAGACTCAAAGAAATAAAATAATCTAGTTGACCAGGTCAACCCTTATTACAAACCCTAATCTTCAGGCAAGGTCATTCAGAGATCCAGATGGAACCCTGAAGTCTTCTTCTGATTCTGGTGCCAGCACCAATAAGAAATTCAAGCAAGTAAGCCCCTAAACAGGATAGGAAGAGGACCTCGGGATTGAGAAACCCCATAGGACTTAGCTCTCAAATCAATATCAACTTAGGAGTTTTAGGGTTGCAAACCTTAATAGCTTTAAAGCGCCCGATGCCGAGTTCACTCGCTCTCGCAGATGCGGCCTGAATGATCGAGACTTCAACCCCCGTGGATGCATCAGCTTTCCGTCCGAAGGTCTCGAAGGTAAGGGAAACCGATTCTGTAATCGTGGTACCTGGAGGACCAATGAGCAATTAAGGGAAGGATTAGGAATCAACAAGTAGCAGGAAGAATTAAAGGAAGAAAGGTTGAAGATGATGTTGATTGTGGGTCTTCTTGCTGGGCGCCTAGATGGATCATCCAGTTAGCCTCTAAACTCGAAGATGGAAGATGGATTGACGAAAGAGAAAGTAACTTGAGGCCTCATACCTCTCGATGCCCGAAGGCGAAGGCGCTCCCTCACGGAGATCGGCGTTCTTAAAAAATGAAGGCAAATAAAGAAGAGTAGCACTTAATGGTTTTCTTTTCATTCATCAACATTAGTCCATACAAGGGAGGGGTAAGGCCCTTTATATAGGCAACTTAAAATCCATTCAAATTCAAATGAAACAAAATATAAAGCTTCATGAAGAGGGTGCCCAAATTCAAATCTTTTTTCTTCTCTTGGCCGACCAAGATTTTGTGGCTTGATTTGGGCTTGAAAGATGGGAGTTGTCTCCTTGATTTTTGGGTCAATGCATTTCTTCCATAGTCGACCAGGTCTTTGGGAAGTAAGCTTGATATGGGGCTTGAAACAAGGATCATGCCTTCATTGTCCATTGACCTTCCTTGGATGTTCATAGCTCCTTTAGAAAGAGGCTTGATAAAGGGAGGGAAGGGAGGAAAGAATCAAGGAATGGCACCCAAAAACTCCAGCATTCCCTTCTTGCCTTGGTCGCTCACATGTAAAGAGTTGTGGCACCACATGGGATAGATGAGGTGGTGCCAAGTGGCATCTTTCATGGCTTGGGTGATGGCTTGACCTATTACAAATTGGACTAGACTCGAAGACCACTCTGGCATGGGCCCAATCTTCAAATAGACTCGGACTGGAATCATTATAGGATCCATAGATACAATTTGACCAAATTGGTCAAGGTACATGACTAAAACAAAAACAATTGAGACTAAATTCATGACTAAAAAAAATACAATGCTTAGGCTTGAAGCCTTATTACAAGATCCAAAAATTAAAACCCTAATCAGAGGTCTAGTGCCCACACCAATTCTCCCAAGGTGGGAGGAACTCGACCTTATTGAGTTAGGGTTGATTTGGCTTTGATATTTTTCCAGAAGGTTGGGGTCGGGGTGTTGCATGTCCTTTCGGGTATCCTACGAATCATCGGACTGTGGTCAGCCTTGCAATCATACCAAATAACGCTGATAGCCTTTGCCCCAGGTGGTCATAGCTTGATCATCCAGGACACGCTTGATCCGCTCTCCTCTCTCAGGTAAAATTGGAGGTGGACACTTTGGATCGGGTTCACTCTTAAATGAAAGGTTAGGCCCAAATGGCTCACTGGGTATGTTTGCTGGTTTCCTATACTCAACTAAGTCCGGGATATTGAAAGTCGAGCTAATGCCATAATCCAGGGTAGCTCAAGCACATAGGCATTAGGGCCAACTCTCCTTAGCACTCTAAAGGGGCCAGCAGCACGAGCATGATGTTTTTTAACGGTTCTCAGTGGAAACCTTTCAGGCCTAAGCCTAATCATTACAGAATCCCCTTGATCAAACTCTTTGGTTCTCTTTCAGGAATCAGCCAAGTTTTTTTAAAATTTGTACTTAATGCAGAATTCTAACATGATACAAAATGCAGACTCAACTAAGCATTCTTATAGAGCAGAATTTTATTGGAATCTCTAGGGTCTAAACCTAATAGATTATTGATTCTCTAGGTTTGACCCTGGTCTGGTATGCACAAGAAAAATTACCATGGATCCCTAGCAAATGCCATAAAGTATACCAGAAGTAGATGGCAAAAAGGATGGGCTCTAAGGAGTCATGCAGTCTGGTAATCTCAACAAAATATAACCTAATGGCTTTAGAAACATGTGTAGACTCAAGAAAGGGTAGGAAATAGGAATCAGAGTCTTGGGGCAATCTATGCGAAGCATGAAATACACCATGGTTACTTAGGATGACCTTAAGATTTGGATATTGATCTATGGGCATCATAAGGTCAAGTTGATGGATGGAGAATTTGGTCATTGTAAGTGCAGGTTCTTCAAGAAGGGAAGACTTAGTCAGTTCCAGAAAAAGGTCATCAACTGCAGTTAGAGGAATGAACTCTTTATAAGGGAGCTGAATGAGGTCTTGGGTTGAGGCTAAAGGAGTGGGTTCTTCCTGAGGGCATTGACTTACAGGAACCAAGTCCTCACTAATTTCTTGTTGTTCTGATATTTCAGGACTAGGCTCAACAATCTTATCTTCTCCCAGGGTTTCCTCAGATAAGGTACTAGAGTTGTCCTCCTCACAGTCTTCTCCTTCATATTCATCTACCAAACTCATGTCAGCCTCATATACTTCTACTTCAGGCTCACTAGTGGGTTCTGGAACTTTTGAGGGTCCTTCCAAAATAGATTCAGCCTGAGTGTTTTTTTGGTCAACCAATTCCATGTCTACAATATATTCCTCCTCTTTAATGTCACCATGGTGAACACATGGGGTAGCAGGGGTGGGTTGACTCGGGTTAGGGTTGGGCTTGGTTTCAAAGGTACTAACCCTATTGGACTGAGAGTGACTGGTCGTGAGTTCTCTTTGATAAGACTTGAACTCCCTAGCTATATGATAAGCTTCCTCACAATTCTAAATTTTCCAATGGGATAGTTCCTCTTGGATGTCCCTACGTAGGCCAGCTCGAAACCTCGATATGATCATAGACTCAGACTCAACTCTACTACATCTCCTAATAAACCCATTAAATTTTTTAATATACTCAGACACTGGTCTATCGCCCTGTCTCAGTTTGTACCATTGGTCTAAAAGTCTTTGCTCATAATATCTACCTAGGTACTTTTCTCTTAGCCTACTTCTCATTATTTTTTAGCTACATATTCTTTCTCCTCTTTGATAACATTCATCCTCAATAGCTGCCCAATGCCACTTAGCATATTGGGTTAACCTATGTATGGCCAATCTTAATTTTTCAAACTTCGACATCCTAGTGTACTCAAAATAGTGATCCATGCTCTCCTCCCAATCGATATACACCTCTTATTTTCCATCAAAAGTGGGTATAAGGTTCGGTGCTCCTAATGGGTCCCTCCTCGGAGTCAACCAGTATGGGTATGGGCTCCTAGGACTAGACTCAGGGGCATGATCATGATCATAGGCTCTTGGATCAACGGAATTGAGCCTAGAGGAGTTGAATTTAGCATGGGCCTTGCGGGCTTCAAATCTATCTTCAAACATATCAAGCCTATTGTTCACCCTAGCTAACTATTCAATGAGGACCTTTAATTGATCTTCTCGATCGTTCTCCATGGGTTCACTTGGTTGGAAATGATGGGGGTGATAGGGGACTCCTGATCTAGTCGACATGCACACACAGACTCAAACTCGGGCTAGGGGTTTGCTAGACCTAGAGTCCAAACCAATTATTAGGTCAAGATGACAATCTTGGTGGTAGTAACATGGCACTTGGCCAGGTAAGTGTAAGGTTGGAGGAGGTCTCTCTTTGCTTGCCTTAGACACCAATTTGAAATTGGCTAGGTAAGCGAACCAACCCACCTTCCTTTGGGCTCTTGTCCTTGAACCACTTGCCTATACACCAGATACACAAGCACATACAAACAAGTTATCTAAATTGGCTTGACACTTAGTTCGACTCGACCTTGTGGGTATCCCTATCTCACTAGAGCAATTTAAGTGTCTACTCAATTTTAATTAGGGGTTGGGTCTGATATGCAAGGTGGTTATTTTTGGGCTAAGGAAAGGTAATGACTTCCTTTCCTTATCTTTTGATATTGACGCCCTTAAGTGATTTATGAAAATGATGGCATACAAATGATCTAATGAGATGTCACTAAACTTTGTTTTTGGATTTTTAATGTATGATAGCAGAAATAAGATGATGGAAATAAAAAGATATGAACCTAAATACAAAATTAAACTATATGAAAAATGAAAACATGAAAAGATGCACTTGCTAAAAATCTCAGAACATATTTTGTTCTCAGGTAGTATTCTAGCATGTAGAAATTCTATAGGCTACAATAAAATCTGAGAAAATTACCAAAATTACTATCAATTATGTTAAATCTAACAAAATAAAAATCAAAAAGTTTGGAGATTCCTACAAATAGTAACACTTAAAACAACAGGCCATATTGAGAAAGAAAAAATGCAGAAATTTAAAGAAGAAGAGATCTAATGATGCCAAAATTTTCTTTTGATTTTTTTTTAAAAAAAAAACCTAACTCTTTATGTTCCCCTTCAAAGGTCAATCACAGTGGCACCCCTACATACCATAGGAAATCCCCGTGGAATGGGAAGTGAGGGTCTTGCAGCCCTTCTTATTTTCTATGACTGGACGGCCTGGTGAAGCACCTAATCCAAGTACTTAAGAAGTGCTAAGTCCTAACAATGCTCTGATACCAAACATGATGCAGGACTAACTAGATGCAAGTGATAGAAATGTGCCCTAAGAGCCAATCATTATGAGGGCCTTTTTGTAAACTTCTAGCTCATGTATGACATACTTTCATATTAATAAAGGCATTTGATTCATCATATACTGATGTGTCATGTTTTTATTGATTATGATGAACCCCATAGAGTAGGGCAATGGAATTAGGGTTATGATGGAGTTCATAACAGTGAGACCTAATTTTCTATAAATCCTAATCTAGAATATTTCTAGTCATTGGACCATCGATTTGGGGATTGATGAATCTGGAAAGAATAGATTATCCTATGTATGCTCAACTGATGAGGGTGGTTGATCTCACAACCACTTGTGTAGAGACACTAATACTAGGATAAGGGTGCTCATCAGGGTATGAGTACACTGGACCGATCCACACCGGGATTATCTTATGGAAGTCTTACTACTTGTCAAAAGATAGATCCCAGAGTAGAAGTCGTGCATGTGATCTTTAGACCTGAGGTCACCATGGTTCCTTGTGCACACTAAGCCATACTTTGGTTCATACTCATTCATGCCATTGTGACAAGTACGGGGTGTTCTGGGTATAGAGGAAGGTGTACGAAGGATGTGAGTGGACCAACAAGGAATCGATCATTCCTAGTAAGAGGAATTGTTATCCCATGCAATCTCTTCGATGAGTGACTCAAGAAGCCTTTGATCAAAGCAGGATGAGATTAGTGGAATCTAATCAGCCATCAGCTGAGTCCTCATGATCGAGCTGAGATTCGATATGATGAAGTGTTAGGGTTTGACATCTATCCATACCTATCACTTAATCAAGATAATGGAAGATCGAAAGATTGAATTACACGGTAACTTACAACTGAAGGATATTTTGGTATTTTCCACAAAATTCCTTATCTTTCGTGTAGGCACAAGTAGGCAACCCAAGAGGGAGGGTGAATTGGGTTTTATAAAACTTTTGAACTACTTTGATAAACTAAAGCTAGAATGTGCTAATTCAAATCAAATGCTTGCGTTTAGGCAATGTATTTGTGTGCTTCAAAATAATTTGCAGCGGAATAAACAAAGTAAATGCACAAAGAAAACAATCACACATATACAAAGAAATTTATAATGGTTCGGTACACTACAAGGCACCTACATTACTCTCCAAGATTCCCTTGAGAATTTTACTATAATCACACCGATTACAGTTGATTAGTTTTCCGGGCTCACTAATCAAATCCAAGTTGATTTTGTCACCTAGGCTCACTAACAACCTTTACAACTTGTTTTATCTTCGGGCTCGCAAGCCAAATCCTAGTTGGTTTCAAGGCTCACCAATAACTACCCTTGGTTTTATGGGGCTAACCAAGAACCTAAACAACTTGTTTTGTCTTCGGGATCACAAGTAAAATCCTAGTTAGTTTCAAGGCTCACCAACAATCACTTTGATTTTCCAAGGCTTACCAAAAACCTCTTTGGTTTTCCAAGGCTCACCAAAAATATTAAGTAAAACAATGTAAGAACAAATATGAAAGAATACAATTAAAGCTTTCTAAAATAAAGCGAATATCTCTTTGAAGTCCTTTGAAAGTTGATGGAGATCTTGTCTTCAAGTTGTTGAAGCCTTTGCTTGATGCTTGAGGATGTGAACCTTGGATGCTTTCTTTGACACTTGGAAGCTTGAAGGCTTGAACCACTCAACTCTTGAATCCTTGAAGAATATTCAATGATCTCACCAAAGGATTACTTTTCCATTTGATTCTTGATGATTATATAGCCTCTCAACACTTAAATGATCGTTTATAGCCATTGGGGATGAAAATATGGCAGTTTGAAAGCAAGTTGGAGAAGTTCTGCAGCCCAAAAAACTAGCCATTACTGTCCAAGTGTCGACACTTCACCTCCAGGTGTCAACACTTCAACTCCCGGTGTCGACACTTTAGTTT
This sequence comes from Areca catechu, assembly GCA_021397845.1. Lineage (NCBI taxonomy): Eukaryota > Viridiplantae > Streptophyta > Magnoliopsida > Arecales > Arecaceae > Areca > Areca catechu. The sequence goes on along the minus strand of CM038044.1, from coordinate 73,393,887 downwards.
CAAGTGTTGACACTTCATTCCCGTGAGTCAATGCTTGAGGCAAAAAACCTCTAGATGGCATAATTCTGTATTTTCAAAAAATCTCAGGCATTGAGTCGACACTTCATTTCTTCAAGTGTCGACACTTCATCTTCAGGTGTCGATACTTTAATTCCAAGTGTTGACACTTGGGCATGCCATTGCTGAAATTTGTTGAAACTCAAACTTTAACTTCTTCAAGTTCTTCCATATTAATTCCAAAGTCAATATACTTGATTTTTCATTAATTTAAGGACTTTTTAAACTGAAATACAAGCATTTCTTCATTCAACATAAATGAGTACTAAGATCTGATAAACACACTAAAAATAAAATTAGTACTCATATATACTTAAACATTTTGTCATTCATCAAAATCAAGATCAGAGTCAACAATCTCCGCCTTTTTGATGATGACAAAACCTTTAAGTATATGAATAGGGTAAGATTAAAAAGGTTAACAATAAGATAAACATGTAAGCTCAAAAATAATAAGCACCAAGCTCCTCCTCAAAATATGATCAAAAAGTTCTTCAAATCATTTTTCAAAATATGCAAAAAAATTTTTAAAACAATCTCCCCCTTTCTAATTCTTTCCTTAAAATTGTAATATTTTGCTTTCTTCTCCCACTTTCTTTCATTTTTCTTATGATTTTACATGTTTATCCAATCTTTTTCCTTTTTTATACTTAACATTTTTCTTCCCCTTTTTGACATCATGAGAAAAGGTGAAAGGCAATATAAAATATGAATGAAGGTGGAAAGAATAGCAAGTAGATCATCAAAATCAATGAAATTAAACATGATACCACTTAAAATATGATATAATTGAACATGATACCACAATGATAAGCACATGCAAGAAATAATTCAATATATATATTATCCATTCACCTCACTTATTCATGGGATAAGGCCACAGCGGTACCCCAACATCTCATAAGAGATCCCATTGAATAGAAAGAGAAGGTCTTTAAACCTACTTATTTTCTATGACCGGACGGCCATGGTGACTAATCCAATCCGAAGCGGTTACTAGGAGCACTTTTAAAAATAAATTTTAATACCAATTCAATATGATACCACTTGAATATAACTCCCCTCAAAAGATTAGATTTGAAAATAAGAAGGAGTATCAAAGCAAGTAAAGCATGATATCAAGAAAACATTTAAAGCATCATACATGTATATAATGATAACAAATATTTGGATGCTCCCCCTAAATGTTATTCCCCCTTAAAAATATGCATTCATTTAAGGAATAAGAACATGAAAGCACATGCAACATAATTTCAGATAATTTGAGATATGAACATAAATTCTATGTCTGAAATCAAATATTTGAAATTTTCAAGATATTCATGATTTTCAAAATACAAAGGATTAATCATTTAAACTTTTAGCATGATTTCAAATTCATTTAAAATGATTTGGTATCCACACAAATGCTAGAAGTAATTTGATAGCAAGTCTAGCTACTAGAGTAAGGGTATATCAATATGCATACCTTCTTCTTAAAAGTAACCCTTAACTACTAGTTCTATACTTGATCCAAATCATTTCTAGATTAAGCAAAATATCAAAAATAAAAACACAAAAATTATAACATTTCACTTGAAATAATTTAAAAACTATATTAATCAAAATCAAGTGTAAGTCTAATAATCACAAGTTTAACCATGAGAGCATGAAATCCATCAACATCAAAAAGGTTCATGATCACAACTAATGACTATTAGTCTAAGCTTGATTTTGATTAAACATTTAAAATATTTTTTAAAGCAATATGCATCTTTAAAAATATTTTTCATGAAATAATTTAAGATACATTAATCAAAATCAAGTGAAGATCTCATAATCATAAGTTTAATCATGATAGCATAAAATTCATCAACTTTAAAAAAATCATGATCATAACCAATGACTATAAATCTAAACTTGATTCTAATTAAATATTTAAAATAATTTTTTAAAATAATTAATGCAATAATTATAACAAATATTTAACTACATTTTTAATTAAAGGAAATATTTAGGATTTACCAATATGTAATCCTTCCTTTACTATTTTAGTCCAAAATGTAGCTTGTCCACATTTTCAAATTATCTTGTATGCCGACCTTTCAAAAACTTCTTTCTTCATGTAGGGCTGCAAGACATTCCTGCAAAACATACTAAGTAGATAATTTTGGTACCCAAACTTTCTTGGATCCTTTAGGATTAGTGAATATGGTCCCTTTTGGAATCCAAACTTTTCTTGATCTACAAGGATATGCATTAAATCCAGATCTACAAGTCAAATTGGATGAAGCAGAAATAAAGAAATTTTTTAAAAAATTTTGCTTCTATTCTTCAATCAAAATATTTTTCTCATCCAAAAACTTATCACATAAAACTTTCAAAACATCATTTTCTTTTTCTAAAAATTCTTTTTCTTTTAAAAAATTATTCTTTTTATTTTTCAAAATATCAATCTTGGTATTTAAATCATCATTTTCATTAGCAAGATTGATGTTTTCAAGAGAAAAGGAATCTACATGCCTTTTTAATTTTTTGTACTCAATTTTTAGTGTTTTATATTCATGCACAAGATCATTGAATGCATTATGTAGTTCATCAAAGGTAAAATCATAATCATTTTCAGAACATACCTCTTTCTCATTTGCCATGAAGCAAAGATGGACAACTTCATCATCCGAACTTGAATCATCGCTATCGCTCCAAGTTGCCATTATTGCCTTAAATTTCTTTTTGGCCTTGAAAGCCATTATCTTTTTCTTCCCTTGATCAGCAATTACTTCCTTGTGCCACAAATTCAACTCATGGGTCATGAGTGAACCGATAAGCTCTTCCAAAGATAAGGTTTCTACATCTTTAGCTTCTTGGATCGCTGTCAGTTTTGGATCCCAAGATATTGGCAATGATCTAAGAATTTTATTCACCAAATCAGCATTAGTATAAACTTTGCCAAGATTTTTTAATTCATTAATAATAGTCATGAATCTAGTAAACATATCAGATATAGATTCATAATGCATCATTTCAAAGATTTCAAAAGAATATACAGGCAAATTAATTTTAGAATTCTTCACTTGAAGAGTACCCTCATGAGTAACTTCAAGTATATCCCATATTTTCTTCGTCAATGTGCATGTCAAAATTTTATTAAATTTATTTAAGTCCAATGCACAATAAAGCAAGTTCATTGATTTAGCATTGATTTCAGTTTGCTTAATGTCATATTCATTTTAATCTTCTTCGAGCTTTGGAATGGAAATGCCATTAACCAAAATGAAAAGAATATGAGACCATTAACAATAATTTTTCAAAGATGATAACTAATAGATTGAATATGGATGCGCATGTGAGTTTTCCAAAATGTGTAATTTGTGCCATTGAAAAATGGTGGTCTAACACTAATACCTACAAGGGTTGCCATGAACTTTAGCTCAAAATCGTTAGATTTACAAACAGAGTATCGAGCTTTGATACCAATTATAGGCACAGGTAGGCAACCCAAGAGGGGGGGTGAATTGTATTTTATAAAACTTTTGAACTACTTTGATAAACTAAAGCAAGAATGTGCTAATTAAAATCAAATGCTTGTGTTTAGGCAATGTATTTGTGTACTTTAAAATAATATGCAACGGAATAAACAAAGTAAATGCACAAAGAAAACAATCACATAAATACAAAGAAATTTATAGTGATTCGGTGCATTCCAAGACACCTACATCCACTCTCTATGATCCCCTTAGGAATTTCACTATAATCACACCGATTACAGTTGATTAGTTTTCTGGGCTCACTAATCAAACCCAAGTTGGTTTTGTCACCTAGGCTCACCAACAACCTTTACAACTTGTTTTGTCTTCGAGCTCACAAGTCAAATCCTAGTTGGTTTCAAGGCTCATCAACAACCACGCTTGGTTTTACGGACTAACTAAGAACCTAAACAACTTGTTTTATCTTCGGGCTCACAAGTAAAACCCTAGTTGGTTTCAAGGCTCACCAAAAACTACTTTGATTTTCCAAGGCTTACCAAAAACCTCTTTGGTTTTCCAAGGCTCACCAAAAATATTAAGTAAAACAATGTAAGAACAAATATGAAATAATACTATTAAAGCTTTCTAAAATAAAGCGAATATCTCTTTGAAGCCCTTTGAAAGTTGATGGAGATCTTGTCTTCAAGTTGTTGAAGCCTTTGATTGATACTTGAGAATGTGAACTTTGGATGCTCTCTTTGAAACTTGGAAGCTTGAAGGCTTGAACCACTCAACTCTTGAATCCTTGAAGAATATTCAATGATCTCACCAAAGGATTACTTTCCCATTTGATTCTTGATATTTATATAGCCTTCCAATACTTAAATGATCGTTTATAACCGTTAGGGATAAAAATATGGCCGTTTGAAAGCAAGTTGGAGAAGTTCTGTAGCCTAGAAAACTAGCTGTTACTGTCCAAGTGTCAACACTTCACCTCCAGGTGTTGACACTTCACCTCCAGGTGTCGATACTTCACCTCCATGTGTCGACACTTCAGTTTCAAGTGTCGACACTTCATTCCCGTGAGTCGACACTTGAGACAAAAAACCTCCAGATGGCATAGTTCTGTATTTTCAAAAAATCTCAGGCCTTGAGTCGACACTTCAATTCTTCAAGTGTCAACACTTCATCTTCAAGTGTCAACACATCAATTCCAGGTGTTGACGCATGGGCGTGCCATTGCTGAAACTTGCTGAAACTCAAACTTTAACTTCTTCAAGTTCTTCCATATTAATTCCAAAGTACATATACTTGATTTTCTATTAATTTAAGAACTTTTTCAATTGAAATACAAGTATTTTTTCATTCAACATGGATGAGTACTAAGATCTGATAAACATAATAAAAGTATAATTAGTACTCATATATACTTAAACATTTTGTCAATCATCAAAATCAAGACCAGAGTCAATATTTCGGGTAGGCATGACACGTTACTAGACATCAATTTTGTCTTGTAGGTTTCCATGAACTAATTGATTTGGTTTCATGAGACAATTCGATGTGTGATTCGAATTGGACAATTAGGTGAGCCAATTTGACCTAATTAGGTCAATCAAGTTCGATCGGATTGAATCGGCTCAAACCTAAACCTACTGCTGGCTAGATGTGGAACCCAATGGGTCACACACAATAGAGACTTGGCCAAAGAAGTTATTCATGATTTAATTAGGGTCGTAAAATTCTAATTAGTTAACCAGATTGCATACTAGCAAATGTAGGCTAACCTAATTCCTAACCCAATTGGATTGGGTTGGTTGCTTGCTAATTGGGCTAACCTAATTATGAAAAACCTAAATTAGGTTGAGTCCTAAGTGGGGCTAGCCAAATCAAAGCTTAATCTAATTTTAATTTGGACTTAAGGGCATTTTAGCCACCATATATGAAGACTCCCAATGGCATGGGACTCTTGGTACCTAAATGATACCTTAACTTCAAAAGGGCACAGAAGGGCCTACAGACCTCTGATCTGAAAATAAAAGATATAGTCAGAAAGCTTATTTGATGCCCTTTCCAATGACACCCATATTGCATATGTTTGACTAAGTCAATTTGATGCTTTGGCTGGATTAAATGGAAAGGGAAAGACTATTGGCGCCTTTTGGCACACCCGGGAGAATAAGTGGCACGCAGAAGGACTAAGAGTCCTACAAATGAGAATCTAAAAGTTTCATTAGGAAGGAACCTCTTCATTTTATCCCCATGGTCTTAAGAAGTCTAATAACCAGTTTAAAGTTTAAAGGGATGTCTTGAAGAGGTGTGAAAGGTGGCGTGCACATGAAGAGTCGCACCTCTTCATATGCGCACTCACAATAGAGGGCAGAGTCCTTCTGCCTCTGAAACTCTTCAAGTCTCGCTTTACTTCAAATTAGAAGAGGCCTCTCCTTATCTCAGAAACTGATATTTGACACATGGTGCGATGGGGATTGATCTGGTAAGTGAAAGAACATAAATATGACTCTCCATTCCCAAAGAGTCTTATCAGATATGATGTTTTATATTTGATAAATGTTGTCGGAATGCATTTCATGCCCCATCTGAGATTATAAATAGGGGTACGGTGAAATGAGAAATATGGACTTCAGTCTTCTGAAAGTCTGAGTGTTTTATTTTCTCGAGAGTCAGAGTGTTCTTCCACTTTCTCCCTCCCTCCTTATTTTAGGACAAGACTTGTCTTATTAAGACAAGTTCTTCTACACTAGGACAAGGCTTGGTTTTAGAACATAAGCCTGTAGGGTCCTAGAGGAGGGTAGTCCTAGATCCTATAGTGGTTTAGGACAATGTCTTGAGTGCCTTTTAGTAGGATAGGTTGTCCTATAGTGGTAAATAGACCAAAGGCTGCTGAAAGAGTTCTACTTCTCCAAGCAACTTGAACAAGGAGTTCTTCCTTGGTCCGAGTTTCATGTGGATCATCGTTGGAGGGCTTGCACTTGTGAGCCTTGTGGAAAATATTGGATTTCAGCAATCCAAGTATTTTTCTTGACTTTATTTGATGATTCATTAGTTGTAATTGCCCAAGGGGTTCCTGGGAATTAGGATTTTCTATACATGTTATACATGTTAGGGTATCATGCTATGAAATTTTATTTTGAAAGTCAATTCCGTATGCTGCATGATCCCCGGCACCCTGGGAGAATTCCCATTAGCAAGATGAGAGGAATGATGCATGTGAATTTGTTCTTTGTGATTTTTAGTTTTTTTTAGGATTTAGGATTCCCGAAGACAGACAAAAAGTAGATCTAAGGTTCTACAATAATAAGAAATTCAAGAAAGCAAGTAAGTCCCTAAACAGGATAGGAAGAGGACCTCAGGATTGAGAAACTCCGTAGGACATAGCTCTCGAATCAATATTAACTTAAGAGTTTTAGGGTTGCAAACCTTAAAAGCTCTGAAGCGCCTGATGCCGAGTTCACTCAGTCTCGCAGATGCGGCCTGGATGATCAAGACTTCAACTCTCATGGATGAACCGGCTTTCCGTCCAAAGGTCTTGAAGGCAAGGGAAACTGATTTCATAATCATGGTTCCTGAAGGACCTACAAGCAATCAAGGGAAGGATTAGGAATCAACAAGTAGAAGGAAGAATTAAAGGAAGAAAGGTTGAAGATGATGTTGATTGTGAGTCTTCTTGCTGGGTGCCTAGATGGATCATCCAGTTGGCCTCCGAACTCGAAAATGGAAGATGGATTGGAGGAAGAAAAAGTAACTTGAGGCCTCACACCTCTCAACGTCCGAAGGCGAAAGCACTCTCTCATGGAGATTGACGTTCTTAAGGAACGAAGGCAACTAAAGAAGAGTAGCACTTAATGGTTTTCTTCTCATTCATCAACATTTGTCCATACAAGGGAAGGGTAAGGCCCTTTGTATAGGTACCTTAAAACACATTCAAATTCAATTGAAAAAAAAACACAAAGCTTCATGAAGAGGGCACACAAATTCAAATTATTTTCCTTCTCTTGGCCGACCAAGATTTTGTGGCTTGATTTAGGCTTGATAGATGGGAGTTGTCTCCTTGATTTTTAGGTCAATGCATTTCTTCCATAGTCGACCAGGCTCTTTGAGAAGTAAGCTTGATATGGGGCTTGAAACAAGGATCATGCCTTCATTGCCCATTGACCTTCCTTGGATGTCCATAGCTTTTTTGGAAAGAGGCTTGATAGGGGGAGGGAAGGGAGGAAAGAATCAAGGAATGGTGCCCAAAAATTCCAGCATTCCCTTCTAGACTTGGCCGCCCACATGTCAAGGTGATGTGGCACCACATGGGATAGATGAGGTGGTGCCAAGTGGCATCTTTCATGGCTTGGGAGATGGCTTGACCCATTACAAATTAGACTAGACTCGAAGACCACTCTAGCTTGGGCCCAATCTTCAAATAGACTCAGACTGGAATCATTACAGGACCCATAGACACAACTTGAGCAAATTGGTCAAGGTACATGACTAAAACAAAAACAATTGAGACTAAATTCATAACTAAAAAAATACAATGCTTAGGCTTGAAGCCTTATTACAAGATCCAAAAATTGAAACCCTAATCAGAGGTCTGGTGCCCACACCAGTTAATCATATGCTTATAAGCTTCATTGCCCAAATGGATTTTTTTGCTAATGTCTTTGTGCAAATCCCTAAGATGTTGTGCATATAATTTGGTAGATTTCGAGATTCATGCATGCATAGGAATGGGAATGAGATATATTGGCTTTCGGGGTTTGTACTCATGAACAATTTCAAAGGGACTCTTTCTGATGGTTTTGTTCACTGAGCTATTATAAGCAAATTCTATATGAGGCAGCAAAAGGTCCCAATTTCCAGTATGTTCCCCTACTAGACATCTCAACATATTTCCCAGACTCCTATTTACAACCTCTATCTGGCCATCAGTTTGGGGGTGGTAAGAGGTAGAGAAGTTCAACTTAGTTCCCATTAGGTGCCATAGGGTTTTCAAGAAATAGCTAGTGAATTTGACATCCCTATCGGACACTATGGTCTTAGGTAACCCATGTAACCTAACTACCTCATTAAAGAATAACTTGGCCACTATGGTCTGGGAACAAGGTAAGAAATGTGCCATTTTTGAAAAATGATCAACGATTGCATAGATGGAATCATGCTTACGTGTAGTCTTATGTAATCCTAACACGAAATCCATACTGATGTCCTGCCAAGGGCAGTCAGGAATAGGTAAAGGAGTGTAGAGGCCAGTGTTTTATTTTTGCATTTTAGCAACATCACATGTTCGACACTAGGCTACAACTTGGGCTGCATTTCTTTTAAGGTTTGGCCAAAAGAATTGATCTTCTAAAGCTAGGATCATTTTATTCCTACCAAAATGGCCAGCTAATCCCCCTGCATGGACATCCTAGATCAAAAATTCCCGGATAGAGGTTCGGGGGATACACAATTTATTTCCTTTAAAAAGGTACCCATCATGAAGGATGTAATCATTGTGTTCACTAGATGGTCCTTGGTGAACAGCTTCGAAGAACTTACCAAAGTTGGGACAGTTTTTATATTCCTCCTTTATCTTATCAAATCCTATGACTTTGGTGCTAACAGAGGTCAACAACATAGAACGTCGACTCAGGACATTAGCAACCCTATTTTCGGTACCCGCACGGTGTTTTAGGACAAAGATGTAGGCTTGGATATATTCTACCTATCTACCATGCCTAGGGTTCAGTTTCTTTTATGAACAAAGAAACCGAAGTGCTTCATGATCTGAGTTCAAAACAAACTCCTGTGGTAACATGTAATGTCTCCAGAGTTTCAAAGCCTAAACTACCGCATATAGTTCCTTATCAAAAGTAGAGTACTTTAGTTTTACTTCATTTAGTTTTTCATTAAAGAAGGCAACAGGATGATTTTCTTGACTCAACACTCCACCTATCCCAATCCCAAAAGCATCACAAGCAACCTCAAAGACTTTAGAAAAATCATGTAATCTTAGGATTGGGGCTTGAGTCATTCTTTCTTTAATTTCATGGAAGGCTTTGTTAGCTTGTTTGGTCCATTCAAAGTTTCCTTTTTTAAGACAATCTATGATTAGGGCAACAATGGTAATAAACCCTCTAATGAACCTCCTATAGAATGTGGCAAGGCCATGAAAGCTACACACATCATGTATACTCTTAGGTTTGGGCTACTCAAATATGGATCTAACTTTATCAGGGTCAGTAGATACCCCTTTAGCAGTAACAATGAACCCTAGAAAGATCACTCTACTAGACAAGAATTTACAATTTTTCAGATTGGCAAAGAGGTTTTCCTTTCTAAGGATGCAACAGACTTGGTTGAGGTGCTTTATATGATCTTCCTTAGTTTTGCTGTAGATAAGGATGTCATCAAAGTATACTACAACAAATTTCCCAATGAATGGTTCCAAAGAGTCATGATTCTAATGAACGTGCTAGGGGCGTTCGATAAACCAAAGGGCATTACCAACCACTCATAAAGACCTTCTTTTATCTTAAATATCATTTTTCACTCATCCCCAGGTCTAATCCTAGCCTGGTGATAGCCACTCTTAAGATCTATTTTTGAAAAGATAGTGGCCCTGGTCATCATATCAAGCAAATCATCTAGACGAGGAATTGGGAACCTATACTTGATTGTGATCTTGTTGATGGCATGACTATCAATGCATATTCTCCAAGTGCCATCTTTCTGAAAGGGATATGCCCTACAAGCCAATCTATGTTGTATCTCCCAAACCATTGTAATTGACAATTTTCTAAATAAAGGCATTATTTTTCCATCATACGCTTTGTTTATACTATATGATGAACCCCATAGATTAGGGCTATGATTTTAGGGTTATGATGAGATCATACCAGTGAGACCTAAAATCTTAAAACCTTAATCTAAAGTATTCCTAGTCAAAGGAACCCTGAGTAGGGGATCAGGGTTTTCCGGTAAGACTAGCACATCCCATGTATACCAGAAAGGGTGACTGCTCTCACAGTCACTTGTGTATGACACTAATACTGGGATGTGGGTGCTCATTGGAGAATGAGTTCACTGATATGATCCAACTTGAGAACATCTAATGGAGTCTTAGCTACATGTCAATAGAAGTTTCTCGTAGTGGGAGTGGTACAAGTAATCTTTTAACCTGAGACTGCCATAAGTACCTTATGTACATGAACCCATTCTTTGGTTCAATCCTAATCATGACACTGAGCCATGCACAGGATTGATACTGGGAATGGTGAATTGGATATGAAGGTAATGAGTAGGTCAATAAGGAATCGATCACTCTTAGTAAGAGGAGAATGCATCCAGCTAGTCAACAATCGGATGATGATTCAGGGAACTTTGATCAAAGTAAAGATATTAGAAATGGTTTCTAATATCAAGATAATCGAATCATCATTATAAGATTGAGCTAGAAATAAATATAATATTGGATTTAACATATATCCATATCCATAGTTATATTTTGGGTGCAGGCTGATCGAAAGATTTAATTGTACGGTAACTCTCTACTGAAGGGCAATTTTGGTATTTCACCAGAATTTCCATATCTTCCGGGTAGACATGACACGTTGCTAGACGTCAATCTTGTCTTGTGGGTTGATCAAGTTCAAAGATCACTTGTTAGGAAGAGTCCTAATTGATCGAATCGGGCAAGCCCAGTTTGACCTAAATCGATTAGAAAGAGTTCTAATCAAATTAGGTCAACTTGTATTCGAACCCACTGCTGGCTAGATGTGGAACCCAATGGGTCACACACTTAAGAGGATTGATCAAGAGTTTAATTTGAAATTAAATCATCTTTGCAGGATAACACTCTAGCAGGTTTTGCAAACCCTAACTTCTATTCGAATCGGATTCGAATTAGGTTTCCGGATTGGTTCAAATTGGGTTCTAAATGGACCTAATTAGACCCTAATTGAGAAAATAGGAATATGGCTAACCCTATTGGCTAGCCATATAGCTTGGCTAGCCTCCCCACCCGCCCCCTTTGTTTTTCCATGCCAAATGCCAAGAGTCCATGCGCTTATGGACTCTTGGCGCGCCATAAGGAAGAGTCCATGGCGCATGGACTCTTGGCGCGCCCCAAAAATTTCTCCGATGATTTTATTTGGGGCGGCCTCTTTCTTAAGCATTAGCGCACCATCTCTCCCCCTTGGATGGGAATCCAATGGCTGATGGGATTTTGAGAAAGAAGGAATGTGCTAACTCTTCCCGGGCGTGCGAAATAACATCTCTTCGGAGATGAAAAGTCGCGACCCCTTCCCTTTTAAAACACCGTGGTTTTTCCTTTAAGAAAAGCCATGGGATTTAATCTGGAAGGCCATGAGATGGGAGGATGGGGCATGAGAAATTGAGAAGGGCATGAGAAAGTGATTACGGAGAGGTGTGTAAGCGCCTATCTGATTTCTATTTAAAGGGTCAGGAAAGTCAGAACAGAGTTAATATATTTTTTCTTTCTTCCTCTCCTGAAGACTCTTTTATTTTTTTCTTGCTCTTGCATTGTTTCCTTTACAGAGTAAACCTCTGTCGAAACTCTGCTACTAAACAAGAATAAAAGTAAAAGTCTCCGACGGTAAAGGAAAGAAACGAGTTCCTATTTGTTCCATTCTTTCTTACATTAAGACATCATTGTCTTAATTTCTCCTCCAACTTAAGACAAGCCTATGTCCTCTTAGGACAAGGTCTTTTCTTCAAGACAAGGGTGTCTAAAGGTCCAAGGTCTTAGTGGAAGGAGGAGAAGGGGTCAAAGAAAGGGAAGCAAGTTTTTGTGTGAAAGAATTCAAGCCATAAGTCCAAGCAATTGAGTTCTAGGAAGAAGAACTCAATAGAAGGAACCTTTGAAAAGAAGATAGAGTTGTCTTGATCACTGCTCTGTGTGGATCACCATCGGAGGGCGGACACTTGGACGCCTGGTGAATTCAATCAGCCCCTTCACCATCAACTTTGTTGGAATTAGCGATTACAGGTTAGTACTCTAATTCTAACAATGTATGTTTAAATGTTCAATATATGTTTTAATCCTGAATAAGGAGATCTTGGCTAAGGGATTATGGTTCAAATTTCATCATTTTGAAATTACACTTTCGCTGTGGTGCACCGGAATCCCCAACAGTGGTGTCAGAGCCATCCTTATTACAGTTAAAACATATGACAAATTATTTATATGTGTTTTTGTTATAGTATCACAATTAGGGTTTTAAACCCTTGAATGTTGATACACTTAGTATAATTTATGGGATGCATAATGTTTTGATGTATGCCACTAGTTAGGGTTTTTCACTCAAACCCTAATTATTATAGAGATATGATTAGTTTTGAAGTCATCATACTTAAATAAGGTTGCCCTGGCATAATGGTGGATCCATTATGTGGTAAATGGTTGTCCTAGTATGATGACACACTTAGCACATATTTGTTTTTATCTGTGTGATATCTTCTATTAGATTGTGCTGGCAAATTTTATAAAGCCCTCTTCTTAAAATTATATTAAGTCATAGTATATTTAACTAATAAGCATCACTAGTCATGATGAACAATTGATCATTCGATGTCTAGAAAGGTGGTTCTGGGAAGGTAAAGAGAATCGTGGTTTTTAAGTGGTTCCGTTGACTGACCTGGCCAATTTTTATTGGTATCTAGGAAAGCAACGGGGGGACTCCCACATCTCTTCCACTTGCCTGGCTGATTTGATTATATTTAAATCTTGACTTAAATGCTTAGTGTTAAAAAAATGCTATATGTTGGCCTACCTTCTTGCTGGATCAATACTATGTTATGAACCACATTAGGTTTGTTGTGTTATCTGCAAGACCTAATAGGGTGATTGACAAAATATTGGTCTAGTGCAAAGATATGCTTACAGTATATTAAGTATAATGCCTTGTTGTGTTATCTACAAGGGCATTATATTTGAATAATGACTGTATAGAAATGAAAGGGTCTTGACTTAACTAGAACATTATGGTTTGTTGTGTTTTCTGCAAGACTTATAATGTTCTAGAGGCCAAGTTATTTTTGAGAATTATATGAGATATAATTGGAAGAGTTTCCTACCTTTGAGCTTATAAAAGATTTGTTGTGTTATCTGCAAGATCTTTTATAAGTTATAAGGATCTCAATCTCAATAAGAAAACCGATCAGGGTTCTTCTCGATTATCATAGTGAGGGCTATGATTTTTGATAAAATAGTGGGAGACATAATTAAATTGAAGACCTAATTTAATTATGTAAGTCATTTCATGGTTGTTTGCTTATGTATTGTTCTTTATTAAATATAGATAAATGGCATCTTCATTATCACTGAGAAGCATCTTAGATACCAACAAATTGACTGGTCCAAACTATGTGGACTGGTTGAGAAACTTAAAGATTGTACTGAGTTCAGAAAAACTTTCTTATATTCTTGATACCCCTAGTCTTAATCCACTAGGGGATGATGCCACACAGGAAGACATGGCCACATACAAAATGTGGCAGAATGACTCCCTCACTGTCAAATGTATAATACTGGCCTCTATGACCAATGAGTTACAGAGGGAGCATGAAAGCATGGATACTTAATCCATAATGCTCAATTTAAAGGAGCTTTATGGAGAACAAATCAAAACTGCTATATACAAAATATCTAAGCAGTTATTCCGTGCTAGGATGACAGAGGGTACATCCGTTCAGGATCATGTCCTGAAGGTAATTGACTTAATCACCAGATTGGGTCAATTAGGGTTTATTATGGATGGGGAGCTGAATCAGGATTTAATCCTGCAATCACTCCCGGAGTCATTTTCTCAGTTTGTCTTAAATTATCACATGAACAAACTGAACACTTCCTTGCCTGAGCTGTTAAATATGTTAAAAATAGCAGAGAGCCACGTTAAGAGAGAAAAGACTCCACTTCTTCTTGTTGATAAGACCAATAAGAAGAAATCAGGCAAAAAGGGTTTTAGTAGGAGGCTAAACCCTAAGGGTGGCATCAATAAGAACAAGAAAGGAAAGAAGGCCTCAAAACAGTCAACCTGTTTCTTTTACCGCAAAGAGGGACATTGGAAAAGGAATTGCAAGGCTTACCTTGCAACTGTGAAGCCTGGTGTGGCAGATGCACCAAAAGGTATGTATGAGATACATACTATATTGACATTAAATTCGTCTATATCAAATACTTGGGTATTGGATACCGCTTGTGGTTACCATATATGCAAATCTTTGCAGGACCTCCACAAGCTTAAAGTATTGAAGGAAGGCGACTTCAATCTCTACGGTGCTGGTGGTGATATCATCCAAGCAGAAGCTGTAGGGACCTATATTCTGAAGTTGCCTTCAGGGAAGATCTTGGAGTTAGAAAATTGTTACTATATGCCAAAGATTATTAAGAACATTATATCTATTCCATTGTTATTAAAACAAGGATATGTAATGGATGTAACGAGCACTGGTTGCTAGATAATGTTATCCAATAAAATTATTTGTTTTGGCATTTTTAGCAATGGGCTCTTAACTCTTTCTTCCAATGATAGTATTTTTCATGTCAATACTAAAAGGAAAAGAAAAGACTTTAATGATACTTTACTTTGGCATCATAGACTTGGTCATGTTAATGAGTCTAGGATTAGCAAGTTATACAAGAAAAAATTCCTTGATCCTTATGAGTATGAATCATTAGGAACTTGCGAATCATGTCTCATGGGTAAGATGACAAAAACTCCATTCACTGGACATGGGGAAAGGTCAACTGAGTTATTAGGACTTATACATATTGATGTATGTGGTCCAATGACAACTCAGGTAAGAGGAGGATACTCATATTTTATCACTTTTACAGATGATTTATCTAGGTTCGGATATGTGTATCTTATGAAACAAAAATCTGAAGCCTTTGATAAATTTAAGGAGTATCAAAGTATGGTCGAAAAACAAACCGGGAAAAGTATTAAAGTTCTTCGTTCTGATCGAGGAGGAGAATACTTATCCACGGAGTTTTTAGACTATCTTAAAGTTAATGGAATCCTTTCTGAATGGACCCCTCCTTATACACCACAACTAAATGGTATAGCTGAAAGGAGGAATCATACCTTATTAGATATGGTACGATCTATTATGTGCTTCACAAATTTACCCATTTTCTTCACGGGTCATGCCCTAGAAACTGCTGTTTACATTCTGAACAAGGTACCTTCTAAATCCGTTGTTAGTACTCCATATGAAATTTGGAGTGGAAAGAAACCATATCTTAAATATTCCAAGGTATGGGGATGTCCAGCTTATGTTAAAAGAAATTTTGGACATAAGTTGGAACCTAGAGCGGATAAATGTCTATTTGTAGGATATCCTAAAGAAGGTAGAGGATATCTATTCTACCATCCTACTGAACAAAAGATTTTTGTCAGCAGGCATGCCACTTTTCTAGAAAAAGAGTTCATTTTAGAAAGGGGCAATGGTAGAACTATTGAACTTGGAGAAGTACAAGAAATACAGATAGACAATTCTCAACCATTAGAACATATAGTTAGGATAGAACCAGAACACAAAACTCCTCCTCGTAGGTCTGATAGAGTGCCACGGGCACCTGAGAGGTATGGATTTATTATTGAAAATAATGAAGCCCAAGTCATTCAAAATGATGAACCTCTGACCTATACGGAAGCTATCTTGAGTACTGATTCAGATAAATGGCAAGAAGCCATGGAATCCGAAGTAGACTCTATGTATGTAAACCAAGTATGGTCTTTGGTTGATGCACCAGAGGGTGTTAATCCTATTGGGTGTAAATTGGTCTATAAGAAAAAGATTGGGGCTGATGGCCAAGTTGAAACCTATAAAGCCAGATTAATGGCTAAAGGTTTTAGACAAAAACAGGGAATTGATTATGATGAAACATTTTCACCTGTTGCCATGCTCAAATCAATTCGGATTTTACTTGCTGTAGCAGCATACCACGATTATGAGATATGGCAGATGGATGTAAAGACTGCATTCCTCAATGGTTTCCTTGAGGAAGAAGTCTACATGTCACAGCCAGAAGGTTTTATTTCAAAGAATAAACCTAATCAAGTATACAAGCTAAAGAAATCCATTTATGGATTAAAGCTAGCTTCCAGGAGTTGGAACATCCACTTTGATGAAACTATTAAAAGGTTTGGTTTTATCAAAAATGTGGATGAACCCTGTGTTTATAAGAAGACTAGTGGGAGTGCCATAGTCTTCTTGGTTCTGTATGTAGATGACATACTCCTCATTGGGAATGATATCCCAATGTTGCAATCAGTCAAGGTTTGGCTATCAAACCAGTTTTCCATGAAAGATTTGGGAGAAGCATCCTATATACTAGGTATTAAGATCTATAGAGACAGATCTAAGAGGATGCTAGGTTTATCCCAATCTAGGTACATTGACTTAGTGCTGAAAAGATTCAGCATGGAAGGAAGTAAAAGAGGTTATCTTCCTATGAGTCAAGGCATACATCTTTCTAAAAGGATGTCTCCTAAGACACCTGAAGAAAGAAATAGAATGAATTCTATACCCTATGCTTCGGCAATAGGGTCCATAATGTATGCCATGTTATGTACCAGGCCTGATGTGGCATATGCTTTAGGCATTGTCAGTAGGTTTCAGGCTGATCCAGGAGAGGATCATTGGAAAGCAGTTAAAAATATTCTTAAGTACCTGAGAAGGACTAAGGATATTTTTCTGGTTTATGGTGGTTCTGATCTTAAACTAGAAGCTTATTCTGATTCTAGTTTTCAATCAGACCCTGATGATAGCAAATCCATTTCGGGATATGTTTTTACCCTAAATGGTGGAGCAGTGAGTTGGAAGAGTACCAAGCAGCAGACTGTAGCTGACTCAACCATAGAGGCAGAATACATAGCTGTTAGTGAAGCCGCCAAGGAAGCAGTCTGGATGAAGAAGTTCATCACAGAGTTGGGTGTTGTTCCTGAAATTGAAAACCCAGTGCCACTTTACCGTGACAACACTGGGGCTGTTGCTCAAGCTAAGGAACCAAGAGCTCATCATAAGTCCAAGCACATTCTGAGACGCTTCCATCTTGTCCGAGAAATAGTAGAGAGTCAAGATGTCTACATAGATAGAGTTGATACAAAGAACAATGTAGCAGACCCGTTCACTAAGGCTCTACCACAGTGAGATTTTGATCGCCACCTCGAATGTATGGGATTAAGATTTAAAGGCGATTTGCTTTAGTGAAAGTAGGAGATTGAAAGGGATATGCCCTACAAGCCAATCTATTTTGTATCTCCCAAACCATTGTAATTGACAATTTTCTAAATAAAGGCATTATTTTTCAATCATACGCTGTGTTTATACTATATGATGAACCCCATAGATTAGGGCTATGATTTTAGGGTTATGATGAGATCATACCAGTGAGACCTAAAATCTTAAAACCTTAATCTAAAGTATTCCTAGTCAAAGGAACCCTGAGTAGGGGATCAGGGTTTTCCGGTAAGACTAGCACATCCCATGTATACCATAAAGGGTGACTACTCTCACAGTCACTTGTGTATGACACTAATACTGGGATGTGGGTGCTCATTGGAGAATGAGTTCACTGGTATGATCCAACTTGAGAACATCTAATGGAGTCTTAGCTACATGTCAATAGAAGGTTCTCGTAGTGGGAGTGGTACAAGTAATCTTTTAACCTGAGACTGTCATAAGTACCTTATGTACATGAACCCATTCTTTGGTTCAATCCTAATCATGACACTGAGCCATGCACAGGATTGATACTGGGAATGGTGAATTGGATATGAAGGTAATGAGTAGGTCAACAAGGAATCAATCACTCTTAGTAAGAGGAGATTGCATCCAGCTAGTCAACAATCAGATGATGATTCAGGGAATCTTTGATCAAAGTAAAGATATTAGAAATGGTTTCTAATATCAAGATAATCGAATCATCATTATAAGATTGAGCTAGAAATAAATATAATATTGGATTTGACATATATCCATATCCATAGTTATATTTTGGGTGCAGGCTGATCGAAAGATTTAATTGTACGGTAACAATCTACTGAAGGGCTATTTTGGTATTTCACCAGAATTTCCATATCTTCCGGGTAGACATGACACGTTGGTAGACGTCATTCTTGTCTTGTGGGTTGATCAAGTTCAAAGATCACTTGTTAGGAAGAGTCCTAATTGATCGAATCGGGCAAGCCCGGTTTGACCTAAATCGATTAGAAAGAGTTCTAATCAAATTAGGTCAACTTGTATTCGAACCCACTGCTGGCTAGATGTGGAACCCAATGGGTCACACACTTAAGAGGATTGATCAAGAGTTTAATTTAGAACTAAATCATCTTTGCAGGATAACACTCTAGCATGTGTTGCAAACCCTAACTTCTATTCGAATCGGATTCGAATTAGGTTTCCGGATTGGTTCAAATTGGGTTCTAATTGGTCCTAATTAGACCCTAATTGAGAAAATAGGAATATGGCTAACCCTATTGGCTAGCCATATAGCTTGGCTAGCCTCCCCACCCACCCCCTTTGTTTTTCCACGCCAAATGCCAAGAGTCCATGCGCTTATGGACTCTTGGCGCGCCATAAGGAAGAGTCCATGGCGCATGAACTCTTGGCGCGCCCCAAAAATTTCTCCGATGATTTTATTTGGGGCGGCCTCTTTCTTAAGCATTAGTGCACCATCTCTCCCCCCTTGGATGGGAATCCAATGGCTGATGGGATTTTGAGAAAGAAGGAATGCGCTAACTCTTCCCGGGCGCACAAAATAACATCTCTTTGGAGATGAAAAGTCGCGACCCCTTCCCTTTTAAAACACCGCGGTTTTTCCTTTAAGAAAAGCCATGGGATTTAATCTGGAAGGCCGTGAGATGGGAGGATGGGGCGTGAGAAATTGAGAAGGGCGTGAGAAAGTGATTACGGAGAGGTGTGTAAGCGCCTATCTGATTTCTATTTAAAGGGTCGGGAAAGTCAGAACAGAGTTAATATATTTTTTCTTTCTTCCTCTCCTGAAGACTCTTTTATTTTTTTCTTGCTCTTGCATTGTTTCCTTTACAAAGTAAACCTCTGTCGAAACTCTGCTACTGAACAAGAATAAAAGTAAAAGTCTCCGACGGTAAAGGAAAGAAACGAGTTCCTATTTGTTCCTTTCTTTCTTACATTAAGACATCATTGTCTTAATTTCTCCTCCAACTTAAGACAAGCCTATGTCCTCTTAGGACAAGGTCTTTTCTTCAAGACAAGGGTGTCTAAAGGTCCAAGGTCTTAGTGGAAGGAGGAGAAGGGGTCAAAGAAAGGGAAGCAAGCTTTTGTGTGGAAGAATTCAAGCCATAAGTCCAAGCAATTGAGTTCTAGGAAGAAGAACTCAATAGAAGGAACCTTTGAAAAGAAGATAGAGTTGTCTTGATCACTGCTCTGTGTGGATCACCATCGGAGGGCGGACACTTGGACGCCTGGTGAATTCAATCAGCCCCTTCACCATCAACTTTGTTGGAGTTAGCGATTACAGGTTGGTACTCTAATTCTAGCAATGTATGTTTAAATGTTCAATATATGTTTTAATCCTGAATAAGGAGATCTTGGCTAAGGGATTATGGTGCAAATTTCATCATTTTGAAATTACACTTCCGCTGCGGTGCACCGGAATCCCCAACAGTGGTATCAGAGCCATCCTTATTACAGTTAAAACATATGACAAATTATTTATGTATTTTTGTTATAGTATCGCAATTAGGGTTTTAAACCCTTGAATGCTGATACACTTAGTATAATTTATGGGATGCATAATGTTTTGATGTATGCCACTAGTTAGGGTTTTTCACTCAAACCCTAATTATTATAGAGATATGATTAGTTTTGAAGTCATCATACTGAAATAAGGTTGCCCTGGCATAATGGTGGATCCATTATATGGTAAATGGTTGTCCTAGTATGATGACACACTTAGCACATATTTGTTTTTATCTGTGTGATATCTTCTATTAGAATGTGCTGGCAAATTTTATAAAGCCCTCTTCATAAAATTATATTAAGTCATAGTATATTTAACTAATAAGCATCACTAGTCATGATGAACAATTGATCATTCGGTGTCTAGAAAGGTGGTTCTGGGAAGGTAATGAGAATCGTGGTTTTTAATTGGTTCCGTTGACTGACCTGGCCAATTTTTATTAGTGTCTAGGAAAGCAATGGGGGGACTCCCACATCTCTTCCACTTGCCTGGCCGATTTGATTATATTTAAATCTTGACTTAAATGCTTAATGTTAAAAAAATGCTATATGTTGGCCTTCCTTCATGCTGGATCAATACTGTGTTATGAACCACATTAGGTTTGTTGTGTTATCTGCAAGACCTAATAGGGTGATTGACATAATATTGGTCTAGTGCAAAGATATGCTTACAGTATATTAAGTATAATGCCTTGTTGTGTTATCTGCAAGGGCATTATATTTGAATACTGACTGTATAGAAATGAAAGGGTCTTGACTTAACTAGAACATTATGGTTTGTTGTGTTTTTTGCAAGACTTATAATGTTCTAGAGGCCAAGTTATTTTTGAGAATTATATGAGATATAATTGGAAGAGTTTCCTACCTTTGAGCTTATAAAAGATTTGTTGTGTTATCTGCAAGATCTTTTATAAGTTATAAGGATCTCAATCTCACTAAGAAAACCGATCAGGGTTCTTCTCGATTATCATAGTGAGGGCTATGATTTTTGATAAAATAGTGGGAGACATAATTAAATTGAAGACCTAATTTAATTATGTAAGTCATTTCATGGTTGTTTGCTTATGTATTATTCTTTATTAAATGTAGATAAATGGCATCTTCATTATCACTGAGAAGCATCTTAGATACCAACAAATTGGCTGGTCCAAACTATGTGGACTGGTTGAGAAACTTAAAGATTGTACTGAGTTCACAAAAACTTTCTTATATTCTTGATACCCCTAGTCTTAATCCACTAGGGGATGATGCCACACAGAAAGACATGGCCATATACAAAATGTGGCAGAATGACTCCCTCACTGTCAAATGTATCATACTGGCCTCTATGACCAATGAGTTACAGAGGCAGCATGAAAGCATGGATACTCAATCCATAATGCTCAATTTAAAGGAGCTTTATGGAGAACAAAGCAGAACTACTAGATACGAAATATCTAAACAGTTATTCCGTGCTAGGATGACAGAGGGTACATCCGTTCAGGATCATGTCCTGAAGGTAATTGACTTAATCACCAGATTGGTTCAATTAGGGTTTATTATGGATGGGGAGCTGAATCAGGATTTAATCCTGCAATCACTCCCGGAGTCATTTTCTTAGTTTGTCTTAAATTATCACATGAACAAACTGAACACTTCCTTGCCTGAGCTGTTAAATATGTTAAAAACAGTAGAGAGCCACGTTAAGAGAGAAAAGGCTCCACTTCTTCTTGTTGATAAGACCAATAAGAAGAAATCGGGCAAAAAGGGTTTTAGTAGGAGGCTAAACCCTAAGGGTGGCATCAATAAGAACAAGAAAGGAAAGAAGGCCTCAAAACAGTCAACCTGTTTCTTTTGCGGCAAAGAGGGACATTGGAAAAGGAATTGCAAGGCTTACCTTGCAACTGTGAAGCCTGGTGTGGCAGATGCACCAAAAGGTATGTATGAGATACATACTATATTGACATTAAATTCGTCTATATCAAATACTTGGGTATTGGATACCGCTTGTGGTTACCATATATGCAAATCATTGCAGGACCTCCACAAGCTTAAAGTATTGAAGGAAGGCGACTTCAATCTCTACGGTGCTGGTGGTGATATCATCCAAGCAGAAGCTGTAGGGACCTATATTCTGAAGTTGCCTTCAGGGAAGATCTTTGAGTTAGAAAATTGTTACTATATGCCAAAGATTATTAAGAACATTATATCTATTCCTTTGTTATTAAAATAAGGATATGTAATGGATGTAACGAGCACTGGTTGCCCGATAATGTTATCTAATAAAATTATTTGTTCTGGAATTTTTAGCAATGGGCTCTTAACTCTTTCTTCCAATGATAGTATTTTTCATGTCAATACTAAAAGGAAAAGAAAAGACTTTAATGATACTTTACTTTGGCATCATAGACTTGGTCATGTTAATGAGTCTAGGATTAGCAAGTTATACAAGAAAAAATTCCTTGATCCTTATGAGTATGAATCATTAGGATCTTGAGAATCATGTCTCATGGGTAAGATGACCAAGACTCCATTCACTGGACATGGAGAAAGGTCAACTGAGTTATTAGGACTTATACATACTGATGTATGTTGTCCAATGACAACTCAGGCCAGAGGAGGATACTCATATTTTATCACTTTTATAGATGATTTATCTAGGTTAGGATATGTGTATCTTATGAAACAAAAATCTGAAGCCTTTGATAAATTTAAGGAGTATCAAAGTATGGTCGAAAAACAAACCGGGAAAAGTATTAAAGTTCTTCGTTCTGATCGAGGAGGAGAATACTTATCCACGAAGTTTTTAGACTATCTTAAAGTTAATGGAATCCTTTCTAAATGGACCCCTCCTTATACACCACAGCTAAATGGTATAGCTGAAAGGAGGAATCGTACCTTATAAGATATGGTACGATCAATGATGTGCTTCACAAATTTACCCATTTCCTTCAGGGGTCATGCCCTAGAAACTGCTGTTTACATTTTGAACAAGGTACCTTCTAAATCCGTTGTTAGTACTCCATATGAAATTTGGAGTGGAAAGAAACCATATCTTAAATATTTCAAGGTATGGGGATGTCGAGCTTATGTTAAAAGAAATTTTGGACATAAGTAGGAACCTAGAGTGGATAAATGTCTATTTGTAGGATATCCTAAAAAAGGTAGAGGATATCTATTCTACCATCCTACTGAACAAAAGATTTTTGTCAGCAGGCATGCCACTTTTCTAGAAAAAGAGTTCATTTTAGAAAGGGGCAATGGTAGAACTATTGAACTTGGAGAAGTACAAGAAATACAGATAGACAATTCTCAACCATTAGAACATATAGTTAGGACAGAACCAGAACACAAAACTCCTCCTCGTAGGTCTGATAGAGTGCCACGGGCACCTGAGAGGTATGGGTTTATTATTGAAAATAATGAAGCCCAAGTCATTTAAAATGATGAACCTCTGACCTATACGGAAGCTATCTTGAGTACTGATTCAGATAAATGGCAAGAAGCCATGGAATCCGAAGTAGACTCTTTGTATGTAAACCAAGTATGGTCTTTGGTTGATGCACCAGAGGGTGTTAATCCTATTGGGTGTAAATGGGTCTATAAGAAAAAGATTGGGGCTGATGGCCAAGTTGAAACCTATAAAGCCAGATTAGTGGCTAAAGGTTTTAGACAAAAACAGGGAATTGATTATGATGAAACATTTTCACCTGCTGCCATGCTCAAATCAATTCGGATTTTACTTGCTGTAGCAGCATACCACGATTATGAGATATGGCAGATGGATGTAAAGACTGCATTCCTCAATGGTTTCTTTAAGGAAGAAGTCTACATGTCACAGCCAGAAGGTTTTATTTCAAAGAATAAACCTAATCAAGTATGCAAGCTAAAGAAATCCATTTATGGATTAAAGCAAGCTTCCAAGAGTTGGAACATCCACTTTGATGAAACTATTAAAAGGTTTGGTTTTATCAAAAATATGGATGAACCCTGTGTTTATAAGAAGACTAGTGGGAGTGCCATAGTCTTCTTGGTTCTGTATGTAGATGACATACTCCTCATTGGGAATGATATCCCAATGTTGCAATCAGTCAAGGTTTGGCTATCAAACCAGTTTTCCATGAAAGATTTGGGAGAAGCATCCTATATACTAGGTATTAAGATCTATAGAGACAGATCTAAGAGGATGCTAGGTTTATCCCAATCTAGGTACATTGACTTAGTGCTGAAAAGATTCAGCATGGAAGGAAGTCAAAGAGGTTATCTTCCTATGAGTCAAGGCATACATCTTTCTAAAAGGATGTCTCCTAAGACACCTGAAGAAAGAAATAGAATGAATTCTATACCCTATGCTTCGGCAATAGGGTCCATAATGTATGCCATGTTATGTACCAGGCCTGATGTGGCATATGCTTTAGGCATTGTCAGTAGGTTTCAGGCTGATCCAGGAGAGGATCATTGGAAAGCAGTTAAAAATATTCTTAAGTACCTGAGAAGGACTAAGGATATTTTTCTGGTTTATGGTGGTTCTGATCTTAAACTAGAAGCTTATTCTGATTCTAGTTTTCAATCAGACCCTGATGATAGCAAATCCATTTCGGGATATGTTTTTACCCTAAATGGTGGAGCAGTGAGTTGGAAGAGTACCAAGCAGCAGACTGTAGCTGACTCAACCACAGAGGCAGAATACATAGCTGTTAGTGAAGCGACCAAGGAAGCAGTCTGGATGAAGAAGTTCATCACAGAGTTGGGTGTTGTTCCTGAAATTGAAAACCCATTGCCACTTCACTATGACAACACTGGGGTTGTTGCTCAAGCTAAGGAACCAAGAGCTCATCATAAGTCCAAGCACATTCTGAGACGCTTCCATCTCGTCCGAGAAATAGTAGAGAGACAAGATATCTACATAGATAGAGTTGATACAAAGAACAATGTAGCAGACCCGTTCATTAAGGCTCTATCACAGCGAGATTTTGATCGCCACCTCGAATGTATGGGATTAAGATTTAAAGGCGATTGGCTTTAGTGCAAGTGGGAGATTGAAAGGGATATGCCCTACAAGCCAATCTGTGTTGTATCTCCCAAACCATTGTAATTGACAATTTTCTAAATAAAGGCCTTATTTTTCCATCATACGCTGTGTTTATACTATATGATGAACCCCATAGATTAGGGCTATGATTTTAGGATTATGATGAGATCATACCAGTGAGACCTAAAATCTTAAAACCATAATCTAAAGTATTCCTAGTCAAAGGAACCCTGAGTAGGGGATCAGGGTTTTCCGGTAAGACTAGCACATCCCATGTATACAAGAAAGGGTGACTGCTCTCACAGTCACTTGTGTATGACACTAATACTGGGATGTGGGTGCTCATTGGAGAATGAGTTCACTGATATGATCCAACTTGAGAACATCTAATGGAGTCTTAGCTACATGTCAATAGAAGGTTCTCGTAGTCGGAGTGGTACAAGAATCTTTTAACCTGAGACTGCCATAAGTACCTTATGTACATGAACCCATTCTTTGGTTCAATCCTATTCATGACACTGAGCCATGAACAGGATTGATACTGGGAATGGTGAATTGGATATGAAGGTAATGAGTAGGTCAACAAGGAATCGATCACTCTTAGTAAGAGGAGATTGCATCCAGCTAGTCAACAATCGAATGATGATTCAGGGAATCTTTGATCAAAGTAAAGATATTAGAAATGGTTTCTAATATGAAGATAATCGAATCATCATTATAAGATTGAGCTAGATATAAATATAATATTGGATTTGACATATATCCATATCCATAGTTATATTTTGGGTGCAGGCTGATCTAAAGATTTAATTATACGGTAACTCTCTACTGAAGGGCAATTTTGGTATTTCACCAGAATTTCCATATCTTCCGGGTAGACATGACACGTTGCTAGACGTCAATCTTGTCTTGTGGGTTGATCAAGTTCAAAGATCACTTGTTAGGAAGAGTCCTAATTGATTGAATCGGGCAAGCCCGGTTTGACCTAAATCGATTAGAAAGAGTTCTAATCAAATTAGGTCAACTTGTATTCGAACCCACTGCTGGCTAGATGTGGAACCCAATGGGTCACACACTTAAGAGGATTGATCAAGAGTTTAATTTGGAATTAAATCATCTTTGCAGAATAACACTCTAGCAGGTGTTGCAAACCCTAACTTCTATTCGAATCGGATTCGAATTAGGTTTCCGGATTGGTTCAAATTGGGTTCTAATTGGACCTAATTAGACCCTAATTGAGAAAATAGGAATATGGCTAACCCTATTGGCTAGCCATATAGCTTGGCTAGCCTCCCCACCCGCCCCCTTTGTTTTTCCACGCCAAATGCCAAGAGTCCATGCGCTTATGGACTCTTGGTGTGCCATAAGGAAGAGTCCATGGTGCACGGACTCTTGGCGCGCCCCAAAAATTTCTCCGATGATTTTATTTGGGGTGGCCTCTTTCTTAAGCATTAGCGCACCATCTCTCCCCCCTTGGATGGGAATCCAATGGCTGATGGGATTTTGAGAAAGAAGGAATGCGCTAACTCTTCCCGGGCGCGCGAAATAACATCTCTTCGGAGATGAAAAGTCGCGACCCCTTCCCTTTTAAAACACCGCGATTTTTCCTTTAAGAAAAGCTGTGGGATTTAATCTGGAAGGCTGTGAGATGGGAGGATGGGGCGTGAGAAATTGAGAAGGGCGTGAGAAAGTGATTACGGAGAAGTGTGTAAGCGCCTATCTGATTTCTATTTAAAGGGTCAGGAAAGTCAGAACAGAGTTAATATATTTTTTCTTTCTTCCTCTCCTGAAGACGCTTTTATTTTTTTCTTGCTCTTGCATTATTTCCTTTACAGAGTAAACCTCTGTCAAAACTCTTCTACTGAACAAGAATAAAATTAAAAGTCTCCGACGGTAAAGGAAAGAAACGAGTTCCTATTTGTTCCTTTCTTTCTTACATTAAGACATCATTGTCTTAATTTCTCCTCCAACTTAAGACAAGCCTATGTCCTCTTAGGACAAGGTCTTTTCTTCAAGACAAGGGTGTCTAAAGGTCCAAGGTCTTAGTGGAAGGAGGAGAAGGGGTCAAAGAAAGGGAAGCAAGCTTTTGTGTGGAGGAATTCAAGCCATAAGTTCAAGCAATTGAGTTCTAGGAAGAAGAACTCAATAGAAGGAACCTTTGAAAAGAAGATAGAGTTGTCTTGATCACTGCTCTGTGTGGATCACTATCGGAGGGCGGACATTTGGACGCCTGGTGAATTCAATCAGCCCCTTCACCATCAACTTTATTGGAATTAGCGATTACAGGTTGGTACTCTAATTCTAACAATGTATGTTTAAATGTTCAATATATGTTTTAATCCTGAATAAGGAGATCTTGGCTAAGGGATTATGGTGCAAATTTCATCATTTTGAAATTACACTTCCGCTGCGGTGCACCGGAATCCCCAACACTTTCTTAGATGTCAATAGGGTGGGTACTACACAAGGACTTAAGCTCTCCCTAATGAACCCTTTCTGGAGGAGGTCTCCTACTTATTTTTTAAACTCAGCATGCTTAGTAGGATTCATCTTATAGTGAGGTAGGTTGGGCAAGGTGGCTCCCAGGATGAGGTCTATGGCATGTTGAATATCTCTTAGTGGGGGCAAATGATCAGGCAAGTCTTCTGGGAATATATCTTTAAAGTCTTCCAAAACCCTTTCAACTTCCTGGGGTGTTTCCTTAGGCTTTTGCTTTTGGACTTTCCTAAGGGTTAAGATCCATATGGGTGATCCTCTTTTGATTTCTTTCTCCAAATCCTTGGCATCAATTAGATTTAACCCTTGCTTCTTCTCTTTCAAATCACTAGACCCACTTTTGATGTTGTCCTTAGGTGGGGTCAAGTTAATGATAAGCTTCTTTCCTTGATGGGTGAAGGCACATGAATTTGATCGACCATAAAAAGTTGCATCATGATCATATAACCATGGTCTACCTAAAATGATGCTACTTACCCCCATAGGAAGAACATCACACCATATTTGTTCTTGATAGGACTGAATGTGAATTGGAACTTGGCATCTGGACTTGATGGGGATTGAAGTAGAGTCTATCCAAGAGACTTTATATGGGTTAGGATGTGGAATAGGGGTCAAGCCTAGGTTCTTGAGGGCTTTGGCTGAAATTTTATTTACACAATTCTCATTGTCTATAATGATTTTATAGACTTTTTCCCCTATCTTGACAAATGTTTGGAGGATGTTAGTTTTTTTCCAATCTTCCTTTTCCTTAGTTTGGGCTAAGATTCTAACAACATCTAAGGTCTCATCATAACCGTCCTCTTCTTCTTCATCATACTCATTGATCAGATTGGATTCAGCCTCATACACTTCTTCAAACTCTTTAGTGGGTTCGGTCTCCTCATCGACTATCTCCCCTATATGCAAAGATCGGGTAGGGCATTGGCTAGCAAGGTGACCCATTTTTTGACATTTGAAACATTTGATATTTGGGTTACTACTCTGAATTGCAGGGGCCTTACCCTTATCAACTGATTGGATTAATGGGGCTGGTGGAGTGGGGTAAGTTTGGTGCACTTGGTTGAATCCAGGTTTTTGAGTAGGGACACTAACCTTAGTTGGTTTAGGTCGTCAGGTTATGGGTCCCTTATGAAATCTTTCATAGTCCCTGGCTATCTGGTATGCTTGGTCTAGGTTAGTGACTTCCTTTAAAAACAATTCCCTTCGAATCTCCTCTCTCATACCAGCTTTGAACCTAGATAGTGTCACAACCTCTGACTCATCAATGTTGCACCTCATTGCAAACTTATCAAACTTGGCAATATATTCTGACACAGTCTTATTGCCCTGGTATAATCTTTGCCACTGATCTAATCATCATTGATGGTAAGACGTAGGAAGGTATTTTTTCCTAAGCTTAATTTTCATGACTCTCCAGGTAGCTATGGGCATGTCTTTTCTTTGTATAATCACTCTTTCCACATTATCCTAGTATAACCTAGCCTGGCAAACTAATCTCAGTTTGGCAAACTTGAATTTTCTCTCCTCAGTCATCTCATACCACTCAAAATATCGGTCCATTTCTCCCTCCTAGTCAATATAAGCCTTAGGGTCTAGGCTTCCATCAAAGATAGGAGCCTCTAATATAATGTTTCTCATGGCTCTTTCATCTTGATCTAAGTAGTCTTGGTGAGGTCGCCTAGGAGTGTGATCAAAGGTGTAGTCATATCAATGGGCACAGGGAATCGGCCTAGGTGACTCAGGCTCAACATGGGCTCTACGAGCTTCTTCCATGAAATCAGGATTAATCCTCCTTGGATTGTACTCAGGGGTGTGCTCATGTTATTGGACTCTTGGGCCTCGGGGAATTGACCTAGATGACTCAGGTTCGATGGGGGTCTTTTTGGCCTCTTTAAGGGTCCCAATTCTATTCTTCACTTGACCTAATTCCTTGTCCATTTGCCCTAATTCCTCAGTTACAGTATCAAGTTTTTCAGTCAGAGTCCTTAAGATTGGGATCCATGGGTAAACCAGACTGAGTGTAGGACTATTGGTATAGGGCTTAAGATCAAATGGACAATCAGTACAAACCTAGCTTCTAGGAATCCTATACCTAAAAGTTAAAAATACAGGAATTGACTAAGTACTAGTTAAAGTTGCAATTACCCTTTCCACTGGCTAGGTAAGAGGTGGGGTTACGGGAGGCTCCCCTCACTTTCACGAGGTCCTAATTAAAAGTCACAATTCCACTTAAGGTGTTTGCTATTGGACCTCTAGCCTTAGACACCAATTTCAAGAAGTAAGTGCAAACATAACTAATACTTGGCCTCATCTTGTACTTGAACCCGACTTGTGGGTGTCCCTAGTTTTAGGTTCCTACTCGATTTCAATCATGGCTTAGGTCAATGCAAATGTAGGTGATTGTTTTGGGCCAAGGAAAGGCAATGACCTCCTTCCCTTATGTTATATTGAATGCCCTTAAATGGATTTAGAGATGGATGCACAAACAATTCACCAACTATATAGCATAACAACTAGTATTAGCACAAACATGTGATTCAAATTTAATTTTAAAAATTTTAAAATTTCAGAAAATAAATTGGAAATTGCAGATCTAGAAGTATAAATTTCTAAACTCAAAATATAATTTTTTAAATTCCAAATTTTATTTGGAAATTTTTTTTTTTTTTGTTTGGAAGTATAAGTTGTTGCAAGAAAATTTCAGCAAGGAACAACTTTCAACTAACTAGTTTTAAAAATTTGAAATTTAAAATTTAAAATTTCAAAAAAATGAAATTGGAATTTGAATTGTTATATCTCAGAATTAAGATTTTAGATATTAAATTTTGAATTTAGTTTTTGAATTTTATCTGAGAATTTCGTTTTGTTGAAAGCTTGTTGTAGAAGTTGTTACAAGAAACTTCTAGCTAATAAACCCTTAACCATAAAATACCTAAAATTCAAAATTTAAACTCAAAAATTTTAAAAATTGAGTTTCTTAAATTGATATCTCAGATCAAAATCTAAAATTCATATGGAAGACTTTTTTTGAATTTTTCTAAAATTTAATAGGACATCTAAATGGCATGAACTAGAATTGAAGTAAAACTAGTTAACTGAAAGAGCAATATGAGATGACAAACTTTAAACTATGAGATATTCAAAAAAAAATTTAAAAAAAATTTATATATCAGATCCTAATGTTCTAAAGTATAGCAAAAGAATTTTTATGAATTTTTCTGCATTGTAAAAAAAATACTGAAATTCATGGGAAGCTCGGATGTAAAACTAGAACAGAAATCTCTGCAGCTTGACCTAGTAGAACCTAAAGCTCTGATACCAAAAATTGATGGGGGATGAGGGAGATGGATGGAATGCTAGGATGATGATGTGCTTCCAAAGGTTAGCTAACCATTAAGAGCAATGAATTTAAAGCATGAAAATTAATTATAAAGAAGACAATCTCATCCAAGTAGAAGACTAGTTCATCAAAATTAAACACTTGCATGCTAATTACTTTCAAAATAATTTGAAATGGATCTCATGGCTAGGAAACCATCCCTACTAGGTCATGATACCTTCAGATGATCAGATCCAAAGAGCTGAGAAGAGGTTTTCCTACCAGCAATGAAGGCTAAAATATTTGGTGGAAAGGAAGCTCTCAACACACAAGGATTAAGGACTAAAAGGCAAGATGATCACTCTCTACTTTAGGACTTACCTTGGCCTTGATCCATTGCATGGAGACCTTCATCTTGGATGTGGAGACCTGAGAGAACTTGCAAACAAACTTAGGATTAGGCGTGGAAGGAGAATTGAGATTGGAATTGAAACAAGGTAAGAAAAGGGAAGAAAGTAGGCCGGTGGCTTGGGAGCTTGGAACTTGAACTTGGAGCAATCAACAATAGCGTCACACCTTCACTTCTTTACAACGGCAAACCACTCTTCAAACATAAACTCAAGGGCCTCTCACCTTCTCCTCAAACAAGGATTCAAACACTCAAACTAAAGAGAACTCACTCACTCCACACAAGGGAATACAAGGGAACTAGAACAAGAAGAAACATTTCATTCATTAATCCAAAATAGCATGAATACAAATGAGAGCCTTAGGGGCCTATTTATAGGCTCCTAAGCTAGAAAATTTGAGCAAGGAGAGAGAGGAGGGGATAAGGATGGGTTTAGTTGGCTCCAACAACTTTTAGGTAGGTGGTTCTATCTAGAAACAAATTATGGGTAGAAAGTTACAACTTGACATGTGGCATCTACATGGCAATGATGTGGCTTCTATTTGCTGTTGTGGAGCCTTAGGTGGCATGTGATGTGGTATCTCACATGGCAAGTTGGTTGGAGGGGGAGTGGAAGGTGGTTGTATGCTCCTCTCATAATTCTTGATGAGGTGTCCAATCTTTCCCCAAGAATACTTGATAAAATGTCCCATGTGAGAAAAAATGGGCTTCAAAGGGGAGGCACCCTGACTTGCTTGGGCCTTTCTTTCGAGGGTGTCAAGGCTTGCTTGAAGTTGGGCTTTGGCCTTGGTTGAGCCAATTTAAGAAACATGTGGCTTTCTTTCATGAATTGGCTAGTCGGTTTGAGCTTCAAGTGGAGCTGGCTTCATGGGCTAAGTGGGCTTCATTTCAAGGCTCTTATTTTCTTTTTAGTAGACCATATTAGCTGCAAAACCAAAGAGAATTAATAGAAAAATGTTTTCTTGTTGTTGATGTCCCCATCAATCTCGCTCTCTACCTCTACCAATGACCCCTTTAACCTGGTTACTTTGCCTTCTGTAGAAACCAACCTGCCTTACAATAGAGTAGC
Organism: Areca catechu; assembly: GCA_021397845.1. Classification (NCBI taxonomy): domain Eukaryota; kingdom Viridiplantae; phylum Streptophyta; class Magnoliopsida; order Arecales; family Arecaceae; genus Areca; species Areca catechu. Next base: position 73,361,337 of record CM038044.1, on the reverse strand, counting down.
TTCACCTTGCAATTGGGCCACTTCATCTTGTAGCTAGGAGACCTCATCCTTGAGCTCGTTGGCCCGTATCATCTCCATCACTAGCTTTGCCATAGTCATCTCAGCCTGGGTCCTTTAAGTGTTTAGCTTCTTAAAGATAACACTCAACCGTTTTACAGCATCGACCCATTGGCTCTTTATCACTAAGATATGCTAGTGGGATTGCCAGAACTCATTCTCTAGCTATGCCATTTGCTGAAGCTACCCCCATATAGTGAAGTTATTTTACAAAGGCACCACCTGTCAATCCTTCGATGAAATTCTCAAGAAGAACAAGAGTCAAAGTTTAGTGGTCTTCCCACCATCATCACATGAATACACCACTAGGCACGATTTGCAAAAGACTCCTGAAGGTGCTCCTCCTTATACTCAGGATGTATGAGCTCCTCCAATTACTTGCTATAGGTCCCCATGCTAGGAGCCGTTATGTTAGGTGGAGCTAGCTACCTTGCCATCATAATCTTGGGTTGAGCCCCATGGTGACATTGCCCTCCTTCACTAGTGGTCTGGTGACATCCCTCAAGTTCCCTACAGGTGTTTCCATCCTTTGTTGCCCAGTGCAGCAACCTAAGAGAGGGCATAAATTGAATTTCTTAAATATTTAAATTCTAAGCAAGTATGTGCTTAAACTAAGGTTCTTGTGTAACGATGTGATTGTCCTCAATAATGATATACAGCAGAATTGTAAAGCAAATGCAATATAAATCAGAGCAAATAAAGAAGGAAGAGTGAGCAATCACAAACACCAAGATGTATAGTAGTTCGGTGTACTTCAAGCACCTACATCTACTCCCCAAGCTTTTCCTTGGGAATTTTTACTATAATCTATCCAAGATTATAGCTAACTTATTTTCAAAGGCTCATAAGTCAAAACCTTGTTTGTTTTGTCATCTAGGCTCAAAACAACCTTTACAACTTGTTTTTAATCCGGGTTTACAAGTCAAACCCTAGTTGGTTTTATCCTTTAGGCTTACCAACAACCTTTAATACTAGTTTCAATACCTTTGAAACTAGTAATAATAAGTAAGACAAAAAGTTTAGATATAAGCTCAAAAAAGAACTCTCAAAAGAGTAGATATAAATGTCATTGAAGCTCTTCTTGAATGCTTGAGTTGTCTCCTTCTTGGAACCTCTTCAATGTATAATTTTGGCTAATGATTTGAAGGCTCAACAATACAAAAATGAAGGCTTTTTCAAGTGGAATATTCTTTAAAGCTCACTCAAGTCTTTTCTCAAATGATAAACTTTATCTCTTATGATTTACTTTTTCTCTCCTTGACTTCAATGAGTTTGCTGAGTGATAAATAGCCCAAAAACCTTCAAAAAGCTATTGGAGACCGTTAGAGTGAAGAAACTAGCCGTTTAGAGCCGTTTGGAATCAATTTTGAACTTCTAGAAAACTAGCTGTTACATTAAATATTGACACTTGATTTGTTCATGAGTCAATCTGTGAGTCGACACTTAGGTCGACACTTGGGTCGACACCAGGTATTAATTTGAATTTCCAATGTTCTGCTTTACTTCTAGTCTCAGGCTATGAGTCGACCTGTGAGTTGATACTTGGAACTGCGAGTCGACACTTCGATCAGCACCAGGCAAAATGTCCATGGTATGGCATGTTTTGTCCTTTTCTTGTCTCAAGCCATGAGTCAATCTGTGAGTTGATACTTGGGTCGACACTTGAGTCGACACTTCATTGAGGTCCAAAAATCATGTTCTATTCAATTCTATTCTCAGGTCTTGAGTCAATCCGTGAGTCGACACCTGAACTCTATGAGTCGACACTTGGTGTGCTAGCTGAAAGTTTTGAGTGCTAGTCTTTAAGGTGTCAACACTTGCTCCATGAGTCGACACGTTGAGTCGACACCTAAGTCGATGCTTGCTCTATGACATTTCCAAAATGTGTTCCAAACTTTGAAACTTTTAAATTTCATCCAATTGACTTCTAGTTCCTTCTCCAAAATGTCCAAAGTAATTATCTTAAAGTCATTCCAAGATTAGAAAACCTCTCAAACATTGAAATTTATCTTGCTTTGATATCCATAACTTTAACACTCTTGAATGGAAAAATTGAAGTACCTGTGACCTAAAATTCACAACTCCAACTAAAACATTAGTCCAAATATATATTCAATGTTTTGTTAATTATCAAAATCAAGGGCCAAAGCCAACAATCTCCCCCTTTTTGATGATGACAAAACTTTAAGTATATAAGCATATTTTCAAAAGAATTGAACAAGTTCATTGAACATGCTTCACAATTGCCAATATATCAAAGTTCATACAAGAATTTCAAGTGAGAATGCATCAGATTATTAGTTCATACACCAATGTTTCAAGGGTTTCAAGGTTAGATTTTCTTAATTTCTCATTTGCTCCCCCTATCTTGAGTAACTTATGAATTCTTGAAAATTTTGAAATAGTGCTTATATAGTCTTTCTTGCTTTGCTTTTTGTCATCATTAAGCATCAAAAGGGATTTATCCCCCAAAATTAATGCTTTTGTCAAAATAAAACATCAATTAGACAAAAAAGTAGAGTAATAGTGCAACTTTCATAACTAAAAGTTATAACTTTCATAGATAAGAAGTTTCAGTACAACATAGCAAATAATATACATGAACTAAAAATATAATTACAAACTGAAAATACAATAAGAGAACTACATGAAATGTAAACATAACATAACATAACATCACATAACATTTGTGAGGCTACTCCTCATTAGATGGGAACTCTAAAACAATGGGTGCCTTGATCCTAGAGGATGAAGATCTAGGAGTCTTATGCAACATACTCCTAGTCCTAAGGGAAGGTCCAAATCTATGTATGACTCTAATTGTCCTAGTGGCACGAGAAGTAAGGATCTCCATAGGTTCTCATAGGCTGAAATAGTGTCTCTCTAAACATCAGTAGGAGCAGGAACATTTGGAGTCTGATCAAGAACAACTGGAATCTGATCCTCTCTACTGACAATCTGATAACCACCACCTGCACCATCATCACCATCACTATCACTGCCACTGTCTGAACCATCACCATGATCATCACCATCATCACCAGTAGTGCCATCATGTGCATCATCATCACCATCTACTAGTAGAGGAGGTGGTGGAGGAACTGAGGGTCCAACTGGAGGCAATAGTGACCTCAGTAAGTCTCTAATCTTAGTAAATCCGGCCTCCATGGTCTGTCGAATGCCTATGAACTTCTCATCTACATGAGATCTCAACCAATGCAGCTCCAACTATAATCTAGAGTCCTAATAGACAACCCTAAAATCTCCTCCCAAACTCTAGTAATTTGTGCAGTGATCCACTCCTCGAAGGTAGAATCTGTAGCTATGGTGTCTCGAGAAGCTATAGCATGAGCATGTGCAGGTGTAGAGGGCTCTGACCTAGACGCTGTAGTAGACTCAGGTCTGGGGGGACTAATCTATGGTGCACGTCTAGAGGGTCCTGCCTCAGTAGCTCTCAGCTCATCCTCCTTGTCTGGCTCCTGGACTGACTCCCGTCTGACCCACCTGCTGCCAACTCTCCTAAATCCCATCCGATGTAGAGATTTCTTCTCGTAAGTGTCTGTGTGGAGAATCTCTTTGGAGGCCTGATCCTCTAGTGGGATACCAAAAACTCTGAAGATCCAGGTCAGCCCCATACCTTATGGCAGGCACAATCTTCGCTGGGTGGCTGCCTCACCCATCTGGTGAACCATAATCATGGGTAGGTTGATGGCCCTCTACTATCTCAGAGTAACCATCAACACCAACTCCCGCTCAATGATGAAGTCGAATTTGCCAGTCTTTGGAACCAGAATCCGAGCAATAATATGGTGGAGCACTCTCATCTTCAAAGATAACTGGTTCACTGACACAACTGAAACTCCCCTGATGTCCTCACGCTCCAATATGCATCTGAATGCTGCATCTCTGTCACCTACCCAGTTTGCTACCAAACCATGTAGTGGAATCTCGCAAACTCTGCTAAGGGTCTTAGGGGTCACTAGAATTTCAACACCAGTGACTCGAGCAACCCACCTAATGCCATCAGAATCCATGCTCCCACAAAACTCACGCATCAGGTATGGGAACTACCTCTCTCTCATGGTATAGAAGGGTATAAGGCCTGCTGCTCTTAACAAATCTTTAATGATGAACCCCTCTGAATCCCAAAACTGAAGATCAACTCTCCTCCCGCAAGCTATAAATTTCCTTGCAACTCTCTCTACTGCAAGGGACAACTATGGAGGGGGTGCTCTATCTGTCTGCTGATCCTCAAGCTACTCGTGATGTACGGTTGGATCCTAATGGGCCTTAGACCTCCTCTCCTCGGAACTCGGCTCACCACACTTGAAGGTGGACCATTTCTTGCAGAAAACCACTTGCTTATTAGGTGCCATGACCACTAGAACAACTAAGAGTGGACTAGAAAGAGGGATGAACCAAAGGAAGGGAAAACGGGCTGGAGAAGCGAAGAACGGACCGAAACAGACTGAGAATGGCAAAAATCGAAAGGAAAAGAGGGAGAATCAGACCAAAATAGTGGAAGAAGGAAAGATTTTATGCAAAAATAGAAGGTTAGGTTCAGAAGTTTACTATTTATGGGGGATTGGAAGGTTTTGGGGACCACATGGAAGAGGGGAGAACAAAAAAAACAAGGGAGAAAATCATTCGGATGATGCCCTAAAAAAGTAGTCGATCCGTTCAAGAGTCGACACTTGGAAAATTGCTCAAGTGTCGACACTTCGATGAGTCGACACTTGGACAATTTTACAAGTGTCGACACTTGGTCATTTTCAGGAAAAATTCAGAATAAAAATCAATAAATTTTCAAAAAATTAGAGAAGTGTCTAGGAACTATTATAAGATATATTTGAGACAATTTTGAGATAATTGAAAGGATTTCAACAAGAACTTGAAATATTTTAGTCAAAGGGATCAATGATCCCTAACTCTCTTCTGATCATGCAAAACCTATCTTCGCTAAGGGGTTTTGTGAAAATATCAGCTAGTTGTCTATCAGTACACACAAAATCAAGCATTACATCACCATTTTGCACATAATTTCTTATGAAGTGATGTCTTATTTCAATTTGTTTGCTTCGTGAATGTTGAACTAGATTTTTAGTTAAATTAATAGCACATGTATTATCACATCTTATGGGAGTTTTATTTAACTTAATACCAAAATCTTCGAGTTGTTGTTTGATCCATAAGATTTGAGCACAACAACTTTCAGCCGCTATATATTTGGCTTATGCCATAGATAGAGCAACTGAATTTTGTTTCATGCTAAACAATGAAATCAAATTAACTTTAAGAAATTGTCAGGTTCCACTAATACTTTTTCTATCTAATTTACATCCAGTAAAGTCAACATCAGAATAGGCAATTAATTCAATAGATGAATCTCTAGAGTACCATAATCCAACATCAATTGTGCCAGATGATATCTAGGTATGCACTTAACAGCCAATAAATAAGACTCTTTAAGAGCAGACTGATATCTAGCACACATACATATACTGAATATAATATATGGTCTACTTGCAGTTAAATATAACAATAAACCAATGATATCTCTATACAATTTTTGATCAACATTTTTACCCTATTGATCTTTATCAAGTTTGTAGGAAGGGCTCATAGGAGTACCTAATGACTTAGTAGTCTCCATCCCAAACTTCTTTAAGATTTTCATTGTATACATAGCTTGGTTAATGAAGATCCCTTCTTTAGTTTTCTTAATCTGGAGTCCGAGAAAGAAATTTAGCTCTTCCATCATGCTCATCTCAAACTCACCCTGCATAAGCTTAGCAAACTCTTAACAAAGTATTTCATTAGTAGTACCGAAAATGATATCATCAACATAAACTTGTACATACCTGAGAGAGGAGAGCGGATCGAGCGTGTCCTAGATGACCAAGCTATTACTACCCGAGGCAAAGGTTATCAACATTTCTTAGTTTGATGGCAAGGCCAACCTGAGTCCGATGACTCGTGGATTACCCGGGAGGACTTGCAGCGCCTCGATCCCGACCTTCTGGAGGAGTACCTGAGCCAACTCAACTCTTACTCGATAGGGTCGAGTTCCTCCCACCCCGGGAGAACTGGTGTGGGCACCAGAATCTGATAGAGGCTCCTCAGCCCTTTGTGGATGTCCAATTAGGGTTCCATTTTTTTGGGTCTTGTAATAAGGCTTCAAGCCTAGCCTCAAACTTGTAATTTTTTTTTGCTTTGAATTAAGTCTCATATCTAGTCTGTACTTTGACCAATTAGATCAAATTATGTCCTTTACTAAGTCCAGTCATAAATTGAGTCCAGTCTGAGTCTGTTGGAAGTATGGGCCCAAGCTAGATTGGTCTTATAACCAAGTCACTTTTGGGCCAAGACATGATGGATGCCAAATCAACCCTGGGATGCCACATCATCATCCTATGTGGTGCCACTTCACTTGGCCATGTGGGCAACACAAAATCTGAATTTTGGAGGCTTAAAGGAAGACAACATCACTTGACACTAGCCATCTTTCCCTCCCCCTATCAAGTTCTTTTCCAAGTAAGGGTGGTTGGCCAAAGGGAAGGTCAAAGGGGAGTTGAAGTGGGGAATTCAAATCCCTTGCTTCAAGCCCTCCAATCAAGTCTTCTTCCCAAATTATTTGAACCTCTTTGGAAGGAAGGGACAAGATCCATGGGCGCCTCCACTTCCCACTCCCCATGTCATGCTTTGTACCAAAAAGGGATGCACAACCAAGGAAGGAAGAAGAACACATGCCTTGCTCCAAGCCTCACTTCATGTTTTCTTCCAAAACAAAGGAGCTACTTTCCAAGTTCAAGATGCCAAGATCTCTCCTCCAAGCCTTGCATCATGCCACGCCCAATCAAGTCCAGCTCTTGGTCGGCCAAGGAGAGAAGAAAGTCAAAATTTTTGGGCGCCCATCCAAGAAATCTTGTAATTTTTCATTTGAATTTCAAATGGGGTCCTAAGGTGCCTATTTAAATGACCTAACCCCTCCTTTGTAAAGCTAATGTTGATGAATGTAAAAACCAAATTTCTTGAGTCTAATTTCTCTTTAGTTGCCTTCGTTCACTAGGAACGTTGATCTCCATGAGGGAGCGCCTTCACCTTCAAGCGTCGAGAGGTGTGAGGCCTCAAATTACCATCACTTCCGTAACTCCATCATCTGACTCTGAATCAAGAAGAACTCCACCGTCACTACAACAACTCTTTTCCTTTCTTCGATTGCTTTCTTCTGATTGAAACCTCACCCTTCATTGAATGCTTGCAGGTCCTCTAGGTGACACGAGTACGGAGATGGTTGCCCTTGCCATCGAGATCTTCGGACAGCCAGCCGGCACCTCCGCAGGGTTGACGGCTCGATCATCCAGGCCGCATCCGCTAGAGTGAGGGATCTCGGCATCGGGCACTTCAGATCTTTAAGGTTTGTCCCCTAACTCCTAAGTAGGTATTGATTCGAGAGCTAAGTCCTATGGGATTTCTCAATCCCGGGATCCTCTCTTTATCATTGCTTAGGGACTACTTGCTTGCTTGATACTTCTTATTATTATAGAATGCTAGATCAACTCTTACTTATTTTCGGGAATCCAAAGAAAATCATTAAAATCTAAAAATCACAAAACCAACAAATCACTTGCATCATTCTTCATCCTTGCATCTAGTTAGTCCCCCATCACAAGTCCTTTCCTAGCTAGGTTAAAATTACAAAGTTTAAAAGGATTAGAAATCCCAACTAGGTTAGGAATAAACTTGGTATTCTTCTTCTCTTCAACTTGGACTTGGTCAAACCTCTTTGGACGTGGTCAACACTTCAAGGATGCCTAGGAGGGCATGTTGGGCCTCTAGGAGTAGCAAGGGGTCGGCCCAAAGGGGCTTGGGTGCATGGGTTTGGGCCTTTGGAAGTTAGGGTGGCCTAGTAGCCTGGTAGCAAGAATATTCCTTTGAATCTTGCTTCTTAAGGGCTTGGGCTTGGCACCTGGGCTCGATTTCTTTGGGCTGGGATGCAGGTGGACCTCTGGAATCATGGATTCCCTAGTCTAAGAATAAGCTATGGCATCCAGGGAGGAATCTGGGCATCTAGAGGACATTTGGAAAGAATCAGGATTTCTGGAAGCATCTTGAATCCTAGGTTGTCACACAAAATCCAATGGGCTAATGTAGCATCCTCTGACTCTTGGATGTGGCCTAGTGGAACTCTAAAATTGGGTGACCTCCTCTCTTGTATAAAATCGGGCTCATACTGGATTCATAATTGATGTACATGACTCAAAATACTGACTAGGTTGAGGGTTGAGACAAATCAACTAATCTTAACTTGTTACAGGACTCAATTCTAGTTGATTACAAAATTTGACACATGGCTAGGTAAACCAAATAGGGCCCAATAATCTGTCTGATCCTGGTGCCTCCAACAATTCTCCCGGGATGGGAGGAACTCATCCCTGTCAAGTGTGGGATAACTTGGCTCTCATAGTGCTCGAGTAGGTTTGGGTTGAGGTGCTGCAGATCCTCACTGGTGATCCACGAGTCCTCAAATTCTGGCCAACCTTGCCACTGGAACAAATATCTTTGATAGCCATGATTTTGGGTTCATATGGCTTGATCATCTAGGATTCTCTCAATCTTTTCCTCACTATTTGGCCAATTGTATGTGGTCACTCTAGAATGGGTTCTCTCTTAAAGGGAGGGATAGGCTCAAGGTGCTTGCTAGGTATCGTTGCTGGCTCCCTAGACTCTATAAGATCTGAGATGATGAAGGTGGAGCTAATACCTAAATCAGGTAGTATCTCATGCACATAGGCATTGGGTCTATAGATATTCATTATCTGGGATGGGCCAGCTTCGCGAGTAAAAAATTCTTTTCAATTACAAAATTCCTTGCAAAATTCTCTCTTTTGGGAATTAGCCAAGTTGTTAGTTAGTTCATTAGTTATGTTAAGCTTTTGACTAATTTCTATATGCTTATGCTGTGCAGAGGGTAGTGCAGGTGCAGACAGATGATTCAAGGTTGAGGATTTATTTGACTCAACTAATACCTATTAGACTCGACAAAACTTTCCTATAGAAGAAAACTTTGTTGGACTTTCTAGGGTCTAAACTAACACACTATAGACACTCTAGGTTTGACCCTAGCATGGCATGCACATGAAAATTTACTATGTATGCCTACTAAGTGCCAAAGGGTATGCAAGAAGTAAGATGCAAACCTAACATGTACAATGTATGAATGCAGTATGCTTACTTCTATAAAATGCAAATGAATGGTTAAAAAAACATAAGAAAATTTATGAAAAGGTAGAAAATATGAGTTGGATTTAGAGTTAGTCTGATTGAAAAAGGGTTCGGGGTTAATCAGGTAGACTGAGAGACAAGAAGGTGTTTCAGGGATGAGTCCTATACTAATGAGATTTAACTTATGGGTTTGAGGCATATCTAAAGGGTCTACATAATGGAAGAAATGATTGTCGATTTTAGGGAAGAGATCAATTGGAGTCAATATAATGATTTCATCCTGAGGGTACTGATTTAAAGAGATCAAGTCCTTAATAAATTCTTCTGGCTCTTGAATCAAAGGACTAGGCTCTACAATTGGATCCTCTTCTAAAGTCTCCTCTAATTGCTCTTCCATTGTAGCTGGAGTGTGATCTGGGTTATCTAATTCTAGGTCGGTTACTAAATGGGTATGGTCAACTAATATTGGGTGGTCTTCTACCTGGGTATCTATTGATTCAACTAGCTCTGGATTGGTTTCTACCTGGGTTTCTATTGGATCAACTAACATTGGATTAGTTTCTACCTAGTCTAACCTATTGGTTACTTGGTTGTTGGTTTGGGTGGTGGATTGGGTAAACTGGGTTTGGAATTGGATATTTTTTTGGGCCCACTGTTCAATTAGGGCCTTAAGGGTTTCTAGATTGGACTTCATGGTTGAACTGGGTTGGACTTCAGACTCAACTAATTCTGGGTTGGTTTTATTAGGGTTTGATTATAGTCAACTACTTTTGGGTCTTTTATAGGTGTTTCTTCCTCTAGATTTATAATAGACTCATCATCTTCATACTCCTCCACTAAACTTGGGTCAGCCTCATATATTTCTTCTTCTATGTCATCTTGGTGAACCAATGGGGTGCTAAGAGGGGTTTGGCTAATGGAAAATTGGCTAGGGTCTGGGGTAACAGGGGTTGGTAAACTAAGGGTTATGGGTTCAAAGGTTATAGGTTTAAAGGTTATGGGTTCAAAGGTTATGGGTTCAAATCTAGGGACTATGGGTTCTAGGGGTTTAGCTCTATGGGTCTTGCCTAGGGTTCCTCTTTGGTTGAATCTATGGTTCATTTGGTCTAGCTTAGTATCGGATTGGTCAAACCTATGGTCTATTTGGGCTAACTAATTTTGGGTCTGGGCTAACTGATTTTAGGTTTGGGTGTTGGATTGGTTTATTTTGGTAAGCTGGGCTTGGGTTTGAGCATTCATTTGGGCAAGTTGAGCTAGGATGGTCTCCAAAGTGGGTTCCATGGTTGGACTGGTCTAAGGTTTGTACTTTTGATATTGGGTTCCTAATCTAGTGGTAATGCAACAAATCAATCAATCAAAATGAAATGATGCAACCAAGCATGCAAAAGAGAAAGAAAAGGCTAGTATAATCTAGGGTTTCCTAGACCTAGAGCTAGAAACTAGGTGGGTCAACTCAACTTACACCTAACTAAGTAGCTAATCCTTCAACTAGCAGGTACATGGTGGGAGTGTGGAAGGCCCCCCTGCTTTCGCAGGGACCCAATTAAAAACCACATCACCACTTAGGTCGTTTGACTCTTGACCCCCAGCCTTAGACACCAGCTTTCAATAATAGCTAAAAGGTTAAATGCACTAGTTGGCCCACATAGCTCAGACCCGACCTATTGATGTCTCCTAGCCCACTAGGGCAAATTAGGTCTAATTGATTTTAATTAGGCTTGGATTAGTATGATGATGGTGGTTTTGGGCCCAAGACAAGTGATGAAATCCTACCCTAATCAGAGATTTTGAGTTGCCCTTAAGATTAGGTTAAAATGATGGCAATCAATGGCCCTAATGCAAGCTAAAACAATCAGAAAATAAAATATTTTTTAATGATTTATGATGTGTCAAGTTAGGTTTAAGTTAACTGGGGTTACCAAACAAAGTTTGGCTTGGGATTGGGGGTTTGGTAGTTGATTAGGTTTGGTTGAGTCAAGATGCAGAATGTCATAGAAATCAATGACTTAGGGTTTCAATTATTATAGAGTTTGACATAGATCCTGATGCATAAAAACTTTTAAAAAAATTTGGAACAAAGGATGGACGATAATGATAATGTCTACCAAATTTTATTCTAGAAAAAAATCAGATGATAATGCAAGTTAGGGTTTTTTAGACTGCTGCAGAAATTATCAGGATTCTGTTAGGGTTCCTATTATGCCAAATTTTAGAGATTTAGGGTTTCACTAAAAATAATTAAAAATTTTGATAATTACTAGGACAGAACAAAGGACATGCAGTAAAAGTTTCACAAAACAAAAAAAATGTTTATGATGCCAAAATCAAATGAAACCTAGACACCTAATGTATTGGACAAAATGTAGAATTAGGGTTTGTGAATTCAAAGCAAATAAAAAACTATCCTAAACCTGCTCTGATACCAAACTAATATAGAACAACTCTAAGACTAATAAACATGCATAAAAAATAGTAGAATAATTTTTTTGTGATTTTTATAGTTTTATTTGCAGGCTAGATTCCTAAAATAAAGTAAAAACTAGCTGAAAGACTAGCAGTGCAAAGAATCATCGGGTCGCAGGCATACTCATGCAAACCAATAAAATATCCAGGACCTGAGAGTTTAGAAATTCCCAGTTTAAGATAGCTTATCTTCATCAAAATTAGATAATAAGAGAAGGAAAGGTTTCATACCAGTTAGAGATTGAAATTCAAAAGCAGCAGGGTTCACACGCACTCTGATCGGAGCCAAGAAGAAGAAGCCTTGTTTCCCTTGAATCTGATAGCGAATTTGGGCGATCTGGGCAGCAAAGAAGGCCTCCTCAAAGGAGGGGAAACACCTCAAGGATCTTACAAGCATCAGGGTTAATCAAAATAGTAATTAAAAATAAGAAAAGGAAATATAGGTTGAAAGGAATCAAGATTAGAGTTAGAAGATGGTTGTTTGAAGCTTGTTGAAGATCTCCTTGCTTGGCAGCCTAGGGCACTCATTCCTGGATGTGTGAAGGCTTGGATGGCAGTGAGTTAGGGTGTTGAAGGAATCTAGGGCAGCAAGGAATTCATCCAAGCACAAAAACACAAATCAAAGAACTAAAACAAAACACCGAAATAAGGTAATAACTCAAAATTTCAGTAAATTGTATTCATAAGAAAGAGATGCCTACAAGAGGGGGAGGGGTGGGGTATTTATAAAGTTTCCATGCCCTCACTAACCATGGTTACACTTGGATTACAAGTCCTTTACCCAATTGGAATACAAGTCCTTTCCTAGCTAGGTTAGAATTACAACTTTAAAAGGATTAGAAATCCTAACTAGGTTAGGAATAAACTTGGTCTTCTCCTTCTTCTCTTCAACTTGGACTTGGTAAAACCTCTTTGGACATGGTCAACACTTCAAGGATGCCTAGGGGGGCATGTTGGACCTCTAGGAGCAGCAAGGGGCTGGCCCGAAGGGGCTTGGGTGCATGGGTTTGGGCCTCTGGAAGCTGGGGTGGCCTGGTAGCAAGAATATTCCCTGGAATCTTGCTTCTTAAGGGCTTGGGCTTGGCATCTGGGCTTGATTTCTTTGGGCTGGGATGCAGGTGGACCTCTGAAATCATGGATTCCCTAGTCTAGGAATAAGCTATGGCATCTAGGGAGGAATCTGGGCATCTAGAGGACATTTGGAAAGAATCAGGATTTCTGGAAGCATCTTGGATCCTAGGTTGTCACACAAAATCCAATGGGCTGATGTAGTGGCCTCTAACTCTTGGATGTGGCCTGGTGGAACTCTAAAATAGGGTGACCTCCTCTCTTGTATAAAATCGGGCTCATACTGGACTCATAGTTGATGTACATGACTCAAAATACTGGCTAGGTTGAGGGTTGAGACAAATCAACTAACCTTAACTTATTACAAGACTCAATTCTTGTTGATTGCAAAATTTGACACATGGCTAGGTAAACCAAATAGGGCCCAGTAATCTGTATCTAATCCTGGTGCCCCCACCAAAATGTACCCTTTTTATGAGGGGAGGGGGAGATGGGGAGGAAAATATAAATAACGATGCTGTGGTCGTCGAGATGACGATCGCAAAGCATTCTGTAAAATGCATCATGGTTGATAGTGGAAGCTCCACAGATGTACTTTTTTATGATGCCTTCTCCAGAATTAACCTATCCTCCATCCAACTCAGACCTGTGCACACACCCCTTATCGGTTTCATAGAGAATTCTGTGATGGTAGAAGGAGAGATCACTCTCCCAATCATCGCCGGGGCTCCACCTCGGCAGGCCACAGTTATGATGACCTTCACAGCGGTTTGGCTTCCTTCGGCCTACAACGTGATCCTTGGCCTGAAAGTAAACTATGCAGGTGGTTTGACAAGATCCTACACTACACATGCAAACATCTGCGGGAGCAGATTGAATTTTAAAAATATTTTAAAATTCGCGCAGCGGGAATCTGCGCCGCCAGGAACTAATCTAAATCTAGTTGCATTTAGGCATGTATAATCATATAAAATATTTATAAAATATTAAACAATTTAATCTATCCATGCATGATTAAAACATAATTTTCCATACCTTTTATTTTGCCTGGAATAACTCTGGAATAAACCTGGAATAGACTGGAATAACTGGAATAAAGTTATTCCAGTCGTCTTCCTCCTTGGAACTCTGTTTTTGGCTTGCAAAACCTCGTCGAAACACCTCCTTCCGGACCTCTGTTTGCTCCCAAATTTGAGCTGCAGCAACTTGGACAAGTCTTCTTCGATTTACCAATGATTACTGCAACCAAATGTAAGCCAAAATATTAGAATAAATCACCAAAGTCTGCTGCCAGATCTTTGTAGCAGAACTGGGCAGCAGACTTTGGTCTTCGTTTCATAGCAGCTGGAGTAATCCCAGTCTGCATGGTTTACTCCTAGGAGTAGAAGGATACTCCCTCTAGAGGGGAGACACGCCTGGGGCTCTCGGATCCGCCTCCACGCACGGTGCTACCCACTGGAAGAGGGCTTCATGGTCACAAGATTTCTGCAGCTGTAGTGCAGAATTTGAGCTTGTAACAATGGGATTTTCTCTCCCTCTAAAGCTCCTAAACCCAGCCCAAAACTCTCTCATTAAGCCTCTCAAAGAAGAGGATAGAACAAACCACAAAGACCCCTCTCCAATATTCTCACAGTGAAAAGTTTTTCTCTCAAAAAATAGGGAATGCTGTTGGTTTATAAAGGCTGCTGGGAGAAGGTGGAGTGACGAGAGGCCAAGAGATGGGAACAGCAGCTGTTAATCCAATTAATCAGCCTTAAACATGGGATTAAGGTCCTCAAAACAAGCGGGTGGGAGCTCGGGAGTTTCGGTCATTTGGCCTTTTCGACGTTTGGAAATTTTCTCCCAGCCGTTTGGCCTTCCAGCAAAACAAATGACTATGTAAACGGTCACGCTGAGAAGAACCATGGAACCAAAACCGGTCCACCGGTTCAAGGAGTAAAACATTGGTTCAAATAACCGGTCCAAGCAAAAAATTGGTTCAAACCCAATTTTAAACCACTTGGATCAATCCCATTAAACCAAACGGTTCAATCCAATTGAACCTGGTTCAAGGAATAAAATTGGTTCATAACCAATTGGTGGCCGAAACAAACTCCGAATCAGTTTAAAACTGATTCAGAAAAATCCTGGTGCAGTGCTGGTCAGCCCGGAACAATTTTCGGTTGACACATACAAGGGCAAGACGAGGAAAAGAGTGCTCAAAAATACTGTGACCATAAAACCGAGACGATTCTCAATCGTAATCGGTATCTGGATCAGAGAGTTATCCTCTGTGGCATGTGACCACATAGGTTCGAACCTAAATGGTAGCACTAGAACAATTTTAGTACCAGCACAAGAAACCATCTAGCAATCGATCCCGGTGTCCGGATAGGTCGAAGATGCGGGAGCAAACTGTAGAACCTCTGGCATATGGTTACCGTATAATTCATCCCTTTGACCTCTAATGCTCAGGACGACTGAGATTGGTCTGCCAACCCAAATAGAGTCAGTCGACTACGTGTCTCAACCTCGCAAGCCCAGTGACTCTTCACTAGGACTACCCCGGTCGAGGATTTGCTAAATTGAGATATTACGAGACATTCAATCCAAACTGTTTGGACAGGTCAATTCTATCTTGGTCCATTACTGCTCCACAAGTACTTGCCTGTACCCAGAAACCTTCCATCACCGGATTAAAAATCTGGGTAGTCCGGCACCAAAGCACAGGGAGTTGCTTGCAAGCTACCGTGATGACCTCAGGTCAGAGGGACACATATACCCATATCCAATCATGAGTATCCCTTTGGTAGAAAGGGGCTGCATGGAGTCACATTCAATAAGATATCACATATCCCACTTGCAGATCACATCAATGTCACCACACTCATTTGGTAAAGAGGACAACCAAACGATGTGAACTACAACAACCTATACTTGATATTTTGCCATCCAGTACAATATATCCTTTGGTTGTGAACAGGGTTTAAGGACCACTCGATACATCCTCTCTGTATCGAAGTCAGTGTAGTCCTAAGGATTTCATCATATTGAAAGAGTTCATTTCAGAAAAATTAAGTATGTGATGAGTTACCAAAAATATTATTTTATTAATTCATAAAATGAGCACAATACTAAGCACAACCGCCTACAACCCAGGCGATTAGCTTTGGGACACAATTCCCAACAACTCCCACTTGTACTAAAGCCAATCAGAAGAGTATCTAATACCCATTTCCCATTAACAATAGTCGAACTCTTTTATTCCGAGGGCTTTAGTGAAGGGGTCGGCCAGATTTTCTTTTCCATCGATCTTCAGAAGATTGATGTCACCTCGTTCCACGATCTCTCGTACGAGGTGGTAGCACCGCAGAATGTGTTTGGTGTGGTGATGAGCTTTAGGATCCTTAGCTTGAGCAATGGCTCCAGTGCTGTCACAGTACACCGGAACAGGTCCATCTAGGGAAGGTGCCACCCCTAGCTCTCCAAGGAACTTTCGCATCCACATAGCTTCCTTTGCCGCATCTGATGCTGCAATGTATTCTGCTTCGTATATTGAGTCTGCAATAATTGCCTGCTTAGAACTTTTCTAGCAGATCGCTCCTCCATTCCGGGTAAATACAAACCTTGACACACTCTTGCTATCATCTCTATCCGACTGGAAACTGGAGTCAGAGTACCCCACAAGTTTCAAGTAAGGTTCTCCATAAATCAGCCATTGATCTTTAGTATTTCTTAAATACTTAAGGATGGACTTAACCACCTTCCAATGCGTCTCACCTGAGTCAGACTGGTATCTGCTCACTACTACTAGTGAGTATGCCATGTCTGGTCTAGTACAAGTCATAGCATACATGATAGAGCCTACTGCAGAAGCATAAGGTACTCTACTCATGTGCTCTCTTTCCTCAGGAGTTGTCGCACAATCTGATGCGGCAAGCATATGATTAATGTTTTGAATATGGTTTGTAGAGCAATGAAACCTAATTACACTAGCATTGTACTCATCATAATAAGACTTATGGATTATAAGAAATTGGACTTTTACTTGATTAGATACAATCCTAAACTAAGAAGGAAGAAGATCTAGACAATAGGGGCTAATGATTGTGGACTTACCTTGATGAGCTTTCCAACCTTCTTTTGATTCATACCTTGAAACTATCAATGCTCAGAACTGAAGAATCTGGATAACAGAGATCAGAACCCTGGACTTGGGGCTTCAGCTTGTTTGTTCTTTGTTAAGGTGAACCCAGCCCACAACTCAAAGACTTCGAAGGACCCTGCAATGAAGATCAAAGTTAAGGAACATATAGAAGGGATGGGAGAGTTTATGAACTAAGAACAGAATTTTGAGAAGATCTGGCCAACTCCAATGCCTTCGCTTGAGCTTGGAAGATGCTTTGCTAGGGAAAAAGAATGGCTTTGGCATGGAGGAAGAGGATGGGAAACTTTCACATAAGAAAAAAATACAAGACAACTTCTACTTCCAAAATTTCAACTTCAATTTTCATTCATTCCCAAAATCAATCTCTTTTACAATGGGTGTCCAAGGTTTTTAATAGCCTCACAAAGCTAGCTTTTGAAATTTAAAAACTCCCCAAATCAAGGAGGATTACAAGGGGGGTTGGAGGATTTGGTGGAGAGTTTGGAGGGATGTGGGGGGGGGGGGGGGTTGGAGGATTTGGTGGTGGACTTGGAGGGATGTGGCCAACCTCCTTGAATTTGAATATCCCTTGTTGGCACCCAAAGGGTGATGAGATGGCTGGTGAAGTGGCACCTGATGACGTGGCATGGTGAGGTGGCCTTCTACTTGGATAAGAATGACATGTGGCGCCCAGTGGTCCTAGTTGATGGTCCTTTTCTCTTGCTTGGTTGATGTGTCTTCTCTTCTTCATGTGGTCAAATTTTGGGGTCCAGAATTTGAGTCTTATTGCTGGCTTTCATGGCTTTAAGACTTGATTAGACTTAACTCAACTGAATTAGACTTAACTCAACTGAACTGACTTGATTGACCTAGACTTTAAAACTTGAAATGGACTTACAGGAAATGAAATTTTAAAAGTAATTACAGGACTCAATAAACACTCTTGATTTGAAACTCAAAATTAATTACAAGACTCTTGAAAAGGAAATGACTCTTGAAAATAAAATATTTTTGAACTAAAGGATACAAGGTAACCTAATTATATTCGATCCAAATTGGGATAAGGCTAACCTTGTTGGAGTGAAGTTTCTTTCGGCTTCTGGTGTCCACACCAATTCTCCTAGGGTGGGCAGAACTCGACTCAGTCGAGTATGGTTCAGTTTTGCCCTGGTAATGCTCGAACAAGTCTGGGTTAAGTCTTTGCAGGTCCTTTCGAGTAATCCAAGAGTTGTCAGACTCAGGTCGACCTTGCCATTGAACCAGGTATCGCTGATAGTCCTTATTCCTGGTAGTAATGATCTTGTCATCCATGATTCTCTCAATCCTCTCTCTCTGCTCAGGTAAGGTTGGTGGTGGACACTCGGAAATATGTTCACTCTCAATGAAAGTTTCTGGCTCAAAAGGCTCACTAGGTATTAGTAGTGGTTCTTTGTATTCTACTAGGTCTGAAACATTGAAGGTTGTACTAATACCCATATCAGGTGGAAGTTCCAAAACATATGCATTAGGCCCTATTTTCTTTAAGATCTTAAAAGGTCCCGCTCCGCGGGCATGCAGCTTCTTTATGGTTCCAGGGGGAAACCGTTCAGGGTTGAGCCTAATCATTTCATAATCCCCTTTACAGAATTCTTTAGCCCTCTTATGTGAGTCAGCTAAGTGTTTGTAAGTTTCATTGCTCAGGTTGATCTTATTACTGATTTCTTTATGTAGATTTGTGACATGCTGTGCAAAAGACTCAGCAGACTCAGAGACTCGTGTGTGAATAGGTAGTGGGATTAGATCTAAAGGCTTCCTAGGCTTGCAACCATGGACTATCTCAAAGGGACTTTTGCCCATAGATCGATTGACCGAATTGTTGTAAGCGAACTCAGCACGTGGCAATAACAAATCCTAGTTTCCTAGACTTTCTCCCACTAGGCATCTCAGCAAGTTCCCTAGACTTCTATTTACAACCTCGGTTTGTCCATCAGTCTGGGGATGGTAGGCAGTGGAGAATTTTAGTCTGGTCCTAATATGTGCCAAAGGGTTTTCCAGAAGTAACTTGTGAAGCGGACATCCCTATCAGAAACAATGGTTTTTGGTAACCCGTGAAGTCTGACTACTTGATCAAGAAAGAGTTTGGCTATCCTAGAGGCATCGGAAGTTTGGGAGCAAGGTATGAAATGGGCCATTTTTGAAAACCGGTCGACCACCACAAAGATTGAATCATGTTTTCGAATGATCTTGGGTAATCCTAGAACAAAGTCCATGCTTAGATCCTGCCATGGATACTCAGGTACAGGTAATGGAGTGTATAGCCCAGTATTCTTCTTTTGTTGCTTTGCAACAGCACATGTCCTACATCGGGCTACAAGGTTTGCTACTTGTTTCTTAAGACCTGGCCAGTAAAATTGTTCCTCAACAGCCAAGATAGTCTTGTTTCGTCCGAAGTGGCCAGCCAAATCTCCCGCATGTATCTCCCAAACTAAAAAATCTCTTAAGGAGGTTCTTGGGATGCAAAGCCTATTCTCTCTAAAAAGATAACCATCTAGAAGGGTATAGTCACTATGATCACTAGATGGTCCTTGACGCAAAACCTGATAAATTTCACCAAAATCTGGGCAGGTTTCGTACTGCTCCTTAAGTCTTTCAAAACCTATGACTTCAGTACTGACTGAGGTTAAAAGTAACATTCTACGACTTAGGGCATCAGCTACCTTATTATCGGTTCCTGATTGATGCTTTAGGACAAACATATAGGATTGGATGTACTCTACCCATTTGGCATGCCTAGGGTTTAGTTTCTTTTGGGAACTCAAAAACCTAAGGGCTTCATGGTCTGAAAATAAAACAAATTCTTGCGGTAGGAGATAATGCCTCCAATACCTTAATGCTTGCACTACCGCATAAAGCTCCCGATCATATGTGGAGTATTTCTTCCTGGCTTCATTCAATTTCTCACTAAAGAATGCTACGAGATGGTTCTCTTGACTCAGAACTCCACCAATACCTACTCCCGAAGCATCGCATGCTACTTCAAAGACCTTAGAAAAATCGGGTAGTCTTAAGACTGGTGCTTGGGTCATCTTATCTTTGATGTGAAGGAAGGCCTTATCAGCTGACTTCGTCCATTCAAAGTGGCCTTTCCTAATACAATCCGTGATAGGAGCAACTATGGTGCTAAACCCTCTAATAAATCTTCGATAAAACGTAGCGAGGCCATGAAAACTTCTTACTTCATGAATATTATTGGGTGTTGGCCACTCTACAATTGCCTTAACCTTCTCAGGATCAGCGGATACTCCTTCAGGGGTCACAACAAATCCTAGGAAGATAACTCTAGTAGTCATGAAAGCACATTTCTTTAGATTGGCATAGAGGTTATCTTTCCTAAGTGCTAAACATACCTGCCTTAGATGTTGTTGATGATCTTCTCTAGTCCTACTATAGATAAGTATGTCATCAAAGTAAACGACAACAAATTTTCTAATAAAGGCTCGTAGGACTTGGTTCATGATTCGCATAAAAGTGCTAGGGGCGTTTGATAACCCAAAAGGCATGACTACCCATTCAAATAACCCGTCCTTAGTTTTAAAGGCAGTCTTCCATTCATCCCCTGGTCTGATCCTAACTTGGTGATAGCCACTCTTCAGGTCAATCTTAGAAAATATAGTTTCACCGGCCATCATATCTAACATATCATCCAAGCGGGGGATGGGAAACCTATACTTCACCGTGATTTTATTTATGGCACGACTATCAACACATTCTCCATGTGCCATCTTTCTTAGGGGTAAGTAAGGTTGGGACTAAGCATGGACTCAAACTCTCCCTAATGAATCCTTTCTTTAGGAGTTCTCCTACTTGACGTTGTAATTCTTGGTGCTCGGTAGGGTTCATTCTATAATGGGGAAGGTTCGGTAGGGTTGCTCCGGGGACTAAGTCTATCGCATGTTGTATATCCCTAAGAGGTGGGAGTTGGTCGGGCAAGTCATCGGGGAACACGTCTTTGAACTCCTCTAGCACTTGACTGACTTCTTGAGGTTGTTCTTTTGAAAGAGGTTCTTGATGATCCTTAATGGTTAAAATCCAAACAGGTGACCCATTGCTAATTTCTTTCTCCATTTCTCTAGCAGTGATCACGTTCATCCCCTTTTTCTTATCACTCAATTGGCTTGATCCTCTCTTAATGGGGTTCTTAGGTGGAGAAGAATGGATTACAATCTTCTTTCCATTATGAGTAAACGAGCATGAATTAGAACGACCATAGAGTGTTACGTCAAGATCGTACAACCATGGTCGGCCTAAAATTATGCTACTTACTCCCATTGGAAGTACATCACACCATACTTTCTCCAGGTAAGATTGGAACTGAATGGTTACTAGGCACCTAGACTTAATGGAAATCGTGGTTGAGTCTATCCAGGATACCTTATAGGGATTAGGATGGGGTATGGTGGGCAATCCTAGGTTTTTAACTGTGTTGGTGGATATGGCATTGACACAGCTACCGCTATCTAAAATGACTTTGCATACTTTCTCACCTATCTTAATGAATGTCTGTAGGATGCTAGTCCTACGCCAATCTTCTTCGATTTTAGCTTGGGTGAGAATACACCTAACCACTCCTAACAGATCTTGATCTACCAGGACTTCCTCATCCTCATACTCTTCAGCCAAGTTCTCATCTGCCTGGTATACTTCCTCCTCAAATTCACCTTGGGATTCTACGGCTTCCTCTTCTACTTCCCCTATGTGTAGGGCTCTATTAGGACAGTTGCTAGAATAGTGACCCACTTTGTTACACTTCAAACATGCATTTGGAGTTCTTTGGGTCTCAGGTGTTTTCCCCTTGTCATCTCTTCGGGTCACAGGCACATTAGGATTGAGTTGGTTGAATCTAGGCTGATTGGATCCTGACTGCTGATAAGGTGCACTAGTCCTAGGGGCTTCGGGCCTACGATAGACTGGACCTCTATGGAATCTCTCAGCATCCCTAGCTATCTGATAGGCTAATTCTAGGTCATGTACCTCTCGCATGAACAATTCTCTTTGAATTTTTCCCTCAGTCTGGCTCTAAATCTAGACAAGGTCACCGACTCAGATTCATCAACATTACACCTCATAACGAATTCGTCAAACTTCTCTATGTACTCTGCGACACTCCTATTTCCTTGAGTAAGTCTTTGCCATTGATCTAGGAGTCTTTGGTGGTAGGACATAGGAAGGTATTTCTCCCTAAGCCTAAGTTTCATAGCTCGCCAGGTCACTATGGGCACATCACCTCTCTGTCTAGTGAGTCTCTCAACGTTTCCCCAATATAACCTAGCTTGGCGCACAAGTTTAAGCTTTGCAAACTTACACTTGCGCTCTTCACTCATCTCAAACCAGTGAAAATACTGGTCCATCTCACCTTCCCAATCAATGTAGATCTTTGGATCTAAAATTCCATCAAAGGTGGGAGCTTCCAGCCTAATGTTCTTCATGGTTCGGTCATCTTGATCAAAGTGAATTGGGGTGGGTCTCCTGACATTGGGTTCATAGTTAGGCTCATGATGGAATCTCCTTGGGTTGGGCTCGATGGTTTGACCAGGGTGGGGTCCTCTAGGAATTGGATCATAAAACTGATCTTGGGGAGCTCTCCTAGGGTTTGTTTCGTAGAGAGGGTTTTGATATGGAATCCTTCTATGGTTCAATGGGGTCTCGAGTTCAGGTGCAAGACTAGGCTCAGGCTCAGTTTGGGCTTCATGATTGCTTTCAGGGGTTCTAGCCTCTAACTGATCCAACCTAGTAGTGATGTGGGCTAACTGCTCATTCATGTCTTGGTTGGTTTGTGCCACATTCTGAGTTGTTTGGGCCAATTGCTCAGTTAAACTCTTAGTCAGTTGGGCCACTTGATCATTTAGGCCTTTGATCAAATTCCCTAAGTTTTGGTCCATGGCTACACTTGACTGGGCTTGGATTGGTGAATACGGTGTCCCTACTCTAGCTGTCATGCAGGCAAATGGACTCAACTTCGAGCTAAGGTTTCCTAGACCTAGAGCACAAATTAGAAGTCTAATTAAGTGAACCAACTAGCTAGTAGTACTTATAGGACTTAGCCAGGTAGGTGGAGGGGAGTGAAGGTCCCTGATTGCCAACCTTAGACACCAATCTGAGATTGGCCAGGTAGGCGGACCAAATCACAAGCCCTGATGCACCAATCCTAGACACCAAGCCAGTAAGCACACACCAATTAGCTGACACAGTTAACTTGACCCTAGCCTGAACCCAACTTGTTGGTGTCCCTAACCCACTAGGGCAATTAACGTTCTACTCAATTTTAATTAATGGGCTAGGATCGATATGCTGGTTGGTGATTTTTGGGCTAGGGACAGGTGATGAAACCCTGACCCTATGTCAAATTGATGCACTTAATTTGATTTCCCATAAGATGAATGAAATGCAAAGGTGCTGCAGAAGTGTGTTGCAGTATGAAAGTGGTATGGAAAACGTGATGAAAAAAATGTCCAAAAATTTTGAAAAATTCACAGAGGATTCCTAACTTATATGTTTCAATGAAAATAAAAGAAATTTTAAAACTAAAATCTGTACTACTCTAAGCAGATCCTACAAATGAAGATAAATAAAAAGGACAGAACAGAACCCTAATGATAGTGTCGAACTGCAGAAATTTTCATTTTTTTTGTAATTTTTTTCTGATGATGAAATTTAATATGGTGATAACTGACTTAAAAAGGAACAAAAAAAAATATATTTCAATAAAAAATTAGTGACTTGCCTTTGGAGCTGCAGACGGATTACAGTAAACAGATGCAAATTTTCAGAAAACAGAACCTAATCAAACAAGTGCAATGGCTTACCCAAAACATCAATCTAAAAATTCATGTCCAGCTAGGGGCTCATTATTCCCATGGGTCGTGACAGTGTACTGGAGTACACCCGCTCAGGAGGCGTGAATTTTAGATCTTGCTTGGATTTAAAAAAAACTATTCTACCCTAATGCAACCATGCTCTGATACCAAGATGATGCGGCAAGCATATGATTAATGTTTTGAATATGGTTTGTAGAGCAATGAAACCTAATTACACTAGCATTGTACTCATCATAATAAGACTTAAGGATTATAAGAAATTGGACTTTTACTTGATTAGACACAATCCTAAACTAAGAAGGAAGAAGATCTAGACAATAGGGGCTAATGATTGTGGACTTACCTTGATGAGCTTTCCAACCTTCTTTTGATTCATACCTTGAAACTACCAATGCTCAGAACTGAAGAATCTGGATAACAGAGATCAGAACCCTGGACTTGGGGCTTCAGCTTGTTTGTTCTTTGTTAAGGTGAACCCAGCCCACAACTCAAAGACTTCGAAGGACCCTGCAATGAAGATCAAAGTTAAGGAAGAAGGATAAGAACATATAGAAGGGATGGGAGAGTTTATGAACTAAGAACAGAATTTTGAGAAGATCTGGCTGACTCCAATGCCTTCACTTGAGCTTGGAAGATGCTTTGCTAAGAAAAAAGAATGGCTTTGGCGTGGAGGAAGAGGGTGGGAAACTTTCACATAAGAAAAAAATACAAGACAACTTCTACTTCCAAAATTTCAACTTCAATTTTCATTCATTCCCAAAATCAATCTCTTTTACAATGGGTGTCCAAGGTTTTTAATAGCCTCACAAAGCTAGCTTTTGAAATTTAAAAACTCCCCAAATCAAGGAGGATTACAAGGGGGGTTGGAGGATTTGGTGGAGAGTTTGGAGGGATGTGGGGGGGGGGGGGTTGGAGGATTTGGTGGAGGACTTGGAGGGATGTGGCCAACCTCCTTGAATTTGAATCTCCCTTGTTGGCGCCCAAAGGGTGATGAGATGGCTGGTGAAGTGGCACCTGATGACGTGGCATGGTGAGGTGGCCTTCTACTTGGATAAGAATGACATGTGGCGCCCAGTGTTCCTAGTTGATGGTCCTTTTCTCTTGCTTGGTTGATGTGTCTTCTCTTCTTCATGTGGTCAAATTCTGGGGTCCAGAATTTGAGTCTTATTGCTGGCTTTCATGGCTTTAAGACTTGATTAGACTTAACTCAACTGAATTAGACTTAACTCAACTGAACTGACTTGATTGACCTAGACTTTAAAACTTGAAATGGACTTACAGGAAATGAAATTTTAAAAGTAATTACAGGACTCAATAAACACTCTTGATTTGAAACTCAAAATTAATTACAGGACTCTTGAAAAGGAAATGACTCTTGAAAATAAAACATTTTTGAACTAAAGGATACAAGGTAACCTAATTATCTTCGATCCAAATTGGGATAAGGCTAACCTTGTTGGAGTGAAGTTTCTTTCGGCTTCTGGTGTCCACACCACAATCCTTCTTGGAAAGAGTAATTCCAGAACCTATCGGAAGATAGCCTTTCTTGGAATTTTCCATGCTGAACCGTTTCAACACAGTGTCAATGTACGTAGACTGGGATAGTCCCAAAAGCTTCTTAGATCTATCTCTATAGATCTTCTTACCTAGTATGTAAGAAGCTTCACCTAAGTCCTTCATGGAGAATTGAGATGATAACCAGACCTTTATTCCTTGTAATGCTGCGACATCATTCACGATTAAGAGAATGTCATTAACATACAATACTAGGAATATGATCACAAAACCATTAACCCATTTATAGATTCACGGTTCTTCTCCGTTCCTAACGAAGCCATACGATTTGATATACCTATCAAACCGTAAGTTCCAACTTCGAGACGCTTGCTTGAGTCCATAGATGGACCTCTGCAACTTGCATACTTTTGATTCATCTATGGATGTGAACCCTTCAGGCTGTATCATATACACCTCTTCTTCCAGCTCCCCATTTAGGAAAGCGGTTCGGACATCCATCTGCCAGATCTCGTAATCAAAATATGCTGCCAAAGCAAGCATGATCCGAATGGACTTGAGCATTGCCACAGGGGAGAAAGTCTCGTCATAATCGATACCATATCGCTGACGATATCCCTTGGCAACCAGACGGGCTTTATAGGTCTCTACCTTCCCATCTGCGCCCCTTTTCTTCTTGAAGATCCATTTACACCTGATGGGTTTTATTCCTTCAGGCGGATCAACCAATGTCCAAACATTGTTGATTTCCATGGACTCCATTTCGGATCGCATGGCTCCAAGCCATGCCTCAGAGTCAGATCTCTGAAGTGCATCCATATAGGTGATCGAATCCTCATTGTTCTCATCGAGCTCAATGGGATCACCATCGCAGACCAAGAAACCGTAGTATTTATCTGGGTGACACGGTATTCTACCGGATCTCCTAATGGGTTCTGGGTGTGATTCAATCATAGCCGGTTCTACGATGTCCTTAGAGTGTGTAAGTTCTTCTATTGGCTGAACTTCATCAAGTTCAATCTTAGAAGCTACAGTTCCTTCTCCAAGGAACTCCTTTTCCAAAAAGATAGCTCTAAGAGCAACGAACACCTTTTGTTCATTCTCTAAGTAGAAGAAGTACCCTTTGGTTTCCTTAGGATAACCAATGAATAAACACCTGTCAGACTTAGGACCAAGTTTGTCTGAGTCTAAACACTTTACGTAAGCCGGACAACCCTAGACCCGAAGGTGTGAGATTGAGGGTTTACGCCCATTCCACATCGCATACGGAGTGGAGATAACAGACTTACTTGGAACATTATTTAATAAGTAACAGGCTGTCTGAAGCGCATATCCCCAAAAGGTAAATGGCAGAGTTACAAAGCCCATCATGGATCAAACCATGTCCAACAAGGTTCGATTCCTCCTTTCGGACACACCATTCAACTGTGGTGTTCCTGGAGGAGTCCACTGAAAGAAAATTCCATTCTCCTCAAGATATGTCAAAAAAGCACCAGATAAGTATTCACCACCTCGATCAAATAGAAGGGTTTTAATACTTTTTCCAGTTTGCTTTTCTACTTCATTTCAGTATCGTTTGAACATTTCAAACGATTCAGACTTATGTCTCATTAAAAAGATATAACCGAATCTTGAAAAGTCGTTTGTAAAAGTAATGAAATATTTGTATCCTTCTCTGGCACTAACTAACATCGGTCCACATACATCAGTATGTATTAGACTTAGAAGTTCTACAGTTCGTTCACCCTTTCCAGTAAAAGGTGACTTGGTCATTTTACCAAGTAAACAGGATTCACAAGTAGGCAGTGATTCAGAATCACTGACCTCGAGAAGTCCATCTCCTTGCATCTTGTTTATCATATTTTGGTTAATATGACCTAGCCTACAGTGCCAAAGATACAAATCATTGACATTATCTATCCTTGGGCGTTTGCTAGAAGTGTACATTACACTAACAGGCCTTGATAGTACATGTATGCCATTATTTAATCTAGCTTTCATTATAACAGAGTTATTCAAAATAACATTGCAAAAATCTCCTTTTATTGATAGTTCAAAACCACAATTGGCCAAAAGGCCTATAGAGATTATGCTCATAATGAAACTAGGACAATAGTGACAGTCAACTATCTCGACAGTACAAGACTCAAAGACAAGACGCAGGACTCCGATCGCCAGTACTGGAACACGATTTCCATTCCCGATGCTCAGAAACTGTTCTCCATCTTCAAATCTTCTGCTAACTTGAAGTCCCTGTAATGAATTACAAACATGAATTGGACTACTAGTATCCAATACCCAGTTAGCAGTATCAATAATTTAGTAATTACATGGTTTTATCATATAAATACTTTGTTCAGCAGACTTCTGCTTCCTTGGCCTGTTTGGATCAAGGGACGCAATATAAATAGGATAGTTCCTCTTCCAATGTCCCTTCTTCTTGCAGTAGAAGCACTCTGCAGAAGACTGATCAGCCTTATACTTCCTGGTCTGACTAGGGCCAGGAACATTCTGCACCTTCTTTCCCTTTTTATTTATTTTCTTTTTCCCTTTCTTAAAGGGACGACGACCTCTACTACCTCCCACTAAATTCACCACCCCCTTATTCAGTTGGTGGTCTTTCTCGAAAGTCTGCAGCAACCCCAAAAGACCATGGTAGTTTACTGCAGGCATATTCATTCTATAATGATCAAGAAAGTCAAGATAGGAGGACGGAATAGAACTCAGGATCGCATCCTTGCCGAGCTGCTCGTGCAAGGGGCATCCGAGTTTGCCCAACTTTTCAATCAGCTCGATCATGTACAATACATGATCAGTGACTGAACCGCCATTCAGCATCTTGGAGTTGTAGATGGCACAAGACATTTTGTACCTTTCTACATCATCCGGGGTGCCGAAGGATTCCTTCAACTTTTGAAGGATTTCATCAGGTTGGGCCTCCTCAAATTTGCGACTGAACTCGTCGTTCATAGCCGCTAACATAATGCATCGGATGGTAGTCCGATCAAAGACCTACTTCAGATAAGCGTCTCTGACCGCACTCCGTGCATTAGCGGGAGGGATTTCAGGTGCCGGATCCACTATTACATAGAGGATCCGTTCATGCTCCAGAACAATTCTCAATCTTCGATACCAACTATCGAAGTTGTGACCCTTTAACTTCTCATTATCGAGATGTGACCGGAGCGATAAATTTGAAGACATCTGAAAAGAAAATAAGACCAAATTAGTTTATGAATTAATAACTTAACCAAAAGACTTAGACTTTAGTCTAAAGGTTTCTCCCACTAATTTTTTAGATTGGTAGCCTCTAACTCCAATCCGTGAAAAATCTTTTTCAAGTAGGTACTGAAATCCAATAGGCCTCGCATGAGCCCGACTATGGCCGGCTCACCCATACGAGCCTAAAGGTAGGTTTTCGTAAACCAATTATTTTCCTAAACAATTTTCAGTCTTTTATTTTGCCTCGGAGAGCATCCCAATTGGCCTAGGGGCCTCCTATTGCCGGTCTCTGGTTAGGTCCAACCATTAAAATGACAAATCCAATGCTTCCAGCTAACTAAAGACCAAGCCCGACTATGGCCAGCCCACCTGGTCCCGTTAAGGAGGTTGCACTGAATCATCATCGATCAGATAGAAATTCCAATCACCGGATGTACACCCGTTCTATGGAACTGCCGATGCACACCAAGCTAGTGGACACATTTCTATCCAACTTAATGGGAAGCTAAGACGCTATCAACTCCTTGACTTAGTCTTTTTAAGGATCTAATAATTTTAGAGGACTTTTTAGTTGTGACAGAAAAAAGTGACAAGGACATGGATCATCCTCCCACTGAATCAATCAGATTCCAGGAGGGTTGAAATAAATCAACAAATGATCCATGGGCACCTATAGATCAGTCAGACCAATCAACCTGGGTGACATGGGTTAACTCGAGTCATTGAGCTTTTCCAATCAGTTCTGGTCGACTCGACTAACCAGGTAGGTGAGATCATGGGTGAGTATCCGCCATTAACCATCTTTCCTAGACACCAACCAAGTTGGCCAGGAAAGAGGTAGCCTCATACAGCCATGATCATAATGCCAAACCTACCTCGACACTAGTCAGTTTACCAGACTCGATCAGACTAGCCTAAAGACTCGGGCGTCCACTGAGCCACTAATTGGATCCATTTTAGATGAACGGATCAACTATTCTAACTATTAGATAGTTCTAAAGAATGACCATAAACAACTTTTGTTTAATCTTCTTATTATCCGGTTCAACTAAAATTAGGTCTAACCTAGTTATGGATCCAACTAGTTAGCTAACCCAGTTAACCCAAAATGGCTTACGCAAATTTGATTAGATTTCATAAACCTAAAAAATTTTTAATAAGCCAATCACTTAATTAAAATATTTTTTAATTAAGTCTTTATGTAAAACATTTTTACATACCAAATCATGCATCAAAAAATATTTTACAAATATTTTATAAAACATGCCTAAATCATGTATCTGCAAATTAAAATAATTTTTAATTTTTAATATTCTTTAAGGATCCTTCTGAAGAGGCCAACACAGATGATCCGCATGCATACTAGTGAAGATTAAACAATTTTTAATCTATAAACATGCATACTAGATTAGATTACAAATGTAACCTGGCTCTGATACCACTGAAAGTAAACTATGCAGGTGGTTTGACAAGATCCTACACTAGGCATGCAAACATTTGCGGGAGCAGATTGGATTTTAAAATAATTTTTAAAATTCACGCAGCGGGAATCTGCTCCGCCAGGAACTAATCTAAATCTAGTTGCATTTAGGCATGTATAATCATGTAAAATATTAAACAATTTAATCTATCCATGCATGATTAAAAAATAATTTTCCATACCTTTTATTTTGCCTAGAATAACTCTGGAATAAACCTGGAATAGAGTGGAATAACTGGAATAAAGTTATTCCAGTCGTCTTCCTCCTTGGAACTTTGTTTTTGGCTTGCAAAACCTCGTCGGAACACCTCCTTCCGAACCTTTGTTTGCTCCCAAATTTGAGCAGCAGCAACTTGGACAAGTCTTCTTCGATTTGCCACTGATTACTGCAACCAAATGTAAGCCAAAAAATTAAAATAAATCACAAAAGTCTGCTGCCAGATTTCTGTAGCATAACTGGGTAGCAGACTTTGGTCTTCGTTTCGGAGGAGCTGGAGCAATCTCGGTCTACGTGGTTTGCAACTAGGAGTAGAAGGATACTCCCTCTAGAGGGGAGACACGCCCGGGGCTCTCGGATCTGCCTCAACGCACGGTGCTAGCCGCTGGAAGAAGGCTTCACGGTCACAGGATTTCTGCAGCTGTAGTGCAGAATTTGAGCTTGTAACAATGGGATTTTATCTCCCTCTAAAGCTTTTAAACCCAGTCCAAAACTCTCTCCTTAAGCCTCTCAAAGAAGAGGATAGAACAAACCACAAAGACCCCTCTCCAATATTCTCATGGTGAAATGTTTTTCTCTCAAAAAACAGGGAATGCTGTTGGTTTATAAAGGCTGCTGGGAGAAGGAGGTGGAGCGACGGGAGGCCAAGAGACAAGAATAGCAACTGTTAATCCAATTAATCAGCCTTAAACATGGGATTAAGGTCTTCAAACCAAGCGGGTGGGAGCTTGGGAGTTTCGGTCGTTTGGCCTTTCCGACGTTTGGAAATTTTCTCCCAGCCGTTTGGCCTTCAAGCAAAACAAATGACCGTGTAAACGGTCACGCTGAGAAGAACCATGGAACCAAAACTGGTCCATCGGTTCAAGGAGTAAAACATTGGTTCAAATAACCGGTCCAAGCAACAAATTGGTTCAAACCCAATTTTAAACCACTTGGATCAATCCCATTAAACCAAACGGTTCAATCCAATTGAACCTGGTTCAAGGAATAAAATTGGTTCACAACCAATTGGAGGCCGAAACGAACTCCGAATTAGTTCAAAACTGATTCAGAAAAATCCTGGTGCAGTGCTGGTCAGCTAGGAACAATTTTCGGTTGACACAGATAAGGGCAAGATAGGGTAAAGAGTGCTCAAAAATACTGTGACCATAAAACCGAGACGATTCCTAATCGTAATCGGTATCTGGATCAGAGAGTTATCCTCTATGGTGTGTGACCTCATAGGTTCGAACCTAAATGGTAGCACTAGAACAATTTTAGTACCAGCATAGGAAACCATCTAGCAATGGGTCCCGGCGTCCGGATCGGTCGAAAATACGGGAGCAAACTGTCGAACCTCTGGCATATGGTTACCGTATAATTCATCCCTTTGACCTCTAATGCTCAGGACGACTGAGATTGGGCTGCCAAACTAGATAGAGTCAGTCGACTACGTGTCTCAACCTCGCAAGCCCAGTGACTCTTCACTAGGACTACCCCGGCCAAGGATTTGCTAAATTGAGATATTGCGAGACATTCAATCCAAACTGTTTGGACAGGTAAATTCCATCTTCGTCCATTACTGCTCCACAAGTACTTTCCTGTACCCAGAAACCTTCCGTCACTGGATTAAAAATCCGGGTAGTCCGGCACCAAAGCATAGGGAGTTGCTTGCAAGCTACCGTGATGATCTCAGGTCAGAGGGACACATATATCCATATCCAATCGTGAGTATCCCTTTGGCAGAAAGGGGCTGCACGGAGTCACGTTCAATAAGATATCACATATCCCACTTGCAGATCACATCAATGTCACCACACTCATTTGGTAAAGAGGACAACCAAACGATGTGAACTACAACAACCTATACTTGATATATTGCCATCCAATACAATATATCCTTCTGTTGTGAACAGGGTTTAAGGACCACTCGATACATCCTCTCTGTATCGAAGTCAGTGTAGTCCTAAGGATTTCATCACATTGAAAGAGTTCATTTCAGGGAAATTAAGTTTGTGATGAGTTGCCAAAAATATTATTTTATTAATTCATAAAATGAGTACAATACTTAGCACAACTGCCTACAATCGAGGCGATTGGCTTTGGGACATAATTCCCAACATGGCCTACCCGGGCTTAATCTGCTAGACGCCGTCATTTTTACAAAGCAATTGCTGGTGCAGTTCCCAACTCCCTACGAAGTCAACGAGTTAAGGGGTGTAACTTAGCCGATACGGCACTGTTTCCAAACTCTCCCCGGGACCAAAGTCCCCGAGAACGATCCCAGGGTGAACAACCTCAACCAAATGGCACAAGACCCTAGGGTTGGCCCTGCCAAGCCCTACTGTCTTATCCGCTCAGAGCCGACCAGGAGAAGACGGTGCAGATCGGGGCCCAGCTACAAGAAAAAGAAAGAGCCCACCTATTAGAGTTCTTATGGGCGAACGCAGATATTTTTGCCTGGACGGTGATCGATATGCCAGGTATTCCCTCTGACATCATCACCCATAAGTTGAGCATTGACCCGAAGTACAAGCCAGTTCGACAGAAGAAGAGGAGTTTTGCCCCCGAGAAGCAAGCGGCAATCAACGAGGAAGTCGACAAACTCCTCGCCACCGTCTTCGTCCGGGAGGTAAAATACCCAAGATGGCTGGCGAATATAGTGATGGTAAAGAAAAGTAACGGCAAATGGAGGATCTGCATGTACTATACCGACCTCAATAAGGCATGTCCAAAGGATAGTTTTTCTCTACCAATGATTAACCAAATGGTGGACACCACCACGGGTCATCGGCTGCTTTCCTTCATGGACGCATTCTCTGGATACAATCAGATCTGGATGCACCCCGAGGATGAGGAGCACATCGCCTTTATCGCTGACCAAGGGACGTACTGCTACAAGATGATGCCCTTTTGTCTGAAGAACGCCGGGGCCATGTACCAGCGTCTGGTCAACAGGGTCTTCAAAGATCAGATTGGTCGAAACATGCAAGTATACATGGATGACATGCTTGTCATGAGCAAGCCAAGCTCAAACCACGTCGCCAATCTCACCGAAGCCTTCAACAACCTTATAAAGCACCAGATGAAACTGAACCCAGCAAAGTAAGCCTTCGGAGTGGCAGCTGGAAGGTTCCTTTGCTTAATGGTCACTTAGAGGGGCAATAAAGTGAGCCCGGAGAAGGTCCAGGGATTGTCGACATGGATTACCCGATGTCCAAGAAGCAGGTCCAGTGCCTGACAGGACGTATTGTAGCTCTGAGTCGGATCATCTCAAGGCCGGTCGATCGTTGCCTTCCCTTCTTCAAGGTGCTGTGCAAGATGCATGACTTCACCTGGATGGAGGAGTGTAGGATAGCCTTCGAATGACCGAAGGTGTTCCTGGCTTCTCCTCCGCTGCTCTCCAGACCAGAGGAGGGGGAGGAGCTCCTACTCTACCTGGTGGTCACACCCAGAGCCATCAGCTCGGTCCTCATCCACACCGATGAGAACGGATCGTAGAAGCCAGTATACTACACCAGCAAAATTCTCCACGATGCGGAGATCAGGTATACCCGCTCCGAGAAACTTATTTTTGCTCTAATAATGTCTGCTGAGCACCTTAGGCCCTACTTCCAAGCGCATCCCATCATGGTCGTGACAAATCAGCCACTAAGGACCATACTCAGCCACCTCAAAACATCTGAACGGTTGGCCAAGTGGTCCCTGACACTGAGTGAATTCGATATCACGTATCGATCGAGGTCATCATAGAAGGCACAGGTCATAGCCGACTTCGTGGTTGAGTGCACCGGACTCCTCGAGGAGCCGGAGTAGATTTCCCTGAAGCGTTAAGCTGAGCCCAGAATGGAGGAAGAACCGTGGATCCTCCATGTGGACGGTGCATCCAACTCCAGAGGGAGCGGAGCAGTTCTCATTCTCGCCAACAACGGTAAGATCGTAGCGGAATGTGCTCTCTGTTTCAAGTTCACTGTGATGAATAATCAGGCGGAGTACGAAGCACTCCTCACAGGCCTAAGGGTCTCCCATGAGCTAGGTATGCAAAGCTTAAAGGTCTTTATCGACTCCCAACTGGTAGCCAGACAAGTTTCTGAAGAATATGAAGCTAGAGTTCCACAGATGATGAAATACCTGGAGTGAGTCCGCTCATGCACAATGGGCTTCCAACGCTTCAACATCTTCTATATCCCCCGCGGAGCGAATGCTCGCGCGGATGAACTGTCAAGACTCGCGACCCTACCAGACTCATCATTGGGGTGTATGTATATTGAGTACCTCGAAATCCCAAGCTACGAAGCCCTAGAGGAGGTACAACAAGTCACCCCAGATCCAACTGGATGGATAGGTACATCAGATACGTCACTGACGGCACTTTGCCCGAGGACCGCACAGAAGTCAGCCTCGTTAAAAAGAAAGCCTCTCGTTTGTCCTGATGGAAGGATAGCTCTATCGCCGATCCTACTCATATACACTCCTGAAGTGCTTGAGACCCGCAGAAGCAGCCCTCGTTCTCCAGGAGATACATGAAGGCCTATACAGGAACCACGTGGGAGGAAGGATGTTGGCGTACAAATCTCTCCGCTAGGGATACTTCTAGGAGACTATGAGGGACGACGCCGCCAACTTTGTGAAGAGGTGCGATAAATGCCAGCACCATGCCCATATACAAAATTAACCATCGATGCCGATCTCACAGCTCTCTGCCCCTTAGCCATTCTCCTAGTGGGGAATGGACATCTTAGGGCCATTTCCCCCTACATCGGGTCTATGGAGGTTCTTGCTGGTGGCCATCAACTACTTCACTAAATGGATGGAAGCAGAGCCACTGGCGCAGATCACGAAGGCCAAGGTCTGTCAGTTCTTCTGGAAATCAGAAATATGCTGCTTCGGACTACCCCGCTACATCATCACCAACAACGGGCGACAGTTCGACAATTAAAAGTTTGAAGGCTTTTGTGCTGAGCATGGCATCCAGCACCGTTTCACCTCTGTCACTCACTACCAGACAAACGGAGAAGCCAAAGTGACCAACCAGACCATTCTTTAGGGACTCAGGACCAGGCTGGACCAGGCCAAGGGCAGGTGGGCAGAAGAACTCCCAAGTGTTCTCTAGGCATACCACACAATGCCCAGGACGGCGACGGATGAAACACCCTTCAACCTTGTCTTCGACATCGAGGCCATGGTCCCAGTCGAGCTCGGCGTGCCCACGCTGCAAGTGCAGCAATATGACAAAGCGCAGAACTCGGTGCACTTTCTACTCAACTTAGACCTCCACGAGGAGACTAGAGAAAAAGCTTGGCTCCGGATGGTAGCATACCGGTAACAAGTTGCTCGATACTACAACGCTCGAGTAAGGCCCAACGTCTTTCGACCTGGTGACCTGGTGCTCCACCGTGCCAAAGCATCTCAACCCCAAGAGTATGGCAAGCTCTCGCAAAACTAGAATGGTCCCTATAAGGTGGTCGAAGCTCTTCCACATGGAGCCTACTACCTCAAGAATTTGGACGGTGCCAGGTTCCCGCAAACATGGAATGCTTGCAACTTGAGAAAATATTATCAGTAATGTAAGGCTTACCCTTTAAAATAATAAAGGCCCTCTTTCGCACAAATTGCCTTCTGCCTTGCAGGAATATCGCTGCCTGGCCCAAGGTCCAGAATGCCAAAACTCGCAGCCCAGCTCTCCGACATCAAATCCCGGAACCAAGCTCTCCGGCCACCAGGTCTTCGAGCCCAGCTCCAAGACATCAAAGCTCGAAGCCAAGCTCTCCGGCCACCAAGTCTTCGAGCCTAGCTCCAAGACATCAAAGCTCAGAGCCAAGCTATCCGGCCACCAAGTCTTCGAGCCCAGCTCCAAGACATCAAAGCCTAGAGCTAAGCTCTCCAGCCACCAAGTCTTCGAGCCTAGCTCCAAGACATCAAAGCCTGGAGCCAAGCTCTCTGACCACCAAGTCTTCAAGCCCAGCTCCAAGACATCAAAGCCCAGAACCAAGCTTTTCGGCCACCAAGTCGCAGAGCCCAGCACCGACACACAAAAAGTACAGAGCCAAACTCTCTGGACATAAAATCTTCGAGCCCAGCTCCAAGACATCAAAGCCCGGAGCCAAGCTCTCCGGCCACCAAGTCTTAGAGCCCAGCGCCGAGGTACCAAAAGCCTGGAGCTATGCTCTCCAGCCACCAAGTCTCAAAGCCCAGCACCGAGACACCAAAAGCCAGGAGCCAAGCTCTCCGGTCACCAAGTCTTTGAGCCCAGCTCCAAGATATCAAAGCCTGAAACCAAGCTTTCTGGCCATCAAGTCTTCGAGCCCAGCTCCATGACATCAAATCACGGAGCCAAGCTCTCCGGCCACCAAGTTTTCGAGCCCAGCTCTGAGACATCAAATCCCGGAGCCAAGCTCTCCGACCACCAAGTCTTTGAGCCTAGATCTGAGACATCAAATCCTGGAGCCGAACTCTCCGATCACCGAGTCTCTAACCCTGACTCTCCAACATCGAAGTTTGGGAACCTCAGAAACCAAGGAGAAATCCCCTCTTTGTTCTCACCACATGTACAAAAAGAGGAAAAAAGAGAGCAAGACAATTTGACCAAATGTATTTTCATTACTTGATGGAAAGGGTTTCATTGCTCCTGAAGCCCGACATGCCGGGCAGCCCAGGGTAGAAAACAGCAAAAGGGGTTACAACTAAAGAAAAGGCCCTACTCTACTCCATCGGTGCCTTCCCCGGATGGTGCATGACCGAAGGCTCGCTTCCCCCGACCTCCGAGGTGGGGCCCCTCCTTCAGTCACTGCCACTGGCAGGGTTGGTTCGGCCACCATCGCCGGTGAAGCTGGTTCGGCCGTCGCCACCTGTGGGGTCGATTCGATCGCTACTGCTTGAGGAGATGACATGATCGCAACAAGGCGCTCCTCCACTGCGCTCGGTACAGGGGCCGAGGCCTTCACAACCTTGGAGCCCGGGAGTCGGAGGGTGGCTATCCGTTCATTCGAAAGGATGCCGCACAGCAGGGTTCAGTAGTAAGCGAACCCCTTGAAAAGGAGTCCGTCGTTTCCTTCTTGAAGTCCAGCTTGAACTCCTTAGAAGCCTTGTAATTTGCCACCACCTCCGCCACTCTCTTGTCCACATCCTCAGCTTTGTGGATGGCCTCAGTGGCCTCTTTCCTCATGGCCTCATCTGAACCGACGGCTGCGGAGTTCTTCTTCTTTGCCTCGGTAGCCTTTTGCTTAGGACTGATGCCTTCTTCTCAGTGGAGATGGCCTGCTCCTTTATTGCCTCTAGCTCTGCTTGAAGCTCCCTCAATCGGTTACCCTTTGACTTGAGCTCTTCCTAGATCTCACGAGAACGTCGACCGGTGCTAGCAACTTTGCCCCCGAGGTTCTTAGCTATCATGTTGGCCTCTGAGAGCTCGTCGCTCTTCCGCCACAGCTCGATCTTTGAAGACTCGAACTCTGCCTCGCATTCCTTGTCCCTCTTGACCCAATTACAGCAGTTGTCTTGGATCAGTAGGAGTTCGGCACCTTGCTGTATCAAAAATGATGTTAGTCAACAAGAAAGTAAGAGAGGAAGTGAGGTAGATCAGAAATCAACTTACGATGTAGAGGCTTGAGAAGGATGCACTGATGGTGTCGGCCAGGTACTTCCCGCTCCTCTATCGTCGGTAGCAGGACCGGACATAGAAGTCCATCATCCACTCGGCAAGTGCTGGGTCCCTGGCGAGGAAGACATTGGGCCCCAATCTGAAGTGGACTCGATGGTAGTCCCTGTCCCTCTTGCCCACCGCCGGTGCGGGATCGTCTGCTCCATCAGTGGTAGAGGTTGTTGGTACGGGCTGGGAGCTCGGTGCCATCTCGGACAGAATTGCCAAAGTTAGCACCGCACCTTCTGGCTCTCTGTCCTCCTAGACCTCGATGATCTCTGGAGGAGAGGAAGCCACCGTGGAAATAATGGCGGCAGATTTTGCTCTAACCACCACCTCGGGCTCCGACACCAGGACCATATCACGCCGCCTTGGAGGCTCGGGGATGAACTCAGTGGCCCTCTTCCTCCTCGGCTCAGGAACGGGCTTGGCTGGCATGGCTGGCATGGCTGGCACCGTGCTCGCGCTAGCATCTAATCGAGCCCTCTTCAGAGCGGGCTCGCCGGTGCCCTCCGCCCGATTCCTCTCTTTGGAGAATGAGAGGAGTTCCTCTATAGAGAACTTCATAGCTGCACCAAGAAAGAAGACATCAATTTTTAAAAAAAATAAAGAGAGAGAAGAAAAAATATTTTTAAGTCGAACCCACCCAACTCTTGTGTTGGGCCGACCCTGGCCTCATGGAGATTCTGCTTTGATAGGAGGACCTCGAGTGAAGGGATCACAGTGGAGTGAAGCTGGTCATACACCTTTGAGTCAGCTGCATCGATCATGGAATCCCGATTGGGGGACCGATCTGGGTCACTCCAAACCTAGTCGATCCCCAAGACCATGGCAAAAAAGTACCTACTTTTCCATCCTTTAATGGAAGTGGGAAGCTCAAACCTAATGCCCCTAGGGCGGGAGGAAAGAGACCACCACCCCTCCTCGGTGGGGTGGCATTTCAGGATGAAAAAGGACCTGAACAAGGAGAAACGAGCAATAATCCCATGGAAGTGACACAAAACAATGAAGAAAAAAATCGTCCTAATGGCATTCGGGATGAGCTGGGTAGGAACAAGGCGGTAATGGTTCAAGACAGAGAGGAAGAATGTGTGGAATGGAAATTGGAGGCCACCCGAGAAGGTTTCATCGTAGAAGGCTATCCAACACGAGCCACTTGATGTGACATGCTCCCCCGATCGAAAGACCGAGAGCCGGATGCCATCCAGGATACCATAGGTATCCTGGATGGTCGCAAGGTCCACGATAGTGATCACCAAAGCGATCCCCCCGGGACCTGTTAACCGAGCAGGTTTAAGAGCAAGTGTAGAAGCGGGAAGAAGAAGAGGATGAGGAGGGGGAGAGGATGCAGGTTCCCTAATCACAATTGCCCTAGGCGCAGGCCTTCGGCTAACCTCGAAGCGCGCCACATCCTCCTCCTCGTTGGAAGAAGAAGAGGGCAGCCTTAGCCTGGAAGGCTCGACCTCACCCTGGTTAGTGGTAGGATGGAACTTCGGTCCGAAGCGAGACATGAAGGTCGAGAAAGAGGAAGAGAAGAACAGAAAGAGGGGGAAGATGGACAAAGATATGAAAAAGAACGTAGCCCTAAGAGAAGGTCCCTACTCAACCAATACGAGGAAGGAGACTGGCTTGCTCAGGACTTAGGAAGGCAGAGATGGCCGAGAGAATGAAGAAAGAGCATCGGTATGAAGGCGGGCACGCAGAATTTGAAAGGAGATACATTTCGGGAAAGGTCACTTTTCCTTACGAAGTGACGGGCGTCCGATCAGACCGTTACAACTCCCAACCATCAAATTCATGCCACGTGTCGACAATCAGTAGGGCTGGCATCTGGCTTCGACTATGGCTGCTCTGAATTCTACACCCATAATAACCACTCCTCAGACGTGTCCATGTGGCTCCAGATAGGTCGAAGAAATCGCCTCCCGAAGCGCCAGCGATTGTGGCCATCATTGTGCTGGATTCTCGTCTTTCCATCTCAGCACTGAATTTACTCCCTTCGCGCCGAGCGCTTCATGCCAACGAGACTCGGCAGTGGGGGGCAAATGATATGGCAGAAAGCTGATGTGTGACCCCTATCAAATATCACCGTCGAAGCCGAGCTCCGTCCTCCGCCAGGTCTGCACCAGCAAAATCGGGGTGCCTAGGCTAGAGCCGAGCGACCTCCTCCACCAGATCGAGCCCCTTCGAGAATGAGCCTTCTATACCAGAGTCGAGCTCAGCCCTCCTCCGCTAGGTCGAGCCCTTTCAAGGTTGAGCCCTCTGGGCTGGTGTCGCGTGACAACCTCCTCCGCCAGATCGAGCCCCTCCGAGGTCGAGCCCCTTGGGCTAGAGTCGAGCTCGGCCCTCCTCCGCCAGGTCGAGCACCTCGGAGGTCGAGTCCCCTGGGCCGGAGCCAAGTCCCAGCTCTCCAGCTCGGCAACCACCTCGGACAACGCCGCCAGCCACCAGAGTGGCGGAGCCACCTCCCCAGGATACCGGCGGGCTGCCCGAGGATTATGAAGAAGCACCCATCAAATTATAATAACTGCCTATGGATGCCACTTACACCAGGAGAGGGAGAAGTTTCCCAATCAAGACACTGCCAGGCTTCCCAGAATGGAGCAACCGGAAGGAATGTTAG
This sequence comes from Areca catechu, assembly GCA_021397845.1. Classification (NCBI taxonomy): domain Eukaryota; kingdom Viridiplantae; phylum Streptophyta; class Magnoliopsida; order Arecales; family Arecaceae; genus Areca; species Areca catechu. Next base: position 73,320,872 of record CM038044.1, on the reverse strand, counting down.
AATGCATGGAAGTTTCCCTTATCATGAACCAAGAAAGACATCCCGTCCACGGCACGGAACATCGCCGCACGCACCTGACAGCACGAACCAGAAGAGATGTCCCATCCACGGCATGGAACGCCGCCGCACACGCTTGACAGTATGTGGAAAATCCTGAGGTAGGCATTTAACAATCACCCAAACTTAAAAGAACCTTCGACACTCTCAGCAAGGAGGTAACTCAAGCTAAACAAGGCAAGTGCGGGGAAGGAGGCCACACAGGGTGACCGATCCAGCTCGGCCACCACCTTTCCCAGCACACTTGGGCCCCCACTATCACTCTACTCACATCATTTTACTCCTCCTGGCATGGAGTCCATCAAGAGGGGCTCGACTAGGAGGATCTGTTCCCTTGGATCGTCACTGACTTGACCATCGGAGTGCCTTCACCGAAATCCCTAGCCCAAGTCACTAATCCTTGTTTTGCAAGCCCTAACGAGCAGGACGTTACTGGGGAGATGAAGGGAAATCCGATGTCGATAGCAGCTACGGGCCATGACAATCTTGGTGGCAACACAATGTATCAACTCTATTCCTTGAGTCGACTTGAGTGATCTTTTCCAAAAGCTTTCAAACTTCTTCAAACTTCTTCTAAACTTAATCTAAATAATTTAAACTTAAAAATTACATAGAATTGGCCCCTTTTTCATGAATATATAAATAATTTTTTTTGGGGCTCTTCAATACATGGATCTTTTTCTATGAGAAACTTGATACACTATAATAATTTCAGAATTGTAGCAAGAATGATTGTGCATTTTAATCATCCTACAAAAACTTCTTAAATATTTGAAAAGAGTCAGTATCAAATACATACTCCAATATTTTGTTATCATCAAAATCATTCTAGGGGTCAACAGTCATAAATTCTTTATGAAGATATTTACCTCCTTTATCAGATCAAAGGATTTTAATATACTTTACTTTATTATGAAATCATTTGAACATCTCGAAAAACTCTAACTTGTCTTATAAAATAGACATACCCATACTTCGGTAGGTTATTAGTAAATGTGATGAAGTAGTGATATCACCTATGGCTAAAGGTTCATGGGTCCACATACATCAGTGTGTATTGGACTCAGAACCTCAATAGCTCTTTCACCCTTTCCAATAAAAGGTGACTTAGTCATCTTTCCAAGAAGACATGATTCGTAGGTTGGTAATGATTCAAAATTATTGACCTCGAGGATTTCCTCTTTAAATAACTTGTTCATCCTATTAGTCATCTTTCCAAGAAGACATGATTCGTAGGTAGGTAATGATTCAAAATTATTGACCTCGAGGATTTCCTCTTTAAATAACTTGTTCATCCTATTCTTGTTAATATGACCTAGCCTATAATGCTAAAAGAAGGCATCAGACATATTTTCAATCCTAGGGCATTTATTGAATGTGTACATTATATTCATAGGTAATGATAAAACACAAATATCATTCTTCAATTGTCCACATATTATAGTAATACCATTCAAAATGATATCACAATAACTATTTTTTATTGATAAATGATAACCATTTTTGACCAAAAGGCTTACAAAGATCATATGCATAAAAAAACTAGGACAATAGTGACAATCACCTAAAATAATTATACTAGAATAAAAAATAAGCTTAAGTATTCCTAAAGATAAAATTAGAAAAGATCTTCCATCTCCAACATTCAGGGATTTTTTATCATTTTTGAATCGTTTACAGACTTGAAGTCCCTGCAACGAATTGCAAATATTAATAGGGCTTTCAATATCTAATACCCAAATAGCAGTATCACAAATAAAAAAGTTATAAGATGTTATCATATAAGTACCTTGTCCAACAATGCCTTGCTGGTTCTTCTTCTTTGGCCTGTTCAGGTCTAGTGAAGCAATGTAAAGAGGATAATTTCTCTTCTAGTATCCCTGCTTCTTATAGTAAAAGCATTTAACTTGAATTTGGTCAACTTTCAACTTCTTAGTCTGACCTGGCTTAGTCACCAGAGTACTTTGCATATTTTTCTTATTTTTTTTCTTTCTTTTTTTAAAGGGATGACATTCTATTGATCCTCCCACTACATTCACCAATCCCTTATAGAGCGGATGATCCTTTTCATAGGTCTGTAGTAATCCTAACAAACCATGGTAGTTTACTATAGACCTTACATTCTGTAATGATCAAGGAAGTCAATGTAGGATTTTGATAAAGAATTAAGGATCGCATCCTTTTCCAGTTGTTCATGCAGGAAAAATCTCAGTTTGCATAGGCACTCAATTAGTTCGATCATGTATAATACATGATCAATGACTGAGGTCCCTTCCCTCATCCTTGTGTTGAAAATGGCATAAGATGTTTTATACCTTTCAACATTGCAAAGTATTGAAAGATTCTTTCAACACTTGAAGCATGTCCTCCAGTTGAGCATCCTCAAATTTGTGATTCAATTCATCATTCATGGATGTCGCATGATATAACAGATTATGGGTCGATCACTGAACGACTTTTGATAAGTGTATCAGACCGTACCATGAACATTCTGAGCAAGCTCCTTAGCTATTGGATCTATCAACATGTACAAAATCTATTTATGCTCCAGGATTATTTTTAGTTTTCAATACTAGCTATCAAAATTGGATCCCGTTAATTTTTCATTGTCTAGCAATGAATGGAGTGTCGAAGTGGTGGCCATATTAATCTAAAAGGAGAACAAGACCTAATTTATATATGAATCATTTAATCCTAAAGACTTGGACTTTAGTCTGTAGGTTCTCCCACTATTTTTGATCAAATTGATAGCCTTTATCTCCAATTCGAGGTATTGTACCAATTTTTTAATAGGTACCAGAATCCAATAGACTGCACATGAGCCCGACTTTGGCCAACTCATCCATGTGAATCTAAATATAGGTTCTTAATCAATTATTTTTTAAAAAAAATTTTGGTAAAAATTTTGTCCCATGAACTAATCAGTAAGCCTTTGGGCTACCACTAGAAGTTTTAGTTAGGTCTAACCATTAACTTGACAGGACTGAGTGCTTCTAGCCAATGATGTCCGAGCCCAACTTTGGTCAACCAATATAACTATCATTTAGAAAGAAGGACTAAGCCATCATAATATAAATAATAATTCCAATAGCCAGATAAGCACCAGGTCTTTGAACCTTCAATGATCATTTTAACTATTGAACTTATTATTACTCTCTTAATGAGAGGCCTTGACTCAATTATCTCCATAATTTTATTACTTAAGGGATCTAATAATTTTTGAGAATTTAATTAGAGAAAAGAAAAGAAGACATGGACTAATCAACAATCCTTCCACTGACTTTATCAAGTGATGAGAGTCGAATCATATTAGTCTAAGGTCACCTGGATCAGTGAAATTGATCTTCCTTACTAGCATGGGTTAACTCGAATCAATGAGCTATCTGATCAAATTTTGATTGACCACATTGGCCAGATAAGTGAGATCAATGTAAGGGTTCTACCATTAACTGAAGGGAACTGTTCCTAGGGGCGTTGCATGCATTTCAAAACTTTTCAAAGAGCATGCAGCAGTGGAAAGTGATAAAATCATTTTATCTTAAGATGTTAATCTAATTAACACATGCCCCTACTAGGATTAAGATGCATCTAGAGTAACATAAATATGAAATCATGCAACCAAAGTACAAAATATAGAATAATTCACATAACTATACAATGATGCGGTAAGGAACAATTATGTCATACATAAATTAATCACATACCTTGGTGATGTTCACCGAGAAGAACCGGAAGTTGCAAAAATGCCCACCTCTTAGTCGCGATCCCAAGGATGCCACTAACCTATGGAAAAATCCAGCTCTGCAAGCAGCACTTGTGTATAGCCTCTACGGGTGGTTCACACCGTGTAGTGAGATTCCTTCTCCTTCCTTCAAGGTGCTAGCCTCTTCGGAAATGATATCGGTAGCTACGTACTGAATCTTCAACTCCTTGAAGTCCCGGTTGCTATAGCAGTGCTGGAACAAAGACTCTTGAGAACCTTTCCCAACACTCTGTCCCAAACCTTTAATAAAAAGTATGCACTCAGAGATCCCACCCAAACTCAATTAACCCTAAGATTGAATCTCTTAATCTCTCAATAATCAAGGAAGAACTCTATCCCAGAATATTGGTAGAGTCAAAACCTTGATCCAGATTTTTGGGTGTGAAATGTGTGCATACCCTTTTCATCTTCTGCAGCCTAGTTTTTATAATAGCAGCAACCCTCAAAACAATTAAGAGGGATTAATGAGAGATAAAAGTGCAGTTTTGGGATCTCTTGAAATTCCTGAGACCTTTGGAATTCAGCAACCACCCAGCATAAAAACCAGAAACTCCCCATTAATTTTGATAATGATTGCAGTAATTATGAAGCAATTTTAGTTTTCGTTGGAGTCTGTCATTCAAGTCGACTCGTTCAAAAAGAGTCAGCTCGAATAGAAGTTTTGACAACAACTTGTCAAACGAGTCCAAAACGATTCTCAATCGTTCGCATGCCAACAAAGCAAAAAGAAACCCTCGGTGTGCGACCCCATAGGTTCAAACACTAAACCGGTAGCATGGAAACATTTTCAGTACCAGCCAAAGTCGCCATCTAGCAATGACACTCGGCATCTGGATAGGTTGAAAGTTGCAGAGCAACATGAACATGTTGAATATGGAATATCATTGAACTTATTCCTTGAACCTCAAAGGGTTAAACTACCAAACCCTAAGCAGTCTATCTGAATATGTCTCAAAGAATCCCTGAACTCCTTACAAGGAATGCCCTAGCCAAGGTCTTTCTCAATTAAGGCATATAAGGCATTCAATCCAAATCATTCAGAGAGGTCAATTCTATCTCGATCCTACTACCGCTATACAAATACTTGACTACACCCAGCAACCTTCCATCACCGGATTAGAAATCCAGGTAGTCTGATGCCTAAGCATAGAGTGAGTTACTTGCAAGCTGCCATAGTGATCTCAAGTCAAAGGAATAATTCAAGTCTACATTCTAATGCAAGACTTCTTCAGTAGCAAGAGAATCTCACATGAGAGTCACATTCAGTGAAGTGTCAAACACAACACCCATGTCATACCAGCATCTCCATGCTGCTTGGTTAAGAGGACAACCAATAGATATAACATCAATGACCTACTCTCGATACACCATCATCCCAAAATAGCATATCCTTTGGTCGTGAACTAATTTATGAACTACATGATGCGTCCTCTCTACATCGCATACAAGGAAGCTCAGATGATATCATCACAAAAGAGTTCAAATTAAGAAAAATTCACCTGTGATGAATAGCCAAAAGATAACTTTTATTTATATCAAAATTCATATATAAATAGCACAACCATCTACAGCCTAGACGATTAGCTTTGGGATATAATTCCCAACAACTCCCACTTGGACTAAAGCCAATTATAACATAATTGCATTCCCATTTTCTAATTACAATCTTTGAACTCTTGAATTCCGACTGCTTTAGTGAAGGGGTCGGCTAGATTTTCCTTTCCATCAATCTTCTAAAGGTCGATGTCCCCTCATGCCATAATCTCTCGCATGAGGTGGTACCGGCGCAGAATGTGCTTGGTGAGCTGATGGGACTTTGGCTCTTTGGCTTGAGCTATGGCTCCAGTGCTATCACAAAATACTAGAACAGGGCCATCCAAGGAGGGTGCCACTCCCAGCTTGCCTAGAAACTTTCATAGCCATATAGCTTCCTTCGCTGCATCTGATACTACAATGTATTCTTGTAGGCTCGGGTAGGCAACCCAAGAGGGGGTGAATTGGATTTTATAAAACTTTTCAACTATTTGCAAAATGTGAACTAAAGCAAGTATGTGCTAATGCAATTCAAGTGCTTGTGTGTTTCAAATAAATGCAGTGAAATTAAAGAGATAAAAGCACAAGGAGAACAATCACACAAATACAAAGATTTATAGTGGTTCGTAGCCAACCAAGCACCTACATCTACTTCCCAAGCCACCCTTAGGAATTTCACTGAGTTTGGTTTTATAACTTAGGCTCACCAACAACCTTTACAACTTGTTTTGTCTTTGGGCTCACAAGTCAAATCCTAGTTGGTTTCAAGGCTCACCAACAACCACCCTTGGTTTTACGGGATAACCAAGAACCTAAACAACTTGTTTTGGCTTTGGGCTCACAAGTAAAATCCTAGTTGGTTTTAAGGCTCACCAACAACCACTTTGATTTTCAAGGCTTACCAAAAAGCTCTTTTGTTTTTCAAGGCTCACCAAAAACCTTAAGTAAAACAATATAAGAGCAAGTATAAATGAATACAATAAAAGCTTTCTAAAATAAAGCAAATATTTCTTTGAATCCCTTAAATATTGATGAAGATCTTGTCTTGAAGTTGATGAAGCCTTTGATTGATGCTTGTAGATGTAGACTTTGAATGCTCTCTTTGAAACTTGGAAGCTTGAAGGCTTTGAATCACTCAACTCTTGAATCCTTTAAGAATATTCAAGAAACTCACCAAAGGATTGCTTCTCCATTTGATTCTTGATCTTTATATAGCCTCCCAACACTTAAATGATCGTTTATGACCGTTAGGGAGGAAAATATAGCTATTGGAGCCAAGTTGGAGAAGTTCTACAGCCTAGAAAACTAGTCGTTTCTATTCAAGTGTCGACACTTCAGTTTCAAGTGTCGACACTTCATTCTCCAGGTGTCGACACTTTACTTCCAAGTGTCGACACTTCAGTTCTAGGTGTTGATACTTGACTAAAAGTGCTTTCTGAAAATTTCTGTTTATCTCAGGCCTTGAGTCGATACTTCACTCTTCAAGTGTCAACACTTGATCCTCAGTTGTGACACTTCATTTCCAGGTGTCGACACTTGCCTGTGCCATTGCTGAAACATCTTCAGATTAAAACTTTAACCTCTTCAAGTTAATTCCAAAGTTCATATACTTGATTTTTCATTAATTTAAGTACTTTTTCAACTGAAATATAAGCATTTCTTCATTCAACATGGTTGAATACTAAGATCTGAAAAATATACTTAAAATATAATTAGTACTTATATATATTTAAACATTTTGTCAATCATTAAAATCAAGACCAGAGTCACAATTCTGCTTCACAAACTAAGTCCGCCATGGTATGTTGCTTGGAACTTTTTCATCAAATGGCTCCTCCATTGAGGGTAAATACAAAGCCTGACACACTTTTGCTATCATCTCTATCTGACTGAAAACTTGAATTGGTATATCCGACAAGTTTTAAGTCTGGCTCTTCATAGATAAGCCATTGGTCTTTAGTACTTCTCAAATACTTTAGAATGGTTTTTACCACCTTCCAATGCACTTCACCTGGGTCAAACTGGTATTTGCTCACTATTCATAGTGAGTATGCCACGTCTGGTCTAGTACATATCATTGCATACATAATAGATCCCATTGCCAAAGCATATAGGACTCTACTCATATGCTTTGTCTCCTCAGGAGTTGATGCACAATCGTTTTTGTAGAGAGTAATTCTATGGCCTATCAGAAGATAGCCTTTCTTGAAATTTTTCATGCTGAACCATTTCAACATGGCATCAATGTACGTTGACTGGGACAAACCTAGAAGCCTCTTCGATCTATCTCTATAGATCTTCATACCCAGTATGAATGAGGCTTCACCCAAGTCTTTCATAGAGAATTGAGATGAAAGCCAAACTTTTATTCCTTGTAATGCTGGAACATCATTCCCGATTAGCAAAATGTCATCCACATACAATACAATGAATACAATCACAGAACCATTAGCCCACTTAACGAAGCCATACGACTTGATACATTTATCAAATCACATGTTCCAACTCCAAGATGCCTGCTTCGGTCCATAGATGGACCTCTGAAGTTTGCAAACATTTGACTCATCTATGGATGTGAACCCTTTAGGTTGAATCATATACGCCTCCTCTTCCAGCTCACCATTTAGGAAGGCTGTTCAGACATTCATTTGCCAAATTTCATAGTCGAAGTATGCTGCTAAAGCAAGCATAATCCGAATGAATTTGAGCATTGCCACAGGATAGAATATATCGTCATAGTCAATACCATAACGCTGATGATATCCCTTGGCAACTAGATGGGCTTTGTAGGTCTCCACCCTTCCGTCTGCATCCCATTTTCTTTTGAAAATCCATCTACACCCAATGGATTTTATCCCTTCAGGTGGATCAACTAATGTCCACACATTACTGATCTCCATGTACTCCATTTTGGATTTCATGGCTTCTAGCCACTTATTAGAGTCGGACCTTTGTAGAGCATCCATATAGGTGATCGGATCCTCATTGTTTTCATCAAGTTTAATGGGATCTCCATCCTGGACCAAGAAACCATAGTATTTATCCGATTGATGTGGTACTCTATCGGATCTCCTTAATGGATGCTCAATGGGCTCTGGATTTGAATTAGTCAAATCCAGTTCTAAGGTGTCTCCTAAATGGGTCAGTACTTCTACCTGTTGAACTTCACTAAGTTCAATCTTAGTGGCTACAATTTCTTCAATAAGGAACTCATTTTCCAAAAAGATAGCCCTAGGACCAACAAACAGTTTTTGTTCATCAGGCAGGTAAAAGAAATACCTTTTAGATTCTTTCTGATACCCAACAAATAGGCACCTGTCAGACCTAGATCCTAGTTTATCAGTCAGCAAATGCTTAACATATGCTGGACACCCCCATACCCTAAGCTATGAGAACACCAGTTTCCGTTTAGACCATATCTCATATAGAGTCCTGTCCACATACTTACTAGGAGACCTATTAAGAAGATAACAAGCAGACTCTAGGGCATAACCTTAGAAAGAGATAGGCAGAGTAGCAAACCCCATCATCGACCGGACCATGTCCAACAAGGTCCTATTCCTCCTTTCGGACACACAATTCAGTTGGGGTGTCCCCAAAGGTGTCCATTGAGAGAGAATCTCATTCTCTTGAAGATAAGTCAGAAACTCATTAGAAAGATATTCGCCTCCTTGATCAGATCGAAGAGTCTTTATACTCTTTCCAGTTTGCTTTTCAACTTCATTATGATATTGTTTGAACATTTCAAACGACTCAGACTTATATCTCATAAGATAGACATAACCGAACCTAGATAGGTCATCTATAAAAGTAATAAAATAATTATACCCACCTCTAGCACTGACATTCATAGGTCCACATACATCTATATGTACTAGACTTAGAATTTTCTTGGCCCTTACACCTTTTCCAGAAAAAGATGATTTGGTCATTTTTCCAAGTAAACAAGATTCACAGGTAGGTAATGATTCAAAATCATTTACCTCTAAGTGACCTTCTTGTCTTAACCTGTTTATCCTATTCTTGTTTATATGACCTAGCCTATAGTGCCAGAGATAAGCATCGCTAATATTATCCATTCTAGGACGTTTGCTAGCTATGTACATTACACTCAAAGGCTGTGATAGCAAATAAATGCCATTTACCAGATTTCCACTCATTATAACTGAACCATTCAAAGTAATGTTGCAAACATTTCTCTTTATTGAAAGTTCAAAACATTCATCGGCTAACAAGCCTACAGAGACAATGTTTACGAGAAATGCAGGACAATAATGATAGTCATGTAAAATAACTTTACAAGATTCAAAAATAAGAGAGAAATCTCTTAATGCCAGAACTGGAACTCGACTTCCATCTCCAACATTCAGAAACCTTTCCCCATCCTCGAACCTCCTACTAATTCAAAGTCCCTGCAATTTGTTGCAAATGTGACAAGGACTCCTAGTATCAAGTACCCAATTAGCAGTATCACAAAAGGAATAAGTACAGGGATTTATCATATAAATACCTTGAACAGCAATGTCTTGCTACTTCCTCTTCTTTCGCCTGTTTGGGTCAAGTGATGCAACATACAGAGGACAATTCCTCTTCCAGTGACCCTGCTTCTTACAGTAGAAGCATTCGCCCGACTATGGTCTACCTTTTTCTTCCCAGCCTGACTGGGCCCACTAACACTCTACACCTTTTTGGTCTTTTTATTTTTATCTTTCTTCCCCTTCGAAAGGGGATGACGCACTGCCCTATTTCCTCCCACCAAGTACACCAACCCTTTATTGAGGTTATGATCCTTTTCATAGTTCTGTAGCAACCCCAACAAACTATGGAAGTTCACTATAGGCCTATGCATCCGAGAAGTGATCAAGGAAACCAAGGTAAGAAGGGGGCAGAGAATTCAGCATAGAATCCTTCCCTAGTTGTTCATGCAGGGGACATCCGAGTTTGGCCAAGCATTCAAATAACTTGGTCTAAAAGGAAACTAATGCATCGAACGCCTACCGTAGGCATGCAACACTAAGGAGTAGGTTTTATATAATTAAAAAAATTTAAGCATGCATATGGAAAAACCTACTCATAGGACAAGATCTAACATAACATCATGCATGTAACTAAAACATAGGCATGTATACACAATTGTAATAATCATAAATAATATGATAAAGTCCAGATCTAAACATGCATGATTAACAAAAAGTAAATCACATACCATTATGGAGCTTCCTTTAACAGCAAATCGAAGTAGCCGGTTGAACTCCTTCAATAGCAAATCAGATCTGGAAGAGATCGATGCAATCTCTCGAGGTGTCCAAATGTCCACCTTCTAGAGTATCCATGCATGGGCTCTCACTGATCCAACTCCCGGATGGATGCTTGTCCTCCAGGAATCAAAAACAAAGGACATGGCTATGTGGAGCAGTGAAAACCAAAAGGATCTTCACGGATAGTCTTCTCCAAGACCTCCCTGCTCCACCAAAAGCACACAATGGAAAAACTCAAAAACAAAATAACCAGGGAAGGATCTCACAGATTGCTGAAAATCGCTCTTTGCTCCCTAAGATCAAATGCCCTATTTTCTTCCCAACTGAAAACCAAACCGCACAGCATTTGGTCCTCTCTCTCTCACTATCTCACGGTCTGCTACCCAGATAAAACTTAGAGACGGTGAAAACATGAGACAACAGGGAAAAACCAAGAAGGCTGGGAAGGATCGAGAGAGGTCTTCTTATAAAACCAAAACCACCGATTGAAATGCTTCAAATCGGATAAAAACTGCTGGCTAAATCACCGCATGAAAACAGTGGAAGACACGCAAGAGCGGAACCACCGAGAGACTCATTTTCGATCACTGTGTAATTGGAATTATCAGATAACCCAAGCAGCGATCGACCTCCAGCAATTCTTATCCCAATTGGCATTCAATATTCAAACTGGTTTTTATCCATTCATGCGGTAAAAACAAAACAGGGGAAGGAAGGATAAAACATGTTGAACCATCACCGTGAAAACAAACCATGAAATTAAACCGGTTCAATAGAACCAAAAATGGTTCAATAAAAAACCCAAAACTTAGTTCAACAAGAAAACCCCGGTCCGACCAAACCCGATCAGAAAGAAAACCCGGGTTCAGTCCTGGTCTACCAGGAACAATTCCTGGTTGACCCAAACCAATCCTGGTCAATCCAAATCAGACCAGGTGGACCAGAAAAATCTAGTATGTGCTCAATTAGACCGTTTGACCTTAATACCGAAGCAATTTCCAATCATTGATCAGTTCCCGGATTAGGAAAAAATCCTCTATGGCATGTGACCTCATAGGTTCGAACCTAAATGGTAGCACTGGAACACTTCCAGTACCAGCACAAGATACCATCTAGCAATGGGTCCTGGCATCCAGATAGTGTTGCCCAGGTGGCTACCCAAGAGGGGGGTGAATTGGGTCTTTTAAAAATTTAAACAAGTAATGTGCAATTTCAAAATCCTTTGCAAGTGGTAGGTGCTGTGATAAAGTTATAGAATGCAAAAGCTAAGCAAAATAGAGAAAGCACAACACAAACACACCAAATTTATAATGGTTCGGAGCAACCCAGCTCCTATGTCCACTACCTAAGATACAACTTGGGATTTCCACTATATTCACACCCGAATACAGTAGGATTGTTTTACAAGATCATAATCCAAAACCTCTACACTTTGATTTTACGAGATCACCAAAGAAAACCCAACACCCTTTGATTTTAACAGGCTCACTAAAGAAATCCAAACTTGGTTTTCACATGATCACCAAGAACCTATTTGGTTTTTCAACCGGGCTCACCAATAACCCAATAATTCAAAGATTGAATTGAAAATAAATGTAATAATAAATGACAAACTTAGGTTGTCAGATAGTTGCTGGTGCAGCTCGTTGGAAGTCCACTTGAATGCACTTGAAAAAACTTTAATGACTTCAGTGGCTTCTTCCAAAGTTGATTCAAGCTTTTGATTAGAATAGTTGATGGCTTGAATGCAGACTTGAATGCACTTGTGCTCTATCTCTTGTGGTTGGTTAGATATTCAGTGAAGCTCTCTTCTTTTTGAACTCTCTCCTTCTTCTTAATTGCTTCAAGATAGTTCAAATCTTTCAAATTTAAAGTCTTCTATCATTTCAAGGTAGTTATAGCCATTGTAGACCATTAGGAAATGATTTTTGACTGTTGGAGTACATTTTGGCATTTAAAAATAAATTCTAAAACTAGCCGTTAGATACTTAGAAGAGACATTCGAGTCGACTCGGATTCCTTCGAGTCAGCTCGGATCCTTCGAGTCGATAGGTCGAGTCACCAGTTCTTTAATGCAGTCGGCTCTTTGTCTCAGGGCGCAGAATGTCACTCTAGACGAGTCGGCTCTTTATAGCACGGGTCGGCTCGAACTTGAATCTTGAAATTCTTAAACTCGATGAGTCGGCTCTTTTCAGCTTGGGTCGGCTCTTCTTCTCAGGTTCGGGAAACCTTACTCTAGAAGAGTCGGCTCGATGAAGTTCGGGTCGGCTCACTTTCTCAAGTTTTTGAAATTAGGTCTGGCAGAGTCGGCTCTTTCTATGTCGAGTCGGCTAGCCTGGCTGTTCTTAGAAAACTTTGAGGAAATGGACTCTGGAGGAGTCGGCTCAGATTGATTCCAGTCGACTCTGATTTACTAGAGTCAGCTCGCTTTCTATCGAATCGGCTCGAATTGTTGTGTTCCAGAATCCTTACTGCATGCCAGTAAGCAGAGTCGGCTCTTCTTATATTGGGGTCGGCTCGAGTGTCTTCTTCAGGATTTTTACAATTCGAACTTAAGGAAAGACTCTCACCAACTCTTTTACAATTTCACACAAACCAACTCAAGGCAAAATCTAAGGCACACACCCTTATAGAAGTAACCCTTTTACTTGATTTTTCTTAGCATTTTCATTGGATTCTTCTTTACAAAATCACTTACAACACAACTCAAGCAAGAAAGTAGTAATGTAGGAGTTGATGTTTGAACATGTTATACATCCTACAAAAACTTGTCAAATACTTGAAGAGTTGTCAGTAATTAATGTACATGCTCCAATGTTTGGTTATCATCAAAATCACTTATGGGGTCAACAACTCCCCCTTTTTGATGATGACAAAACACTGGGCATGAAAAATCAGTATAGAATTTTACAATTACTTATATAATAGCATTTGCAAAAGTATGTGAACAAGTAGAGCAAGTTTACTTCTATTAGTGCCAAACAATGAGAGGAGAATTAGAGCATAGAGAGATAATCTCCCTCTCAATAAAATACTCCATGTTTTGGCAAACTTTTTCATTTATATTTCAAAGCTCTTAGGCTTTAATTAATAGAGCTAACAAAAGTTGAAGTATAAGACATTATGTATCAAGGTCTGTAAAAATTGTCATTCAAGGCTTTAAACGTTATCAATGAGAACTTGGAGCTTGAAATTGTAAGTCAGAATTTAAAGTCAGAATTTAAAGCATCAGAGATAGAAATAACAATCCATGTTCTTTTCATGTATCAGAGCAAACATAACATGTATCAGAGCAAACCATATAACACATATGTACCATGTGTACCAAATCTTTTAAGTATCAATGTTTTATCTTTTTCATGCAATACCATCTCTCCCTTTTTGTCAATCAATCAAAAGTGTGATTTTAAGTAAGGCTCAGATTTTAAAATAGATTGAGAAAGTCTTTAATATTTGTTTGAGATAATTTCACTTTCTCATATTCATCTTGAAATTCTAATTAAAAATTAATCAATGTAGGAGCAATCAAACATTCAATTCATAGGAAAGAGTTTGTGAAACAAAATATATACTTCATTCTATTCCAAAAGTTCAGTACAACGTGTAAAAAGGTAATGCATTCAGTCACTGTCTGCATTTACACTAGGTTTTGAAGAAGTTTGTTCAGGGATTTGGATTCCAGGAGGTAAAGAAGCTATAGGATCAATGAATTGTGGACTACTATGAGATCCAGGTGTCCTAATATGTGGAGCAGGTTGTCTAGGATGACTTGAGTGACTGGGAACAGATCTAGAAGGAGTTTTGAGAGCAGCTAGAATATCTTCAATTTTGCCGATCATCTTCCACAGAAAGCTATTCATTGACTTCAATTCAGCTTCAACCTTTTTCACACTTCTAGAAGCTGCCAAGTCTTCCATTCCTTCTTTGATTAGAGCCACTTCTTTTTGTAGAGTAAGCATTTTCGAAGCTTGGACATTAGCAAAAGCCTCTGCGGATCCTCTTAGCCTTCCAAATTCACTTCTGATTATACCTATGCCCTTGGTATAATCGTCTTCCATTTTCTTTCCTGCCTCAAGAGATCCTATTCTGACTCTTAAGTTATCCAAATCTGTTATGTATGCTTCTAGGATTTGAGTGACTAAATTTTTGGTTTAATCAGAACTGGATGCTATTAATTGGAGTATCGGTTGGATATCACTTGCAGTTTTAGAGTTCTCAAGAATATCAATTTTTCCTTTCAAACTGTCTAATTGTTCTCCAAATTGTTTTAGCTTATCGTCAATAGATCTTTGAAATACTTCAAATATTTCACTCATTGAGGACTTGATGGACTCAGTCAAATTGTTCATCTGTTGTGCCAAAAAGTCTTGTATACTTGAAGTATCCAAAGTAGGAGCATTAGCATCTTGACTTTAGCTTGGAATGTCAGTAGCCTGATCAAATGTGGGTGTGCTGTAGGGTATATCAGGCAAGCCAGAAATATCTAGGAAGGAAATATCAAACTCCATCTGAACTGGAGAGTCATAATGTGGCTGAGGCTCAGGAATGTGTGAAGTAGTACCTTCTCCAACCTCTTCTTCTCTCTATTCCTAGACTTCTTCAGTTCTTTCAATTGTAGGAGGGTCAGACTTTTTCTTCCAGGTACCATCGGTTAGTAAGTACCCCATTCTCTGAAAAGTCTTTGCTGTATAAGTGTCAGTGTGAAGTAATACCTTGCTATCTTTTCCTATCAAGTCAACATTGGTTCTTTGAAAAAAGATTGTGAGGACCATTCCATATGGCAGGCAGGCTTTGACTTTCCTAACTGCCTCTTTCATTTGACTAATCATAATGATTGGTAAATTAATTTTATCGCCAATGATTAGGAGTTCCATAAGGCACAAGTCCCTTTCACTCACCCCGTCAAATCGTCCAATCCAGGGTACGAAAATATGACTACTAAAATTGTGTAGGACCCTCATTTCAATTGATAGCATATTTGCTTTAAGAATCCCTATCTCATCAATTTCAGTTCTTTCCAAAACAGTTTGCAGAGCCTTGGATCTATCCTTTAATACAAGATACTCAATTCCTTTAGATGGCATCTCCAAGATACTTCCTAGAATCTTAGTGGTGATGATTATTCTTTTTCCTTTGACTGTAGATTCAATGAAATTTTTCCCATACCTCAGGTTCTCGTAGAACGTTCTAACTAAATTAGGATATGTCTTAACATCCGGTGAACATAAATTTCTCTAGGCCTGGTCCTCAATTAAATCCCCAATCACAAAATCGATTTCTTTAAGGTATTCAAAAAGAATGCATCGGCCAGAGGTTATTGGTCTTATACCTAGAGATCTTTGCTGGCTAGGAGAAACTGGGCTACCCTCCTCTTCTGACTGAGGTTCATTTCGAGGAGCAATATCTTCACGGAATTTGCTTCTCCTTTCCTGTGGAGCTGCAACAACACTTCTGCTAGATTTCTTCCCAACCGATCTTTTCGGCGCCATTCCAAGGAAATTGGGTTTAAAAAAGTTTTGAGGAAGTTTAAAGGAAATTTAGAAAGTTCTTAGGAGGGAGCTGACAAGGGTTTGGAAATAAAAAAAATCTCACGTACAAAACCCTATGGCTCGAGTTAAAAGAGACAACTCGACATGCAAGTCGGCTCGATCAACAGATCATCTTCTCGAGTCGGCTCGAGTAGAGGGAGCACAAAGATATATTTTTGTATAAATCAAATCCTTAAGAGATTTAGGATTTGAATTAGAAGTTTGTCTAGATGCATTGTCCTTAGGGTTTTGATAGTTCATTTAGATGGGATCATGTAATCCTAATTCAAAAATTTAATCAATGCAAACTTGTTTAAATTTAATGGTTTTATATAGATATTAGCAATTAAACTTTTAATAGGTATATTTTCAAGAATAATAACATTGTTCAAAACATGTTTTCTTATTGACTGGTGCCTAATTTTGATGTGTTTGATTTTAAAGAAATTTAGTGCAACCACAGTACAAGATGTTAGGCCTCCTTGCTACCAAATATAAAACAAGATTCGATCATACCTTTATATAGTGTTTGATCAACACTGGATCCATTTTTTTCTTTGTCTAACTTGCAAAAAGAACTTATTGATGTGCTTGCCTCTTTGCTTGTTTCCATGCCGAATTTTTTATGAATTCCTAGATGTACATGGCATGACTTATAAAGATTCCTTCCTTCAGTTGATTAACTTGTAAGCCAAGCAAGTAGTTGAATTCATCCAAACCTGTACTAACTCAGTAAATCCCTTAACAAAAATCTTCATTAGTTGTACCAAAGATAATATCATCAATAAATTATTTGTACAACTATCAGATTATTTTCTTTAAAGCATTTTCAAGTAATAACATGCTTATGCAAGTGCTAGATGATTGTTTCAAATCATGTAGAGTTTTGTTCAATTTAAACACATGAATTGGAACAACAAGATCTTTCAAAATCTGGTGACTGATTTACAAAAACTTTATTCAGGACAAGAAGAACTTCTGAAATTTGTTTGAAATAGTTTAAAGTTCATATAGTAAGCACATACAAGGAGTAATCTAATAGTCTCAGGTTTTGCTACCAAAGCATAGGTTTCATCAAAATCGATATCCTCTTCTGGATTTAATTCATTTGTTATTAAACATTTTCATTTGGTGTGATCCTATTAACCCATCTGGTTTAGTTCATCATGCATGGCCAATATTCAGTTATGATCATTTTCAGCTTTTTCTAAACTTTGTAGTATAATTTGAGATATGAAGGTTAGGTAATCATGTGTAGTCCTATGTGATGACCTAGTCCTTATACCTTGAGAAGGATCACCAATAATTAATTCTTTAGGATGTGAAGTTACATACCTCCGTTCTCTTGGTAGATCAGTATGATCCTTACCATTTCATTTTCATCTTGTGTTGATTTGTCCTGGATGTTTAGATCTTCTATTTCTTTTTGTAGAGTACCTGCATCATTATCTATGTACTCATCTTTTCTAGATGGTGAAGGGTTAGCTTCATCAAAAATAACATGAATTGGCTCTTCTGCAGTGAGAGACCTCTTGTTAAACACTCTGTATGCTTTGTTATGTGATGAATAACCAAGGAATATAGATTCATCAGATTTTGCATCAAACTTTCCTAGGTTATATTTGTCATTATTTAATATAAAGCATTTACACCCAAAAACATGAAAGTAATTATTATTTGGTTTTCTTCCTTTCCAAAGCTCATAGGGGGTTTTCTTTGAAATTGGTCATATCAAAACTCGGTCAATATATAACAGGCAGTGTTCACGGCTTTTGCCCAAAAGTACCTTAGAAGATTACCTTCACATAACATTGTTCTAGCCATTTCTTTCGACATCCTATTTTTTCTCTCTACAACACTATTTTGTTGTGGTGTTCTAGGAGCAGAGAAGTTGTGATCAATGCCATGTTTGGTGCAATATTCATCAAATAATTGATTTTGAAATTCAGTTCCATGATCACTTCTCATAGAAACAACAGAAAGATTTTTCTCATTTGAAACTTTCTTATGAAATTTTTGAAATACATCAAAAGTTTCATCTTTATGTGCAATGAATAATACCCATGTGAACCTAGAAAAGTCATCTACAATCATAAGTCCATATTTCATACCTCCTAGGCTTGTGATCCTAGTTGGTCCTAATAAGTCCATGTGAAGTAGCTCAAGGGGTCTAGTTGTTGAAATAATATTTTTTGATTTGAAACTCCCCCTAGTTTGTTTGCCTAATTAACAAGCATCACAAACATGGTTAAGATCAACTTTGAAATGTGGCAAGCCTCTAACTAGGTTCTTTGAGATTAATTTGGCAATAGTATGCATGCTAGCATGACCTAATCGTCTATGCCATAATAGACATGACTCCTTGGTCTTAGCATTCATGGCTACAGGCTGGAACTACTTATCATGGCTAGATCATTTAGATCAACCACATAGATGTTCCCGAGTCTATGGCCAATGAATTTGTTACTAGAGTCAAGAGAGTTAGTTATTATACACATAGATGACTCAAAGATAACTTTGAAACCTTTGTCACATAATTAACTAATACTCATTAGATTGTGCTTCAACTTATCTACTAGCAATACATCTTCAATTAAAGTACAAGGGGTTAACTTGATCTTGCCAATTCCAATTATTTTCTCTTTGCCATTATCTTCAAAGGTAACCAATCCTCCTTCTTTCATTTGAAGGATGATAAACTGATCCTTGTCACCTGTCATATGCCTTGAACAGCCACTGTCAAGATACCATCTTTTCTTTAATTTTTGGGATGCAAGACAATCCTGCAAAACATTCAAGGAGTGATTTTAGATACCCAAGCTAACTTGGGTCCTTTCGGGTTAGCAACATTTGTTCCTTTTGGAATCCAAATGGTTCTACAATTTGATGCATTGTACATGGAACTTTTCAAAGAATTGCATTGGAAAGATTTATGCCCAAATCTATGACATGCATAACATATAATTTTATCATTCTTGAATGATGCATGCTTTGAAGTTATAGTAGATGTAGAAACAGAAATACTTGAATTGAAAGATTTTTGCAAAGTATTTTTAGGAATATATTTCAAGCCATTTGTAATTGATTTTGATGGAAAAGCTTTTTCAAGTTTAGATTTTGAAACTGAAGCTTTTGATGGTACAAACTTTGTTGCTAAAATCCCTTTAGCTCTTAAAGCATTAAATCCAATTTCAACATTACTTTTAGAGTCTTTTTGTTCTTTCAAAATTAGCTCAAGCTTATTTGAACTCAAGGTCAATTTTTCTACTAAAGGCTTAAGCTTTTCAACTTCCTTTTTTAAATCAGTATTTTCGGCAACTTAAATATTGTTTGTCTCTTATAAAATAGTTTTTTCATTGTTCAAGACTATAATATTTTTTGAAAGGTTATCCAATTTTCTTTGCAAAGTGTTATTCTTTTCAAAAATTTCATCTTTATCTTTTAATAAAACATCATTTTGTTTCTTTAAGGATTTGATTTTAATCCCAGCTTTCTTAAATTCGATAAGTAAATCATGGAATGCTGAACTCAGTTCATCATAAGTAAACTCAGTTTGAAGCTCAAGGGATGATACCTCGTTTTCGAGATCCATTAAACAAAGATTTGCATATTTCGGAGCCTCTTCGTCTTCAGTGGATGAGGATGCTTCGCTGTCACTCCACGTTGCTACCATTGCTTTCTTTTTCTTTTTCTTAAGTCCCTTTTTCAATAAAGGATAGTCTGGTCTGATGTGCCCTGGCTTTTTACACTCATAACATGTGGGCACTTCTCTTTCTTTCTCCTTTTCCTTGTCCTTCTCCTTACTGAACTCTTTGTTCTTGTGGAATTTTTTGAAATATCTTCCTTTTCTTCTTACCAAGAATTTTCTGAGTTTTCTTACGACCATTGTAACGTCTTCATCTTCCATGTCGATTTCAGTAGATAAGCTTTCTTCTTCTGATTCTTCATCCTTTTTGGAATCCATAGCAGCCTTAAAGGTGATCAATTTCTTTTTCTTTTGATCATCTTCAATTCGATGTTGCATGGTCAGTTCATGTGTGATGAGAGATCCTAGTAATTCATCCAGCAATAAGGTGTTCAAATCTTTTGCTTCCTGGATGGCAGTCACTTCCGGATCCCGCTTATCCAGAAGAGATCTTAGAATTTTTTGCACTAGATCTGCATTAGTATATACCCTACCAAGACTTTTCAGGCCATTGATAATATCAGTGAATCATGAAAACATGGCAGATATTTTTTCATTTGGTTCCATCTTAAACAATTCGTAACTATGTACAAGAAGATTAATCTTAGAAGATTTCACTTAAGAAGTTCCTTCATGGATCACAATATAAGAGATTCATGGCTTTTGCATTTAACTCTCCCATCTTCATGTCATGTTTGTCCCAATCCTCTTCAGGTTTAGGAACGTCCACTCCATCAATTTTAACCATAGGAATGCAAGGACCCTTTAGAATGACCTTCCATAACTAAAAATCAACAGCTTAAATATAAATCTTCATTCTAGCTTTCCAATATGCATAATTTGTGCCAATGAAGAGTGGAGGTCTATTTGTTGATTGGCCTTCGGCCAAAGACGTACTCATGGTATAAGCCATCAATCTTTACTCTAGTATATTCAGAGACTCTACTCTGATACCAGTTGTTGCCCAAGTGGATACCTAAGAGGGGGGTGAATTGGGTCTTTTAAAAATTTAAACAAGTAATATGTAATTTCAAAATCCTTTGCAATTGGTAAGTGCTGTGATAAAGTTGTAGATTGCAAAAGCTAAGCAAAATAGAAAAAGCACAACACAAACACACCAAATTTATAGTGGTTCGGAGCAACCTAGCTCCTACATCCACTACCCAAGATACCACTTAGGATTTCCACTATATTCACACCCGAATACAGTAGGATTGCTTTACAAAATCATAATCTAAAACCTCTATACTTTGGTTTTACGGGATCACCAAAGAAAACCCAACACCCTTTGATTTTAACAGGCTCACCAAAGAAACCCAAACTTGGTTTTCACAGGATCACCAAGAACCTATTTGGTTTTTCAACCGGGCTCACCAATAACCCTACAATTCAAAGATTGAATTGAAAATAAATTCAACAATAAATGACAAACTCAGGTTGTCAGATAGTTGCCAGTGCAGCTCGTTGGAAGTCAACTTGAATGCACTTGAATAAACATTAATGACTTCAGTGGCTTCTTCCAAAGTTGATTCAAGCTTTTGATTAAAGTAGTTGAGGGCTTGAATGCAGACTTGAATGCACTTATTCTCTATCTCTTGTGGTTTGTTAGATATTCAATGAACCTCTCTTTTTTTTTAACTCTCTCCTTCTTCTTAATTGCTTCAAGGTAGTTCAAGTCATTCAAATTTAAAGTCTTCTATCATCCCAAGGTAGTTCTAGCTGTTGTAGAACATTGGGGAATGATTTTTGACCATTGGAGCACTTTTTGGCATGCAAAAATAGATTTTGAAACTAGCCGTTAGATACCTAGAAGTGACATTTGGGTCGGCTCGGATTCCTTCGAGTTGGCTTGGATCCTTCAAGTTGATAGGTTGAGTTGCCAGTTCTTCAATGCAGTCGGCTCTTTGTCTAAGGGCGCAGAATGTCACTTTGGACGAGTCAGCTCTTTATAGCTCGGGTCGGCTCGAACTTAAATCTTGAAATTCTTGAACTTGAAAAGTCGGCTCTTTTCAGCTTGGGTCGGCTCTTCTTCTCAGGTTCAGGAAACCTTACTCTGGAAGAGTTGGCTCGATGAAGTTCGGGTCGGCTCGCTTTCTCGGGCTTTTGAAATTAGGTCTGGCAGAGTCGGCTCTTTCTATGTCGGGTCGGCTCGCTTGGCTGTTCTCAGAAAACTTTGAGGAAATGGACTCTGGAGGAGTCAGCTCGGACTGATTCCAGTCGACTCGGATTCACTAGAGTTGGCTCGCTTTCCATCGAGTCAGCTCAGATTGTTGCATTCCAGAATCCTTGCTGCATGCCAGTAAGCAGAGTCGGCTCTCTTATCTTGGGGTCGGCTTGAGTGTCTTCTTCAGGATTTTTACAATTCGAACATAAAGAAAGACTCTCACCAACTCTTTTACAATTTCACACAAACCAACTCAAGGCAAAATCTAAGGCACACACCCTTATAGAAGTAACCCTTTTACTTGATTTTTCTTAGCATTTTCATTGGGTTCTTCTTTACAAAAACACTTACAACACAACTCAAGCAAGAAAGTAGAAATGTAGGAGTTGAAGTTTGAACATGTTATACATCCTACAAAAACTTGTCAAACACTTGAAGAGTTGCCAGTAATTAATGTACATGCTCCAATATTTGGTTATCATCAAAATCACATATGGGGTCAACAGATAGGCCAAAGATGCGAGAGCAATCTATCGAACCTCTGGCATATGGTTACCATATAATTCATCCCTTTGACTTCCAATGCCCAAGATGATATAGGGTTAGACTACCAACCCTAACTGAGTCAATCCACAACATGTATCAACCTCGCAAGTCCAGTGGCTCCTCACTAGGACTACCCCGGCTAAGGATTTGCTAAATTGAGACACTGCATGTAGGCTCAGGTAGGCAACCCAATAGGGGGGGTGAATTGGATTTTATAAAACTTTTAATACTATTTAAAATATGAACTAAAGCAAGCATGTGCTAATGCAATTCAAGTACTTGTGCATTTCAAATAAATACAACAGGAAAAAAGAAATAAAAGCACAAGGAGAACAATCACACAAATACAAAGGTTTATAGTGGTTCCGTGCCAACCAAGCACCTACATCCACTCCCCAAGCCACCCTTAGGAATTTCACTAAGTTTGGTTTTATAACTTAGGCTCACCAATAACCTTTACAACTTGTTTTATCTTCGGGCTCAAAAGTCAAACCCTAGTTGGTTTCAAGGCTCACCAACAACCATCCTTAGTTTTACAGGATAACCAAGAACCTAAACAACTTGTTTTGGCTTCGGGCTCACAAGTAAGACCCTAGTTGGTTTCAAGGCTCACCAACAACCACTTTGGTTTTCAAAGGCATACCAAAAATCTCTTTGGTTTTCCAAGGCTCACCAAAAACTTCAAGTCAAACAATGTAAGAGCAAGTATAAATGAATACAATAAAAACTTTCTAAAATAAAGCAAATATCTCTTTGAAGCCCTTGAATGCTGATGAAGATCTTGTCTTCAAGTTGATGAAGCCTGTGATTGATGCTTGTGGATGTAGACTTTGATTGCTCTCTTTAAAACTTGGAAGCTTGAAGGCTTGAATCACTCAACTCTTTAATCCTTCAAGAATATTCAAGAAACTCACCAAATGATTGCTTCCCTATTTGATTTTTGATGTATATATAGCCTCCCAATACTTAAATGACCATTTATAGCTGTTAGGGAGGAAAATATAGCCGTTTGAAGCAAGTTGGAAAAGTCTGCAGCTTTTGAAAACTAGCCGTTACTGTTCAAGTATCAACACTTGAACAGTAAGTGTCGACACTTGAATAGTGCACTTGAATAGTGCAAGTGTCGACACTAGAATACTATTCATAGCCAATTTGATTTTTCATATTTTCTATATTTTTCTTATTCTCAGGCCTTGAGTCGACACTTCACTCTTCAAGTGTCGACACTTGATCCTTAGGTGTCGACACTTTATTTCCAAGTGTCGACACTTGCATGTGCCATGCTGAAACTTTGATGATACTTCTTCAAATTTAAACCTAGAGCCCTTCCAAGTCTTCCTTATATTCCAAAGTCCTTATAACTTGATTTTTCATTAATTTAAGGACTTTTTTTAACTAAAATACAAGCATTTTTTTGTTCAACATGGTTGAGTACTAAGATCTGAAATATACTTAAAATATAATTAATACTCATATATACTTAAACATTTTGTCAATCATTAAAATTAAAACCAAAATCAACAATCTTCCCCTTTTTGATGATGACAAAACCTTTAAGTATAAGAATAAGGTAAACTTAAAAAGATTAACAATAGTATAAACATGAAAGCTCAAAATCAATAAGCACCAAGCTCCCCCTTAATATATAATCCACAAAATTTTCAAAAAATATTTTTCAAAATATGCAAAATTTTTAAGACAATCTCCCCCTTACTAATTCTTTCTTTAAGATTAAAAATTTGCTTTCTTCTCCCCCTTTTATACTTTCTTTCATTTCTAAAAAGATTTTTCATGTTTATCCAATCTTTTCCTTTTTATATTTAACATTTTTTTCTTCCTTTTTGACATCATGAAAAAGGGTGAAAGGCAATACAAAGTGGGAATGAAGTCGAAAAGAATAGCAAGTAGGTCATCAAAATCAATGCATGAAATCAAATAATTATGATACAAATTGAACATGATACCATAGAATGATAAGCACATGCAAGAAATGATTTGATGTATGTTATCCATTCACCTTGTTCATGAGATAAGGTTACAGTGGCACCCCTACCGTCATAAGAAACACCATTGAATAGGAAGAGAGGATATTTAAGCCATACTTATCTCCTATGACTGGACGGCCATGGTGACTAACCCAATCTGAAGCGGTTACTATGAGTTCTTTTTAAAAATAATTTTGATACCAATAGAATATGATACCATTTGAATGTAACTCTCCTTAAAAAATTAGATTTGAAAACAAGGAGAAGGAGTATCAGAGCAATATAAGTATATCATGATATCAAGCAAAATATTCAAATAATCAAATATATGATAACAAATCTTTAGGTGCTCTCCCTGAAAGTTATTCTCCCTTAAAAATATGCATTCATTTGAGGAATAAAACATGAAAGCACATGCATCATAATTTCAGACAATTTTAGATGGAATATAAATTCTAAGCCTGAAACCAAGGATTTGAAATTTTCAAGATATTCATGATTTTCAAAATACAAAGCATTTATACCACTTAAAAACTTTCAACATGATTTCAAATTCATTTAAAATGATTTGATATCCATACAAATGTTAGAAGTAATATGATATCAAGTCTAGCTACTAGAGCAAGGATTTATCAATATGCATACCTTCTTCTTAAATGTAACCCTTAACTACCAGTTCTATACTTGATTCAAATCAATTCTAACTTAAGCATAGATGCTAAAAATAAAAGCACATAAATCGTAACATTTCACTTGAAATAATTCAAAAACTGTATTAATCAAAATCAAGTGAAAGTCTAATAATCATAAGTTGAAATCATGAGAGAATGAAATCCATTTACATCAAAATAGTCATGATCATAACAAATAATTATTAGTCTAAGCTTGATTCTAATTAATTAATTAAAATATTTTTTAAATCAATATTCATCTTTAAAAATATTTTTCATGAAATACATTAATCAAAAACAAGTATAAGTCTTACAATCACAAGTTTAATCATGATAGCATAAAATTCATCAACATCAAAAAATTCATGATCATAACCAATGATTATAATTCTAAACTTGATTCTAATTAACCATTTAAAGCAAATTCTCAAAGTAATTATAACAAAAAATTTAACTACATTTTTAATTATGGAAGGAGATGTTTAGAATTTACCAATGTACATAATCCTTCCTTTTACCATTTAGTCCAAAATATAGCTTGTCCACATCTTCAAATTATCTTGTACAGCCATTTATCAAAAACTTTCTTTCTTCAAGTTGGGCTGCAAGACATTCCTACAAAACAAACTAAGTGGACATTTTTGGTACCTAAACTTTCTTGGGTCCTTTATGATTAGCAATTATGGTTCCTTTTGGAACCCAAACATTTCTTAATCTAGAAGGTTAAGCATTAAAACCACATTTATAAGATAAATTGAAAGAAGCAGGAATAAAGAAATTCTTCAAAAGTTTTTGCTTCTTTTTTTCAACCAAAATATTTTTTTTATTCAAAACATTATCACATAAATCTTTCAAAACAATATTTTCTTTTTCTAAAAATTTTTTTTCTTTAGAAAAACTATTCTTTTTATTTTTCAAAATATCAATCTTGGCATTTAAGTCGTCATTTTTATTGGCAAGATTGGTGTTATCAAGAGAAAATGAATCCACATGCCTATTTAATTTCTTGTGCTCAATTTTTAGCAATTTATATTCATGCACAAGATCATTAGATGCATCATGTAATTCATCAAAGATAAAATTATAATCATTTTTAGCACATACCTTTTCCTTATTTTCCTTGAAGCAAAGATGGGCAACTTCATCATCCGAACTTGAATTTTCGTTATCGCTCCAAGTTGCCATCATTGCCTTGAATTTCTTTTTAGCCTTGAGGGCTATTATCTTCTTATTTACATCAGCTTCCACTATCCTTTACCATAAGTTCAACTCATAGGTCATGAGTGAACCGATAAGCTCCTCCAAAGGTAAGGTTTCTACATCTTTAGCTTCTTGGATCGCCGTCACCTTTAGATTCCATGATTTTGGCAAGGATCTAAGAATTTTATTTACCAAATCAGCATTAGTATAGATTTTACTAAGACTTTTAAATTAATTAATAATAGTCATAAATCTAGTATACATATCAGAAATAGATTCATAATGCATCATTTTAAAAATTTTAAAAGAATGTACAAGCAAATTAATTTTAGTATTTTTCACTTGAAGAGTACTCTCATGAGTAACTTCAAGTGTATCCCATATTTTCTTCGTCGATGTGCATGTAGAAATTCTATTAAATTCATTCAAGTCCATTGCACAATAAGGCAAGTTCATTGCTTTAGCATTGATTTCAGTTTGTTTAATATCATATTTATTCCAATCCCCTTTGAGCTTGGGAATGGAAATGCCATTAACCAAAATGGAAGGAATATGAGGACCACTAATAAGAATTCTCCAAAGATGATAACTAATAAATTGAATATGGATGCGCATACGAGTTTTTTAAAATGTGTAATTTGTGCCATTGAAAAATGGTGGTCTAACACTAATACCTACAAGGGTTGGCATGAACTTTAGCTCAAAATCATTAGATTTTCAAATAGAGCACCTGCTCTGATACCAATTATAGGCTAAGGTAGGCAATCCAAGAGGGAGGGTGAATTGGGTTTTATAATTTTTTTAGTAATATTTAAAATATGAACTAAAGCAAGTATATGCTAATGCAATTCAAGTGCTTGTGTATTTCAAATAAATGCAATGAAAATAAAAAAAAAAAAGTACAAGGAGAACAATCACACAAACACAAAGGTTTATAATGGTTCGGTGCCAACCAAGCACCTACATCCACTCCCCAAGCCATCCTTGGGAATTTCACTATGTTTGGTTTTATAACTTAGGCTCACCAACAACCTTTACAACTTATTTTGTCTTCGGGCTCACAAGTCAAACCCTAGTTGGTTTCAAGGCTCACCAACAACCACCCTTGGTTTTACGGGATAACCAAGAACCTAAATAACTTGTTTTAGTATCGGGCTCATAAGTAAAGCCCTAGTTGGTTTCAAGGCTCACCAACAACCACTTTGGTTTTCAAAGGCTTACCAAAAACCTCTTTGGTTTTCCAAGGCTCACCAAAAATCTCAAGTCAAACAATATAAGAGTAAGTATAAATGAATACAATAAAAGCTTTCTAAAATAAAGCAAATATCTCTTTGAAGCCCTTGAATGTTGATGAAGATCTTGTCTTCAAGTTGATGAAGCCTTTGATTGATACTTGTGGATGTTGACTTTGATTGCTCTCTTTGAAACTTGGAAGCTTGAAGGCTTGAATTACTCAACTCTTGAATCCTTTAAGAATATTCAAGAAACTCACCAAAGGATTGCATCCCCATTTGATTTTTGATGTTTATATAGCCTCCCAACACTTAAATGACCATTTATAGCCATCAGGGAGTAAAATATGGCCATTTGAAGCAAGTTGGAAAAGTTTGTAGCTTTTGAAAACTAGCCGTTACTGTTCAAGTGTCGACACTTGAACAATAAGTGTCGACACTTGAACAGTGCAAGTTTCGACGCTAGAACACTATTCACAGCCAATTTGATTTTTTATATTTTGTGTATTTTTCTTGTTCTCAGGTCTTGAGTTGACACTTCACTCTTCAAGTGTCGACACTTGATCCTCAGGTGTCGACACTTCATTTCCAGGTGTCGACACTTGCCCGTGCCATGCTGAAAGTTTGCTGATACTTCTTCAAATTTAAACCTTGAGCCCTTCCAAGTCTTCCTTATATTCCAAAGTCCTTATAACTTGATTTTTCATTAATTTAAGGACTTTCTTCAACTAAAATACAAGCATTTCTTCATTCAATATGGTTAAGTACTAAGATCTGAAAAATATACTTAAAATATAATCAATACTCGTATATACTTAAACATTTTGTCAATCATCAAAATCAAGACCAGAGTCAACACTACGAGACATTCAATCCAAACAATTTGGACAGGTCAATTCCATCTTGGTCCACCACTGCTCCATAAGTACTTGCCTGTACCTAGAAACCTTCCATCACCATATTAGAAATTCGGGTAGTCCGGCACCAAAGCACAGGGAGTTGCTTGCAAGCTACCATGGTGACCTCAGGTTGGAAGGATACATATATCCATATCCAATTGCAAGCAATCCTTTGGCAGAAAGGAGCTCCACGGAGTCAAGTTCAATGAGATATCACACATCTCACTTGAAAATCACATCAGTGTCACCACACTCCTTTAGTCAAGAGGACAACCAAACGATGTAAACTGCAACAACTTATACTTGATACATTGCCATCTTATACAATGTATCCTTTGGTTGTGAACCTTTTTAAAGGACCACTCGATATATCCTCTGTATATCAAAGTCAGTGCAGTCCTAAGGACTTCATCGCATAAATAGAGTTCATTATAGGGAAATGAATGATGTGATGAGCTGCCAAAATAAAGTTTTATTAGTTCATATACAAATTACAATACCGAGCACAACCACCTATAGCCTAAGCGATTGGCTTTGGGACACAATTCCCAACAATATACAATACATGATCAATTACTGATGCCCCATCTCGTATATTGACGTTATAAATAGCACAGGAAGTCCTAACCGCTCTACATCATCATGCATGCTGAAGGATTCCTGCAACTTTTGCAAGATTTTCTCTAGTTGGGCCTCCTCGAATTTGTGACATAACTCGTTATTCATAGCCGCCAGCATAATGCAACGTATAGTAGTTCTATCAGAAATCCACTTCTAATAAGTGTCCCTGATAGATGTATGAGCATTAGCTGTGGGGACCTCAGATGCCGGATCCGATACAACATACAGAATTTTTTCTTGCTCTATGATAATCTTAAGCCTTTGATACCAATTATTGAAGTTTGGGCTAGAAAGTTTTTAATCATCAAGCAATGAGAGGAGGGACAAGTTGGTAGACATTTTTTTGAAAAAAAAAATATATGACCAATTAGTATATGAGTTTCAATTTTAATCCTAAAGACATGGACTTTATTCTAAAGGTTTTCCCACATATTTTATTCAGATTAGTAGCCTCTATCTCTAATCCGAGGAAGTACACTTAATTCCTTAGTGGGTACTAGAATCCTAAAGGTGCCACATGAGCCCGACTTTGGCCGGCTCACCCACATGAACCTAAAGGAAGGTTCAATTAACCAATTGCTTCTTCCAAGCAATTTCTAGTATTTCAAATTTTGCCCCAGGAACACTTCAATCGGCCTTTGGGCTTCCTGCTAAAGAAGGTCCTGGTTAGGTCCAACCATTAACATGATTAAATCAGTGCTTCTAACTAATGAATGATCAAGCCCGACTTTGGTCGGCTCACCTGACCACCATTAAGAGAGTTGCACTGAGCCATCATATTATGAATGGCAATTCCAATAGCCCGATGACCACCGTACTTTGGTACTGCCAATGATCACCCAACTAAAGAACACATTACCACCCAACTTAATGGGAAGCTAAGACTCAGTTATCCCTATAACTTCACCTTTTTAAGGACCTAATAATTTAGAGGATTTAAAAATGTGACATATGAAGAATACATGGACCATGATCAAAAACACTCTCACTAACTTGTAGAAGGTCCATGAACATCTTGGTCCATGGGCACCTGAAATCAGACAAATCTAATTAACCTTAGGTGACATAGGTTAATCCAATTCAGTGAGCTTCTCATAAGTCAATTGTAGTTAGCCGTATCAGCCAGGTAAGCATGGTCAAGGAATGAGTTGTGGCATTAACCATCTTTCCTTAGATACTAGCTACAAAGGAGCTAGCCAAGTAAGAGGTACCCTCATAACCATAGACTAAACGGTAGCTTGCTTAGACACCAATTCGGTTCACCTTCCTCAACTAGATTAGACTTAAAGAACCAGATGAATCACTGAGCCATAATAGATCTTTTTAGATATTTGGATCCACTTTTTAACTATTAGAAACTATAGAGAAATGAAACCTAACTCAACTTTTGATTAGTTTTTTATCTCTAATTAATCCAATTCATCTAAACATAGGTCTAACCCAAATAAGGTTCTATTCCTAGCCCATCCCATTTAACCCATAATTTATGAATCATGACTTAAGATTAGAATCATATCCTAAATCTTAAAATTATTTATCTTAATTCTAAATTAAGTACATCACACTATTTGAAATATTTTAAAAATGAAATGAAACAATTTCATAAAAGTTTGGAGCTTAAAATTACTGCTTCTTAATTTTTTGGTCGAGTCAGCTCTTACAGATCGAGTCAGCTCTTCCAGAACACACATTTCTAGTCGAGTCGGCTCTTCAATCAGATCTGCTGTTTGAGTCGACTCTTCATTCAACTATATTGCTTGAGTTGACTCTTCCAGAACATACATTTCTGGTCAAGTCGGCTCTTCTATCAACTTTGCTGCTCGAGTTGACTCTTCTAGAACACAAATTTCTGGTTGAGTCGGCTCTTCTATCAGCTCTGTTGTTCGAGTTGACTCTTCAGTCAGCTCTATTGCTCGAGTCGACTCTTCTAGAATACACATTTTTGATCGAGTCGGCTCTTCTGTCAACTCTATTGAATGAGCCAGCTCTTCAGTCAGCTCTACTGAACAAGCCAGCTCTTCCAAAACATAGTTTTTTTAAACTTCAAATGTTTCCACATGAACGTTTCAAGGTTTTAGATCAAATTTCTTTTAGATATTATCTAAACATAATTATGATCTATAAATCAAAGATTAAAATAATTTTAATCCATTAAATTCCTTACTTTCTTCTTCATAAGATCATGATGCATCGGCACCTCTACATGCCATAGGAGAATCCCTTGGAATGGGAAGAGATGGTCTTTAAACCATCTTTCTCTCCTATGACCGAACGGCCATGGCGAATCCATCTCAATTCGAGTACTACGTAAAGGAAATCAAACCAATTTTATAAAGAAAAATATTAAACTAGATGCATGCATAACCTGTCTCTGATCCATTGAAGGGAACTGTTCTCAGGGACGATGCATGCATTTTGAAACTTTTCAAAGAGCATGCAGCAGCGAAAAGCGATAAAACCATTTTATCTTAAGATGTTAATCTAATTAGCGCAAGCCCCTACCAAGATTAAGATGCATCTAGAGTAACATAAATATGAAATCATGCAATCAAAGTATAAAATATGGAATAATTCACATAAATATACAATGATGCGGTAAGGAACAATTATGTCATACATAAATTAATCACATACCTTGGTGACATTCACCCGGAAGAACCGAAAGTTGCAGAAATGCCTACCTCTTAGTCGCGATCCTGATAGAAAAATATCCTAAGAGCCAATCATTGTTTGGGCCTTTTCTTGTAAACTTCCAACTCATGTATGACATCATTATTTATAATAAAGGAATTTGTTTCTTCATATACTAATGTGTCATATTTTTGACTATGATGAACACTATAGAGTAAGACAATGGAATTAGGGTTATGATAAAATAACAGTGAGACCTAATTCCTATAAATCCTAATCTAGAATGTTCCTAGTCATTGGACCGCGATTCGGGGATCGATGAATCCAGTAAGACTAGCTTATCCTGTGTATGCTCAGTTGATGAGGGTGGTTGGTCTCATAGCCACTTGTGTAGAGACACTAATACAAGGATAAGGGTGCTCATTAGGTTATAAGTACACTGAACTGATCCACACCGGGACTATCTTATGGAAGTCTTACTCCTTGTCAAAAGATAGGTCATAGAGTAGAAGTTGTGCATGTGATCTTTAGACCTGAGGTCACCATGGTTCCTTGTGCACACCAAGCTATACTTTGGTTCATACTCATTCATGGCATTGCGACATGTACGGGTTGTTCTGGGTATGGTGGAAGGTGTATGAAGGATGTGAGTGGACCAACAAGGAATTGATCAATCCTGGTAAGAGGATATGTTATCCCATGTACTCTCTTCGATGAGTGAATCAAGGAATCTTTGCAAAGTAGGATGAGATTAGAAGTGGCTTCTAATCAGTCATCAGCTGAGTCCTCGTGATCGAGCTGAGACTCAATATGATTAAGTGTTAGGGTTTGACATTTATCCATACCCATCACTTAATCGGGATAATGGGAGATCGAAAGATTGAATTGCACGGTAACTTACTATTGAAGGGTATTTTGGTAATTTTTATCAAATTCGATGTGTGATTCCAATTGAACAATTAGTTCAGCCGATTTGACCTAATTAGGTCAATCATATTTGATCGGATCAAATCGGCTCAAACCTAAACCTACTACTGGCTATATGTGGAACCCAATGGGTCACACACAATTGAGAGTAGGCCAAGGAAGTTACTCATGGTTTAATTAGGGTCATGGGATCCTAATTGGTTAGCCATATTGCATACTAGCATATGTAGGCTAACCCAATTCATAACACAATTGGATTGGGTCCGGTTGCTTTCTAATTGGGCTAACCTAATTAAGGGAAACCTAAATTAGGTTGAGTCCTAAGTGGGGATAGCCAAATTAGAGCTTGATCTGATTTTATTTTGGACTTTTGGATGTTTTATTGAAGAGTCCATTTGAGTTGGGACTCTAGATGCCAAAATGACACCTTGGCATTCAAAAAGACGTAGAAGAGTCTATAGTTATATGGATGGAAAGAGGATTTAGTGCTCTTTCTTTAGACACCCATATTGTATATGCTTTGACTAGTCAAAGGTTGCATGGGGTGTAGATAAAGTTGACCATAATATAAAAGGTTTCTTGGCGCCTCTTAGCACGCGCGGGAAATGAAGATGCGCACAGAAGGACAAAAGTCCTTCTGCAGATGAAACACTTGAGTGTTTCATTTCAGTGGGCACCTTCTCATCTTATCCCACACCTCTTGGATATGTTTGATCGGTCAAGGCTTTTTGAAAGGGCATGAAAAATGGATGGAAGCAAAAGCGCGCATGAAGAGACGCGTCTCTTCATGTGGCGCGCACCCTGAAGTAGAGTCCTTCTGCTTTCAGGACTCTTCATATTCTTCGATGTTTGGAGATTAAAGAGGCACCTCTTGGCTTCCCAGGGACCGATACTTGCCATGTGGAAAGTCACAGATTGTCTAAGAAAATGGATGGATGCTAATATGTCTTTTGGTGTATGAGGAGACATATTGGATATGATTTTTCAGTCTTGAAAAATCATATCTGATAACCTATTGGAGGACATATCACACGCCCCTCTTAAAACTATAAATAAGGGCGGTGATATGAGTTTCGGATCTTTTCCTTTTTACCGTAAAAAATATATTCTGAGTGTTCTTCCACTTCTCTCTCCCTCCTTCTTACTTTAGGACAAGACTTGTCTTGTTAAGACAAGGTCTTTTCTACTAGGACAAGGCTTAGTTTTAGGACATAAGCCTAAGAGGTCCTCGAGAAGGGTTGTCCTAAAACCAAGAGTGGTTTAGGACTATGTTCAGAAAGCCCTACAGTAGGTTAAGGTGTCCTACAGTGGTCAAAGGTCAAAAGGCTGACAAAAGAGTTCTATTGAAGCAAGCAACCCCGGTAGGGATTCTTCCTTGGTACCATTCTCGTGTGGATCACCATTGAAGGGCTTGCACTTGTGAGCCTCATGGAAAAGATTGGATTTCAGTGATCCAGGTATGTATTCTAACTTCATTTATGTTTCGTTGATTGGTATTGCATAAGGGGTTCCTGGGAATTAGGGTTTTCTAGCTATATTAGGGTTTCATGCTTAGAATTTTGTTTTGAAATTCACTTTCGCATGCTGCATGATTCCCGGCACCCTGGGAGAATTCCCATTAGATCCCAAGGATGCCACTAACCTGTGAAAAGAAACCCTCGGCATGCGACCCCATAGGTTCAAACACTAAATCAATAGCACGGGAACATTTCCAGTACCAGCTAAAGTCTCCATCTAGCAATGAGACCCTGTGTCCGAATAGGTTGAAAGTTGCAGAGCAACATGAACCTGTCGAATATAGAATAGCATTGAACTTATTCTTTGAACCTCCTAATGCACCGAATGGCATAGGATTAAACTACCCAACCCTAAGCAGTCCATCTGAATATGTCTCAAAGAATCCCTGCAACTCCTTACAAGGAATGCCCTGGCCAAGGTCTTTCTCAATTGAGGCATACAAAGCATTCAATCCAAATCATTCGGAGAGGTCAATCCTATCTCGATCTTACTACCGCTACACAAGTACTTGACTGCACCCAGCAACCTTCCATCCTAGATTAGAAATCTGGGTAGTCATGTGCCTAAGCATAGAGTGAGATGCTTGCAAGCTGCCATAGTAATCTCAAGTCAAAGGAATAATTCAAGTCCACATTCTAATGCAAGACTCTTCTTCGGTAGTAAGAGAATTTCGCATGAGAGCTATATTCAGTGAAGTGTCAAACACAACACCCGATGTCATATCAGCATCTCCATGCTGCTTGGTTAAGAGGACAACTAACAGATATAACATCAACAACCTACTCTCGATACACCATCATCCCGAAATAGCATATCATTTGGTTGAGAACTAATTTATGAACTACACGATGCATCCTCTCTACATCGCATACAAGGTAACTCAAAAGACATCATCAGAAAAGAGTTCAAATTATGGAAAATGCACCTGTGATGAATAGCCAAAAGATAACTTTTATTTATATTAAAATTCATATACAAATAGCACAACCATTTATAGCCTAGACGATTAGCTTTGGGACACAATTCTCAACATTAACCTCTTTTCTTAGATACCAAATAAGTTGGCAAGGTAAGAGGTAGCCTTAATTAATGATCGTAATCAAGATGTGATACTTTTCTTAGATACTAATTGGTTCATCATATTTGATTAGACTAGCCTAAGAACTTGGATCTAGTCGCTGAGCCATAATTAGGTCCATTTATTATAATATAGACTTGATAAAACTATAACTATAGATTTGATCTAGAAAAATATAATCTAATCCTAATCAACTTTTGGTTAGATTAAATCCAATTCTCTATTGGTCCATATTATTCTAAATTTTAAACCTAGGTATAATCCGATTATTTGACCTGATTCAAGCTAACCCAAAGCCTATGATTTATGAAATATAATTAGATCTTTAATTCACAATTCTAAATCTAATCTTAAACCTTTAATTCTATCAATTAATCAAGATTAATTTTGCTAAATTTTAGATCTAAATAATTTATATGCATCACATGTATATTAAACACTTTTAGATCTTAACTATATGATACAGTTTTATGCTGAAATTAATTTTATGTTTCATATTCTAAACATAAAAACAAATCCTAATACATTAGTTTTAGATAAAAATTGATAAATTAATGAATATTAAATTACTAAAAAATATATCTAATTATTAAAATATATTTAATGATTTTCCTTTTACCTTGGTCATGGGACATAACTACAAGTAGCACCCGGAATCCTATTGATTGAGAAGAGATGGCCTTTAAACCTTACTTTTCTTCGATAATCGGACAGCCATGCTGATCGACCTAATCCAAAGTAGTTACTCAAATTAAGATTATATGTAACATGTAAGGTTCTATATCTACATATCATGTTATGAAAACCTATCAATCTAATACCACTATTGAAAAATGCCTACGATTTCATGTATGATTTTTTTTTATAAATTTATAGTGAAAGTGAATCTATTTTAAAACTATTTTAAATAAAAAACATGTATTTAGAATAATTTTAATAAATTTTAAGCAAAATTGTAATATGATATGCAATATAGAAAATAAAATTAGCATACATCGATCTACCTAATGCATGTAGTAGATCTAATCTATAAATAACATGAAATCTAATTCCATACCTGATCATGGATTGATGATCGTCACTATTGATGGCATATGATAAGGACTCTCTATATTGTTTTACAGCTGCATAGAATGTCCGGTCTCTATGAATCGTCTACATGAAGCCCCGACGTGATTAATCTTCTTAGACTGCTAGATCTGTATGAAGGCCACTAGATGGCTAAACATAAATTATTTCTTGGATTCTTGAGCCTTCCAAGAAATTCAAGAGGATGAAAGGTGTAAATCAAGGAGAAAGAAAACAAAAAACAAGAATCCCTAGAAAAGGTTCTACTATTTTTCTCTTATTTTCTCTCTCCCTTCAACCCTTGCTTTCAAAAGAACCTCTCACATCCATCCAGAATTCATGCCCCTTTTTTCTCTTATTTTCTTAGTAATTTTACTTTAGATTTTACGTGATAATTGGTCTCTTAATGTTACATATATAACAAAAAATTGAAGTGAAACTTCATTGATTAGAAGAGGGATTAAATTAGGATAAGATGATGCTGTTTGAATATGACTGGGTGTTATATTCCTAATAGAACTCCTTTAATTAAATTCAAATAAATTCAAGTTCAATTCAAACCAATCCTAATCTAAATAAAAATGAGAGAGGATAAAAAATTTAATTTTTTTCATAGAGAATTCAAAAAAAATTATAGGAAGGCATGGAGAATTTTTAAGAAAGAAAATAAGTTGGACTATGTTAGGGTTTGACCAAGTTTTAACCAAAATTAATTAAGGAACCAAAACTAATTTGGTTATAACTAATTTAACCAACTTGAACCTAATTCAATTAGATCCTAATTAGTCTTAATTAAATTTTAATTAAATCTAAATTAACTAAGCCTAAGTTCAAATCAGATTGTAATAAGAAATTCTTAGCGATTAGGTCATCAAATAACCTGATAGGGTAAAATCCAATTGAACCAAATTTAACTAGACTTGACCTAAACCTCTTTTCTCAATCAAATTGATCTAATTAACAATTAAATTACTAATTAATCTTCTTATAATTAATTATTTATTAATTATTTATTAATTTATAATATTAATGTAGGATTAATTATTCATCATATTTATAATTTTGCCATGGAATGATTCTTAATCATTAATCAACCATCATTGTCGATCAAAAACCTATTATGTGTCTGACTCCATAAGTTTGAATACTAAGCTTGTAGCACAAGGACCAATTCCTAAACTAATCAATGTGACCATTTAGCAATGATGACCAATGTCCGGATAGGTTGAATGTTCACAAAGAAACATTCAAGAACTTAGGTATACAGTTTCCATATAATTCATCATTTTCATTCTAATGCTCAAAATGATTTCAGAGTTAACTATCAACTTCAAATAATGCATCTAAATATGTCTCAACCTGCTAAATCCTGTGACTCCTCACAAGGATTCTCTTGGACTAGGTCTTGCTAAATTGAAATATAGTAGAGTATTTCTCAAATACCTTAAAGTGGTTAACCCCATCTTGACTCATCACTAACTTATTAAGTACTTGACTGCACCCAGTAACCTTCTATCACTAGATTAGAATTCTAAGTAGTCTGGTATCTAAGTACAATGATTTGCTTATAAGTCATCATGATGATCTCAGATCGGAGAGATACTTATAACCATATCCATCTATGAGATACACTCGATAATAAAGTACTCAACAGAGTTGGTTATGTTCAGTGTAATGTATACCTACACTCACCTGCATGCTATACCAGTGTCCCTACACTCCTTTGTTATGAGGACAACCAACTCATATAATATGCAATGACCTATATTTGATAAGCATTATCATCCTAGGTAACAACACATCATTTGATCATGAACATGTTTAAAAACTACTCGATAAATCCTTCTTTATTGAATTGAAATAGTTCTAAGGACTTCATCTTAAAAGAATCCAAAGGAAGATGCAAAAAGAGATGAACTACCAAAAATAGCTTTTATTTCATTCATGATTCATATACAAATTATAAAGAACTAATCATCTACAAATCAGATGATTGGCTATACGATATATTTTCTAATACTCAGACCTACTGCTGGTTAGGTGTGGAACCTAATGTGTCACACACATAAGGTTAATTGGACTAATTGATCATTGGTTAGCCAGTGAGCATGCTAGAATCTATGGCTAACTATAGAAGCTATTTGGGTTGAATTCAATTTGAACTTAATTAATTATTTGAACCAAATTAATGGGGACTTGATTTGGGTTAACCTATGACCTAGGCAACCATTAATTAGCTTGGATAAGACTCATTTAATGCCATTTAGATAGAGTTCCAAATGAATTAGACTATATCCATAAGGGATGCACAAATTTGAATGGGTGGCAGAAACTTCTAGAGTGGAGGACTTCCAAGAATCCTTCACAAATGGATTAAATATCCGTGTGGCTTCTGGTGCGGGCACCAGACTCAGAAGAAGACTTCAGAGCTCCATCTGGATCTCTGATTAACCTTGCCCGAAGAATTAGGGTTTTTGGCTTGTAATAAGGGTTGACTTGATCAACTCAATTTTAGTTTGAGTCTGTATTACCTGCAATTTTTATTTTGTTGAGTCATGTTGACTAAGTAGTGGACTAGGGCTTCAACCTAGGGTGTTACATTTTCTCCCAAGGCCAAGCAAGTGGGCGCCACACTCCCAGCCATACGCCTGAGTCTAGGGGGCGCCACATCTCCATCCAGCAGGCTTTGGTCCCCACACCACAGATAGCAGCTCCCCTCTTTCATGCGCCAATTGAGGAGAAATCCACCAGGGGTCCACAAATCAAGGGGGCGGCCCAAGACTTCCCAAAAGAACCAAACTATAAAAGGGAAGAAATTCTCTTGGAGAGGAATTCAAGGAGGCGCCCATTACCTGCCAGAAATACTCAAACAAAGTTAGAAGGAGCCATAACTTGGGGAGAAAGAAAAGGAGGTATCCAAAAAGGGTTGAGCCATGGAAGGAAGGGGATTTCTCTTGAAAAGCAAGGTTAGGAGGCGCCCTAATCATTCCAACTAAAGCCAGATATAAAAGGCAACAAATTCTCTCTTGGAGGGCAAGGTTAAGAGGCGCCCAAACACTTCCAGATAAGGCCAAGCATAGAAGGAAAAAAAAATATATATATTTTCTTGGAGGTCAAGACAAGGAGGCGCCACCCACTTTCCTTTTTGAAGCTTCAATCAACTTTGGAATTAATTGGCTGGCCATATGAGTAGGGATTGATATCCTAATTTGAAGATCCCCTCCCTTAGTCCCACATGGGAAGATGTAAAACCCTACTCTCTTGTAATGGCCTATAAATTAAACCCCCATGTAAGTTTGAAAGATCAGATGAATGAAACCAAATTTTTTGTGAGCAAACTTTGTGTTTTCTCTCTTCCGCACTTGCATCCAGGTGTTGAGCTCCGTGAGGGAGTAAATCCGGGTTCCCAAGGAACCTTGAGGAGGTGTGAGATCTCCAAAAACCCAAATCCTAGGTTAGCCACTCCACTCCCAAACCCTAGCCGCCATCACCTTTCTCTTTCCACCAAGCCCTAGCCTATCCCACCTCTCACGGCCACCCTCTCCAAGTCCAGGCCGACCACCAGCATCCAGCTCCAGTCCAGATACTTCAGATCTACAGCAATTCTAAGAGGAAGTCAGATCAGCCTCCAGGAGAATCCTGATTTCAGCAACTTCAGCTTTCAAGTTCTTCAACCTGGTAAACCTTTTCTTGAGTATCTGAATTCCATCATATGTTCCTCTTCTTTCCCAGATCTTGAGTCCAGGAGAAGCCAACCAAACCACAAGACCAGTATTGGAGGATCCATTGCGAAGATAGCCGACTCCGAGGATCCCACAATCTGCTCGAGAGAGTTCTTCCACCCAAATTTTGGGAAGATCACTGTCTGGTTGGTAAACCATCTCTTCTCTTTATTTCTGTCCTGTTGAAAGTTCAGAGCGAAACCCTAGGTCTGGGAGTTTCTCAACCCCCAGCGATCCGTTACTTCTGAACTACTCTGATAATTTAGTTTCTTCTAAATTGTGCTTTCAATCCTTACCTAGTTTCCTTCAACTTAGTTTAGCTTTACTTTGAGTCAAAGCCAATTTCTGAAATAAAAAAAAAAAAAGAATTAATCTTAAATTTACTTCCGCATACGCTTCTTTGTTCTTTGTTCTGCATCATTTTTGGTATCAGAGCTTCCGTTCTGCATCAGCTTCCTTATCAACCCTCCATCAGGTTGGCACTAGTTTTAAATTCTAAGCATGGTTTAATTAGCGTGGAGAAACATTGGAAGGCTTAGAATGCATGTGTAGATTTTGAAGAGGCATCTAAGAGTCTTTCTGCTTCAAAGCAAAAGGAGGCATATCTCTTAGGGTTTTTTGAGTTCATATGAACCAGGAGGAACACATCTTGCCATGTGGCAAAATCTACAACCTTTTGATTTGATTTGAAATGCCAAAATGCATCCCATTTGAGTGGAACATGCAAGGATAGAAAACATCAAAACATTATGATGATTTAAGACACCTTCTATTTAAAGTATCTTAAAACCATCATAATTTTTTAGATGAGGCATGATTAATAGATATATCCCTTGATTTGGCATCCCCCAAATTCCTATTTAAAGGGGGTGATAGATTAGGGAAAGGCATTGAGAAAAATTCTAGAAATATCTTCTTTAAGACAAGAGATCTCTCTCCCTTCTTTCTTACAAGCCTTAACCAAATTAGGACAAACCTTTCCTAGCCTAATACAAGTTCAATTAGATTTAAGACAAGGCTCTAAAGGGTGCTATGATGCTAGCCAAGAAGTCAAGAAGCCAAGAAGAGGTTCAAGTCAGGTTCTTAAAGTAGTTCAATCAAATCAAGTCAGGGTGAACTTGAGTTCGGCATTAAAGTTCAAAAGGAGCTTTTCTTTGATCCAATTCTCATATGGATTACTGTTGGAGGGTAGATGTGTGTGTGCCTTGTAAAGATAATCATCACCAAATCAGGATTAAATAGGTATGCATCT
This sequence comes from Areca catechu, assembly GCA_021397845.1. Classification (NCBI taxonomy): domain Eukaryota; kingdom Viridiplantae; phylum Streptophyta; class Magnoliopsida; order Arecales; family Arecaceae; genus Areca; species Areca catechu. Next base: position 73,279,534 of record CM038044.1, on the reverse strand, counting down.
TGATACTTCTTATTAGTAGTTTTGACTATTATTATCAATAGACCTTGGATTCTAGGATTTTAGTGTTCTTGATATTCATAATAAAACACCAAGATTCTGCTATGCAACTATAACCCTACACTTTGTATGTGGTCGAAGCATTACAAGCAATGTGCTCATTGTCCAAGAGTTTATTCATGATCTTCAGAAGGCATCTAACCGATACAGCTTGATGCCAATCAAGCTAGACATAGAAAGGGCATACTATCAAATGAGATGGGTGTTTTTGGAACTCTCCTTGGTCAGCTTTGCATTCCATGGAAAATAGGTTAGCTAGATTTTGAGCTATGTGCAATCTCTTGCATTTGCCATCTTGATCAATGGGACACCAACTAAGTTTTTTACCACTTCTATGGGGTTGCGCCAAGGATGCCTCTTGTTCTAGTACTTGTTTATTATTTGTATAGATGCTTTATCTCAAGCCCTCCTCCATGAGGCTACCCAATGTCGAAGGTGATATGCCTATCTTCCCACATCAGGGGCCCAGCTTATATCATGCTTATTGTTCATTGATGATAGTCTTCTGCTAGCTTGTGCAATTAGACAAAGTGCTATGGTACTAAGGACTCTATAGTATTGCCATGCAACATCGGCTAGAAGGTGAACCTCTTGAAATCTATGTTATATTTTAATTGAGGATTAGGCAGACAATAAGGGCAATAGTGAAGGACATTGTAAGGGTATCTAAGTAGCAATGTTTGTACCACTACATAGGGGTTCTAATGTCTAGTAGGAGGCTAAGCTGGTGGTCAAAATGTTGTGCTATGGAGTAGAGGGTGCAAGAGATGCTAGAGGGATGGCAATCGAGGGCATTTTCTATGATAGACTTCTTGGTAAGGTTTGTTCTCAACTCTATTCCAATTTTTCACATGACAAATTTATGTACCTCCCAAGGCTTCACTGGCCAAGCTTGAGTAAATGTTTAAGGGCTTCTTGTGGGGAGTACATGGTGCATCTAGTGGCTTGGGAGATAATCTATCAGCCAATATATGGCTGCGATCTTGATATTTAGCCATTGTTGACCAGGAGAGAGGCCCTGATTGCCAAACATACAGTGAGATGCTTGCTGGAGTCAAAATCCATTGGAGCTCACTAGTGAGGGCCAACTATGGCCTGTGGACTATGACTAATGACTTTAAGATGACCAAGAGTGGCCCTTTGTTTGGAAAGAATTTTGTGCCTATGCCTCAATGTCACTGGCCAATATCAGGTGGTCTATTGATAATAAGAGGTTGATGAGTGTTCTTTGAGATTCATGTTGACGTGGGACTAATTAGATGCTAGGATAAGATGGAATGATGCAAGTGATTTTTTTCTTTTTTTTCTTTTATGATTTTTAGGTTTTTTTTAATGGAGTGAAAGATTCCCAAAGACGAGCAAGAGTAGATCTAGGGTTTCTATAATAATAAGAACTTCAAGCAAGCAAATAAGTTCCTAAACAAGGATAAGAAGAGGACCCCGGGATTAAGAAACCCCGTAGGACTTAGCTCTTGGTTCAATACCAACTTAGGATTTTAGGGTAGCAAACATTGTAAAGCTTTGATGCGCCCGATGCCAAGTTCACTCATTCTCGTGGATGCGTCCTGGAGGATCGAGCCTTCAATCCTACGGATGCACCGGTTTTTCGTCGAAGGTCGCGAAGGCAAGGGAGACTGACTCTGTGTTTGTGGCACCTGGAGGACCTGCGAGCAATCAAGATAAGTGTTAGGAGTCAACAAGAAACAAGAAGCAATGAAGGAACAAAGGTTGAAGATGGTGGTGTTGGGGGATCTTCTTGCTAGGCACCCAGATGGATCATCCAGATGGCCTCCGAACTCAAAGATGGAAGATGGCTTATGCAGAAGAGATGGTATCTTAGGACCTCACACACCTCGACGTCTGAAGGTGAAGGCGTTCTCTCACGAAAATCGACGTTCTTAAGGAACGAAGGCAAATTAGAAGTCTATCACTCGAACTTTTCTTTTTCATTCATCAAAATTAGTCCATACAAGGGAGGGGTAAGGCCCTTTATATAGGTACCTTAAAACCTATTCAAATTCAAATGAAAAAATACAAAGCTTCATGAAGAGGGTGCCCAAATTTAGATTTCTTCTTCTCATGGCTGACCAAGGTTTTGTGGCTTGATTTGGGGCTTGAAAGATAGGAGTTGTCTCCTTGAATTTTGGGTCAATGCATTTCTTCCATAGCTGACCAAGCTCTTTGGGAAGTAAGCTTGATATGGGGCTTGAAACAAGAATCATGTCTCCATTACCCATTGACCTTCCTTGGCTGCCCATAGCTCCTTTGGAAAGAGGCTTGATAGGTGGAGGGAAGGGAGGAAAGAATCAAAGAATGGCGCCCACAAATTTAGCATTTCCTTCTTGCCTTGGCCACCCACTTGTCATGGTGATGTGGCACCACATGGGATGGATGAGGTGGCGCTCAAGGACTGAAGTGGCTTCTTTCAAAGATTGGGAGATGGTTTGACCTATTAATAAATGGACTAGACTCAATGACCACTCCAAGCTTGGGCCCAATCTTCAAGTAGACTTGGACTAGAACCAACTTAGCTAAATACAGGATCCACTGACCCAACTTGACCAAATTGGTCAAGGTATAGGACTAAAACAAAAGTACATGACTCAAAGTAAAGAATTGCATAGGCTTGAAGCCTTATTACAGAACCCAACAGACTAATCCCTAGTCAGAGATCCATAGAGGGTTGAGGAGCCTCTATCTGATTCTGGTGCCCACACCACATGTCTCTTGGATACTCCTTTGAGGCTGTGACCAACATTGGTTAGCACTGAGATAGACCTGGATAAGCATATTTGTGAGCTCTTTATTCATGGGAAGAGGAGATGGGATGCGACTGACATTCATCACCTATTTGATAATCATTGGTAGATAGGATAATCTCATTACCAATTTTGATCTTTGACACTCTGGACAGGTTAGTTTGGAGATCTAGTTATAGTCTAAAGGTCAAGGCAAAGGACTTCTATAAGCTCTACAAGGGTAGGCTGAATTAGTAGATTGAGGGAGCTTGGATTTGGCGGTTGGGTCTCCATCTAAGAGTGGCTCTATTTCTTTGGAAGGTAGTCTGGGATCACCTTCCCATCAAAAAGGTCCTAAGTGGACAAGGGATGAGTTTGGATCCTAGTTGCAAAATATGCTCTTCTGCCAATAAGAACATGCCCCATGTGCTTTCCAAGCATATGAATTCATATAGCTAGGACTTATTTGATGGCATACTAATTTTTGTTTAGTAAGCAATGCCTATGGAGGGCTTTCTCACTTATCTCAAGGGATTTACTGGTCAAGGGGATAAAATATTTGGAGGCATCTAGGGTTTCTATATGGCTTATCACATCTAGCTTGTTAGAAAAGCTCAAATTTTCAAGAGGTGCTTATAGTATGTATGATTCACCTAGAGAGAGTACTTATATAGGCAACTGAGATCATATAAGCCGCACTTTGCTAAAAGGCCCTTGAGATCTCGAGGTATCTGGGACCCTCACCAACTTTTGTAGCAACTAGGAGAGTGTTAATCACTTGGGAGCACCCACCCTTGAGCTTGATCAAGGCGAACTTCAACGATAGTATGTTTGATAGTGGTTGTCATGGTGGTGCTAGATTTATGATTAAAGGTCCTAACTCATGCCTCATTGCTATTGGAGGTAGTCACCTATATGACATGATTGTTCCTAGTGCTCAACTAAGGTCAGCATGGGTTGAGATGCAAATGCGAGAATCTATTTGCAGGTAAAGCACATATAGCTAGAGGAAGATTTAGCTACAGTGGTCAGCTAGATCTATTCATGGACGAGTATAGATGCTAGTCAACATCTCCGACTTTAGAATATCTGATGGCTAGCGAGTGATTGTATAGTGTTCCAGGCTACTCACATCTAGAGTGAGGCAAACAGAGTTGCAAATTGGATTGCCTTTTTTATTGCTAAGCTATTGGAGACTAGAATTGAGCTGACTACTCTACCATTCCTAGCCCTTTTTATGATATTTTGTTTTTTGATTCCTTTAAATATATTCCTATTAGACTACCATGATTTCTTTATCTTATCAAAAATAATAATAATAATGATATAGTTGTATCTATTTAGTATGATCCAAATATAACCACCAGGCACTTATTGAAATTGTTTCTCTCCTTGCTTGCCACTTGGATAAGGGGAGAGAGTTCACTCTAATTGGAAGCAGCCACATAAGTAGGGGTGAGATAGAAACTTACAAGTCTCTTAACAATAAAAATAGAAACTTACAAGATTGAACTTCCACTCTCAATCCCATACAAGTCTCTTAACAAGAAATCCCAAAGCCCCTCATACAAGCTCCCAACTGCAGACTCTTCACCACTCTTTTAATCGTCACACCAAGTCTCTACCCTCTACCTATGGTTTATAGCCTCTTCTGCGAAAGGGGTCTTAACAAGAGTCCAACAGTCTAAACCACATCCAAATTAGATCCTGTAGCCTCTCCAATTCAAAGTTGAACTCTCAATCAACTTTGACCATTGATCAAACTTGATCCTCACTGAAAATCATGTTGGATCCACTCATCATGCCGGATCAAACTATGGCCATCCGATGCATGCACAATTATTGCATTTTTATCGGATCGCATCAAGATCCATGCAAAAAGTCCTATAGATGGAAACTGAGTTAGGGATTGGACCTGGGCCGACCATGCACTCACCAGCATGTGCACCCACATAGGCCTAGGCTACGCGCTCATGTTGTGCAATGCTAGGCCATGCCCTGCGGGTTGGCGTAGGCCATAGACTCGCCTGCAAGCTTGCAGGCCGAGGTCCAAAAAAAGATTTTTTTTCTTTTTTCTTCTTCTTCGTCTTCTTTCTAACTAGGGCTGCTCATTAGGTTTGGACTTCTTTCAGGACTTCTTTTAAGGGTCAAACTAAGGTATTCAACCCAATAACCTCCACCTTAACTTGACATTTGACCACTACTTGACCTTGAGATCTTCGTGTAGGGTTTCGCACCCCTGTCCTAGAAAAAATACCTGATTATGGATAGGCAAATATGGGATTTGAGCCAGGCTGCTCAATCCCATCTCCATCATGGTTTGTGCTCACCTCGACCTAAGACCTGCTTGGGAAAGCCTCCTATTATAATAAGAACTTCACCTTTTGACATTGCCTATGATTTCTCGAGGCTCTTGTCTCATGTCTGATCCACCTGCTTTCGGAGCTCCACCACGTGCTGGACTCCTGTCTGCATTAAGGACTCTATATCATACTGGACTCCCTGTCAAGAAGTAGTGACCTCTATATTTTTTTCCCCACAAAATGATCCTACTACCATGCAAGACCTTTAAGACTCCATCATCAACTTTCCATGTATAGCAGTTTGAGTCTAATTTACTGAGAAAAATTATATTTATATGAAAACTAGATATGCATCAAATCTTGCCTAGTTTTTTCACTATCCCATCATGCACCTCAAAGCTGACTATCCCGATGCTTGAAATCATATAGCTTGATCTGTTTGATAAGTGGACAGCACTCTATCTACTCTCTTGAAAGTCAAATAGCTCCTCTCTATGATAAATATATTATGGACATGCAGAATCTAAAATTCATTAGGATGAAGGGGATACCTCATTATATACCATGAGTGCATCATCACTACTATCGGTCATCACCATAGCAGCCCTCGTCCGATCTTTAAGCTATGGGCAATATTTGATATGATGCTCCAACTTATCATACCAAAAATATTTGATCTTGCTTGCATCCTTGGACCTGGATAGCCCACCTCACGATCCTCTGTCACTTCACCTTCTATCACTTGCTCCTCTAGAAATTGCAAATGTTAAGTTCATGCTGAACTCAAAGCTTGTTTCTCCTACTTGAGAATCTCATTCTGGAGTAATACCGAGGTGACCTCCATCTTGATGGTACTCTTTTTCACTAGAAAAGCAGTCATCAAGGACTTAAAAAACTATGGTAGGGATGAAAACAAGACTAGTGCCCTGTTCTTCTCTTTGAGTTTTTCACCAATATTGAGAAGATCGGTGAGGATTCTCTAAAAGTTACTTAGGTGCTCCTGCATGCTCTACCCCTCGATCATCTATAGTTAATAGAATTGCTTCCAAAAGAATAGTATATTGGTGATGGACTTCATCATGACAGCTCCTAGAGCTTCACCCATAGGATCGTCAAGGAAGTCTCCTGTAATACAAGATCACCATCTCATCTACCAGGTATAAGCAGATCATACTCATCGCTTGCATCTGGTGCCACCTCCAAGTCTTCTCTTCCATGATGGCTGGTCTTTTCTCGTATAAGAGAGCGTTAATCAATCCTTGATGGATGAGTATGTCTTTCACCCTCACTTACCAAAGAAAAAATTACTCTTCCGGTCAAATTGATTGATGTTGACTTTAATTAGGCTCGCTATCTTCTTCAATCCTAATCAATCATGAACAATTTAAAGCTTTGATACTAGTTGTTGGGTATCAACTTATACTAATACCATTAGTATCGGGGGATCACTCATGTAGAATAGGATCCTAGTTCCCAGGATCTTGATTGTTGATATCAATGTTGCATGAGAAAAAAGAAAAAATAAAATACAAGACATAATTAGATGGGTACGTAAGGTTTCACTATGAAAAAAATTAAAACTTATAAGATTGAATTTCCACTCTCAATCCTGTACAAGTCTTTCAAGAAGAAATCCCAAAATCTCTCGTACAAGCTCTCAACTAGAAACCCTTCACCACTCTTTTGACCCTCACACCTAGTCTCTACCCTCTGTTTATAAATTTTTGGCTTCTACTATGAAGAACATCTCACTAGGAGTCTAATAGTCCAAACCACGTCCAAATTGGAGTTCTGTATACTCTCCAATTCTCAATTGAACTCCAAATCAACTCTAACCATCGATCAGACTTGATTCATGCTAAAAAACATGCTAGATCCACTCATGCTGGAATGATGCTAGATCAAACCATGATCGTTCAATCCATGAATGTTCATGCATGTCCATCAAATCACATCAAGATCTGTGCAAAAAGTTATATAGAGGGAAACTGAGTCGGGCCTTGGGCTTGGGCCGGTCGCATGCCTTCCTGGGCCCGGGTCGACACTCGTGCCAGCATGGCCATGCCGTGTTGGGCCACTCCTTGCAGACCGTCCTGGATTGCAGGCTCACCTGCAAGCCTATGGATCGAGGTCCAAAAAAAAGAGTTTTTTTCTTCTTCTTGGGCTTTTTTCTAGCTAGGCTTCTTACTAGGTCTGAGCTTCTTTCAAGACTTTTTTCAGGCCGACAGAAGACATTCAACCCAACAAATATCTATGCTAAACCTGGACTAAATAAGACTCAATCATACCCAACGGATATGAAGTCACGGTTGGGCATATATGTATATATAGTTCCCACTTTTATGTGAGCTGATGCTTCAAAGTTCCATTTTCTACCCAATGAGTTATTGAACCAATGATTTTATTGGAGGGAGAAGGAAGCAATTCCTATAGTCTCTTGAACTTGGAGTTCTCATAGAAAATAATAGAAATAGAATTTTTTTTTTAAGTTGGATTTTAGGGCATTATTTTGCTTTCATCAATTGATCATAAATTGGTATACAATATCACTATTTATACTAGTGATATCAGCCTTTCAGGTCTCGAATTGGATTGCTTTTGTAGTTTAAAGATGTAAACATTCTATCAAGACAAAACTCACCATGCAACTTTCCTTACTTGTACATCAAACTTTTATTCTACCGCGTCACTTAATTCATCCTCGATTGAAAGATACCTAATCAAAATAATATTTATAAAATAAAGTTTTACTTTGAATAGTTTGTTTCTAGGCCCAAAAATGATCAACTCTTCACATCAAAGGAGTATAGCAAATCCCTTAAGGGTGTTCATACCTCATAATACTCATTAAAAGCTTTATTTTGATGCATAAAATGCTGAAATAGGCATATAAGAAAGTAATAGCCTTCAGAAGTCATTATTTGCAATCAAGTCCTAGCTATGGAAGGTCTTATGCCCAAAACCATCCAGACCCATATAAGAAGTGGCTGAATTGGTCTACAATAGTTTTGGTGATCCTCCTAGATCAACATGATACTTATGATGCAAAATAATCTAATAGGTTTTTCGGTGGTAACTGGTTATAACGCAAGTAGGTTTTTTATGCCTACATAAGAAGTTTATTGTAGAGTTTAAACAATATTTGTTGATGTTATAGTATTCTAGGCCTAAAAATACCAAGTTATAGTAGTTAATCTTGACTCTACTTGGACTTAGATTTGGACCAACCCAAGCCAAACCATTTGCTCCACTTGATCTGACCAATATATTGGTTGTGTTGGATATAGATATTAGATCCATATTAAAATGAGATTCTATATGGATCAATCAAATTCTCAACCCAATTCAATCTAGGGGTGCCAAACTGCCAATCCATCGGTCAATTGAGTTCCAGTCAAATTGAAACATATATCAAGACCCATAGGGTCTAACCAAAACCCAAACTTTTCCACTAGTAGGTTAGAACACTTGATCCAAAACTGGCTCTCAGTCAACCCACCGATGTGCATCCACACACTAACCCATTTTACCTAGTCCGAAACCATCTAATTATAGGCTTCACTAATCAGTATCATAGAACATGATAGAGTAAACAAAATAAGAATATAAATCATAAATCTCTAAACAAACCTACCACTCACCACTTATGTGTGCATATATAGAGCTATCCACAATAGTTGGTGATATGGCAGGTATGCTAACATAGCACTAGCGAGGGCGCCCCCGTTGCTGATCCTGATGGCTTGGATTCTTACAATAGACTCCACCGAGGCCGAGTAAAGCTCTAGGCTGAGTAGAGCTCCGGTTCAAGGAAAACATCGAGCCAAGTAAAGTCTCGGGCAAGTAGAGCTCCAGGCCGAGTAGAGTTCCAAGCCGAGTTAAGCTTCGGGCTAAGTAAATCCTCAAGCTGAGTAGAGCTCCAAGTCAAGTAGAGCTCCAAGTCGAGCATAGCTTCAGACTGAGTAGAGCTCCGGGTCGAGTATAGCTCCAGGCCGTGTAGAGCTCTGGTCTGGGTTAGCCCACCCAACAAGTCATGGTGGACAATGACTTGCAAAAGCTAAGGTCCCTAATAGAAAAGGTACAAGCCACCCAATCTTGGCACCATAATGAGGGGGTCTTGACAATAGAGATTCTGGGGAGCAGGACATCGCCACCTCCACTAAATCTAGTGTGTCTTCAAGAAATGGACACCCCGTTTGGGGAAGCACTATGTTGTTTTGCAGATTTTGCTCAATGGCATTCATCTCTTATATAGGTAAGAGGGACTTCCAGCCAAGGTATGCAAGCTACCACACGCTCTCATGCTAGTTTTCTATTCCTTCAATGGTCATCCACCATAGCTCTGGCTATTGTCCAAATCACTATACTCACTTGAGCATCAAAGTATCCCCACCGATATCTTCAGCCCGAGTTTTCTTTGTAGGTCTCACCACTCAAAAGGGAGAGAGGCCCCTTAACATCAAAGGGATCGGCAAGATCTCTAACTCCATCGAAGCTTTATGGAAAGGTGATTAGCTAGCAATAGACTGGCATGCCAGGTAGGGGTTGGTGGTCTACAAGCGAGCTTAGATAGCACCCTCTATGAAGAGCACCCACACCATGGTTGTCACTCGTACTTGAAAAGCCATTGCCAGCCATGTCAAAAACCCTTCTCACCATGGTGATAGGCATAGTCAGGAGGTGGAACTTCTTATTCTACCACTCCCATCACCTGTGGACTAGTAGGACCAGATCGTCGCATTAGTACAACAAGTCCAAATGCTGGCGGTCCAATAGTTGCAGCACCAGCATGGCTCCATGGTGACACAATAGTAGCCAAGAACCCTGACAGTCATTGTTACTGCTGCTCGTGTCAGCCATTGGTCCTTCCAGGGGGTTGTCCTATTTATGGGCTCCATCATTCCTGTGATCTTCACAATGCCCTCAAAGGAGCTGCCACTCATCCTGAGGAAGGTCACATGACCCTCAGACTGCCCGAGGAGCCCATCCCCCAACACCGGGGCAAGATAGCCCTCCTCGCCATCGACATCGGCATTGAAAGGGGCTAAAGCATGAATGCTCCCGGTCCTTGTCTGCATCCCCCCCCAATAGCTTTCAAGGAGGGGCCAATCGATGAGGCTATCCAGTGATAAGACGAGGAGCACCAAGAAGAGCATGAGCGTAGGCTGGCTGACCTTACTCGCCAGTTTGTTAACCTTTAGGGCATTGCTCGTGAGCCTGTAGGCTATGATGCCTACCCTCCTTTTACCTGTCAAATCTAGGAGGCGTTGATTCCCAACCGGTTTTGCATGCCACAACTAGACCCTTATGATAGGATCACAGACCCTCTTGATCACCTTGAGAGCTACAAAGCCCTCAGGAGAGTTCAAGGGGCTACTAACACCCTCCTCTACACCACTTTCCTAGCCATGCTCTGCAAGTCAACCCAAGCCTGGTACTCCTAGCTTGAGCCAAGGAACATCGACTCCTTTAGGCAGTTGGAGAGGAAATTTGTGGCACACTTTCATGCATGCCAAAAGAGGCCATGGGAAGCTGACAGCCTTTTTTTAGCAGTTTGCTAGTAGGACCAAGAGCCCTTAAGGGATTACATGGCCTAGTTCAAGGTGGCCACACTGGAGGTGTACAACCTGGATAAATTTTTGGTGATGCTAGCCATGAAGAGGGGGCTTAGGACCTCTCAATTCACCAGTCCATCACCAAGAAGCCACTGAGGTCTTACTCGAAACTGCTCTCCCGTGTTCAAAAATATATTCAGCCAACTACACCCGAAGGGAGCTCGATGAAAGGCCTAGGAAGAAGCAAACCCAAGGAGACAATGCAAGGCCTAGGCATAGAAGGCCATCTTGACCTACTAGCCTGATCCCAAGCTAAAGGATTTCCCTAATAGGAACAGGAAATACATCTCCCTCCTCGCTCCAAGGTCTAAGATCCTAATGGAGATTGAAGCCGAGCACTACTTGTATGGCCTCCCCCATTGAGGTCATCAGGCAATTATGACAAGACTAAATATTGTTAGTTCCATAAGGATCATGGCAACGACATTGAGGAATGCTGCTATATGAAAAAAGAGATCGAAGATCCGATATGATGTGGGTACCTCAAAAAGTTCATTTGGAGAGGAGTTCCACCCAGTACCCAGGGTTTCAATACCTGTTTGACCCTGACCAATGTTGACCATCGATCTACTGAGATGCCGATTGAGATGATAACTTAGGGGGCAAGGCGAGTCTCGAAGAGAGCCAGGGGGATGGGAGAGTTGAAATTGTAATCCCCTTCACTAATGGGGACCTTGTCAGGTTAAAAATCCTAATAATGATACTATCATCGTGGACATGATAATAACAAAACATCTTGTAAAAGGAATTATGGTTGATAGTGGAAGCTCCATGGACATCATTTTTTATGATGCATTTGTTAGGATGAATCTATCTCCTAGATTGCTTAAACTGGTCTTTGCCCCTCTGGTTAGCTTCACTAAAGATTCAGTTGGAGTTGAAGGGAAGATCACCTTACTGGTCATGGTAGGAACCCCATCTCGGTAAAGCACGGTCTTTATGATTTTTACTGTCATCCGCCTCCTATAGGCTTATAATGTGATTTTGGGATGACTCGAGCTTAACCAACTTGATGCAGTCATCTCTACTAAATACCTTTTTGTCTATTTCTTGAATCCACAAGGGATCGGAGAAATGCAGGACAACCAGCAGTTAGATTGGTACTATTTCCAAATGGTTCCAAGGATCCAGAAGGCTGAAGAGGTACCAGTTGCAAAGTAGTTGGTTCAAAGGGAGCCAAAGATAAGGGGGGACCTATCGAATAGTTGCTATCTTACCCCAAGGGGAGGTCTTTATAAAAATTATAAAAATTAGGGCCCTCCTTGCAAAAGAAGAGAGGGGCCAACTACTCGACTTCTTGTAGGCCAATTCTAATGTGTACCCCTAGACTACATCGGACATGCTGGGATCCCTCCTAAGGTGATTACCCATAAGCTAAACATTGACCCCAAGTATAGGTCGGTCCATTAGAAAAGGAAAAGCTTTGCACCTAAGAGGTAGAAAGCCATAGACGAGGAGATCGAGAAGCTCCTTGCCACCAGATTCATTCAGAAAGTTTGCTTACCCCATTGGCTCATGAACATGGTCATGGTAAGGAAGGCCAATGAAAAGTGGAGGGTCTGTATCGACTATACCAACCTTAACAGGAAATGTCCAAAGGATGTTCTCACTACCCAAAATTGATCAACTCATCGACACGATGTCCGGGCACAAATAGCTCAGCTTCATGGATGCTTTCTTAGGGTATAACCAGATCCATATGGATCCCAAGGATGAGGAAAACACTGCATTTGTCATAGACAAGAGCATGTATTATTATAAGGTGATGCCTTTCAGTCTGAAAAATGAGGGTGTGACCTACCAATACCTGGTGAACAAAGTTTTCAAAGACCAGATAGGCCTTAATATGCAGGTCTATGTCGATGACATGCTTGTCAAAAGCTAGAAAGCTGACCACATCATTGATTTGAGAGAAGCCTTCAACAACCTCTACCTTCACTGAATGAACCTAAGCCCAAGAAAGTGTCTGTTCGGTATCATGGTAGAGAAGTTCTTCAATTTTAGGTCACCCAACATAGAATTGAAGCAAATTTTGAGAAGATCCAAGCAATAATCAATATAAAGCATATGACTTCCAAGAAAGAGATCTAGCAACTGACTAGCCAAGTGGCCACTCTTAGCCACTTTATCTCCTGCTTAACTGAGCATTGTCTGTCGTTCTTTAAAATACTATGCAAAATGCATAGCTTCATCTGGACAGAGGAGTGCCGAGAAGCCTTCGAGGAGCTAAAGAAATTCCTCACTTCACCCCTCTTACTATCCAGACCTGAAGTCGGAGAGGAGCTCTTCATGTACCTGACCGTCTCCTTGGAGTGGTCAGTTCAGTGCTTGTCCATGATGATAAAGATGGTACCCAAAAGGTGGTCTATTATGTTAGCAAGGTGCTACATGACACAGAAACCAGATACACCCAATCCAAAAAGATTATTTTCGTGCTAGCCATCTCTGCTCATCATCTTAGACCATATTTCCAAGCTTATCCAATCATGGTTCTCACTGATAAACCTTTAAGTGTCATGCTAAGCTGGCTGGACACCTCAAGGTGCTTAATGAAGAGGGAAAAAAAGCTTAGCAAGTTTCGCATCTCGTATTGCTTGAGCATGTCCCAAAAGGCCCAAGTTTTAGTAGACTTCTTGGTAGAATGCAGGTGGACAGATGGTGAGCCTGCTAAGGTATCAGTGGAGTCATTGGCACAGCCATCCCATGAGGGACCACCTAGATCCTCCACATGGATGGAGCATCCAACTCAATAGGAAATGGAGCCGGCCTCATCTAGGTAAATTTAGATGGGGTAGTTGTCAAGTATGCATTGCACTTTTTATTCAAGGCAACTAACAACCAATCCAAGTACGAGACACTTTTAGTGAGGTTGAAATTATCCTACAAACTTGGAATAAAAAGTCTAAGAGTTTTTACTGACTCGCAGCTGGCTGGCCAGGTGATTGTGAATTCGAAGCTGGAGATCCTATAATGGTAAAGTACTTGGATAAGGTATGAGACTATATGGCAGGTTTCCAGCATTTCAACAATTCTCACATCCCTCGGAGGAGAATGCCCATGCCGATAGCTTCTCTTGGCTTGCGACCTCGATAGATTCTTTACTCAGGTGGACATTCATCGAGTACCTAGAGATCCCAGCATCATTGCTATCGAAGAAATCCATCAAGTCACCCATGAGCTAAGCTGGATGGATCCTATATCAATTACATAGCTGAAGGGATCCTACCCAATGATCATGCGAAGGCGGACCTAGCAGCCTCCTGAAATGGAAGGTCTCTCAATTTGTACTTTTGAATGGATAGCTTTATAGGAAGTCCTACTCATACCAATTGTTGATGTAACAAGACCCTTAGAAGCTAACTATGTCCTCTAGGAGATCCATAAAGGCATCTATGAAAATTACCTAGGGGGCAGGACCCTGGCTTACAAGGTGCTCAGATAGGGATACTACTAGGATACCATGCAGGAAGACTGTTGGGTCTCATTTGGTGCTTCCAAGGCTCAGGGACCAAGGCTAAGGCCAAGGTCCGATGATCATGATGCTGTCATGGAATTTCTAGGGCTAGTTTGGGCCCTAGGATGAAAGGTTGTTAGCCTTTTGGGTCTTGAGATTCAGGAGACTTGGGCCTCAAGGGGCCAACTTGTATTATGCTAGTTTTGAGTCCTAGGTATATGTAATTAGGCTAGTTTTGAGTCTTAGGTATGTGTGATTGGGCTGAGTCAAGGATCTACTTAGGCTTGAGAAACTCAATTATGCATTAAGTTGGCCTACGGAAGTTTTAGGGTTAGGTCATGGTGACCTAGTATATATATACTTCGTATATTAGGCTAATTGCTTCAATCCCCTGTTGCTGCCACTTCCAATACAATGTTCTAAGATTGGTTGCTGGTAGAAGGTTGTCCATTCACCTGGGAACGTGCTCCAACAAGTGGTATCAGAGCCTAAGTTGCGTGGAGTTAGTGGGAGACACCGGAAGTTGCAGATCTTCAAGTACTGAAATTTCAGCAAGGTTCCTATTAAGGTATGTCTCAAATCTCTTGGTTTATTTGTTGTGTGTTTGGCTTGGTTCCGACTATGAGTAGCAGCATGAAGGTTGATTTTGAGAAGTTTGATGGGAAAGAGAATATTTTCATGTGGAAAGTCTGTGTGAAAGATCTCTTGGTTCAGTTGGATCTGGATCAAGCATTGGAGGAAAAGCTTTATGAGTTATCAGAGAAGCAATGGATGTCCTTAGAAAAGAAGGCTTGTTCCATGATTAGAGGGTGTTTGGTGAATGCAACTCTCTACTCGATGATAGAGGAGAAGACCTCGAAGGGTTTGTGTTCGAAGTTGCATAGTCACTACATGGGGAAGAACATGTGCAACAAATTGATGCTAAAAAAGAGGGTCTACAATCTTTGGATGCAGAAGGGCGGAAACATAGTGAATCACATTCAAAAGTTCAACCAGATGTGTAACAAGTTGCTGAACAACAGGGTGAAGTTAGAGGAGGAAGACAAATCATTGCTTTTTCTTTGCTCACTGCCCCCTTCCTTTGATTCATTGGTTACTACACTGCTCTACGGCAAGAAGATCCTGGAGTATGAAGATATGGTCTTGGTGCTGCAATCTAACGAGCAGAGGGAGAAGTTAACCAAGGAAGGTGTTCCCCAGGAGGGCTTGGCCATGGGGGAGATATCTGGATGAGGAAGGGAAAGATCCAAGCAGATGGGGCGTTCAAAGTCTTGGAGGAAGAGCAGGAGCAGGAATGAAGCAAAGTGCTACAAGTGCAAAGAGATCGGGCACTTTAAATGGGATTAACTATAGTGGAAGAACCTAAAAGGAGACAAAGGAGGATCTGATTCTTTGAGCATGGTGGCCGATAAAGAGGTGGAGGATGACCTCTTGGTTGTATCAAATGGTCACAGGCATCACACAGATATATGGACTCTTGACTCCTCCTGTTCGCATCACTACACCCTTAATCGATCTTGGTTTGCAACCTATACCAAGATTAATGAGGAAAGTGTGACACTTGGAGATAATCACTCATGCAAGGTCACTGGTATTGGAAGTGTTTAAGTGAAGATGTTCGATGGGATTGTGATGACTCTTACAAATGTAAAGCATGTTCCCAAACTGAAGAAAAATTTAGTGTCACTTGGCACCTAGAGCGAAGTAGTTTCAGCTTTAGCAGTCGGGCCAAGAGTGGAGTTCTAAATATTTTAAATGGAGATATGATAGTGATAAGAGGTAGGAGGTTGGATAATAACCTCTACAGCATGGAGGGATCAGTTATGACTAAGGAGACTAATGCAGTAGCTACATCGCAGGATCAATAGGGGGTTCATCAATTGTGGCACTACCACCTAGGTCACATGGGAGATTGTAGGATGAAGGAGCTGAGCAAATATGGATTGATTCTAGATCTAGATAGAGAAGTTTCAGGGGTGTGTGAGCCATGCCAGATAGAAAAATAGAAGAGAGTTTAGTTTGTCAGTAGTTCAGCCCATAGTGTAGCCCCACTAAACTAGTTCACACTGATATATGGGGAGCGACTTTGATTTCAACCAAAAATAGAGTGAAGTACTTCTTGATCCTGATAGATGATTTTTCCAGGAAGGTTTGGGTCTATTTCATGAAGAAAAAATTAGAAGTCTTCTTAAGATTCAAGGTGTGGAAAGCTGAAGTGGAGAAGTAGGGTAGAAGTGTGAAGTGTCTATGGTCAGACAATGGTGGAGAGTACACCAGCAAGGAGTTCAATTTTTTTTTGAGTAGTGTGGCATCAAAAGATACTTCTCGATTAAATAAACTCCTTAGCAAAATGGGGTGGCCGAATGAATGAACATGTCCCTTATGGAAAAGGCATGGTGCACGAGACTGCAGACAGGGATTCCTAATGCATTCTGGGTTGACACAGTCGATGTAGCCTATTATTTGGTGAATCGATGCCTTATACTAAGTTAGATGGTGAAATTCCAGAGGAGAGATGGTATAGAAGGAATATTGGGTTGAGCCATCTATAGGTATTTGGGTGCGCAGCATTTGAGCACGTAGGTGCTGGTGAGTGGAGTAAATTAGATGCTAAATCTTGGAAGATGGTATTCTTGGGATATCCACGAGGAGTTAAGGGATACTGGCTATGGGACCCCTTGGAGATGAAGGTCATCATCAGTAGGGATGTGACTTTTGATGAAAATTCAATTCTCCAAAGATCAGGTGGCATTGAGGAGCAACAGGAGCAGCAGGTGGTCTAGGAAGGCAGCACTGGACAACTCACATCATTTTCTGTTTTGCCACTTTCAAGTACATCTGGAGGACTTGATATTCAGGCAAAGCACTGAAAGGGATATGCCCTACAAGCCAATTAATATTGTATCTCCCAAATCAATGTAATTGACAATATTCTAATAAAGGTATTATTTTTTCGTCATACGTTGTGTTTTATTATGATGAACCCCATAGATTAGGGCTATGATTTTAGGGTTATGATGAGATCATACCAGTGAGACCTAAAGTCTTAAAACCTTAATCTAAAATATTCCTAGTCAAAGGAACCCTGAGTAGGGGATTAGGGTTTTTCTGGTAAGACTAGCACATCCCATGTATACTGGAAAGGGTGACTGCTCTCATAGTCACTTGTGTATGACACTAATACTAGGATGTGGGTGCTCATTAGTGAATGAGTTCACTGATATGATCCAACTTGAGAACATCTAATGGAGTCTTAGCTACATGTCAATAGAAGGTTATCATAGTGGGAGTGGTACAAGTAATCCTTTGACCTGAGACTGCCATAAGTACCTTATGTACATGAACCCATCATTTGGTTCAATCCTAATCATGATATTGAGTCATGCACAAGATTGATACTGGGAATGGTGAATTGTATATGAAGGTAATGAGTAGGTCAACAAGGAATCGATCACTCTTAGTAAGAGAAGATTGCATCCAGCTAGTTATCAATCGGATGATGATTCAGGGAATCTTTGATCAAAGTAAAGATATTAGAGATGGTTTCTAATATCAAGATAATTGAATCATCAATATAAGATTGAGCTAGAAATAAATATAACATTGGATTTGACATATATCCATATCCATAATTATATTTTGTGTGCAGGCTGATCGAAAGATTTAATTATACGGTAACTTTCTACTGAAGGGTAGTTTTGGTATTTCACCATAATTTCCATATCTTCCGGGTAGACATGACACGTTGCTAGACGACAATCTTGTCTTGTGGGTTGATCAAATTTAAAGATCACTTATTAGGAAGAGTCCTAATTGATCAAGTCGGGTAAGCTCGTTTTGATCAAAATCGATTAGAAAGAGTTCTAATCAAGTTAGGTCAACTTGTACTCAGACCTACTGCCGATTGGATATGGAACCCAATGGGTCACACACTTAAGAGGATTGATCAAGAGTTTAATTTGTAATTAAATCATCTTTGCAGGATAACACTCTAGCAGGTGTTGCAAACCCTAGCTTCTATTCGAATTGGATTTGAATTAGGGTTCCGAATTGGATCAATTTGGGTTCTAATTGGACCTAATTAGACCCTAATTAAATATATAGGACTTTGGGCTAACCCATGGCTAAGACTACATCTTAATTAACACCCAAGCCCATCCATATAGGCAACCCAAATTATTTGTGCGCGTGGATAAGAGGAAAGACTCCACGCGTGCATGGACTCTTCATTCGCGCATGAAGTCTTCTTATTTCAACACAATTTTTGCATTTTGGCCGGTTATTCCCTATTAACGCATCTCCTAATGACCATTAGATGGTCATCTAATGGTTTGGGGGATTTTGAGAAAGATAAAAGGCGCTAACTCTTCCCGGTTGCGCGATATAACGTCTCCTCAGAGACCGAAACATCGCGACTTCCTTCTTCTTAAAACATTATGACTTTTCTTTTAGGAAGAGCCATGAGTTGGAATCTGAAGGGCTGTGAGAAGGAAGGAGAGGGCATGAGAAATGTGGAAAGCCATGAGAAATAGTTTACGGAGAGTTGTGTTCTTTTGAAAAGACATCTTTTTGCGGTCTATTTAAGGAACACAGGCTTCGGGTATTTTTTGGATGTACGACAGAAGTTTTTTTTTTTTTTTTCTTTCCAGGAGATTGATTCCTCCTTAGCTTGTTTAGGACACAAGAGTTTCCCTTTTACAGAGTTTTCTTCTCTGTTGAAACTCAAGTCTAAAACAAGAGATAGGAAGAATCTCTCGAACGGTAAAAGAAAAGAAGATATACTCTGTTTTTATTTCCTTTTACATTAAGACATTAGTGTCTTAAATCCTCCTCCTCCTTCAAGACAAGAGTGTATTCTTAGGACAAGGTCTTAAGAAAGGGAGAGGAAGAAGAAAGAAAAGAAGTAAGAAGTCCCTGCCATGGAGTTTTTCAGCCATAGTCCTCTTAAGTTCTAGGAGAAGAATTCAAGTGAAGGAACTTTTGTAGAAGCAAGCATCTTGATCAATTTTCTTGTTGATCACCATTGGAAGGTGGACATTTGGATGCCTGGTGATTTCAAAAGAGTCATTCAATATCAAGTTTTGATTCTACATCAAAATTGGATTTATCGATAACAGGTTGGTGCCCCAATTCTAATAGTGTAGGTTTGCATGTTTCTCATATGTTTTAATCATGAATAAGGAGATCCTGGCTAAGGGTTTTGGTGTAAATTTCATCATTTTTGAAATTATCTTTTCACGGTGGTGCAGTGGAATCCTTTCAGTGGTATCAGAGCCATCCTTATTACAGTTAAAACATATGGAAATTATTTATATGTGTTTTTGTTGTAGTGTCGCATGTTAGGGTTTTAAACCCTTGAATGCTGATACACTTAGCACATTTATGGGATGCATGTATGTTTGATAATTTATGTTTGATGTGTGTCACAAATTAGGGTTTTTCACTCAAACCCTAATTATTATAGAGATATGTTTAGTTTTGAAGTCATCATACTGAAATAAGGTTGCCCTAGCATAATAGTGGATCCATTATGTGGTAAATGGTTATCCTAGTATGATGACACACTTAGCACATATTTTCTTATTTATAAGAATGATATGTTGTGATAAATTTTATAAGGATGTGCTGGAAATTTATAAATCCCTCCTCTTAAAAATTATATTAAGTCTTAGTATATTTAACTGATAAGAATCACCAGTCATGATGAACAATTGATCATTTCGGTGTCTAGAAAGGTGGTTCTGGGAAGGTAAAGAGAATTGTGGTTTTTAATTGGTTCCGTTGACTGACCTAGCCAATTTTTATTGGTGTCTAGGAAAGCAATGGGGGGACTCCCACATCTCTTCCACTTTCCTGGCCGATTTGATTAAATTTAAATCTTGACTAAAATGCTTAGTGTTAAAAATACTATATATATTGGCCTTCCTTCATGCTGGATCGTTATTGTGTTATGAACCACATTAGGTTTCTTGTGTTATCTGCAACACCTAATATGGTGATTGACATAATACTAGTCTAGTGCATAAAGATGCTTACAGCATATTCAGTATAATGCTTTGTTGTGTTATCTGCAAGGGCATTATATTTAAGTATTGACTATAAAGAAATGAAAGGGTCTTGACTTAACTAGAACATTATGGTTTGTTGTGTCTTCTGCAAGACTAATAATATTCTAGAGGCCAAGTTATTTCTTGAAAATTATATGAGATATAATTGGAAGAGTTTCCTACCTTTAAGCTTATAAAAGATTTGTTGTATTTTCTGCAAGATCTTTTATAAGTTATTAGGATCTCAATCTCACTAAGAAAAACCTATCAGTTTTTTTTTTTTTTTTTTTTTGATTATCATAGTGAGGGCTATGATTTTTGATAAAATAGTGGGAGACATAATTAAATTAAAGACCTTATTTAATTATGTATGTCATTTCATGATTGTTTGCTTATGTATTGTTCTTTGTTAAATGTAGATAAATGGCATCTTCATTATCACTACGAAGTATCTTAGATACCAACAAACTGACTGGTCCAAACTATGTGGACTGGTTGAGAAATTTAAAGATTGTGCTGAGTTCAGAAAAACTTTCTTATATTCTTGATACCCCTAGTCTTAATCCACTAGGGGACGATGCCACACAGGAAGATATGGCCACATACAAAATGTGGCAGAATGACTCCCTCACTGTCAAGTGTATCATACTAGCCTCTATGACCAATGAGTTACAGAGACAGCATGAAAACATGGATACTCAATCCATAATGCTCAATTTAAAAAAGCTTTATGGAGAACATAGCAGAACTGCTAGATATGAAATATCTAAGCAGTTATTCCATGCTAGGATGACAGAGGGAACATCCATTCAGGATCATGTTCTGAAAGTAATTGACTTGATCACCAGATTGGGTCAATTAGGTTTTATTATGGATGGGGAGTTGAATCAGGATTTAATCCTGCAATCACTCCCAGAGTCATTTTCTCAGTTTGTCTTGAATTATCACATGAACAAACTGAACACTTCCTTGCTTGAGCTGTTAAATATGTTAAAAACAGCGGCGAGCCACATAAAGAAAGAAAAGGCTCCACTTCTTCTTATTGATAAGACCAATAAGAAGAAATCAGGCAAAAAGGATTTTAATAGGAAGCTAAACCCTAAGAGTGGCATCAATAAGAATAAGAAAGGAAAGAAGGCCTCCAAATAGTCGACCTATTTCTTTTGCGGCAAAGCGGGACATTGGAAAAGGAATTGCAAGGCTTACCTTGCAACTGTAAAGCCTGGTGCATCAGATGCGCCAAAAGGTATGTATGAGATACATGCTATATTGACATTAAATTCATCTATTTCAAATACTTGGGTATTGGATACCGCTTGTGGTTACCATATATGCAAATCTTTGCAGGACCTCCATAAGCTTAAAGTATTGAAGGAAGGTGACTTCAATCTCTACGGTGCTAGTGGTGATATCATCCAAGCAGAAGCTGTAGGGACCTATATTCTGAAGTTGCCTTCACGGAAGATCTTGGAGTTAGTAAATTATTATTATATGCCTAAGATTATTAGGAACATTATATCTATTCCCTTGTTATTAAAACAAGGATATGTAATGGATGTAATGAGCACTGGTTGCTCGATAATGTTATCTAATGAATTTGTTTGTTCTGGCATATTTAGAAATGGGCTCTTAACTCTTTCTTCCAATGATAGTGTTTTTCATGTCAATAATAAAAGAAAAAGAGAACACTTTAATAATACTTAACTTTGGCATCATCGACTTGGTCATGTTAATGAGTCTAGGATAAGCAAGTTATACAAGGAGAAATTTCTTGATCCTTATGAATATAAATCATTAGGGACTTGCGAATCATGTCTCATGGGTTAGATGACCAAGACTCCATTTACTGGACATGGAGAAAGGTCAACTGAGTTATTAGAACTTATACATACTGATGTATGTGGTCCAATGACGACTCAGGCTAGAGGTGGATACTCATATTTTATCACTTTTACAGATGATTTATCTAGGTTCGGATATGTGTATCTTATGAAACATAAATCTGAAGCCTTTGATAAATTTAAGGAGTATCAAAGTATGGTCAAAAAATAAACTGAGAAAAGTATTAAAGTTCTTCGGTCTGATCAAGGAGGAGAATACTTATCCACGGAGTTTTTAGACTATCTTAAAGTTAATGGAATTCTTTTTGAATGGACCCCTCCTTATACACTACAGCTAAATGGTGTAGCTGAAAGGAGGAGTCGTACCTTATTAGATATGGTACGATCCATGATGTGCTTCACAAAATTATCCATTTCCTTCTGGGGTCATGTCCCAGAAACTGCTGTTTATGTTCTGAACAAAGTACCTTCTAAATCCATTTTTAGTACTCCGTATGAGATTTGGAGTGGAAAGAAACCATATCTTAAATATTTTAAGATATGGGGATGTCCAGCTTATGTTAAAAGAAATTTTGGACGTAAGTTGGAAGCTAAAGCGGATAAATGTCTATTTATAGGATATCCTAGAGAGGGTAGAGAATATATGTTTTACCATCCTACTGAAGAAAAGATTTTTGTCAGCAGGCATGCCATTTTTCTAGAAAAAGAGTTCATTTTAGAAAAAGGTAATGGTAGAACTATTGAACTTGGAGAAGTACAAGAAACACAGATAGACAATTCTCAACCATTAGAACATATAGCTAGGTCAGAACCAAAACACAAAACTCCTCCCCGTAGGTCTGATAGAGTGCCACGGGCACCTGAGAGGTATGGGTTTATTATTGAAAATAATGAAGCCTAAATCATTCAAAATGATGAACCTCTGACCTATACGGAAGCTATCTTGAGTAGTGACACAGATAGATGGCAAGAAGCCATGGAATAGACTCTATGTATGTCAACCAAGTATGGTCTTTGGTCGATGCACTAGAGGGTGTTAATCCTATTGGGTGTAAATGGGTCTATAAGAAAAAGATTGGGGCTGATGGCCAAGTTGAAACCTATAAAGCCAGATTAGTGGCAAAAGGTTTTAGACAAAAATAGGGAATTGATTATGATAAAACATTCTCACCTGTAGCCATGCTCAAATCAATTTGGATTTTACTTGCTATAGTAGTATACCACGATTATGAGATCTGGCAAATGGATGTGAAGACTGCTTTTCTCAATGGTTTCCTTGAGGAAGAAGTCTACATGTCATAACCAGAAGGTTTTATTTCAAAGAATAAACCTAATCAAGTATGCAAGCTAAAGAAATCCATTTATGGATTGAAACAAGCTTCAAGCAGTTGGAACATCCGTTTTGATGAAACTATTAAAAGGTTTGGTTTTATCAAAAATGTGGATGAACCCTGTGTTTATAAGAAGACTAGTGGGAGTACCATAGTCTTCTTGGTTCTGTATGTAGATGACATACTCCTCATTGGGAATGATATCCCAATGTTACAATCAGTCAAGGTTTGGCTATCAAACCAGTTTTTCACGAAAGATTTGAGAGAAGCATCCTATATACTAGGTATTAAGATCTATAGAGATAGGTCTAAGAGGATGCTAGGTTTATCCCAGTCAAGGTACATTGACTTAGTGCTGAAAAGATTCAGCATGGATGGAAGTAAAAGAGGTTATCTTCCTATGAGTCAAGGCATACATCTTTTCAAAAGAATGTCTCCTAAGACACCTGAAGAAAGAAATAGAATGAATTATATACCTTATGCTTCAGCAATAGGGTCCATAATGTATGCCATGTTAAATACCAGGCCTGATGTGGCATATGCTTTAGGCATTGTCAGTAGGTTTCAGGCTGATCCAGGAGAGGATCATTGGAAAGCAGTTAAAAATATTCTTAAGTACCTGAGAAGGACTAAGGATATTTTTCTGGTTTATGGTGGTTCTGATCTTAAACTAGAAGCATATTCTGATTCTAGTTTTCAATCAGACATTGATGATAGCAAATCCATTTCGGGATATGTTTGTATCCTAAATGGTGGAGCAGTGAGTTAGAAGAGTACTAAGCAGCAGACTGTAGCTGACTCAACCACAGAGGCAGAATACATAGTTGTCAGTGAAGCCGTCAAGGAAGCAGTCTGGATGAAGAAGTTCATCACAGAGTTGGGTGTTGTTCCTGTGATTGAAAACCCAGTGCCACTTTACTGTGACAACACTGGAGCTGTTGATCAAGCTAAGGAACCAAGAGCTCATCATAAGTCCAAGCACATTCTGAGACACTTCCATCTCGTCCGAAAAATAGTCGAAAGACAAGATGTCTACATAAATAGAGTTGATACAAAGAAAAACGTAGCAGACCCGTTCACTAAGGCTCTACCACAGCGAGATTTTCATCGCCACCTCGAGGGTATGGGGTTAAGACTTAAAGGCGATTAGCTTTAGTGCAAGTGGGAGATTGAAAGGGATATGCCCTACAAGCCAATCAATATTGTATCTCCCAAATCAATGTAATTGAAAATATCCTAATAATGGCATTATTTTTTCGTCATACGCTGTGTTTTACTATGATGAGCCCCATAGATTAGGGCTATGATTTTAGGGTTATGATGAGATCATACCAGTGAGACCTAAAGTCTTAAAACCTTAATCTAAAATATTCCTAGTCAAAGGAAACCTAAGTAGGGGATCAGGGTTTTTCCGGTAAGACTAGCACATCCCATGTATATTGGAAAGGGTGACTGCTCTCACAGTCACTTGTGTATGACACTAATACTAGGATGTGGGTGCTCATTAGTGAATGAGTTTACTTATATGATCCAACTTGAGAACATCTAATGGAGTCTTAGCTACATGTCAATAGAAGGTTCTCATAATGGGAGTGGTACAAGTAATCTTTTGACCTGAGACTGCCATAAGTACCTTATGTACATGAACCCATCCTTTGGTTCAATCCTAATCATGACATTGAGTCATGCACAGGATTGATACTGGGAATGGTGAATTGTATATGAAGGTAATGAGTAGGTCAACAAGGAATCGATCACTCTTAGTAAGAGGAGATTGCATCAAGCTAGTTATCAATCGGATGATGATTCAGGAAATCTTTGATCAAAGTAAAGATATTAGAGATGGTTTCTAATATCAAGATAATTGAATCATCAATATAAGATTGAGCTAGAAATAAATATAATATTGGATTTGACATATATCCATATCCATAATTATATTTTGGGTGCAGGCTGATCGAAAGATTTAATTGTATGGTAACTTCCTAATAAAGGGTAGTTTTGGTATTTCACCAGAATTTTCATATCTTCCGTGTAGACATGACACATTGCTAGACGTCAATCTTGTCTTGTGGGTTGATCAAATTTAAAGATCACTTATTAGGAAGAGTCCTAATTGATCAAGTCGGGTAAGCTCGTTTTGACCTAAATCGATTAGAAAGAGTTCTAATCAAGTTAGGTCAACTTGTACTCAGACCTACTGCCGATTGGATATGGAACCCAATGGGTCACACGCTTAAGAGGATTGATCAAGAGTTTAATTTGTAATTAAATCATCTTTGCAGGATAACACTCTAGCAGGTGTTGCAAACCCTAGCTTCTATTCGAATTGGATTTGAATTAGGGTTCCGAATTGGATCAATTTGGGTTCTAATTAGACCTAATTAGACCCTAATTATACATATAGGACTTTGGGCTAACCCATGGCTAAGACTACATCTTAATTAACACCCAAGCCCATCCATATAGGCCGCCCAAATTATTTGTGCATGTGGATAAGTGGAAAGACTCCACGCGCGCATGGACTCTTCATGCGCGCATGAAGTCTTCTTATTTCACCACAATTTTTGCATTTTGGCCGGTTATTCTCTATTAGCACATCTCCTAATGACCATTAGATGGTCATCTAACGGTTTGGGGGATTTTGAGAAAGATAAAAGGCGCTAACTCTTCCCGGTTGCACGATATAACGTCTCTTCGGAGACCGAAACATCGCGACTTCCTTCTTCTTAAAACTTTACGACTTTTCTTTTAGGAAAAGCCTTGAGTTTGAATCTGCAAAGCCGTGAGAAGGAAGGAGAGGGTGTGAGAAATGTGGAAAGCCGTGAGAAATAGTTTACGGAGAGTTGTGTTCTTTTGAAAAGACATCTTTTTGTAGTCTATTTAAGGAACAAAGGCTTCGAGTGTTTTTTGGATGTATGACAGAAGTTTTTTTTTTTTTTCTTTCCAGGAGACTGATTCCTCCTTAGCTTGTTTAGGACATAAGAGTTTCCCTTTTACAGAGTTCTCTTCTTTGTTGAAACTCAAGTCTAAAACAAGAGATAGGAAGAATCTCTCGAACGGTAAAAGAAAAGAAGATATACTCTGTTTTTATTTCCTTTTACATTAAGACATTAGTGTCTTAAATCCTCCTCCTCCTTCAAGACAAGAGTGTATTCTTAGGACAAGGTCTTAAGAAAGGGAGAGGAAGAAGAAAGAAAGGAAGTAAGAAGTCCCTGTCATGGAGTTTTTCAGCCATAGTCCTCTTGAGTTCTAGGAGAAGAATTCAAGTGAAGGAACTTTTGAAGAAGCAAGCATCTTGACCAATTTTCTTGTCGATCACCATTGGAGGGTGGACATTTGGATGCCTGGTGATTTCAAAAGGGTCATTCAACATCAAGTTTTGATTCTACATCAAAATTGGATTTAGCGATAACAGGTTGGTGCCCCAATTCTAATAGTATAGATTTGTATGTTTCTCATATGTTTTAATCCTGAATAAGGAGATCCTGGCTAAGGGTTTTGGTGTAAATTTCATCATTTTTGAAATTATCTTTTCATTGTGGTGCAGTGGAATCCTTTCAAGCACTCCCAAAGGGTGCCTCCATATATGGAGAAAGCTTGGACAAGTGATGAAAGCCAGGATGGACAGGTGATGAAAGCCAGGAGGACCAGCAGGAGTGTGCTAGACTTAAGAGGGATATCAGGTTTGTGCTACATAAGCCCAAAAAGAATGTCAGGAAACTGAATCGATATGGCTTCGAAGAGATGGTGTCGTATTCCCTGGTGATAGCAAATGGAGACCCTTACACCTATGAGGAGGCTATAGAGAGCCAAGACAAAGAGAGGTGGGTCCAAGCAATGCCCGAGGAGATGCAGTCTCTCCACAAGAATGATACATGATGATTGGTACAGTTGCCATAAGGAAAGAAACCTATAGGATGCAAGTGGGTTTATAATGGGGATATTGGCAAGAGAAAGAAGTTGCAAGCTAACAATCTCTGGTTTTGTAGCTAGTCCAATTTTTCAGGTTCCACTCAAAATTATGAAGATAAAGCCCAACCTCATGAAGCATCTTGAAGGCTCCTAGTCCCACCTATTTAAGAAGAAGAGCCCATATTGTATGAAGCAGTCAAGACCATTCCCATTTGAAACAAGCCAAAGAAATTCAACTAATGAAGACCTGACTTTTCAAAATTCCAAGCAATCCATTTGGGTCGGCCAACCTATGATTTGATTCTCCTAACTTGAAGCACTTCATAAAGACTCCAAATTTCATTTGAATGAAGCAAGTATGGAGTGTTCAAGTCCACTTAGAGCCAAACAAATAAAACTAATGAAGCCCCCTTTTTTTTCAAGTCCATGGGCAAGCCAAGAAGATCATCTACCTTGAAGCTCATCTTTGGATTGGCCAAGCTATGAAGCATTCATCTACTTTAGAGCCTATTGAAAGACCAAACTTAAAAGGACATGTGGAAGGATTGGATGAAGACAAATGTTTCAAGGAGATGGTGCCACATGGAGATTCTAGGACTTTCTCTTATTATAATTAGTTAGACTAGGAACTAATCATGTAATTAATTACCAACTAAATCTGAATTAGTTGGCTCCTTAACCCATCCTTTTGCCACCAATTATGGCTACCCTTGGCCTATAAATAGGACCAAGACCTCCTCTTGTAAGGCAATGAATTAATTGAGTTGAATGAATGCTTGCTAGTTTGTGTTCTCTTCCACCTTTGCCAAGTTTGAGTTCTCCTTAGTGTTTTGAGTGTTTCTCTTGAAGATTGAGTTGGAGTGTTGAGTTTGATCTTGAGTTTGAGTGAGTGCCTTGAGTTTGAAGGACCATAGTTTCATTTCCAAGCTTTTCTACCTAAGATCCAAGTAGTCCAAGAAGAAGAGGAAGTGCTGCCTAAAAATTCCAGCAACTCTCTTCACTTCTCTTTGTTGATTCCTTCCTTTTTCCTTAATTTCTTTGAATCACAACCTTACCTTGACTTTTTTGCAGGTTCTTCTTGGTGATTTGAAGATGATGATGAAGGCTCCACTCCAAGGATCAAAGCTCCAATGGTAAATCCAAGTAGGGAGTGTGAATCTTGTCTCTAGCCTTCAATTCTTGAGTGGTGAGTGCTTTCCTTCCATTTGAGCTTTGATTTCTCTTCAATGTTAGAAAAAAACCCTCTTGATCCTTAGATATGAGATTTTTTAAGGTATCTTAGCCTAGTTTGAGAGTTTTTATACCCTTAGATCCTCTTTTTTATTTAGTTGAAAGTAAGCTTGCACAAGGGTATCAAATTTTCTGCTTACCTAGTTCCTAGATCGAAGTTCTTCATCCTTTCTACCCATGAATCCGGCCATATCTGGACTTGTAATTCTAATATGTTGTTACTAAGTGAGTAGATCACATCTCTACGCTCCCATTTCATCAAATTCATCCCCCATCAATTTTTTGGTATCAGAGTTTTGTTTCTAGGTTAAGCTTTGCAAGCTGCTGAAGTTCTGTCTCACTATCTTTCGAGAATTCTATGATTTTCTGTATTTTTTGTAGTGATAAAAAAAATCCAAAAACATACTTTTCCAATACCTTAGTTTGTTAAACTTTTAAATATAAAATTTTTAAAAAATATTTTTTTTTATTTTTGGATTTAAAATAATGAGTTCTTAGGTCATTTCTGAAGTTCTGTCTAGAATTCTGTTTTTGCCTTCCATTTCATTTAATTTTCAAGAAAATACAAAAGTATTTTTTTATAAATTTCAAATTTTATATCTGAGATTCATATTTGAAGATTTATTATTTCCCACTAGAATTTTGAATTTTAGAGAGGTTTAGAATTTGAAATCCGAAATTTGAATTTAGGTTGTTAAGAGTTAGCTAAACTGCTGGAACCTTCTAGCAACTATTTTCAAACTACCTTCTCAACCAAAATTTTAGTTAATCTGAAGACAAAACATTAAAATCCAAGAATTTTGATCTGAGAGCTAACCAAATCAGTTTTATTTTAAAATTTTTGGATTTAAAAATTTTTAACTTCGATTTTTCAAATTCAAGTTAGTTGGAGGTTAGTTGGAAGCTGAAATTTTCATTTTAACTACTTTGCCTCCAAGGACGAATTTTCTAATCAAATTTCAAAATTTAAAATTTAAAATTTGGTTAATGTGATCTAGACTTCAAGATTCGAATTATTCAGTTTAAATTTGCATTATTTGACATTTCAAAATTGGATTAGAAATTTATGTATTTATGCTAAGTATAGTTGATTGTGCTCAATGTTTTGCTGAAATTGTTTGCATCCATTTTTAAAATATCCTAAGGGCATTTGATGGGGACATCAAAACCCATTCGGGTTTTCTTTTTTCTTTTCTAGATTTTTATATTTTTATTTCATATTTTCTTATTCTAGCTATTCCACCTATTCCTGTTATTCCAGCTTTATTCCAGACTTATCCCCCTTTTGATCCCTCTACTATTCTTATCATCTTCAACCTCCCAGAAACTCACAAAACCTCCATTTTTTCTCCTTTTTTCTTTCCGTTCATCCCGGATCTGCCATGGCCGACCACCAACGACCCCTCCGAAGGCCCTCCATCTCCCCCGCACCGCCATGCCCGATGATTGGATGGACCCCGTCAACCGTCCATCTTCCCCTGCGGCTCCACCCAAGGCCGTCCGCCCTTGCGCCCCCACCGCACGCGCCCATGTCTGCCGTCTTCCTCCCCAGCGCCATCGTCGGCTGCCAGCAAAGCCGCCCAAAGCCCTAGCTAGCGCACACGACCGCCGGCCGTGCCTCCCCTGCTCTCCGCCCGTCCGTGCCACTCCCCTCCTCCACCATGCTGTCGTCTACCCCTGCATCCTGTCGGCCACCCGTGCCCACCGCTAACCATCACGACCTCTGCATATGCACTAGTTCAGCCCCTTCAATTCGTGGAGAAGGAACCTGCAATGCACGAACATGAAAGCTGCACGGTTCTTGGAGCTGCACGATTTTCAAAGTGCACACTTCTAAGAGCAAGAATTTTATGCACATTCATCAAGCTTGCACAGATTTAAAAGCAACTCAGCACGGATCTTGAGGAGTTTGAAATTTATTTTATTTATTTTAAATCTAGATGTATGGACCAGTTGGGAAGTTTTTTTTAAATTAGTTTTAGATTAGAATTAGTTTTATTTTCCACCATATAGGGAGGATTGTGTTTAGATTTATACCATGTTTTCAGGCTGCAAACATAGTAGGTTTGGAATGTTACCTTTTTTTGGGTTGCATGCCTTGTATTTTTTTCTTGGGCCCCAAGTTTTGTAAGCCTATATAAAGGCACCTCCTCTCTTGAATAAAATATGATAATGATGAATATGAATTTTTGAAAAGTATGTTCTTGGTTCTGCCTCCGTCAGGAATGGGCATGAGGCCCATTTTTCCTTCACTTATGGGTGTTGAGGGATGTGAGGCCCCAATTATCTTCTCCCTTGCTATGTCCACTCTATGATCTTGGAGCTTCTCCTTCACGGCCCTAGGAAGCGATTTGGGTGGGACTCCCTAGGCTCCGCATGTAGTGAGATGGGTGGGATGCCCTAAACTACATGTAGTGGGATGGGTGAGATGCCCTAGAGGTGCGACGTCTCTCCGTGAAGAAAAGTCCCATGTCCATAGAGTATCCATCTTTCTTGGCCCCACATATTGTTCCGCCTTTTTGACCCTAATCACAGGAGACTTCTCAGCTCTCCAACGATCCTCCTAGCTACCCCTTTTGTCCCGCATCAATTTTGGTATCAGAGCTTCATCCCACATCAATTTTGGTATCAGAGCAGGAGAGTGTTAGGGTTGAAAAAAAAAGTTGAAAAAAAAAAGAAAGAAAAAAAAAGAGAGAAAAAAAAATAAAATAAAATTGCAGGGATCTTGACTCGATTGAGTCGAGTTTTTCCTACCCTAGGGGAATGATGGGGATATCAAAACCCATCCGGGTTTTCTTTTTTCTTTTCTAGATTTTTAAATTTTTATTTCATATTTTCTTATTCTAGCTATTCCACCTATTCTTGTTATTCTAGCTTTATTCTGGACTTATCCCCATTTTATCCCTCTACTATTCCTATCATCTTCAACCTCCCAGAAACTCACAGAACCTCCATTTTTTCTCCTTTTTTCTTCCCGTTTGCCGCGTATCTGCCATGGCCGACCACCGGCAACCCCCCCGAAGGCCCTCCATCTTTTTCGCACTGCCATGCCCGATGATTGGATGGACCCCGTCGGCCGTCCATCTTCCCCTGTGGCTCCACCCATGGCCGTCTGCCCCGCGCCCCCACCGCACACACCCATGTCCGTCGTCTTCCTCCCCAGCTGTTGGGAATTATGTCCGAAAGCCAATCGCCTAGGCTGTAGACGGTTGAGCTGAGTATTGTACTCTTTGTATGAATTAATAAATATTATTTTGGTAGCTCATCACATTCTTATGTTTTCCTGTAATGAACTCTTTTTCATGTGATGAAGTCCTTAGGACTACACTGACTTCGATATAGAGAGGATATATCGAGTGGTCCTTAAGCCAGGTTCATGACCAAAGGATACATTGTACTGGACGGCAGAGTATCAAGTATAGGTTGTTGTGGTTCACATCGTTTGGTTATCCTCTTGACCAAAAGAGTGTGGTGACATTGATGTGATCTGCAAGTGGGATATATGATATCTCATTGAACGTGACTCCATGTAGCCCCTTTCTACCAAAAGGATACTCACGATTATATATGGATATATGTGTCCCTCTGACCTGAGATCATCATGGTAGCTTGCAAGCAACTCCCTCTGCTTTGGTGCCGGACTACCCGGATTTCTAATCCACTGACGGAAGGTTTCTAGGTACAGGCAAGTACTTGTGGAGTAGTGGTGGACCAAGATGGAATTGACCTGTCCAAATAGTTTGGATTGAACGTCTCGCAGTGTCTCAATTTAGCAAATCCTCGACCGGGGTAGTCCTAGTGAGGAGTCACTGGACTTGCGAGGTTGAGACATGTTGTGAATTGACTCAGCTAGGGTTGGTAGTCTAACCCTAGGTCATCCTGAGCATTGGAGGTCAAAGGGATGAATTATACGGTAACCATATGCCAGAGGTTCTATTGATTGCTCTCGCATCTTCGACCTATCCGGACGTCGGGACCCATTGCTAGATGGTATCTTGTGCTGGTACTGGAATTGTTCCAGTGCTACCGCCTAGGTTTAAACCTATGATGTCACATGCCATAGAGGATCTCTCCCTGATCCAGGTGCCGATTTATGATTAGGAATTATTTTGGTAGCGGTTTGATTGAGCACTCGTTGGATTGACTCAGATTTGGGTCGATCACTTTTTGTTCGGTTCCACCAGGAATTATTTCTGGGTGACCGGGACTTGACCAAGCCTTTTATTAATTAGATTTTGATCTAATTGAATTATGAACCAGTTTGGGATTTTTGAACTAGTTATGAACCGGGTTTAAACCATCCACTCGCTGATTAAGGCTTGGAAGAACAGGGTATTGAAGATATCTCTTCCTCTCCCTTTTCACCTCGTTTTGGTTGAATTAAACCAACGTTTAATTGCTCTCCCTTGAAGCGAATTCCATCTAACCTTTGCCTTGCTATTGGTGATGGAGAAGAGACCAAGGATTTGTTGTTTTAGTTTGAGTTTGCTGCTGTTGAAAAGAGGAAGAAATCAACGTTTCAAAATGTTGCTGGAATAAGAAGACTGGAATAAGTTTATTCCAGATATTCCAGCTATTCCAGAGTTATACCAGATTTATTCCAAGTGGGAATAAGGTATGATTTCTGGTTTTATTTTTCATGCATGCCTAGATCTAGTTTTATAAAATTGTTTATAAATATTACATATCTATTTCATACCTTGTTTTGCCTGTACATGCATCTTGAATATGTTAGATCCTGTGCGGAGTAGGTTGTTTCCGCTGTTCTTTTAAAATTATTTTAAAATACATATATGCTCCCTGTGCTGTTGCATGCTTAGTGTAGGCACTCGTAACCCCGCATTTCTTTCAGTGGTATCAGAGCACTAGGTTCAGGTGTAACATATCTTGATTACATGTATAGTAGATTAAACTATTTAATCTTTTGGTATGTATCTGTATCTTAATCATAAGGTATGATTAGGAAGTACTTTTAGGAAACTAGTTGAGACCTTCACCATGGCCGTGTGTCTTTGGCATGATGCGGTTCGTCTGTGTTGGCCTTTTCAGAAGGATCCTTTAAGAAAATCAAAAAAATTAAAATTGTTTTAATTAAAATACATTTTTTGGCATGTAATATTTATAAAGGAATATGACTAGATATGATGCATGAAGTTATATGTAAAAGGAGTTTTACATGTTTTAATTAAAATGGTTTTAATTAAAATATTGGCTTATATTCAAACAATTTTAAATTGTATGACTAAGTTAAATGACAAGTTATCTTAGGGTTTATGAAATCTAATGTCATTTAAATAAGCTAATTGGGTTAATTAGGTTAGCTGTCTAATTAGGCCCATAATATGGGTTAGACCTATGTTTAGTTGAACTGGATTATAAGAAGACTAATCAAAAGTTGATTAAGGTCCTTCTTTTAGATCTATCTAATAGTTAGATGGGTTAGTCCATTCATCTAAATGGATCTAATTAGTGGCTCCGTGGAAGCCTATGTTTTTAGGCTAGTCTGATCAAGTCTGGTAAACCGATTGGTGTCGAGGTAGGTTTGGCATTGTGATCATGGTTATATAAGGCTACCTCTTTCCTGGCCAACTTGGTTGGTGTCTAGGAAAGATGGTTAATGGCGGATACTCACCCATGATCTCACCTACCTGGCCAGTCGAGTCAACAAAGACTAATTAGAAAATCTCATTGACTCGAGTTAACCCATGTCACCTAGGTTGATCAATCTGACTGATCGGTAGGTGCCCATGGATCAATTGTTGAATTGGTTCAACCCTCCTGAAAACTGATTTGTTCAGTGGGAGGATGATCCATGTTCTTGTCTCATTCTTCTATCACAACCTAAAATCTTCTAAAATTATTAGGTCCTGAAAAAGACTAAATCAAAGAGTTGATGGTGTCTTAGCCTCCTATTAAGTGAGTTAGTAATGTGACCTTTAACATGGTGTTCATCGGTAGTTCCATAGAACGGGTGTGCATCCGGTTACTGGAATTGCTCTCTCATAGATGATGGTTTAGTGCAACCTTCTTGACGGTGATCAGGTGAGCCGGCCATAGTCGGGCTTGGTCATTCGTTGGTTGGAAGTATTGGATTTATCTTGTTAATGGTTGGACCTAACCGGAGACCGACAATAGGAGGCCCCTAGGCCGATTGGGGTGCTCTCTATGGCAAAATAAATTACTGGAAGTTGCTTAGGGTAGCAATTGGTTAGTGAACCTACCTTTAGGCGCGTATGGATGAGTTGGCCATATTCGGGCTCATGCGTGGTCTATTGGATTTCAGTACCCACTATGAAATAGTGATTTCATGGATTGAAGTTAGAGGCTCCCAATCTGAAAAATTAGTGGGAGAGACCTTTAGACTAAAGTCCAAGTCTTTTGGTTAATTAATTAATTCATACTCATATGGTCTTGTTTTTTCCTTTCAGATATCTTCAAATCTTTCACTCTGGTCACTTCTCAATAATGAGAAGCTGAAGGTTCACAACTTCGATAGTTGGTATCAAAAGTTGAGGATTGTCTTGGAGCATGAACGGATCCTTTATGTGCAAACGGATCCAGCACCTGAAATCCCCTCTGCCAATGCTTAGAGTTTGATCAGGGACACTTATCAAAAGTGGATTTCTGATCGAACTATTATCCGATGCATTATGCTAGCTACAATGAATGACAAGTTCAATCACAGGTTCGAGGAGGTCCAACCAGATGAGATTCTTCAAAAGTTGAAGGAATCTTTCGGCATACCGGACAATATAGAGCGGTACAAAGTGTCTTGTGCTATCTACAGCGCCAAGATGCCGAATGGTGGTTTTGTCACTGATCATGTATTATACATGATCGAGCTGATTGAATAGTTGGGCAAGCTTGGATGTCCCTTGCACAAGCAGCTCGGCAAGGATGCGATCTTGAATTCTCTGCCCTCCTCCTATCTTGACTTTCTCGATCATTATAGAATGAATAAGCCTGCAGTCAATTACCATGGTTTGATGGGATTATTGCAGACTTTAGAGAAAGACCACCAACTGAACAAAAGGGTGGTGAATTTAGTGAGAGGTTCTAGAGGTCGTCGTCCCTTTAAGAAAGGGATGAACAAAAGGAAGGGAAAGAAGGTGCTGAATGCTCCTAGCCCGAGTTAGACCAGGAAAGTGAAAGCTGACTAGTCTTTTGCATAGTGCTTCTACTACAAGAAGCGGGGACACTGGAAGAGGAACTGTCCTCTTTACAAAGCATCCCTAGACCCGAACAGGCCTTAGAATGGAAATCAGCTAAGTGCTGGACAAGGTATTTATTTGATAAAACTTTATAATTTCTCTATTTGTAATACTGCTAACTGGGTATTGGATACCGGTAATCCTATTCATGTTTGTAATTCATTACAGGGACTACAAGTTAGCAAGTGATTCGAGGATGGGGAACAGTTCCTGAGCATCGGGAATGAAAATCGTGTTCCAGTACTGGCGATCGGAGTCTGAGTCTTGTCTTTGAGTCCTGTACTGTCGAGTTAGTCGACTGTCATTATTGTCCTAGTTTCATTATGTGCATAATCTCTGTAGGCCTTTTGGCCAATTGTGGTTTTGAACTATCAATAAAAGAAGATTTTTGCCAAGTTATTTTGAATAACTCTGTGATAATGAAAGCTAAGTTAAATAATGGCGTTTATGTACTGTCACGGCCTGTTAGTGTAATGTACACATCTAGCAATTGCCCAAGGTTAGAAAATGTCAGTGATCTGTATCTTTGGCACTGCAGGCAAGGTCATATAAACCATAATAGGATAAACAAGTTGAGAGGTGAAGGTCTCCTCAAGGTCAGTGATTCTGAATCACTGTCTACTTATGAATCCTGTTTACTTGGTAAAATGACCAAGTCACCTTTACTGGAAAAGGTGAACGAGCTACAAAACTTCTAAGTCTCATACATACTGATGTATGCGGACCCATGACAGTTAGTACCAGAGGTGGATACAGATATTTCATTACATTTATAGACAACCTTTTGAGGTTCGGTTATGTCTTTTTGATGAGACATAAATCTGAGTCGTTTGAAATGTTCAAACGATATCGTAATGAAGTAGAGAAACAAATTGGAAAAAGTATTAAAGCCCTTCGATCTAATCGAGGTGGTGAATACCTATCTGGTGAGTTTTTGACATACCTTGAGGAGAATGGGATTCTCTCTCAATGGACTCCTCCAGGAACACCACAGTTGAATGGTGTGTCCGAAAGAAGGAATCGAACTCTGTTGGACATGGTTCGATCCATGATGGGCTTTGCAACTCTGTCGCTATCCTTTTGGGGATATGCACTTGAGACAGCTTGTCACTTGTTAAATAATGTTTCGAGTAAATCTGTTATCTCCACTCCATATGAGATGTGGACTGGACATAAGCCCACAATCTCACACCTTCGGGTCTAGGGATGTCCGGCTTATGTAAAGCATTTAGACTCAGATAAACTTGGTCCTAGGTCTGATCGATGCTTGTTTATTGGTTACCCTAAAGAAACCAAAGGGTATTTCTTCAACTTAGAGGATGAACAGAAAGTGTTCGTCGCTCTTAGGGCTATCTTTTTGGAAAAGGAGTTCCTTGGAGAAGGAACTGTAGCCTCTAAGATTGAACTTGGTGAAGTTCAGCCAGTAGAAAAACCTGCACACTCTAATGACATCATAGAACCAGCTATGATTGGATCACACCCATAACCCATTATTAGGAGATCCGGTAGAGTACCGTGTCAGCCAGACAAATACTACAGTTTCTTGGTCTGGGATGGCGATCCCATTGAGCTCGATAAGAACAATGAGCATCTGATCACCTATATGGATGCTCTTCAGAGATATGACTCTAAGGCATGGCTTGGAGCCATGCGATCTGAAATGGAATCCATGGAGATCAACAATGTATGGACATTGGTTGATCCGCTTGAAGGGATAAAATTCATCGGGTGCAAGTGGATCTTCAAGAGGAAAAGGGCCGCAGATGGAAAGGTGGAGACCAATAAAGTCCGTCTGGTTGCCAAGGGGTATCGTCAGCGATATGGTATCGATTATGACGAGACTTTCTCTCCTTTGGCAATGCTCAAGTCCATTCGAATCATGCTTGCTTTAACAGCATATTTTGATTATGAGATCTAGAAGATAGATGTCCGAACTACTTTCCTAAATGGGGAGCTGGAAGAGGAGGTGTATATGATACAGGCTGAAGGATTCACATCCTCAAATGAGTCAAAAGTATGCAAGTTACAGAGGTCCATTTATGGACTCAAGCAAGCATCTCGAAGTTGGAACTTACGGTTTGATAGGTGTATCAAATCATATGGCTTCGTTAGGAACGGAGAAGAACTATGCATCTATAAGTGGGTTAATGGTTCTATGATTGTATTCCTTGTATTGTATGTTGACAACACTCTCTTAATCAGGAATGACGTCACAGCATTACAAAGAATAAAGGTCGGTTATCATCTCAGTTCTTCATGAAGGACTTGGATAAAGCTTCTTACATACTGGGTATGAAGATCTATAGAGATAGATCTAAGAAGCTTATAGGATTATCCCAATCTACGTACATTCATACTGTGCTGAAACGGTTTAGCATGAAAAATTTCATGAAAGGCTATCTTCCGATAGATTCTGGAATTACTCTTTCTAGAAAGGATTGTGCAACAACTCCTAAGGAAAGAGAGCGCATGAGTAGAGTACTTTATGCTTCTACAGTAGGCTCTATCATGTATGCTATGACATGTATGGTGTGGGCACCAGGCTCAGGAAGAGGCTTCAGCTAATGCCAAGTTCTTTATGGATAGAAGACTAGAAATTTAAGTCTATGAGTCCTGTATTTATTTTATTTGAATAATTGAGTCCTGTTTTATTTTAATTTGGGTCCAATTAGAGTTAAATTGGCTTTGTATTGAGTCGGGTTCAAGATCTACTTGCATTGGGCATCAATTAAGCAAGAATGAGTGCAACCAACTTCACCAACTACTTGGAGCACCACATCATCAAAGCACCATGCCACCTTGGAAGACAAGTCATGCCAACTTGGAGGACAAATCATGCCACATCACCAAGACACATCAACCATGAATTTTCAAATTTGAATGAAGCTCCACTCTTTATGGGTGCCCACCTTGTAATTAGGAGATTTAAATTTGAATGGGCCACTCCTATCTTCATGGGACACCCCTTGATTTTCTCCATGAAAAGTGTTGCATTTTGAATTTGAAAAGGAGCTTAAGGTTTATAAAAGCTCCTAGAATTCTCTTGTAATGGGAATGATGAATGAAATGAAATTTTTTTTCTAAGAAAGCTTTCTTCCTTTGCTAGCCAAAGACCCTTGAGAGAAGGTAGGTGTGAGACCTAGGATACTTAACCAAACAAGCTACTAGTCCCTTTTCCAATCCCATTCGGCCACCCTTGAAGAATCCTCTTCAAGCCTCTCCAATTTCAGCCTTCCCATCTTCCAAAAGAGGTCATCTATAATGGAGTTCTCCACGCCAACAATTGAAGATGATTCATGCAAAGGACGCCAAAGGAGATCTACTTAAAGCCAAATCTAAGCCATTTCTTCCATTCCTAATTTCCTCTTCCATTTCTCCATTCTTCCACCTAAATCTTTTAATTTTACTATGTATCTATGCAGGATCCCCGGGTCTCCTAGTTTTCAAGGTGAAGGTCTACTGTGCCAAGAAATCATAAACAAGGTGCCTTTAGATCTATAGTAACTCCTTGCTATTCTTAGTACTTCAACTTGAGTGTCCCTTTTCTGAATTTCAGATTATTAATAGCCGGAAAGCCATCTTTATAAAATTCTTTCAGATCTGAAATAGGAAAGTAGGCTAGCCCTAACCTGTGTGGTTTCCTAACCACGAAGATCCCTTCTTAATTACTTTGAGAGATTCTTTTCTAGTCTAGTTCTTTTCCTTATGTTCCTTTCATATAATTCTATTTCTTTTACGTAGAATAGCTACATGTTTATCTATTTCATTTTCATTTAGTCCATCTAATTCTTCAAATGCATCATTCGATACATGTCCCC
Organism: Areca catechu; assembly: GCA_021397845.1. Lineage (NCBI taxonomy): Eukaryota > Viridiplantae > Streptophyta > Magnoliopsida > Arecales > Arecaceae > Areca > Areca catechu. The sequence continues at coordinate 73,239,974 of CM038044.1, read as the reverse complement.
CATCATTTTGGTATCAGAGCCTGGTAGGTTAGGGTTACTTTTGAATTTGTGCATTTAGGTAGGTTGCTGAAATTTTCTGCATGCATAGCATTCATACATGCTACTTAGTTATTATTTTTAAAATCCAATCTAGATCTAAAATTCACGCCTCCTGAGCGGGTGTACACCAGTACACTGTCACGACCCATGGGAATAATGAGCCCCTGGCCGGACGTGAATTTTTAGGTTGAAGTTTGGTATGTAAATGCCTTTGTTTGTTTAAATTCTGCTTGCTATATTTCTGAATGAGCTGACTGAGATTTGCATAAAAGTCTGAATGAAAGTAGTTAATTTTTTATTGAAATAATTTTTTTTCTACTCCATATTAAGTTAGTTATCATCACATAAAATTTCATCTTCAGAAAAAAATTACAAAAAAAATAAAAATTCTCGCATCCCATCACTATCACTGAAATTCCTTTATGTTCAGTCCTATTTTTTTTATCTAGATTTCAGTATCTGCTCAGCATAGTATAAAATTTATTTTTAAATTTCCTTTCGTATGGCATATCATCTAGAAGTTAGCAATCTTCTGTGATTTTTTTAAATTTTTTTGAGTCTGTTACATTGCACTTTTCCATCACTTGAGAACTGCAACACACTAATTCTGCACCTGAAATTTGGATCCATATGTTTGTTGCATTCATTTCATGGTAAACAAAATTAAGGGCATCAAATTGACATAGGGTCAGGATTTCATTACCTGTCCCTAGCCCAAAAATCATCAACTTGCATAACGAGCCCAACCCTAATTAAAACGGATTAGACATTTAATTTCTCTAGCGAGCTAGGGACACCCACAAGGTCGGGTCGAGTCAAGTGTCAAGCCAACTTTGACACCCTGTTTGTGTGTGCTTGTATCTGGTGTCTAGGCAAGTGGTTCAGGGACTAGAGCCCGAAGGAAAGTGGGTTGGTTCGCTTACCTGGCCAATTTCAAATTGGTGTCTAAGGCAAGCAAAGAGGAACCTCCACTAACCTTACACTTACCTGGCCAGGTGCCAAGTTACTACAACCCGGATTGTCAATTTGACCTTATATTTGATTTGTACTCTAGGTCTAGCAAAACCCCTAGTCCGAGTTGAGTCCGTGTGCATGGCAACTAGATCAGGAGCACCTTATCAGCAAACCCAAGCCCAATCTAGTGTAACCATGGAACAAAACTTTGAGAGTCTAATGAAATCCTTGAATGACCAAATGACCAGGCTGAACCAAAACTTAACTGATCAATTAGCCCAAACCAATCAAAACTTGACTGATCAGATAACCCACATCACTGCTAGACTTGATCGAATAGAAGCTCATACCCCTGGAGGAAATCATGAAGTCCAAAATGAGTTAGAGCCTGAATTCGAGTTTGAGACACCCATCAACCCTAGAAGAACTCTTCATCAACACCATTTCTTCGAGCCAAATCCTAGGAGGCCCAATCCTGATCGAGTCCATGACCCAAATCCTAGGATAGCACACCATGATCCAGTCTATGAGCCAAACCTTAGCATACACAATCAGGATCAGACAGACCGTGATGAGCGAGCCCTTAGGAGTATTAGATTGGAAGCACCAACATTCGATGGAAATCTGGATCCTAAGGTTTACATAGATTGGGAGGGAGAGATGGATCAGTACTTTGATTGGTATGACATGACAGAGGAGAGAAAATGCAAGTTCGCGAAGCTTAGGTTAATTCATCAGGCTAGGCTATACTGGAGAAATGTCGAGAGGTTCATTAGGCAAAGAGGTGATGTTCCCATAGTAACCTGGAGGGCAATGAAACTTAGGCTTAGAGAGAAGTACCTTCCTATGTCCTACCACCAGAGACTTCTAGACCAGTGGCAGAGATTGACCCAGGGAACCAAGAGTGTAGCCGAATACATTGCCAAATTTGATGAATTTGTAATGAGATGCAATGTAGATGAGTCTGAGTCAGTTACTTTATCGAGATTTAGGGCAGGATTGAGAGAAGAGATCCAGAAAGAGTTATTTCTGAGAGAAGTCCATGACTTAGAGCTAGCTTACCAGGTAGCACGAGATGCTGAGAGATTTCATAGGGGACCATTTTATCGCAAACCCGAACCCCCTAGAACTAGTGCACCTAGTCAGCAGCCAGGAACAAATCAGATGCGACCTAGTCGACCCAACCCTAGCACCCCTCTGACCCGTAGAGATGATAGGGGTAAAGCACCAGAAGTTCAGAGGACTCCAAATTCTAATGTGGCTTGCTATAGATGTCATAAGTTAGGCCATTATGCTAGCAATTGTCCAACTAGGGCCTTACACATAGGAGAATTAGAAGAAAGTGAGTCTGAACCCAAAGAACCCCTAGATGATAATGTCGAGGAAGTATATCAGGCTGAGGACAATTTGGCTGAAGAGTATGAAGGAGACGAGGAACAAATAGAGCCTGATATGTTGGGAGTAGTTAGATGCATCCTTACCCAAAACGCGACACAGGAAGATTGGCGTAGGACTAACATCCTACAAACATTCATCAAGTTAGGGGATAAGGTATGTAAAATAATCATAGATAGTGGGAGTTGTGTAAATGCCATATCCACTAGTGCTGTCAAAACTTTAGGCTTGTCCACAGTTCCCCATCCGACTCCATATAAGGTTTCTTGGATAGACTCCACTTCAATTCCTATCAAACATAGGTGCCTAGTCCAAATCCAGTTACAGTCCTATCAGGAGAAAGTGTGGTGTGATGTCTTACCAATGGGAGTGAGCAGTATCATCCTAGGTCGACCCTGGTTATTTGACCATGATGCGACCCTATACGGCCGATCAAATTCTTGCTCATTCATGCACCTAGGAAAGAAGTTTGTGATTAACCCAACACCACCTAAGGACACTGTTAAGAGAGGATCAAGCCACCTAAAGGAAAAGAAAACGGGAGTCAATTTGATCACTGAAAAGGAAATTGAGAAAGAACTCACTGAGGGTACACATGTTTGGATTTTAACCAATAAGGAAATTCAGGAGCCTTCCCAAAAAGAACGCCCTCAGGAAGTGGCTAAAGTGTTAGAAGACTTTAAGGATGTATTTCCATATGACCTACCTGACCAGCTTCCACCACTTAGGGACATCCAGCACGCCATTGACTTGGTCCCAGGAGCCACCCTCCCCAACCTTCCACACTACAGGATGAACCCTACCGAACATTTAGAGTTACAAAGACAAGTAGGGGATCTCCTTAGGAAAGGATTTATTAGAGAGAGTTTGAGTCCCTGTGCAGTACCAGCATTACTGACCCCTAAGAAAGATGGCACTTGGAGGATGTGCGTTGATAGTCGTGCCATTAATAAGATCACAATGAAATATAGGTTTCCCATACCCCGTTTGGATGACATGTTAGATATGATGGCCGGAGCAACAATATTTTCAAAGATTGACCTTAAGAGTGGCTATCATCAGGTTAGGATTAGACCGGGGGATGAGTGGAAGACTGCATTCAAGACCAAGGAGGGTCTTTTTGAGTGGGTAGTAATGCCTTTCGGACTGTCCAATGCTCCTAGTACCTTTATGCGGATTATGAATCAAGTCCTACGGTTATTTATAGGAAAGTTTGTCGTAGTTTACTTCGACGACATTCTTATATATAGCAGGACCCAGAAGGACCATTTGGACCACTTGAATCAAGTCTGTTTAGCTCTTAGGGAAAATAATCTCTTTGCAAACCTTAAGAAATGTGACTTTTTTACCCAAAGAGTCATTTTTCTAGGTTTTGTTGTCACACCTGACTGAGTTTCTGCTAACCCTGAAAAGATCAAATCAATTGTTGAGTGGCCAGTGCCAAAATGTATTCATGAAGTACGAAGTTTTCATGGCCTAGCTACTTTTTATAGAAGATTCATTCGAGGGTTTAGTACCATAGTTGCGCCAATCACAGATTGCATTAGGAAAGGCCAATTTGAATGGACAAAAGCTGCTGATAGGGCTTTCCTAGATGTTAAGAAGAAAATGACACAAGCACCTATCTTAAGATTGCCTGATTTTTCCAAGGTTTTTGAGGTTGCTTGTGATGCATCTGGAGTTGGAATAGGTGGAGTTTTAAGCCAAGAGAGCCATCCCATAGCTTTCTTTAGTGAAAAATTAAATGAAGCCAAGCTTAAGTATTCCACCTATGATAAAGAGCTCTATGCGGTAGTGCAAGCTTTAAGGTATTGGAGGCACTATCTACTACCACATGAATTTGTCCTGTTTTCTGATCACGAGGCCCTTAGATTCCTTAGTTCCCAGAAAAAGCTGAATCCTAGGCATGCCAAGTGGGTCGAATACATCCAGGCCTACACGTTTGTCCTAAGACATCGTGCTGGAACTGAGAATAAGGTGGCCGATGCATTAAGTCGTAGAGCCCTGCTTCTGAACTCGATTAGCACTGAAGTCGTTGGATTTGAAAGACTTACGGATGAGTATGATAATTGTCCAGACTTTAGTAAAGTTTACCAAGCTCTGAAATTAGGACCATCTAGTGACCACAGTGAGTACACCCTTTTAGATGATTATCTATTTAAGGAAAACAAGCTTTGTGTTCCGAAGACTTCCTTGAGAGATTTTCTAATTTGGGAAACCCATGCTGGAGGTTTGGCTGGCCATTTTGGAAGAAACAAGACCATATTGATAATTGAGGAGAAATTTTACTGGCCAGGCCTTAAGAGACAAGTAGCCAATATTGTTGCCCGATGTAGGACATGTGCGGTTGCCAAACATCAGAGACAAAACACCGGGTTATATACTCCTTTACCTGTGCCGGATTGTCCATGGCAGGATCTTAGCATGGACTTCGTTTTAGGACTGCCCAAGACCCTTAGAAAACACGATTCAATCTTTGTAGTGGTCGACAGATTTTCGAAAATGGCCCATTTTATACCCTGTTCCCAAACTTTTGATGCCTCCAGGGTAGCCAAGCTTTTTCTTGATCAAGTAGTCAAGTTACATGGGTTACCTAAAACCATTGTTTCAGATAGGGATGTCCGTTTCACAAGCTATTTTTGGAAAACTCTTTAGCACCTACTAGGAACAAAACTAAAATTCTCAACTGCTTACCACCCTCAGACTGATGGACAAACTGAAGTTGTAAATAGAAGTCTAGGGAACTTATTAAGGTGCCTTGTTGGAGAGAATCTGGGAAATTGGGATTTACTTTTACCTCGTGCTGAGTTCGCATACAACAGCTCAGTCAATAGGTCTACTGGTAGAAGTCCCTTTGAGATTGTCCATGGTTACAGACCTAGGAGACCTATCGACCTTATCCCATTACCCACACATGCACGTGTATCTGAGTCTGCCGAGTCATATGCACAGCATTTTAAAGAATTACATAAGGAAATTAGTAAGAAAATTCAAATGAGTAATGAAGTTTATAAGCATGTGGCTGATTCACATAAACGGATAAAGGAATTTAATGAAGGGGACTCTGTCATGATAAAACTTAGACCTGAAAGGTTTCCACCGGGAACTATGAAGAAATTGCATGCCCGGGGAGCTGGACCTTTCAAAATAATTAAGAAAATAGGATCTAATGCATATGTATTAGAGTTACCACCTGATTATGGCATTAGCCCCACTTTTAATGTTTCTGATCTGAAAGAATTTAAAGAACCGGCATTAATTCCGAGAGAGCCTTTTGAACTTCACCCTGCCTTTGAGAGTGAAACCCTACCTGAGTGTCCACCAGCAATTTCACTAGACCGGAGAGACAAGATTGAATGTATCTTAGATGACCAAGTGATTACTACTAGAAATAAGGGTTATCAGCGTTATCTGGTTCGTTGGCACGGTCGACCGGAATCTGAAGACTCCTGGATTACCCGAGAGGATCTACAACAAATTGACCCAGATATATTAGAAAAATACCACGGTCAAACCGATCCTTACTCGACAGGGTCGAGTTCCTCCCACCCGGGGAGAATTGGTGTGGGCACCAGGCTCAGGAAGAGGCTTCAGCTAATGCCAAGTTCTTTATGGATAGAAGACTAGAAATTTAAGTCTATGAGTCCTGTATTTATTTTATTTGAATAATTGAGTCCTGTTTTATTTTAATTTGGGTCCAATTAGAGTTAAATTGGCTTTGTATTGAGTCGGGTTCAAGATCTACTTGCATTGGGCATCAATTAAGCAAGAATGAGTGCAACCAACTTCACCAACTACTTGGAGCACCACATCATCAAAGCACCATGCCACCTTGGAAGACAAGTCATGCCAACTTGGAGGACAAATCATGCCACATCACCAAGACACATCAACCATGAATTTTCAAATTTGAATGAAGCTCCACTCTTTATGGGTGCCCACCTTGTAATTAGGAGATTTAAATTTGAATGGGCCACTCCTATCTTCATGGGACACCCCTTGATTTTCTCCATGAAAAGTGTTGCATTTTGAATTTGAAAAGGAGCTTAAGGTTTATAAAAGCTCCTAGAATTCTCTTGTAATGGGAATGATGAATGAAATGAAATTTTTTTTCTAAGAAAGCTTTCTTCCTTTGCTAGCCAAAGACCCTTGAGAGAAGGTAGGTGTGAGACCTAGGATACTTAACCAAACAAGCTACTAGTCCCTTTTCCAATCCCATTCGGCCACCCTTGAAGAATCCTCTTCAAGCCTCTCCAATTTCAGCCTTCCCATCTTCCAAAAGAGGTCATCTATAATGGAGTTCTCCACGCCAACAATTGAAGATGATTCATGCAAAGGACGCCAAAGGAGATCTACTTAAAGCCAAATCTAAGCCATTTCTTCCATTCCTAATTTCCTCTTCCATTTCTCCATTCTTCCACCTAAATCTTTTAATTTTACTATGTATCTATGCAGGATCCCCGGGTCTCCTAGTTTTCAAGGTGAAGGTCTACTGTGCCAAGAAATCATAAACAAGGTGCCTTTAGATCTATAGTAACTCCTTGCTATTCTTAGTACTTCAACTTGAGTGTCCCTTTTCTGAATTTCAGATTATTAATAGCCGGAAAGCCATCTTTATAAAATTCTTTCAGATCTGAAATAGGAAAGTAGGTTAGCCCTAACCTTTGTGGTTTCCTAACCACGAAGATCCCTTCTTAATTACTTTGAGAGATTCTTTTCTAGTCTAGTTCTTTTCCTTATGTTCCTTTCATATAATTCTATTTCTTTTACGTAGAATAGCTACATGTTTATCTATTTCATTTTCATTTAGTCCATCTAATTCTTCAAATGCATCATTCGATACATGTCCCCCATCAATGTACTAGACGAGACATGGCATACTCACTAGGAGTAGTGAGCAGATACCAGTCTGACCCAGGTGAGGTGCATTGGAAGGTGGTTAAGTCCATCCTGAAGTATTTGAGAAATACTATAGACCAATGGCTAATTTATGGAGAATCTGACTTGAAACTTTTGGGGTATACTGACTCCAGTTTCCAGTCAGACAGAGATGATAGCAAGAGTATGTCAGGGTTTGTATTTACCATTAATGGAGGAGCGATATGCTAGAAAAGTTCCAAGCAAGCGACTGTTGCAGACTCGGTATGCGAGACAGAGTACCTTGCAGCATCTGATGCAGCAAAGGAAGCCGTGTGGTTGCAGAAGTTCCTTGGAGAGCTAGGGGTGGCATCTTCCCTAAATGGTTCTATTCCAGTGTACTGTGATAGCACTGGAGCAATTGCTCAAGCTAAGGAACCGAAAGCTCATCATCGCAACAAGCATATTCTGCGGCGCTACCACCTCGTACGAGATATCGTTGAACGAGGCAACATCAATCTTATGAAGATTGATGGTAAGGAAAATCTGGCCAACATTTTTACTAAAGCTCTTGGAATAAAAGAGTTCGACTTTTGTAAAAGGGAAATGGGTATTAGATATTGTAGCTTGCAAGCAACTCCCTATGCTTTGGTGCCGAACTACCCGGATTTCTAATCCGGTGACGGAAGGTTTCTAGGTACAGGCAAGTACTTGTGGAGCAGTGGAGGACCAAGATGGAATTGACCTATCCAAATAGTTTGGATTGAATGTCTCGCAGTGTCTCAATTTAGCAAATCCTCGGTCGGGGTAGTCCTAGTAAGGAGTCACTGGACTTGCGAGGTTGAGACATGTTGTGGATTGACTCAACTAGGGTTGGCAGTCTAACCCTAGGTCATCTTGAGCATTGGAGGTCCAAGGGATAAATTATATGATAACCATATGCCAGAGGTTCGATTGATTTCTCTCATATCTTCGACCTATCTGGACGCCGGGACCCATTGCTCGATGATATCTTGTGCTGGTACTGGAATTGTTCCAGTGCTACCACCTAGGATCGAACCTATGTGGTCACATGCCATAGAGGATCTCTCCCTGATCCAGGTGCCGATTTATGATTAGGACTCATTTCGGTAATAGTTTGATTGAGCACTCATTGGATTGACTCGGATTTGGGTCGGTCAGTTTTTGTTCGGGTCCAACAGGAATTCTTTCTGGGTGACCGGGACTTGACCAAGCCTTTTATCAATTGGATTTTAATCTAATTGAATTATGAACTGGTTTAGAAATGGTTTGGGATTTTTGAACCGGTTATGAACCGGGTTTAAACCATCCACTCGCTGATTAAGGCTTGGACGAACAGGGTATTCGAGACATCTCTTCCTCTCCCATTTCACCTTGTTTTAGTTGAATTAAACCAACGTTTAATTGCTCTCCCCTGAAGCGAATTCCATCTAGCCTTTGCCTTGCTATTGGTGAAGGAGAAGAGACCAAGGATTTGATGTTTTAGTTTGAGTTTACTGCTATTAGAAAGAGGAAGAAATCAACATTTCAAAAGGTTGCTGGAAGAAGAAGACTGGAATAAGTTTATTCCAGATATTCCAGCTATTCCAGAGTTATACCAGATTTATTCCATGCAGGAATAAGGTAAGATTTCTGGTTTTATTTTTCATGCATGCCTAGATCTAGTATTATAAAATTGTTTATAAATATTACATGCCTATTTCATGCCTTGTTTTGCCTATACATGCATCTTGAATATGTTAGATCTTGTGCAGAGTAGGTTGTTTTCGCTGTTATTTTAAAATTATTTTAAAATACATATCTGCTCCTTGTGCTGTTGCATGCTTAGTGTAGGCACTCGCAACCCCGCTTATCTTTCACCAGTGCCATCGCCGGTCGCCAGCGGAGCCGCCCAAGGTCCCCGGCTGTGCCTCCCCTACTCTCCGCCCGTCCGTGCCATGCCCCTCCTCCATCGTGTCGCTGTCTGCCCTTTCTTCCCGTCGGCCACCCGTGCCCACCGCTGACCGTCACGACCTCCGCATCTGCCGTAGTTCAGCCCCTTCAATCCATGGAGAAGGAACCTGTAGTGCACGAATATGAAAGCTGCACAATTCTTGGAGCTGCACGATTTCCAAAGTGCATGCTTCTAAGAGCAAGAATTTTCTACATAGTCATCAAGCCTGTATGGATTTCAAATAAACTCAGCCTGGATCTTTGAGGAGTTTGAAATTTATTTTATTTATTTTAAATCTGGATGTATAGATTAGTTGGGAAGTTTTTTTAAAATTAGTTTTAGATTAGGATTAGTTTTATTTTCTACCATATCGGGAGGATTGTGTTTAGATTTATACCATATTTTCAGGCTGCAAACATAGTAGGTTTGGGATATTACTTTTTTTGGACTGCATGCCTTGTATTTTTTTCTTGGGCCCCAAGTTTTGTAAGCTTATATAAAGGCACCTCCTCTCTTGAATAAAATATGATGATGATGAATATGAATTTTTGAAAAGTGTGTTCTTGGTTCTGCCTCCGTCAAGAGTGGGCATGAGGCATGTTTTTCCTTCACATGCGGGTGTCGAGGGATGTGAGGCCCCAGTTATCTTCTCCCCTGCTGAGTCCCCTCTATGATCTTGGAGCTTCTCCTTCACGGTCCCAGGTAGTGATTTTGGTGGGACACCCTAGGCTCCGCATGTAGTGAAATGGGTAGGACGCCCTAGACTACATGTAGTGGGATGGGTGAGATGCCCTAGAGGTGCGACGTCTCTCCGTGAAGATAAGTCCTAAGTCCATAGGGTATCCATCTTTCTTGCCCCCACATATTTTTCCACCTTTTTAAACCTAATCATAGGAGACTTCTCAGCTCTCCAATGATCCTCCTAGCTATCCCTTTTGTCCCACATCAGCATTCAATATTACATAAAGGAAGGAGGTCATTATCTTTCATTAGCCCAAAATAATCACCCACATTTACATTGACCTAAATCCTAAATAAATCAAGTAGGAACCTAAACTAAGGACACCCACAAGTCGGGTTCAAGTGCAAGGTAAGAAAAAGTATTATTTGAGTTTGTACTTATTCCTTGAAATTGGTGTCTAAGGCTGGAGGTCAAATGGAAAATGCCTTAAACGGACTTGCAATTTTTAATTAGGACCTCATGAAAGCAAGAGGAGACTCCCACAACCCCACCTCTTACCTGGCTAGTGGACAGGGTAATTACATTTTTACGTAGTATCTAGTTAAATCCTGTATTTTTAACTTTTAGATCTACGAGCCCGAGAATTAGGTCTTGTTTGTTTGTCCATTGTATTGCTTACCCTTGTACTGTGTCTTATAAGCTCTATATCAAAGTCCACCCTCAGTCTGGTTTATCCATGGACCCCAATCTTAAATTCTTTATGAGGACCCTGACAGAAAAATTTGATACCCTAACTAAACAATTAGAATCAATGAACAAAGAGTTAGGGCAAGTGAATAATCAAATCGGGAACATCGAAAAAGATCGCTTGACCCGTACTAGTCCTAAATCACCTCCTATTGATCCAAGAGTCCATTGTCATGATCTTACCCCTGAGTATAAACTTATATACCCCTGTCAAGGCTTTGTAGATCAGGAGGAGAGAGTCTTTAGGAGCAATCGACCCTATGCATCCACTTTTGATGGAAACCCTAAGGTATATGTCGATTGAAAGAAGAAAATGGATCAATACTTTAAGTTTGATGAAATGTCGGAAGAATGAAAGTATCAATTTGCTAAATTAAAGCTAAACCGACATACTAAGTCATATTGGAGACACGTTGAGCATAAAAGTTATTATAGTGGGGATAAAATAATTACTTGGAGAGATATGAAGAGTTAGTTGAGGAAAAATTTTCTAGGCAAATCTTGTAAGCAAAATCTTCCAACCTAATGGTATAAATTGAGACAATATGATGAAAATGTGTTTAAATATATTGCTGAATTCAATAAGTATGAGGGAGATGAAGAAGAGACTAAATCATGGAAGAAATAAAGAAAAAATCTCCTAAACCTATTGAAAAATTTAAAGATGAAGTTGAATCAAAATCTTGTCCAAATAGAGAGCTAAAAAGAGAAGATCCTAAACCCGTTGAAGAATTTAAGGAAGAAGTCTATGAAGCTGGATCTAACTTAGTGGATGAATATGAACAAGAACAATTGCTTGAGGATAAAATAATTACCCAGCCTAAGGAAATCAATAATGAGAATAATCAACTTTAAGAAGATGAAATCCATGGACAAAACCATGAAGAGCAATCCAAGGAGATGATAAAGGATCCAAAATTAATCAATGTTGAAGATTTGGATCTAGAATTTAATGAAGGATCACCTAATGCGGTATTGACCATCATGGAAACCCAAGAACAAACCCCTACAGATCAGTCCCAAGAAGTTGTAGAGCCTTTGAAGAACCTGCAATATGTATTTCATAATAGTTTTTCTATCCCTGATCCACCATTTTTGAACATCCACCATCCTGATCCACCACTACGTATCATTCACTCTCCTATTCCATCCAGCTAGGACATCCACCATACCATTGATCGGTTTTCAATGATATTCAATAGTTACTTTCTTAAGACTCTATAGCACATGTTAGGAGCCAAATTAAGATTTACTACCACTTACCCGAAGATATATGCAAGAGTCTTAGAAGCCTTTAAGGGGAATATTGAAAATTATGAGCTTTTGTTTCATAGCCAACAATAAAGTTCAGTCATAAGTTAATAAAGTCCATTTTAGTTTGTCTTTTGTTTTAGTATCATTTGAGTTTGTTTTGTCAATTGGTGTCATCCATGCATAAGTCTGCCGAATCATATGTACAACACCTTAGGGACTTGCACAAAGAGATTAGCTAGAAATCTAGAGGAGAAATGAGAGCTACAAGCATATGGCTGATTCTCATAGAAGGGCTAAAGAATTTCAAGTAGAAGACTTTGTGATGATCAGGCTAAAACCTGAGCAGTTTCCACCAGGAACTATGAAGAAACTCCATGCCCGTAGTGCAGGTCCTTTCAAAATAATAAAAAGTTAGGACCTAATGCTTATGCACTGAGACTACCTTCTGACTTTGGTATTAGCTCTACTTTTAATATTTCAGAACTGGTAGGATACAAGAAACCAACAATGATTTCCAATGAGTTCTTAGATCCTGATCAATCCCTTGAGAGTGAACCAACCCCAGAGTGTCCACCAGCCATACTACCAAAGCGGGGAGAAAAAATTGAAAGGATATTAGATGACAAGATTGTCACTACCCGAAATAAAGATTACCAATGATACTTGGTCCATTAGCAAGGTAGACCTGATTCTGAAGATTCATGGATCGCTCAAGAAGAACTACAAAGAATCAATCCATATCTATTTGAATATTACCAAAGTCAAAATGATCCACACTTGTCAAGGCCAAGTTCGTTTCACCCAGGGAGAATTAATGGGGACATTGGCAAGAGGAAGAAGTTGCAAGCTAACAATATCTGGTTTTATAGCTAGTCCAATTTTTCAGGTTCCACTCAAAATTATGAAGATGAAGCCCAACCTCATGAAGCATCATGAAGGCTCCTAGTTCCACCCATTTAAGAAGAAGAGCCCCTATTGTATGAAGTAGTCAAGACCATTCCCATTTGAAACAAGTAAGCCAATGACATTCAACTAATGAAGACCTTTCTTTTCAAAATTCCAAGCAATCCATTTGGGCTGGCCAACCTATGATTTGATTCACCTAACTTGAAGCACTTCTTGAAGACTCCTAATTTCATTTGAATGAAGCAAGTATGGAGTGTTCAAGTCCACCTAGAGCCAAACAAATAAAACTAATGAAGCCCCCTTTTTTTCCAAGTCCATGGGCCGGCTAAGAAGATCATCCACCTTGAAGCCCATCTTTGGACCGGCCAAGCTATGAAGCATTCATCTACTTTGGAGCCTATTGAAAGACCAAATTTAAAAGGACATGTGGAAGGATTGGATGAAGACAAATGTTTCAAGGAGATGGCACCACATGGAGATTTTAGGACTTTCTCTTGTTAGGATTAGTTAGACTAGGAACTAATCATGTAATTAATTACCAACTAAATCTGAATTAGTTGGCTCCTTAACGCACCCTTTTGACACCCATTATGGCTATCCTTGGCCTATAAATAGGATCTAGGCTTCCTCTTGTATGGCAATGAATTAATTGAGTTGAATGAAAGCTTGCTAGTTTATGTTCTCTTCCACTTTTGCCAAGTTCATGAGTTCTCCTTGGTGTTTTGAGTGTTTCTCTTGAGGATTGAGTTAGAATGTTGAGTTTGATCTTGAGTTTGAGTGAGTGCCTTGAGTTTGAAGGATCACAGTTCCATTTCCAAGCTTTTCTACCTAAGATTCAAGTAGTCCAAGAAGAAGAGGAAGTGCTGCCCAAAAATTTCAGCAACTCTCTTCACTTCTCTTTGTTGATTCCTTCCTTTTTCCTTAAATTCTTTGAATCACGACCTTACCTTGACTCTTTTGCAGGTTCTTCTTAATGATTTGAAGATGATGATGAAGGCTCCATGTCAAGGATCAAAGCTCCAATGTTAAATCCAAGTAGGGAGTGTAGATCTTGTCTCTAGCCTTCAATTCTTGAGTGGTGAGTGCTTTCCTTCCATTTGAGCTTTGCTTTTTCTTCATTATTGGGAAAAGACCCCCTTGATCCTTAGATCTGAGATTTTTAAAGGTAACTTAGCCTAGTTTAAGTATTTCTATACCCTTAGATCCTCTCTTTTATTTAGTTGAAAGTAAGCTTGCACAAGGGTGTCAAATTTTCTGCTCACCTAGTTCCCAGATCGAAGTTCTTCTTCCCTTCTACCCATGAATCAAGCCATATCTGGAGCTCTAATGCTCGTATGTTGTTATTAAGTAAGTAGATCACATCTCTACATACCCATTTCATCAAATTCGTCCCCCATCAGTTTACCAATGCAAGGAGGGACCTTTGAAATAGGGAGGCATCAGGTTCAAAGCTCGATTAGTGGCCAAGGGATACTCTCAGAAGGAAGGATTGACTTTAGCAAGGTTTTCTCTTCCATTGTCAAATATACTTCCATCAGAATACTACTAAGCATTGTAGCAGCTCAAGACTTGAAGCTGGAGTAGATGGATGTTAAGATGGCATTTCTCCATGAGCATCTAGAGGAGAGCATCTATATGGAGCTGCCCCCAGGGTTCAGAGAGCTAGGATCAGAAAGGAAAGTCTATTTGTTGTAGAAGTCACTATACGGGTTAAAGCAGTCACCGAGGTAGTGGTACAAGCGGTTCAATACTTTTGTAAGGTTTATTGGACTTTCCAGGTGCGATCATGATTCTTGTATTTATGTGCATACTTTGGATGATGGCTCTAAGATCTATATACTCTTGTATGTGGATGACATGCTGATAACATGCAAGAGTAGAAAGATTGTGCAGGAACTGAAGGCACTTTATCTCGAAAGTTTGAAATGAAAAATTTGGGACCTGCAATGAAGATCTTAGGGATAGAAATCTTCAAACACCGATACAAGAAGGTGCTACATTTACCTCAAGGTGGTTATATAAAGAAGGTTTTGGAGAGATATGGAATGAAGGAAGCAAAACCGATAGGGCTGCCTATTGCCAGACACTTCAGACTCTCGAAGACCATGGCACCACAGACTGAGGTGGAGGTTCAGGAGATGGAGAGGGTGCCATATGCCTCTAGTGTAGGAAGCCTTATGTACACCATGGTTTGTTGTAGGCCGGATATCGCCCATGCAGTGAGTCAGGTCAGCAGGTTCATGGCGTAGCCTGATAGGGAGCACTAGGAGCACTAAAGGGAGTCTTCAGGTACTTGGCAGGCACAGTTGGAGTTGGCATCTACTACAGATAGCGAGGAGGTGCTGAGAGACTCTCCAACACATCCAAGGAGGTTCAAGAGCTGATAAGAGGGTTCATGGATGCGGATTATGGTGGAGATGTGGACACCCGTCACTCAACAACAGGTTTTATTTTCAGCTTGTATGGAGGTCTTATTTCATGGAGATCATGCTTGCAGCCCATTATGGCTTTATAAACCATAAAGGTAGACTACATTGGTGTTATAGAGGTGGCAAAGGAAGCCCTATGGCTAAAGGGCCTAGCATTGGAGATGGGCTTCGAACAAGAGGCTGTCGGGTATACTGCCATTGCCAGAGTGCACTTCTACTTGCACAGAACTCGATCTATCATGCACAGACCAAGCACATCGACATCATATACCATAAGATCAGATAGCTCATGGAGGATGGTAAGGTGGAGCTGGTGAAGGTACACACCAAGGAAAACCTAGTAGATGCTCTGATGAAGGTTCTACCGCGTGATAGCTTTCGCAAGTATGTGGCACTGATGTAGCTTATGGACAAGATAAAGTTGTCTGAAGCCTTGATGGACCAAGATAGAGATTGTTGGGTCTCATGTGGTGCTTCGAAGGCTCAGGGGACCAAGGCTAAGGCTAAGGTCCAATGATCATGATGCTGTCATGGAATTTCTAGGACTAGTCTGGTTCTTAGGATGAAAGGTTGTTAGCCTTTTGGGTCTTGAGGTTTAGAGAACTTAGGCCTCAAAGGACCAACTTATATTGGACTTGTTTTGAGTCCTAGGTATGTGTGATTGGACTGAGTCAAGGGTGTACTTGGGCTTGGGAAATTCAATTATGCATTAAGTTGGCCTATGGGAGTTTTAGGGTTAGGTCATAGTGACCTAGTATATATATACTTTGTATATAAGGCCAATTGCTTCAATCCCTTGTTGTTGCCACTTCCAATACAATGTTATGAGATTGGTTGTTGGTAGAAGGTTGTCAACGTACCTGGGAATGTGCTCCAACAAAGACATGCCCATGTTGGGAATTGTGTCCCAAAGCCAATCACCTAGGTTGTAAGCAGTTGTACTCAGTATTGTAATTTGTATATGAATTAATAAAACTTTATTTTGGCAGCTCATCACATTATTCATTTCCCTGTAATGAACTATATTTATATGATGAAGTCCTTAGGACTGCACTAACTTCGATATAGAGAGAATATATTGAGTGGTCCTTTAAAAAGTTCATAACCAAAGAATATATTGTACAGGACGGCAATGTATCAAGTGTAGGTTGTTGTGATTCACATCATTTGGTTGTCCTCTTGACCAAAGGAGTGTAGTGACACTAATGTGATCTGCAAGTAGGATGTATGACATCGCATTGAACGTGACTCCGTGGAGCTCCTTTCTACCAAAGGATTGCTTGCGATTGGATATGGGTATATGTGTCCCTCCGACCTGAGGTCACCATGGTAGCTTGCAAGCAACTTCCTATGCTTTGGTGCTGGACTACCCGGATTTCTAATCTAGTGATGGAAGGTTTCTGGGTACAGGCAAGTACTTGTAGAGTAGTGGTAACCAAGATGGAATTGACTTGTCCAAATTGTTTGGATTGAATGTCTCGCAGTGCCTCAATTTAGCAAATCCTCGGTTGGGGTAGTCCTAGTGAGGAGTCACTAGACTTGCGAGGTTGAGACATATTGTGGATTGACTTAGTTAGGGTGGGCAGTCTAACCCTAGGTCATCTTGAGCATTGGAGGTCAAATGGATGAATTATACGGTAACCATATGCCAGAGTTTCGAAAGATTGCTCTCGCATCTTCAGCCTATCCGGATGCCGGGACCCATTGCTAGATGGTATCTTGTGCTGGTACTGGGAGTGTTCCAATGCTACCGTTTAGGTTTGAACCTATGAGGTCACCGCCATAAAAAATTTCTTCCTGATCCGGGAGCCGATCAACGATTGGGAATCGTTTCAGTATTAAGGTCAAACGGTCTGATTGAGCATACATTAGATTTTTTCTGGTCAACCTGGTCTAATTTTGATCGACCAGGATTGGTTTGGATCAACCAGGAATTGTTCCTGGTAGATCAAAACTGGATCCATTTTTTTTACCGATCGAGTTTGGTCGGACCGGGATTTTTGTTGAACCGGCTTGTGGGTCTGATGAACCAGTTTTATTACATGGTTTATTTACATCGTTTTTCTCCCAACATTTCAAAGAAATTAAAAATACTGGTTTGATGTTTTGATTTCTTCCCCTGCTCGGTTGCTCATTGTTTTTTCTGTGTGATGGGATAAGATCGAATTGCAGATTGGGATTTCAGATATTGTTCCTTTGCATCGTGGACTGGATTGGGTCTCTCCGTGGTTTTCCTCCTGCATGTCTTCCTCTCTATTGGTCTCGATTTTTTTCATGGTATTTTGGCACCATTTTGTTCTCATCCACAGCAAGCAGTTCCCAGCTTCCCACCGATCAAAAATGCTATTCAAATGAGTTTGATTTTATCCGATTTATCCTCTCACGGTGTTTTCCATTTTTCCTTCACGCGTTTTCTCTGCAGTATGGTTTGTGGTTGAAGGCCGAGAGACGAAGAGAGTAAGAGAACAGGGGATTGTACCAGGCTTGCCGTGAGAAAGAGAGAGAAATCTGTGTGCGAGAGAGAGATTGGTTGCTGGCCGTGAGAAGGGGTGAAGGGAAATAAGAAGAGGAAGAAACAGGGGCGTGCAAGATGGGTGTAACAGGGCATGGGAAAAGGAGGTGCTGAGAACGGTTCATTACCGTGCGTGAGAAAATTCTTTGGGCGTCGGTGTCTTCCTCCCCTATTTTTGTTTTCTTTTGTGTGCTATTGGTGGAGTTTGGGTTGTCTTGGAGAAGACCGTCCATGAAATTATTTTGCTTTCCCTGCTCCACGTTGCCGAGACCTGTTTTTGATTCCCGGAGGACTAGCATCCTTCTGGGAGTTGGATCAAAGCCCGAACGTAGATACTCTAGAGGGTGAACATTTGGACATCTCGAGAGATTGCATGGATCTCTACCAGATTGATTTGCTATCGAAGGAGTTCAACCGGCTGCTTCGATTTGTTATTAAAGGAAGCTCTACATGATATGTGATTTACTTTTTGTTAATCATGCATGTTTAGATCTAGATTTTATCATATTGTTTATAATTATTGCACTTGCCTATACATGCCTGTGTATTTGTTTCATGCATCATGTTTATGTTAGATCTTGTGCATGAGTAGGTTTTTCCGTATGCATGTTTAAAATTTTTAATTATACAATACCTACTCCCTAGTGTAGCATGCCTAGGGTAAGCACCCGGTGCACTGGTTTTCCTTTTAGCCCGAGCTTATACGAAAGTGTGACCAGTGTCAACATCAAGCCCACATCAAGTGACAACTGACTGCTTTATGTTCCAACTTTCTTTCCCATAGATTCACCCAGTGGGGGATGGACAAACTCAGGCCATTCCCACCAACATTTGGCAGGCAGATATATTTGCTAGTCACCATTGATTACTTTACCAAGTGAATAAAGGTAGAACCCTTGGTGCACATAATGGAAAGCAAGGTTAAATTCTTCTTTTGGAAGTCCAACATTTATCGATTCAGGCTCCCCCATGTCCTCATTATGGATAATAGTTGATAGTTTGATAACTAGGCATTCAAAGAGTTTTGAGCTGATTTGCACATTTGTCTTCGATTCACATCTGTGGGCCACCTGTAAATCAATGGGGAAGCCAAGTTGATGAAAAGAATGATTCTTTGGGCCTCTGGACTAGGTTAGATAAAGCCAAAGGCAGGTGGGTGGAGGAACTCCTCAGGATGCTGTGGGCATACAATACTCCGAGCTTCGGCTAATGAGACACCATTCAACATAGTCTTCAGCATTGAAGTAGTGATATCGATTGAGATTGGCCTTTTGACCCTATGGATAGAACACTTTGATGAATCAAGCAATCCGACATGCCTGCTCCTCAACCTCAACATGCTAGATGAGATCAAAGATAAGGCCTACCTCCGCATGGTAGCATACCGGCAACGAATTGCTCGGTACTATAATTCATGGGTGAAGCCCCAGTCTTTTCACCTAGGAGACCTGGTCCTTCATCGATTAGAAGTGTCCAGGCCGAGCAGGGCAAGTTGTCCCCCAATTGGGAAGGTTCTTAGCAAGTGGTCAAGGCATTGCACCATGGAGCATATCAAATCATCGAACTCGATGGATCCTAAATCCCCCAGATGTGGAATGTCGAGAACCTTCAGATGTATTATCAGTAATATGTATTCTTCGCTTAAAAATGAGATGGAGTCTTTTTTCAACAGAAGTTTCTAGCTCTTCTTTTGATAAGGGAACCTATCCAATGGATAAGAAGTCGGGTGAAGTCTGATGGATCGCTCCACAGCACCATCTTCTTAGATGAGTCATTCCATAGCACCATCACATATCCACCTGACCAGAAGTCGGGTGAAGTTTGATGGATTACTTCATGGCTCCATCTCCATAGATGGGCCACTCCACGGTGCCATCTCATTTCTACCCAAGTATAGGCCAGGTGGTAGGGAAACATGCCATCTTGCAGCATCGCACCCTGACAGTCGGGTGAATAGCTAACTAGCACTAGACATGTGACCATGTAGACTAGTCTCTGAATGGCTCCTATATGATACTACCCTATCCTAGGCGAGCACAACACTAGCTGAAGCAATCTACCATGACTAGACCTTTGCGATGGAAAAGTAAGAAGAGAAAGAGAGAAGGAAATAGATTTGATTATAAAAAGTTAACTCATTTCATTTCATAATCATAATCTTACAAGAGAAATGGAGTTTCCTGACATGCCAGGTCCTTTACAAGATTTGCCCTAAGACAAAGGCCAAAGGGGAACAAAAAGAAGACAGAAGGCTAATTGTTAGGATGACTAGAGGCTAGAGCTCCACCAGATTTGAGGGCCTCCATAGTAGCATCGATCATTGCCCCTATCTCGGCCATCACTTGTGCGACAGTCTCCCAAACTAAGGCCGGTTGTCCCATGACTCCTACAGCTATGGAAGGTTGGGGCTCTTGGGAGAGCTTAGAGTTAATCTTGGATCCAGTACTAATATGCCATAATGTTGTTGTTAAGACACCGTAGCTATCAATTTAAATTAATTAACTTCTTAAAAAAATTAAAAACCCATAAAAAAGGTGAGTTGGGTCGAATCTATTGGGAAGGCAATATGTTGAATGTTTTGAAATCTTTGATTTAAAAAAGTGAATAGATCAAAGTCAGGAAAATAAAAATTAAAAGTATAAAAAATAAATAACTTGGTACTAGGATCTACTATTTAGATCCTAACATCTACTTGCAATAAAAATAAAAAACATAAATTTAAAGGTGCAAGAAAATAAACTTTATTTTAATTGAAACCAAGGTCCTACTATAAAATGTAATTGAATAAATAAAAATACTGTAACAAAGACTGGATGTATATCAGCATAACCTCATTAGGAAGATGGTCGAGAACTCCTTTCTTCCTTCATACTTCTTGGAGCAAATGGCTTTCTCTGCTTCTTCCTCGGATCTTGATTTGGAGATTAACATAAGCAAAATGATGGCATAGACGGCACAGCTCTCCTCTAAGAAACCTCACTCTTAGAGGTCAACCTGCAACCCAAAGCTAGACTCCTACCCTATACCGTACTCCTCTCTCCAAGATGCTATCTTCTATAACCCAGGGATCCTTTAAATAGCTCTTGTCTAAGGCTTCTTTCTGGTCAACTTTGGACTCAATCAAGCTCGTAGATCGGTTGAATATCATAGGAAGAAATCTAGGCCATCCGATGTGTGTCATGATGGATGGTTGATGTTAACCTTCCTTCTCTGTGAAATAGAGTTTGGAAGGGACTCTCGCGACTCTGAATCCTTAGGTCTCCCACTTGGACTAGAACTCTACTGCGAGCCTCTTCCATGGGTGGTGATGGGTGGTGACGAGTGGTGGTGCATGGGTGGACGACGGTGGCTATGGTGGTGGCAGGGAGATTAATCAATAGGCTATGCTGGTGCTTTGACTAAAAAATGTGGCTACAGGGTGACTAATCAAAGAGGATGAATGCCGACAATAACATAGGGGGGATGGAGGTGGCACTGGGCTACAGCAGCAGCCGGTCGAAGTTCTTTCGATAGTGATGGAGAGGCTCGAATAAGGAAAGAATGTGGTGCCCATGAGGAGAGGTGGTGGGTGGTAGCCGACGATGATGGGAGAAAGAGGGCAGAGGCTCTTGGCAGTGGTCGATAGTAGCTGGCAGAGCTCGGGATGGACGGTGGATGAATGGAGAAAGGAGTGGTGGCAGGTAGCTTCTCCCATAGGTTTTTTGGTGAGGGAAGGCTCCCAGCAATGTTTTAGTGGCTTGAAAGCTTCTCCCGGCTATGAGCAGATTCCCGATAGCAAGGGGGACGATTCCTATGGCTTCCCCATTAAGGATAGAGCTTGGAAAGGGTGGTGGTCCATGGACGGGGATCATGGACTGGCAGCATTGGCTGTCGGTGGACCGTATGCAAGTTTGTGAACCCAGTAGTTAGTCCATGGTGGATCGAGTACTTTAATATTCATGTAATTTATTTAATAAACTTGAAACTCTAATTTCGAGCCTATTTAATCTCTAATTTGAGTACCGTCTATGCTGTTGGATTCCAAAAATTGAGCTCTTCATAATGACAATCTTTTTTCCTAAAAATGATATATAAAAGTATCAATTGATGTAAATAAAGATAGTTTAATTATTAAATTAATACTTTTATATGTGTATATAATATAATTATCACATCCTCCAACTTAAACTTTACTCGTCCTCGAGTAAAGCAAATGAATTAGCTATGTATATAGACTCATCCTTGAATTGAGAGTTGACTTAGGTAGTCCTAAAGGTAGTTCATATCCGTTTAGACCATTAAAGAGGTACTTCATTGGATCACTAAGTCAACTCAATTGGTAGTTGAGTGTTGACCATAGAAATCTTTAGAGGTCTTCCTTACCATCTTCCCAACTTACTTTTTAAATCCTCTAACTTAATTTGAGTCAGGTTTGTTGCTTTTTTATACTTTAGTCCTTTTATTCCTTCTCTTTTTTTTTAAGAAGTCTAGTGCAATGTCTTGACCTCTTAAATATTAGCATCCTTATCTTTCGATGTGAACCACAATACTTAGGCAAAAGGGCCTGGTTACTCAGTAGGGTGCCATTGCTTAATAGATCTCTTGATCTTCTCACCTTTTGATATGAACCACAATGCTTACTTAGACGAAGGGACCTAGTTACTTTGTAAGAGTTCAAGAAGAGTTGTGAGGTTAGATTGACTTTCTTTTTTTTTTTTTAAGAACTTTTTGTATATCTCAACATTTTCACCCCTACTCTCAATAAGCAGATTTTTTATTAAGATAAGAAGGGAGAGAGTTATTGAATCACTCCCAAAATTTAACTTGGTCAACACCCTACCATTTTTCAAATTTTTTAGTGATTTGCCCCTTAGTATCTTTAAAGCTATCTAGGTCATTAATTAATCATTGATTAGGGTGCCTAATTAACTTTAAATAGAGATAAAATCTGGATACAAAACTAATTACTTTCGATCATACTTGAGGACTTAATTAGATTAGTTATTCTCCCCCGCAACTTAATCAATATTATCCTCAATAGAGAAGGAGAATAAAGGGTACAATATGTAAAAAGAAAAAGGAAAGAGGAAGAAAGGCATCTTGGCTTGAGGAAGAAGGCTGGATGGCTTGGCTTGGAGGGAGGAGAGAGATTAGCAGGGGCGGCTAGGGTTTGTACATTTAGGGCACTCAAGTCTTACACAAACTTTCAAAGAACACAAATTGTCACAAGAAAAATTTACCAAAGTTAATTTCATGAATAAGAGATTTTTTATTACAAGAGCGGGAGGGGTGGGGTATTTATAGATTTACCCAGGGCCCTTTCTCTGTCAAAATTGGATTACAAGTTTGTATAGGACAAGGAGTATAAGGTTTAACATGAATTAGGAGTACAAAGTTTGATTGAAATCAGGAGGCCTAAATTCTAGTAGGACTTGGACATTGGGCTCCTTGTAGAACTTGGAAGCTTTGACTTTTCTCCATGGGCTTGGACTGGGATGAAATCCTCTTGGGCTACTTTGACCTTTCCACTCCTTGCTGGGCTTGAACATAGGCTAGATGGGGCGCCATTCATGAAGGGCCTAAAGGGTGCCAGCTTTAGTGGGCCAGGGCAGGGCACCAAGGCCTGGGTGCTGATACTGGGTAGGGTGCCAATATGGGAGGGTGCTCCACCTAGGCTTGGTAGCATGAAGGCCCACCTCTTGGGCGGCATAGCTTGGAGGGGCCTGGCAGGGATCCAGGTACTTGAACTCAACTCTGGTGGAGTGGCATGGTAAATGCTTTGGTCTGTTAATCCTCCACTTGTACAAAACTTGACCAGAAACAAACTTACAAGACTCAAATAAACTTAAGGACTCATGAGGTTGAGACAACTCAACTGGACTTCTTGCCTCAATTTATTACAGGACTCAATTGTTGGACTAACTTTATTATAGGACTTAACACATTATTAAACGATTCAAAATTGACCAACACATGACTTAGAGAACAAATTGGAGCTTGAAGTCTATGTCTGATTTGATGTTCCCATCAATTCTCCCGGGGTGGGAGGAACTCGACCTTGTTGAGTAAGAAGATCGATCTGGCTCAGGCACTGCTTTGACGGGTCTGGGTTAAGGCATTGCAGATCCTCTCGAGTGATCCACGAATCCTTAGATTTCGGTCGACCTTGCCAACGAACCAAGTGATATGGAAGCCTTTGATCCGGGTACTAGTGGCTTGGTTATCCAGGATATGCTCAATCATTTCCTTTTACGGGCTAATTTGATGGTGGACACTCAGGGTTGGGTTTGTTCTTAAAGAAAGGGTCATGCTCAAACTCACTGGGTATCATTGTTGGCTCCCGATACTCAACTAAGCCTGAGATATTGAAGGTTGAGCTTAATGCCTAATTAGGTAACTCAGGCACTAAGTCCAACTTTTTTTATCACTTTGATGGATCCAGCTCACAAGTATGTAGCCTAATTGTTACAAGATTTTCCTAGCAAACTCTTAGACTCTTTTCAGGAATTAACCATGTTTTGATAAAATTTCATTGCTTACATTAATCTTATGGCTAATTCCTTATGCAAATCTCTAATCATGCAGTGCAAAAACTCATAACACCTAATGCAGGCAAACAACTCATGCCAACACTTATTGATATGTAGACTTGACAAAACCTTAAACTACAACTGTGGGTTTGACCCTTTGGTCAGGTGGGTGACATGCAGATGAGAATGGTGCATGCACTCCTACTAAATGCCATAGAGTATGCTAAAAATAAGATGCAAACCTAACATACACAATGAATGTATGCAGTATGCTTACCTCTGTAAAATGCAATTGAATAGTTAGAAAAACATGAGAAGCTTCAGGAAAGGGTAGAAAATAAGAGACGGGTTCAGGGTTAGTCTGGTGGGGTAGGAAGTAAGAAGAAGGTTTGGGGTTGATCGGGTAGAATATGATACAAAAAGGGGTTTCAGGGATGAGTCCTAGACTAATGATGTTAACCTTATGGGGTTGATGTATACATACAGGGTCTGCATTATTAAAGAATAGGTCATTAATTTCAGGGAAGAGATCAATTGGAGTCAAAGGAGTGACTTCATCCTGAGGGTACCGACAAACCAAATCTTAAATAAAGTCTTCTGGTTCATTAAATTTAGGATTGGACTCTGTAATTGGGCTTTCTTCTAGTGACTCCTCAGGTAAGATTCAAATAGTAGTATATGGATTCTCTTCCTCTAACTGGTCTTCCACTATAGGTTCAGTTTGGGTGTGGTCATGGTTAGCTAATTCTAGGTTGGCTTCTATCTGAGTATCTACTGGGTCAACTAATTCTAGGTCTTCTATAGGTATGTCCTCTTCTTCCTCATACTCGTCCACTAAGATCACATTAGCTTCATACACTTCCTCTTCAATGTCATTCTTATGAACTAGTGGGGTGGTAGGAGGGGGTTGGTTAAGAGAAAATTGATTAATGACAAGGGTAGTAGGGGTGGGTCGACTAAGGGGTTCCTGACTAATGCTAGGCTTGCACTCAGGGGTGGTAGGGATGAGTTGACTAAGGGGAGGTGGACTAATGCTGGAATATATCTAGGGGTACTAATCCTGTGGGGTTCAGGTCGACTATGGAAAACCTGACTAATACTTGGCTGATACCTAGGGGGACTAGTCCTATTAGGTTCGGATTGACTAAGGGTTATGGGTTCCCAGGGCTCATAGGACATGGGTTCAGACCTATGGATTATGGGTTTCTTGGGCTCATAGGACATGGGTTCAGCTCTATGGGTCATGGGTCTATTAGGCTTATAGGATGTGGGCACATCGGATATAGGTTCATAGGATCTGGGTAGGTACGTTTCTCTAAGTCCAAGTTTCATATCGCTCCAGGTCATTATGGGTATTTTTCCTATTAGTCTGTTCAATTGTTCAACCTGAAGCCAATATACTCTAGCCTGGTGAACTAACCTAAATCTAGCAAACTTGAACTGACTTTCTTCAGGTATTTGTTCCTCCTCAAAATACAGATCCATCTTTTCCTCCCAATCAAGATAATCCTTAAAATAAAGATCACCAGTGAAGGTAGGTGCTTCTAACCTAAAGTACCTAGTAGCTCTCTCATCCTGGTTTATGAAATCATGATTGGGCTTCCTATGATTTGGTTACAGGTATGTGTCAGAGTATTGGGCTCTCCTAGGGTTGGGCTCCAAGTATGGGTCATGGTATGGGGTTCTCCTAGGGTTGGGCTCTGAGTATGGGTCAAGGTATTGGGCTCTTCTAGGTTTGGGAGGTGTGGGCAAAGGTAACTCAAGTTTGGGTCTAGTATGGGTCCTACGTGTTTCCTCTAGGGTTCCTAGCCAGTCATCTATCGGATCAAATCTATGGATCATTTGGTCCATCTGGGTGGTTAATTAGGCATTTGTTTGGTTCATCTAGGCTAACTGATCAATAATGGTCTTTATGAAAGTTTCAAAGTTGGATTCCATGGTGGAACTGGGTTGTGATTTAGACCGTTGGTATTGGATTCCTAACCTAGTGGTCATACAATCAATCAATCAAGGTGTTATGATATAGTCAAGCACACAAGGTTAACACGTACTAGGGTTTGCTAGACCTAGAGCCAAAGTTGAATGGGTCTACTCAGCATACACCTAACTCAGCAACTAATCCTGCCACTAGCCAGGTAAGAGGTGGGGTAATGGGAGGCTCCCCCTGCTTGTGATAGGGTCCTAATTAAGTAACCACCAGTCCACTTATGGTATTTGCCTTTGGATCTCTAGCCTTAGACATCAGTTTCCAATAATAGTTGAGAAATTGAATACACTAGTTTACCCATATGACTCGGACCCGACCTGTTGGTGTCCCTAGCTCACTAGAGCAAATTTAGTCTAATTGATTTTAATTAAGTTTGGGTTCTGATGTTGGGTGGTTATTTTGGGCCCAAGACAGGTAATGACCTCCTGCCCTAATCTGACAGAGTAAAATTGCCCTTAAGATTAGTTTAATGATAATGCACAATCGATGAACCCTAATGCAGTCTAATAACAAAATAGAAAATTAAAAAAATATATATCTTTTTTTTATGAGATGGTAACTTAATTATAAGTTGATTAAGTGAGCAAACAAAATTGGTTTGGATTTGGGGGGGTTTGGATGTAAGTTAGGTTTGGTTCAGTCAAGTGTGCAGAAATCACAGAAACTAAAATTAAGGTTTGCTTTGATGCAGAAGTTAGCATATATTTCAATACAAAAAAAATCTAAAAAATTTATAGAACAGAGAATGACATGTGACGATGATTCCTACTAAATTCCATGCAAAAAAAAAATGTTTTGATGATGCAAAACCTAGAGTTTCTAACTGGGTGTAGGAAAGATAGATTTCTAGTTAGGGTTTCTAAGATGCAGGTTTTAATTATTTTTTGTTTCGAAAAAATTACCAAGAAACTCTGAAAAAATAGAGGACTCAATAGAGAAGACGTGATGCAAATCTTAGAGAAAAACAATATGCCTAAGTTGATGAAATAGATCTAAACTCAGACCCTTAATGCAGATGATAGGATACAGATTTTTGTTAGGGTTTTATTTTTTACTAATTTTTTGTTTATTTTCGGATCTGAAAAATTCCAAAAAAAATAACAAGAAAATAGAGGAAAAAACATAGGATAATTAATGTGAAAATAAAAGAAAAAAAAAATTTGATAGGGAAAATAATCCTATGTTTTGAAGGGTTATGCAGAAAATAGCAGGCAGAAATCTAGACTATGATGCAAGAACATGCCCTAATCCTAAGCTCTGATACCAAAATTGATGAGGGATGGGATTCTAATATGATGCAGGATGACATGCAAGGGATGAACATGAAGAAAATCATATTAAAGCAAGCAAATATTTTTGAATTTTTTTATGATTTTGGATTCCTGAAACTAGCCTAGAGTAGGTTAGGGTTATCCTGTATCAATTAGCATCCTACCCACATACTAGATCAATCAAAGAGGAAAGAAAATCAGGATCATAGGTCTAAGAAGACCTATTAGGAGCATGTTCAATCTTCAAAAAATCAGAAAAAGTGAGATGGGAATTAGGTTTGGCATACCAGGAAATGATTTCTAGTTGTCGTAGAAGAGATCGCTCCACTCAGATCGATGCCTGGATGATCTGGTCACTTTCCCATGGATCTGCTGACTTTTTATTAGCTTTGTTCAAGGGCAAATAAGAATTCATCCAGAGGGCATGGCACTAGAGGGATCCTGCAAATGTCAGAGGTTAATATCAAGGATGAAGGAAAAAATATAAAACTGCAAGAAGATGGAAGAGGGGAAGGGAAGGGTTATTGGAGAGGCTGGCGGTCTGCTTGAGAAGATGGACGCTTGGTCTTGGATAAGGGTGGCCTAGTAACAAGGAGGGCATCTTGGCTTGAGGAAGAAGGCTAGACGGCTTGGCTTAGAGGGAGGAGAAAGATTAGTAGGGGCGGCTAGGGTTTGTATAGTTAGGGCACTCAAGTCTCACACAAACTTCCTAAGAACACAAATTGTCACAAGAAAAACTCACCAGAGTTTATTTCATGAATAAGAGATTTTTTTATAACAAGAGGGGGAGGGGTGGGGTATTTATAGATTCACCCAGGGCCCTTTCAATGTCAAAATTGGATTACAAGTTTGTATGGGATAAGGAGTACAAGGTTTAACTAGAATTTGGAGTGCAAAGTTTGATTGAAATTAGGAGGCCTAAATTCTAGTAGGACTTGGACATTGGACTCCTTATAGAACTTGGAAGCTTTGACTTTTCTCCATAGGCTTGGGCTGGGATGAAATCCTCTTGGATTGCTTTGACCTTTCCACTCCTTGCTGGGCTTGGACTTGGGCTAGATGGGGTGTCATTCATGAAGGGCCTAGGGGGGCACCAGCTTTAGTGGGCCAGGGCAGGGCGCCAAAGCCTGGGTGCTGATATTGGGTAGGGTGCCTATCTGGGAGGGTGCTCCACCTGGACTTGGCGGCATGAAGGCTCACCTCTTGGGTGGCATAGCTAAGAGGGGCCTGGTAGGGATCCAGGTACTTGAACTCAGCTCTAGTGGAGTGAGCTAGTAAATGCTCTGGTCTGGTAATCATCCTCTTGTACAAAACTTGACTAGAAACAAACTTACAGGATTCAAATAAACTTAAGGACTCATGAGGTTGAGACAACGTAACTGGACTTCTTGCCTCAATTTATTACTGGACTCAATTATTGGACTAACTTTATTACAGGACTTAACACATTGTTAAAGGACTCAAAATTGACCAACACATGACTTAGAGAATAAATTGAAGCTTGAAGTCTATGTCTGATATGATATTTCCATCATGTGGTTTCAAAGTAGGGTATTTGTATTGAGTTATTTACTTATGAGGTATACCCGTCTACATTAAAATCATTTACCCTAAGTTAAGTTAAATAGGGATCGAACAAATTCTGGAAAGGAATTATGGGGGTGGCTTCTTCTATTGAGTCATGCATTTATGGTTCTTGAAAAGTCTCTACCAGTTCTATCATTGCATCAATTTGTTCTCCCATCTCATTAAAAGGCATAGATGATTCTAGGGCACTAGAAAATGGGGCCATAGGTGAGTGGGGTAATAATGAAATTGGTTCGTCCCATAGGGTTAATGTCTCCACATATTTTTTTGCCTTAGCCAAAATGCCTATATTAGTCTTTATGGTTGTGCAAAGTTATTCGAAGACCATTTCATTTCCGGGAGTCAGAGTTGATTGTTTAGGAAAAGATAGAGGGTCATTACAATCTTGAGATAGGTGTGGTCCCTCTAGATTACTCTCAGGTTGATTAGGCAGTTCACCTCCCTCCTCTCTATTAAGCTCAATTAATCGATGGTCAGTTTAATCCATTAGCTTATCGATAGATTGTTGTAGGTCTATAATTAGTTATTGAAATTGGGCAAACTTATCAACATCTAGGTTAGTCTGCAAGTGAGGTGGGTATGATGATTGCCGAACCTTCTCTTCAAATAATAGGCTATAATTAGTTGGAGAAGGTTTATAATTGGAATAGGGCTGATCATAATAGGGTCTTCTATAAACAAAGATCCTTGGATAGCCGATGTAACCACTAGGTGTGGTTGTCATAAAAAATCTAGTTGAGCCCCCAACCTGAATTATATGCATTATAGTATTGATTACCTTTTGAGTTGTAGATCGTTTGGGTTTAGTCCTGATAAACTCGATCATACCTAAATTTAAAAGATTGGTACCTGGTGGGGCACTCACTCTCAAAGTAGGTAGGGATCAAATAAATTTGGTATGTCGGGAGAAAGGGTACTTTACTATAAGGGTTCATACTCTTGGCACTAATTTAGTCTATCAAATTATGCTGATCATTCGAATATGCAATCAAAGTTTTAGATCAAAGTAATCCTTATTTATTTATATATATATTTATTTATTACTATTATTATTTTTTTAAGAGGAGTGGTGAGATGAAGTAAAAGAGTTCTAAAGAAAA
Organism: Areca catechu; assembly: GCA_021397845.1. Taxonomy (NCBI): domain Eukaryota; kingdom Viridiplantae; phylum Streptophyta; class Magnoliopsida; order Arecales; family Arecaceae; genus Areca; species Areca catechu. The sequence goes on along the minus strand of CM038044.1, from coordinate 73,209,791 downwards.
GGGCCTAAGGAGTCCTATAGCTAAGAGAGAGAAGAAGAATTAGTCAGGATTTGGTGTTATTCACAAATAAGTTAGCATATATGGACTCTTTATCCTAGGGTTCCTTAATTCTAGATAGCTCATAACTGCCAAGGCAACCTTAGAGCCCCCCAAGTCAGAAATTGACTAATCATCTGGCTAGGTAAGGGTAAGATCGGTGGGGGTCCCCTCATTTCTTTCCTTAGACATCAATTAAAATTGGCAAGGTTAGTCAACAGAACCAATTAAAAATCACCTTTCTTCAAGACTACATCATCCTTAAACCCCTTTCATAGATACTAGTTAATTAACCAATCTTGGCTCGGTCCAACTCTTTTGGGTGCCTTGTCCTATTGAGCTCAAGTTCCTTAGGGGCAGACATCTGGTTAATTTTAATTAGTAGGCTTAGGTATACTGAATACGGGGTGGTGGTTTGTGGGTTAAGAAAGGGTTATCAACTCCCCACCTTATGTTATTTATATCTTAATGACCTTAAAATATTTTATGAAAATATGCCATGCAAAAAAAGAAAGATGTCCCAAATAAGTAAAAATCTTTTAAGTTTTAATTAGTTATGCTATTTTAGTTAAGTATTATAGGGTATTTTTGTTTTCCTTTTAGGTTATGTTATTTAAAGCGAGAGGGATAAAAGGGCAAGTTTTAATCTTGATTAATTAGGTGTAAGAAAAAAGACTAAAATTAGGTTAAGCAAATATAGAAAGTATAGATAAGGCAAGACATCAACTCGGTATTTAAGGCAATTAAAAAGAAGTTATGTTTTTATTTAGGTCAATTCAAAAAGAAAGAAACTAAAACTAATTTTTTTCTTTTTATGTTAGTTTTAAAAAAAGAAACTAATTAAAAGGAAGAAACTAAAAAGAAAATTTCTTATTAATTGGAAAAAAAGGATAGTAATAAAAAAAAGATAAATCAAAAAGAAAATTGGTATTTTTTTAAAAAAGATGGCTAATTAATGGAAACAAAGAAAAAAACTTTTTTTGATAAATATGAAAAGGTAAAAATTAATTAGAACCAGCTAAGAAAAAAGGAAAGTAATCTAGGGTTAGTATTGATCTCACCAGATTTGCAAAAAATTTCTTCTCTTCTTTTTTTCCTTTTTCCTTTATTTTGGTTTTGTTTAATTTACAAAAAAAGAAAAATTAATACACCAAATTTATAAAAAATCAAAAAGATAAAAAAAGATAGCGTTCGTGCCTTTTCCGACAACGGTGCCAAAATCTTGATAGGCAGCGATGTTGTCATTAAGACACCATGGCTATTAGTTTAAATTAACTAACTTCTTGAAAAAATTAAAAATCCATAGAAAAAATGAGTCGGGTCGAATCCATAGGGAATGTAGTATATTGAATGTTTTGAAATCTTTGATTTAAGAAAGTGAATAGATCGAAGTCGAAAAAAAAAAATTAAAAGTACAAAAAATAAATAACTTGGTATTAGGATCTACTATTTAGATCCTAGCATCTACTTGCAATAAAAATAAAGAACATGAATTTAAAGGTGCAAGAAAATAAACTTTATAATAGTTGAAACCAATGTCCTACTATAAAATGTGATTGAATGAATAAAAAAATTGTAACAAAGACTGGAAGTAGATTGGTGTAGCCTCATTAAGAAGATGGTCGAGAACTCTCTTCTTCATTCGTACTCCTTGGAGCAAACTAGCTTTCTCTGCTTCTTCCTCCTTGGATCTTGATCTGAAGTTTGGCATAGGTAAAAAGATGGCGTAGACAACATAGCTTCTCCTCTAAGAAACCTCACTCTTAGAGGCCAACCTGCAATCCAAAGCTGGACTTCTACCCTATACTGTACTCTTCTCTCCAGGATTCTATCTTTTGTAATCCAAGGGTCCTTTAAATGAGCTCGTCTGGGGCTTCGTTTTGGTCAAATTTGGACTCAATCAGGCTCTAGATCAGCTGAATATCATTGAAAGAAATCTAGACTGTTCGATGTGTGTCGTGATGGATGGTCAACGCTAACCTTTCTTCTCTAGCAAATAGAGTTTGGAAGGGACTCTTATGACTCTGAATCCCTGGGTCTCCCACCTGAACTGGAACTCTACTACAAGCCTCTCCCATAGGTGGTGATGGGCGGTGGCGAGCGAAGGTGCATGGGCAGACAGTAGTGGCTACAATGGTGGCAGGGAGATTAATCAACAGGGAGTGCTGGTGTTTTGACTGAAAAACATGGCTACGGGGTGGCCGATCAAAGGGGATGAATGCTGGCGATGACATAGAGGGGGACGGAGGTGGAGCTCGATGATGACGGTGGCCAGTGGAAGTTTTTTTGATGGTGATGGAGAAGCTGGATGTTGATCCTTGGAATGATTTTGATGATGATAAAATGTTGGAGCACACATTCGATACTGACTCTTTTCAAATGTTTAAGAAGTTTTGTAGGATGTTTCAAATGGATAACTATTCACCCTATAGTTCTGAGATCATTGTGGTGTATCAATTTGCTTATAAGAAAAGTTTCATGTATTTGATAGCCTTAGCTAAATTTAAATGTATATTCTTGTAAAAAGGGCAAATTTCATGTAAATTTTAAGTTTAAATATCTTAGATTATGTTTAGAAGAAGTTTAAGGTTGTTTGGAAAATGTTGAAAGAAGTTTGGAGAAGTTTGAAAACATTTGAAGAAAGTTCACTCGAGTCGACTCTGCAATTAGAGTTGATACATTGTTTTGGCACGGCACAAGGATTTCTAATACATAATCAACCGAGCCGACTAAATGAAGATCCAAGCCGACTCTTCCAGAGCAACTAAAATTCAGTTCTGAGAGAACCAGTCAACCGAGCCGACTTGATTGAAACATGCCGACTCTTCCAGAGTTCAGTTTCTACCTATTTGAGCATCCGAGCTGACTCGACCCATCCAAGCCAACTCGAATCCCAGAATTTAAACATGTTGACTCTATAAGTGATTTTGATGATAACCAAACATTGGAGCATGCATTTATTTTCTAACAACTCTTCAAGTGTTTTATAAGTTTTTGTAGGATGATTTCATTATTTAATTTTAACTCCTATATTCCTGTTTTTAAATGAGTTGTGTTGTAAGTGATTCATATAAAGAAGAACCCAAAAAAAAGTTAAGTAAAAATCATAAAAATGGGTTACTTCTATATGTGTTTCAAGTATAAAATTCCTTAGAAATATGGTTAGAAGAGCTTGAAGGCATCTTAAAAACTTAGAAGACTTGTTGGATGATTTCTAGAGAAAAAGCTGATAATTCACTGAAGATTTCATCTGAGCCAACTCGAAGAGGAGAGCCGACTCTAGCACATGGCATGCATAAAGATTTCTGGCACGCAGATATCCGAGCCGACTTGTTCAGAGTAACATTTCCTGAATCAAACAAGCGAGCTGACCCAAAGGAAGTCCGAGCCGACTCTATCATTTAGTCAGACATCTAAGCTGACTCTTCAGAGATTCGAGCCGACTCCTCCAAAGTCCAGAAAAAGAGCTCTGAGAACTACAGCCAACCGAGCCAACTCTAAAGAGAAAGAGCCGACTCTTCTAGACTACATTTTTCAAGGCCTAAGGATCCAAGTCGATTAGAATCAAGGCGAGCCGACTCTTATAGAGTGAAGAATCAGAATACTGTGCAACCGAGCTAACTCAATTGAAATGAGTCAACTCAACCAGAACTACTCTAAGGATTCGAGTTGACTCAAAGGTCAATTTCAGACTTATAACGGCTAGTTCTAGAACTTGGAATTTGAATCAAAAAAGTGCTCCAACGATCAAATGTCACATCCCAATGATTTGTAACAACTAAAATCATTTGAGAAGAGTACAAGACTATATATTTTAGGGATTTGAACTACTTTAAAAAAAAAGAGATGATGACTAAATGTTAAATTGAATATCCAAGCTACTTTATGAGCAAGAGGGCACTGCAAGAGCATTCAAGACGGTCTTCAAGCCTTCACCAACTACCAACAAAAGCTTGAAGCATTTATTGAAGAAGTTGAAAAAGCCAACCAAGAGCATTGAAGTGCAATCAATTGGGCTTCTCTTGAGCTGCATTGGCAACCATCCGACAAAATTATTTTGTCATTCTGTTGCTTTCTTTTTACAATTCTCTTTTGAATATTGGGTTATTGGTGAGCTCGGTTTAAAAACCAAATAAGTTCTTTGTTAGCCTGTGTTAAAACCAAGTGTTGGATTTTTGGTGATCTTGTTAAAACCATGTGTTGGGTTTTTTTGGTAAGCCCGATTTAAAAATCAAAGTGTAGAGGTTTGGATTGTGAGCCTGTTAAAACAATCCAATTGTATTCCAATGAAGGATATAGTGGAAATCCCAAGTGGTAATCTTGGGTAGTAGATGTAGGAGCTGGGTTGCTCCGAACCACTATTAAATTTCTGTGTTTATGTTATGCATTCTTTTTATATCCTGCTTCTACTTTTAATTACTTCAATCATAACACTTAACACTTCAAGGGATTTTCATAGAGCACATAATTACTTAAACTTTTTAAATTTCCAATTCACCCCCCTCTTGGGAAAGCCACCTAGGCAACAACTAATATTAGAGCAGTGTCTCTGAATGCATTTAGAGAAAAGATTGATGGCTCATCCCATGAGTACATATTTGGTTGAAGGCCAATCTACCAATAGACCTCCACTTTTCACTGGCATAAATTATTCATATTGGAAAGCTAGAATGAAAATCTATATTCAAGCTATCGATTTTCAATTATGGAAGGTCATTTTAAAAGGGCCAGAAATTCCCATGATCAAAATTAATGGCGTGGATGTTCCAATGCCCGAAGAGGACTGGGATGAACATGACATGAAGATGGGAGAATTAAATGCCAAAGTAATGAATTTATTATATTATGCTTTGAATGCTAATGAGTTCAATCAAATTTTCACTTGCTCTTCTGTAAATGAAATTTGGGACAAACTCGAAGTGACCCATGATAAACTTCCCAAGTGAAGACTTTGAAAATTAATCTTCTTGTACATAGTTATGAACTTTTCAAAATTGAACCAACTAAAACTAGCTCTGCCTTGTTTACTCGCTTCCCAAGTGAGTTTTAAAAATTAATCTTCTTGTACATAATTGGATTTTTGGATGCTGATTATGCTGGTTGTAGAGTTGATAGAAAAAGTACTAGCGGCACATGCCAATTTCTAGGATTGAATTTAATCTCATGGCACTGTAAGAAAGAAAACTCAGTAGCACTATCTACTGCTGAGGCAGAGTATGTTGCTGTAGGGAGTTGATGCGCATAAGTGTTATGGATTAAATAACAACTAAAAGACTTTGGTGTTACATAATCTAAAATTCCTATCAAATGTGATAACACAAGTGCTATAAATTTGACAAAAAATCCAATTCAGCATTCAAGGACTAAGCATATAGAGATTAGACACCATTTTATTAGAGATCATGTTTTGAATGGTGACACTAAACTAGAATTCATCCCTACTGAGAGCCAACTTGCTGACATTTTCACTAAGCCACTCAATCATGATAGATTTGTGATGATTAGAGGAGAATTAGGTCTTTATGATCCCTTTTAGATTTTTCAAACCTAATTCCTTCAAAATTAAAAAAAAATTATCTAGAGAACCTCCTACATCAATTCAACATCTTTAAGCACCTTTCCATGCAATTTTCCTGAATTTATTTTCATTTTGATCAATTGTTAACTTTCGTAGAAAGTTTCTGTTCGAGTCGACTCAGGAAATTATGCTTAGGCCGAGCCGACTTGAATTATTGTTGTTTCTGGTTTTGCTCTGGTCGAGATGACTCGAACAATTTTAGGGTTAGTCGAGCCAACTTGAATATCGGGCAAACAGTTTTTTAATAGAGCCGTAGAGCCTTTTCCAAATTTTTCTATCTTTCGTTCTTGCTCTAAACCTTAGAACTCCACTCAAAACCTCTTCCAAAACCTCAGAAATTATCTCCCTTGAGCTCCAATCTTCCAATTTCTCCCAATTCTTGCAATGGCACCAAGAATGGTTGTTGGGAAATGATCAAAAAGGGCTGCTCCATATACTGAAATGGAAAGAAGGTCTAAGCATCGGCATGAAGAGCCGACTTGAGTAGTGGAAGGAGAAGAACAGAGGGAAGAAGAAGAAGAAAGAGGACCTGCTGCAGCCACCACCTCTCCAAGACAGGTGGTTTCCATGTCTAATCGCCCAGTAACAAGTGGTAGATACATTATTTTCTCTTTTCTCAAGGATTTATGACAAAAATTGGTGATTCTATTGAAGAACTTGGTTGAAGTTACTTTTGCTCATTGAATGTGTCTACTTATTATGCCCTAGTTAGAACATTTTATGAGAATCTGAGACTTGAGGCACAACATATTGAATCCGTAGTCAAGGGCAAGAGGATAATTATTTCTGAAGAAAGGTTGAGTAGTCTATTAGAAATGCCAACTAGAGGGTCTAAACATCTAGTGCTAAAGGATAGAGAAAAATCCCTAAGAACTATGCTAGGCAAGGAAGATGTCAGTGGAATTGGAACAGTAATGGTAAATACGTTATCCCTAGAGATGAGATTGCTCCATTATTTTGTCAGTCAAATCTTTCTCCAAAGAACATGAAGGTTTGATTGGGTTAGCGAGAATGACTTGTGTTTCATGGAGCACATCATTGAGGGGGAGGCATTGAATTTACCTTATATTATGATTATGATGATGAAAGAGGTTGTAAAGAAAGTGAAGGCATGCTTACCGTATGGAATGGTATTAACAGTGTTACTTCAGGCGTCCAGGGTCAATCTTGAAGGGGAAGATGGAAAACCTCTTCACCATACTGATACTTATTCTTCCAAATCTCTACTTCGAATGGGATATATTTGTAGTGGAGTATGGAAGAAGAAAGGGTCTGATGCAAGGGCCATAGGAGCTTCCAGCATAGATGATGATGATGATGAGAGTGCAAAGGTACCTAGAGAGATCATTTTTAATACTGCTGCACCCTCTACATTGGAGCCTTTAGAGCATGTTTTTGATGTTCCCATTACTGCTTCTACTGAGTTTGGCATCACTTCTGAGACTGCTATACCTAAACCAGCTACACATGAGACTATGGAGACTGAGCCTACTGGTATCATTGAGGTTGTGGAGATAGTTCATACTGATTATAAGACTCCCTTACCTACTTCTCCACTAGCATGTACTGCTCCAGGTCCATCTGCACACTTCACTGGTGTTTCAATGACACAGGAGTTTATTGCACAACAGATGAGAGGGCTTGCTAATACACTGACCTACTCCTTGACTAGTATGTTTGGCGAGTTTCACCAATCAGTGGACACTAAACTAGACTTGCTCAGCATTGAGATCAGAGAGCTTTGCACTAGGGTAGACTCACTTGAGTCATCTAGACCTGCATCTCAGCTTGACACACAGCCCCTATTAGATTCTATCAGGTCAGCTACTGAAGCCAATAAAAATTCTGTGGATAAAAGTATTGAAGAATTTTGGGCTGAGTTGAAAGAAGTAAATTTCAAAATGGGTGGCATGGAAGATGGAGAAAAAATGGAGGACTACACCAAGGGCATCAGGATTCTTAGATCTGAGTTTGGCAGACTTAGAGGTTCTACTGAAGCATTTGCAAATGCCCAAGCTACTGAGTTAATTGCATTGAACATTGAGGTGAAGAAGCTTCATGAAGAGATGGACGTAGTTCAATTTCAACTTGATCAGCTCAAAACCTCTGTCATTACAGCATTTACCTCTCCAAGACCTGTACCTACACCTATACCTACACCTCAACCTGGACCTACTTCTACTCCACATCCTAGGCAACCAGCTCCTCATCTTAGGCCCCAAGATTCTAAACCACAATTTGTGGACCCAATAGCATCTATGCCATCTTTTGGACCATCTTTTGTGCCACCTTTTGGGCCATCCAATAGTACTAAGGTAGATAATGATAGTGAATAGACTTTTTATCTTAATCTTTTGTAATGTGTAATGAAAATTTTATGAATGTAATGAATATATTTTTGGCATATCTTTTGTGTATAAATCGAGCTTGTGCAATATTCTCAATGATACTTTCATTTGTACAATGCTAATCAAACTAAATTTTAATTAGAATATCAAAGTTGAGAAGAGAAAGTGAAATTATCTCAAACAAAATTTATTAACTTTTTCTTTCTATTATAAAAATTGAGCCTTGAAAGATCAATTGAACACCTTTTTTGATTGCTGACAAAAAGGGAGAGAATGTTTAAAGTTGCATGAAAAAGAAAGAAAGATAAAGAGAGAATAAATATGAAGAAAAAGGGGGAGAATGTGATTAAAAAATGTGAAATTGCATATATAAGTAAGGGGGAGAAAAATTGTTGAATCTAAATGACTTTAGTTCATGCTCTATGCTCTCAAAACTTGCACACATTCCTTGAAGATCTTAAAGCATTAACTCTAATACTTTTTAACTCTGATACATTTCTTAAACTTTGCAAAATTGAGCTTTGATACCTTGCATACCTTAATAGCTATGATACTTTGTGAAAGTGATAGCCTTAACACTCTAATACATATAAAAACACTGATACTGTATAGTCTTTTTTTCACAAAATGCTCTGATACTTATTTCCAAATACAATTAGATCTGATACATGTTAATGCTCACTTTCAAATTCAATTATACATGTAATTGTAAAGATTTTTTCATACCCAGTATTTTGTCATCATCAAAAAGGGGGAGATTGTTGACACCATAAGTGATTTTGATGATAACCAAACATTAGAGCATGCATTTATTTTACTAACAACTGTTCAAGTGTTTTACAAGTTTTTGTAGAATGATTTCATTGTTTAATTTCAACTCCTACATTCCCAGTTTTGAAATGAGTTGTGTTGTAAGTGATTAATGTAAAGAAGAACCCAAATAAAAAGTTAAATAAAATTCATGAAAATGGGTTACATTTAGATGTGTTTCAAGCATAAAATTCCTTAGAAATATGGTTAGAAGAGTTTGAAGCATCATGAAAACTTAGAAGACTTGCTAGATGATTTCTAGAGAAAAACTGATAATTCACTGAAGATTTCATCCGAGCCGACTCGAAGAGAAGAGAGCCGACTCTGGCACATGGCACACATTAAGATTTATGGCATGCATATATCCGAGCCGACTCGTCCAGAGTACCATTTCCTGAATCAAACAGGCGAGCTGACCCAAAGGAAGTCTGAGCCGACTCTATCATTTAGTCAGACATCCGAGCTGACTCTTCAGAGATTCGAGCCAACTCCTTTAAAGTCTAGAAAAAGAGCTCTAAGAACTACAGCCAATCGAGCAGACTCTAAAGAGAAAGAGCCGACACTTCCAGACTACATTTTTGATTGCCTGAGGATCCGAGTCGACTAGAATCAAGGCGAGCCAACTCTTACAGAGTGAGAAATCAAAATACTGTGCAACCGAGCCGACTCAATTGAAGTGTGTCAACTCAACCAGAACTACTCTGATGATCCGAGCTGACTCGAAGTAATCCGAGCCGACTCGAAGGTCGATTTTAGACTTAAATGACTAGTTCGAGAACTTGGAATTTGAATCCAAAAAGTGTTCCAATGATCTAATGTCACATCCCAATGGTTTACAATGACTAAAATTATTTGAAAAGTGTACAAGACTATATATTTAAGGGATTTGATTTACTTTAAAAAAAAGAAATGATGAGTAAATGTTAAATTGAATATCCAAGCTACTTTATGAGTAAGAGAGCACTATAAGAGCATTCAAGATAGTCTTCAAGCCTTCACCAACTACCAACAAAAGCTTGAAGCATTTATTGAAGAAGTTGAAGAAGCCAACCAAGAGCATTGAAGTGCAATCAATTGGGCTTCTCTTGAGCTACATCGGCAACCATCCGACAAAATTTGTTTGTCATTTTGTTGCTTTCTTTTTACAATTCTTTTTTGAATTGTTGGGTTATTGGTGAGCCCGGTTTAAAAACCAAATAGGTTCTTGGTTAGCCTGTGTTAAAACCAAGTGTTGGGTTCTTGGTGATCCTGTTAAAACCAAGTGTTGGGTTTTTTTGATGAGCCTGGTTTAAAAACCAAATAGGTTCTTGGTTAGTCTGTGTTAAAACCAAGTGTTGGATTCTTGGTGATCCTGTTAAAACCAAGTGTTGGGTTTTTTTGGTGAGCCCGGTTTAAAAACCAATGTGTATAGGTTTGGATTGTGAGCCTATTAAAACAATCCGATTATATTCCAGTGGGGATATAGTAAAAATCTCAAGTGGTAATCTTGGATAGTGGATGTAGGAGCTGGGTTGCTCCGAACCACTATAAAATTTTTGTGTTTGTGTTGTGCATTCTTTTTATATCCTGCTTTTGCTTTTAATTACTTCAATCATAGCACTTAACACTTCAAGGGATTTTCAAAGAGCACATAATTGCTTAAACTTTTTAAATTTCCAATTCACCCCCTTCTTGGAAAAGTCACCTGGGCAACAAAACAGTAACGACAAGTTCCAGAAATTGAATTTCTTGATTTCTAAGCTCTTCAATGGCTAGTTTTCAACTCCCAAGGCACTCCAACAATCATATTTACCTGGAAACACATTAAGAGACTATAAATGAAGGATTTAATTAAAAGGAAAACAAGTTTTTGAAGAAGAGAGAAGAGCATTGAATATCCTAAGTGCTTTGAAGTAAAAAGAACTCTAGATCTCTAGCAACTCTTAACCAATTTCTTGAGTCAATCATTGAAGGCATTGAAGAAGGCTTCATTTAGAGCTTCAATTACAACCATCAAATCTTTGGATTTGTTTTAAGTGTTGCTTCTTTTTATAACTTTATTTTTGAGTTGTTCCAAGTACAGTAGGGGCTATAACTTATGGATTATTTGTAGGTTATTAGTGAGCCTTGAAAATCAAGTTTGGGTTGTTAGTGATCCCGGAAAAACTAACATTGTATTGGGTTTTGAATTATGAGCCCGTTGCAAAACAATCCAACTATATTCGGGGAGAATATAGTGGAAATCCTAAGTGTGCACCTTGGGTAGTGGACGTAGGAGCTGGGTTGCTCCGAACCACTATAAACTTGTGGTGTTTGTGTTTGTTCTAGTCTTTACTTACTTTCTTCCATACACATTATTTGATACACTTCACTCACCACTCAAAGTTTTCAAAAAGGCACATACTTGTTCAAAAAAGTTTTCAAATCCAATTCACCCCCCTCTTGGGTTGGCCAACTGGGCAACACTGGAATAGGGAAAGAAGGTGGTGGCCATGAGGAAAGGTGGTGGGTGGTAGCTAGCGGTGATGGGAGAAAGAGGGCGAAGGCTCTTGATGGTGGCCTGAGGTAACTGGTGGAGCTCGGGACAAACAGTGGCCGAATGGAGAAACTTATGGAAGCAGTCTGTCCTCCAAGCTTTCTCCCATAGGTTTTTTGGTGAGGGAAGGCTCCTAGCAATGTTTTGGTGGCTTGATAGCTTCTCCCAGTTGTGAGGAGGTTCTCGACGGTGAGGGGACAATTTTGTTGGCTTCCCCGATAAGGATAAAGCTTGGGAAGTGCAGTGGTCCATGAACGGTGATCATGGACTAGCATCAATGGCTGCTGGTGGACTGCACACGAGTTTATGAACCCAGCAATCGATCCTTGGTGGACATACTACTTTAATATTCATGCAATTTATTTAATAAATTTGAAACTCTGATTTGGGCCCATTTGAACTCCAATTTGAGTGTCATCTATGCTGTTGAATTCCAAAAAATGAGCTCTTCATAATGACAGTCTTCTTTTCTAAAAATAATATTTAAAAGTATCAATTGATATAAATTAAGATTGTTTAATTATTAAATTAATACTTTTATATGTGTATATAATATAATTATCAAGTACCCTTGCTGACTTTGATCGCTTTGCCTTAAACATCGACAAGTCCTTCCTCCACTCCTTCAGGCTCATCGGCAATAATGTCCTTCAAGTAGGGGAGGTGGAAGGCCCACACGACCTTCCTTTTGCATTTCTTGAAGTCCTTGTGATAAGCATCATAAATAGCTTCATTCACTTCATCCTCAAAGTTAGTGGAGTTCATATACTGCTCCACCACCCTAGCCACCTCTTCCTTTGTAGCCTTGGCCATCACCACGGAAGTCATAGCCTTCTCCTTGACCATCTTGACTCTACCCTCGGTTGACTGGAGCCTCACCTGCAAGGTGGTGATCTGACCTTCTATTGAATCGACTTGGTGGTGGCCTCAAAATATCGATCCTCCAGGAGGGCGACATACTCTTCCTTCTTGGTGACCTCCTTGCGATTTTTTATTAAGATCTCTAGGTCATAGTGTTGGGTTCCAAACAGGGTGCAGCAAAAGATTGGGTTTCAAAATTTTCATTATTGAAACCCTAATCGACCAAAATCCTAAACCATAGGACCACTTGACCCTGATAACTAATAAATCAAAACTTTAGGATTATAAAAGAATACCTGGAGTTCTAAACTTTTTAATTTTCATAATGCACACAAGTGTATGCACTCCAGAGATGATCACATAGGAACCGAACCAAGGAGGCACTCCTACCAAGCTTGCTTATTTGACTAGGACTCTTCCGACAGCCTTTCAGACTTTCTTCCTTTGTTGGAACCCCTACCCTCCTACGGGGTACTTAGAGACCTCTCTGAATCCTCTATCAGAATCTGAATATACCTTTTAATTCTCTTCCTAGGGCCTTGTCTTAAAATGACAAATCTTGTCTTAAAAGGACAAGCCTTGTCTTAAAGAGACAAGCCTTGTCTTAAAAGGACAAGGAAGAAAAATAGAAATGGACTTCTTCCAGATCAGAATTCAACACCTAGAATCAAATTACCGATACTTATTTATAGAGAGGGATGAGATGCCTGATAAGTCTATTTCTCAGCCCCTTGATAAGACCCTTCAAGTAGAAGGAGTCTTTTGGGTGAGAGGACTTATCATGAAATGTCCTTTCATGCACCAAGAGATATATAAATGTCTCTTTATTTTCCAGCAGTTTTTTCCATATTCTATGTGGCATATTACTTGACAAAAATTAGCTAAGGGGTATGGGATCCCAAGAGGCATATCAGAGAAAATTAAGAGTCTTCAAATAAAAGGACTCTGGCCCCTTGAATCCATGATGCAGAACGAAAGATCTGATACCAAAAATGATGCAGAACAAAGAACAAAGAAGCGTATGCGGAAGTAAAAAATTAAGATTAATTCTTTTTTTTTTTTTTTTTTTTATATTTCAGAAATTGGCTTTGACTCAAAGTAAAGTTAAACTAAGTTGATGGAAACTAGATATGGATTGAAAGCACAATTTAGAAGAAGCTAAATTATCAGAGTAGTTCAGAAGTAACGGATCGCTGGGGGTTGAGAAACTCCCAGACCTAGGGTTTCGCTCTGAACTTTCAACGGGACAGAAAAAGAGAGGAGAGATGGGTTACCAACCAGACAGTGATCTTCACAGAATTTGGGTGGAAGAACTCTCTCGGGCAGATTTTTGGATCCTCGGATTCGGCTATCTTCGCAATGGATCCTCCAATACTGGTCTCGTGGTTTGGTCGGCTTCTCCTGGACTCAAGATCTGGGAAGACGAAAAACAAGTGATGGATTCAGAGACTCAGGGAAGGATTTACCAGTTCGAAGAACTTGAAGGCTGATGTCGCTGAGATCCGGATTCTCTTGAAGGCTGATTCGACTCCCTCTGGAAAGAGCTTTGGATCTGAAGTATCTGGACTGTAGCTGGATGCTGGTGGTCGGCCTGGACTTGGAGAGAGAGGCCGTGGGAGGTGGGATAGGCTAGGGTTTGGTGGATTGAAGTGGATGGTGGGCGGCTAGGGTTTGGAGTAGAAGTGGCTAAGCTAGGGTTTGGGTTTTGGAGATCTCACACCTCCTCAAGGTTCCTGGGGAACCCAGATTTACTCCCTCACGGAGCTCAACACCTGGATGCAAGTGCAGAAGAGAGAAAACACAAAGTTTGCTCACAAAAAAAATTTGGTTTCATTCATGTTTTGTTTCAAGAGTTACATAGAGTTGAATATATAGACATAACAAAGAAATAAAATTTCATACACTTCCCATGTGGGACTAATAGGACTAACCCACACTTTAGGCATCAAATTCTCTTCCCAAGACTCCTTCCATGAGTGGGCAGCCCAAAAACTCCAAGAAAACTTGAAAATCAGCTCCAAATGGCAGGTTATGGGGGTGTCTCCTAGTATCTCTCCATGAATCAAGGATTTTCCCTTCATGGTTTGGCTCTTTTGGACACCTCCTAGTCTTGCTCCACAAGTTTAGGCTTCTTCCTTTCATGGCTTTGGCACTTTAGGAAACTTTTGGGTGCCTCCTTGATTTTCTCCCCAAGACATGCTCTCTTCTCTTTTATAACTTGGGTTTTTATGGAACATTGTGGGGCACCTCCTTGATCCTCTCTTCAAGAAAAATTCTTGCCATTTTGGCTTGGGTTTATCTGGAAAGAAGTTGGCTCCTCCTTGGATTGAGGTATCTTGATGGATTTCTCCCCCAAGTGGCGCATGAAAGAAGGGACCTGCTTTCTTGTGGTGTGGGGACCAAGGCACACTGGATGGAGATGTGGCGCCTCCTGGACTCTGGCATGTGGCTGGGAGTGTGGTGCCCACTTGCTTGGTCTTGGGAGAAAATGTGGCACCTTGGAGAAGACCTAGACCACTACTAGGACTTGTATTGAGTCAACATGACTCAACAAAATTTAAATTGCAGGGAAATACAGACTCAAACTAAAATTGAGTTGACCAAGTCAACCCTTATTGCAAAACCAGAAAATCCTAATTCTTCGGGCAATGTCAATCAGAGATCCAGATGGAGCCCTGAAGTCTTATTCTGAGTCTGGTGCCCGCACCAATTCTCCCAGGGTGGGAGGAACTCGACCCTGTCGAGTATGGATCAAGCTGGCTCTGGTATCTCTCCAAGAGGTCTGGGTCCAATTCTTGTAATTCTTCTCGGGAGATCCAAGAGTTATCAGAATCTGGCCTTCCTTGCCAGCGGACTAGGTATCTTTAGTATCCTCGATTACGAGTAGAGATAACCTGATCATCCAGGATCTTTTCAATCTGCTCTTTCCTCACAGGCCAGTTTGTTGGTGGACACACAGGGTTGGGTTCACTCTCAAGAGCAGGATTAGGCTCAAAAAGGCTCACTGGGAATCACAGCTGGCTCTCTATACTCTACTAGGTCTGTAATGTTGAAAGTGGAGCTAATGCCTAGTTCTGAAGGCAACTCGAGCACATAGGCATTGGACCCTACTCTCTTCACCACTCTAAATGGTCCAGCTCCTCTAGCATGTAACTTTCTAACAGTTCCAGGAGAAAACCGTTCAGGCCTTAACCTAATTATTACATAGTCTCCCTCAACAAAAGTTTTGACTCGCCTTTGAGAATCAGCCAACTTCTTATAAGTTTCATTACTTAAATTTATTTTGGCATGAATTTCTTTATGCAAGTCCTTTACATGCTATGCAAGTGCATCAAGAGACTTGTGTGTGTGGACTAAAAGTGAAATCAGATCAAGTGGTGTGTGAGGCTTGTATCCATGAACAATTTCAAAGGGACTCTAGCCTATAGACCTATTGATCGAAACATTATATGCAAATTTAGTCCTGGACAAAATACAAATCCCAATTCCTGGTGCTCTCAATCAAACCAAAATCTGAGCCAAAGCCTGGTAAAGGGTCAAGAAAAACTAAACTAGACTGACGAAGCATTCCTAAAGAATGGACTTTATTCCAAAGGAACCATAGGTCTAAACCTAACAAACTACGGTTCTCTAGGTTTGACCTTGGGTCGGAGGATGGCATGCAGAGCATGAAAACTTATCATGGGTTCCTAGTAGGTGCCATAAGGTCTTCCAAAAGTAGGTGGCAAACCTAATAGGTTCTGACACGTGGTTCACTCTAAAGACTTCGACAAAGAATACTTGGATGGTGTAAGAAGCATTGGAAGTCCTAGAGAAAGGGAGGAAATATGAGGTGGAGTCTCGAATTACCTGCTGGCTAAAGGTGGTGACCTGAAGCTTTGAATGGTGATCTATGAGTGTCAACTGATCATCCTTACAAAAGGAAAAGTTTGCTACTCCCAGGAATGGATCAAGAGATGGTTCGGGAAGTAGTCTAGGACATGTGATTGCAATAGTTAAAGTTTGTTCTCTAAGCAAATAATGATCCACTTTCTCAAGAACTGGATTGAAGAATGGTTCATGGAAGGGCCTATGGATGATGACCTCAAGACTTGAAATTTGACATTTGGGTGCGGAAAGGTATATTCTATAGAAAGGTAGGTCAGTCATGCGAAGGAAGGGGTCTGGGGTCATAAGGAGGACTTCTACAGGACTGGGTGAATCAATCCGCTCAAGACAAGGATGTTCAACCGAGATTACGGGAGAGACCTTAGTGGCTGAGCATGGGACAAGGTCCAATTGTAAGAGGCTTGATTCAGTCATCCTAAGGAGAGGATCTATCATAGGGTGGGCAAACTTAAATAGTTTAGTGCAAAGATCTTCAATTGGTACTTGGGGAATGACTATCATTAGAGGATACGCACTGATATCTCGGGCTAACACGATGAGTTCTTCCTGGGGGTATTTAACTAACGGAACCTTGTTCTCACAAATCTCTTGAATTTCTGAACTAGGTCATACCACTTGGTTGCTTTCCAAGGTCTCCTCAGGTAAGGAACCAATAGTATCGATGTCACATTCTTCAAGTTCTTCCCCCTCATATTCATCAACTAGACTCAAGCCAGCATCATATACTTCCTTGATGCCATCTTCAATGGGTTTCGGGTCAGTGGTAATCGGGTCAACTGATTCTAGGCTTGTCATACCTAACCTTTCTTCCTCATTGGTAGGCTTGGGTTCTCCCTCATTAATGTCATCCTTAGGATTCTTACCACATAGCTGTGCACAAGCCAGTCCTATGCATGGGCACTGACTAGATTTTTGGCCTCTTTCTCCACAAAACAAACATTCTTGCGATATAGGAACCTGGGTCACACTGGGTTTCAAGCTAGTAGAGACCTTACTTGGGCATTGGTGTGGATCTAAATGGTTTGATCTAGAAGACATGGGTTGTTGAGTGACTGGTCTAGAATATTGTGAGGACCTCTCATAGACATGATCCACACTATAGATATCATGGTTAGGCTTCCTAAGGTTATGCTCGGGATCACGGTGTAAGGTCCTCCTAGGCTCCTGGCATGGATGAGGTTGGGGCCTATTAAATTTTGGATTAGGGGTCCAATTTTGATGTCTACATTTCTCAAGTACTTGGACTCGATCCCTAAGCTGGGTAAAATTCTCATGGACTTGTTCTTTACACTGGGTAACAGTAGCAGTCATATCCTGACTCAATTTGTTCATACTTTCAGTAAGAGCTCTAACCATGGCCTCTAAATCAGGTTGGATTTGACCAGGTTGGTAGGGTACTCCATTCCGGGTATACATGATGATGCAAGCAAACACACAGAATGTGACTAGACTAAAGCGACTACTGGCTCACTAGACCTAGAGTCCAAACTAGATGCCCAATCAGAGTGGCAAGCTAGCCTGTAGTAACTCGGGACTCAGCTAGGCAGGTGTAAGGGGAGTGTTAGGTCCCTAAATGCCAATCCTAGACACCAATCAGAGATTGGCCAGGTAGGCGGACCAGCACACAAGCCCTTCGGGATAGAATCCCTGAACCACCATTCTAGACACTGAGTACAAAGTACACACAGAGTAACTAGACAAACTGACTCAACACTAGCCTTGACCCGACTTGTTGATGTCCCTAGCCCACTAGGGCAAATTAGGTCTAATTAATTTTAAGATTAAAGGCTTAGGTTCGAATGAGTGGGTGGTGGTTTTGGGCTAAGGAGAGGTTATCAACTCCTCCCCTTATCTTAGATGCTTAAATGCCCTTAAGATGAATTAAGAGATGAACACTCAAAAATAATTGGATTGCAGAACACAAAAACAGAGTTGCAGTAATTTAATTCTCAGAAATCCCACGGAAACCAATAAATCACAGGAAAATTATGAAAAATAGATTCAATTATACTGGTTTCAGAAAAATAAAAATCACCAAATTTGGAGTTACCTGTAGTGACAAATAATTCCTGGAACAGAGTAATTACAGGCTGAAAATATAGCACTTCCCCGTTTACAATTCCTGCTACGAAGTTATAACCCAACGGATCCCCTACACGCCCTAGGAACACCCCGTGGAATGGGAAGAGGAGGTCTGCACCTCGCTTCGTTCCTAGGACCGGACATCCTAGGGAGTCTACTTCGAGCAGACAAAGTAAAAAGAGAGAGACTCAAACAAGCAATCAAAACAGAAACCCTAGACAGGGCTCTGATACCAAAATTGATGCAGAACGAAAGATCTGATACCAAAAATGATGCAGAACAAAGAACAAAGAAGCGTATGCGGAAGTAAAAAATTAAGATTAATTCCTTTTTTTTTTTTTATATTTCAGAAATTGGCTTTGACTCAAAGTAAAGTTAAACTAAGTTGATGGAAACTAGGTATGGATTGAAAGCATAATTTAGAAGAAGCTAAATTATCAGAGTAGTTCAGAAGTAACGGATCGCTGGGGGTTGAGAAACTACCAGACCTAGGGTTTCGCTCTGAACTTTCAACAGGATAGAAAAAGAGAGGAGAGATGGGTTACCAACCAGACAGTGATCTTCACAGAATTTGGGTGGAAGAACTCTCTCGGGTAGATTGTTGGATCCTCGGATTCGGCTATCTTCGCAATGGATCCTCCAATACTGGTCTCGTGGTTTGGTCGGCTTCTCCTGGACTAAAGATCTGGGAAGAAGAAAAACAAGTGATGGATTCAGAGACTCAGGGAAGGATTTACCAGTTCGAAGAACTTGAAGGCTGATGTCGCTGAGATCCGGATTCTCTTGAAGGCTGATTCGACTCCCTCTGGAAAGAGCTTTGGATCTAAAGTATCCGGACTGTAGCTGGATGCTGGTGGTCGGCCTGGACTTGGAGAGAGAGGCCGTGGGAGGTGGGATAGGCTAGGGTTTGGTGGATTGAAGTGGATGGTGGGCGGCTAGGGTTTGGAGTAGAAGTGGCTAAGCTAGGATTTGGGTTTTGGAGATCTCACACCTCCTCAAGGTTCCTGGGAAACCCAGATTTACTCCCTCACGGAGCTCAACACCTGGATGCAAGTGCGGAAGAGAGAAAACACAAAGTTTGCTCACAAAAAAAATTTGGTTTCATTCATCTTTTTTTTCAAGAGTTACATAGAGTTGAATATATAGACATAACAAAGAAATAAAATTTCATACACTTCCCATGTGGGACTAATAGGACTAACCCACACTTTAGGCATCAAATTCTCTTCCCAAGACTCCTTCCATGAGTGGGCAGCCCAAAAACTCCAAGAAAACTTTAAAATCAGCTCCAAATGGCATGTTATGGGGGTGTCTCCTAGTATCTCTCCATGAATCAAGGATTTTCCCTTCATGGTTTGGCTCTTTTGGACACCTCCTAGTCTTGCTCCATAAGTTTAGGCTTCTTCCTTTCATGGCTTTGGCACTTTAGGAAACTTTTGGGTGCCTCCTTGATTTTCTCCCCAAGACATGCTCTCTTCCCTTTTATAACTTAGGTTTTTATGGAACATTGTGGGGCACCTCCTTGATCCTCTCTTCAAGAAAAATTCTTGCCATCCTGGCTTGGGTTTATCTGGAAAGAAGTTGGCTCCTCCTTGGATTGAGGTATCTTGATGGATTTCTCCCCCAAGTGGCGCATGAAAGAAGGGACCTGCTTTCTTGTGGTGTGGGGACCAAGGCACACTGGATGGAGATGTGGTGCCTCCTGGACTCTGGCGTGTGGCTGGGAGTGTGGCGCCCACTTGCTTGGTCTTGGGAGAAAATGTGGCACCTTGGAGAAGACCTAGACCACTACTAGGACTTGTATTGAGTCAACATGACTCAACAAAATTTAAATTGCAGGAAAATATAGACTCAAACTAAAATTGAGTTGACCAAGTCAACCCTTATTACAAAACCAGAAAACCCTAATTCTTCGGGCAATGTCAATCAGAGATCCAGATGGAGCCCTGAAGTCTTCTTCTGAGTCTGGTGCCCGCACCAATCCATACCAAAATGAAGGGATGCGACCCTTCATCTTGCAAGCCTATTTTCTTCATGCCATATGTCCCTTTTGACCAGTCAAAGCCCACTCATTTTTGTGTGGAGATAAGGGAGAGAACCTTAGAGTTTATCTAGTAATTGTGATTAAATGGCTGGTCCTTCTGCGCACATTTATTTTGGCGTAAAACAATCTTTGCGCCAAATGTGCAATCCTAGTAGGACTCTTCCATAAATCAAAGATAAGGCCCAAATAAATCTAGATAAAATTAGACAAATGCTGTCCTAAATAGGACATAACCCAATTTAGGATCTACTTAAATTGATTAGCCCAAATAGCAAGCAAGCTGACCCAATCTAATTGGGTTAGGAGTTGGACTAGCGAACATATGCTAGTATGTCAATTAGCTAGCCAATTAGGATCCCATGATCCTAATAAAAGTATAATTGACATTCTTGGCCAATTTCCTAATGTGTGTGACCCTTTGGGTTGCACATCTAGCCAGCAGTAGGTCTAGGTCCAGCCAATTCGATCCAATCGAACTCGATTGACCTAATTAGGTTCGATTGACCTAATTAGGTCAAATTGAGCTGACCTAAGTTGCCAATTCGAACCAGCTTCCGAATTGACTCATGAATCAAATCAATTTGATTTATGAAATTTTACAAGATATGATTGATGTCTAGCAACATGTCATGCCTACCCGAAATATAAGAAATTTAATAAAATTACCAAAATATCCTTCAATGGAAAGTTACAGTATAATTCAATCCTTTGATCTCCCTTTATCTCGAATAAGTGATGGCATGGATAAATGTCAAACCCTAGTACTTAATTCTTTTGAATCTCAATTTAATAATGAAGACGCAATCGATGAAGGATTAGAAACCCTATCTAATCTCATCATGCTTTGATCAAAGACTTCCTGAGTCATCATTCGAAGAGATCACACAGGATAACTTCTCCCCTTACTAGGAGTGATCGATTTCTTGTTGACCTTCTCATTACCTTCATACACAACCCACCATATCCAGAAGCACCTCATACATGACTTAATTTTCATGAATGAGTATGCACTAAAATATGGGTTCATGTGCACAAGATACTATGGTAGTCTCGGTCTAAGGATCACATGCACAACTTCCACTAAGAGAACATTCTTTTGACAAGTAAGACTTCTATTTGATATTCTCTTATCAGATCAGTTCAGTGAACTTATAGCCTAACGAGCACCCGTATTCTTGTATTAGTGTCTTTATACAAGTGGCTATGAGACCAACCACCCTCTTCATCGAGCATACAAAAGATGTGCTAGTCTTTCTAGATTCATCAATCCCCGAATCAATGATCCAATGACTAGAAATATTTTAGATTAGGGTTTATAGAAACATAGATCTCACCATTATGATCTCTATCATAACCCTAATTCCATTACCATAACCTATGGGGTTCATCATAATCGTGATAAAATACAGCAGTATGATGAATCAAATACCTTTTATTAATAAATAATATCATACATGAGCTGGAAGATCATAGAAATGCCCATACAAAGATTGGCTTTTAGGATATAATTCTTTCGAACAGATTATGTCGTTAGCTTCTCGAAGGTCAGCCTGCAGTCCTCTCACCCATGCTGCAAAGACTGATAACTCATCTTCCATAGTCTTTGCCCTCACTAACATGATCTCTACTGTAGCACAGGATGCCTCTCTTTACTCATCCAACTGCTGGCATTTCTCCTTGATGATGAAGGCATCATGGATGAACTAAAAGGCAAAATTGACATGGTTGATCAGCCAATCTCTCCCCCTAAAATTATAATTAAGTGGAAGTGAAGACAAATTACCCCGAGCACCTAAGGGAAGAGTCGATAAGGATCTCATCAACTGAATGGTCGCTCCTCTCTGCCTAGTCATGAGGTAATAGGATCAGACTGAGGAGTCTCTTAGCTAGCCCTGCATCTCGGAAGACCGATGCATTTTCTACTATCATTACTGAAGTCTCCACCATCCTTGGGGGCGAAGCACTCAACATAAAGGGTCTTGTTGGCTTTGGACTCAGAGGCTACACATATACCACTGGAGGGGATGTTGGCAGGGCTGGGAGCCTCTTTAACTCTGCTAGAAGGCTCACTTCAAGGGATGATGGAGTTGGTAGGAACTCGGGAAGGGCTGGGCGGGCCTCTAGGGTTCCTTTGCTTGACTCGATAGCTTGCTCGACTTGTGTTGACCCCTGGAATGATTTCAATGATTACAAAATATTGGGCATGCATTTGATACTATTGACTCTAGATTTGATTATGACAAAATACTTAAGTATATTTGAGTACTAATTATGCGTTAAGTGTGTTAATCAGTTATGTGTACTCAAGATTTGAACTTAGAGAAGTTTTAGTACTAGTGCAGCCAAGTGTCGACTAATGAAATCCAAATGTTGACTCAAAGTATCGACTCATGAATAATGAAGTGTCGACTCAAGGCCTGAGACCAAATAGAATATAGAATATGGTGATTTCAGGACTTTGGTTAAGTGTCGACTCACGGAACTGAAGTATCGACTCAAGGTGTCGACTCACCAGATGAAGGTCGACTCACCAGTACAGAGCATAAGATTTTAGAAGATATTTTTGGTCCAGTGTCAACTTATGAAAACCAAGTATCGACTCAAGGTGTTGACTCATGAAGATCAAGTGTCGACACTTGGACTGTAATGGCTAGTTTTTTCTGAAGTGTAGAACTTTCCCAACTTGGCTCCAATGGTTATAATTTCTCCTCCAATGGTCACAAATGGTTAAAAAGGTATGGAGGGATATTTATACACCACTAAGCTCTTGGGAAGAAGAGAATCCATGGTTTGAATAATAAATCCTTTGGTTTACGTGAAAAAATATGTAAAGAATTTTTAAGGATTCAATATTAAGAGTGTTGAGCCTCCAAGGATTCAAAGTGAAGAGGGAGCTTCCAAGAGTGGCATCTTCAAGCATCCATTGAAGCTTCTACAACATGGAGACAAGCTTAACAACAACAATCAAGTGCTTCAAAGACAAATCAGCTTTTTGTAAGAAAGCTTTTATATTTTCATTATTAAATTTGCAGTTATATTGCTTACTAGTATCTAGGTTGTTGGTGAGTCTATGTAATAAAAACCAACAAGGCTTTTGACTTGTGAGCCTGTGAAAACAAGTTGGGTTATTGGTTAGCCTGAAAACCATCAAGGTTGTTGGTGAGCTCGTAAAACCAACTAGGTTCTTAGTTAGCCCGCAAAACCAAGGGGATTTTGGTGAGCCCGTGAAAACCAAGGGATTTTTGGTTAGCCCGTGAAAACCAAGGGATTTTGACTTGTGATCCCGAAAAACAAGTTGGCTATAATCTTGGTGATTATAGTGAATTCCAAAGAAAATCTTGGGGAGTGGATGTAGGTACCTTGGAGTACACCGAACCACTATAAATCTTTATATATTTGTAATTGCTTTTATTCTTGTATTTATTTCTTTATTTCCGTTGCACATTATTATCTTGCTCACAAACACATGCTTTGAATTGGCACATTATTTGAAGTATTGTGAAAAAATTTTAAAGTCCAATTCATCCCCCGTCTTGGGTTGCATCATCATACCTGGCCTACAATTGGTATTACAGCCTGGTACTCTTTTTAAAAATCTAACGATTTTGAGTTAAAGATCTTGGCAGTCCAAGTTTGAAAATTTGAAAGTTTAAAATTTTTGAAAAAAATTGAAAAGAATTTACAAATCATATGTTAAGGGGAAGCTTTCAAAAAATTATTTTTAGATCATATTTTGAGGGAGAGGTTAATATTTTTTATCGCTACATTGCTCTATTTTTATTGTTAACCTTTTGGAGCATATTATATTTATTTTTGAGCTTACCTTGTTTATATACTTAATGGTTTTGTCATTATCAAAAAGGAGGAGATTGTTGACTCTGATTTTGATAATGACAAAATATATAAGTATATTTGAGTACTAATTATGCGTTAAGTATGTTAATCAGTTATAGATACTCAAGATTTGAATTTAGAGAAGTTTTAGCACTAGTGCAGCCAAGTGTCGATTGATGAAATCCAAGTGTCAACTCATGAATAGCGAAGTATCGACTCTAGGCTTGAGACCAAACAAGATACATAACATGGTAATTTCAAGAGTTTGGTCAAATGTCGACTCACGGAACTAAAATATCGACTCAAGGTGTCGACTCACAAAGATCGGTGTCGACACTTGGACTGTAATGGCTAGTTTTTCTGAAGTGCAAAACTTCCACAACTTGGCTCCAATGGCTATAATTTCTCCTTCAATGGTCACAAATGGTCAAAAAGGTATGGAGGCCTATTTATACACCAACAAGCTCTTGGGAAAGAAGAGAATCCATAATTTGAATGATAAATCCTTTGGTTTACAAGAAAAAATATGTAAAGGATTTTTAAGGATTCAATATTGAAAGTGTTGAGCCTCCAAGGATTCAAAGTGAAGAGGAAGCTTCCATGAGTGGCATCTTCAAGCATCCATTGAAGCTTCTACAACATGGAGAAAAGCTCGACAACAACAATCAAGTGCATCAAAGATAAATCAACTTTTTGTAAGAAAGCTTTTATATTTTTATTGTTAAATTTGTACTTTTATTGCTTACTAGTTTCAATAGAATTGAAACTAGTATCTAGGTTATTGGTGAGCCTATGTGATGAAAACCAACAAGGGTTTTGTCTTGTGAGCTCATGAAAACAAGTTGGTTTATTGGTTAGCCTGGAAAACCATCAATGTTGTTGGTGAGCCCAGAAAACCAACTAGGTTGTTTGTGAGCCCGTAAAACCAACTAGGTTCTTGGTTAGCTTGCAAAACCAAGGGATTTTTGGTGAGCCCATGAAAACCAAGGGATTCTTGGTTAGCTTGTAAAACCAAGGGATTTTTGGTGAGCCCATGAAAACCAAGGAGTTTTTAGTTAGCCAGTGAAAACCAAGGGGTTTTGACTTGTGATCCCGGAAAACAAGTTGGTTGTAATCTTGGTGATTATAGTGAATTCTCAAGAAAAACTTAAGGAGTGCATGTAAGTGCCTTGGAGTGTACCGAACCACTATAAATCTTCATATATTTATGATTGCTTTTATTCTTGCATTTATTTTTTTATTTCCTCTGCATATTATTATCTTGCTCGCGAACACATGCTTTGAATTAGTACATTATTTGAAGTATTGCACAAAAGTTTTAAAGTCCAATTCACCCCCCCTCTTGGGTTGCATCATCATCCCTGGCCTACAGATACTAATACTTTTCATATATTTAAGAAGTTTTTGTAGGATGTTTCAAATAGACAATCATTCACTCTACAATTATAAGATCATTGTAATGTATTAATGTATTCAAGAAAAAATTTTATATACGTTTCAATCATTTAGGAGCCCTAAGTAAATTTAATTGTTTGATTATGTAAATGGGCCAAATTAATATAATTTTAAGTTTAAAGATCTTAGAAGTTGTTTAGAAATTGTTTGGAAGAAGTTTGAAGTTGTTTGGAAGAAATTTGAAACCTTTTGGAAGACTATGAAGAAGTTTTACTCGAGCTTGACTCAACTAAATAGAGCTGATACATTATTTTGCATGGCACAGAATTTTC
Organism: Areca catechu; assembly: GCA_021397845.1. Classification (NCBI taxonomy): domain Eukaryota; kingdom Viridiplantae; phylum Streptophyta; class Magnoliopsida; order Arecales; family Arecaceae; genus Areca; species Areca catechu. Next base: position 73,184,068 of record CM038044.1, on the reverse strand, counting down.
TGATACACAACATTCAAGCCAACTTAATGAAGATCCGAGCTGACTCTTATACAATGACAAAATGTAGCTTCTGAGACTTCAATCAATTGAGCCGACTCTAATTTGGAACAAGCCAACTCTCACAGACTATAGAATTTCTTCACTAACAATCCGAGCCAACTCAAAGTCTGCGAACCGACTCAAATCCCAGAATTTGAACAATAATGGCTACTTCTAGAATTTGAATTTCTTGGTTTTAAAGCCCTCCAATAGCTAGTTTTTGGTTTCCAAGGAATTCTAACGGCCATATTCACATGGGAATATTTCAAGAAGCTATAAATAAGGGATTTAAGTGAATAAAAAAAAGTTTTTTTACAATAAAAAAGAGAGCATTGAATATTCTAAGAGCTTTTAGGTAAAAACTCAAGTTCTCTAATAACTTCCCACCAACTTCTTGAGTTTATCTTTGAAGAATTAAGGGAGCCTTGAAGAGCATTCAAGAAGCATTCAAGAAGGCCTCATTAAGAGCTTCAACTATAACCATTCAACAACTTTGGGTTTATTTTTGTGTTGCTTCTTTTGTTAACTCTATTTTGAATTGTTACAAGCATAGCAAGTGGCTGTAACTTGTAAGTTGTTTTAAGGTTGAATGGTTAGCCTTGAAAACCAAGTTGGGTTATTAGTGAGCTTGGAAAATCTAACTTTGTATTAGGTTTTGGATTGTTAGCCTGTAGGAAAATAATCTAGCTGTATTCAGAGTGAATATAGTTGAAATCCCAAGTGTGCATCTTGGATAGTGGACGTAGGAGATGGGTTGCTCCGAACCACTTTAAATTTTATGGTGTTTGTGCTTTCTATTATTTTTGCATACTTATTTACTTCAGCTTGCAATACTCTATCACTTGACTCACCACACAAAGTTTTAAAAAGGCACATACTTGTTAAATTTTTTACCAACCCAATTTACCTCCCCTCTTGGGTTGGCCAACTAGACAACAAGTGGTATCAGAGCCATGTCTCAGTGCCATTAATCTAATGATTAAGAGAAAAGTTCTATGGCAATCCAAATGAGCGCATCTTTGGTCAAAGGTCAATCAAGCAATAGACCTCCATTGTTCATAGGCATAAATTACACTTATTGGAAAGTTAGAATGAGAATATATATTCAAGTTATTGATTTTCAATTATGGAAGATAATCTTAAAAGGACCTCATATACCCATGAAGAAAGTTGATGACATAGACATCCCTAAACTGGAAGAGGAATGGGATGAATATGACATGAAAATGGGTGAACTAAATGCCAAAGCCATGACCCTTCTTTATTGTGCTTTGGATGCTAATGAGTTTAACCGGATTTTCACTTGCACTTCGGTAAAGGAAATTTGGGATAAACTAAAAGTTACCCACGAAGGCACAATACAAGTGAAGACCTCCAAAATTAATATTCTTGTGCACAATTATGAGCTCTTCAAAATGGAACCAAATGAAACAATATCTGAAATGTTTGCTAGATTTACAAATATTATTAATGGTTTGAAAAGTCTTGGCAGGGTATATTCCAATACTAATCTTGTCCAAAAGATTTTTAGATGTTTACTAGATAAAAGGGATTCCAAGGTCACTGCAATTCAAGAAGCAAAGGACTTAAACACACTTTCACTTGATAAACTTCTTGGTTCTTTAATTACTCATGAACTAACAATGCAGCACCGTAGTGAAGATGACAACAAGAAAAGGAAATCTATAGCTTTCAAGGCTGCAGCTAAGATGAAGAAGCAAGAAGAAGAAAGCCCCTCCTTTGATGAAGAACTTGGAGATGATGAGATAGCCTTAGTTATGAGGAGAATCAAGAGATTTATTGGCAAAAGAAAGTCAAGATATTGGAGGAAGCACCTTAGCAAAGGTGAACAAAGTAAAGAGAAGGAGAAAGATAAAGATAAAGAGAAAGAGCAACAACCAAATTTGTTATGAATGCAAGAAGTCAGGGCACTACCATTCAGAGTGTCCTACATTGAAAAAGGGATACAAGAGGAAGAACAAAGCTATGATGGCTACATGGAGCAACAGCGATGAATCTCCTTCAAATGAAGAGGAAGAGACATCAAAATCAGCCAATATATGTCTGATGGGTCTAGAAGATGAGGTAACATCTAGTGAACCTATACATGAATTTACTTATGATGAATTACATACTGCCTTTTATGAACTTTTAACTGAATACAAGAAAATGGGTTTAAAAATTAAATCCATGAAAAATAACTATGACATATTGTTGAAAGAAAAGAATAAAATTTTTGAAAAGAACAATATATTATAAAAAGAATTAAGTAATGTTTCTGAAAAATGCAAAGTATTACAAGCTGAAAAAGATGAATGTCTTGAAAAGAATAAGAGTTTGCAAAATAAAATGAATAGACTCAAACCTCTTGTTGATAAATTAACTTTAAGTTCTAACAAACTTGAGCTAATATTGAATAATCAAAAAAAATCTAATGATAAAGCTAGAATTGGATACAATTCAATGCATTTAAACAAATTTTTAGCTTTAAAACATTATGCATCGAAGTTTTCAGCATTCAGTTCTTTTCAAAAGCCAAAAGTTGTTTGTTTTTGCTATAATGAGGTTGGACGCAAAGCTTATCAATATTATTTGAGAAAGAAAAATAAAAATAAAGTAAAAAAGATTTGGGTTCCTAAAGGAACCACTGCTACTAACTATTAAGGATCCAAGAAAGCTTGGATACTTAAAAATCCCACTTGATTATTTTGCAGGAATGTCTTGCAGCCCAAAATTCAAAGAAGAGATGGTATCTAGATAGCAGCTGTTCAAGATACATGACGGGTAATAAAGATCAATTCATCATCCTTGAAATAAAAGATGGTGGAATGGTTACATTTGGTGATAATGGCAAGGAAAAAATTATTAAAATTGGTAAGATCAAAATTATCCCTTCTACTTATATTGAAAATGTATTGCTAGTAGATAAATTAAAGCATAATTTATTAAGCATTAGTCAAGTATGTGATAAAGGCTTCAAAGTTGTATTTGAATCTTCAATGTGCATGGTAACTAGATCTCTTGATTCTAGCATTAGGTTTGTTGGTCATTGTTGCTGCGTCAACTCCTGGACCGGGGTCGGCTGGATGTGTTGGAGCGCTCCTCTCCTTGGTGAACCTGCAACAAAGTCCCCAAGGGCACCGGTGGTGTTCCGGCGGGGGACCCTCCAATGCCTAAGTTAGCAGGAGGTTGAAGGCAATAGAATGGAGGAATCAATGAAAGAACAACGTATGGAGAGGGAAGAGAACTTCTACTTTCAAACGGGGTCCCCCGAGTACCTTATATAGGCATGGAACAATCCAAAATCCATTAGGGGAGAGGCTGAGAAAGATTGATCTGCCCCTAGGAGAATCTGGAGAGTGGCCACATGGCATGCAGATACGGCGACATTGTGGAAGTAGTGGAGAAGGGCTGTTGGGATGGCAAGATCCCGCAGTAATAGAAAGGTGCTTATGGAATTCCCTAGATGCTAAGGTATGCTTGTCGGATGTTGGCTGAGGGAAAGCCAGTCGGTCGGACGAAGGGCCAAACCTTTGAGGGGGAGCGAAGGGTCGGACCCCGGTAGTAGAGGGTCGTTCGGACCTCTACTCCGGTGGGTTGGACCTCTGAAGGAGAGTGATGGGCTGGACCCCAGCAAGAGAGGGTCGTTTGGACCTCTACTCCAGTGGGTTAGACCTCTAAAGGAGAATGACGGGCCAGACCCCAGCAAGAGAGGGTCGTTCGGACCTCTGCACCGATGGGTCGGACATCTAAAGGAGAGTGACAGGCCGGACCCCAGTAGGAGAGGGTTGTTCGGACCTCTACTCCGGTGGGTCGGACCTCTGAAGGAGAATGACGGGCCGGACCCCAGCAAGAGAGGGTCGTTCGGACATCTACTCCAATGGGTCGGACCTCTGAAGGAGAGTGACGGGCTAGACCCCAGCAGGAGAGGGTCATTCGGACCTCTGCTCTAGTGGGTCAGACCTTTGAAGGAGAGCAATCGGAGCCTTGAAGGAGTGGCTCGGTCGGACTGCAAGAATGGGCTGATTTTGGCTGAGGGTGAGCCATCAAGGTACAACAGTTGTCCCCCTTGTCCTTGTGCTTCGAGCAAGTCCGTAGGCTCGAAGGGCGAGGGCATTAAATGGCAATAAATGCATCAGTCTTTTAAATAATGGTGAATCCGATTCGGCGTGCTATGACCGGGTGCCTTCTGCTCCGATTTTTGCTCCTGGACAGGTGTCAGCACCTGGTTGGTGAAGATAGGGGGAGCAATTATTGCTAGTACGGTGCATAGCAGCTGCCTATTTGAATTCCTGACATGATGTGGGGCACGTGGCTTCCTCATAGCGGTTGGTGCACTTCCTGGAGTGATCCATCCGCTATTGCTTCAACTGTCATGTGGATAGAACCAGGGAACCAGGTTAGTTCCATCTCCACCTTCCTCCGTCTTCTTCCTTTTCTGCAACTCCCTTTAGAATGGCTTCTGGGAGTCGAAGTTTGGTTCGTGGACAAAGGGAGCCCGACCCGAGCTGTAAAGAGCCGACTCATCCAAAGTGACATTCTGCTCCCTGAGACAAAGAGCTGACTGCATTAAAAAAATGGTGACTCGACCTATCGACTTGATGGATCCGAGCTGACTCCAAGGAATCTGAGCCGACTTGAATGATACTTCCAGGTATCTAACGATTAGTTCCAAAATTTATTTTTGAATGCCAAAAAGTACTCCAATGATCAAAAACTATTTCTCAATAGTCTAAAACAGCTAGAACTGCCTTAGGATGATGGAAGACTTTAAATTTGAAGGTTTGAACTACCAAAAAATTTTTTTTTTGAAAAAGAAGAGAGTTCAAAAAAAAAAAAGAGAAAGCTTCATTGAATATGCAACCAACCACAAGAGATAGAGCACAAGTGCATTCAAGTCCGCATTCAAGCCCTCAACAACTCTGATCTAAAGTTTGAATCAACTTTGGAAGAAGCCACTGAAGTCATTAAAGCTTATTCAAGTGCATTCAAGTGGACTTCCAACAAGCTGCACCGGCAACTATCCGACAACTTGAGTTTGTCATTTATTGTTGCATTTATTTTCAATTCAATCTTTGAATTGTTGGGTTATTGGTGAGCCCAGTCGAAAATCAAATAGGTTTTTGGTGAGCCTTATTAAAACCAAAGTTTAGATTCTTGGTGATCCTGTGAAAACCAAGTTTAGGTTTCTTTGGTGAGCCTGTTAAAACCAAAGGGTGTTGGGTTTTCTTTGGTGATCCCATAAAATCGAAGTGTAGATGTTTTGGATTGTGATCCTGTAAAACAATCCTACTATATTCGGGTGTGATTATAGTGAAAATCCCAAGTGGTATGTTGGGTAGTGGACGTAGAAGCTGGGTTGCTCCAAACCATTATAAATTTGGTGTGTTTGTGTTGTGCTTTCTCTACTTTGTTTAGCTTCTACATTCTATAACTTTATCACAGCACCTACCACTTGTAACGGATTTTGAAATAGCACATTACTTGTTTAATTTTTTTTTAAAAGATCCAATTCACCACCCTCTTGGGTAGCCACCTGGGCAACAACTAGTATAAGAGCAGAGTATCTGAATACACTAGAGTAAAGATTGATGGCTCATCCCATGAGTATGTCTTTGGCCGAAGGCCAATCAACAAACAGACCTCCACTCTTCACTGGCAAAAATTATGCATATTGGAAAGCTAGAATGAAGATTTATATTCAAGCTATTGATTTTTAGTTGTGGAAGGTTATTCTAAAGGGTCCTTGCATTTCCATGGTTAAAATTGATAGAGTGGACATTCCTAAACCTGAAGAGGATTGGGATGAACATGACATGAAGATGGAAGAGTTAAATGCCAAAGCCATGAATCTCTTATATTGTTCTTTGGATAGTAATGAGTTTAATCGAATCTCTTTTTGCTCCTCAGCAAAAGAAATTTGGGATAAACTCGAAGTGACCCATAAAGGAACTTCTCAAGTAAAATTTTTTAAGATTAATCTTCTAGTACATAGCTACGAATTATTTAAGATGGAACCAAATGATATAATATCTGCCATGTTTTCACGATTCACTAATATTACTAATGGCCTAAAAAGTCTTGGCAGGGTATATACTAATGCAGATCTAGTACAAAAAATTCTAAGATCTCTTCCGGATAAGTGGGATTCGAAAGTGACTGCCATCCAGGAAGCAAAAGATTGAACACCTTATTGCTAGATTAATTGCTAGGATCTCTCATCACACATGAACTGACCATGCAGCATTGAACTGAAGATGATCAAAAGAAAAAGAGATCGATCGCCTTTAAAGCTGCTATGGATTCCAAAAAGATGAAGAATCGAAAGAAGAAGGCTCCTCTACTGAAAGCGACATGGAAGATGAAGACGTTGCCATGGTCATAAGAAAATTCAGAAAATTCTTGGAAAGAAGAAAAGGAAGATATTTTAAAAAATTCCATAAGAATAAAGAGTTTAGTAAAGAGAAGGACAAGGAAAAGGAGAAAAAAAGAGAAGTGCCCACATGTTATGAGTGTAAAAAGCTAGGGCACATCAGACCAGACTATCCTCTATTGAAAAAGGGACTTAAGAAAAAGAAAAAGAAAGCAATGATAGAGACATGGAGCGACAACGAAGCATCCTCATCCACTAAAGATGAAGAGGCTCCAAAATCTGCAAATCTTTGTTTAATGGGTCTCGAGAACGAGGTATCATTTTCTGAGCTTCAAACTGAGTTTACTTATGATGAACTGAGTTCAGCATTTCATGATTTACTTATCAAATTCAAGAAAGCTGTAATTAAAATTAAGTCCTTAACGAAACAAAATGATGTTTTATTAAAAGATAAGGATAAAATTTTTGAAAAGAATAATATTTTGCAAAGAAAATTGGATAACCTTTCAGAAAGTGTTATAGTCTTGAACAATGAAAGAACTATTTTATATAAGACAAACAATGTTTGAGTTGCCGAAAATACTGATTTAGAAAAGGAGGTTGAAAAGCTTAAGCCTTTAGTAGAAAAATTGAGCTTGAGTTCAAATAAGCTTGAGCTAATTTTGAAAGAACAAAAAGACTTTAAAAGTAATGTTGGAATTGGATTTAATGCTTTAAGAGCTAAAGGGATTTTAGCAACAAAGTTTGTATCCTCAAAAGCTTTAGCTTCAAAATCTAAATTTGAAAAAGCTTTTTCATCAAAATCAATTACAAATGACATGAAATATGTTCCTAAAAATACTATGCAAAAATCTTTCAATTCAAGTATTTCTGTTTCTATGTCCACTATAGCTTTAAAGCATGCATCATTCAAAAATGATAAAATAATCTATTATGCATGTCATAGATTTGGGCATAAATCTTTTCAATGCAATTCTTTTAAAAGTTCCTTGAACAATGCATTAAAGTGTAGAACCATTTGGGTTTCAAAAGGAACCAATGCTGCTAACCTAAAAGGACCCAAGTTAGCTTGGGTACCTAAAATCACTCCTTGACTATTTTGCAAGATTGTCTTGCAGCCCAAAAATTAAACAGAATATGATATCTTGATAGCGGCTGTTCAAGGCATATGATGGGTGACAAGGATCAATTTATCACCCTATAAATGAAAGAAGGAGGATTTGTTACCTTTGGAGATAATGGCAAAGGAAAAATAATTGGAATCGGTAAGATCAAGTTAACCCCTTGTACTTTTATTGAAGATGTATTGATAGTAGATAAGTTGAAGCATAATCTAATGAGTATTAGTCAATTATGTGATAAAGGCTTCAAAGTTATCTTTGAATCATTTATGTGTATAATAACTAACTCTCTTGACTCTAGCAACAAATTCATTGGCCATAGACTCGGAAATATCTATGTGATAGATCTAAATGATCTAGTCATGACAAGTAGTTCCAGTCTAGTAGCCATGAATGCTAAGACCAAGGAGTCATGTTTATTATGGCATAGACGATTAGGTAATGCTAGTATGCATACTATTGCCAAATTAATCTTAAAGAACCTAGTTAAAGGCTTGCCACATTTCAAAGTTGATCTTAACTATGTTTGTGATGCTTGTCAATTAGGCAAACAAATTAGGGGGAGTTTTAAATCGAAAAATGTTATTTCAACAACTAGACCCCTTGAGCTACTTTACATGGACTTATTTGGACCAACTAGGACCACAAGCCTAGGAGGTATGAAATATGGACTTGTGATTGTAGATGATTTTTCTAGGTTCACATGGATATTATTCATTGCACATAAAGATGAAACTTTTGGTGTATTTCAAGAATTTCATAAGAAAGTTTCAAATAAGAAAAATCTTTCTGTTGTTTCTATAAGAAGTGATCATGGAACTGAATTTCAAAATCAATTATTTGATGAATATTGCACTGAACACGGTATTGATCACAACTTCTCCACTCCTAGAACACCATAACAAAATGGTGTTGTAGAGAGAAAAAATAGGATGTTGAAAGAAATGGCTAGAACAATATTATGTGAAGGTAATCTTCCAAGGTACTTTTGGGCAGAAGCCGTGAACACTGCCTGTTATATATTAAACAGAGTTTTGATACGACCAATTTTAAAGAAAACCCCCTATGAGCTCTGGAAAGAAAGAAAACCAAATATTAATTATTTTCATGTTTTTGGGTGTAAATGCTTTGTATTAAATAACGGCAAAGATAACCCAAGAAAGTTTGATGCAAAATCTGATGAATCTATATTCCTTGGTTATTCATCACATAGCAAAGCATACAGAGTGTTTAACAAGAGGTCTCTCATTATAGAAGCGTCAATTCATGTTATTTTTGATGAAGCTAACCCTTCACCATCTAGAAATGATGAGTGCATAGATAATGATGCAGGTACTCTACAAAAAGAAATAGAAGATCTAAATATCCAGGACAAACCAGCACAAGATGGAAGTGAAATGGTGAGTAAGGATCATATTGATCTACCAAGAGAATGGAGGTATGTAACTTCACATCCTAAAGAATTAATTATTGGTGATCATTCTCAAGGTATAAGGACTAGGTCATCACATAGGACTTCACATGATTACCTAGCCTTCATATCTCAAATTATACTACAAAGTTTAGAAAATATTGAAAATGATCATAACTAGATATTGGCCATGCATGATGAACTAAACCAAATGGATCAATATGAACACATCAAATGAAAATGTTTGGTAATAAATGAATTAAATCCAGAAGAGGACATCGATTTTGATGAAACCTATGCTTTGGTAGCAAGACCTGAGACTATTAGATTACTCCTTGTATTTGCCTACTACATGAACTTTAAACTATTTCAAACAAATCTCAAAAGTTCTTCTAGTCCTGAACAAAGTTTTTGTAAATCAATCACCAGATTCTGAAAATCTTGCTTTTCCAAATCATGTATTTAAATTGAACAAAACTTTACATGGTTTGAAACAAGCATCTAGCACTTAGCATAAGCATGTTACTTGAAAATGTTTTGAAGAAAATGATCTGATAATTGTACAAATAATTCGTTGATGATACTATCTTTGGTACAACTAAGGAAGATTTTTTGTAAAGGGATTTACCGAGTTAGTACAGGTTTGGATGAACTCAACCACTTCCTGGGCTTACAAGTCAATCAACTGAAGGAAGGTATCTTTATAAGTCAAACCAAGTACATCAAAGAATTCATCAAAAAATTTGGCATGGAAACAAGCAAATAGGCTAGCAGACCAATAAGTTCTATCTACAAGTTAGACAAAAATAAAAATGGATCCAATGTTGATCAAACACTATATAGAGGTATGATCGGATCTTGTTTTATATTTGATAGCAAGGAGGCCTTACATATTGTACAGTGTATGTGTTTGCACTAAATTTCTCTCAACTAAACACATCAAAATTTAGGCACCATTCAATAATAAAGCATGTTTTGAACAATGTTATTATTCTTGAAAATATACCTATGGAAAAATTTACTTGATAATATTTGTATAAAACCATTAGATTTAGACAAGTTTGCATTGATTAAATTAGGATTATATGATCCCATCTAAAAGAATTATCAAAAACTCTATGGACAATGCATCTAGACAACCTTCTAATTCAATCCTAAATCTCTTGGGGATTGGATTAATACAAAAATATATCTTTGTGCTCCCTCTGCTTAAGTAGACTCAAGCAGATGATCTGTTGATCGAGCCGACTCGGATGTCGAGTCGTCTCATTTAACTCGAGCCGTAGGGTTTTGTATGTGACATTTTTACTTCCAAACCCTCGTCAGCTCCCTCCTAAGAACTTTCTAAATCTCTTTAAACTTCCCCAAAACTACTTTAAACTCAACTTCCTTGGAATGGTGCCAAAAAGATCGGTTGGGAAGAAATCTAGCAGAAGTGTTGTTGCAGCTCCACAGGAAAGGAGGAGCAAATTCCATGAAGATATTGCTCCTCGAAATGAACCTCAGTTAGAAGAGGAAGGTAGCCCAGTTTCTCCTAGCCAGCAAAGATCCCTAGGTATGAGACCAGTCACCTCTAGCCGATGCATTCTTTTTGAATATCTTAAAGAAATTGGTTTTGTGATTGGGGATTTAATTGAGGACCAGGGCTGGAAAAATTTATGTTCATTGGATGTTAAGACATATCCTAATTTAGTTAGAATGTTCTATGAGAATCTGAGATATGGGGAAAATTTTATTAAGTCTATGGTCAATGGAAAAAGAATAATCATTAATACTGAGATCCTAGGAAGTATCTTGGAGATGCCATTTGAAGGAATTGAGTATCTTGTATTAAATGATAGATCCAAGGCTCTGCAAACTATTTTAAAAAGGTCTGAAATTGATGAGATAGGGATTCTTAAAGCAAATATTCTATCAATTGAAATGAGGGTCCTTCATAACTTCATTAGTCATATTTTCCTACCCAGAACAGGTCGATTTGACTGGGTGAGTGAAAGGGACTTGTGCTTCATGGAACTCCTAATCATTGGCGAGAAAATTAATTTACCAGCAATCATGATTAGTCAGATGAAAGAGGCAGTTAGGAAAGTCAAAGTCTGCCTGCCATATGGAATGGTCCTCAGAATCCTTTTTCAAAGAGCCAATGTTGACTTGACAAGAGAAGATAACAGGGTATTACTTCACACTGACACCTATACAGCGAAGACATTTCAGAGAATGGGGTACTTACCGACCAATGGTACCTGGAAGAAAAAGTCTGACCCTTCTACAATTGAAGGTACTACTTCACACATCCCTGAGCCTCAGCCACAGCATGACTCTCTAGTTCAGATGGAGTTTGATATTTTCTTCCTAGATATTTTTGGCTTGCCTGATATACCCTACAGCACACCCATATTTGATCAGGCTGCTGACATTCCGAGTCAAAGTCAAGCTGCTAATGCTCCTTCTTTGGATACTTCAAGTATACAAGACTTTTTGGCACAACAGATGAACAATATGATTGAGTCCATCAAGTCTTCAATGAGTGAAATGTTTGAAGTATTTCAAAGATCTGTTGATAATAAGCTAAACCAGTTTGGAGAACAATTAGATAGTTTGAAAGAAAGAATTGATATTCTTGAGACCAAAACTGCAAGTGATATCCAACCAATACTCCAATTAATAGCATCCAGTTCTGATTCAACCAAAAATTCAGTCACTCAAATTCTAGAAGCATACAGAATAGAAGTGGATAACTTAAGAGTCAGAATGGGATCTCTTGAGGCAGGAAAGAAAATGGAAGAGGATTATACCAAGGGCATAGGTATAATCAGAAGTGAACTTGGAAGGCTAAGAGGATCTGCAGAAGCTTTTGCTAATGTCCAGGCTTCGGAAATGCTTACTCTACAAAAGGAAGTGGCACTAATCAAAGAAGGAATGGAAGACTTGGCAGCTTCTAGAAGTGTGAAAAAGGTTGAAGCTGAATTGAAGTCAATGAATAGCTTTCTATGGAAGATGATGGATAAAATTGAAGATATTCTAGCTGCTCTCAAAACTCCTTCTATATCTATTCCTAATCACTCAAGCCATCCAAGACAACCTGCCCCACACATTAGGACACCTGGATCTCATAATATTCCACAATTCATTGATCTTATAGCTTCTTTACCTCCTGGAATTCAAATCCCTGAACAAACTTCTTCAAAACCTAGCATAAATATAGACAGTGACTAACTGTATTATTTTTTTTACACTTTGTATTGAACTTTTGGATTGGAATGAAGTATATATTTTGCTTCACAAACTCTTCTCTATGAATTGAATGGTTGATTGCTCCTACATTGATTAATTTTTAATTAGAATTTCAAGATAAATATGAGAAAGTGAAATTATCTCAAACATATATTAAAGACTTTCTCAATCTATTTTAAAATCTAAGCCTTATTAGAAATCACCTTTTTGATTAATTGACAAAAAGGGGGAGAAAGTATTGCATGAAAAAGATAAAGCTTTGATACACATGTGCTATATGTTTGCTCTGATACGTGAAAAGAATATGTATTGATATTTCAAATGTATTGATATTTCAAACTCTGATGCCTTAAACTCTGATGCTTTAAGTTCTCACTGATAATATTTAAAGCTTTGAATTACATTTTCTTTTACAAACTCTGAGACATAATGACTCTGGCAAATAATGTTTTACACTTTAACTTTAGTTAGCTTTGTTAATTAAAGCTTGAATGCTTTGAAATATAAAAATGAATGAAAAGTTTACCAAAACATGGAGTATTTTATTGAGGGGGAGATTATCTCTCTATGCCCTAATTCTCCTCTCATTATTTGGCACTAATAGAAGTAAACTTGCTCTACTTGTTCACATACTTTTGCAAATGCTATTATACAAGTAATTGTAAAACTTTATGCTGATTTTTCATTCCCAGTATTTTGTCATCATCAAAAAGGGGGAGATTGTTGACCCCATAAGTGATTTTGATGATAACCAAACATTGGAGCATGTACATTTATTACTGACACCTCTTCAAGTGTTTGACAAGTTTTTGTAGGATGTATAACATGTTCAAATTTGAACTCCTATATTTCTATTTTTCTTGCTTGAGTTGTGTTGTAAGTGTTTTCGTAAAGAACCCAGTGAAAATGCTAAGAAAAATCAAGTAAAAGGGTTACTTCTATAAGTGTGTGCCTTAGATTTTGCCTTGAGTTGGTTTATGTGAAATTGTAAAAGAGTTGGTGAGAGTTTTCTTTAAGTTGAAATTGTAAAAATCCTGAAGAAGATGCTCGAGCCGACCCCAAAACAAGAAGAGCCGACTCTGCTTACTGGCATGCAGCAAGGATTCTGAAATGCAGCAATTCGAGCTGACTCAATGGAAAGCGAGCCAACTCTAATGAATCCGAGTCGACTGGAATCAGTCTGAGCCGACTCCTCTAGAGTACATTTCCTAAAAGTTTTCTGAGAACAGCCAGGCGAGCCGACCCGACCTAGAAAGAGCTGACTTTGCCAGACATAATTTCAAAAGCCTGAGAAAGCGAGCCGACCCGAACTGCATTGAGCCGACTCTTCCAGAGTAAAGTTTTCCAAACCTGAGAAGAAGAGCCGACTCCTCGAGTTCAAGAATTTCAAGATTCAAGTTTGAGCCGACCCGAGCTATAAAGAGCCGACTCGTCCAGAGTGACATTCTGTGCCCTGAGAAAAGAGCCGATTGTATTGAAGAAATGGTGACTCGACCTATTGACTCGATGGTTCTGAGCCGACTCGAATGACACTTCCAGGTATCTAACGGCTAGTTCCAGAATTTGTTTTTGAATGCTAAAAAGTGCTCCAATGGTCTACAATGGCTAGAACTGCCTTGGAAAGGTGGAAGACTTTAAATTTGAAGGATTTGAACTACCAAAAAAATTTTTTTTGAAAAAGAAGAGAGTTTAGAAAGAAAAAAGAGAGTGCTTCATTGAATATGCAACCAACTACAAGAGATAGAGCACAAGAGCATTCAAGTATGCATTCAAGCCCTCAATAACTCTGATCTAAAGCTTGAATCAACTTTGGAAGAAGCCATTGAAGTCATTAAAGCTTATTCAAGTGCATTCAAGTGGACTTCCAATGAGCTACACTGGCAACTATCCGACAACTTGAGTTTATTATTTATTGTTGCATTTATTTTCAATTCAATCTTTGAATTGTTGGGTTATTGGTGAGCCTGGTTGAAAAACTAAATAGATTTTTGGTGAGCCATATCAAAACCAAAGTTTAGGTTATTGGTGATCCTGTGAAAACCAAGTTTAGGTTTCTTTGATGAGCCTGTTAAAACCAAAGGGTGTTGGGTTTTTTTTGGTGATCCCGTAAAACCAAAGTGTAGAGGTTTTGGATTGTGATCCTGTAAAACAATTCTACTGTATTCGGGTGTGAATATAGTGGAAATCCCAAGTGGTATCTTAGGTAGTGAACGTAGGAGCTGGGTTGCTCCAAACCACTATAAATTTGGTGTGTTTGTGTTGTGCTTTCTCTACTTTGTTTAGCTTTTGTATTCTATAACCTTATCACGGCACCTACCACTTGTAAAGGATTTTGAAATAGCACATTACTTGTTTAATTTTTTTTTAAAAGACCCAATTCACCCCCCTCTTGGATAGCCACCTAGGCAACATATGGACCCTAGTAGCAAGACCTAAGGAGCATCCTATCATAGGTTCTTGTTGCCTAGTGATGAAGCAACCCAAGAGGGGGGGTGAATTAGGTTTTATAAAATTATTTGAACTATTTCAATAGATATAAAACAAGTATGTGATAATTGTAATTAAGTGCTTGTGTTTTTCCAAAGTATTTATGTACTTTCAAATAATATGCAGTAGAATTAATAAAGTAAATGCTCAAAGAAAATAATCAAACAAACACAACAAATTTATAGTTGTTCGGTGCATTCCAAGGCACCTACATCCACTTCCTATGTTTTCTTTGGGAATTCACTATAATCATACTTGATTACAGTCGATTAGTTTTCTAGGCTCACTAATCAAACCCAACTTATTTTTACTGAGCTCACGAATCAAAACCCTTATTGGTTTTCTAACATAGGATAACCAACAACCTCTTGGTTTTTACAACTAACCAAAAACCTTGTTGGTTTTGCGGGCTCACAAACAACCTATGTTGGTTTTACGGGATCACCAACAACCTATGTTAGTTTTACACAAAGGCTAACCAACAACCTCTTTGGTTTTCTAAGGCTCACCAAAAATCTTTGATACAACAATGTAAGAAAGAAAGTAAAGAATACAATAAAGCTTTCTAAAATAAAACAAATATCTCTTTAAAGTCCTTGGATGATGTTGAAGAAGCTTGTCTTCAATTTGTTGAAGCCTTTGAATGAAGATTGAGGATGTGAACTTTGGATGCTCTCTTTGAAACTTGGAAGCTTGATGGCTTAAGTCACTCAAAATATGAATCCTTGAAGTGTATGGAATTTTTCTCTCAAAGGATTGCTTCTCCATTTGATTTTTAGTGTTTACATAGCTCTCCAAATCATAGATGACCATTTATGACCGTTGGAGATGAAAAACTAGTCGTTTAAAGCAAGTTGAAATCAATTCTGTACTTCTAAAAAACAAGTCGTTACTTCAAGTATCGACACTTGAATTTGGTGAGTCGACACTTGGTTTCTGTGAGTCGACACTTGGGTTAGCTCAAGGCAAAAAATTTTGGATTTTCACAGTTCTGTATTTTTCTTGTTCTCAGGACTTGAGTCGACACTTGAACTTCTTCATGAGTCGACACTTCCTTGTGACAGTATTGAAACTTGCTGAAACTTCTCCAAAATCAAACTTTAAGTCCTTCCAAGTCTTTCTTATATTCAAAAGTCCTTATAACTTGAAATTCTATGAATTTGAAAGACTTCTTCAACTGAAATACAAGCATTTCTTCATTCAACATGGATGAGTACTAAGATCTGGTAAACACACTAAAATATATAATTAGTACTCATATATATTTAAGTATTTTGTCAATCATCAAAATCAAGACCAGAGTCAACAGTCTCCTCCTTTTTGATGATGACAAAACCTTTAAGTATATAAATAGGGTAAGCTTAAAAAGATTAATAATAAGATACACATGTAAGCTCAAAATTAATAAGTATCAAGCTCCCCCTCAAAATATGATCCAATATATTTTTCAAAGTATGCAAAAATTTTCAATTTTCTCTCCCTTACTAATTCTTCCCTTAAGATTATAACATTTTGCTTTCTTCTTTCCCTTTTGCATTTTCTTTCATTTTTCTTATATTTTTTTTCATGTTTATCATATCTTTCCCCTTTTCAAACTTAACATATTTCTCCTCCTTTTTGTCATCATGAAAAAGGGTGAAAGGTAATACAAAATGGAAATGAAGGTGGAAAGAATAACAAGTAGATCATCAAAATTAATACATAAAATCAATTAATCATGATACCAATTAAATATGATACTAATTGAATATGATACCACAAAATGATAAGCACGTACAAGAAATAATTTCAATGTATATTAGCTCTAATATACATAACCAAGGTATGATTAAGACAACAATCTATCACCTCACTTGTTCATGGGATAAGGCCACAGTGGCACCCCAACATGTCATAAGAGATCCCATTGAATAAAAAGAGAGGGTCTTTAAGCCCTACTTAGCTCCTATGACCAGATGGCCATGGTGACTAACCCAATCAGAAGCAGTTACTAGAAGATCTTCTCTCTCCTTTTTTAAGATTCTTAATAAATCTTGATACCAATTGAATGTAACTCACATCAAAGAATTAAATTTGAAAACAAGGAGAAGGAGTATCAAAGCAATATAAATGTGATATCAAGAAAACATTGAAAGCATCATACATGAAAACAAATCTTTGGATGCTCCTCCTAAATATTATTCCTTCTTAAAAATATGCATTTATTGAGGAATAAAACATGAAAGCACAAGCATCATAATTTCAGACAATTTGAGGTATGAACATAAATACTAAGTCTGAAATCAAAGATTTGAATTTTCAAGATATATAAGATTTTTAGAATGCTTGAGGTTGGCATTTAAAAATTTATGTTAACATGATTTTAAATCTATTTGAAATAATTTGATATCCATACAAATGCTAGAAGTAATATGATACCAAGTCTAGCTATTAGATTAAGGATTTATCAATGTGCATACCTTCTTCCTAAATGTAACCCTTAACTACCAGCTCTATACTTGTTTCAAATCATTTCTAGTCTAAGCATGGATGTAAAACGGAATACATTTCATGAAAACCATATGATTTGAAATGATTTTGATTACCCATATAAATGTTAGAAGTAATCTAGTACCAAGTTTAACTACTGGAGCAAGGATTTATCAATGTGAATACCTTCATTTTAAATATAATTATTGACTACCAGTTCTATTCTTGATCCAAATCATTTCTAAATTAAGTATAGATGCCAAAAATGAAAACATATAAATCATAACATTTCACTTAAAATAGTTTAAAACTATATTAATCAAAATCAAGTGAAAGTCTAATAATCATAAGTTTAATCATGAGAGCATGAAATCCATCAACTTCAAAATGTTCATGATCACAACAAATGACTATTAGTCTAAACCTGATTCTAATTAATTAATTGAAATAATTTTCAAAGCAATATACAACTTTAAAAATATTTTTCATGAAGTAATTTAAGATACATTAATCAAAATCAAGTGAAGGTCTTATAATCACAAGTTTAATCATGATAGTATGAAACTCATTAACATCAAAAAGTTAATGATCATAACCAATGACTATAAGTCTAAACTTGATTCTAATTAAATATTTAAAGTACTTTTCAAAATGACTGATAATATGAGAATGATTAACTGCAATATTTATCAAATATTCAATAAAAGGATAAATATATAACAAGTTTTATTTCAACTATATTTTCTATATGGAAGGAGATGTTTAGAATTTACTAATATGGATAATCCTTCCTTTACCATTTGTTTAAGAATGTAGCTTATCCACTTCTTCATGTTGTCTTATATAGCCACTATTCATTTGTTTCCCTTTCTTCTTGTTGGGCTGTAAGACATTCCTGTAAAACACACTAAGTGGATAAGTTTGGTACCCAAACTTTCTTAGATCCTTTAGAGTTAGTAAATATGGTTCCTTTTAGAATCCAAATTTTTCTTAATTTACAAGGATATGCATTAAGTCCAAATTTTTTATATTTAAAGCAAGCAATATTGGAAGAAGTAGTAACACAGAAATTTTTATTTTTCAATTCAAGATTCTTATTTTTCTTTAAAAGCTCATCATTTGATACAAAAATCTTGGATCTTCTTAAAATTTTTATTTTATTTAATAAAATATTTTTCTCATTTAAAAACTTATTACATGACTCTTTCAAATCAAAATTTTCTTTTTCTAATTTTTTTTAAAAAAAATGTTATTCTTATCAATTTTTAAAACATCAATCTTTATATTTAAATCATGATTTTTATTGGCAAGATTGGTATTCTCAAGAGAAAAGGAATCTACATGTCTTTTTAATTTCTTGTGTTTAATTTTTAATACTTTGTATTCATGCACAAGATCTTTAAATGCATCGTGTAATTCATCAAAGGTAAAATCATATTAATTTTTAGCACATACCTTTTTCTCATTTGCCATGAAGTAAAGATTGGCAACTTCTTGTTCTTCCCCTGAACTAGAATCTTTACTATCACTCCAAGTTGTCGTCATTATCTTGAATTTCTTTTTGGCCTTGAAGGCTATTATCTTTTTCTTCTCTTGATCACCAACCACTTCTTTGTGCCATAAACTCAACTCATGGATCATGAGTGAACCAATAAGCTCCTCCAAAGATAGGGTATAAATATCTTTGGCTTCTTGGATTACCGTTACTTTTGGATCCCATGATATTGGCAAAAATCTAAGAATTTTATTAACCAAATCAGCATTAGTATAGACTTTGCCAAGACTTTTCAATTCATTAATAATGTTCATAAATCTTCTATACATATTAGATATAAATTCATAGTGCATCATTTTAAACATTTTAAAAGAATGTACAAGCAAATTAATTTTAGTATTCTTCACTTGAAGAGTACCCTCATGAGTAACCTTAAGTGTGTCCCATATTTCCTTCGCTGTTTCGCATGTGGAGATCCTATTGAATTCATTAGGGTCTAATGCGCAATAAAGCAAGTTCATTGCTTTGGCATTAAGCTCAGATTATTTAATATCATTTTCATTCCAATCCTTTTTGAGTTTTGGAATGGAAACGCCATTAATCAATATTTAAGAAATATGTGGACCAGTAACAATCATTTTCCAAAGATAATAATCTATAGATTGAATAAAATGTGCATGCGTGTTTTCCAATATATGTAATTAGTGCCATTGAAAAATGGTGGTTTAATACTAATACCTACAAGGGTTGCCATGATCTTTTACTCAAAATCATTAGATTTTCAAACAGAATATCGAGTTCTGATACCAATTATTGCCCAGTGATGAAGCAACCCAAAAGGAAGGGTGAATTGGGTTTTATAAAATTATTTGAACTATTTCAATAGATATAAAATAAGTATGTGATAATTGTAATTAAGTGCTTATATTTTGTCAAAGTGTTTGTGTACTTCAAAATAATATGCAACCGAATTAATAAAGTAAATGCTTAAAGAAAACAATCATACAAGCACAACAAATTTATAGTGGTTCAGTGCACTCCAAGGCACCTACATCCACTCGTCAAGTTTTTCTTGGAAATTCATTATAATCATACTTGATTACAGCTGATTAGTTTTTCGAGCTCACTAATCAAACCCAACTTGTTTTCACTGGGCTCATAAGTCAAAACCCTTATTAGTTTTCTAACTTAGGCTAAACAATAACCTCTTAGTTTTCATAGCTAATCAAAAATCTTATTGGTTTTGCAGGTTCACCAACAACCTATGTTGATTTTACGGGATCACCAACAACCTATGTTGGTTTTACACAAAGGCTAATCAACAACCTCTTTGATTTTCTAAGGCTCACTAGAAACCTTTGATATAATAATATAAGAATGAAAGTAAAGAATACAATAAAGCTTTCTAAAATAAAACAAGTATCTCTTTGAAGCCCTTGGATGATGTTGAAGAAGCTTGTCTTCGATTTGTTGATGCCTTTGAATGAAGATTGAGGATGTGAACTTTGGATGCTCTCTTTGAAACTTGGAAGCTTGAAAGCTTAAATCATTTAAAATATGAATCCTTAAAGTATATAAAATTTCTCTCTTAAAGGATTGCTTCCTCATTTAATTTTTGGTATTTATATAGCTTTCTAAATCATAGATGACCGTTTATGACCGTTGGGGATGAAAAACTAGCCGTTTGAAGCAAGTTGGAATCAATTTTGCACTTCTGAAAACTAGCCATTACTCCAAGTGTTGATACTTGAATCTGGTGAGTTGACACTTGATTTCTGTGAGTCGACACTTGGTTTCTATGAGTTGACACTTGGGTCTGCTCAAGATAAAAAATTTTATATTTTCACAGTTTATATTTTTCTTGTTCTCAGGCTTTGAGTCGATACTTGAACTTCTTCATGAGTCGACACTTGCTTGTGCTAGTGCTGAAACTTGCTGAAACTTCTTCAAAATCAAACTTTAAGTCTTTCCAAATCTTCTTTATATTTCAAAGTCCTTATAACTTAAAATTTCATGAATTTGAAGGACTTCTTTAACTGAAATATAAGTATTTCTTCATTCAACATGGATGAGTACTAAGATCTGATAAACATACTAAAACACATAATTAGTACTCATATAAACTTAAATATTTTGTCAATCATCAAAATCAAGATCAGAGTCAACAATTCTAAATAGGTTCTTAGAAATAAATTAGATGACAAAGGTAATGTAGTTAGAAACAAAGCCAAATTAGTTACTAAAGGATATAACTAAGAGGAAGGAATATATTTTGATGAAACTTATGTACCTGTAACAAGATTAGAAGCCATAAGACTCTTACTTACTTTTGCATGTCACATGGAACTTGAACTTTTATAAATGGATGTAAAAAATGAAAGATTGTGCCCTGAAAGCCAATTGAAATATTGTATTTCGATCCCAAAATCAATGAATTGACATTATTATAATAAAGGCATTATTTTCATCATACGCTGTGTCTTTATGATTATATAATGAACCCCATAGATTAGGACTATGGTTCTAGGGTTATGATGAGATCATACCAGTGAGACCTAAAGCCTTAAAACCCTAATCTAAAATATTCCTGGTCGATGGGACATTGAGTTGGGAATTAATGTTTCCGGCAAGACCAGCACATCCTATATATGCTTTGTGATGAGGGTGACTGATCTCATAGTCACTTGTGTTTGACACTAATACTAGGATGTGAGTGTTCATTAGAGAATGAGTTCACTGAATTGATCTAGATTGAGAATATCTAATGGAACCTTATCTGTTTGTCAATAGATAATTCTCATAGTGGGAGTAGTGCATGTGGTCCTTTGACCTGAGACTACCATGGTACCTTATATATATGAATCCATACTTTGGTTCGCAATCAATCATGACACTGAGTCATGCACGAGGTGATACTAGGTATGGTGGATTGTATATGGAGGTTGTGAGTAGGTCAACAAGGAATTGATCAGCCCTAGTAAGAGGAAAATGCATCCAGCTAATTTCGATCATATGATGGATTCAGGAAATCTTTGATCAAAGTATGAACATTAGAGTTAATTTCTAATGGTTCATTAATGAATCATCATTATAAAGATTGAGCTAGAGATGAATATGAAATTGGATTTGACAAGTATCAATATTCATAATCATATTTAGGATGCAAGTTGATCAAAGGACTGAATTGCCCGATAACTCACCACTGAAGGGTATTTTGGTAATTCCACCAAAATTCCACATCTTCTAGGTAGACATGATACGTTGCTAGACGTCAATCTTGTCTTGTAGGTATATGATTGAATTATGGTAATTCAAATCAGTTAATTAGAATTAGATTCTAATTGACCGAGTCGAGCTAGTTTGAGTTGACCTAAATCGGCTTAGTTGAGATCTAATCGAATTAAGTCAAATAGCACTCGGACCTACTACTGGCTAGGTATGGAACCCAATGGGTCACACACAAAAGAAAATTGATGAAGGATTTAATTTGAAATTAAATCATGTTTGCAGGATAAACACACTAGCATGTGTTGCAGACCAAATTTCTATTCGAATCAGATTCGAATTTGGTTCCGAATTGGGCTTAATTGGGTTCTAATTGAACCAGATTAAGGTCTAATTTAGATTTTAGGACATTGGGCTAACCCATGGCTGAACCCAAGTGAATCAAGTGCACTGAGACCCTCTCTCCAAGCCGCCCACTCCTTTCCTCACCCACGTGCACCAAGAAGAAGATTCCACGCGCGTGTGGACTCCTCTTCACGCGTGTGGGAAGGAAATTCTGTCGGAGAAAAATCAAGATAGGGGGGGCAATTTGGATGTTTGTCTGACATCCTTGGATCTGGATCTGATGGCCAGAAAAATTAAGGAAAAAGATCCATCATTTTTCGGTCGCAAATCCGTCGTCAAAAGTCGCGATTCTTCCTGAAGTTTTTTCGAGAGTCCTCCCCGTCAGAAAAACAAAAATTAAATCAGAGAATCATGATTTTTGGTTGAGGGGACGTGTGAGGAATAAGGGATCGTGATTCTTGGGGTTTCAGAGGGTTGCGATGTTTTAAGAAGACGCCCCTCTAAAATCTATAAAAGGGTTTGTGTTCTCGGGGGTTTTTTCTGATAATCAAATTCAGAGATCATATTCCTCTCCTGCTCTCCGGAATACTTCTTCCCTTTATGCTTGTTGGGTATTGTTTCTCTTACAGAGATAATCTCTGTCGAAGCTCTGACCCTAAACAAGACTAAGAGGAAGGTCTTGAATGGTAAAGGAAAGGAAAAGGAAGGATTTGTTCTTCTTCTTTTCTTTCTTGAATTAAGACTTTACTTGTCTTAATTTCTTCTTCCAATTCAATTCAAGAAAAGGAATTCAAGAAAGGGAATTCAAGAAAAGAATTCAAGAAGAGGAAAGAAGGAAAAAAAGAAATTTTCAAGAAAGAAGATTTCAGCCTAAAAGTCCAAGAATTGAATTCTTGAAAAAGAATTCAAGAAGAGGAGCCAAGAACAAGAAGTTGTAGTCTTCATCTTTTTCTGTGTGGATCACCATTGGAGGGTGAATATTTGGGCACCTGGTGGAGATTTAAAGTTTAGATTTTAGCGATACAGGTTAGTACTTTAATATGACTTTAAATCTTATATATACATGTTATATGTTTTAATTCTTTTAAGGAGATATTGGGTTAAGGGTTTGGTGAAGATTTCATAAAGATAAAAATTTTGAAATCTATTTTTCTGCCTTACCACCGAACCCTACAAAAAATACTTTTTTAAATGGCTATATTAAAGAAGAACTTTTTGTAGAACAACCTCTAGGTTTTGAAAATCACTCTTTTTCAAACCATGTTTTCAAACTAAACAAAGCTTTATATGATTTAAAACAAGCACCAAGAGCATGGTATGAGAGGTTGAGCAAATTTCTTTTAGAAAATAATTTCAAAAGAAGTAAAGTATATACAACTTTGTTTATTAAAAGAAAAGATGATGAATTGTTAGTTGTACAAATATATATTGATGATATAATTTTTTTTGCAACTAATGAAACTTTATGTCAAGAATTTGCTAAGATAATGCAGGAAGAATTTGAAATGAGCATGATGGGTGAACTCACTTTCTTCCTTGGACTGCAAATCAAACAAACAAGGGAAGGGATATTAATCAACCAAACAAAGTACATTAAAGAACTCTTGAAGAAGTTTGGGATGAAATCTGTAAAAGAAATTGGCATATCCATGAGCCCAACCTGCAAACTTGATAAAGATGAGGAAGGAAACAAGGTTGATCAAAAACTATATCGAGGTATGATCGGATCTCTACTTTATTTGACTGCAAGTAGACTTGATATACTATTTAGTATTTGTATACGTGCAAGATTTCAATCTAATCCTAAAGAGTCATATATACTTGCTGTTAAAAGAATCATAAGATATCTTAAAGGTATATCAAACTTAGGATTATGATTTTCTAAACCTTTATCTTTAAATTTAATTGATTATTCAGATGCTGATTATGGTAGACATAGAATTGATAAAAAGAGTACTAGTGGCACATGCCAATTTCTAGGGTTGAACTTAATCTCATGGTATAGCAAGAAACAAAACTTCGTGGCACTATCTACTGCTGAGGTAGAGTACGTGGCTGTAGGGAGTTGTTATGCTCATGTGTTGTAGATTAAGCAACAACTAGAAGATTATGATGTTATTTAATCTAAAATTCCAATCAAATGTGATAACACAAGTGCTATTAACTTAACAAAAAATCATATTCAGCATTCAAGAACTAAACATATTGAAATTATCATCATTTCATTAGAGATCATGTTTAAAATGGTAATATTGAACTTGAATTCATTTGTACTGAAAAATAATTGCCTGACATCTTCACCAAACCACTTAGAAAGGATAGATTTCAAATGATCAGAGGAGAATTAGGCCTTTGTGATCCTTTTTAAAATCTTGACCTAATTTCTTCAAAAATTTTAAAAAATTTATCTAGAAGACCTCCAACACCTATCTAAGCTAGATAACACATTTTCTAGTATTTTTCTAAGAGTAGAAACCTTTTCCTTGAAATTTGGAACCTTTTTCCATGTTTTTGCTCGAGCCGACTCGAGCAGGATGAGCAATTTGGACGAGTCGACTCGAATGGTGAGCTTACATAAGAGCCGCAAGCCCTAAAAATTCTATTTCACCTCACCATTCCCTATTGAAACTAAACCTAAGGGACCACTCTCCATACTAGTCTTAGGGACCACTCAATCCTTCCAATTTTCCTTAAATCTTGATCCTATGGCACCTAAAAGAGTTGTGACAAAGAGGTCAAAGCGAGCGGCACCTAGCACGGTTCAAGCCGAGAGAAGATCCAAAAGAAGGGAGGATAAGCCAACTCATCATGAAACACAAGAACAATAAGCTCCACAGTGGCAAAACATCCTAATGGGCAACCGTCCTGTTACTTCAGGTAGAAGATTCGATTTTACTTTTCTAGAACAACAAAATTTTTGGATTGGAGAATGGATTAAAGTTCAAGGTTGGGAGTATTTCTATTCATTGGATGTCCCTACGTATCCCACCTTAGTCGGAACCTTCTTTGAGAATTTATCCCTTGGAGAAAATCAGATCCTATCCACAGTAAAGGGAATTACCATGTCTGTTGATGACATTAAGTTAAGCAGGGTTCTTAGAATGCCAAAACCTGGGAAGTGTTACTTGAATCTAAAGGATAGATATAGAGGACTTTGAGGACAATTCTTGAGAGAAGTAATGTTGAAGGAATTTCTAATGTACAAGCCAACATACTTTCATTGGAAAGGAGATTGGTTCACAACATTATCAGTAGAGTGTTTTTACCTAAGATAAGAAAATTTGACTGGGTAAGCGAGCGAGACCTGATGTTTATGAAATACTTGATTAAGGGGGAGGCCATCAATCTACCTTTCATTATCATGAGTTAGATCAGGGATGCAGCTTGGAAGGCCAGGGCATGTTTTCCCTATGGGATGGCTTTTAATGTTCTATTCCAGGATTGTGGCATTGACTTGACAGGTAAGGATAGCAGACCCCTATTGCATACAAATAGATACTCAAAGAAATCTTTACATAGGATGGGGTACCACCGAGTAGAGGGAGTTTGGATGAAGATGATATCTGGATAGATGGCAACACATTATAAGGATGATGATGATGAGGATGATATTCCAACTTGTGCAGATGTTGCTGAGCTGATTGAGGATGAGGACGAGCCAGTTGATGAGGCTAGACCTTCAGAGCCAGCACCTACCACACCTCCTCCATCAATTCCTTCTAAGCCAGTATTAGTGGGTAGCAGGACTCTAAGTAGATACAGATGCTTTGAGATGACATTTCTACCAGTAGATCTGATTTACAGACCATTCAAGTAGAGATACATTCATGGATAGATCTGCTACAGATCGAGATGAGAGAGGGATTCAGTCAAATTCTTGTAGCTATACATCAGACCACTTCAGCTGGACCTCCCAAATCATCTCCACCCTTACCTGATGATGGTCAGGACTTTGATCAGCAAGCTAATGAGCATGGCATGGACACACTTGCAGCACCTAAGTTAGAGTAGCCTAAGCAAAGCATTCATGACACACCAGCTACTCAGATCCTCTTTAACACTAGCACACTTGCTTTATCAAATGCCTTCACTGATCAGAGGACTCCAATGCTTTCAGAGCTACCTTCTTCAACACCTAAGCCAGAGCCTACTTCTCCTCCAGTACCTACTCAAGACACTCCTAGACAGTATTGTAGGTCTAGGTCCCTAGAGCTGGCCCTTCTTTTAGGACTAGGAACTTGACTCATCAGATTCCTAGATCTTCTATACATAGGATTATGGCTAATATTATACTAGACCTTCCATCCGATGAGGACTAGCCTCACAGATGTCTTATATTTTGTTATGTCTCATGTATGTTACTATGTTATATGTATTGAACTAAAGTTTCAATGTTTATGAAATTTCACTATTTTTGTCATTTACTCTCGTTTACTCTCTGAATGTGTGATTTAACTCAATATTAAGGGAGAGAAATATCTAATGGAAAATGATAATATAACAGAACATTTATACTTTTTGTTGATGACAAAAAGGGGGAGAAATATATGAAGCATGGAAAATATAGATTACAATAGAAAATTACATGAGCAATTATATGTGCAATATGTGTATATTTCTTAAAATTACAATGAGCCTTCACATTTCACTCTAAAGTTCTCATACTTTAGTTTAATTACAAAGCTCTGATACTTCAGTTAATTATATGTGAAATGTGTGTATATTTCTTAAAATTACAATGAGCCTTCGTATTTCACTATGAAGTTCTGATACCTTAGTTAAATTACAAAGCTCTGATACTTCAATTAAATTATAAAATGAACTCTTATATATAAAGCTCTGATACTGAACTCTAAATCTCTAATATTTTAATCAATTTGTAAAGTAAACGTTCAAAAGCTCTAATACTTAACTTAGCTCTGATACTTAACTTATAAAGCTCTGATACTTTAGTTAAGTTGTAGAATGAACTCTTTTGCAAAGCTCTGATACTTCGATCAATTTGTAAAATGAATTGACAACAGCTCTGATACTTTAGTCAATAGATCATAATTTGAATTGCCTAATACACTATATAGCACATTTTAAACTAATTTACTCTAATACAGTTTTCATTTACTTTGATACAGTTAAAAATGTAAAGGTACTTATTATTTCCATGCCCAGTATTTTGTCATCATCAAAAAGGGGGAGATTGTTGACCCGTGTAATGATTTTGGTGATTACAAAATATTGGAGTATGCATTAGATATTAATACTTTTCATATGTTTAAGAAGTTTTTGTAGGATGTTTCAAATGGACAATCATTCACCCTACAATTCTAAGATCATTGTAATGTATCAATATATTCAAGAAAAAGTTTCATGTATGTTTCAATCATTTAAGAGACCTAAGTAAATTTAATTGTTTGATTATATGAAAGGGCCAAATTAATATAATTTTAAGTTTAAAGATCTTGGAAGTTGTTTGGAAGAAGTTTGAAGTTGTTTGGAAGATGTTTGAAGCTTTTTGGAAGACTTTGAAGAAGTTTCACTCGAGCCGACTCAACTAAATAGAGCTAATACATTGTTTGGCACGGCACAAAATTTTTTGATACATAGCATTCGAGCCGACTCAATGAAGATCCGAGCTGACTCCTACAGAGTGACAAAATATAGCTTTTGAGACTTCAGTCAATTGAGCCAACTCTAATTTGGAATGAGTTGACTCTCACATACATAATTTTTTCACTGACAGTCCGAGCCGACTAGAAGTCTACGAGCCAACTCAAATTCCAGAACTTGAACAGTAATGGCTAGTTCTAGAATTTGAGTTTCTTGGTTCTAAAGCCTTCCAACGGCTAGTTTTTGGTTTCCAAGGAATTCTAACGGCCATATTCACCTGGGAATACTTCAAGAAGATATAAATGAGAGATTTAAGTGAAGAAAATGATGTTTTTTTATAAGAAAAATGAGAGTATTGAATATTCTAAGAGCTTTCAAGTAAAAACTTAAGTTCTCCAACAACTCCCACCAACTTCTTGAGTTTATCTTTGAAGAATTAAGAAAGCCTTGAAGAGCATTGAAGAAGCATTCAAGAAGGCCTCATTAAAAGCTTCAACTGCAACCACTCAACAACTTTGGGTTTGTTTTTGTGTTGCTTCTTTTATTAACTCTATTTTGAGTTATTACAAGTACAGCTGGTGGCTGTAACTTGTAAGTTGTTTTAAAGTTGATTGGTTAGCCTTAAAAATAAAGTTGGGTTATTAGTGAGCCCGGGAAAACTAACTTTGTTTGATTTTAGATTGTGAGCCTATAGAAAAATAATCTGGCTGTATTCGAAGTGAATAAAAGTGGAAATCCCAAGTGTGCACCTTGGGTAATGGACATAGGAGCTGGGTTGCTCCGAACCACTCTAAATTTTATGGTGTTTGTGCTTGATGTTATTTTTGCATACTTATTTACTTCTGCTTGCAATACTCTATCACTTCACTCACCATACAAAGTTTTAAAAAGGTGCATACTTATTAATTTTTTTGCCAACCCAATTCACCCCC
The DNA here is from genome assembly GCA_021397845.1 of Areca catechu. Classification (NCBI taxonomy): domain Eukaryota; kingdom Viridiplantae; phylum Streptophyta; class Magnoliopsida; order Arecales; family Arecaceae; genus Areca; species Areca catechu. The sequence continues at coordinate 73,155,333 of CM038044.1, read as the reverse complement.
CCTCTTGGGTTAGCCTACTAGGCAATAACTTGCAACGTTGTCATCCCAGTCACCTCTACCATCGGAGCCTGTGCCACCCTGACCTTTTCTCTGTGGGCCTTCTTTGCTGCCCCTCATAGGGCTTCCCCATAGTTTCTGCTTCTGGCTCATCTGCTTGATCTTGTCTATAGATAACTTCATGTCTACATTAGTAAGATGATTAAGTTAGTCACAGATAACCACCAAAATAAATGTTATCATGGTTCTCACCTAAAGACCACACTGGGTTGATCCCAAGATCAAAGAGGTATTACTTAGAAAGGAGATCCCGCTCATGGAGGATCTTGGAGGTGAAGAGCTAATGATACACCTCCTAATTAGCAGGCTCCGTGATAGTGTTTTGGCTCGAAGACCTATCTGGGTCACTCCAAACCCAGTTAACCCCCTCGATAGAAGTGAAAAATATCGTTTCTTCCATCCCTTGATAGAAGTCAGAAGTTCGAAGTGCAAGGTTCCCTGTCGAGGTACCATGAACTACCACCCTCTCTCCGTCGAGTGGTGCTTCAGGATGAAGATGACCCTAAAGAGGGAGACCGGGCAACTATACCATGGAAGTGATAGAGAATGATGAAGGAATAGACAATCCTAAAAGAATTTGGGATAAGCTCGGTTCGAACCAATCTATAATTGTCCATAAATGAGATGATGAAGGGATGAAGAGGAAGGCAAAAATTCATGAGAAAGAAGTCCTCATATAGGGCAATCCTGCCTAGCTCTCCTAAGTGACTCTGTCATCCAGACCAGGGGCTGAGGCCCAGATAGCATTCAAAATTCCGTATACCCCTTAGAGGCGAAGGGAATCCACCCTGGTCATCATTGAGACCATACTAGATAGACTTGGTAGGTCTGGGTTCATAGGCATCTGGGTTGGAGGAAGGGCAAGGATGCCAGGGTCACCCGCTTGGCAAGACCTCTGCACTACCCTAAAGGGAATGTTCTCCTCACTATCCAAGGGAGGAGGCCTAACCTAAGGCAACTTTTCAATGCCCAAGAGGCTAAGGATGCACTCCGAGGAGTGGTTCTTGCCCTCAAAGGAACTCATGGCTATCAAGAGAGAAAGAAGAAGAAGAGAAAGTCTGAGCGGAAGAAAGGGACATGGAGACTATGAAGAAAGGCACCCTCCTGAGATGATCTAGAGTGAGTAGAGAGAAGAAAGGAAGGGAACTAACCTAGAATGAGCAGAGATTCATGGGGTTAATGTGGGTCAGGAGTTTCCCTCCCTCTTCTCTCTTTGTCTCTTTGAAGGTTGATGGAGTAAGGAGTCCTCTTGGAGAAGACGGGGTTCCTTTTGAAGTTACTCCCAATAGTCAGATATGGCCTCCTCTCGGCACCCCTGTTGGGATGCAGACGCATTGCATACTCCCATTCGGGAGTGGCCCATTCTACTCGGGTGCCTCTCTGGGCCATGAACTTAGCATTGGGATAAATAAAGGTGCATTTGGAACCATTGCCCCCTATGCACGTGGTGACCTCCCATTGCCTGGTGGAAGATATGCGAATTGCCAAAGGCCGTGGAAATCAAATGCAAACCCTCGAGACCCTCCAAATCAACAGCTTCCCTTCCTCTTATGCCCGAGGGACTTGTTTAGCCCACGATGGTTCGCCAAATGGAAGGTGAATGCACCGTATGCACTAATTTGCCCAATCTATAAGAAATTCGGAAACTAGCTACTCCTTTCACCCCGAGCCGGTGAGACCATGGCATGCTCCGAGCTCGGGAGTGAGAGGCATCTGATATGGCAGGTATATCAACATGACATGGGAGAGGGCACGCTTGATCCTAATGACCTAGATTCTTATGATAGAATCCACCTAGGCCAAGCAGAGCTCTAGGCCAAGTAAAGCCTCAGGCTGAGTAGAGCTCCGAGCCGAGTAAATTCTCGGGCCGAGTGGAGCTCAAGGCCTCGTAAAGCTTCAAGTCGAGTAAAGCTCCAGGTCGAGCGGAGCTCTGGGTTGAGTAAAGCCTCGGGCTGAGTAGAGTTCCAGGCCAAGTAGAGCTCCGAGTCAAGCAAAGCTCTGGCCTGGATAAGCCCACCCAATGAGTCGTGGTGGATAATGACTTAACAAAAATTGCTATCCCCAATAGAAAAGTTATGGGCCACCCAATCCTAGCACCATAACAAGGGGATCCTAACAATAGAGATTCTGGGGGGGTGGGACGTTGCCACCTCCACTGAATATGTTGTGCCTGTCAGAAATAGACACCTCATTTGGGGAAGTGCTCTATCATTTTGTAGACTTTGTTCTACGACATTCATCTCTTATATAGGTAAGAGGGATCTTTGGCTAAGGTACGCCGGCTACCACACACTCTCATGCTAGTTTTCCATTCCTTATATGGTCATCCACCACAACTCTAGCTATTACCTAGATCACTATACTAACTTGAGCATCGGAGTGTTCCTATCAGTACCCCTAGCCCGGGTTTTCTTTACAGGTGTCACCGCTCTAGAGAAAAAGAGACCCCTTTCCACCAGAGGGATTGATGAGATCTCTAACCCCGTCGAAGCTTTAGACAAAGGTGATTTAGCAGCAATAGTGCATGTAAGAGAACTTGTATTTTTTGCAATAGAAAATCGGGCACTTCGTGATAGAAATAGAACGTATTGACGAAAATCTAATGCAACATACTTAAAACACCTGTTACTAGACAGAAGTTCGTATCATGTAAAGATTCTCCTCGACCTAATCTTATCTGATAATTAGTGGAATTGGGTAGTGGTCTGTTGAATACTTTTTATTTTGATATGAGAGTGATCTTGGAGGTCTCTATGAAGATTGGATGAGTAAGACTTGGACTCACTCATCCATGAGTTTGTGGAAATGGAAAACCCTAAACAATCTACCTACACCTAGAGATATAAAGCAGGTCAGGAGTCTTCGAAGTATTTCTTCCAACGTGTGGGCAAAAATCATGTAAAACTGAATCTGGCCTCAACAGCGCATTTGGGTCGCCTTTGTGTGGCTCTTCTTTCCGTCATCTTTGGAAGAGTGTTGTGCTTGGGTTCACATCTAGTCTAAGCATATCCGAATGTTGCAAAAAAATTATTTCAACGCATGGGCCAAATTTTCCATGCAGTTCAATTTGGACTACTTGTCCAATCTCGGTTAGCTTGGTCTTGACCTTTACATTTTTGTTAGTTCAGCTAGTGCGCCTATATTGGTGTTGGTGTATGTTTGTGTTGATATTTAATATTATTATAAGGGTGAAATGGAAAATCGAGATGTGAGTGGATTGCCAGCTTGGTTTGGCATTCGGGTTGTTTTGCCCTTTAATATGTACACCTCTAGGCATCCTCTTCGAAGCTTCATGGCCAAAACCTAATAAGTGATAATGTTCTAAATGGAATGTTCCTTGAATTATCAAGATCTCCACCTTACTAAGCATTATTCCTGGCTTCAATTAGCCTAAAACCTTTCAGTTCCATCCTGTCTCACCCTCAATTGCATAATTATCATTAGCAATCAATTATCATGAAGTGAACACAATTACACACGGTAACATCAACTGAACCATTTTCCCTAAATTCAAACCCTAAAATCCCCCATCCTTTCAACCACTGACATTTCAATCTCAATTCACTTATTCCTTGACCCATCACCAATTAAGCAATTGTAAGGCCAGTTAAATAAAATTCCCACTAATTTCATCAATGAACTTATTCAAGTTCACCAAATTGAATTTATTTCAATTTGGTTTATTCGGTTTTAGACTACTTCAATTCAATTTTTGGTTTTATAAAATACAAATTTGAAAGTTAAATTTTTTCAAAACTTTGATTTAGTTTAAACTGAAAAAACTGGATGCCCATCCTCAATTCACGTCACTAACACTTCATATAATTTCTTCTGATAATTTCCATAACCAGGTTTAACAATTTCTCCACTTTCCATATTTTAGCATTTAGCAATTGTCTCCCCGCATCCTACTCTAGATCTTCCCTTGTATTAGGCTGATGACACGGCACAAAACTCGATTAGCCTTTTTTATCAATATTCAACTTTTTAGATCGCCCATACTCATAATCAGCCTATACTCATGTTTTCTTTAGGTTTTGGCTTGTGCCAGGTGTAGTCATTAGGTCTAGTTGGATCAACTCTCCTTTAGATGCTGCTCGGTCCATCTTACAGGTGCCGCATGTGATAACTTGATCCGCCTACATTCATTTTTAACTACCTTTTGGCCTTCCTCAGGACTGACCACAAGGCATCATTCTTAGCCTATCTTTGTTCTTAAGGGGAACATGATGCAAGAAGTCTTATCCAACAATATACTTCAGTAAGTGCCACATACTCATCGTATTAAGTCAAACCTAAATGCCTACACAACATTTCATTACTTGTGTTAGAACCCCTTATTATTATTTTGTTCCTGGCATAGCTACATGGTTGCTATCTAAATAGCCATTGGACTTCCATTATAGTTTAGGACGTGGTGTAAACAGTGATGCTAATAAATCTCTTTTTTTTCTTTTTTTTGCATTTTATATTTTATTATGTTATATATTTACGTAAATATTGATCAAATCGGTTGCAAATCATAGAATTCAGTTTAGCTTCCTAAAATATTTTATGAACAAATATTATCAAAAATCAATGAATTTTATATATTATTATATTTTGAACAATACATTTAAAGTTAACTTTTTGAGAAATCTTAATTAATTTGAATATTCATGATCATTTTTTATTCGCATTTGTAATTGCACCTTCAACTAACTAAGATCTCGCATTATCTTACAACTATTAAGATTGAACAGAAAAATCAAAATTTCATGATTTTAGGATAAAAATAAATAGGATTGGAATTTCATGATTTTAATATACATGATATATATTACAAAAATTTCTTTGATACTACATAATATGATATATTATCTGAAAATCTTTCCTGGTATTCTATAAAATTTTTTGACATTCTCTAATATAGAATATCTGTTAAAAATGTCTTTGATATTCTCTAATATTTTATTATATTCTCTAATATCACTTGAAATTCTTTCATGATATGTTTCAAAGTTCTCTAATATTCTTCCTCAAGTTAGTGTATGAAGATCATGAATGCTTTGTTTACTTTTGAGAAAAAAAAAAAAAACCCTTTGCCAAAGACTTAGTGAAGATATCAATAATTTGGTACTTGGTAGATATAGAAATATGGCATATTAAATCATATTGTAACTTCTCACGAATAACATGATAATCGATTTCTATATATTTAGTTCATTCGTGAAAAACTAGATTTGCAGCAATATAAAGAGCAATTTGGTTATCACAAAATATGAAAGTGGATAATAATTGAGGGATATCAATATCATACAAGAAATAATATAGTTTTGTAATCTCACATGTAGCGATGGCCATAGCTCGGTACTCGATTTTAGCTAATGAATGAGAGATAGTATATTATTTTTAACTCTTCCAAGATATCAAATTTGAACCAAGAAAAATATAAAAAATCATAGTAGAATAATAAATTATAAGACAACTCATTCAATCAGAGTCATAGTAATTATTGAGCTTTAGATCACTAGTAGATGAAAGTAACATACATTGGCCTAGAAATTTTTTCAAGTATCAAAGAAGATAATGAGCTGCATTCAGGTGAGATTAATGAGGTTTGATGTGGCGGGATCACTGACGTGGAACCCATGTCAGACTCCATCTATGCCATGTCGGATGAAGCTGCCACGTAGGACGCCTCTACCAAGACTCCTTCGCCAGACTGGCTCTCCTCGAGGTCGAGATGCCGTGGCTGAAGTGAAGCTCCGCCTCTGCTCGGACTCCTTCGCCAAGCTGGCTCCACTCGTGGTCGAGATGCCGTGGCCGAAGTCGAGCTCCGCCTCTGCTCAGACTCCTTCGCCAAGTTGGCTTCCCTCGCGATCGAGACGCTGTGGCCGAAGTCGAGCTCCGCCTCTGCCTGGACTCCTTCACCAAGATGGCTACCCTCGCGGTCGAGACGCCGTAGCCGAAGTCGAGCTCCACCTCTGCCCGAACTCCTTCACCTGGCTGGCTCCCCTCGCGGTCGAGACACCATGGACAAAGTCGAGCTCCACCTCTACTTGAACTCCTTTGCTAGGCTGGCTCCCCTCGAGGTCAAGACGCCGTAGCCAAAGTCGAGCTCTACCATCCTGAGCTCACCCCACCTCGAACGAAGAGACCTGCAGCCGAAGGACGTCACCACTTCCATGGACGGTAGTGAGCCGCCCAAGGACCACATAGGGGCGCCCGCCATGCCGCAATAACTACCCCAACTACCACTTACACCGGAAAGGAAGGGGTCCCTCGATCGAGGGCTACACTCCCGATCGACCGTCTGCACAACTCGAATAAAAAAAGTCAACCCAGAGGATTTGAATCCAGGGGGTGGCCGCCCGTTGATCGAAGCTCTACCATGCTTCCAAAAATGGAGCGACCAGAATGAATGTCAGAGTGTGCGGTGCTGTTCCCTATCACGAATGGAAAAAGACACCTCGTGCATGGCACCGAATATCGCTGCACATGCTTGCAAGTGAGGGGAAGATCCTGAGGTAATCGGTGCACAACGACCATAGCTAAAAGGAGTTCTTTAAGGTTCAAACAAGGTAAGTCAGGTCACAAACAAGAAAATGAGCCAGAGGGGGCAGTATACAGGGAGCGCCACCACTCCAGGCTATCGGAGACTCACAGGAAGGGCCTCGACGGACACAGCCACCCTGATCGGGCTCTCCTCTACTGCCAGTCCTACGCTCTGCTCTTGACCCACTCCCACTCACACTCTCTATTTCACAATTTTTTCCTCCTAGCATGGAGTCCACTTACAGGGCTTGACTGGGAGAATATGTTCCCTTAGATCACCACTGATTTGAGTGTCGGAGTGCCCCCGCCAGGATCACCGACCGGGGTCTCCTCTATTTTGCAAGTCTGGGTGTCTAAGCAGGATTCTGAGTGACAGGGGCATGGTCCAAGGTCATCTTCAGCTACAGGCCATGATAATCGGGTAGCAACAAATTGGCATGCCAGGAAGGGGGGGACAGGATGCATTCTGATCCAACTTGATCCCATTGTAAGCAACCCACTGGGAGAATGGTGACGACGCGAGCAAGAGAAGTCTCCACCAACCGTGCGGGAGATCTCCCTTATCATGGGGACCCGCATAGTCTAGAAAGGGAGCTCCCCACTCCCCCTCAACCACCTCCAGCAGATGCTCAGCTAGCTACACTCGCCCAGTAGATGCAGCTTCTTACTGCAGTAGTGCACCAACTGCAGCACCAGCACCGGTCCTTGGCCACCTACCAGCAGCCAGGGACTCCCGTGGCTCAAGCAGCCACATCCTGTGATAGCCTACGGTCCTTCCAAGGAAGGCCTTCACTACCGCGAGCCACAACAGACCACTAGGGAAGCCACACATGCTCGGGTTAGCTGACCGGGAAAGCCATTCTCTGACCTACGACTAGGATGCTATCTAGCACCATCGAGGTTGCAGAGGCAAGGCCTCACGTCACGACCCCCCTCAGCAGCCACCTTCATGATGCAGAACGGAAGCTCTGATACCAAAAATGATGCAGAACAAAGAACAAGGAAATGTATGCGGAAGTAAATTTAAGATTAATTCTTTTCTTTTTTTTTTTTTTTTATATTTCAGAAATTGGCTTTGACTCAAAGTAAAGCTAAACTAAGTTGAAGGAAACTAGGTAAGGATTGAAAGCACAATTTAGATGAAACTAAATTATCAGAGTAGTTCAGAAGTAACGGATCGCTGGGGGTTGAGAAACTCCCAGACCTAGGGTTTTGCTCTGAACTTTCAACAGAACAGAAATAGAGAGGAGAGATGGTTTACCAACCAGACAGTGATCTTCTCAGAATTTGGGTGGAAGAACTCTCTCGAGCAGATTGTGGGATCCTCGGAGTCGGCTATCTTCGTAATGGATCCTCCAATACTGGTCTTGTGGTTTGGTCGGCTTCTCCTGGACTCAAGATCTGGGAAAGAAGAGGAACAAGTGATGGAATTCAGATACTCAAGAAAAGATTTACCAGGTTGAAGAACTTGAAAGCTGAAGTTGCTGAAATCAGGATTCTCCTGGAGGCTGATCTGACTTCCTCTTAGAATTGCTGTAGATCTGAAGTATCTGGACTGGAGCTGGATGCTGGTGGTCGGCCTGGACTTGGAGAGGGTGGCCGTGAGAGGTAGGATAGGCTAGGGCTTGGTGGAAAGAGAAGGGTGATGGCGGCTAGGGTTTGGGAGTGGAGTGGCTAACCTAGGGTTTGGGTTTTGGAGATCTCACACCTCCTCAAGGTTCCTGGGGAACCCGGATTTACTCCCTCACAGAGCTCAACACCTAGATGCAAGTGCGGAAGAGAGAAAACACAGAGTTTGCTCACTAAAAAAATTTGGTTTCATTCATCTTTTTTTTCAAGAGTTACATAGAGTTGAATATATAGACATAACAAAAAAATAAAATTTCATACACTTTCCATGTGGGACTAATAGGACTAACCCACACTTTAGGCTTCAAATTTTCTTCCCAAGACTCCTTCCATGAGTGGGCAGCCCAAAAACTCCAAGAAAACTTGAAAATCAGTTCCAAATAGAAGGTTATGGGGGTGTCTCCTAGTATCTCTCCATGAATCAAGGATTTTCCCTTCATGGTTTGGCTCTTTTGGACACCTCCTAGTCTTGCTCCACAAGTTTAGGCTTCTTCCTTTCATGGCTTTGGCACTTTAGGAAACTTTTGGGTGCCTCCTTGATTTTCTCCCCAAGACATGCTCTCTTCCCTTTTATAACTTGGGTTTTTATGGAACATTGTGGGGCACCTCCTTGATCCTCTCTTCAAGAAAAATTCTTGCCATCCTGGCTTGGGTTTATCTGGAAAGAAGTTGGCTCCTCCTTGGATTGAGGTATCTTGATGGATTTCTCCCCTAAGTGGCGCATGAAAGAAGGGACCTGCTTTCTTGTGGTGTGGGGACCAAGGCACACTGGATGGAGATGTGGCACCTCCTGGACTCTGGCGTGTGGCTGGGAGTGTGGTGCCCACTTGCTTGGTCCTGGGAGAAAATGTTGCACCTTGGAGAAGACCTAGACCACTACTAGGACTTGTATTGAGTCAACATGACTCAATAAAATTTAAATTGCAGGGAAATACAGACTCAAACTAAAATTGAGTTGACCAAGTCAACCCTTATTACAAAACCAGAAAATCCTAATTCTTCGGGTAATGTCAATCAGAGATCCAGATGGAGCCCTGAAGTCTTCTTCTGAGTCTGGTGCCCGCACCAATTCTCCCGGGGTGGGAGGAACTCGACCCTGTCGAGTATGGATCAAGCTGGCTCTGGTATCTCTCCAAGAGGTCTGGGTCCAATTCTTGTAATTCTTCTTGGGAGATCCAAGAGTTATCAGAATCTGGCCTTCCTTGCCAGCGGACCAGGTATCTTTGGTATCCTCGATTACGAGTAGAGATAACCTGATCATCCAGGATCTTTTCAATCTGCTCTTTCCTCACAGGCCAGTTTGTTGGTGGACACACAGGGTTGGGTTCACTCTCAAGAGCAGGATTAGGCTCAAAAAGGCTTACTGGGAATCACAGCTGGCTCTCTATACTCTACTAGGTCTGTAATGTTGAAAGTGGAGCTAATGCCTAGTTCTGAAGGCAACTCGAGCACATAGGCATTGGACCCTACTCTCTTCACCACTCTAAATGGTCCAGCTCCTCTAGCATGTAACTTTCTAACAGTTCCAGGAGGAAACCGTTCAGGCCTTAACCTAATCATTACATAGTCTCCCTCAACAAAAGTTTTGACTCGCCTTTGAGAATCAGCCAACTTCTTATAAGTTTCATTACTTAAATTTATTTTGGCATGAATTTCTTTATGCAAGTCCTTTACATGCTATGCAAGTGCATCAAGAGACTTGTGTGTGTGGACTAATAGTGAAATCAGATCAAGTGGTGTGTGAGGCTTGTATCCATGAACAATTTCAAAGGGACTCTAGCCTATAGACCTGTTGATCGAAACATTATATGCAAATTTAGTCCTGGACAAAATACAAATCCCAATTCCTGGTGCTCTCAATCAAACCAAAATCTGAGTCAATGTCCTAAACTCGACTGACGATGCATTCCTAAAGAATGGACTTTATTCAAAGGAACCCTAGGTCTAAACCTAAATAACTACGACTCTCTAGGTTTGACCTTGGGTCGGAGGATGGCATGCAGAGCATGAAAACTTATCATGGGTGCCTAGTAGGTGCCATAAGGTCTTCCAGAAGTAGGTGGCAAACCTAATAGGTTCTGACACGTGGTTCACTCTAAAGACTTCGACAAAGTATACTTGGATGGTGTAAGAAGCATTGGAAGTCCTAGAGAAAGGGAGGAAATATGAGGCGGAGTCACGAATTACCTGCTGACTAAAGGTGGTGACCTGAAGGTTTGAATGGTGATCTATGAGTGTCAACTGGTCATCCTTTCGAAAGGAAAAGTTTGCTACTCCCAGGAATGGATCAAGAGATGGTTCGGGAAGCAGCCTAGGACATGTGATTGCAACAGTTAAAGTTTGTTCTCTAAGCAAATAATGATCCATTTTCTCAAGAACTGGATTGAAGAATGATTCATGGAAGGGCCTATGGATGATGACCTCAAGACTTGAAATTTGACCTATGGGTGTGGAAAGGTATACTCTATAGAAGGGTAGGTCAGTCATGCAAAGGAAGGGGTCTGGGGCCATAAGGAGGACTTCTACAGGACTGGGTGAACCAATCCGCTCAAGACAAGGATGTTCAACTGAGATTACGGGAGAGACCTTAGTGGCTGGGCATGGGACAAGGTCCAATTGTAAGAGGCTTGATTCAGTCATCCTAAGGAGAGGATCTATCATACGGTGGGCAAACTTAAACAGTTCAGTACAAAGATCTTCAATTGGTACTTGGGGAATGACTGTCATTAGAGGGTACGAACTAATAGCTCGGGCTAACACTATGAGTTCTTCCTGGGGGTTTTTGACTAAAGGAACCCGGTTCTCACAAATCTCTTGAATTTCTGAACTAGGTCCTATCAGTTGGTTGCTTTCCAAGGTCTCCTCAGGTAAGGAACCAATAGTATCAATGTCACATTCTTCAAGTTCTTCCCCCTCATATTCATCAACTAGACTCAAGCCAGCATCATATACTTCCTCGATGCCATCTTCAATGGGTTTCGGGTCAGTGGTAATCGGGTCAACTGATTCTAGGCTTGTCATACCTAACAGTTCTTCCTCATTGGTAGGCTTGGGTTCTCCCTCATTAATGTCATCCTTAGGATTCTTACCACTTAGCTGTGCACAAGCCAGTCCTATGCATGGGCACTGACTAGATTTATGGCCTCTTTCTCCATAAAACAAACATTCTTGAGATATAGGAGCCTGGGTCACACTGGGTTTCAAGCTAGTAGAGACCTTACTTGGGCATGGGTGTGGATCTAAATGGTTTGATCTAGAAGACTTGGGTTGTTGAGTGACTGGTCTAGAATATTGTAAGGACCCCTCATAGACACGATCCACACTATAGATATCATGGTTAGGCTTCCTAAGGTTATGCTCGGGATCACGGTATAAGGTCCTCCTAGGTTCCTGGCATGGGTGAGGTTGGGGCTTATTAAATTTTGGATCAGGGGTCCAATTTTGATGTCTACGTTTCTCAAGTACTTGGACTCGATCCCTAAACTGGGAAAAACCCTCATTCATGTCCTGACTCAATTTGGTCATACTTTCGATAAGATTTCTAACCATGGCCTCTAAATCAGGTTGGGTTTGACCAGGTTGGTAGGGCACTACATTCCGGGTAGACATGATGCAAGCAAACACACAAAATGAGACTCAACTGAACGACTACGGGCTAACTAGACCTAGAGCCCAAACTAGATGCCCAATCAGAGAGGCAAGCTAGCCTGTAGTAACTCAGGACTTAGCCAGGCAGGTGTAAGGGGAGTGTTAGGTCCCTAGATGCCAATCCTAGACACCAATCAGAGATTGGCCAGGTAGGCGGACCAGCACACAAGCCCTTCGGGATTGAATCCCTGAACCACCATTCTAGACACTGAGTACAAAGCACACACAGAGTAACCAGACAAACTGACTCAACACTAGCCTTGACCCGACTTGTTGATGTTCCTAGCCCACTAGGGCAAATTAGGTCTAATTAATTTTAAGATTAAAGGCTTAGGTTCGAATGAGTGGGTGGTGGTTTTGGGCTAAGGAGAGGTTATCAACTCCTCCCCTTATCTTAGATGCTCAAATGCCCTTAAGATAAATTAAGAGATGAACACTCAAAAATAATTGAATTGCAGAAACACAAAAACAGAGTTGCAGTAATTTAATCCTCAGAAATCCCACGGAAACTAATAAATCACAGGAAAATTATAAAAAATAGTTTCAATTATACTGGTTTCAGGAAAATATAAATAACTGAATTTGGAGTTACATTCAAGGAGAAATAATTCTTGAAACAGGGCAATTACGGGCTGAAAACAGAGTACTTCCCCGTTTACAATTCCTGCTATGAAGTTGTAACCCAACGGATCCCCTACACGCCCTAGGAACAACCCATGGAATGGGAAGAGGAGGTTTGCACCTCGCTTCGTTCCTAGGACCGGACGTCCTGGGGAGTCTACTTCGAGCAGACAAAGTAAAAAGAGAGAGACTCAAACAAGCAATCAAAACAGAAACCCTAGACAGGGCTCTGATACCAAAATTGATGCAGGACGAAAGCTCTGATACCAAAAATGATGCAGAACAAAGAACAAGGAAGCGTATGCGAAAGTAAATTTAAGATTAATTCTTTTTTTTTTTTTTTTTATATTTCAGAAATTGGCTTTGACTCAAAGTAAAGCTAAACTAAGTTGAAGGAAACTAGGTAAGGATTGAAAGCACAATTTAGATGAAACTAAATTATCAGAGTAGTTCAGAAGTAACGGATCGCTGGGGGTTGAGAAACTCCCAGACATAGGGTTTCGCTCTGAACTTTCAACAGAACAGAAATAGAGAGGAGAGATGGTTTACCAACCAGACAGTGATCTTCTCAGAATTTGGATGGAAGAACTCTCTCGAGCAGATTGTGGGATCCTCGGAGTCGGCTATCTTCACAATGGATCCTCCAATACTGGTCTTGTGGTTTGGTCGGCTTCTCCTAGACTCAAGATCTGGGAAAGAAGAGGAACAAGTGATGGAATTCAGATACTCAAGAAAAGATTTACTAGGTTGAAGAACTTGAAAGCTGAAGTTGCTGAAATCAGGATTCTCCTGGAGGCTGATCTGACTTCCTCTTAGAATTGCTGTAGATCTGAAGTATCTGGACTGGAGCTGGATGCTGGTGGTCGGCCTGGACTTGGAGAGGGTGGCCGTGAGAGGTGGGATAGGCTAGGGCTTGGTGGAAAGAGAAGGGTGATGGAGGCTAGGGTTTGGGAGTGGAGTGGCTAACCTAGGGTTTGGGTTTTGGAGATCTCACACCTCCTCAAGGTTCCTGGGGAACCCGGATTTACTCCCTCACAGAGCTCAACACCTAGATGCAAGTGCGGAAGAGAGAAAACACAGAGTTTGCTCACTAAAAAAATTTGGTTTCATTCATCTTTTTTTTCAAGAGTTACATAGAGTTGAATATATAGACATAACAAAAAAATAAAATTTCATACACTTCCCATGTGGGACTAATAGGACTAACCCACACTTTAGGCATCAAATTTTCTTCCCAAGACTCCTTCCATGAGTGGGCAGCCCAAAAACTCCAAGAAAACTTGAAAATCAGTTCCAAATGGCAGGTTATGGGGGTGTCTCCTAGTATCTCTCCATGAATCAAGGATTTTCCCTTCATGGTTTGGCTCTTTTGGACACCTCCTAGTCTTGCTCCACAAGTTTAGGCTTCTTCCTTTCATGGCTTTGGCACTTTAGGAAACTTTTGGGTGCCTCCTTGATTTTCTCCCCAAGACATGCTCTCTTCCCTTTTATAACTTGGGTTTTTATGAAACATTGTGGGGCACCTCCTTGATCCTCTCTTCAAGAAAAATTCTTGCCATCCTGGCTTGGGTTTATCTGGAAAGAAGTTGGCTCCTCCTTGGATTGAGGTATCTTGATGGATTTCTCCCCTAAGTGGCGCATGAAAGAAGGGACCTGCTTTCTTGTGGTGTGGGGACCAAGGCACACTGGATGGAGATGTGGCGCCTCCTGGACTCTGGCGTGTGGCTGGGAGTGTGGTGCCCACTTGCTTGGTCCTGGGAGAAAATGTTGCACCTTGGAGAAGACCTAGACCACTACTAGGACTTGTATTGAGTCAACATGACTCAACAAAATTTAAATTGCAGGGAAATACAGACTCAAACTAAAATTGAGTTGACCAAGTCAACCCTTATTACAAAACCAGAAAACCCTAATTCTTCGGGCAATGTCAATCAGAGATCCAGATGGAGCCCTGAAGTCTTCTTCTGAGTCTGGTGCCCGCACCACTTCACCTCCTCCGTCGACCTCAATGGAGGGTTCAATCGATGAGGCCATCAGGTGCATGGCAAAGAAGCGCATGGAGGAACAGGAGTGCAAGCTGGTGGAGCTATCCCGCCAGTTTGCCAATCTATAGGACTCCACCAACAAGCCAGCAGGCTATGATGCCTGTCCCCCATTCTCTCAAGAGATCCAAGAGGAACTGATCTTGGGTCGGTTTTGCATACTGCTGGTGGATCATTACGATGGGACCACCGACCCCCTAGACAACCTCGAGAGCTACAAGGCCCTTATGAGAGTCCAGGGCACGACCGATGCTCTCCTCTGCATCACCTTTTTACCACTCTCTGGAAGGTAGCTCGAGTATGGTTTACCCGCCTTGAGTCAGAGAGCATCAGCTCTTTCGCTCAGTTGGAGTGGATGTTCGTGGCCCACTTCGATGCCTATCGGAAGGTGCCACGGGAGGCAGATAGCCTCTTCTCCATCAGGCAGCAGGACCACGAGCTCCTATGGGACTACATGGCCCACTTCAAAGTTGCCGCGCTGGAGATATAAAGCTTGGATGAGCCAGTCACCATGTTGGCGCTGAAGAGAGATCTCAAGACTTCCCGCCTGGCCTACTCACTCGATAAGAAGCCCCCGAAGACGTACTCCAAGCTCCTTCTCCGTGTTCACAAATATATCCGCGCTGAGGAGACGAACCATACCAGGAGGGAGCTGGATGGGAAGCCACTGAAGAAGCCAGCTCCTGGGGAGATGTCTGGGACATGGAAGCCCTGACTAGCCATGCCAAACTTCTACTAGGAGCCAAAGTCGAAGGGCGGCCCCATCCCGAAAAAAAGATACACACCTCTACTTGCCTCGATGATGAAAATCCTCATGGAGATTGAGGACGAGCACTACCTGAAGCGCCCACCTCCATTGAGGCCGTCTAATGGTCACGACAAGATGAAGTACTACTAGTTTCACCGTGACCATGGCCATGATACCAAGGAATGCTGGCACCTCAAGAGGGAGATTAAAGACCTCATAAAGAGGGGCTACCTCGGAAGGTTCATGGGGGGCAAGGCCTTGGTGGAACCTCAGGTGCTTGCTGCTCTCCCTCCAGTCCCTGTAGTCGACAACCGTCCTACCGAGAAGCTTGTGGAGATAAAATGCTGGGGAATCGAGCATGCTTCCAAGAGGGCTCGGGGGGAGAAAGTTCTAAAAATGTACTTCCTTTTATAAGGGAGAGGAAGGTTGAAAATTAAAATGTAAACAATGATGCTGTAGTCGTCGAGATGACGATCATGAAGCATCTTGTAAAATGGATTGTGGTCGATAGTGGAAGTTCGACTGAAGTCCTTTTTTATGATGCTTTCTCCAGGATGAATCTATCCTCTGCTCAGCTTAGACCTGTGCACACATCTCTTATCGATTTCACATGGGACTCCATAGGAGTCAAGGGGGAAATCACTCTTCTCGTCACTGCCGGGACGCCACCACAGCAGAGCACCGTCTGATGACCTTCACAGTTGTTAGGCTCCCGTCAGCCTACAACATGATTCTTTGTTGACCCGAGCTCAACCTGCTTGATGTGATAATTTTTATAAAGCAGCTATTGGTGCTGTTTCCTACTCCCTATGGTGTCGAAGAAATGAGGGGGCACCTCAGCCAATCTAGCATTGTCTCCTAGCTATTCCTGGGGCCAAAGCCTCCGAGGACGATCCTAGCATAGATGACCTCGACCAAAGTATGCAGGATCCCATGGGTGGCCTGATCGAGCGCCTGTTGTCATATCCGCTCGGAGCCGACCCGGCGAAGACAGTATAGATTGGGGTATAGCTACAAGAGGATGAGCGGGCCCACCTGTTGGAGTTTCTTCAAATGAACACAGATGTATTCGCTTGGACAACGGTCGATATTCCTGGGATTCCCCTGAAGTCATCACCCACAAGCTGAGCATCGATCCAAGAAGTACAATATTCGAGCTGGCTAACGAATGTAGTTATGGTCAAGAAGAATAATGGAAAGTGGAGGATCTGTGTGGACTACACCGATCTCAACTGAGCCTACCCAAAGGATAGCTTCCCTCTACCGAAGATCGACCAGTTAATGGACACCACCTCGGGGCACCGCTTGCTCTCCTTCGTGGATGCATTCTCCGAATACAACAAGATCCAGATGCATCCGGAGGACGAGGAGTACACTGCCTTCATCACCGATCGAGGAATGTACTACTACCAGATGATACCATTCTGCTTGAAGAATGCTGGCACCACGTACCAGTGACTGGTCAATCAGGTCTTCAAGGACCAGATTCGGAGAAACATGCAAGTGTAGGTGGATGACATGCTCGTCATGAGCAAGCCGAGGTCAGACCACGTCGTCGACCTCATGGAAGCCTTCCACAACCTCTGAGAGTATAAGATGAAGCTGAACTCGGTGAAGTACGCCTTCGGTGTAGCAGCATGGAACTTCCTTGGCTTCATGGTGACCTAGAGGGGATTCGACATGAACCCAGCGAAGGTCCAGGCAATTATTGACATGGAGCATCTGACCTTGAAGAAGCAGGTCCAGCACTTGATGGGTCGGATCGCAGCACTGAGCCAGTTCATCTCGAGGTCGGCAGACTACTGTCTCCCTTTCTTCAAGGTGCTGCGCAAAATGCATAATTTTTCCTAGATCGAGGAATGCAAAGCAGCCTTTGAAGTGCTTAAAGACTTCTTGGCATCACCGCCACTGCTCTTTAGGCTGGAGGAGGGAGAAAAACTCCTACTGTACGTGGCGATCACCTCGAGGGCCATCAGCTCGGTTCTTGTCCACACGGATTAGGATGGATCTCAGAAGTCGGTGTACTATACCAGCAAAATCCTCCGGTATGTGGAGATCAGGTACACTCGATTCGAAAACTTAATTTTTGCTCTTATCATGTCTACCTAGCATCTCAGACCGTACTTCCAAGTATATCCGATCATGGTCCTGATGGACCAACCCCTGAGGGCTATGCTCAGTCGCCCTGACACATCCAGACATTTAGCCAAGTGGGCATTGAAGCTCAGTGAGTTCGACGTCGCATAATGGCTGAGGTCATCTTAGAAGGCCTAGGTGCTGGCTGACTTCCTGGTCGAGTGCACGGGACTTGTCAAAGAGCCAAAGCAGACAACCCCGAGCATCAAATTAAGCTCGGAGCTGAGGAGGAGTCTTGGATCCTCCACATTGACGGCGTGTCTAACACGGGGGGGAGTGGAGCAGGCCTCATCCTCACTAAGAGCAATGGGATTGTAGCTGAATATGCACTCCGTTTCAAGTTCGCTGCTACAAACAACCAGGCAGAGTACGAGGCACTCCTCATGGGCCTAAGTGTTTCCCGTGAGCTGGGTGTGCAAAGCTTGAAGGTCTTCACCGACTCCCAACTGGTGGCCGAACAGGTCTTCTGAGAGTATGAAGCCCGAGATCCCTACATGATGAAGTACTTGGAGCGGGTCCAATCGAGCACGACAGGATTCCGATGCTTCAGCATCTCCCACATCTCCCATGGAGAGAATGCTCGCATCGATATGTAGTTTAGACTCGTGACCTTGCCGGACTCATCACTAGGGCATGCCCACATCGAGTACCTTGAAAGTCTGAGCAACAAAGATCCCGGAGAGGTGCAGCAAGTCACCCCGGAGCTGAGCTGGATGGACAGGTAAGTCAGATACATAATGACGGCACCTTACCAGAAAGTCGCACAGAGGCCGGCCTTGTCAAGAAGAAGGCCTCGCAATTCATCCTGATGGAAGGGCAGCTCTACCGCCGATCCTACTCCTAATTGCTTTTGAAGTGCCTGAGACCCGCAAAGGCAGCCTTCGTGCTCCAAGAGATACACGAAGGTCTCTACGGGAATCATGTGGGAGGAAGGATGCTGGCATACAAGGCCCTTCACCAGGGATACTACTGGGAGACAATGAGGGAGGACGCCATTGACTTCATGAGAAAATGTGACCGGTGCCAGTGCCACACCCACATACAGCGTTAACCAGCGGCACCGCTCTCCTAGCTCTCCGCCCCTTGGCTATTAGCCCATTAGGGAATGGACATAGGATGTCCATTCCCTCCTGCATCAGGGCAACGGAGATTCCTGATAGTGGCTATTAACTACTTCACCAAGTGGGTAGAAGCAGAGCCACTAGAATGGATCATAGAAGCCAAGGTCTGCCAGTTCTTCTGGAAGTTGATCATCTGTCTTATGTCTATTCCCTCCTGTATCAGGGCAACGGAGATTCCTGATAGTGGCTATTAACTACTTCACCAAGTGGGTAGAAGCAGAGCCACTAGAATGGATCATAGAAGCCAAGGTCTGCCAGTTCTTCTGGAAGTTGATCATCTGTCGCTTTAGGCTCTCCCACAACATCATCACCGATAATGGACGGCAGTTCAACAACTAGAAGTTTGAGGAGTTCTATGCTGAGCTCGGCATTCAACACCGCTTCACCTCGGTGGTACACCCCCATACCAATGGAGAGGCCGAGGTAACCAATTGGACCATCCTCCAAGGACTTAAAACCAGGCTAGACCGGGCCAAGGGTAGGTGGGCAGAAGAACTCCCCAGCATTCTTTGGACCTACCACACAACATTCAGGATGGCCACGGGTGAGTTGCCTTTCAACCTCATCTTTGACATAGAGGCCATTATTCCAGTTGAACTCGGTGTGCCCATACTATGGGTACGGTAATATGATGAAGCAGAGAATCTGGCTTGCCTTCTTCTCAACTTGGACCTCCTCGAGGAAACCAGAGACAAGGCTCAACTCTAGATGGTGGCTTACTAGCAACGAGTAGCTCGATACTACAATACATGAGTGAAGCCAAAGGTCTTCCGCCCAGGTGATCTAGTGCTGCGCTGAGCTGAAGACTCCCAACCCCGGGAATGCGGCAAGCTCTCACTGAACTAGGAGGGCCCCTATAAGGTGGTCGAAGCTCTTCCTCATGTAGCCTACTACCTAGCGGAGCTAAACGGTGCCAGATTCTCGTGGACGTGGAATGTCGGCAACCCGAGAATGTACTATCAGTAATGTAAGGCCTTCCCCAACTAATAATAAAGATCCTCTTTGTGCAAATCACTTTTGCCTTGTAGGGACATCGTTGCCCGGCCCTAGGTCTGGTGCACTTAAGCCTAGCACTCAAGCTCGGAAACTTCTGAAGCCCGGCACTCAAGCTCGGAAACTCCTGAAGCCCGGCACTCAAGCTCGGAAACTCTTGAAGCCCGACACTCAAGCCCGGAAACTCATGAAGCTCGGCACTCAAGCCCGGAAACTCTTGAAGTCTGGCACTTAAGCCTGGAAACTCCTAAAGCTTAGAACTCAAGCCCGAAAAATCTAGAAGCCCGGCACCTCACAGTCACCTAGCAGGTCCAATGAGTTCAACCTCCGAGCTCGACCTTGTCGTGCACACCTGGAACTGGTCTTGGTCGAGGTCGAATAGACCTCCTCAAGCAAAGCGCTTGGAACCTTACAACCGCTTCGCCCGTGAGGTGGGAATGACTTAGCAAGCTAAGAACTCCTTTCTAACCTCCTCACGTGTTCGGGGCTCGGTAGAGAAGGGCCCAGTGCTGGGTCAGCGACCATCGCCGATGGAGCTAGGTTGACGACCACCGCCGATGGAGCTGGGTCAGCAGTAGTAGCTAGTTCGTCCACCTCACCCAGGTCAGGGGTTGGGCTCGGGCCCGAAGCACCCGGGAATCTTAGCCTGTCCATGTTCTTGTCCGGGATAAGGCCCTCCACCCTGGACCAACAATACATGAACCCCTTGATGAAGGAGTCCATTTCCACTTCGTGGAACTCCGTGCCAAACTCCTCGAAGGCCCCCTTCCTGGAGACCTCAGCCTGACAGACCACCTTGGCGACCTCCTTCTTTGCAGCCTCCACCGAGTTGACTACCATAGTGGCCTTCTCTTCTGCACTTGTAGCCTTCTTCTCGGCAATGGCGGCTTTCTTCTTGGTGGTGGTTGCTCTCTCTTTTTCTGCACCCAGTTCTGCCAGAAGGGACTAGGCTCGTTCCTTCTCTTGGGTGGCTTCAACATCGAGCTCTTTCAGCATGGCCTCCTTAGCCTTGAGTTCTTCCGCCGCCCTTTTCTTGGACCAGCTCCTCTCTCAGTCCAAGGACTCCTCGAGCTCCTTTATGTGCCTCTCAGTGCTTACAACCTCACCCCTGATCTCTTTGTTCTTCGAATTGGCCTTCCAGGCCTCGTCGTTCTTCTGCCTCACCTAGATTGTCAGGGACTCAAGCATGCTCCTCACTGCCTGTCCCTCTTGGCCTAGTTTCTGCAGTAGTCTCTGATGAGTAGGAGTTCAGTGTCGAGCTGCACCAAAGAAGACATCAACCACAGAGACAAGAAGAAAGTAATGGGGCAAGGTGAAGGAAAGGAATACTTAACAAGAAGAGTTGGGGAAAGGTGTTGCTCATAGCATCACCCAAGAGCTTCCTCGCCTTCTCCCGTCGGTCGCACATTGGATGGCGAAGTCCATCATGCACTTGGTGAGATTCTGATCCTGAACTAGGGAGGTGTTCGGCACCAGCTTGAAGGGCACACTATGGTAGTCCTTCTCCCTCTTATTTGCCATTGATGCAGAGTCGCCTACTCCTCCGACTGAGGAAGCATCTAAGGTGCGGTGGGAGCTCGGTGCCACTCTAGACGGTGCCGCTGACATCGGCTCCACTCTCTCCTGCTCTCCATCCTCTTCAGCCTCGATGATCTCCGGGGGAGGAGATGCCACGGTGGCAGCGGTAGCAGCAGATCTGGATTGGACGACCACCTCAAGCACTTGGGCCGGGAGCAGATCGCGTTGCCTTGGTGACTCAAGAGTGAGCTCGGCAGCCCTCCTACTCGACTTGGGAGTGGGCTCAAACGCCCTCATGCCCTGCTTAGGATCGGGCTTGACCGCCCTCCTGCCCTACTCAGGGTTGGGTTCTACCCTCCTCTTGCTCGGCACGGCTAGCGTGGTAGGTGCAGCCCTCGCGCCGCTCTCTTCACGAGCTCTCTTTAGGGTGGACTCGCTGACCCCCACCGGTGGACCCCTCTTCCAAGAGAGTGCGAGGAGGTCATCTAAGGAGAACTTCATGCCTGCACGAAGAAGAAAAATGTTAACTCTGAGCTTGGAAAGTCAAAGAGAAAGCACAAGAAGATAAAGCTCGAGCCGAACTCACCCAACTCTTGTATTGGGCTGACCCCGGCTTCGAATAGGTTCTGCTCTGATAGCAGAACCTTGAAGGAGGGGACCTGGTTGGCATGGAGCTGGTCGTAGATCTCCTGATCAGCCGCTTTGATTACTAAATGTCGACCCCCTCAACTGAGACAAAGAAGTATTTACTCTTCCATTTTTTGATGGAAGAGTGAAGCTCAAATTTGATTCCCTTTGGGAGAGAGGAGATAGACTACCATCCCTCCTCGGAAGGGTGATATTTCAGGGTGAAGAAGACCTTGAACAGAGAGAAATGGGCAACAATCTTGTAGAAGTAGCAAGGAACTATGAAGTAGAAAATCATCTTGATGGCATTAGGAACTAGCTGAGTAGGAACAAGATGATATTTGCTCATCACGGAGAAAAAGAAGGGGTGAAAAGGAAATCGAAGGCCCCCTGCGAGGTTTTCCTCAAAGAGGGTGATCTAGCACAGGCCACTGGAGGTGAACCGTTCCCCTGGTCGAGGGATCGATAGTTGGATGGAGTCCGAGACACCGTAGATCTCCCAGATGGTCACAAGTTCCTCGATGGTAATCGCTGAAGCAACCTCGTCAGGACCTGTCGACCAAGAGGGTTCGGGGGTGGGTTCAGGTGGAGGAGGAGATGGAGGGCAGGCCCTAGGCTCCCTAATCACGATCCCAGTGGGGTGGGGCTTCCTACTGATCTTGAAGCGCATCTCTTCCTCCACCTCATCGGAGGAAGAAGGTGGCCTCGGCCGAGAAGGCCCAGCCTCAGTTTGGTTGGTCGAAGGACGGAAATTTAGACCAAAGCAAGACATCCGAAGGAAGAAGTCAAAGTCAAAGGGTAGAGAAGAGGAAGAAGAAAATGGACAAGGCTCAGGAAGATCCTAGGTCTAGAAGAAAGTTCTACCTAGCCAGGAGAGGAAGAAGGAGACGAACCTAGCTAACTTTAGAAGACAAGGATAGCCAAGGGAGAAGAAGGAGCTCTGGTACTATGGTGGGCATGTAAGATTTGAAAGATGTATTTTGGAAAAAATTACCTTTCCTTTCAAAGTGACCAGATGCTTAACCATACCATTACAGCATCACCACCATCGGATCTGTGCCACATATCAGCAATCGATGAAGATGATGCCTCGTTTCGACCACGACCGCTTTGAATTCTGTGCCAGTAATAAGTGCTCCTCAGACGTGCCCACGTGGCTCCCCCGTGTTGGTTTGGAGAACCACCACATGAAGCACCGGCGATCGTGGCCATTATTGTGCCAAATTTTTGTCTTTCCATATCAGCACCGTATTTACTCCCTTCGCCTCGAGTGCCCGTGCCAACAAGACTCGAGAGTGGGGGGTAAGTGATGTGGCGGCTTTGTTGATGTGGAACCCAT
The DNA here is from genome assembly GCA_021397845.1 of Areca catechu. Lineage (NCBI taxonomy): Eukaryota > Viridiplantae > Streptophyta > Magnoliopsida > Arecales > Arecaceae > Areca > Areca catechu. Next base: position 73,132,317 of record CM038044.1, on the reverse strand, counting down.
GTCAGACTCCATCATACGCCGGATGAAGCTACCACATAGGATGCCTCTGCCCGAACTCTTTTGCCAGGTTGGCTCCCCTCATGGTCGATATATCGTGGCCGAAGTCGAGCTCCACCTCTACCCGGACTCCTTCGCCAAGCTGGCTCCCCTCGTGGTTGAGACACCATGGTCGAAGTCGAGCTCCGCCTCTACCTGGACTGCTTTGCCAAGCTGGCTCCCCTCGTGGTTGAGACATCATGGCCGAAGTTGAGCTCCGCCTCTACCCGGACTCATTTGCCAGGCTAGGTCCCCTTGCGATCGAGACACTGTGGATGAAGTCAAGCACCGCCTCTACTCGAACTCCTTCACCAAGATGGCTCCCCTCGTGATCGAGATACCATGGCCGAAGTCAAGCTCCGCCTCTACCCGAACTCCTTTTCCAGGCTGGCTCCCCTCAAGGTCGAGATGCCATCGTCGAAGTCGAGCTCTGCCTTCCTGAGCTCGCCCTACCTCGGACGAAGAGACCTGCAGCCGAAGGATATCACCACATCCTTGGATGGTGGCGAGCCACCCAAGGACCCCAGAGGGGTGCTCGCCAGGCCATAATAACTACCCCAACTACCACTTACACCGAAAAGGAAGGGGTCCCTCGATCGAGGTGCTACGCTCTTGATCGACCATCTGCATCACTTGAAAGAGGAAGTCAACCTAGAGGATTCAAATCCAGGAGGCAGCCACTCGTCGATTGAAGCTCTGCCATGCTTCCCTAAATGGAGTGACCAGAAGGAATGTCAGAGTGCGCAGTGCTGTTCCCTATCATGGATGGAGAAAGGCACCTCGTGCACGGCTCCGAACATCACCGCACACGCCTGCAAGTGAGGGGAAGATCCCATGGTAAGCGGCACATAACGACCCTAGCTAAAAGGAGTTCTCCAAGGTTCAAACAAGGCAAGTCAGGTCACAAACAAGAAAACGAGCCAAAGGGGGCAGTATACAGGAAGGGCCACCACTCCAGGTTATCGAAGACCTACAGGAAGGGCCTCGATGGACACAGCCACGCAGCTCGGGCTCTCCTCTGCTGCCACTCCCATGCTCTGCTCTCAACCCATTTACACTCTCTCATTTTACAAGTTTCTCCTCCTAGCGTGGAGTCCACTTACGGGGCTCGACTGGGAGGATCTATTCCCCTGGATCACCACTGAGTTGAGCATCAGAGTGCCCCCACCGGGATCACCGACCTGGGTCTCCTCTATTTTGCAAGTCTAGGTGTCCGAGCAGGATCCTGAGCGACAGGGGCACAGTCCGAGGTCATCTTCAGCTACAAGCCACGACGATCGGACAGCAACAAGGTTGATACATGAATTAGCACGAGATATTAATAGAGAAAATAACGTCTAGTTATTTAATAGTGAGATAAATAAGTCATCCTATAGGACAATGATAAAAAGGATCAGCAAGAAGTTCACCATCGGTGTTTATAAGTTTGAAACTTTGCTCCATTGAATGATATGCTACTATAAATTCTGCAAAGCCATAATCTTGAAGAAGATCAAGCATAAATTTGCATTGGTTGAGATAAATGCCATGCTTGGATTAGGCCACCTCTATCCAAGATTACATTTGAGATTATCAAGATCCTTAATCAAAAAGAGTTGATGAAAGAAAATGTTGATGCACTAGATGGCATGGCTATCATTACCGTAATAATAATATCATCAATATGTATAACAATGAAAATAGATAAACTATCACAGTGAAGATAGAATGAAGAATGATTAGCTTAAGATCGAATAAATTTGCATCCAAAAGAGTAGAGATGAATTTAGCAAACCAATTTCAAGAAGCTTATTTAAGTCCATAAGAGATTTATTAAAATGACAAACAAGGTTCTCCCTCTATTGGGGATATCTAGGAGGAAGAGACATATATATTTTCTCATCCAAATTATCATATAAAAAACCATTCTGAATATCCAATTGATAAAGTGACCAATTTTTAATACCAGCTATAGCAAGTAAGACTCACATCGTGATTATCTTGGAAATTAAGGCAAAAGTCTTGTGGTAATCTATATCTTTTGCTTGAGTATAGCCCTTGGTTACTAAGCAATATTTATATTATTTGCTACTCCTGCTAGAATTATGCTTGATATTGAAGATCCATTCACATCCAATGAGTTTCTTATAAGAAGGTAAAGATATCAAGGATCGTATATTATTATCTTTCAAAGCCTGAATTTTTGCATCCATTGCTTGTCTCCATTCAAAAAATTTTACAACTTGGAAAAAGATTTTAGGTTCAATAATAGAAGCTAAGAAGATAAAAAAAAGTGATCATAGGATAAAAAAATTGCAAGTAAAAATAAAGCATCTGTCATGGAAGATGTAGATTGAAACTAAGTATAAGAATAGTGATAGTCTTGTAAATAAGTATAAAGTTGATGAATACTTTGTGAATGGTGCAAATATTGTATAGTTGGATTTGATGGTAGAGATGTATTAGGTTGAGAAGTAGATTCACCTAAAGTAATAACAACAAAATTTGGTGCATAAGATATATCAAGAAGACAAGCAAGATCCTAATCAAGAATAGATAAAAAAAGAACTATGGTAGATTTATCAATGGAAGTACTATACTATATATTAAAGGAAAAATATATTCGAAAAAAAATAATATCTCTACTAATAAAAATTTTATTGGAATGAAGCTCAAAATTTTATAACCTTTTTAGTAGAATGATTCCAACAAAAATGCTGGGTGAGGCACAAGCATCAAGTTTATATTTGATATTTGGATTGTGCCTATAGCATAAACAACAAAAAACCTTTAAATGATGATAAAAAAAAAATCTTTTTTTATAATAATTCATAAGAAGTTTTATCTCGAAGCATTTTAGTGGACATTCAATTAATAAGATAAGCATGATGTAATATCATTCCAAGATTTTAATGGTAAATTTGCTTGAAATGAAGTGCATAAGCAATATTTCTGAGATATAGATATTTTCATTCTACTATTTTATTCTGTTGAAGAATTGGAATACAACGATATTAATGAATTACACTAAGTGAATTCAAAAAATTAATGATATCATGGTTAAAAAAGTTCAATATATTATCACTAAAAATTTTATGAATGGTGGTATTAAATTATGTTTTGACCATTGAAAAAAAAAATATGGATAAAAACTTTATATTTATGTTGCATGAGATAAATCCAAGTACTACATGAAAAATCATCAACAATAGTTAAGAAATATCATGCACTATTAATTGATGGTGTATTGTAATGTCCCTAAATTTAACATCCATATGAACTAATTCAAAATAAAAGGTTGATGAAGTAGAACTTGAAGAAAATAGTAATCGGCATTATTTAGCTAATAGGGGTACAGTGCAAATGCATTTATTTGAAAAGAAAAAGCTAAAATCTAAAGTAAAATCTTTTTGAAATGAACTAGAAGTTGGATGTCTTAAATGCCAATGTTATAAATTGATTTCATTTTGATGGACAAGCATAGAAGCAAAAGGATTTGATTTAAACTCTAAATAATAAAGACCATCACATTTTCTATCTAGTCTAATCTCCTTCTTCATTTGTAGGTCCTAAAACATACAATATCCAAGAAAAAATATGATAGAATAATTGAGCATTTTAGTGATTTTACTAACATATAATAAATTGAATCAAAAGTGAGGAACATATAAAACATCTTTTAATGATAATTGTGGGATAAGTATAATAGAACCAATATGCATGGTTTGAATTATGTCACCATTAGGAAGCTTGACAGGAGAAACGGAATGGCCATGGCATGTATTTACAAGATCAAGGTCATAAATCATATGATCAATGCATCAAAAAGACACGATGCAATACTTGAAAGGTTGACCATAGAGAAAGGTAAAACGAAAAAATAGAATTATGAGTTGATAGATGCCTTAAAATGTTACGGCTCTGATACCATTTTAGAATTGAACAAAAAAAAATATTATGATTTTGCATTCAGAAGAATGACATATATATATATACAAGAGTATAAAGATTTAGAAAATTAAAACTCCATTATTGCAATGCAAAAATAAATACAATCAGGATGACATGATTTTAATACACATGATACGTATTGTAGAAATTATTTTAATACTCCCTAATATAGTATATTATTTAAAAATGTTTCTAATATTCTTTGATGTTTTCTAATATTCTCTAATGTCAAATGATGATTGAAAATCTCTTTGATATTCTTTGATATTTTATGATATTCTCTATTATTAGCTAAAAATCTTTTCTAATAATTTTCAATATTTTTTAATGACAATAAATATGTTATGATTATTAGAACAAAGTAAATCATGGATTATAGAGGCTACATTGAAACTGAAAAAATATATAAAACATATGAACTTTAATAATAAATGCATATTACTATAGATAAATAACAATCTTTATGCTTCGTTTTGATGTTCACCATCTATGTTTACTTGATTCTTATTGAGGTTTTCTTTGTTATGGGGCTTGTGATGATAAACTAAGATTTAAAAGATCAATATCATAATTATAGTTGGGTGAAACTTTAAGCTTTTTTCTTAACCTTATAATGACCAAAATGGCAAGAACTCAAAACACAATAGGACTTGAAGTCAATTTTCAAAACATGGAAATTTAAATCTACTATAATCGCCTCAGTCTTCTACCAGTCATTATTCACAGCTAAATATTGGTCTTTTGGCTTACTTCTCCATATCATGATCGAATTCTATCTGTTCAGTATAGTCTCCATCGTTACTATAATTTCATAGCTAAATTCTATCTAGTTTTAGCAAGAGTCACCTGACTCATTTACTTTAATTCAGTCAAACTTAATCTACATGACACTTGCTTCTAAACCTCAACTAGATTGTTAAGATGTGGTGTAAGTGTATCATAATGTAGATCGAGTACTAAAGATGTGAACTAAGTATTAGACATACAAATCTCGTATTAAAGGTACAGACCTAGTACCATGGGTGCTAAACAAGTATACGAGCGCAAATTAAGTACCAAAGGTGCAGACTAAGTATTAGAGGTGCAAATCAAATACCAGGATGCATATTGACCACGTGTGCAAGTTGGGTACCTGGATGTGGCTCAATCCTCAATAGGATTTGTTGCATCCAGACAAACTTTGAAGCTTGAATCAAGTTGAAGAGAATCAAGTTGAGCTAATGCATCTAGCTCTTCATCATCTTCTTGGAGGATTTGTGTGCTGGGGCTGCTCTCAAGCTTCGTCAATGGCATCTGAAGTGAACAGATGAAATCTGAAGAAAGGCTAGATGAAAGAGGTTCCGAAAAAAGAATCCCCATCTCCATCACACTCGGTGGTATTTATAGGCCACAAACCTAATCGCTTATGGCTGGCATCTAGCTATTAAACAATTAATTTAGGACATGAGCATATGCAACAAAAGGCTATCTATAGTTGATCAGCCCTTTCCTAGATGTCGAATGATCGTTGCATTATTTGAACATTGATTAACTTTACCTCTCCTGAAAGTTAGTTAATCTTATGCCCATCGAGAATTGATCGGCTTTATGCCTCTTGGGCATTATTCAGCCTTATGCCTCTTGGGCATTTATTGGCTTTATGCCTCTTGGGCATTGTTCAGCCTTATGCCTCTTGGGCATTGATCTGCTTTATGCCTCTTGGGCATTATTCAGCCTTATGCCTCTTGGGCATTGATCGGCTTTACGCCTTAGGCGTTGTTCAACCTTATGCCTCTTGGGCATTGATCGAACTTGTGCCTATTGGGCGTTGTTCGGCTTTACACCTTTTGGACATTGTTCAGCCTTATGCCTCTTGGGTATTGATCAGCCAGATTCAAATCTTCACTAGATCAATATAAATAGACCAAACTTGTCGTATCCCAACACTAGTCCCCCAGTTTCTGAATTCATTAATTGGAAATCAGAAATTGTCATAAGCTTCCACTCTTAGGCAGCATGCTTTGATGACATGTCAAACTCTAATTGGGGAGGAGGTTATAAAAACTAACAGCCATATCCTGCTCTCATCATTATAATTTTTGAAACTCGAAAAGGCTGAAAGATCTTCATCAAAAATAAATGCATCCATCCCATTAACAGAATGTTGCCGTCGGATTACGAAGGGTCATTTTGATCCTTCGAGAAACTCTACCATTTTACCAGATATTTACGGATAGGTGGCCAGATTTAAATCAATCTCATTATTCGAGAGAAATCTTGGACCATTGAAGGGCACTATATAAACACCAACCTCCCCAAAAAAATAGGTTTCCCACCATTTCAACTTCTTCGCCTTAGGAGCAAAAGAAACCTTTTAGGTCAGCCTCTTTTCTTCTTCTATCTTTTTCTTTTAAGTTAATCTTCCTTTACTTCCTCCTTCCATTATGGCTAGAATTTTAGAGGTCAGTCGTGCCAAAAATTCTAAGGAATCCACTGCTCAACAACAGAAAAAGCAAGCCGAATCAATGAAGATAGGTGATGTTAGGTCTTCTTTAACTGAACACCGAATCTTAGCATTGAAACAATATTATAACATTTCGGATGATTATACCGTAGTTCTTCCAAATAAATCGACCAAATAGATCGGCCTCCACCCGGTAGCCTGACAATTTATGAAGAACATTTAAGTGCCAGTCTTAGATTTTTGATTCATCCCTTTTTCCTTACGATCTTTAGACTATATAGAGTATTACCATCTCAACTGACTCCCAACAGTATCCGGATAATATGTGCGTTCTTGATTCTTTCTAAGGACGCAGATATTGTTCCCAAAACTTCTCTCTTTACAACTTTGTTCGTACTTAAACGAGACTTTCATGGTCATGGGTGGTGGGTAATTAACCCACGCCATGGTCGGAAATTTATCTTGGGGCTTCCATCAGCCATTCATGGTTGGAAACCTTGCTTCTTCTATATCATCTCCAAAATTTCTTGGGATTTCATTATTAGCCATAGGGAACCCGACTAACTCCTAATAATGGCAAAAATTCTGACAGGCGATCAAGAAGATTATAAGAAGCTCACGGGGATGGATATTCCCCCGATAAAAGAACTTCTTGATGAAAGAGGGCTTTTCACGGAGGAAATCAGTCCCAAACCTTTTTTAGGTATCTTTATTGTTGATATTATTTCTCCATTTTTCTTTCTTATAGTCAGCCTCAATATTTGACTTCTTAATTATGGTAGATACATCAATCATGGTGGATGTTCGGAAACTTTGAAAACTCTCGAAGAAGAGAAGAGCATAAACCATCCCCTCCAACCAAGAAGAAAGAAGAATTAAGAGACCGAAGAAAATAAGACCAATAACTCCAGCAGCTTCAACGGTTTAAGCAGATCCGAGTTCCCCGATACTAATAGCAAGTGTATCGGAAGATGATGAAGTACCATTATCGGCATCTCTTCAACCCTCAGTACAAGAAAGACGACCAATAAAAACTTCAGGAGCCAGTCCATCATCGTTTTATACTGACCAAACTGATAAGGGAAAAGCTCCGATGATAGAGGAAGAAGAAGAAGAATAATGAATACCGGCTATAAATGTCATAGCCGACTTTCCTGTATATGCTGATGACTCGGGTCTGAATGATCCAATGCTGGCTCGTCATCTTTTGAAGTCCATTATCATTCCAAGAGACTGGGAAATCACTAAGTCCCGGCAAATTGATGATACCATTCTGTTACTTCACCCCACACTGTTGAAGGTATATAATCAAACTTATTCTTTTAAAAAGTTAATCATTGTCTTTTCTTTACTAAATCTGACTAATTTGAAATGCAAATAAATAGCTCATCCATGGGATCAGTATCATGGATGAAGGTCTGAAAAACTTTGACCAGTTTCGTCAAACTTGTGCAACGAGGTGAACGTTGCAAGGGCGAAAAAAGAGGTTGCTGAGGAACTGAAAAATTCCATGAAAAAAAACTAGAAGAAATAGCAACCATAATGCCAGCTCTAGAAGCAGAGCTGAACGAAGCAAGGTCAAAAATAAATGTCATGGAGTCAAAGTTAAAAAACAAAAACAAGAAAATCCAATTGATATCCATCAACCTGGAGAAAGCTGAAGAAAAAATCTCAACAACTGAAAAGAAAGTTTTAGCGGCTAAAGAAAGAGCTCTAACAGTGACAAAGAAGATCGACCAAGCTGTTGAAGAAGCTGTTAATGAAGCCATAAAAAATACGTTCAATCGAAGGCTTTTGAAGACAAACTCCAAGAGTCAGGAGTTAAAAGTTACGATCTTGGTCATGCCGATTGTTTGAATAAGGTAAAGAAATTTTATCTCGACCTAGATACTTCAAAAATAGAGGAAGACTCCGATGAAGAGGATTCCGATGAAGAAAATTTTGACAAAGAAGAACAGGTCAGAGAACCAACCATAAATCAAACCGAAGAACCTGTCGGTGGCCAAACTGAAGAATCGGCACCAGACTCTCAAATCCTAGAAGAAACATCAACGGTTCTTACTGTAAACTGGGTTGAAATATAAGAAAGTGTAGTTGAAATGAATGTAAATGATCAATGATGCAAGAACTTATTTTGTTTTTAACATGAAATGAATAATCTTACTTTCTAATAATGTTTATTGGATTGCAAGAATTCCAACTTTTATAAATGGTAAAATTTTCAAAGTATAAAATCATCGGATCAAACAAGGAAGCTTCCTAGAAAAATCAATTTAAGCATGAAATTATTCGAATCAAATTATAAACACAAACTATTATTCAAAAAAATTTAGTCAAACCAATTCTGAACAAACACATTGAACAAGAACATTTAATGGAATAAGTTGATCAGAAAGCATGATTTCTACCTTTTCCTAAGGAAGAAGTTAGCACTTACTGAAATTTAGAAAAATAATCTCTAAATCAACCAAACCTTTAACTTACTCATAGATGACATAATACTTCAATCTGATTTACTGAATATCTTTTTCCTTTCTCCGTATATTTTAAGAAGAAGAATCCTTCGTGAAAGATCTTTCCGAACGAAATAAGTTATCATACCAATTTTGCCAAATGTCACCTGTTTATTAGAAGAAGAATTGCTCGGTAGACCGTATAATTGCATTTGTCAGTATTGAGAGGCCGTATAAGATTTGAATTCAAATTCAAGTCAAATACCATTGTATATAAATATATTTACAACCAGCTTTCAGAGAATTAGAAGCGGTGCATGGACTCCCACCAACTCAAGATCTTAAACGTGCCGAGATCTCAAGATATCTCAAAATTTGGACCATAAATCGTGGCCATGAACGCTCTCTATATAAAGAGGTCCCAGGCCCAGGTCTTTGAGCTAGCTTTTGTCTCAAGTATCTTGAGTTTATTTTCTTTTACAAAACACTTTGATTCCAGGCATACTTCCAAGAAGAAATCTTCATCATATTTAAGAAATGGAATTGGGCGATAAGAAGCTTCATCAGACATCCAAGAGGAAAACCAGACCAGTACAATTTAGAGAAGAAAGATCATGTGTAAGAAGAAGGTGCTTGTCGAAAAGTACTTCCAATAGATCGGAGTCTCCTGATATGTTGCATCTTCATCCGAGGAAAAGGAACAAGAACCTTCTGTCCCTCTCTCAAAGGAGCCGGAATGTGACCATCCTGCCAAGCATAGTTCTGATAAAGGGAAGGCTCCTGTTGAGGAATCACCCAGTCCGAACAATGTCAAGACCATTCAAATGCTTGTTGCTGATTCAAGTATCAATAATCCAAAGCTAGCAAGACCATACTACAATCTACCATCCTTCGAAAAGACTGGGAGACAACAATTTAAACAAGAAGTGAAAGAGATTCTATCTTCCATCTACCCTGGAATAGTGAAAGTAAGTAATACCTCCTTCCTCTTCAAAACAATATATTCTCATTCTAAGGATGTTCCAACTCTCTTGTTCAGTTCATTAATGATATCTCCATGATTGAAGAAAGTTTGTGTCAAACAACTAACCTTCAAGAAGATCTTCAAAAACAATTAGCAGTAGCCAAAGAGGAAAAAAATAAGGCTGATGCTAATCGGATAACTTTAGAATCAAAGGTTATCCAATCAAACACAATGATCTTGTCTTTGTAGAATCAACTAAGAATAATTCATAGGCAAGCTAAACAGCTTGTGGATGATGGAGCTAGAAGAAGGAAAATACTTCGGTAGGCAGATGAAGCCATAGAAGAGAAAACCCAGGCGTAAGAAGAAGTATTGAATTGGAAATCTATAATGGAAGAAAGGATAGCATTTCTTGAAAAGAAATTGGAACAAACCGAACAAGAAAATGCTTCACTGATTCAACGGAAGCTTCTTGTGATTGAATATTTCAAAAAGTTTGAAGCCTTTAACAATGGGATGGAACAAGTAGGAGCCAAAGGCTATCAATTTGGCTTTGAAGACTGTATCAACAAGGTTAAGAAATTAAACCCTGACCTCGATTTCTCCTCCATTTTCATAGACTATTATGTAGAAAAAGAAAAAGAAAAGCCAACCGATAAACCATTAATTCCAACTGTTGAAGAAACATTGTACAAGATAAAGCTTCAAGTGATCATGTCAGCCAGAAAAAAGTTGAATAGTATTTGTTGTTGTTTCTTCTTTTCCCTTCTTATAATCAGAACATTAATGAAGTCTTCAATTTCTCTTCAATATACTAAATCATGCTTTCAATATTTTAGATATTTTGAGATAATATCATTGATAGAATAATAAACCACATAGTCCATTATCACTTGACTCATGGTTAACTTATCAATTCTGCCTTTCAATCAATAGGTCATCATGACGTAAATATACCGATGAATTGGTGAATCAGACCAACTCAATTCGATAAATTGTAGTCAGCTTATCAGGCTAACTTTTCAATTGATCAATAAGTTATTCTGATCATTAAATACCGATGAGTTAGTAGATCAGACCAACTCGATTTATCGAATTGTGGTTAACTTATCAGGCTAACCTTTTGATCAGTTATTTTGATCATTAAATACCGACGAGTTAGTGGGTTAGACCAACTCAATTTGTCAGATTGTGGTTAACTTATTAGGCCAACCTTTTGATCAGTTATTCTAATCATTAAATACCGATGAGTTAGTGGGTTAGACTAACTTGATTTGTCAGATTGTAGTCAGCTTATCAGGCCAACCTTTTGATCAGTTATTCTGATCATTAAATACCGATGAGTTAGTAGGTTATACAAACTTGATTTGTCGGATTGTAGTCAGCTTATCAAGCCAACCTTTTGATTAGTTATTCTGATTATTAAATACCAATGAGTTAGTGGGTTAGATCAACTCAATTTGTTAGATTGTAGTCAGCTTATCAGGCCAACCTTTTGATATAGTCTCTCAAAGACTCCCCTTCTGACTGTTGGATAAAGAAAAGCTATCAGAATTTCTGGGCATTTTCCTGCTTGTTTGGAAGTGAGTGACGAACAACTTCTCTAGTTGACTAAAAGAATGGATGGTATCTAGCTATAGACTTGAATACCACATTCTCGCTGCTTTCTTTAAGGTCGAAGGGAAGGCAAGATAATGGAGTGCGTCTGATGTCCCCTGGATCAACATAAGGGCTTTAAAGCTACCTAAATGATCTAAGGGGTCAGATGACCCATCATACAGCTCAATTTTTGAAACTTTGAAGTGATGTGGAATTCTTTCCTCCATAACCTTCTTAGAACAAGGAGGCAAGATTTCACAGCTTGGTGCTGCATCCTCTGCTTTCCTCTACTCAATAACTCAGGCAATCTACAACTCCAGCTTTCTGAACTTCTTAACAAAATTATTTTCTCTTGCAAGATCTTGAACTTGGATGATGTTAGGAGTCAATTCTTCAGATAATGTCGAACAAGATCGTAGACATTTCCCTTTGTTCCATTTCTTGGTATGATGATGAGATCGGTGATGATGCTTTAAAAGGAATTGCTCACCTGAAGAACATTGATAAGATGAATGTCTTCGTGAATTGGGATGTTTACTTACCTGAAGAAAAGGTTGCCAGCTACTTCTTGATACAGCAGGTTGTGATGGCTCCTTCACGGCAATCTCTTGAAGGTTTTGTATTGCTGCAGTAAGTACTTCTACCTTGTCAAACAGAGTGTTTAACCTTTCTTGATCCGTGTTTCCGGCAGAAAGAACTTCCAACTTTTCAGCAAGAATAGGATCATTCCCCTTTGAAGGATGGGGAACATCTTCCATGGGCAGATTCCTTTTCCTACCTTTCTGTTGGGAATTGTGTTCCAAAGCCAATCGCCTAGGCTGTAGGCAGTTGAGCTGAGTATTGCACTCTTTGTATGAATTAATAAATATTATTTTGGCAGCTCATCACATTCTGACTTTTTCCTGTAATGAACTCTTTTTCATGTGATGAAGTCCTTAGGACTACATTGACTTCGATATAGAGAGGATATATCGAGTGGTCCTTAAATCAGGTTCACAACCAAAGGATACATTGTACTGGATGGAAATGTATTAAGTGTAGGTTGTTGTGGTTCACATCGTTTGGTTGTCCTCTTGATCAAAGGAGTGTGGTGACACTGATGTGATCTACAAGTGGGATATATGATATCTCATTGAACGTGACTCCATGTAGCCCCTTTCTGCCAAAGGGATACTTACGACCTGAGGTCATCATGGTAGCTTGCAAGCAACTCCTTATTCTTTGGTGCCGGACTACCCGAATTTCTAATCCGGTGATGGAAGGTTTATGGGTATAGGAAAGTACTTGTAGAGCAGTGGTGGACCAAGATGGAATTGACCTGTCCAAATAGTTTAGATTAAATGTCTCGCAGTGTCTCAATTTAGCAAATCCTCGGCAGGGATTGTCCTAGTGATGAGTCACTGGACTTGCAAGGTTGAGAGATGTTATGGATTAACTCAGCTAGGGTTGGCAGTCTAACCCTAGATCATCCTGAGCATTAGAGGTCAAAGGGATAAATTATACGGTAACCGTATTCCAGAGGTTCGATTGATTGCTCTCGCATCTTCGACCTATCCAGATGTCGGGATCCATTGCTAGATGGTATCTTGTGCTGGTACTGGAATTGTTCTAGTGCTACTGCCTAGGTTCGAACCTATGAGGTCACATGCCATAGAGGATCTCTCCCTGATCTAGGTATCGATTTATGATTAGGAATCATTTCAGTAATGGTTTGATTGAGCACTCTTTGGATTGACTTAGTTTTGGGTCGATCAAGATTTGTTCGGGTCCACCGGGAATTGTTCTTGGGTAACCAGGACTTGACCAAGCCATTTATATATTAGATTTTGATCTAATAATGTTGTGAACCAGTTTAGAACCAGTTTAGAATTTTTTGAACCGGTTGTGAACCGGATTAACCCTTCTACACGATGATTTATGGCTTGGGCGAACAGGGCATTCAAGGCGTCTCTTCATCTCCTTTTCCATTCATTTTTGATTGTTTTACTCCATAGTTTAATGCCTCTTCTTTCCTTCATTAAGAACGAATTTGATTCATTCAGTAACCTTGTGGCCTTTGGTTTTCCCAGGAGGTCTTTTAAGCTTCCTAACATCACCGTTTTGATGGTTCACGATGTTTATAATTTCTGGGTGCTGATAATATTAGAGGGGCTGAAAACGTTGCTTTGTTGTTCTTCCTTTGAGACCTTGATCCATCCTTTCCATTGCTAGATTTGGGGCTAGTTTTTGTGGAGTGATTGGGAGTAAAAGAGTGCTTTGATTCCCTATTATTGAGGTGCTCAATCAGTGGAAGGAAGAAATCTATTTTGGTGAAAATAATTACAGAATAGGGTGTTCTATTCTTCCTTCCTCCCACCGTTCCAAGTGCTTTCCGGCGACTAGCATCACGCGTGAAGCAGGATCTGAGGAGGCCCAGGCATGTCCCCCCTCTAGAGGGTGTTCCCTTGAACACCTAAGAGCTGCATCGACCTTTCCTTGCTACTGTCATTTTGGTTGTTCTGTTTTGGTTGTAGATTTTTGTTGTAGCACTTGGAAGAGAAGAAGACAACGATCCAGTACCTCTCCCTTGAAGCAAGTTGCATCAAGATACTACCTTGCCATTGGTGTAGAAGGAGAGACCTTAGTGTTGCCATCTTTAGTTCCTCCTTTGCTTTTATTGGAGAAGACGTGAAGAGTTTTTCAAAAGGCTGCTGGAAGAAGAAGACTGGAATAAGTTTATTCCAGTTATCAAAGCTATTCCAACATTATCCCTAGTTTATTCCAAGCAGGAATAAGGTAAAATTTATATTTTTAATTTCCATGCATGTGTAGATCTAGGTTTATAAAATAGTTTATAAATATTACATGCCAATGTTATGCCATGTTATACTTATACATGTATCTTGAATATGTTAGATCCTGTGCGGAGTAGGTGTTTCTGCTGTTATTTTAAAAATATTTTAAAATACATACTTGCTCCCTTTGCTGTTGCATGCTTAGTGTAGGCACCTGCAACCCAGTTTTACTTTCAGTGGTATCAGAGCACATGTTCAGGAGTAACATATCTTGATTGCATGTATTGTAGATTAAAATGTTTAATCTATTGAGATGTATCTATATCTTAATCATAGGGATGATTAGAGAGTACTTTTAGGAACCTAGTTGAGACCTTCACCATGGCCCTGTGTCTTTGGCACAATGTGGTTCGTCTATGTTGGCCTTTTCAGAAGGATCCTTTAAGGAAATAAATGGAATTAAAATTGTTTTAATTCAGATACATTTTTGGCATGACTTATAAATTTGTTATTTGGATAATGTAATATTTATAAAAGAATATACTAGATATGATGCATGAATTGATATGTAAAAGGAGTTTTACATGTTTTAATTAAAATTATTTTAATTAAAATATTGTCTTATATTCAAACAATTTTGGATTGCATGATTAAATTATATGATAAGTTAATTTAGGGTTTATGAAACCTAATGTCATTTAAATAAGCCAATTGGGTTAATTGGGTTAGCTGTCTAATTGGGTCCATATTTGGGTTAGACCTATATTTAGTTGAACTGGATACTTTGAAGACTAATCAAAAGTTGATTAATGTCCTTCTTTTAGAACTATCTAATAGTTTGATAAGTTAGTCCATTCATCTAAAATGGATCTAATTAATGGCTTCGTGGAAGCCCGAGTTTTTAGGCTAGTCTGATCGAGTCTGGTAAACTAGTTGGTGTCGAGGTAGGTTTGGCATTGTGATCATGGTTGTATGAGGCTACCTCTTTCCTGGCCAACCTGGTTGGTGTCTAGGAAAGATGGTTAATGGCGGATACTCCCCCATGATCTCACCTACCTGGCCAGTCATATCGACTAGAACTGATTAGAAAAGCTCATTGACTCGAGTTAACCCATGTCACCCAGGTTGATCAGTTTGACTGATCGGTAGGTGCCCATGGATCAATTATTGAATTGGCTCAACCCTCCTGAAAACTGATTTGTTCAGTGGGAGGATGATCCATGTTCTTGTCTTATTCTTCTGTCACAACCTAAAATCCTCTAAAATTATTAGGTCTTGGAAAAGGCTAAATCAAAGAGTTGATGGTGTCTTAGCCTCCCATTAAGTGAGTTAGTAATGTATCCTTTAACTTGGTGTTCATCGGCAGTTCCATAGAACGGGTGTGCATCCAGTTACTAGAATTGCTCTCTCATTGATGATGGTTCAGTGCAACCTTCTTAACGGTGATCAGGTGAGCCGGTCATAGTCGGGCTTGGTCATTCGTTGGCTGGAAGTATTGGATTTATCATGTTAATGGTTGGACCTAACCGGAGACCCACAATAGGAGGCCCCTAGGCCGATTGGGGTGCTCTCTGGGGCAAAATTGAATACTGGAAGTTGCTTGGGGAAGCAATTGATTAGTGAACATACCTTTAGGCGCGTATGGGTGAGCTGGCCGTAGTCGGGCTCATATGTGGTCTATTGGATTTCAGTACCCACTATGAAATAGTGATTTCACGGATTGGAGTTAAAGGCTCCCAATCTAAAAAATTAGTGGGAGAGACCTTTAGACTAAAGTCCAAGTCTTTTGATTAATTGATTAATTCATACTCTAATATGGTATTGTTTTTCCTTTTAGATGTCTTCAAATCTTTCGCTCTGGTCACTTCTTGATAATGAGAAGTTGAAGGGTCACAACTTCGATAGCTGGTATCGAAAGTTGAGGATTGTCCTGGAGCATGAACGTTTATGTGATACAGATCCAGCACCTGAAATCCCCTCTACCAATGCTCGGAGTTTGGTCAAGGACACTTATCAGAAGTGGATTTCTGATCGGACTACTATCCGATGCATTATGCTAGTGGCAATGAATGACGAGTTCAGTCACAAGTTTGAGGAGGCCCAACCAGATGAGATTCTTCAAAAGTTGAAGGAATCATTCGGCACAGTAGACGATGTAGAGCGGTACAAAGTGTCTTGTGCCATCTACAATGCCAAGATGCCGAATGGTGGTTCTGTCACTGATCATGTATTGTACATGATCGAGCTGATTGAAAAGTTGGGCAAGCTCGGATGTCCCTTGCACGAGCAGCTCGACAAGGATGCGATTTTGAATTCTCTGCCCTCCTCCTATCTTGACTTTCTCGACCATTACAAAATGAATAAGCCTATAGTCAATTACCATGGTTTGATGGGATTACTGCAGACTTTCGAGAAATACCACCAACTGAACAAGGGGGTGGTGAATTTAGTAGGAGGTTCTAGAGGTCATCGTCCCTTTAAGAAAGGGAAGAATAAAAGGAAGGGAAAGAAGGTGCTGAATGCTCCTTGCCTAAGTCAGACTAGGAAAGTGAAAGTTGACCAGTCTAATGTAGAGTGCTTCTACTGCAAGAAGCGGGGACACTAGGAGAGGAACTGTCCTCTTTACCAAGCATCCCTAGATCCGAATAGGCCAAGGAAGGGAAAGCAGCAGACTGCTAGACAAGGTATTTATATGATAAAACCATGTAATTTCTCTATTTGTGATACTGCTAACTGGGTATTGGATACCAGTAGTCCTATTCATGTTTGTAATTCATTACAAAGACTGCAGGTTAGCAAGAGATTCGAGGATGGAGAATAGTTTCAGAGCATTGGGAATGGAAATCGTATTCCAGTACTGGCGATCGGAGTTCTGAGTCTTGTATTTGAGTCCTATACTGTCGAGTTAGTCGACTGTCATTACTGTCCTAGTTTCATTATATGCATAATCTCTATAGGCCTTTTGGCCAATTGTGGTTTTAAACTATCAATAAAAAGAGATATTTGCTAAGTTATTTTGAATAACTCTGTGATAATAAAAGCTAAGTTAAATAATGGCATTTATGGACTGTCACGGCCTGTTAGTGTAATGTACACATCTAGCAAACGCCCAAGACTAGAAAATGTCAGTGATCTATATCTTTGGCACTGTAGGCTAGGTCATGTTAACCAGAATAGGATAAATAAGTTACGAGGAAAAGGCCTCCTTAATGTCAGTGATTCTGAATCACTACCTACTTGTGAATCCTGTTTTATTGGTAAAATGACCAAGTCACATTTTACTGGAAAAGGTGAATGAGCTACAGATCTTCTGAGTCTCATACATACTGATGTATGCGAACCCATGATAGTTAGTGCCAAAGGTGGATACAAATATATCATTATGTTTATAGATAACCTTTCAAAGTTTGGTTATGTCTTTTTGATGAGACATAAATCTGAGTCGTTTGAAATGTTCAAACGATATCGTAATGAAGTAGAGAAACAAACTAGAAAAAGTATTAAAACTCTTCGATCTGATCGAGGTGGTGAATACCTATCTGGTAAGTTTCTGACATACCTTGAGGAGAATGGGATTCTCTCTCAGTGGACTCTTCCAGGAACACCACAGTTGAATGGTGTGTCCGAAAGGAGGAATCAAACCCTGTTGGACATGGTTCGATCCATGATGGGCTTTGCAACTCTGTCGCTATCCTTTTAGGGATATGCACTTGAGACAGCTTGTCACTTGTTAAATAATGTTCCGAGTAAGTCTGTTGTCTCAACTCCATATAAGATGTGGACTGGATGTAAACCCTCAATCTCACACCTTCGGGTCTTGTGTTGTCCAGCTTATGTAAAGCATTTGGACTCAGATAAACTTGGTCTTAGGTCTGATCGGTGCCTTTTTATTGGTTACCCTAATGAAACCAAAGGGTATTTCTTCTACTTGGAGGATGAACAGAAAGTGTTCGTCGCTCTTAGGGCTATCTTTTTGGAAAAGGAGTTCCTTGGAGAATGAGCTGTAGCCTCTAAGATTGAACTTAGTGAAGTTCAGCCAGTAGAAGAACCTGCACACTCTAAGGACATCATGAAATCGGTTGTGATTGGATCACACCCAGAACCCATTATTAGGAGATCCAGCAGAGTACCTCGTTAGCCAGATAGATACTATGGTTTCTTGGTCCGGGACGGCGATCCCACTGAGCTCGATGAAAACAATGAGGATCCGATCACCTATATGGATGCACTTCAGAGATCTGACTCTGAGGCATGGCTTGGAGCCATGCGATCCAAAATGGAGTCCATGGAGATCAACAATATATGGACATTGGTTGATCCACCTGAAGGGATAAAACCAATCGAGTGCAAGTGGATCTTCAAGAGGAAAAGGGGAGCAAATGGAAAGGTAGAAACCTATAAAGCCCATCTGGTCGCCAAGGGGTATCGTCAGTGATATGGTATCGATTATGACGAGACTTTCTTCCCTGTGACAAAGCTCAAGTCCATTCGGATCATGCTTGCTTTAGTAGCATATTTTGATTATGAAATCTGGCAGATGGATGTCCGAACCGCTTTCCTAAATGGGGAGATAGAAGAGGAGATGTATATGATACAACCTGAAGGGTTCACATCCTCAGATGAATCAAAAGTATGCAAGTTGCAGAGGTCCATTTATGGACTCAAGCAAGCATCTCGAAGTTGGAACTTATGGTTTGATAGGTGTATCAAATCGTATGGCTTCATTAGGAACGGAGAAGAACTGTGCATCTATAAGTGGGTTAATGGTTCTGTGATTGTATTCCTAGTACTGTATGTTGACGACATTCTCTTAATCGGGAATGACATTGCAGCATTACAAGGAATAAAGGTCTGGTTATCATCTCAATTCTCCATGAAGGACTTGGGTGAAGTTTCTTACATACTAGGTATGAAGATCTAAAGAGATAGATCTAAGAGGCTTCTGGGATTGTTCCAATCTACGTATAATGATACTGTGCTGAAACGGTTCAACATGGAAAATTCCAAGAAAGGCTATCTTCTGATAGATTCTGGAATTACACTTACCAAGAAGGATTGTGCGACAACTCCTAAGGAAAGAGAGCGCATGAGTAGAGTACCTTATGCTTCTGTAACAGGATCTATCATGTATGCTATGACATGTACTAGACCAGACGTGGCATACTCACTAGGAGTAGTGGTGTGGGCACCAGACCTCTGATTAGGGTTTCAATTTTTGGGTCTTGTAATAAGGCTTCAAGCCTAAAGCATTGTATTTTTTTTTAGTCATGAATTTAGTTTCAATTGCTTTTGTTTTAGTCTTGTACATTGACCAATTTGGTCAAGTTGGGTCAATGGGTCCTATACTTAGCTAAATTGGTTCTAGTCCGAGTCAACTGGAAGATTGGGTCCAAGCCTATTTGAAGGAGTGGTCATTGAATCTAGTCCAATTATTAATGGGTCAAGCCATTTCCCACGCCTTGAAGGATGCCACCTCAGCCCTTAAGCACCACCTCACCCATCCCATGTGGTGCCACATCATCATGACAAGTGGGCGGCCCAAATCAAGAGAAAATGTAGAATTTTGGATGCCATCAACCCAAGTGGACACCATCCCTTGATCCAAGCCTCCCTTCCCTCCCCCCATCAAGTTTTCTCCCAAAGAAGGGTGGGCGAAAAAGGAAGGTCAATGGGAGTTGAAGATTTGTGAAGACATGTCCCTTGCTTCAAGCCCCCATATCATGCCTTCTTCCCAAAGTGTTTGATCAACCATGGAAGAAATTCAAAAGTCCAAAGGCGCCAAGACAAGATCCATGCTTCATGCACCCACATCAAGCCTTTCTCCATAAAAGCTTGGATGGTCAAGGAAAGAAGCAATGATCAAGTGGGTGCCCATGATTCTTGAAGACATGCTCCCCTCATCACTCCCCCAAATCAAGGACTCTACCATTTCAAGGTTGACCAGGAGAGGATTCCATAGAGAAAAATCTGATTTTATGATGCCATCTTCATGAAGACTTGTAATATTTTTCATTCAAATTTTGAATGAGTCTTAAGTTGTCTATATAAAGGGCCTTACCCCTCCTTTGTAAATTGAATCTTGATGAATGAAAAAAATTATATTCTTGAGTTCCAATCTCTTGCTAGTTGCCTTCGTTCACTAGGAACGTCGATCTCCGAGAGGGAGCGCCTTCGCCTTCGGGCGTCAAGAGGTGTGAGGCCTCAAACTATCATCACGTCCGCAACTCCATCATCCGACTCCGAATCAAGGAGAACTCCACCATCTCAACAACCTTTTCTTTTGTTATTCCACTGCTTTCCTTCTAATTGAGACTTAACCTTTATCTTTTTGAATGCTCGCAGGTCCTCCAGGTGACAGGAGTATGGAGATGGTTGCCTTTGCCATTGAGATCTTTGGACAGTCAGCCGGCGCCTCCGCAGGGTTGACGTCTCGATCATCCAGGCCGCATCCGCCAAAGTGAGCGATATCTACATCGGGCGCTTCAGATCTTTGAGGTTTGCCCCCTGACTCCTAAGTAGGTCTTGATCGGAGAGCTAAGTCCTATGGGGTTTCTCAATCCCGGGGTCCTCTCTTTATCATTGTTTATGGACCATCTACTTGATAATTCTTATTGTTGTAGAACCCTGGATCTTCTCTTACTTATTTTCGGGAATCCAAAGAAAATCACTAAAAATCTAAAATTCACAAAACCCTAAAAATCACTTGCATCATCATTTCATCTTCGCATCTAGTTAGTCCCCCATCATTTCTAGTATCAGAGCATGGTTAGGACTTAGCGCTTCATAAAGTACTTGGAAAAGGTGCTTCACCAGGACGTCTGGTCTTAGAAGAAAAGTAGGGTTTCAAGACCCTCTCCTCCCATTCCACGAGATCTCCTAAGGTGTGTAGGGGTTCCATTGTGACAGGCCTTGGAAAAGGAATACAAGAAGGATAGATCTAAAAGAACAAAAAGATTTTGCATCTTAGATTTCAGCTTTTAATTTCTGCAGTTTTCCCTTTCCGTACATAGTCTATTTTTTTAGTTCTTACTACTTGTATGAATCTCCAAATTTTATGATTTTTTTTTTATAGATCACATATAATTCAAAGTATTTTTTCTAATTTTCTCAGATTTTATTTCAATTTGCAAAATTTCTACAAGCCGAAACATTACCTGAGAGCAAGTTCTATTCAGAAATTTTCAGCAATTTGCATTTTTCTTGTGTTTTCAATTGTCATCTTGTTTAATCTTGCATTTAGAGTAATATCATTTCATTCCCATCATCTTAACTCTGTTTTCATACATCAAAAACACAAAAACATAATTTAGTGACATCTCATTAGATCATTTGCTTGCATTCATTTTCATAAGTTACTTTAAGGGCTACAATTTGACATAGGGTCAGGATTTCATTACCTGTCCCTAGCCCAAAAATCACTAACCAGCATATCAAACCCAAGCTCTAACTAAAATTGATTAGACACTTAATTTACT
The DNA here is from genome assembly GCA_021397845.1 of Areca catechu. Taxonomy (NCBI): domain Eukaryota; kingdom Viridiplantae; phylum Streptophyta; class Magnoliopsida; order Arecales; family Arecaceae; genus Areca; species Areca catechu. Next base: position 73,110,643 of record CM038044.1, on the reverse strand, counting down.
CTAGAGAGCTTAGGGACACCAATTGGTCGAGTCAAGACCAAGTGTCTATTCTTGGCATCAGCCCATTCTGTGTGTGCTGTTGCCCTTGGTGTCTAGGATTGGTGATTCAGGGCTTGTGAGTTTGGTTTGCCTACCTGGCCAATCCCAGATTGGTATCTAAGGTTGGCTTTCAGGGACATCCACTCCCCTACACCTACCTGACCAAGAACAGAGTTACTACGGACTAGTTTGCCATCCTAACTTAGGCAACTAGTTGAGATTCTAGGTCTAGTAGATCATAAACAATTTTGCGTGCTTGATTCATGTCGACTAGATCAGGAGTCTCTTATCACCCCCATCATTTCTAGTCAAGTAAACCCTCGGAAAACACCCAAGAAAATCACTTAAGAGTCATCACTGAACAGTTAGCTAGGATAAACCATAGGCTTGATAAGTTTGAAGATAGAATTGGAGCATTAGAAAAGAATAGTAGACCATCCATCGAGCTTGAGTTTGAGTCACCTCCTCATCCTAGGGAATACCCTCAGCATGATCCTTCCTTAGAGTCTAAAGACCTTTTAGGAATAGTCAGGTCCATCCTTATCCAAAACATAGTGCAAGAAGATTGGCGTAGGACTAATATCCTACAAACCTTTGTCAAGTTTGGGAATAAGGTACGTAAGATCATAATTGATAGTGGGAGCTATGTCAATTCCATCTCTTCAAGTACTGTCAAAGCCCTAGGATTGACCCCAGTTCCTCACCCCAACCCTTATAAGGTCTCATGGATAGATTCGACTTCCATACCTATCAAGTCTAGATGCCAAATTTTGATCAAATTGTAATCATATGAGGAAGAGATTTGGTGTAATGTCCTTCCCATGGGAGTCAGTAGCATTATCCTAGGTCAACCATGGCTTTACGATCATGATGCCATTCTTTATGGTCGGACCAATACTTGAGCCTTTAGTCACCATGGGAAGAAATTTGTAATCAAACCAATTCAACCTAAGGACCAGGTTAAAAGAGAATCAAGTAACCTTAAGGAAGAGAAGCCTGGAGTCACCCTAATCAAGTTTAAGGAGTTAGAGACAGAGGATACTGAGGAAGAACCCTTTAATGAATTTCTGGGATAAAAGGTTGAACATTTTGAGAATTTAAATGAGAAAACCCCTGAGCCCATTGAAGTCTTTAAGTATGAAAGGGTTGAACCCATTGAAAATATAGAGAAAGAAACTCCGGAGCCCATCAAAGAATCCAACGAAAACATGTATGAGCCAAGTTTAGTAGAGGAGTATGGTGAAGATGGGCCCAAGGTTGAAATCATTGAGGAATCAAAGGAAAAAGATCCTGAACCCACTAAAGAATTTGAAGAAGAAATGACTGAGCTAGGATCACATTTAGTAAATGAACATGAGGGTTCGCTAGTCTTGTCCACAGAAGGAGTTCAGGAACAAACACTTAATGAACCGACCCAAAGAGAACATCCTCAAGAGATAGTTGAGGCTCTGAAGGGATTTGAAGATGTACTTCCCGATGAGTTACATGATCAACTTCCATCCCTGAGAGACATCCAGCATACTATAGACTTGGTCCCAGGATCCTCTTTAACTGACCTTCCTCATTGTGGGATTGACCCTAGCGAGCCCCAAGATCTACCGGAACAAGTGGACCATATGACACCTATAGAACAATATCCAAATTTTAAGGTCATCCTGAATAACCAAGGTCTGTTTCATGTTTCCCATAAGCCACCCCAAGACTCTGATTCTTATTTCCTACCCTTCCATAAGCCTTCTCACATTTCTAAAGCCATGGGGTTGCATTTTTTTGAAATTGTTAGGCTGCATGACTCCTTAGAACCCACCCCTTTTGCCATTTACTTCTGGTACACTTTATGGCATTTGTTAAGGATCCTTGATAATTTTTCTTGTACATACCAGACCAGGGTCAAACCTAGAGAGTCCATAACCTGTTAGGTTTAGGCCCTAGAGAGTCCAATAAAATTTTTCTTAATAGGAATACATAGTGAATCTACACTTTGCATCATACTAGAATTCTGCATTATTTACAAATTTTAAAATAATTTGGTTGATTCCCAGAAAATGAGCCGAAGAGTTTGAAATTAGGGATTCTGTAATGATTAGGCTTAGACCTGAACGGTTCCCACCGAAAATCATTAAGAAACTTCATGCTCAAGGAGCTGGCCCTTTTAGAGTGATAAGGAGAGTTGACCCTAATGCCTATGGGCTTGAGCTACCCCCGAATTATGGTATTAGCTCGACTTTCAATATCCTACACTTAGTCGAGTATAGGGAACCAGCGAACATACCCAGTGAGCCATTTGGGCCTAACCTTTCATTTGAGAGCGAACCTGACCTCAGAGTGTCCACCTCCAATTTTACCTAAGAGAGGAGTGCGGATCAAGTGTGTCCTGGATGACTAGGCTATCACCACCCGGGGCAAAGTTTATCAACATTTCTTGGTCCGATGGCAAGGCAGACCTGAGTCTGATGACTCGTGGATTACCCGGGAGGACTGGCAGCACCTCGACCCCGACCTTCTAGAAAAATATCAAAGCCAAATCAACCCATAATCGATAGGGTCGAGTTCCTCCCACCCTGGGAGAATTGGTGTGGGCACCAGATCTCTAATTAGGGTTTCAATATTTTGGTGTAATAAGGCTTCAAGCCTAAAGCATTGTATTTTTTTTTGTAGTCATGAATTTAGTTTCAATTGCTTTTGTTTTAGTGTTGTACATTGACCAATTTGGTCAAGTTGGGTCAATGGGTCATGTACTTAGCTAAATTGGTTCTAGTTCGAGTCTACTGGAAGATTGGGTCCAAGCCTATTTGAAGGAGTGGTCATTGAGTCTAGTCCAATTATTAATGGGTCAAGCCATTTTCCACGTCTTGAAGGATGCCAACTCAGCCCTTAAGCACCACCTCACCCATCCCATGTGCTGCCACATCATCATGACAAGTGGGCAGCCCTAATCAAGAGGAAATGCAGAATTTTGGATGCCATCAACCCAAGTGGACACCATCCCTTGATCCAAGCCTCCCTTCCCTCCCCCTATCAAGTTTTCTCCCAACGAAGGGTGGGCGAAAAAGGAAGGACAATGGGAGTTGAAGATTTGTGAAGACATGTCCCTTGCTTCAAGCCACCATATCACGCCTTCTTCCCAAAGTGTTTGATCAACCATGGAAGAAATTCAAAAGTCCAAAGACGCTAAGACAAGATCCATGCTTCATGCTCCCCTCCTCACTCCCCCAAATCAAGCACTCTACCATTTCAAGGTTGACCAAGAGAGGATTCCATGGAGAAAAATCTGATTTCATGGTGCCATCTTCATGAAGACTTGTAATATTTTTCATTCAAAATTTCAATGAGTCTTAAGGTGCCTATATAAAGGGCCTTACCCCTCCTTTGTAAATTGAATCTTGATGAATGGAAAAAATTATATTCTTGAGTTCCAATCTCTTGTTAGTTGCCTTCGTTCACTAGGAACATCGATCTCCGAGAGGGAGCGCCTTCGCCTTCGGGCATCGAGAGGTGTGAGGCCTCAAACTATCGTCACTTCTGCAACTCCATCATCTGTCTCCGAATCAAGCAGAACTCCACCAACTCAACAACCATTTTGATGCAGAACGAAAGCTCTGATACCAAAATGATGCAGAACAAAAAAGATGATGCAATGTGGAAGTAAATTAAGACTAATTCTTTTTTATTATTTTTTTAATATTTTCATAATCGGCTTTGACTCAAAGGAAAGTTAAACTAAATTGAAAAAAACTATGTAATAATTGAAAGCACAATTTAAAGAAACTAGGTTATCAGAGTAGTTCAGAAGTAAAGGATCGCTGGGGGTTGAGAAACTCCCAGACCTAGGGTTTCGCTCTGAACTTTCAACAGGACAGAAGTAAAGAGAAGAGAAGGGTTACAGACCAGGCAGTGATCTTCACAGAGTTTAGTGGAAGGACTCTCTTGAGCAGATTGTTGGATCCCCAGATTCAGATATCTTCGCAATGGATCCTCCAATACTGGTCCTTTGGCAGAGTTGGCTTCTCCTGAACTCAAGATATAGGAAAGAAGAAGAACAATTTATGGAACCAGATACTCAAGGAAGGATTTACCAGATAGAAGAACTTGAAAGTTGATGTTGTTGAAGTCCTGATTCTCCTGGATGCTGATCTGGCTTCCTCTGGGATTTGCTCCATATTCGAAGTAGCCGAACTGGACCTGGATGCTGGTGGTCGGCCACTACTTGGAGAGAGGGGCCGTGAGAGATGGGGTAGGCTAGGGTTTGGTGGAGTGAAGAGGATGATGGGCGGCTAGGGTTTGGAAGTGAAGTGGCTAACCTAGAGTTTTAGGGTTGGAGATCTCACACCTCCTCAAGGTTCCTGGGGAACCCGGATTTACTCCCTCACAGAGCTCAACACCTGGATGCAAGTGCGGAAGAGAGAAACATAAAGTTGCTCACACAAAATTTGAATTCATTCATCAGCTAACTTTAAAATTTACAAGAGGGGTTTAATTTATAGGACTTTACAAGAGAGCAGGGTTTTACATCTTCCCATGTGGGACTAATAGGGTGGATCTTCAAATTAGGTTTGTAGAATCAATTCCCACACATATGGCCGGCCAAGAGGTTTCAAAAATGTTGATTGGTGGCTTCAAAAGGTAAGTAGGTGGCGTCTCCTAGCCTTGTTCTTCAAGAGAAAATTTCTTTCCTTTCATGGCTCAACTCTTTTGGACTCCTCCTTTTCTTTCTCCCTAAGTCATGGTTCTTCCCATCTTTGCTTTGGGCATTTTTGGCATGGATTGGGTGCCCCCTTGAAGTGCTCCCCAAGAAGAGCTTCTTTCTTTACATGGCTTGGCTCTTATGGAATGTTTTGGGCCGCCCCCTTGAATTGTGGATCCCAGATTATTTTCTCCTCAAGTGGCGCAAGAGAGAAGGGACCTGCTATCTTGTGGTGTGGGGACCAGAGCATACTGGATGGAGATGTGGCGCCCCCTGGGCTCAAGCATGTGGCTGGGAGTGTGGCGCCCACTTGCTTGGCCTTGGGAGAAAATGTGAAACCCTGGAGAAGACCTAGACCACTACTAGGACTTGTACTGAGTCAACATGACTCAACAAAATTTAAATTGCAGGGAAATACAGACTCAAACAAAAATTGAGTTGACCAAGTCAACCCTTATTACAAAACCAGAAAATCCTAATTCTACGGGCAAGGTCAATCAGAGATCCAGATGGAGCCCAGAAGTCTTCTCCTGAGTCTGGTGCCCGCACCAATTCTCCCGGGGTGGGAGGAACTCGACCCTGTCGAGTATGGATCAAGTTGGCTCTGGTATCTCTCCAAGAGGTCCGGGTCTAATTCTTGTAATTCTTCTCGGGAGATCCAAGAGTCATCAGAATCTGGCCTTCCTTTCCAGCAGACCAGGTATCTTTGGTATCCTCGATTACGAGTAGAGATAACCTGATCATCCAGGATCTTTTCAATCTGCTCTTTCCTCACAGGCCAGTTTATTGGTGGACGCATAGGGTCAGGATCACTCTCAATAATAGGATTAGGTTCAAAAGGCTCACTGGGAATCACAGCTGGCTCTCTATACTCTACTAGGTCTGTAATGTTGAAAATGGAGCTAATGCCTAGTTCTGAAGGCAACTCGAGCACATAGGCATTGGACCCTACTCTCTTCACCACTCTAAATGGTCCAGCTCCTCTAGCATGTAACTTTCTAACGGTTCCAGGAGGAAACCGTTCAGGCCTTAACCTAATCATTACATAGTCTCCCTCAACAAAAGTTTTGACTCGCCTTTGAGAATCAGCCAACTTCTTATAAGTTTCATTACTTAAATTTATTTTGGCATGAATTTCTTTATGCAAGTCTTTTATATGCTGTGCAAAAACTTCAACAGACTCGGAGACTCGTTTGTGGACTGGTAAAGGGGCTAGGTCAAGAGGTGTGTGAGGTTTGTAACCATGCACAATTTCAAATGGACTCTTACCTGTAGACCTATTGATCGAGTCGTTGTATGCAAATTCAGCTCTAGGTAAGTACAAATACCAGTTCCTAATGTTTTCACCAACAAGACACCTTAACAGATTGCCTAAACTACGGTTCACTACTTTGGTTTGGCCATCAGTTTGGGGAAGATAGGGAGTTGAAAACTTAAGTTTTGTCCCTAACTTATGCCAAAGGGTTTTCCAGAAATAGCTGGTGAACCGGACATCCCTATCTGAAATAATTGTCTTAGGTAGGCCATGGAGTCGAACTATCTCATTAAAGAACAGGGTGGCTACCTTAGACGCATCAAATGTTTGGGAACAAGGCAAGAGATGGTCCATCTTGGAAAATCGGTCGACTACAACACAGATAGAGTCATGCCTCCTCTGGGTCTTAGGCAAACCTAACACAAAGTCCATGCTCACATCTTGCTAGGGACGATCTGGGACAGGGAGTGGGGTATAAAGGCCGGTGTTCTGTTTTCGCTGTTTGGCAACAGCGCAGGTCCGACACCTAGCCACAATGTGTGCTACATCTCTTTTTAAGTTAGGCCAGAAAAAGTGGTCTTCAATAGCCAGGGTGGTCTTGTCTTTTTCGAAATGGCCAGCTAAACCTCCAGCATGAATTTTCCAAATCAAAAATTCCATAAGAGAAGTTCTAGGGATGCAAAGCCTATTTTTAAAGAACAGAAAGCCATCTAAAAGGGTATAATCCTTATGATCACCAGATGGTCCTTGAGTCAGATCCTGGTACACAGTCTTAAAATCCGGACACGACTCATATTCCTCTTTGATCTGCTCAAACCCTATGACTTCAGCCCTAACAGAATTCAATAACAAAGATCGACGACTAAGGGCATCAGTTACCTTATTTTCAGACCCAGCCTTATGTTTCAAAATAAAAGTATAGGACTGGATATACTCAACCCACTTAGCATGCCTAGGGTTAAGCTTCTTCTCGGAATTCAAGAATCTAAGAGCCTCATGGTCCGAAAACAGTACAAATTCTTGCGGTAGCAAATAATGTCTCCAGTAACGCAAAGCTTGCACTACCGCATAAAATTCCTTATCATAGGTAGAATACCTAAGCTTAGCTTCATTAAGTCTTTCACTAAAGAATGCTACGGGATGGTTCTCTTAGCTTAGGACTCCACCTATACCTACTCCTGAAGCATCACAGGCAACCTCAAATACTTTAGAAAAGTCGGGTAACCTCAAAATGGGTGCCTGGGTCATCCTATCCTTAAGATCTATGAAGGCTTTATGGGCTGCTTTAGTCCACTGAAATTCTCCCTTCCTAATACAGTCTGTGATAGGAGCAACTACAGTACTAAACCCCTTGATGAATCGCCTATAGAAGGTAGCCAAGCCATGAAAACTTCTGACTTCATGCACACTGGTCGGCTCTAGCCATTCTACTATGGACCTAATCTTTTCTGGATCGGTAGCCACGCCATCAGGGGTTACTACAAAACCAAGGAAGATAATTCTACTGGTCATGAATTCACACTTTTTAAGATTACCGTAGAGACTATCATTCCTCAAAACTTGGCAGACTTGTCTAAGGTGGCCTAGGTGATCTGTAGGGGTCTTACTATAGATCAGGATGTCATCAAAATAGACCACTACAAACTTCCCTATGAAAGCTCTAAGCACCTGGGTCATAATCCTCATGAAAGTACTAGGGGCATTGGACAACCCAAAAGGCATTACAACCCATTCATAGAGACCATCCTTAGTTTTGAAAGCGGTTTTCCACTCATCCCCTGGTCTAATCCTAACCTGATGATAGCCGCTCTTGAGATCAATTTTAGAAAAAACCATTGCACCGGCCATCATATCTAGCATGTCATCTAGTCTAGGGATGGGGAACCTATACTTGATTGTGATTTTGTTGATGGCATGACTATCAACACACATCCTCCACGTGCCATCCTTCTTTGGAATCAGAAGTGCAGGGACTGTACAATGGCTAAGACTCTCTCTAATGAACCCCTTCCTCAACAATTCTCCAACCTGCTTTTGTAGTTCCTTATGCTCAGATGTATTCATCCTATAATGGGGCAAGTTAGGTAAAGTAGCTCCTGGGACTAAATCTATGGAATTCTGGATATCCCTAAGAGGTGGAAGGTGGTCCGGCAGATCCTCGAGAAAAACATCCTCAAATTCTTCAAACAAAGGTTTAACTTCCTGAGGAGGCTCTGAGGGTGTAGGAGTCCTAAGTTCCTTAGCAGTCAACATCCAAATAGGTGAACCACTATGAATTTCTTGTTCTAGATCCTTAGCACTAATTAGGTTCACTCCAGTCTTCATCTCTCTGACCTTATTGGGTCCTTTAGCTACCTTGTCCTTAGGAGGGACTGAATGGATTGTGATTTTCTTCCCATTAAAACTAAAGACACAGGTGTTGGATTTTACTAAGAGGGTGGCATCATGATCATATAACCAAGGTCTTCCAAGAATTATACTGCTCACCCCCATGGGCAAGACATCACACCAAATCTTCTCTTGATAGGATTGCATTTGGATTTGGACCTGACATCTATACTGGATGGGTATAGAGGTAGAGTCTACCCAAGAAACCTTATAGGGGTTGGGGTGGGAGACTGGGATTAAGCCTAACATTTTGACAGTGCTAGCAGAAATGGCATTCACACAGCTCCCACTATCTATGATGATCTTACATACCTTATCCCCTAGTTTAAGGAAAGTCTGTAGGATGTTAGTCCTACGCCAATCTTCCTGAACTCTATTCTGGGACAAGATGCATCTCACAACCCCTAATTGGTCAGACTCTGTGGATTCCTCCTCTCCTTCATACTCATCGACCAAATTCATTCCGGCCTCATAAACTTCTTCTTCAAACTCTTCATTGGGCCCGGAATTCTTTTCTTCTCCTTCTTCTATGTAAAGGGATCTACGAGGGCACTGGCTAGAAACATGACCTACCTTATGGTACTTAAAACAAGCTATGGCTGTGCACTGGTTGGAGATATGACCGAGCTTCTGGCACTTAAAGCAGATGATACTAGGGGTTCTCTGGGTGTCAGGTGCCTTACCTTTGTCCATGGGCCTACGGGTGGGAATACCCTGGTTAGGCTTGCTAGGGGTAACTTGGCTAGGTCCATTTCTTGAGATTGGGGCACTAACCCTAGAAGGCATAGGTCCTCTCTGAAACTTCTCAGTGTTCAGTGCAATCTGATAAGCTTGGTCTAGGTCAGTAACCTCTCTCAGAAACAACTCCCTCTTTATGTCTTCCCTAAGTCCAGCCCTAAACCTAGACAAAGTGACCTCATGGGCTTCACTCACATCACATCTCATCAGGTATTCATCAAAGGTGGTTATGTAGTTTGATCCAGATCGATTCCCTTATTTCAAAGTCTGCCATTGGTCTAACAGATCTTGCTGGTATGAAATGGGTAGGTACTTATCTCTAAGCTTCTCTTTCATACCCTGCCAAGTGGTTATGGGCTCTACATTTCGTCTTCTAGTGGTTAGATCAATGTTCCCCCAGTATAACCTAGCTTGACATACTAACTTCATCTTGGCAAACTTGAACTTCCTTTCCTCAGACATGGCATACCACTCAAAGAACTGGTCCATCTCACCCTCCCAATCATAATACACCTTAGGGTTTAAGCTACCATCAAAAGTGGGTGCATCTAATTTGATGTTTCGAATGAACCTATCATCTCTATCTTCAGGTTCTGGGTCAGGCCTCCTATGATTAGGTTCAGGATCTCTGTATAAAGGTCTTCTAGGCTCTTGGTGTGGGTGAGGTTGAGGCACATTAAAATCTGGGTTAGGAGTCCAATTCTGATGCCTAGGTTCCTCAAGTACTTCGACTCGATCCCTAAGCTGGGCAAAATTCTCATGGACTTGTTCTTTAAACTGGGCAACAGTAGCAGTCACATCCTGACTCAATTTGTTCATACTCTTAGTAAGAGCTCTAACCATGGCCTCTAAATCAGGTTGGGTTTGACCAGGTTGGTAGGGTACTCCATTCCGGGTAGACATGATGATGCAAGCAAACACACCAAATGAGACTCAACTGAAACGACTACGAACTAACAAGACCTAGAGCCCAAACTAGATGCCCAATCAGAGTGGCAAGCTAGCCTGTAGTAACTCGGGACTCAGCCAGGCAGGTGTAAAGGGAGTGTTAGGTCCCTAGATGCCAATCCTAGACACCAATCAGTGATTGGCCAGGTAGACGGACCAGCACACAAGCCCTTCGGGATAGAATCCCTGAACCACCGTTCTAGACACTGAGTACAAAGCACACACAGAGTAACTAGACAAACTGACTCAACAATAGCCTTGACCCGACTTGTCGGTGTCCCTAGCCCACTAGGGCAAATTAAGTCTAATAAATTTTAAAATTAGGCTTAGGATCGGATGAATGGGTGCTGGTTTTGGGTTAAGGAGAGGTTATCAACTCCTCCCCTTATCTTAGATGCTCAATTGCCCTTAAGATGAATTAGGAGATGATCACTCAAAATAATTGAATTGCAGAAACACAGAAAATAGAGTTGCTATAATTTAACTCTCAAAAATTTCACGGAAACCAATAAATCACAGGAAAATTATGTAAAATAGTTTCAATTATACTGGTTCCAGAAAAATAAAAAATATGCAATTTGAAGTTACCTGCAATGAGAAACAATTCCTGCAAAAGGATAGTTACAGACTGAAAACAGAGTGCTTCCCCCCTTTACAATTCCTACTACGAAGTTGTAACCCAGCGGATCCCTTACACGCCCTAGGAACATCCCATGGAATGGGAAGAGGAGGTTTGCACCTCGCTTCGTTCCTAGGACCGGACGTCATGGGGAGTCTACTTCGAGCAGACAAAGTAAAATGAGAGAGACTCAAAACAAGCAAGCAAGACAGAAATCCTAGACAGGGCTCTGATACCAAAAATGATGCATAACGAAAGCTCTGATACCAAAATGATGCAGAACAAAAAAGATGATGCGATGTGGAAGTAAATTAAGACTAATTATTTTTTATTATTTTTTTAATATTTTCAGAATTCGGCTTTGACTCAAAGAAAAGTCAAACTAAATTGAAAAAAACTATATAATAATTGAAAGCACAATTTAAAGAAACTAGTTTATCAGAGTAGTTTAGAAGTAAAGGATCGCTAGGGGTTGAGAAACTCCTAGACCTAGGGTTTCGCTCTGAACTTTCAACAGGACAGAAGTAAAGAGAAGAGAAGGGTTACAGACCAGGCAGTGATCTTCACAGAGTTTAGTGGAAGGACTCTCTTGAACAGATTGTTGGATCCCCGGATTCAGATATCTTCATAATGGATCCTCCAATACTGGTCCTTTGGCAGAGTTGTCTTCTCCTGAACTCAGGATCTAGGAAAGAAGAAGAACAATTTATGGAACCAGATACTCAAGGAAGGATTTACCAGATAGAAGAACTTGAAAGTTGATGTTGCTGAAGTCCTGATTCTCCTGGATGCTGATCTGACTTCCTTTGGGATTTGCTCCGTATTCGATGTAGCCGAACTGGACCTGGATGCTGGTGGTCAGCCACTACTTGGAGAGAGGGGCCGTGAGAGATGGGGTAGGCTAGGGTTTGGTGGAGTGAAGAGGATGATGGACGGCTAGGGTTTGGAAGTGAAGTGGCTAACCTAGAGTTTTGGGGTTGGAGATCTCACACCTCCTCAAGGTTCCTGTGGAACCCGGATTTACTCCCTCATGGAGCTCAACACCTGGATGCAAGTGTGGAAGAGAGAAACATAAAGTTGCTCACACAAAATTTGAATTCATTCATCAGTTACAAGAGGGATTTAATTTATAGGACTTTACAAGAGAGCAGGGTTTTACATCTTCCCATGTGGGACTAATAGGGTGGATCTTCAAATTAGGTTTGTAGAATCAATTCCCACACATATGGCTGGCCAAGAGGTTCCAAAAATGTTGATTGGTGGCTTCAAAAGGTAAGTAGGAGGCGCCTCCTAGCCTTGTTCTTCAAGAGAAAATTTCTTTCCTTCCATGGCTCAACTCTTTTGGACTCCTCCTTTTCTTTCTCCCTAAGTCATGGTTCTTCCCATCTTTGCTTTGGGCGTTTTTGGCATGGATTGGGTGCCCCCTTGAAGTGCTCCCCAAGAAGAGCTTCTTTCTTTACATGGCTTGGCTCTTATGGAATGTTTTGGGCCGCCCCCTTGAATTGTGGATCCCAGATTATTTTCTCCTCAAGTGGCGCATGAGAGAAGGGACCTGCTATCTTGTGGTGTGGGGACCAGAGCATACTGGATGGAGATGCGGCGCCCCCTGGGCTCAGGCATGTGGCTGGGAGTGTGGTTGGGAGTGTGGCGCCCACTTGCTTGGCCTTGGGAGAAAATGTGACACCCTGGAGAAGACCTAGACCACTACTAGGACTTGTACTGAGTCAACATGACTCAACAAAATTTAAATTGCAAGGAAATACATACTCAAACTAAAATTGAGTTGACCAAGTCAACCCTTATTACAAAACCAGAAAACCCTAAATCTTCGGGCAAGGTCAATCAGAGATCCAGATGGAGCCCTGAAGTCTTCTCCTGAGTCTGGTGCCCGCACCAATTCTCCCGGGGTGGGAGGAACTCGACCCTATCGAGTATGGATCAAGTTGGCTCTGGTATCTCTCCAAGAGGTCTGGGTCCAATTCTTGTAATTCTTCTCGGGAGATCCAAGAGTCATCAGAATCTGGCCTTCCTTTCCAGCGGACCAGGTATCTTTGGTATCCTTGATTACGTGTAAAGATAACCTGATCATCCAGGATCTTTTCTATCTGCTCTTTCCTCACAGGCCAGTTTATTGGTGGACACATAGGGTCGGGATCACTCTCAATAACAGGATTAGGTTCAAAAGGCTCTCTGGGAATCAGAGCTGGCTCTCTATACTCTACTAGGTCTGTAATGTTGAAAGTGGAGCTAATGCCTAGTTCTGAAGGCAACTCGAGCACATAGGCATTGGACCCTACTCTCTTCACCACTCTAAATGGTCCAGCTCCTCTAGCATGTAACTTTCTAATGGTTCCAGGAGGAAACCGTTCAGGCCTTAACCTAATCATTACATAGTCTCCCTCAACAAAAGTTTTGACTCGCCTTTGAGAATCAGCCAACTTCTTATAAGTTTCATTACTTAAATTTATTTTGGCATGAATTTCTTTATGCAAGTCTTTTATATGCTGTGCAAAAACTTCAGCAGACTCGGAGACTCGTGTGTGGACTGGTAAAGGGGCTAGGTTAAGAGGTGTGTGAGGTTCGTAACCATGCACAATTTTAAATGGACTCTTACCTGTAGACCTATTGACCGAGTCATTGTATGCAAATTCAGCTCTAGGTAAGTAAATATCCCAGTTCCTAATGTTTTCACCAACAAGACACCTTAACAGATTGCCTAAACTACGGTTCACTACTTCGGTTTGGCCATCAGTTTGGGGATGATAGGCAGTTGAAAACTTAAGTTTTGTCCTTAACTTATGACAAAGGGTTTTTCAGAAATAGCTGGTGAACCGGACATCCCTATCTGAAACAATTGTCTTAGGTAGGCCATGGAGTCGAACTATCTCATTAAAGGACAGGGTGGCTACCTTAGACGCATCAAATGTTTGGGAACAAGGCAAGAAATGGGCCATCTTGAAAAATCGGTCGACTACAACACAGATAGAGTCATGCCTACTCTGGGTCTTAGGAAAACCTAACACAAAGTCCATGCTCACATCTTGCCAGGGACGATCTGGGACAAGGAGTGGGGTATAAAGGCCGGTGTTCTGTTTTCGCTGTTTGGCAACAGCGCAGGTCCGACACCTAGCCACAATGTGTGCTACATCTCTTTTTAAGCTAGGCTAGAAAAAGTGGTCTTCAATAGCCAGGGTGGTCTTGTCTTTTCCGAAATGGCCAGCTAAACCTCTAGCATGAATTTCCCAAATCAAAAATTCCCTAAGAGAAGTTCTAGGGATGCAAAGCCTATTTTTAAAGATCAGAAAGCCATCTAAAAGGGTATAATCCTTATGATCACTAAATGGTCCTTGAGTTAGATCCTGGTACACAGTCTTAAAATCCGGACACAACTCATATTCCTCTTTGATCTACTCAAACCCTATGACTTCAGCCCTAACAGAATTCAATAACAAAGATCGACGACTAAGGGCATCAGCTACCTTATTTTCAGACCCAGCCTTATGTTTCAAAACAAAAGTATAGGACTGGATATACTCAACCCACTTAGCATGCCTAGGGTTAAGCTTCTTCTGGGAATTCAAGAATCTAAGAGCCTCATGGTCCGAAAATAGTATAAATTATTGCGGTAGCAAATAATGTCTCCAGTAACGCAAAGCATGCACTACCGCATAAAATTCCTTATCATAGGTAGAATACCTAAGCTTATCATCATTAAGTTTTTCACTAAAGAATGCTACGGGATGGTTCTCTTGGCTTAGGACTCCACCTATACCTACTCCTGAAGCATCACAGGCAACCTCAAATACTTTAGAAAAGTCGGGTAACCTCAAAATGGATGCCTGGGTCATCCTATCCTTAAGATCTATGAAGGCTTTATGGGCTGCTTTAGTCCACTGAAATTCTCCTTTCCTAATACAGTCTGTGATAGGAGCAACTACAGTACTAAACCCCTTGATGAATCGCCTATAGAAGGTAGCCAAGCCGTGAAAACTTCTGACTTCACGTACACTGGTCGGCTCTGGCCATTCTACTATGGACCTAATCTTTTCTGGATCGGCAGCCACGCCATCAGGGGTTACTACAAAACCAAGGAAGATAATTCTACTGGTCATGAATTCACACTTTTTAAGATTACCGTAGAGTCTATCATTCCTCAAAACTTGGCAGACTTGTCTAAGATGGCCTAGGTGATCTGTAGGGGTCTTACTATAGATCAAGATGTCATCAAAATAGACCACTACAAACTTCCCTATGAAAGCTCTAAGCACCTGGGTCATAATCCTCATGAAAGTACTAGGGGCATTGGACAACCCAAAAGGCATTACAACCCATTCATAGAGACCATCCTTAGTTTTGAAAGCAGTTTTCCACTCATCCCCTGGTCTAATCCTAACCTGATGATAGCCGCTCTTGAGATCAATTTTAGAAAAAACCATTGCACCGGCCATCATATCTAGCATGTCATCTAGTCTAGGGATGGGGAACCAATACTTGATGGTGATTTTGCTGATGGCACGACTATCAACACACATCCTCCATGTGCCATCCTTCTTTGGGGTTAGAAGTGTAGGGACTGCACAAGGGCTAAGACTCTCTCTAATGAACCCCTTCCTCAACAATTCTCCAACCTGCTTTTGTAGTTCCTTATGCTCAGATGGATTCATCCTATAATGGGGCAAGTTGGGTAAAGTAGCTCCTGGGACTAAATCTATGGAATGCTGGATATCCCTAAGAGGTGGAAGGTGGTCCGGCAGATCCTCGAGAAAAACATCCTCAAATTCTTCTAACAAAGGTTTAACTTCCTGAGGAGGCTCTGAGGGTGTAGGAGTCCTAAGTTCCTTAGCAGTCAACATCCAAATAGGTGAACCACTATGAATTTCTTGTTCTAGATCCTTAGCACTAATTAGGTTCACTCCAGTCTTCATCTCTCTGACCTTATTGGGTCCTTTAGCTACCTTGTCCTTAGGAGGGACTGAATGGATTGTGATTTTCTTCCCATTAAAACTAAAGACACAGGTGTTGGATTTTCCTAAGAGGGTGGCATCATGATCATATAACTAAGGTCTTTCAAGAATTATACTGCTCACCCCCATGGGCAAGACATCACACCAAATCTTCTCTTGATAGGACTGCATTTGGATTTGGACCTGACATCTAGACTGGATGGGTATAGAGGTATAGTCTACCCAAGAAACCTTATAGGGGTTGGGGTGGGAGACTGGGATTAAGCCTAACAATTTGACAGTGCTAGCAGAAATGGCATTCACACAGCTCCCACTATCTATGATGATCTTACATACCTTATCCCCTAGTTTAAGGAAAGTCTGTAGGATGTTAGTCCTACGCCAATCTTCCCGAACTCTATTCTGGGACAGGATGCATCTCACAACCCCTAATTGGTCAGACTCTGTGGATTCCTCCTCTCCTTCATACTCATCGACCAAATTCATTTCGGCCTCATAAACTTCTTCTTCAAACTCTTCATTGGGCCCGGAATTCTCTTCTTCTCCTTCTTCTATGTAAAGGGATCTACGAGGGCACTGGCTAGAAACATGACCTACCTTATGGCACTTAAAACAAGCTATGGCTATGCACTGGTTGGAGATAT
Organism: Areca catechu; assembly: GCA_021397845.1. Classification (NCBI taxonomy): domain Eukaryota; kingdom Viridiplantae; phylum Streptophyta; class Magnoliopsida; order Arecales; family Arecaceae; genus Areca; species Areca catechu. The sequence goes on along the minus strand of CM038044.1, from coordinate 73,094,364 downwards.
GACCGGGCTTCTGGCACTTAAAGCAGATGATACTAGGGGTTCTCTGGGTGTCAGGTGCCTTACCTTTTTCCATGGGCCTACGGGTGGGAATACCCTGATTAGGCTTGCTAGGGGTAACCTAGCTAGGTCCATTTCTTGGGATTGGGGCACTAACCCTAGAAGGCATAGGTCCTCTCTGAAACTTCTCAGTGTTTAGTGCAATCTGATAGGCTTGGTCTAGGTCAGTAACCTCTCTCAGAAACAACTCCCTCTTTATATCTTCCCTAAGTCCAGCCCTAAACCTAGACAAAGTGACCTCATGGGCTTCACTCACATCACATCTCATCAGGTATTCATCAAAGGTGGTTATGTAGTCTGATACAGATCGGTTCCCTTGTTTCAAAGTTTGTCATTGGTCTAACAGATTCTGCTGGTATGAAATGGGTAGGTACTTATCTCTAAGCTTCTCTTTCATACCCTGCCAAGTGGTTATGGGCTCTACATTTCGTCTTCTAGTGGTTAGCTCAATGTTCCCCCAGTATAACCTAGCTTGACGTGCTAACTTCATCTTGACAAACTTGAACTTCCTTTCCTCAGACATGGCATACCACTCAAAGTACTGGTCCATCTCACCCTCCCAATCATAATACACCTTAGGGTTTAAGCTACCATCAAAAGTGGGTGCATCTAATTTGATGTTTCGAATGAACCTATCATCTCTATCTTCAGGTTCTGGGTCAGGCCTCCTATGATTAGGTTCAGGATCTCTGTATAAAGGTCTTCTAGGCTCTTGGTGTGGGTGAGGTTGAGGCACATTAAAATCTGGGTCAGGAGTCCAATTCTGATGCCTAGGTTCCTCAAGTACTTGGACTCGATCCCTAAGCTGGGCAAAATTCTCATGGACCTGTTCTTTAAACTGGGCAACAGTAGCAGTCATAACCTGACTCAATTTGTTCATACTCTCAGTAAGAGCTCTAACCATGGCCTCTAAATCAGATTGGGTTTGACTAGGTTGGTAGGGTACTCCATTCCGGGTAGACATGATGATGCAAGCAAACACACCAAATGAGACTCAACTGAAACGACTACGGGCTAACTAGACCTAGAGCCCAAACTAGATGCTCAATCAGAGTGGCAAGCTAGCCTGTAGTAACTCGGGACTCAGCCAGGCAGGTGTAAGGGGAGTGTTAGGTCCCTAGATGCTAATCCTAGACACCAATCAGTGATTGGCCAGGTAGGCGGACCAGCACACAAGCCCTTCGGGATAGAATCCCTGAACCACCATTCTAGACACTGAGTATAAAGCACACATAGAGTAACTAGACAAACTGACTCAACAATAGCCTTGACCCGACTTGTCGGTGTCCCTAGCCCACTAGGGCAAATTAAGTCTAATAAATTTTAAAATTAGGCTTAGGATCGAATGAATGGGTGGTGGTTTTGGGCTAAGGAGAGGTTATCAACTCCTCCCCTTATCTTAGATGCTCAATTGCCCTTAAGATGAATTAGGAGATGATCACTCAAAATAATTGAATTGCAGAAACACAGAAACAGAGTTGCTGTAATTTAACTCTCAGAAATTTCACGGAAACCAATAAATCACAGGAAAATTATGTAAAATAGTTTCAATTATACTGGTTCTAGCAAATAAAAATTATGCAATTTGGAGTTAACTGCAATGAGAAACAATTCATGCAACAGGATAGTTACAGACTGAAAACAGAGTGCTTCACCCGTTTACAATTCCTGCTACGAAGTTGTAACCCAGCGGATCCCTTACACGCCCTAGGAACACCCCGTGGAATGGGAAGAGGAGGTTTGCACCTCGCTTCGTTCCTAGGACCGGACGTCCTGGGGAGTCTACTTCGAGCAGACATAGTAAAAAGAGAGAGACTCAAAACAAGCAAGCAAGACAGAAACCCTAGACAGGGCTCTGATACCAAAAATGATGCAGAACGAAAGCTCTGATACCAAAATGATACATAACAAAAAAGATGATGCGATGCGGAAGTAAATTAAGACTAATTTTTTTTTATTTTTTTAATATTTTTAGAAGTCGGCTTTGACTCAAAGAAAAGTTAAACTAAATTGAAAAAACTATATAATAATTGAAAGCACAATTTAAAGAAACTAGGTTATCAGAGTAGTTCAGAAGTAAAGGATCGCTGGGGGTTGAGAAACTCCTAGACCTAGGGTTTCGCTCTGAACTTGGTCTTAGGTCTGATCGGTGCCATTTTATTGGTTACCCTAATGAAACCAAAGGGTATTTCTTCTACTTGGAGGATGAACAGAAAGTGTTCGTCGCTCTTAGGGCTATCTTTTTGGAAAAGGAATTCCTTGGAGTAGGAATTGTAGCCTCTAAGATTGAACTTGGTGAAGTTCAGACAGTAGAAGTACCTACACACTCTAAGGTCATCATAGAACTGGCTATGATTGGATCACACCCATAGCCCATTATTAGGAGATCTGGTAGAGTATCGCATCAGCTGGACAGATACTACGATTTCTAGGTCTGGGATGGTGATCCCATTGAGCTCGATGAGAACAATGAGGATCCGATCACCTATATGGATGCACTTCAGAGATCTGACTCTAAGGCATGGCTTGGAGCCATGTGATCCGAAATGGAGTCCATGGAGATAAACAATATATAGACATTGGTTGATCCACCTGAAGGGATAAAACCCATCGAGTGCAAGTGGATCTTCAAGAGGAAAAGGGGTGCAGATGGGAGGGTGAAAGGGATATGCCCTACAAGCCAATCTATGTTGTATCTCCCAAATCATTGTAATTGACAATATTCTAATAAAGGCATTATTTTTCATCGTACACTGTATTTATTATTATATGATGAACCCCATAGATTAGGACTATGATTTTAGGGTTATGATGAGATCATACCAGTGAGACCTAAAGTCTTAAAACCTTAATCTAAAATATTCCTAGTCAAAGGAACCTTGAGTAGGGGATCAGGATTTTTTTCCGGTAAGACTAGCACATCCTATATATACTGAATAGGGTGACTGCTCTCACAGTCACTTGTGTATGACACTAATACTAGGATGTGGGTGCTTATTAGAGAATGAGTTCACTGATATGATCTAACTTGAGAACATCTAATGGAGTCTTAGCTACATGCCAATAGAAGGTTCTCATAGTGGGAGTGGTACAAGTAATCCTTTGACCTGAGACTGCCATAAGTACCTTATGTACATGAACCCATGCTTTGGTTCAATTCTAATCACGACACTGAGTCATGCACAGGATTGATACTGGGAATGGTGAATTGGATATAAAGGTAATGAGTAGGTCAACAAGGAATCGATCATTCTTAGTAAGAGGAGATTGCATCCAGCTAGTTATTAATCGGATGATGATTCAGGGAATCTTTGATCAAAGTAAAGATATTAGAGATGATTTCTAATATCAAGATAATTGAATCATCAATATAAGATTGAGCTAGAAACGAATGTAATATTGGAATTGACATATATCCATATCCATAATTATATTCTGGGTACAGGCGGATCGAAAGATTTAATTGTACGGTAACTTTCTACTGAAGGGTATTTTTGGTATTTCACCAGAATTTCCATATCTTCCGGATAGACATGACACGTTGCTAGATGTCAATCTTGTCTTGTGGGTTGATTAAATTGAATGATCACTTATTAGGAAGAGTCCAAATTGATCATAATCGGGTAAGCCCGGTTTGACCTAAATTGATTAAAAAAAGTTCTAATCAAATTAGGTCAACTTGTATTCGAACCCACTGCTGGCTAGATGTGGAGCCCAATGGGTCACACACTTAAGAGAATTGATCAATGGTTTAATTTTGTAATTAAATCATTTTGCATGATGACACTCTAGCAGGTGTTGCAAATCCTAGCTTCTATTCGAATTAGATTCGAATTAGGGTTCCGAATTGGTTCAATTTGGGTTCTAATTGGATCTAATTAGACCCTAATTGAGGTTATAGGGATTATGGCTAACCCTATTGGCTAACCAGGTATCTAGGCTAGCCCCCCACACGCTCCTTAGCCCTTGCACGCCAAAATGCCAAGAGTCCATGCGCTAATGGACTCTTGGCATGCCAAATGGAGGAGTCCATGGGCGCATGGACTCTTGGCTCGCCCACTTAATTCTCCGATGAATTAAGATGGGGTGGCCTTTCTTTCTCACCTTAGCACCTCACTTGTCCTCCCTTGGATGGAAATCTAACGGGTGGTGGGGTTTTAAGAAAGAAAGAAAGCGTTGTTTCTTCCCGGTCGCGCGAAATAACATCTCTTCGGAGATTAAAAGTCGCGACTCCTTTCTTTTTAAAACATCGCAATTTTTTCTTTCTGAAAGGCCGTGAGAATTAATCCAGAAGGCCGTGAGGAAGAAGAGAAGGGTGTGAGAAGAAGGAAAGGACGTGAGAAGAAGAAAAGGGCATGAGAAACAAATGTTTACGGAGAGTTGTGAGGGAGCCTCTCCAAAAACTATATAAAGGAATGGAAATCAGAACTTCGGTGATTTTAATTTTTATTCTTCTTCCTCTCCTAAATACTCTTTCTCCCTTTTCTTGTTTTTGCATTGTTTCCTTTACAGAGTACACCTCTGTCGAAACTCTGCTACTGAACAAGAACAAGAGCGAAAGTCTCCGACAGTAAAGGAAAGAAAGAGTTCTGATTTTATTCTTTCCTTTCATTCTTACATTAAGACATTCTTGTCTTAATTTCTCCTCCAATTTAAGACAAGCCTAAATCCTCTTAGGACAAGGTCTTATCTTCAAGACAAGGGTGTCTTAGAGGGTCAAGGTCTTAGTAGAAGGAGGAGAAGAGATCAAAGAAAGGGAGGCAACCTCTTGTGTGGAAGAATTCCAACCATAATTCGAAGAATTGAGTTCTAGGAAGAAGAACTCAATAGGAGGAACCATTGGACAAGAAGATAGTATTCTTGATCATTGCTCTGTGTGGATCACCATCGGAGGGCGGACACCTGGACGCCTGGTGAATTCAGTTAGCCCCTTCAACTTCAAGTTTGTTGGAATAAGCGATTACAGGTTGGTACCCTAATTTTAATTTGCATAGATATGCTTGTCATATATTCTAGTCTTATTTAAGAAGTTCCTGGTTTAGGGTTTTTGGTGTGAATTTAGTTTCAATTTTGAAATTACCCTTCCGCTGCATTGCACCGGAGCCCTACAGTGGTATCAGAGCCACCTTAATTAGGACTATAATCTATGATAGTTTGTATGTCACATATTAGGGTTTTTAAATCCTAATATGCTACTACACTTAGCATATCTTTGATTGCATATATGTTTTGATGTACGCCACTAGTTAAGGTTTTTCACTCAAACCCTAATTATAATAGAGATATGTTTAGTTTTGAAGTCATCATACTGAAATAAGGTTGCCCTCGCATAATGGTGGATCCATTATGTGGTAAATGGTTGTCCTAGTATGATGACACACTTAGCACATATTTGTTTATTTATAAGAGTGATATAAGAATGTGCTGGCAAATTATAAATCTCTCCTCTTAAAAATTATATTAAGTCTTAGTATATTTAACTAATAAGCATCACTAGTCATGATGTACAATTGATCATTCGGTGTCTTGAAAGGTGGTTCTGGGAAGGTAAAGAGAATTATGATTTTTAATTGGTTCCGTTGACTGACCTGGCCAATTTTTATTGGTGTCTAGGAAAGCAACGGGGGGACTCCTACATCTCTTCCACTTGCCTGGCCGATTTGATTAAATTTAAATCTTGACTAAAATGCTTAGTGTTAAAAATACTATATATTGGCCTTCCTTCATGCTGGATCATTATTGTGTTATGAACCACATTAGGTTTGTTTTGTTATCTGCAAGACCTAATATGGTGATTGACATAATACTAGTCTAGTGCATAGATATGCTTACAGTATATTCAGTATAATACTTTGTTGTGTTATCTGCAAGGGCATTATATTTGAGTATTGACTGTATAGAAATGAAAGGGTCTTGACTTAACTAGAACATTATGGTTTGTTGTGTTTTCTGCAAGACTAATAATGTTCTAGAGGCCAAGTTACTTCTTGAGAATTATATGAGATATAATTGGAAGAGTTTCCTACCTTTGAGCTTATAAAAGATTTGTTATGTTTTCTGCAAAATCTTTTATAAGTTATTAGGATCTCAATCTCGCTAAGAAAAACCGATCAGGATTCTTCTCGATTATCATAGTGAGGGCTATGATTTTTGATAAAATAGTGGGAGACATAATTAAATTGAAGACCTAATTTAATTATGAAAGTCATTTCATGGTTGTTTGCTTATGTATTATTCTTTATTAAATGTAGATAAATGGCATCTTCATTATCACTGCGAAGTATCTTAGATACCAACAAACTAACTGGTCCGAACTACGTGGACTGGTTGAGAAATTTAAAGATTGTGCTGAGTTCAGAAAAACTTTCTTATATTCTTGATATCCCTAGTCGTAATCCACTAGGGGACGATGCCATACAGGAAGATATGGCCACATACAAAATGTGGCAGAATGACTCCCTCACTGTCAAGTGTATCATACTAGCCTCTATGACCAATGAGTTACAGAGACAGCATGAAAGCATGGATACTCAATCCATAATGCTCAATTTAAAAGAGCTTTATGGAAAACATAGCAGAACTGCTAGATATGAAATATCTAAGCAGTTATTCCATGCTAGGATGACAGAGGGAACATCGGTTCAGGATCATGTTCTGAAGGTAATTGACTTAATCACCAGATTGGATCAATTAGATTTTATCATGGATGTGGAGTTGAATCAGGATTTAATCCTGCAATCACTCCCGGAGTCATTTTCTTAGTTTTTCTTGAATTATCACATGAACAAACTGAACACTTCCTTGCCTGAACTGTTAAATATGTTAAAAACAGTGGAGAGCCACATTAAGAAAGAAAAGGCTCCACTTCTTGTTGATAAGACCAATAAGAAGAAATCAGGCAAAAAGGGTTTTAATAGGTGGCTAAACCCTAAGAGTGGCATCAATAAGAATAAGAAATGAAAGAAGGCCTCCAAACAGTCGACCTGTTTCTTTTGCGGCAAAGCGGGACATTGGAAAAGGAATTGCAAGGCTTACCTTGCAACTGTGAAGCCTGGTGCATCAGATGCGCCAAAAGGTATGTATGAGATACATGCTATATTGACATTAAATTCATCTATATCAAATACTTGGGTATTGGATACCGCTTGTGGTTACCATATATGCAAATCTTTGCAGGACCTCCACAAGCTTAAAGTATTGAAGGAAGGTGACTTCAATCTCTACGGTGCTAGTGGTGATATCATCCAAGCAGAAGCTGTAGGGACCTATATTCTGAAGTTGCCTTCAGGGAAGATCTTGGAGTTAGAAAATTATTATTATATGCCTAAGATTATTAGGAACATTATATCTATTCCTTTGTTATTAAAACAAGGATATGTAATGGATGTAACGAGCATTGGTTGCTCGATAATGTTGTCTAATAAAATTATTTGTTCTGGCATATTTAGCAATGGGCTCTTAACTCTTTCTTCCAATGATAGTGTTTTTCATGTCAATAATAAAAGAAAAAGAGAAGACTTTAATGATACTTTACTTTGGCATCATCGACTTGGTCCTGTTAATGAGTCTAGGATAAGCAAGTTATACAAGGAAAAATTCCTTGATCCTTATGAGTATGAATCATTAGGAACTTGCGAATCATGTCTCATGGGTAAGATGACCAAGACTCCATTTACTGGACATGGAGAAAGGTCAACTGAGTTATTAGGACTTATACATACTGATGTATGTGGTCTAATGACAACTCAGGCCAGAGGTGGATACTCATATTTTATCACTTTTACAGATGATTTATCTAGGTTCGGATGTGTGTATCTTATGAAACATAAATCTGAAGCCTTTGATAAATTTAAGGAGAATCAAAGTATGGTCGAAAAACAAACCGGGAAAAGTATTAAAGTTCTTCGTTCTGATCGAGGAGGAGAATACTTATCCACGGAGTTTTTAGACTATCTTAAAGTTAATGGAATTCTTTCTGAATGGACCCCTCCTTATACACCACAGCTAAATGGTATAGCTGAAAGGAGGAATCGTACCTTATTAGATATGGTACGATCCATGATGTGCTTCACAAATTTACCCATTTCCTTCCGGGGTCATGCCCTAGAAACTGTTGTTTACATTCTGAACAAGATACCTTCTAAATCCGTTGTTAGTACTCCATATGAAATTTGGAGTGGAAAGAAACCGTATCTTAAATATTTTAACGTATGGGGATGTCCAACTTATGTTAAAAGAAATTTTGGACATAAGTTGGAACCTAGAGCGGATAAATGTCTATTTGTAGGATATCCTAAAGAGGGTAGAGGATATCTGTTTTACCATCCTACTGAACAAAAGATTTTTATCAGCAGGCATGCCACTTTTCTAGAAAAAGAGTTCATTTTAGAAAAGGGCAATGATAGAACTGTTGAACTTGGAGAAGTACAAGAAACACAGATAGACAGTTCTCAACCATTAGAACATATAGTTAGGATAGAACCAGAACACAAAACTCCTTCCCGTAGGTCTGATAGAGTGCCACGGGCACCTGAGAGGTATGAGTTTATTATTGAAAATAATGAAGCCCAAGTCATTCAAAATGATGAACCTCTGACCTATACGGAAGCTATCTTGAGTACTGATTCAGATAGATGGCAAGAAGCCATGGAATCCAAGATAGACTCTATGAATGTAAACCAAGTATGGTCTTTGGTCGATGCACCAGAGGGTGTTAATCCTATTGGGTGCAAATGGGTCTATAAGAAAAAGATTGGGGCTGATGGCCAAGTTGAAACCTATAAAGCCAGATTAGTGGCAAAAGGTTTTAGACAAAAACAGGAAATTGATTATGATGAAACATTCTCACCTGTTGCCATGTTCAAATCAATTCGGATTTTACTTTCTATAGCAGCATACCATGATTATGAGATCTGGCAGATGGATGTGAAGACTGCATTCCTCAATGGTTTCCTTGAGGAAGAAGTCTACATGTCACAGCCAGAAGGTTTTATTTCAAAGAATAAACCTAATCAAGTATGCAAGCTAAAGAAATCCATTTATGGATTAAAGCAAGCTTCAAGGAGTTGGAAAATCCGCTTTGATGAAACTATTAAAAGGTTTGGTTTTATCAAAAATGTGGATGAACCCTGTGTTTATAAGAAGACTAGTGGGAGTGCCATAGTCTTCTTGGTTCTGTATGTAGATGACATACTCCTCATTGGGAATGATATCCCAATGTTGCAATCAGTCAAGGTTTGGCTATCAAACCAGTTTTCCATTAAAGATTTGGGAGAAGCATCCTATATACTAGGTATTAAGATCTATAGAGATAGATCTAAGAGGATGCTAGGTTTATCCCAATCTAGGTACATTGACTTAGTGCTGAAAAGATTCAGCATGGATGGAAGTAAAAGAGGTTATCTTCCTATGAGTCAAGGCATACATCTTTCTAAAAGGATGTCTCCTAAGACACCTGAAGAAAGAAATAGAATGAATCTATACCATATGCTTCGGCAATAGGGTCCATAATGTATGCCATGTTATGTACCAGGCCTGATGTGGCATATGCTTCAGGCATTGTCAGTAGGTTTCAGGCTGATCCAGGAGAGGATCATTGGAAAGTAGTTAAAAATATTCCTAAGTACCTGAGAAGGACTAAGGATATTTTTTTGGTTTATGGTGGTTCTGATCTTAAACTAGAAGCTTATTCTGATTCTAGTTTTCAATCAGACCCTGATGATAGCAAATACATTTCGGGATATGTTTTTACCCTAAATGGTGGAGCAGTGAGTTGGAAGAGTACCAAGCAGCAGACTGTAGCTGACTCAACCACAGAGGTAGAATACATAGCTGTCAGTGAAGCCGCCAAGGAAGCAGTCTGGATGAAGAAGTCATCACAGAGTTGGGTGTTGTTCCTGAGATTGAAAACCCAGTGCCACTTTACTGTGACAACATTGGAGCTGTTGCTCAAGCTAAAGAACCAAGAGCTCATCATAAGTCCAAGCACATTCTGAGATGCTTCCATCTCGTCCGAGAAATAGTAGAGAGACAAGATATCTACATAAATAGAGTTGATACAAAGAACAATATAGTAGACCCGTTCACTAAGGCTCTACCACAGCGAGAGTTTGATCGCCACCTCGAGTGTATGGGACTAAGATTCAAAGGTGATTGGCTTTAGTGCAAGTGGGAGATTGAAAGGGATATGCCCTACAAGCCAATCTATGTTGTATCTCCCAAACCATTGTAATTGACAATATTCTAATAAAGGCATTATTTTTCATCATACGCTGTGTTTATTATTATATGATGAACCCCATAGATTAGGGCTATGATTTTAGGGTTATGATGAGATCATACTAGTGAGACCTAAAGTCTTAAAACCTTAATCTAAAATATTCCTAGTCAAAGGAACCTTGAGTAGGGGATCAGGGTTTTTTCCGGTAAGACCAGCACATCCTATATATACTGAATAGGGTGACTGCTCTCACAGTCACTTATGTATGACACTAATACTAGGATGTGGGTGCTCATTAGAGAATGAGTTCACTGATATGATCCAACTTGAGAACATCTAATGGAGTCTTTGCTACATGTCAATAGAAGGTTCTCATAGTGGGAGTGGTACAAGTAATCCTTTGACCTGAGACTGCCATAAGTACCTTATGTACATGAACCCATGCTTTGGTTCAATTCTAATCATGACACTGAGTCATGCACAGGATTGATACTGGGAATGGTGAATTGGATATGAAGGTAATGAGTAGGTCAACAAGGAATCGATCACTCTTAGTAAGAGGAGATTGCATCCAACTAGTTATCAATCGGATGATGATTCAGGGAATCTTTGATCAAAGTAAAGATATTAGAGATGATTTCTAATATCAAGATAATTGAATCATCAATATAAGATTGAGCTAGAAATGAATGTAATATTGGAATTGACATATATCCATATCCATAATTATATTCTGGGTGCAGGCTGATCAAAGGATTTAATTGTACGGTAACATTCTACTGAAGGGTATTTTTGGTATTTCACCAGAATTTCCATATCTTCCGGGTAGACATGACACGTTGCTAGATGTCAATCTTGTCTTGTGGGTTGATAAAATTGAATGATCACTTATTAGGAATAGTCCTAATTGATCATAATCGGGTAAGCCTGGTTTGACCTAAATTTATTAAAAAGAGTTCTAATCAAATTAGGTCAACTTGTATTCGAACCCACTGCTAGCTAGATGTGGAACCCAATGGGTCACACACTTAAGAGAATTGATCAAGGGTTTAATTTTGTAATTAAATCATTTTGCATGATGACACTCTAGCAGGTGTTGCAAATCCTAGCTTCTATTCGAATTTGATTCGAATTAGGATTCCGGGTTGGTTTAATTTGGGTTCTAATTGGATCTAATTAGACCCTAATTGAGGTTATAGGGATTATGGCTAACCCTATTGGCTAACCAGGTATCTAGGCTAGCCCCCCACCCGCTCCTTAGCCCTTGCACGCCAAAATGTCAAGAGTCCATGCGCTAATGGACTCTTGGCGCGCCAAATGGAGGAGTCCATGGGCGCATGCACTCTTGGTGCACCCACTTAATTCTCCGATGAATTAAGATGGGGCGGCCTTTCTTTCTCACCTTAGCGCCTCACATGTCCTCCCTTGGATGGAAATCTAACGGGTGGTGGGGTTTTAAGAAAGAAAGAAAGTGCTGTTTCTTCCCGGTCGCGCGAAATAACATCTCTTCGGAGATTAAAAGTCGCGACTCCTTTCTTTTTAAAACATCGCAATTTTTTCTTTCTTGAAAGGCCATGAGAATTAATCCAGAAGGCCATTTGGAAGAAGAGAAGGGTGTGAGAAGAAGGAAAGGGCGTGAGAAGAAGAAAAGGGCATGAGAAACAAATGTTTACGGAGAGTTGTGAGGGAGCCTCTCCAAAAACTATATAAAGGAATGGAAATCAGAACTTCGGTGATTTTAATTTTTATTCTTCTTCCTCTCCTAAAGACTCTTTCTCCCTTTTCTTGTTTTTGCATTGTTTCCTTTACAGAGTACGCCTCTGTCGAAACTCTGCTACTGAACAAGAACAAGAGCGAAAGTCTCCGACGGTAAAGGAAAGAAAGAGTTCTGATTTTATTCTTTCCTTTCTTTCTTACATTAAGACATTCTTGTCTTAATTTCTCCTCCACTTTAAGACAAGCCTAAATCCTCTTAGGACAAGGTCTTATCTTCAAGACAAGGGTGTCTTAGAGGGTCAAGGTCTTTGTGGAAGGAGGAGAAGAGATCAAAGAAAGGGAGGCAACCTCTTGTATGGAAGAATTCCAACCATAATCCAAAGAATTGAGTTCTAGGAAGAAGAACTCAATAGGAGGAACCATTGGACAAGAAGATAGTGTTCTTGATCATTGCTCTGTGTGGATCACCATTGGAGGGCGGACACCTAGATGCCTGGTGAATTCAGTTAGCCCCTTCAACTTCAGGTTTGTTGGAATAAGCGATTACAGGTTGGTACCCTAATCCTAATTTGCATAGATATGCTTGTCATATATTCTAGTCTTATTTAAGGAGTTCCTGGTATAGGATTTTTGGTGTGAATTTAGTTTCAATTTTGAAATTACCCTTCCGCTGCGTTGCACCAGAACCCTACAGAAGGTAGAAACCTGTAAAGCCTATCTGGTTGCCAAGTTGTTTCGTCAGTGATATGGTATCGATTATGACGAGACTTTCTCCCCTGTAGCAATGCTCAAGTCCATTCGAATCCTGCTTGCTTTAGCAGCATATTTTGATTATGAAATCTAGCAGATGGATGTCCGAACCGCTTTCCTAAATGGGGAGCTGGAAGAGGAGGTGTATATGATACAGCCTGAAGGGTTCACATCCTTAGATGAATCAAAAGTATGCAAGTTGCAGAGGTCCATTTATGGACTCAAGCAAGCATTGTTCGGCTTTACACCTCCTGGGCATTGTTCGGCCTTATGCCTCTTGGGCATTAATCAGCTAGATTCAAATCTTGACCAGATCAATATAAACAGACCAAACTTGTCTATTGGTCTAGGATAAGGCACTTAGTAAAGCAGAATCTAAGGAAAGTAGCTAGCTAGTAACTACTACTACCATCACTAAGGCGGTAGCCCGGTTGGTAAAGGCCTTGCTTACCACCAACCGGTCCCGGGTTTGAGGCATGATACTGTGGCCCGTGACGGTTGGTGTGGGTGAGAGGTTAGGGAAGTCCTGTTCGGCCCGTCTACCATCGGCATTTTAGTGGTGTCAGACTGACGTACTCACCGTTGGTGGGAAAAGACTCCAAAATGGTCTTGAATCAGACATTGCCTGGCAGGACAAGGGCCTGAGGGGATAGCTACACCGAGATTTATCTTCCCATCCCTTTCTTTTACCCTAAATAAAAAACTACTACTACCCAAAACATGGGAAAAGCAATATCACTGAAATATAGGACTAGTGGAAAGAACAGAAACTATTATGAATAGCAATAATAGCCCATGTATTGCAAATTAGCAATAACAAATAGCAAAATTGAATGGTACTTTATTTTCTAGTTAAATTTTGTTTTTATCTTAAATTCATTGTAGATTAGTTCGTTACCTAGTTTACCACCACTGCCTTCTTCGAGTAGGCAATATCCTAATACTTCAAAGTTTTTGAAAATTCAAGGCTGCTAGGAAATGGATGCGCGACAAAAATAAATTTTTAAAAATTTTAAACAAGATATAATAATTTTATCTACACATCCAAAACCCTAACCAAGATTTACTTGTATAACATAATAAAATAATATAAGTAACTAAAAATAAATGCATACCTAAATAATGGTCATCTAATGCCAGTCTGTGATCCACGAGGCCCTCAAGCACGAGCCCTCCAATAGTGATCCACACAAATACCTCTCATGGGTCTTCCTGGTTGAAATAAATCCACTGAAATTCTTCTCAAGAATTTCAACCCTTTTCCTTCTCAAGAAGATGCACATCTTTCTCCCTCGATTGTGATCTTTTTTCAAGAGATCACAAAACCCTCTCTCCTTTTCCTCTACTCCCTTAACCTTCTTTTAAACTATGAAATTGATTCACTCGAATCCTTGGAGGTTCCTCTAATTCATAGAGTTCATGCCAAATCCTTTTGGCATTGGAGTCTAATCAAATTAGACTTCTAGGTAACCTAATATTTAATCCCAACTTCAACAAGAGTAAGATCCACTTGGGCATCAACTTTTGGCATGTGGAATGGCTGAGGCATGTAGAATATTGTGAGGAAGGGGCATGCCAAAAATCAGATCTCATCTCACAAGGACTCCTAGTGGGGGTGTGAAAACATCCTAGCGCCAACACTTAGCACACAATTTTCCCATGCTGATTTTCTCCTTTGTTTCATTGCATATTTGAATTCCTATCTGATAGGGATTAAGAGGAAAGAGAGTTCCAATAGAGGGCATGGAAGACCAATTCAAAACCTCCTAGGAGAAGGACTTCTAAGGGCACCAAATCCTTTCTTTTCACCAACATATTTCTTATGCCAAAAAATCTAATGCAATGTTTCTTCTTGGTGCCAACTCTTATTTATCCACACGGGGTGTTGAGGGGAGAGAGAATCCCAGTGAAGGACTTCTCCAAGTCCTCTTCACATTGGAAAAATAGGGGCATGAGAGAAGATGTGGTGCCAACAACTTTCATGAGCCAAGAAGCCCAATGCCAAACTCTTTCGATGCTATTACTCCTTATACATTTATGGTGTGTTGCCACTGGGATCTTCATGGCTTGTAGCTCCAGCACGTTGCCGCTTCGTCGGGTGATTCCTCCTGCCGGGAGTGCTCCCTCCTCTCCGGGGTTTAGCTCATCGATCCAATCGGCTTGCAAAATAGAGGACATGCGGGCTAGGGATTCTGGCGATGACACTCCGACGATCAAGTCAGTGGGACGATCAAGGGGAACAGAACCTCTAAGTCGGAGAGATTGGGGGACTCCCTCGCCCCAAAGGGTAATAAGATGATAATGATCAAATAGCAAAAAGAAAGAGGGAATGGAGAGCGGGGAATGGGGAGGATCCCTTCATCTAGTCCCTTGGCTGGCCGAGCTTTTGGCTGCTTACTTACCTCTCTCCCCCTCCCACTCGCTTACCTTCTTACTTACCTTCCTCCTCTTTTCTAGCTGTGTCCTAGTGTCCTTCTTTGTGTGCCCTCTCCCAGAGTCTTCTCCGGAGGGCCTTGCCGTTGCTTGTAGCTTCTCCTTCTTCCCCCTCTCGAACTAGTCCTTCCGAAGGAGGAGGCCATTTATGGGCCTCTTGGAGCCTCTTCCTTTCTCTCGATCTCCTCCCTCCCTTCCAACTGGTGCTCCTCCCTTCTCAGACTGGTCCTTCTGGAAGAGGAGGCCATCTATGGGCCTTTTGGAGCCTCTTTCTTTCTCTCAGAGTCCTCCCTCCCTTCTAACTAGTTCTCCCCCCTTCTATTGGGGGTGTCATTTTTTGCTTAAGAGGGACAGGCATTGTGCCACTGAGTCTCGTGACATGGTGGGAAGTATCCATTCCAGGAGGGACCGTCCAACCATTTCAGGGCATATGGCTTTGACAGGATTCTACTTCTGGGAGAATTCTAGGTCTCGTGACATGGGGGTCAGCATCCTTCGACTGTACAATAGTAGATGTGGTGTTATGTTATAGGGCCCTAGGTTTGACGGGGCTTACCCCGTGTAGAGCATGCGGGCGGCGTGTCACAGAGCTGGCATTGATGGCAGGGCATGCGCCACCATCCGGAGGTTGCAGGTGGGCAAGGACCTCCGTGCCATGGTTTGAATTCCTGTTGATTCTTCCCTCCATCGTTAGCAGGAATTCTAGCTTTCGTATGGCAGGGACGGACCTCCCGAAGGGAGGTCCACCTTTGATAGCATGAGCACATCCCCGGCCGGGAGTTGACCTTAGACGAAGGGCTCAACCCATGAGCTCGACCTTGGCTGGGAGCTGACCTCGGCAGGAGGGCTCACTTTACGAGCTTGACCCTGACTAGGAGTTGACCTTGGCAAGAGGGCTTACTTGGAAGCATGAGCATGACCTCGACCAGGAGCTGGCCTCAAACAGGAGGCTCGTCTCATGAGCTTGACCATGATTAGGAGCTAACCTCGGCAGGAGGGCTTGCTTCGGTAGCAAGAGCACAATCCCGGCTAGGAGCTGACCTCGGTAGGAGGGCTTGCTTCGATAGCATGAGCATGATCCCGGTTAGGAGCTGACCTTGGTAGGAGGGCTTCTCTCGACCTTTCACCCAGGGGCCACATCCAGGTAGCAGTCCCACCCATGCAGCTGCTATCTGGCAGCTATATAGGCTCCACATCAGCGGATGTTGCCATATCAAATGTCCCCCACTGTCAAGCCCAGAGAATGAAGCATCGCTCGGGGTGATGGGACTAACGACCTTGCCGACATGGAGGGATGCGCCTTCTGCGCCATCAATGCTTCGACTGGCCATGCCCTGTAGACCACGCCTTTGCATTAATGGGGCACTGTGCTCAGTTTTCCAATGGAGGGATCATCAATGCCTTGTCTAGATCAAGGTATTTGTTCTGAGAATCGAAGCATCAGGGGGTGCCTGGTGTTGACATGTGGTGGCTTCAGGTTGGCTATGTAGCTTTTAAAGGGCCTTCGAGCGTAGGTGACCAGGGTTCCGTAAAGCTTCCTTCCTCCTTCTTCAGCCCCCTCCTCATTCCTATGTTGGCCTCCATGCTCTCCTTCTTCGATACGTCTCCTTTGGCCTGTGCTGAGGGAGGGCTCTTAGTAGATTTCAGGATTTCAACCCAAGACCTGAAGGGCCAAATGAAGGCTCTCTAGGAGCGACCGACCAGCATCAAGGCAAGGGCATCTGCTTCAAAGAAGAAATCCACCAAGCTCAAAGCTTCCCCCAAGGATGTGAAGGGGAGAACCACCGGTTGCACAACTGGGACAGAGAAAGAGGCTGCCTCAAAAGTGGAGGTATCTGTTGCCACCTCTCGGTTCACATGATCAGAGATCTTATAGGAGGAGGTAGTGGCCCCGGTCATGGTCATTGCAAAAAGGGCGATGGCCATCATGGTGCTGACGGGAGTATCCTGATGCGGAGCTGTTGCGGCTACCCTTGGAATCACAAGATCAGTGAACTCCAAGGAGGGGGTGGCGGAGTCGATGCCGGGCTCTAGAGATCTGACGAACTCCTATGAAAGGGCACCTGTACGCTCGGGCAGAAGGGATTGGCATGTCCCCAACCACTCCTCGAGCATAAAGTGTAGTGCCGACCTACCCTGCTAGTGCCTCCTACATCGATCATGGAGGTTAAGAACAGAGCCCTTCGGCGAGCATGGTGCCAAGGCTGAGGGGACCCGCTCATCGATCAGGCAAGGAGTAGAGATGGGACTTCAACTCGTCTTCCTTTCATTTTGTACCTTAGGATTTCAGGAAGTCTCTCGACCTGTCAGGAGCCTCCATAGGATGTAAGAGACTTTTGATCAATGAAGGTGCCTCTTCCATTATGTCTGCTATTCACTTTTCTTCTTCTTCTCTTCTTTTTTTTTGAGCTTGAGTCTACTATGTGACCTCCCCAGCTACTGGGGGCCTCTCTCCACTTTGCTTGCTGTTTTTCTTTTCTTCAGCTTGGATTGCTTCTGGGGGGTCTCCTCAGTTTGCCAAGCCATGGGTCAAGTAGCCGATGGTGGGAGTTCAAGGATTTCCCACCAACATCCCCAAGCAGTGAGCAAGGCAACCGAATGCAAGGTTTCCAAAATATCCTAGCTTAGTTCGCCATGCTGTGAGTCAAGTGACAGATGGTGAGAATTTTAAAGTTTCCTGGTGGACATCTTCAGACTGTGAGTAAGGTAGTGGGTGCGGGGCTTCATGAGTTTCTCGGCTTATAGGTGCCAAACTATGAGTTACGCAGTAGATGGCAGGGTTCCAGGAATCCCCAACTGCATTTCAAGACTGTGAGCAGGTCGACTGAGTGCGGGTCTGTCGAAAGGACACGACTTGAAGATTGCCTAGCTGCAGGCCTTGTGGTTGATGGTAGTTTGCCCTGTGGCCACCTTAGGGTTCTGAGCTCGATGGAAAAGTGTGGGCCTAATGGAGTGGGCCCGGCTTGAGAGTGCCAAATTGCGAGTTGCATGGAAGGTGGCAGTTGCCCTGCCGCCACCCCTGGGCTGTCAGCTCGGTTGATGGGCCCAGGCCTTATGGAGTGCGCTCGGCTCACTGATAAGGAGTTGCCATGCTATGAGTCTCGCGGTAGATGGTATCTTGGTGCCACCTCCGGGCTGTGAGCATGGCTAAGAGTGCAGGCCTGGTGGGGGGCCCGGCTATGAGCGAGGCTGGGAGCGTTAAGCTTCTCGATTCACCACTTTGTGAGTCACGTGGTAGACGACGTCTTGGTGCCACCTCCGGGCTGTGAGCATGGTCATGAGGTTATGGGATGCCAGACTTATAGGTGAGCCATGTTGTAAGTCACACGGTAGATGGCGGGTTGCTCTGCCACCACCTCTGGGATGTGAGCGAGACTAAGGGCGCCGAGCTTCTCGATTCGCCATGCTATAAGTCACGCGGTAGATGGCATCTTGGTGCTGCCTTTGGGCTGTGAGTGCAGCCATGAGGCTATGGGGTGCTGGACTTATGGGTTAGCTAAGTTGTGAGTCACACTGTAGATGGTCGGTTGCCCTGCCGCCACCTCCATGCTATGAGCTCGACCGATGAGCATAGGCCTGATGAAGTGGGCCTGGCTCGCAGATGAGGGTTTCCATGCTTTGAGTCTCGCGGTAGACGGCATCTTGGTGCCACCTATGAGCTGTGAGCATGGCTAAAAAGTGCAGGCCTGTTGAGGGGCCCTGCTTGAGAGCACTGCACTGTGAGTCAAGCAGTAGACGGCGGGTTGCCCTGCCACCACCTCTAGACTGTGAGCATAGTGAGGAGTGCCGGCCTGATGAAGTGGGCCCAGCTCAAGAGTGTCGTGGTGTAAGTCAAGCAATAGATGGCGGGGTGCCCTGCCGCCACCTTCAGACTATGAGCACAGCGAGGAGTGCGGGCCTAATGGAGGGCCCGGCTTGAGTCTGCCAAACTTTGAGTCGGACGGGGACGTCCCTACATAGGTGAATGGAAAAGTTGCATGAAAAATGGACTTAGATAATTGAGAGGAAGTTTTACATCATTGGTAGAGCTCTCTTAAATTACTCATGTTCTAGGTGAGCATCGGGAGATACCTAGATCGGTGAGGTATTAGGATCCACCCAACTGAGCTTCGACCCCTTCGCTGGGGTCCTTTACGGGGGTTGTAGTAGTGCGCCATCTTTTACCGGCAGGCTGCCCCCTGGGATCAGGCCCCATCTCTTGTTGGTTCACCCTGCTGCGAGTCACGTGGTGGGTGGGATCCCGCTGCCATCTCCGGACCGTGAGTGAGGCCATGGTGCTTGCCATCAATGGTGATGCAGGGACTTCTCCTGTAGAACTGTAACACAGTTCTTATATTGCAAAGGTAGTGGGGAAGAGAGTTACCCATTAGGCTTACATAAGGCGACGGAAGTCCCATGCATAGGGGAATGCCTGGATTCTGGGTCTAATCGGAGAGTTCTGTGAAAGGTGGCAAGTGTTTAGAAAACCCACGAACACAAGCCCCTCGCTTCGCTCTCATTAGACCCTTTTCTTCTCATTCTTTGGGCGGGCTCCCAAGCGGGAGCTCTCATGTCCCCGGCATGTACCCCAAGGAGGCAGCTACTATCATTCCGTCAGTTGGAGAACATGGATCCTCAACCTCATCCAAGATCCTCTTAGCTCCTGAATCATCTATCGCTCGTCCCCCTACCTAGTGTGCCAATCTGTTACCGCTTAGATTGTCATGGCCTGTAGCTCCTGCACATCATCGCTACGTCAGGTGCTTTTTCTTGCCGGGAGTGCTCCTTCTTCTCCGAGGGTCGACTCTTTAATCCGATTGGCCTGCAAAATAGAGGGCACCCGGGCCGGGGATTCTGGCAAGGACACTCTAATGATCAAGTTAATGGGATGATCGAGGAGAATAAAACCTCTAAGGCAGAGAGCTTGGGAGACTTCCATGCCCTAGGGGGTGACAAGATGATAATGATTAAATAGTAAAAAGAAAGAGGGAATGGAGAGTGAGGAACGAGAAGGATCCCTTTGGCCGGTCCCTTGGTCGGCTGAGCTTTTGGTTGCTTACTTACCTCTCTCCCCCTCCTACTTGCTTACCTTCTTACTTACCTTCCTTCTCTTTTTTGGCTGTGTCCTGGTTTCCTTCTTTGTGTGCCCTCTTCCAGAGTATTCTCCAGAGGGGCTTGCCACTACTTGCAGTTTCTCTTTCTTCCCCCCTCTCAGACCGGTCCTTCCAGAGGAGGAGGCCATTCTTGGGCCTCTTGGAGCCCCTTCCTTATAGAAAAGTGACCAGATCATCCAGGCATCGATCTGAGCGGCGCGATCTCATCTACGGCATCAAGACATCATTGCCTGGTAAGTTAAGTCCAATTCTCAACTCTCTTTGTCTGATTTCTCAAAGTTGAACATGCTTCTAATAGGCCTTCTTAGTCCTAGGATCCTGGTTTTCTTTTCTTTTTGATTGATCTAGCATGTGGGTAGGATACTAATAGATACAGGATAACCCTAACCTAGTCTTTCCTAGTTTCGGAAATCAAACCATAAAATAAAACTAAAAATATTTGTTTGATTTAATCTAATTTTCTTCATGTTCATCCCTTGCATATCATCCTGCATCATGTTAGAATCCCGTCCCTCATCACTCAATTGATGAAACATTAAAAACTTTTTGATTTTCATCTTGCTTTGGCCAGAGACTCCTGAATTATCATCCTATAAGATTATATAGGATGTTCTCTCCTCTTACAAGAAGTGATTGCTTCTTTAATGATCACTCACAACCTCTACGCATAGTTCACCGTACCTAGAATATCTTGCACATGTATTAAAGCACCATGCTAGGATATGAATCAAAGCATAGATCCATATATACAAGGTACTATGGTCATCTCAGGTCTAAGGATCACGTGCACCACTCCCACTAAAGAAACATTTATTGACAAGCTAGTAAGTTTCTATTAGATATTTTTACTATAGGTCAGTCCAGTGAACTCATTTTTTAATGAGCACCCATATCCTTGTATTAGTATCTCCACATAAGTACTATGAGACAATCACCCTCTCTCCTGAGAGCATACATAGAATTTCCCTATCTATCCAATATCATCATTCTCCAACTCAATGATCCTATGATTGAAAATATTTTAAATCATAAATATCAAGGTTTTAGGTCTTATTAGCATTATCTCATCATAGTACTAAAACTATTGCTCTAATCCATGGGATTCATCATAATTTAATATCAAATAGAATGTAGTATATGATGAAATACAGTGCCTATATATTAATATCATTTATAAAAGTGGGGAGATAAAGCTCCATCATATTAACTATGCGATTGGCTTGTAGGGCACTATTCTTTTAAAGGCAGTAAAATCCATAATTTCTCAATCTTTTCTTATGAGAATACGTGGCATGCCCACTTAACTATCCAATCAATTTATTTATTACTCGCTCACATCCAAAAATAAGGCCAACATTTCCTTAGTCTTGTGTAAGTATCCAAGATTTTTCTAGCATATAATAGTTATAGAACTAAACATACTCTCTCATGGATCCTCATATAAACTTAGCCTAGTGGGAATACTAAGACTTAAATTAAAGGGATGAAGCACCCAATTAACAACATTTTGACTAGTTTTATTAGAGAGTTAAAGCATGTGTTCAATTATATTATGAAGAGATTATGGATATTTATAAATAACCAAAGAACCCAATTAATAACTTTTAACTAGTATTTTTAGATAAAGTCATCCTAATGCCATAATTTATCTCTACTAGCTAGCCTGAACTTTTCAGTTATCTAATCATACTAAGAACTTTTTCACCACCTATCATAAGAGAATATCCAATATCCACTCATATGCCTTCAATAAAATGATAGCTTAATTAGTTCTTATTATAGTTTTCTAGAGATATGTTGGTCTAGCTAGATATGCCTACTTCAGCATGCAACTTTAGGATTTTCTTTAGGATGCACGAGTGATAATTATATTATATATATATATATAAAAATATTAATTTATAAATTAATTTATCTATATTTATTTAAAATGAATACTTCTATCTATCTTTTATAGGATAGAGGACTGCCAATGCAGCTTAATTAATGGATTCAATGAAAGAAATTTGAAGTAAATCAAACTTAAAATGATTGCAAAATTGAGGTTTAAACAATATTGAGGTCGCACAAATTTTAAAGTAGTCGGTATATGGTGGACCGATCACTTTGTTTACAAAATACTTGAATGGTCCACAGCTACCATCAATCATGGTCCATGACTTGGCATCATGGACTATGAGAGATTTCAATCAATCAATGATCAGGATGGTGCCGCTGACAATATCAGTGGCACCGGCAAAGGAAGAAGGTCCAATAGTGATGGATCTAGCAACGATTGATCCGGCGAAGCTCATGGCATAGGGCAGTTTTCATAGACCATTATCTTCACCGAACCCTCTCTACTCACCATCGGAGCCACCCTGCCACCGCCACTCATCATCGCTTCCTTCCCACTACTGCCCTGACCTGTCACCTCTCAAGATGTTATTTCCATCATCATTTATCCATGGCCATCCCACCACAAGCCACCATGCTGCTGCCCACTGCCATTACTACCACTTCCAAAGATCCCTCCCAAGATCCCCCTCATCGGTAGCCTTGCTCCTACCCATCATCATAGCTACATCCCTTCCCATCATTGCCAGTCATCACTTCTGAGCCATCGCCATCTCTGCCATCAGTCTCGCCACCTTCTTCCCATGATTCATCAATTGGCAGCCTTCCAACTCCAAGCTTCAGTCCTCACCGTATATACAAGACATGATTGATGTCTAGCAACTTGTCATGCCTACCTGGAAGATGAGAAATTTGGTAGAAAGTACTAAATTACCTTTCAGCATAAAGTTACCATGCAATTCAATCTTTGGATCTCTCATTATCCCGATTAAGTGATGGGTATGGATAAATGTCAAACCCTAGTACATAGTCATTTTGAATCTCTATTCGATAATGAAGACTTAGCTAATGACTGATTAGAAACCACTTCTAATCTCATCCTGCTTTGATCAAAGACTCCTTGAGTCATCAATCGAAGAGATCACTTTAAATAATAATTCCTCTTACTAGGAATGATCGACTCGTTGTTGGTCCACTCATATCCTTCATACACCTTCCACCATATCCGAGAACACCCTGTACATGACTTAATGTCATGAATGATTATGAACCAAAATATGACTTAGTGCACACAAGGAACCATGGTGACCTCTGGTCTAAAGATCACATGCACAACTCATACTTTGAGATCTATCTTTTGATAAGTAGTAAGACTTCCATAAGATAGTCCCGGTATGGATCAATTCAGTGAACTCATACCCTAATGAGCACCCTTATCCGTGTATTAGTATCTTTACACAAGTGGTTGTGGGACCAACCACCCTCTTAACAGAGCATACATAAGATAAGCTAGTCTTTCCGGACTTATCGATCCCCGAACTGATGGTCCATTGACTATGAATATTTTAGGTTAGGGTTTATAGGAACTTAGGTCTCACTATCATGATTTCCATCATAATCTTAATTTCATTTGCCATAACCTATGGGGTTCATCATAATCTTTAAGTAAGACATAGCAATATGATGAAACAATATGCCTTTATTAATATATTAAATATCATACAGGAGTTGGAAGATTACAAAAATGCCTTTACAAAAGATTGGCTTTTAGGGCACTTTCCTTTCAATCTCTCACTTGCAATAAAGCCAATCGCCCTTGTACTTTATGCCCATACAATCTAAGTGGCGATCAAATTGTTGCTGAGGTAATGCTTTAGTAAATGGGTTTGTTATATTGTTCTTAGTATCAACTCGTTCGATAATAACATCCTGTCTTTCTATGATTTTACAAACGAGGTGGAAACATCTTAGGATGTGCTTGGACTTATGATAAGACCTCGGTTCCTTTGCTTGTGCAACAGCTTTAGTGTTATCATAGTA
Source organism: Areca catechu (assembly GCA_021397845.1). Taxonomy (NCBI): domain Eukaryota; kingdom Viridiplantae; phylum Streptophyta; class Magnoliopsida; order Arecales; family Arecaceae; genus Areca; species Areca catechu. The sequence continues at coordinate 73,070,220 of CM038044.1, read as the reverse complement.
TAATGGCACTAGCTGTTGTATATCAGCAACCATTCCCAATTCCATGATGATTTTCTTCATCCAAACAGCTTCCTTCGTAGCTTCACTTGCAGCTATGTATTCTGCCTTAGTGACTGAGTCATCTATGGTTGGCTACTTTGTACTCTTCCAACTTACTGCACCACCATATAGGGTGAAGACAAATCCTGATATAGATTAGCTACAATCCGGATCTGATTGAAAACTAGAATCCGTATGTCCTTCTAGTTTCAACTCTGATCCTCTATAAATAAGAAAAATATCTTTAGTCTTTCTAAGGTAATTAAGAATATTTTTCATAGCTTTCCAATGATCCTTACCTGGATCTTCCTGGAATCTACTTACTATGCCTAAGGCATAAGCAACATTAGGCCCGGTACATGATATAACATACATAATTGATCCTATAGCCGAAGCATAAGGAATCATAGCCATCCTTTCTCTTGATGGGAATTCTCCCAGGGTGCCGGGGATCATGCAGCATGCAGAATTGACTTTCAAAACAAAATTTCATTGCATGATACCCTAACATGTATAACATGTATAGAAAACCCTAATTCCCAGGAATCCCTTGTGCAATATCAACTAATGAATCATAAAATAGAGTCAAGAAAATACTTGGATCGCTGAAACCCAACTTTTCCACAAGGTTCACAAGTACAAACCCTCAAACGGTGATCCACATGAAACTCGGACCAAGGAAGAACTCCTTCTTCAAGTTGCTTGGAGAAGTGGAACTCTTTCGACAGCCTTTGGTCTATTGACCACTGTAGGACACCCTGTCCTACTGAAGGGCACTCAAGACATTGTCCTAAATCACTTTTGGTTCTAAGACTACCCTCCACTAGGACCTTATAGGCTTATGTCCTAAAACCAAGCCTTGTCCTAGTGTAGAAGAACTTGTCTTGACAAGACAAGTCTTGTCCTAAAACAAGGAGGGAGGGAGAAAGTGGAAGACTCTTAGATAGACTCTCGGGAAAATAAAAACATTGATCTTAGAAGACCGAAGAAGAAGAAGTAGTAGTGTTTCTCATTTCACCATACCCTCTATTTATAATCTCAGATGGGGCATGAAATGCATCCCGACGACACTAATCATATATCAAACATCATATCTGATAAGACTATTCGGGAATGGAGAGTCATATCTATGTTCTTTCACTTACCAGATCAATCCCCATTGCGCCATATGTCAAATACCAGTTTCTAAGATAGGAAGATGCCTCTTCTAATCCGAAGTAATGCAAGGCTTGAAGAGTTTCAGAGGCAGAAGGACTTTGCCCTCTATTGTGGCATATGAAGAGGCACGACTCTTCATGTGCGCGCCACCTTTTCACTCCTCTTCAAACCATCTCATTCAAACTTTAAACTAGTCTTTTGACTTATCAAGGCATGGGAATTGAGTTAAGAGGCACCTTCCTGATAAAGCTCCCAGAGTCTCATCTGCAGAAGGACTCTTAGTCCATGTGCGTGCCATACTTTCTCCCCACGGGTGTGCCAAAGGGTGCCAATAGTCTTTCCCTTTTCATTTAGTCTACCCAAAGCATCAAATTGACTTGGTCAAATATATGCAATATGGGTGTCATTGGAAAGGACATTAAATAAACTTTCTGACCATATCCTTTATTTTTAGATTAGAGGTCTGTAGGCCCTTCTGTGCCATTTTGAAGTTAAGGTATCATTTAGGTACCAAGAGTCCCATGCCATTGGGACTCTTCATATATGGCACCTAAAATGCCCTTAAGCTCAAATTAAAATTAGATCAAGCTCTGATTTGGCTAGCCCCACCTAAGACTCAACCTAATTTAGATTTCTCATAATTAGGTTAGCCCAATTAGCAAGCAACCGAACCCAATCCAATTGGGTTAGGAATTAGGTTAGCCTACATATGCTAGTATGCAATCTGGCTAACTAATTAGGATCCTATGACCCTAATTAAATCATGAATGACTTCTTTGGCCAAGTCTCTATTATGTGTGACCCATTGGCTTCCATATCTAGCCAGTAGTAGGTTTAGGTTTGAGCCAATTTGATCCGATCAAACCCGATTGACCTAATTAGGTCAAATTAGCTCACCTAATTGTCTAATTCGAATCACACATCAAATTGACTCATGAAACCGAACCAATTGGTTTATGAAAACCTACAAGACAAGATTGACATCTAGCAACATGTCATGCCTACCCAGAAGATGAGGAATTTGATAGAAAATACCAAAATACCCTTCAGTAGTAAGTTACTGTGTAATTCAATCTTTCGATCTCCCATTATCCCGATTAAGTGATAGGTATGGATATATGTCAAACCCTAACACTTAATCATATTGAATCTCAGCTCGATCATGAGGACTCAACTGATGATTGATTAGATTCCACTAATCTCATCTTGCTTTGATCAAAGGTTCCTTGAGTCTCTCATCAAAGAGATTGCATGGGATAACAATTCCTCTTACCAGGAATGATCGATTCCTTGTTGGTCTACTCACATCCTTCGTACACCTTGCACCATACCCAGAACACCCCGTACATGCTGCAATAGCATGAATGAGTATGAACCAAAATATGTCTTAGTGTGCACAAGGAACCATGGTGACCTTAGGTCTAAAGATCATATGCACAACTTCTACTCTAGGATCTATCTTTTGACAAGTAGTAAGACTTCCATCAGATAGTCTCGGTGCGGATCAGTCCAGTGTACTCATACCCTGATGAGCACCCTTATTCTTGTATTAGTGTCTCTACATAAGTGGTTATGAGATCAACCACCCTCATCAACTGAGCATACATAGGATGAGCTAATCTTTCTAGAATCATCGATCCCCGAATCGATGGTCCAACAATTAGAAACATTCTAGATTAGGGTTTATAGGAATTAGGTCTCACTGTTATGAACTCAATCATAACCCTAACTCCATTGCCCTAATTTATGAGATTCATCATAATCAATAAGAAAATATGACACAGCAGTATATGATGAATCAAATGCCTTTATTAATATGAAAGTATGTAATACATGAGCTGGAAGTTTACAAAAAGGCCTTCATAATGATTGGCTCTTAGGGCACTTTTCTATCATCTCTTTCTTCTGATATCTTAGGAGACATTTTCTTCGAGAGATGTATGCCTTGACTCATAGTTAAGTAACCCCATTTAATTCCATCCATGTTGAATCTCTTCAACACTAAGTCAATGTACCTAGACTGGGATAAGCCTAGCATCCTTTTAGATATACTCTATAGATCCTTATACCTAGTATATAGAATGCCTCTACCAAGTCCTTCATGGAAAAGTTTGATGATAACCAAGTTTTAATTGATTGTAACATTGGGATATCATTCCCAATGATCAGTATGTCATCAACATACAAAACCAAGAAAACAAGCGTACTCCCACTTGTCTTCTTATACACACATGGTTTATCCACATTTTTGACAAAACCAAATTCCTTGATTATTTCATCAAAGCAGATGTTCCAACTCCTCAATGCTTGTTTTAGTCCATAAATGGACTTCTTTTGCTTGCATACTTTGTTTGGTCTCCCACTTGAGACAAAACCTTCTGGTTGTATCATATAGACTTCTTCCTCAAGATTTTCATTAAGGAAAGCAGTCTTGACATCATCTGCTAGATTTTATAATCACTTTATGCTACTATTGCAAGCAATACCCGAATGGACTTGAGGATGGCTATTGGTGAAAATGTTTCATCATAGTCAATGCCATGTTTTTGTCTAAAATCTTTTGCTACCAGCCTGACCTTGTAGGTTTCTACTTGACCATCTGCTCCTATCTTCTTCTTGAAGACCCGTTTACACCCTATTGGGTTAATTTCTTCAGATGGATCTACTAAGGTCCATACATGATTGGAATACATGGAGTCCATCTCAGACTTCATGGAACTTAGCCATTTGTCGAAGTCTTTTCTCCCGATAGCTTTCGAATAGGTCACAGGATCATCATCCTGAATGATATTGGTCTCATTGTCATCCCCGATGACAAAGCCATATCTAAGAGGTTCTCCCCGCACCCTCTCTGACCTTCGAAGATGAGGTGTGTATTGTGGTTGTTCTTGGTCTACAAGAAATTCTGGTTGAGGAATTTCACTTAAAGACTCATCAAGTTGTTGGTTCTGTTCTTCACTTAATTCAAGTGTGGATTACTACTCTTTCTTAGATGAATTCTTGCTCCAAGAATGTAGCATGTTTACCGATAAATATCTTTTGTTCAGTAGTATTATCAAAAAGGTATCCAACACCCTCTTTAGGATAACCAACGAACCTACATTTGTTAGCCCTAGCACTTAACTTATGTCCAAAATTATTCTTGACAAAAGCATAGCAACCCCAAATCTTTAAGTACTTAAGATTTGGTTTTTTGCCATTCCATAACTCATATGAAGTGCTAATCACTGACTTAGATGGTACCCTATTCAAAATATAGGTAGCAGTCTCCAGGGCATGTCCCCAAAAAGAAATAGAAAGATTTGTGAAGCTCATCATGGACCTTACCATATCTAATAAAGTACGATTTCTCCTTTCTGCCATACCATTTAATTGGGATGTATAAGGAGGGGTCCATTCAGAGATTATGCCTTTATCCTTGAGATGGTTTAGAAACTCACCAAACAAGTATTCACCTCCTCGATCAGAACGAAGAATTTTAATACTATGTCCAGTTTGTTTTTCAACCATGCTTTGATATTCTTTAAACATATCAAAGGCTTCAGACTTGTGTTTCATTAGATACACATGACCAAACCTAGACAAGTTATCAATAAAAGTGATGAAGTAAGAATATTTACCTCTGACTTGAGTTGTCATAGGTCCACACACATCAGTATGTATAAGACCTAATAACTCAGTTGCCTTGTCCCCATGTCCATTGAATGGAGACTTGGTCATTTTTCCTTTGAGGCAAGACTCATAAGTTCCTAATGATTGAAAATCATAAGGGTCAAAGTAATTATCTTTGACTAACTTGTTTATTCTTGACTCACTAATATGACCTAACTGGCAATGCCAGAAAAATGTGACATTGACATTATCTCTCTTTATCTCCTTGTTATCAACAAGTAGTATTTCATCATTGAGTTTTAATGTCAGAAGACCATTTATAAAATAACCACGTCTGAATATTTTATTACAATGAAGAATAGAGCAGCCACTGCTCTTTACATTTATCTCAAATCCTTGTTATAACAAGGGTATTGATACAATGTTTCTTACAATATCCGGTACATAGTAGCATTCTTCTAACTTTAAAATATTACACGAAGGTAATAATAGAAAATAGGTGCCCACAGCTTTAGCATACATGGCTTCTCCACTAGTGCCATATAGTTTGAAGTCACCTTTCTTCAATTATCTAATTCTGTGGAGTCCTGTAAAGATTTACAAATATAAGACTCACATGCGGTATCCAATACCCATGAATTAGAAATAGAAGCACTCAATGATAAATTAGTTTGTATCATGTACAAACCTTTAGATGCTCTACTTGCATTTGGCTTTACACTTGCAAGATATGTCTTGCAATTCCTTTTCCAATGCCCCTGCTTGCCGTAATGGAAAAAAGCTCCATCAGTAACTACCTTCTTGGCTTTCTTCCTCTTCTGGATGCTCTTTTTAGGGTTGAACTTTCTTTTCAAACCCTTTCTATTTGCCTGTTTCTTTTTCCCGTCAATAAAAAGAAGATGAGCCTTATCACCTTTTGAGTGGTTCTCTACTGTCTTTAACATATTCAGTAGTTTAGGCAAAGATATATTCAGTTTGTTCAGTGATAATTAAGAACAAACTAAGAGTAGGAATCTGGAAGTGATTACATGATTAAATCCTGATTGAGTTCACCATCCATCATAAATCCTAATTGACCTAATCGGGTGATTAAGTTAATCATTTTTAATACATGGGTTTGTACAAATGAACCCTCACTCATCCATGCACGGAACAACTATTTCGATATCTCATATCGAGCAGCCCTACTTTGCTCTCTATATAGCTCCTTTAAGTTGAGCAATATGGACTGAGGTTCCGTACCTTCATGTTGCCTCTGGAGCTTGTTGCTCATCGAAGCTAACATGATGCACCTGACAGTTGTACTATCATTTCACCACATTTTTGTGGGGCAATTTTCTCCTTTGATGCATCTTCTTCGATCGGCTCAGGATCCGGAGAATCCAGAATATAAAAAAGTTTTTCCTGAGTAAGAACTATTCTTAGGTTCCTTAACCAATCCACATAACTGGGACCAATTAACTTGTTGACATCTAAGATGCCCCATAGTGACAAATTTGAAGCCATTATATATATCCTATATTTAATTAAAGAACAATATTAGCAGACCACTCAAGATGACATTCATAAATAGATAAGAACTTTATATCTAATTATGTCACCCACTATTTTATTCAAATACCATAACCCTCAATCTATGGTAAGAGAGAAACCTTACTGGTTTCTTTAGTGGGGTTGAGATCCCAATTCCTCATGAGTGCCTTGTGTTACACAACAAACACTCATGTGTTCAAAGGTAGGACTTCCTTTACAATTGCAACTCATGAAATTCTCAATAAATAAACTGCCTCTAAGATGCTTATAGTCTTATGTTACACAACAAACTATAATGTCTTAGTTTAGTCAGACCCTTCATTTCTATATAGCCATGATCGAATAATGTTGTCCTTGTGTTACATAACAAAGCAATAATTTCCAACCATGCCATAAAGCACTAAGTGCACCAAGACAAATTTTATATCAAACCCTAGAGTAGACCTTGTGTTACACAACAAACCTACTATAGTTTTGATATTAATTTGGCTTAGCATGAAGGAAGGCCAATTATAGAATACTTAATCAATTAGCAATCCCAAGTTAAGGTTTATATATGATCAAATTGGCCAGGTAAGTGGAAGGGGTGAGGGGGTCCCCCCGTTGCTTTCCTTAGACACCAATTGAATTGGCCAGGTTAGACAACGAAACCAATTAAAAACCTCATTCGCTTTACCTTCCCAGAACCACTTGCCTAGACACCAACTGGTAGATCAAACCCTGATTAGATTTGCATCATGGTTGAGTTTATACTATGACTAAATATATTTTTATGATGGCTTTGATGGTCTCATACACATCCTAAATAATCATGTTATCATTGTTCATAACAACAAGTATAAACAAAAGCATATCAATCCAGCATATGCAAAAATATGATTATCCAATAGGCATATTTATCTTAATATGCAAATCATAGCATGATTTTACAATTATCCATTCACCTCACTTATTCATGGGATATGGCCACAACGACACCCCTACATGCCATAGGAGATCCCATTGAATAGGAAGAGAGGGCCTTTAAACCCTACTTAACCCCTATGACTGAACGACCATGGTGACTAACCCAATCCAAAGTAGTTACTAGGATAAGACATGTTATTAAGATGCATTTGATTAATATCATATTGAAACAATAACATGCTCTTTTCATGATAATATTTACTATAATACATAAATTAGGGTTTAAGATTAACAACCCCTAATTCAATGGCAAATATCATACTATGATTATTTTTCATAACCATACAGCATTCCACTGAACCCTAAGTAATGGCATGCATCAAAAACCTATGATCAAACTAGCTATCTAATAAGCAATTGATCATACACATGATAATTAATTGAATGAATTAAGGGTTGCTTTGATACCACTGATGAGTTTCTTAGGGGTCATCATGCATGTATGATGCATTGGATTTCAAAAATTTGCACAAAGAGAAACCCTTATTGGCTAGAAACCCTAATCCCAAGATCCCCTCATTCATATACAACTAATATATCACTAATATGGTTCATGAAAAATACCTAGAATGCTGTTTTCCACTCCTTTCCACTAGGCTCACAAGTGCAAGCCCTCCAACAGTGATCCACATAGGAATTGTCCCAAAGAAGAACTCCTACTTCAGTTGCTTGCTTGACTAGGACTCTTCTTGACAGCCTTCTAGACTTTGACCTTTATAGGACACCCTACTCTCTTGTACGGCACTCTGAATGCTCTCCAAAACCACTCTTGGATTTGGGATTGCCTTCCTTTAGGACACTCTAGGCTTACATCTTAAATCCTAAGACTTGTCCTAGAAAGAACAACCTTGTCATAAGGAGACAAGGTTTGTCCTAAAAGAGGAAAGAGGGAGAGAGAGAGGCTCAGAATAATACTTTGGTGGAAATTTGATATCTATTTTTTAAACTCATCCCACTACCCCCTATCTATAGATTCATGAGGGGCATGTAATAAGCCCAGTCATCAAATTATCAGATATGTGTTTTCAAGATCAAAGAGAAGTTATCTGGCTTGAAAACACATATCTGATATGTAACTTCATGCATCATGAGCCATATCTGCATCCCCTCCTTTCTAGATTTAATCCACACTTGCCACATGGCAAATACCTATCCCAATGAAGCCAAGAAGCATCATTTCAGTCCCAAAATGTCGAAGAGAATGAAGAGTCCTAATAGCAGAAGGACTCTACTTCAGAACTGCGCGCCATATGAAGAGTTGTGACTCTTCATAAACGTGCACACTTCATCCAACTTCCATGCCAAATTCAAATATCTTGACCGGTCAACTAAATCCAAATGAGGCATGGGATGTGAGCCAAGAGGAGTCCAGATGAAATAAGCAAAGGAATTTCATCTGCAGGACTCTTCGTCCTTCTGCACCCTCTCCTCCTTTGCGCGCTCAATATTGCACCCAAGAATCCATACCGACTTGGACTCCAGTCCAAGTGGCATTACATGTCTTAAATTAGTCAGATAAAATCTGACATAGGCTGCCTCAATTAAGACATGTCCTGATCTAAGTCCCCTTTACATTGATTGATCAAAATAGCAAGCAACTGGACCCAAATCAACTTGGGTTAGGAATTAGGTTAGCCTTCACATTCTAATGTGCAATCTAGCTAACCAATTAGGATCCCAAGAACATAATTAAATTATGAATGACTTCCTTGGTCAACTCCCTAACATGTGTGACTCTTTGGGTTTCATATCTAGCCAGTAGTAGGTTTAGGTTTAAGCCGATTCAAACCAATCGAACCTGATTGACCTAATTAGGTCAAGTTAAGCTGACCTAAATTGCTAATTTGATCTGTCCATCGAATTGACTCACGAAACCAATCCAATTGATTCATGAATACCTATAAGACATGATTGATATCTAGCAATGTGTCATGCCTACCTGGAAGATGAGGAATTTGATGGAAAGTACCAAAATACCCTTCAGTAAAAAGTTATCGTATAATTCAATCTTTCGATCTTCCATTATCCCGATTAAGTGATGGGTATGGATAAATGTCAAACCCTAGCACTTAGTCATTTCGAATCTCTATTCAATAATAAAGACTCAGCTGATGACTGATTATAAATCACTTCTAATCTCATCTTGCTTTGATCAAAGACTCCTTGAGTCATCAATTGAAGAGATCACTTGGGATAACAATTCCTCTTACTAGAAATGATCGATTTCTTGTTGGTCTACTCATATCCTTCATACACCTTCCACCATATCCGAGAACACCCCGTACATGACTTAATGTCATGAATGTGTATGAACCAAAATATGGCTTAGTGTGCACAAGGAACCATGATGGCTTCAGGTCTAAAGATCACATGCAAAACTCCTACTTTGAGATCTATCTTTTGGCAAGTAGTAAGACTTCCATAAGATAGTCCCGGTGCGGATCAGTTCAGTGAACTCATATCCTAATGAGCAACCTTATCCTGTATTAGTGTCTCTATACAAGTGGCTGTGAGACCAACCACCCTCTTAGCAGAGCATACATAGGATAAGCTAGTCTTTCCAGACTTATCGATCCCCGACCAATGGTCCATCGACTAGGAACATTTTAGGTTAGGGTTTATAGGAACTTATGTCTCACTATCTGATTTCCTTCATAACCCTAATTCCATTTGCTATAACCTATGGGGTTCATCATAATCTTTAAGTAAGACACAGCAATATGATGAAACAATATGCCCTTATTAATATATTAAATATCACACAGGAGTTGAAAGATTACAAAAATGCCCTTACATAAGATTGGCTTTTAGGGTGCTTTCCTTTCATCTCCAAGGGTCTGATGAAGGTCTTCGAGTGAAAGGGATAGTTCTTCTTCATGACTTTTTTTTTCTAGTGGCCAGGTCATTTCCAACAAGGTGGGGATCACCAAACAAAAGGAAGGTGTAGGATTATTTAGAACTACAGCTTCTAGAAAAGGAGATGATAAAGATGATAGAGGTGATTGCTGTTCTTTTTCTTGAGGAACTCTAGCACACTAGTTCATAAGGACCAGCTTATTCTTGATAAGTGCTTCTTCCCATCTTGTCTTGCTCGATCTACCTTTTGATTGGAGGGGCTGATAGTTTGTCACCTATAGTTTGTCACCTAGCAAGTTTATTGCTTCAAAGAGTGTAGATGGTGACCCAAAGACCTTGGTGCGGGCACCAGGGCTAAAAGAAATAGATAGGCTGAACCCACATCCCTGTGGATCACCTATGAGTAAAACCCTGAACCTAACCCTATTTACCTTGTAAATATTTTATTTTAAATTCTATTATTTTTGTTTAGTTAAGCTAAACCCTTTTTACCAACTGTAATTAGGGTTTTATTTATTTTGGAGTAAAATCCTTTTTACCAAGTTGAATCAAAATTCCAATTGAGTCAAATCCTATTTACCCAATTGGGATCTTAGTGGTCCAATTTAATTAGCCCTTTTTGCCAACTTTAATTGGATTTTTATTTAAAAGCCTAATTAAGTATGGTTGGTTCAATTAGTTATTAGTTGGTTAAATCATGTGATTAGTTATTCATTGAGTCCATGTAATTAGTTGAGTCATTGAGTCTTGTATTACAAGAGGGGATCCAAGATAACATCTCATGTGCACCCAATTGAAGACTCAAGATAACCTATGTGCTAGCCCAAGTCACAACCTCTTCTTAGAACCATTTTTTCAAGGATTTGGACATCAACATATGTCATGTTTGGACATGTCATTGGGACAACACCATTTTGACATTTCATTTTGGGACAAGAACACATGCCATGTCACTTTTGCTTGGACATCCCACATGCCATGTGTTTTATTATTTTTGGTCGACCAAATGAAAGCAAAATTGTTTCCCTCCTTTTGAGATGAGTAAAGCAGAAGGAGTCTTCATCCTTTTTGCCATTCACTTCAAGAGGTTCATGCCAAATCCAAGGAGTCGGCCACTCTTTCAAGGAGTTTCATCTTGTCGCCCAAGTGGAGGAAGATTCAAGGTTTTTTAACTCAAGTGTTTGAAGCAGTCAAGTTACTAGGAAATCAAAATTTCAAGGGCTCATGAGTTCCACTAAAACTCATGAGTTTTTCTTATCCAGACTGGAGAGTCCTCTGTTATGCAAGAGCTTTCAATATCCAGATTCCAGAGACCACCAATCATGGCCAATCAAAGAAGTAATTTTGGCCATTCATCAGTCCACTTCACCCATCCTCATAGTTGGCGCCCAAATGAGATAAGAAGCCTCAAGATTTTGCCCACTTTGAATGGAGTCCAGATCAGCCCAGCAAGCAGAGTCCAAGACACCAAAGAGCAGGCCTCTAGGAGTTGTAGTCCAAGGGAGCACAAGACTAGTGTTTATGTCCCTTAAATCACTGGTTGGGAGTCTATAAATACCCCACCAGCCCTCCTTGTAATTCATCTATTATTCATCAATATACAATGAAATTCTGTCAAATTTTCTTCCTTTGCTGTATGTATTGTAGGGTGTGAGGCCCTTCCTTTGTTCTACGAAACATCGTGGGGTGTGAGGCCCTACTTATCCAACCGTCAAGAAATCCAAAACCACCATTTCTAAACCTTACCTTCTTTTCATTCTTTCCTTTTATTTGTTGCTTCCTAATTTGTATTTCTTTGTTGAGTGTGTAGGTGATTAAGAATCAAAGCCAGGTTTTCTTGCCTCCAAACTAGGATCGCTTGAATGATTGGAGCATAGAATCGAATTCTTGAAACCCTACCGTGAAGATCTTGAGAGTCCCATCAGATCTGAGTCAGAGGAGCGTATCTTCGTTGGTAAAATCTAAACTTATTCTCTCCTCATAATTTCTAACTTGTTGAATAGATAACCCTAGATGGTTCCTCAACCACCAAGTCCTGTTTTTCCTAGTAACTTTGTAGGCTTACTTGCGAGGAATACTAGAACTAGTTTCCTTTTCTGTCTCCTTTGAAGTCTTCTTTAAAATCTAAAAAATATAAAAAATTAGTTTCTAATTTTTCTCTATTAATTAGTTATTAACTTCAGTAATTTAGTTTTGGTTTTCTGTCCCTTATCAGACCTGCTTCACTAGTTAAGGATAGGAAGGAAAAGCAGGTATTGGTCGAGCTAAAGAAGGCTTTGAAAGCCCAGAAGTAGCTACTATACTTGGGGGACACCTCCACCTCTAGGACAAAGGCTTTTGCCAGTGCTATGGAGGTTATGGTTGATGAGGTAGTAGGGACCATCAACAAAGCTTTGAAGATCACCAACAAGGATGCTGAAGCTTCTAAAGCAATCAGCAACATGGTTGTGAAGGTTGAACAAGCTACCAGCATGATCCACAAAGCTTTAGGCAAGGCTATTGGCTTTGGCCTAGGATTTTGATGATTAACAAAATATTGAGTATATGTTTGGACTAATATTTCAGTTGGAGTTATGAATTTTGGATCACATGTACTTCAAGTTTTCCACTCAAGAGTATCAAAGTTATGGATATCAAAGCAAGATGAATTTCAATGTTTGAGAGGTTTTCTTACCTTGGAATAACTTTAAGATAATCACTTTGGCCTTTTTGGAGAAGGAACTAGAAGTCAATTGGATAAAATTTGAAAATTTCAAAGTTTGGCACACATTTTGGAAATGGAATAGAGCAAGTGTCGACTCAACGTGTTGACTCATGGAGCTAGTGTCGATACCTTTAAGACTAGAATGTAAAACTTTCAGCTGGCATGCCAAGTGTCGACTCAAAGTGTCAACTCACAAAGTTTAAGTGTTGACTCACAAATCGACTCAAGGCCTAAGAATAGAATTGAATAAAATATGATTTTTGGACCTCAATGAAGTGTCAACTCAAGTGTTGACCTAAGTGTCAACTCACAGGTCGACTCACAGGTCAACTCACAGATCGACTCATGGCCTGAGACAAGAAAAGGATAGAACATGCCATTCCATGGGCATTTTGCCTAGTGCTGACCGAAGTGTCAATCCAAGTGTTGACTCATAATTCTAAGTGTCAACTCATAGGTCAACTCATAGCCTGAGACCAGAAGTGAAGCAGAATATTAGAAATTCAAATTTATACCTAGTGTCGATCCAAGTATCGATCTAAGTGTCGACTCACAGATCAACTCATTAACAAATCAAGTATCGACACTTGGTGTAATGGCTAGTTTTCTAGAAGTTCAGAATTAATTCCAAATGGCTCCAAATGGCTAGTTTCTTCACTCTAACAATCTCCAACAGCTTTTTGGAGGTTTTTGGGCTATTTATCACTCACCAAACTCATTAAAGACAAGGAGAGAAAAAGTGAATCACAAGAGACAAAGTTTATCTTTTGAGAAAAGACTTGAGTGAGCTTTAAAAAATATTCCACCTGAAAAAGCCTTCATTTTTGTGCTATTGAGCCTTCAAATATTAGCCAAAAGTGTGCATTAAAGAGGTTTCAAGAAGGAGACAACTCAAGCATTCAAGAAAAGCTTCAACGACATTTATATCTACTCTTTTGAGAGTTCTTTCTTGAGCTTATATCTATACTTTTTGTCTTATCTATTGTTACTAGTTTCAAATGTATTGAAACTAGTATTAAAGGTTGTTGGTGAGCCTAAGGGATAAAACCAACTGGGGTTTAACTTGTGAACCTGGATTAAAAATAAGTTGTAAAGGTTGTTGGTGAGCATAGATGACAAAACCAATAAGGTTTTGACTTGTGAGCCTTTAAAAATAAGTTGGTTATAATCTTAGATAGATTATAATGAAAATTTTCAAGGAAAAGCTTGGGGAGTGGATGTAGGTGCTTGAAGTGCACTGAACCACTATACATCTTTGTTTTTATGATTGCTTGCTCTTCCTTCTTTATTTGCTCTGATTTACATTTCACTTGCTTTACAATTCTACTGCATATCATTATTGAGCATAATCACATTGTTATACAAGAACTTTAGTTCAAGCACATACTTGCTTAGAATTTAAATTTTTAAGAAACCCAATTCACCCCCCTCTTGGGTTGCTGCACTGGGCAACAAGTGGTATCAAAGCTTGGTACTCAGTGTTTAGATCTCATGATCTTGAGTCAAAGATTTAATGGGAGCCCAAATTGGTGTTGGTATTGTAGAAGGACAAGCCTCAAAATGTACCCCACTATTTAATGGCACAAATTACACCTACTGGAAGACACGCATACGCATAAACATTCAAGCAATTAATTATAATATTTAGAGAACTATAGTTAAAGGCCCTCATTAGTCCACTATCTTGATTAACGGCATTCCAAACTAGAAGAAGATTGGGATGAGAATGACATTAAGCAAGCAAAGCTTAATGCTAAGGCCATGAATTTATTATTTTGTGCACTTGACCTGGCACGAACATGTGGATTCCATTATTGATTTTGACGATAAACAAAATACTTAAGTATAAGTTGAATACTAAATATTTCTTTAAAGTGTGCTTATAGAAAAAGGTACTCACCAAATTCAACAAGTTTTGTTTACTTGTCAACAAATGAAGAAGTCTCTTCCATGATTGAAAGACCAGCTTTTAATGGACTTAGGAACTTGAAGATTGCTTGAAAGAACTTAAATAGTGAAGCACAACTAGATTTTAGCATAGGTTCAATGGTTTTGAACAAATCTCAGTCAAGTGTGGACTAAAAGTGTTGACTCATAGTTCAAGTATCGACTCGTAATAGTGGAAGTGTCGACTCAAGCCGGCATGTAGAAAGTATTTTAAATGGCACAGTTGAAGTGTTGACTCATGCTAGTCAAGTATCTACTCAAAGTATCGACTCAAGAATCGGCTCATCGCTTAAGAATTTTTGGATACAAAACTTGCTAAAATTGAAGACTTGCCTAAAGTGTCGACTCAACTGTCCACTCACCAAAAGAAGTGTCGACTCACTTGAGAATTTCAGAGAGCTTCATTGAAAAAATTTGAACTTGGTGTCGACTCATGGAATGCAAGTGTTGACCCTAAGTGTCGACTCACAAGGTTTAAGTGTCGACACTTGGTGTTTTGGAAATAGTAACAGTGATGCAGGACAAGTGGGGGGAGGATCGATCGGTGAGCTTAGAAGTCACCTAGATTAGGGTACCTTTTTTTCTTTTGATTTTTTCTTTTTGTAATGGGATGGTGAAGGAATAATGGGGATGAAGGGTAGGAGAATTAGACACTCTAGGACTGGGGACTTACATTCACGGAGAGACCTCTCACCTCTAGGGCATCTCACCCATCCCACTACATGTAGCCTAGGACATCCCACCCATCTCACTACATGCGGAGCCTAGGGCATCCCACCCAAATCGCTACCTGGGGTCGCAAAGAAAAATTCCTAAGATCTAGAGGGGGACTCGATGGGAAAGGAGATAACTAGGGCCTCACACCCCTCGACGCCCGAAGGCGAAGGCAAAATGGGCTTCATGCCCACTCCTAATGGAGGCAAAACCAAGAACACTTTTTTCTTTCAAAAATTCATCTTCATTAAAAACCAAATACAAGAGGAGATGCCCTTTTATAGGCTTACAAGACTTAGGAACCAAGTAGGATATACATGGAAATTTATTTATTTATTTATTTATTATTATTATTATTTTAATCCTAAATTATTAACTTTGAGATATGTGCAAACTATTTTTGCATCTGGATCTGTGCAAGTCCTTCCTCCTGTGATCGTGGAAAAGAGAATCACAGTGGAATGGGGTAGAGGACGTGGACCTCGATGTCGAGCTCGCAGGTAAGGTGGAGTCTTAGGGATTTTCTTTCACGGCCCTAGGTAGCGATTTAGGTGGGATGCCCTAGGCTCCGCATGTAGTGAGATGGGTGGGATGCCCTAGGCTACATGTAGTGGGATGGGTGAGATGCCCTAGAGGTGAGAGGTCTCTCCGTGAATGTAAGTCTCAGTCCTAGAGTGTCCAATTCTCCTACCCTTCATCCTCATTGTTTCTTCACCATCCCATTAGAAAAAAAAAAAGATCAAAAGAAAAAAAGGTATCCTAATCTAGGTGACTTCTAGGCTCATCGATCGATCCTTCTCCCCCCCCCACCTGTCCCACATCAACTTGGTATCAGAGCGAGAGAAAATTAGGGTTAGAGAAAACGAAATTGCAGCATCGAGCCTAACTCGACGGAGTCGAGTTTTCCCTGCCATAAGAGACTGATGGGGACATCAAAACCCATCCATGTTTTTTCTTTTTTTTTTCAGATTATTCTTTTTTTATTTTAGTTTAAATTTTTATCCCAGCTATTATACCTATCCTCGCTATTCACATTATATTCCATACTTATCCCTGACTTATCCCTAGCTATTCCTATCATCTTCTCCACCTTTTTTCCACTAACCTTGAAACTTCCTCCCTCTATTTCCTCTCTTCCTCTTCAAGCATTTCCCTTTCCAACCTAGCAAGTCTCTTCTCTTCCGCTTTCCTTCTAGCTTTCTCCCATATGCTCTCTTGAAAATTTCCTCCATTCTCCCCTCTTTTAGATGATGATCCCTTGTAATCTGATGCTGAAAAACTCTTCTCACTTGAATAACCAAACCTAAAAAACTTCCTACAAAGCCATCTCATACTAGAGAGAAAACATGAAGGCAAGTTACAGGCAAAAGCCACCATGCCTGAATAAGACTTCTCGGTCAAGCATGGGCCGTCACCACCACCGACCCAATACCGCGACACAAGGCTGACCTAGCTCCCCATGCCCCTCCACCACCCAATCCTGGTTGGAGATCCAACCTCCAAGTTCTCCAAGTTCTTTGGCAAGCAAAGACCATGATCAATAGGGATCAATTCCACCTGTCCCCCCAATTTACCAATCCCATAACCAAGCTTCCTCACTAGGAGATTTCCAGCATGCCTGTCCATGTTGAAGATTCTGACATCAAGTATCCCAATCCTATGTACAGCAGCGACCGAGAAGCTTGAAGTCCCATGGTCCCTAGCTCCAGATCCTTGCGCTATGGCACTCCAACCCCTCCGGCCCGTCCATGCACCCATCGGATCCTTCCATGGCCCTTGCAGCCGCCAGCTCGTCCGCCCTCCATGTCGCCCGGGAGCACCGCATCCTCCAAATCCTCCGAATCCCTAGCCCCATGCCATCGAGACTGTTCCCCAGGATCCATCAGCCCGTTCGCCCTCTACCTCGCCCACGAGTATCGCCTCCTCTAAATCCATCGACCTCCTCCAAATCCACCGGCCCATGTCCTCCACCTCGCTTGCGAGCTCGACATCGAGGCTCATGCCCTCCACCCCATTCCACTCAATTCTCTATTCCATAGTCACAGGAGGAAGGACTTGCATAGTTCCAGATGCAGAAATAGTTTGCATGGATCTCAAAGCTAAGGATTTAGGATTAAAATAATAATAATAATAAATAAATTTTTATGTATATCCTACTTGGTTCCTAAGTCTTGTAAGCCTATAAAAGGTCATCCCCTCTTGTATTTGGTTTTTAATGAAGATGAATTTTTGAAAGAAAAAAAGTGTTATTGGTTCTGCCTTTGTTAGGAGTGGGCATGAAGCCCGTTTTGCCTTTGCCTTCGGGCATCGAGGGGTGTGAGGCCCTAGTTATCCCCTTTCTTGTCGAGTCCCCCTCTAGGTCTTAGGGATTTTCCTTTACAGCTCCAGGTAGCGATTTGGGTGGGATGCCCTAGGCTCCGCATGTAGTAAGATGGGTAGGCTGCCCTAGGCTACATATAGTGGGATGGGTGAGATGCCCTAGAGGTGAGAGGTATCTCTGTCAATATAAGTCCCCAGTCCTAGAGTGTCTAATTCTTCTACCCTTCATCCACGTTGCTCCTTCACATCCCATTACAAAAAAAAAAAATCAAAAAAAAAAAAGGTACCCTAATCTAGGTGACTTTTAGGCTCACTGATTGATCCTCCCCTCCCCACATGTCCCGCATCAAACGACCAGTTTTTTAAATGTAGAACTCGATCCTCTTGCCTCCCAACGGCTAGTTTTTCATGTCTAACAGCTATTAACTAGTTTTGAGGCCTTGGGATTGTATTTAAGAGGTTCAAATCAAATCAAAATACAAGAGAAAGAAGAAAAATAAAAGGAAAATAAGAAAAGAAGAGAAAAAATAAGTGCATTCACTCCCATTCATTGTGATCAACAACCATCAAGCAAAAATAGTCTCCAAGCATTCAAAGCCTTTAAGAAGCATTCAAGCTCAACTTTTGATCATTGATTGAGGCTTCATCAAGCTCAAGACAAGCAACTTCAAAGAGAAATCAGCTTTACTTTAGAAAGCTTTTATTGTTGCTTTACTTTAAATCTTATCTCTTGTTGTAAAGGTTATTGGTTAGCCTTGAAAACTAAGGAGGTTATTGGTGAGCCTTGAAAACTAATTAGGTTCTTGCTTAGCCCGCAAAATCAAGGAAGGTTGTTGGTGAGCCTTAAAATTAATTAGGTTCTTGGTTAGCCCGTAAAACCAAGGGAGGTTTTGACTTGCGAGCCTTGTGAAAACAAGTCGGGTTTTGATTAGTGAGCTCGAAAAACTAATCAGTTGTAATCAGTTAAGATTATAGCGAATTCCCTAAAGGATCTTGTGGAGTGGATGTAGGTACATTGGAAAGCATCGAACCACTATATCTTGATTGTGTTTGTGGATTGAATATCTTTCTTTTGCTTTTTTATTTATTACATTTATATTTTCATTGCATACTCATTAAGAGCATTCTAATTCACCTCACACTATCACTCATAACTATTTATTGCATTTGGCACATATTTTTGCAAGTAAATATTTTATTTTTAGAAAGCCAATTCACCCCCCCTCCTGGGTTGCTTACTGGGCAACAAGTGGTATCAGAGCCCTATTCTCAGTTTATAGGTCTAACTGCCTTGAGTAAAAATCTATTGCAGCCTCTATTGGTACTAGTGTAGTTGAGGAACAAGCCTCAAATAGACCTCCATATTTTAATGGAACAAATTATACTTATTGAAAAACTAGAATGAGAATTTACATGCATTCAATAGATTATAATTTATGGAAAGTTGTTGATAAAGGTCCACATATTCCTTCGATTGTGGTTAATGGTGTTTCCATCACAAAGCTTGAGAAGGATTGGGATGAAAATGATATTAAATAATCCAAGATTAATGCAAAAGTAATGAATTGCATTTATTATGCATTAGATCCTAGTGAGTTTAATATGATTTCTATATGCACATCTGCTAAGAAAATATAGGACACACTTGAAGTTACCTATGAGGGTACCGATCAAGTGATGAACACTAAAGTGAACATGTTAGTGCATACTTATGAAATGTTCCAAATAGAACCAAATGAGTCTATCACTAACATGTACACTAGATTCACAAACATTGTAAATGGCATGAAAAGTTTAGAAAAAATCATATCTAATGCTGATCTTGTCAACAAAATTCTCAGGTCACTTCCAACTTCATAGGATCCAAAGGTAACCGCCATACAAGAAGTACAAGATGTTGACAAATTATCTTTGGAGGCGGCTAGTGAGATCGCTCATGACTTATGAGCTAAACCTGAAGCATAAATCTATGGACTTGGATAAAAAACAAGGGGATATCCTTCAAATCTATAATTTAAGAATAATTTTCAAATGAAGAATCAGAAGAAGAAGAAGAAGATGAGAGTGAGGAAGCTCTCTTAGTAAGGAAATTAAGAAAATTTATGAAAAGAAGAAAGTTCCCTTGTAAGAAAAGGTTCCAAACAAGCAAAGACAAGGAAAAGGAAAAGGAGAAAGAAAAGGAAAAAGAGAAGGAGGTGCCTACATGCTTCGAATGCAAGAAGCCTGGACATTACAAGTTTGATTGTCCTCTCCTAAAGAAATCAAGAAAGAAGCTTAGAAAGAAAGCTATGATGACAACCTAGAGTGACTGCGAAGATTCAAGCTTAGATGAAGAACAAACTGAAGTTGCTAATCTGTCTCATTGCACAACAAGAAGACCAAGAAGAGGTGTGTCTTGCAACCAAGGAAAACAAAAGGCTATGGTATCTAGATAGTGGTTGTTCAAGACATATGATAGGAGATGTGAAGCAATTCATCTCTTTTGAGGCAATAAATGGAGGGTGTGTGACCTTCAGTGATGATGGTAAAGTTAAAATTATTGGTATTGGTAAGGTTCACATCTCCCCTTCTACTTGCATTAATAATGTATTTTTAGTTGATGGTTTAAAGCATAATCTTTTAAGTATTAGTCAATTTTGTGACAAAGATTTTCCAGTTGTTTTCAAATCATCATATTGCATGATATCTAGTCCTGATAAAAATGGAGTAAAATTCATTGGAAAAAGACATGAAAATATTTATCTAGTAGATTTGGATAATCTATCTTTGCCTAATGGAGAATGCCTAGTTATAATGAATTCTACTATAAATGAGACTAGTGAGCTTTGGCATCGTAGACTAGGACATGTTAGTATGTATTTACTTTCAAAACTTTATAAAAAGGATTTAGTAAGAGATTTGCCAAAACTTAGTTTTGAAAAGGATAAAATTTGTCAAGCTTGCCAATTTGGAAAACAAGTAAAAATATCTTTCAAACCTAAAGATTTTGTTACAACTACTAGGCCGTTAGAACTACTCCATATGGATTGTGGACCAACTAGGATATCTAGCCTAGGAGGTAAGAGATATGGATTAGTTATAGTGGATGACTTTTCAAGGTTTACTTGGGTTTTCTTTCTTGCTCATAAAGATGAATCATTTTTAGTATTTATAAAGTTGTATCGAAAGGTTTCTAATAAAAAAAGTACTTTTGTTATTTACATACATAGTGATCATGGTTCTGAATTCGAAAATCAAGATTTCAAAAACTTTTGTAATGAAAAAGGTATTGAAACAATTTTTCTGCACCTAGGACACCTAAGTAGAATGAGATAGTAGAAAGGAAAAATCGTATTTTAGAAGAAATGGCATGCATTATGCTTTGTAAAAATAATTTACCAAGATATTTTTGGGCTGAAGTAATTAACACTGCTTGTTATATTTTGAATCGTATTTTAATTCATCCTATTTTAAAGAAAACACCTTATGAGCTTTGGAATCAAAGAAAACTAACTTTGAAGTATTTTTAAGTTTTTGGTTGTAAATGTTTCATTTTGAATAATGGTAAAGTTAATCTTAAAATATTTGATGCCAAGTCTGATGAAGGTATTTTTTTAGGATATTCTACTCAAGCAGGGCATACAGAGTTTTTAACAAAAGAACCTTAGTAGTAGAGGAGTCTGTGCATGTAGTTTTTGAAGAGTCTACTAACAAATCGTCAAGAAAAGAGGATACGTCTGATGCATGTGCAGGTGCTAAAAAGCTAAAGAAGCTAACTTTGGAAGATCAACCCTTGCAACAAAGTGAAGAAGATCATGACAAATGTGAAAGAGAAGAAGCCATACAATCCACATCAAAGCATCAAGATCTACCTAAGGAGTGGAGGTATGCTCATGGACATCATAAAGAGTTAATCCTAGGTGATCTATCTAAAGAGATAAGAACTCGATCTTCAATTAGAAATGAATATGATTATATTGCTTTTGTTTTTCAAATAGAGCCAAAATATTTTGAAGATACTGAAAAAGATCCTGACTGGTAAATGCTATGCAAGAGGAACTAATTCAGTTTGAAAGAAATAATGTTTTGACATTAATAGAAAGACCATCTAACATTTCTATTATTGGCATGAAATGGATATTTAGGAATAAATTGGATGAAAATGGTATTGTTACTAGAAATAAAGCTAGGCTAGTTGCCAAAGGCTACAATCAGGAGGAAGGAATTGATTTTGATGAAACTTTTTCTCCTGTTGCTAGACTGAGGCAATTAGACTACTATTAGTATTTGCTTGTTTTATGGACTTTAAACTTTTTCAAATGAATGTTAAGAGTATTTTTCTGAATGGTTTTATAACTGAAGAAGTTTTTGTTGAACAACTACCTGGTTTTGAAAATAATGCACATCCTGATCATGTTTATAAATTGCACAAAGCACTTTATGGTTTAAAGCAAGACCCCGAGCATAGTATGATCGACTCAGCAAGTTTCTGATTGAAAATGAATTTTCTAGAGGTCATGTTGATACTATCTTATTTCTAAAGAAGAAAAATGATGACTTATTAGTAGTACAAATTTATGTTAATAATATTATATTTGGTGCTACTAATAAAATTCTTTCCTAAGAGTTTACTAAGCTAATGCAGGGTGAGTTCGAAATGAGCATGATGGGAGAACTCGATTTTTTCCTCGGACTCCAAATTAAGCAAACCTAGGATGGAATCTTCATCAACCAAGCTAAGTACTAAGAGAAATCTTAAAGAAGTTTGGGATGGAGTTTACTAAGTTAATAGGTACTTCTATGAGCCCCTCTTTTAAAGTTGATAAAGATGAGTATGGTAAATCTGTTGATCAAAAATTATATAGAGGGATGATTGGCTCTTTATTATATTTGATTGCTAGTAGACATGATATTATGTTCAGTATCTGTATGTGTGCTAGAGTCAGTTTGATCATAAAGAGTCTCATCTATTGCTGTTAAGCGCATATTTAGATACTTAATTGGTACAATTGATATTGGTCTATGGTATTCTAGAAATTCTTCTATTGATTTAATTGGATTAATTTTATGATGCTGATTTTGCTGGGTGTAAACTTGAAAGAAAAAGTACTAGTGGAACTTATCAATTTCTTGGAGTTAACCTAATCTCTTGGTTTAGCAAGAAACAAACTTTGGTTGCACTATCCACAGCTGAGACTGAGTATATTGCAGCAGGAAGTTGTTGTGCTCAAATTTGGTGGATTAAGCAATAACTTGATGATTTTGGAATCAAACTAAGACACCCATAAAATGTGATAATACTAGTGCTATCTGCTTAACTAAAAATCCTGTTCAACAATCTATAAGTAAGCATATTAAAATTAGTATTGACCCATAAGTGATTTTGATGATAACCAAATATTGGAGCATGTACATTTATTTCTGACAACTCTTCAAGTGTTTGACAAGTTGTTGTATGATGAATAACATGATCAAACTTCAACTCCTACACTTCTATTTTCTTGGTTGAGTTATGTTGTAAATGTTTTTATAAAAAGAACCCAATCAAAAATGCTAAAAAAATTTAATTAAAAGGATTACTTCTGATTATGTGTGTGCCATGAATTTTAGTTTGAGTTGGTTTGTGTGAAATTGTAAAATAGTTGGTGAGAGTTTTCTTTAAGTTCAATTATAAAAATCCTGAAGAAGACACTCGAGCCGACCCCAGGTGATGAAGAGCCGACTCTGCTTACTGGCACGCAGCAAGATTCTAGAATGCAGCAATCTGAGCTGACTCTAGTGAATCCGAGTCGACTGAAATCAGTCTGAGCCGACTCTTCCAGAGTCCATTTTCTGAAGATTTCTGAGAACAGCCAGGCGAGCCGACCCGAACCAAAAAGAGCCGACTCTGCCAGACCTAATTCTGAAAGCCTGAGAAAGCAAGCCGACCCGAACTGCATCGAGCTGACTCTTCCAGAGTGAGGTTTTTCAAACTTGAGAAGATGAGCCAACCCAAGCTGAAAAGAGCCGACTCCTCGAGTTCAAGATTTTCAAGATTCAAGTTCAAGCCAACCCAAGCTACAAAGAGCCGACTCGTCTAGAGTGATGTTTTGCACCCTGAGACAAAGAACCGACTGTATTGAAGATTTGGCGACTCGACCTATCAACTCGAAGGATCTGAGCTAACTCGATGGAATCCGAGCCAACTCGAATATCTCTTTCAGTTATCCAACGACTAGTTCCAGAATTTATTTTTGAATGCTAAAAGGTGCTCCAACGGTCACAAATCATTCTCCAACGGTCTATAATGGCTAGAACTACCTTGGGAGGATGGAAGACTTTGAATTTGAAGGATTTGAACTTTCATAAAGCAAGTTATTAGTGAGTTCTTCAAAGAAAATAGAGCTTCATTGAATATCCTACCTACAAACAGTAAAAGAGCACAAGAGCATTCAAGTCAAGCTTTCAAGTCTTCACCAACTCTAATCTAAAGCTTGAAACAACTTTAGAAAGAAGCCACTAAAATCATTAAAGCTTATTCAAGTGCATTCAAGTGGACTTCCAATAAGCTGCACTAGTAACTATCCGACAAATTGAGTTTGTCATTCTTGTTGAATTTATTTTCAATTCAATTTTTGAATTGTTGGGTTATTGGTGAGCCCGGTTGAAAAATCAAATAGGTTCTTGGTGAGCCTTGTTAAATCCAAGGGTTAGGTTCTTGGTGATCTTGTGAAAACCAAGTTGGGTTTCTTTGGTGAGCCTGTTAAAACCAAAGGGTGTTAGGTTTTCTTTGGTGATCCCGTAAAACAAAAGTGTAGAGGTTTTGGATTGTGATCCTGTAAAATAATCCTACTGTATTCGGGTGTGAATATAGTGGAAATTCTAAGTTATATATTGGATAGTAGACATAGGAGCTGGATTGCTCTGAACCACTATAAAGTTGGTGTGTTTGTGTTGTGCTTTCTTGACTCTGTTTAGCTTCTGCATTTTATAATTCTATCACAGCACCTACTACTTGCAAAGGATTTTGAATTGTACATTACTTGCCTTCAATTTTTTAAAAGTCCCAATTCAACCCCCCCTCTTGGGTAGCCACCTAGGCAATAACTGGTATCAGAGCAGTGTCTTTGAATATATTAGAGTAAAGATTGATGGCTCATCCAATGAGTACGTCCTTGGCGGAAGGCCAATCAACTAATAGACCTCCACTATTCACTGGCACAAATTATGCATATTGGAAAGCTAGAATGAAGATCTATATTCAAGCAGTTGATTTTCAGTTATGGAAGGTCATTCTAAAGGGTCCTTATATCCCCATATTTAAAATTTATGGAGTGGATGTTCCTAAACTTGAAGAGGATTGGGACGAACACGACATGTAGATGGGAGAGTTAAATTCCAAAGCCATGAACTTGTTATATTGTGCTTTGGATAGTAATGAGTTTAACCGAATTTCAATTTGCTCTTCGGCAAAAAAAATTTGGGATAAACTCGAAGTGACCAATGAAGGAACTTCACAAGTGAAGTCTTCTAAAATTAATCTTCTTATACATAGTTATGAATTATTTAAGATGGAACCAAATGAAACAATCTCTGCCATGTTTTCATGTTTCACTGACATTATTAATGGCTTAAAAAGTCTTGGCAGGATATACACTAATACAGATCTAGGGCAGAAGATACTAAGATCTCTTCCAGACAAGTGGGATCCGAAAGTGACTTCCATCTAGGAAGCAAAAGATTTGAATACCTTATTGCTGGATGAACTGACCATGCAGCACCAAACTGAAGATGATCAAAAGAAAAGGAGATCGATCGCCTTTAAAGCTGCTATGGATTCTAAAGGGATGAAGAATTAGAAGAAGAAAGCTCCTCCACTAAAAGCGACATGGAAGACAAAGACGTTGCCACGGTCGTCAGAAAATTTAGAAAGTTTTTAGGAAGAAAGAAAGGAAGATATTTTAGAAAATTCCACAAGAACAAAAAGTTCAATAAGGAGAAGGACAAGGAAAAGGAGAAAGAAAAAGAAGTGCCCACATGTTATGAGTGCAAAAAGCCAGGGCACATCCGACCAGATTATCCTTTATTGAAAAAGGGATTTAAGAAAAAGAAAAAGAAAGCAATTGTAGTGACGTGGAGCAATAATGAAGCATCCTCATCAAATGAAGAAGAAGAGGCTCCAAATCTATGAATCTTTGTTTGATGGGTCTCAAAAATGAGGTATCATCCCCTGAGCTTCAAACTGAATTTATATATGATGAACTAAATTTTGCATTTCATGATTTACTCATCGAATTCAAGAAAGCTAGGGTTAAAATTAAGTCATTAAAGAAACAAAACGATGTTTTATTAAAAGACAACGATGAAATTTTTGAAAAGAATACTATTTTGCAAAGAAAATTGAATAACCTTTCTAATAATGTTATTTTCTTGAACAATGAAAAAACTATTTTAAATAAGATAAACAATATTTTAGTTACCGAAAATACTGATTTGAAAAAGGAGATTGAAAAGCTTAAGTCTTTAGTAGAAAAATTGACCTTGAGTTCTAATAAGCTTGAGCTAATTTTGAAAGAACAAAAGGACTCTAAAAGTAAAGCTGGAATTGGATTTAGTGCTATAAATGCTAAAGGAATTTCAGCAACAAAACTTGAATCTTCAAAAGCTTTAGCTGTAAATGCTAAATTTGAAAAAGGTTTTCCATCCAAATCAATTTCAAATGGCTTGAAATATGTCCCTAAGAATACTATGCAAAAATCCTTCAAATCAAGTGTTCCTATTTCTGCATCTATTATAGCTTCAAAGCATGCATCATTCCAAAATAACAAAATTATTTGTTATGCATGTCATAGATTTGGGCATAAATCTTATCAATGCAATTCCTTAAAAAATTTCATGATTAGTGCATTGAAATATAGAACCATTTGGATTCCAAAGGAAACCAATTTTGCTAACCCGAAAGAACCCAAGTTAGCTTGGATACCTAAAATTACTCCTTGATTGTTTTACAAGATTGTCTTGCAGCCCAAAAATTAAAGAAAAGATGGTATCTTGACAGTGGCTGTTCAAGGCATATGACGGGTGACAATGATCAATTTATCACCCTACAAATGAAAGGAGGATTAGTTACTTTTGGAGATAATGGCAAGGGAAGAATAATCAGAATCAGTAAGATTAAAATAAACCCATGTACTTTTATTGAAGATGTGCTGGTAGTAGATAAATTGAAGCATAATTTATTGAGTATTAGTAATTGTATGATAAAGGCTTCAAAGTAATCTTTGAATCATCTATGTGTATAGTAACTAACTCTCTTGACTCTAGCAACAAATTCATTGGCCATAGACTTGGAAATATCTATGTGGTAGATCTAAATGATCTAGCCATGTCTAGTAGTTCCAGTCTAGTAGCAATGAATGCTAAGACCAAGGAGTAATGTTTATTATGGCATAGACGATTAGGTCATGCTAGCATGCATACTATTGCCAAATTAATTTCAAAGAATCTAGTTAGAGGTTTGCCTCATTTCAAAGTTGATCTTGATTATGTATGTGATGCTTGCTAATTAGGCAAACAAACTAGGGAGAGTTTTAAATTGAAAAATATTATGTCAACAACTAGACCCCTTGAGCTACTTCACATGGACTTATTTGGACCAACTAGGACCACAAGCCTAGGAGGTATGAAATATGGCCTTGTGATTATAGATGACTTTTCTAGATCCACATGGATATTATTTATTGCACATAAAGATTAAACTTTTGATGTATTTCGAAAATTTCATAAAAAGGTTTCAAATGAGAAAATTATTTCTGTTATTTCTATTAGAAGTGATCATAGAACTGAATTTCAAAATCAATTCTTTGATGAATATTTCACTGAGCACAACATTGATCACAACTTCTCCGCTCCTAGAACACCACAACAAAATGTTGTTGTAGAGTGAAAGAATAGGACTTTGAAAGAAATGGCCAGAACAATGTTATGTGAAGATAATCTTCCAAGGTACTTTTGGGCAGAAACCGTGAACACTACCTGTTATATACTAAACCGAGTTTTGATACGACCAATTTCAAAGAAAATCCCCTATGAGCTTTGGAATGGAAGAAAACCAAATATTAATTATTTTTATGTTTTTGGGTATAAATGCTTTATGTTAAATAATGGTAAGGATAATCTAGGAAAGTTTGATGCAAAATCTGATGAATCTATATTCCTTGATTATTCATTACATAGCAAAGCATATAGAGTATTTAACAAGAGGACTCTTACTGTAGAAGAGTCAATTCATATTGTCTTTGATGAAGCTATCCCCTCACCATCTAGAAAAGATGAGTGTATAGATAATGATGTAGGTACACTATAAAAGAAAATGGAAGATCTAAACATACAGGACAAACCAACACAAGATGGAAGTAAGATGGTAAGTAAGGATCATACTGATCTACCAAGAGAATGGAGGTATGTAACTTCACATCCCAAAGATTTAATCATTGGTGATCCTTCTCATGGTGTTAGGACTAGGTTAGCACATAGAGATGCACATGACTACCTAGCCTTTGTCTCTCATATTGAACCACACAGCTTAGAAGAGGCTGAAAATGATCATAACTGGATGATGGCCATGCATGATGAATTAAACCAGTTTGAAAGGAATAATGTTTGGATACTAGTTATTAGACCTACAGACCATCCAACAATAGAAACCAAATGGGTCTATAGGAATACACTAGATGAAAATGCTAAAGTAATAAGGAATAAAGCAAGGTTGGTAGCAAATGAATTCAATCAAGAAGAGGATATCAATTTTGATGAAACTTATGCTCTGGTAGCAAGACCTGAGACCATTAGATTACTTCTTGAATTTGCTTGCTACATGAACTTTAAACTCTTTCAAATGAATGTCAAAAGTGCTTTTCTAAATGGATTTATTTCTGAACAAGTTTTGGTAGAACAGCCACCAGGTTTTGAAAATCATACTTTTCCAAATCATGTGTTTAAGTTGAACAAAGCTTTATATGGTTTGAAACAAGCACCTAGGGCCTGGTATGGTAGATTGAGCATGTTTTTACTTGAAAATGATTTCAAAAGAGTAAATGTTGACAAAACTTTTTTTATTTAGAATAAAGGAAATGACATGTTAGTTGTACAAATATACATTGATGATATGATCTTTGGTACAACTAATAAAAGTTTTTGTGAAGAATTTACTAAGATAATGCAGGTTGAGTTTGAAATGAGCTTTATGGGTAAGTTTAACTACTTCCTTGGATTACAAGTCAAACAAAAGAAGGAAGGAATCTTTATAAGCCAAGCCATGTACATCAATGAATTAATCAAGAAATTTGGCATGGGAACAAGCAAAGAGGCTAGCACACCCATGAGTCCTACTTGCAGGCTAGACAAAGATGAAAGTGGATCCAACATTGACCAAAAACTATATAAAGGTATGATTGGATCCCTTTTATATTTGACAGCCAGTAGGCCTGATATCTTGTACAGTGTATGTGTTTGTGCTAGATTTCAATGTAATCATAAAGAAACACATATGCTTGCTGTTAAAAGAATTTTTAAATACTTGAAAGGTACAAGTAACTTAGGTCTTTGGTATTCTAAAGAATCATCTTTGAATTTAATTGGTTTTTCTGATGCTAACTATGCTGGTTTCAAAATTGATAGAAAGAGTACTAGTGGTACATGCCAATTTCTAGGGTTGAATTTAATTTTATGGCACTGTAAGAAGCAAAACTCCGTAGCATTGTCTACTGCCAAGGCAGAATATGTTGCTGCTGGTAGTTGTTGTGCTCAAGTGTTATGGATTAAACAATAGCTAGAAGATTTTGGTATTACACAATCTAAAATTCCAATCAAATGTGATAACACAAGTGCCATTAATTTGACAAAAAATTCTGTTCAGCATTCACGAACCAAACACATTGAAATTAGGCACCATTTTATAAGAGAACATGTTTTGAATAATGATATTACTCTTGAATATGTGCCAACTGAAAACCAACTTGCTGATATCTTTACCAAACCAATGAATTTAGATAGGTTTGCAATGATTAGAAATGAACTAGGATTATGTGATCCTATCTAGAAACACCTCCAGAGTCTTAAGGACAATGTATCTAAATAATCTTCTGATCCAAATCCAAATATTTTATGAGCCTTAATTGAAATACAAAAATTATTTTTTTGAGCTCCCTCTACTCGAGCCGACTCGAGCAGATGAACTATTGGTCGAGCTAGCTTGGATGTCGAGCCGTCTCTTTTTAGTTCGAGCCATAGGGTTTTGTTTTTACCATTCTTACTCCTAAACCCTATTCCATTCCCTCCAAAAAATGTTCCAAACTTTTCTAAACTTCCATAAACCTCTTCTAAACTCAATTTCTTTGCACAATGGCACCAAGGAGAGTAGTTGGGAAGAAATCTAGGAGAGTTGGTGATGTGGCTCCACAAGAACAAAGAACGAAATTCCGAGAAGATAATGTCTCCTGAAATGAACCATAGCCTGAAGAAGAAGCAAGCTCAGTTTCTCCAAGCTACCAAATGTCCCTAGGTATGAGACCAATCACTACTGGCTGATGTATTTTATTCGAATATCTAAGGGAAATCGGTTTTGTGATTGGGGATCTTATTGAAAATCAAGGTTGGTGGAATTTGTGTTCACTAGATATTAAGACCTAACCAAACCTAGTAAGAATGTTCTATGAAAATTTAAGGTTTGGAGAGAATATCATTGAGTCCTCAGTTAAAGGAAAGAGGATAATTATTTCTGCTAAAATTCTAGGAAGTATTTTGGAAATGCCTTTTGAAGGCAAAGAATATCTTATACTAAAGGACAAAACCAAGGCATTGCAGACAGTTTTGGAAAGAGCTGAGGTAAATGAGATTGGGATTCTCAAAGCAAGCATGTTGTCCATTGAGATGAGACTCCTACATAACTTCATAAGCCGGATCTTCTTACCTAGAATAGGTCGATTCGATTGGGTAAGTGAAAGGGATTTATGTTTTATGGAGCTCTTAATTAATGGTGAAAAGATTAATTTGCCTGCAATTATGATTAGCCAAATGAAGGAGGCAATTAGGAAAGTTAAAGCTTGCTTACCATATGGAATGGTTATTTCAATCTTCTTTCAAAGAGCAAGTTTAGATTTAACAGGAGAAGACAGTAAGGCATTACTCCACACTAACACATACACAGCCAAGACCCTTCAGAGAATGGGATACTTGTTAACAGATGGTACCTGGAAGAAAAAAACTGACACTCCTATAGTTGAAGAGATTGAAGAAGTCCAAGAACAAATAGAAGAAGAGGCTGGTGAAGGCACCACAATGCATATCCCTAAGCCACAGCCACAGCAGGAATCCCCTGTATAGATGGACTTTGATACTTCTTTTCTAGATATTTCTATCCCTGACTTGCCTGACATGCCATACAGCACACCTACCTTTGATCAGGCTATAGACATTCCAAGTCATGATCAAGCTGCTACTGCTCCTACAATGAACACTTCAATGATATAAGGTTTCTTGGCACAATAAATGAATAGTATGACTGAATCCATTAAGTCTTCTATGGGTGAGATGTTTAGAGTACTTCAAAAATTAGTTGATGACAATCTAACCTAGTTTGGAGAACAAATAAATGATCTAAAAGGAAGAATTGACAATATTGAAACCTCCAAAACTACAGCAACTAGTACAACTATGACAGATGTCCAGCTGATCCTTCAGTTGATTACATCAAGTTCAGATTCTATGAAAAGCTCAGTCACTCAAATCCTTGAAGCATACAAAACTGAGATGGATAACTTGAGGGTTAGAATGGGATCACTTGAAGTAGGAAAAAAGATGGAGGAAGATTATACCAAAGGTATTGGTATAATTAGAAGTGAATTTGGAAGATTGAGAGGTTCAGCCGAAGTATTTGCTAATGTTTAAGCTTCAGAAATGCTTTCATTACAAAAAGAAGTGGCAGAAATCAAAGAAGGAATAGAAGACTTGGCTGCTTCTAGATGTGTAAAGAAAGTTGAAGCGGAATTGAAATCAATGAATAACTTTTTATGGAAAATGATGGCCAAGATTGAAGATATCCAAGCTACTCTCAATGCTCCTTCTAGATCCTTTCCTAGTCACTCAGGCCATCCAAGACAACCTGCTCCACACATTAGGGCACTTAGATCCCATAATATTCCATAATTTATTGATCCTCTTGCTTCTCTATCACCTGGCATTCAAATTCCTGGCCAAACTCCTTCAAAATCTAGCATAGATATAGATAGTGACTAAGTGTATTACCTTTTTGTACTTTGTATTGAACTTTTGAAATGGAATGAAAGTACATCTTTTGTCTCACAAATTCTTCAATTTCTCTATGAATTGAATGTTTGATTGCTCTTACAATGATTAATCTTTTAATTAGAATTTCAAGATAAATATGAGAAAGTGAAATTATCTTAAATAATTTTAAATACTTTATCAATCTATTTTAAAATCTGAGCTTAATTCTTACTCTATCTTTTTGATTGATTGACAAAAAGGGGGAGAAAGTATTGCATGAAAAGGATAAAATATTGATACTTCAAAGCTCCGATACATATTTGCTCTGATACTTGAAAAGAACATGTATTGATATTTCAATATCTGATACTTTAAGTTCTGACTTATAATGTTTAAAGCATTGAATTAAAATTTTTTACAAACTCTGATACATAGTGTTTTACACTTCAACATTTGTTAGCTCTGTTGATCAAAGTTTTTGAGCTTTGAAATGTAAAATTGAATGAAAAGTATGCCAAAACATGGAGTATTTTATTGAGGAAGAGATTATCTCTCTAAGCCCTAATTCTCCCTCTCATTGTTTGGAACTAATTGAAGTCAATTTGTTTTACTTGTTCATATACTCTTGCAAATACTATTATATAAGTAATTGTAAAGTTTTATATTGATTTTTCATGCCCAGTGTTTTGTCATCATCAAAAAGGGGGAGATTGTTGACCCCATAAGTGATTTTGATAATAACCAAATATTGGAGCATGTACATTTATTTCTGACAACTCTTCAAATGTTTGACAAGTTTTTGTAGGATGAATAACATGTTCAAACTTCAACTCCTACACTTCTATTTTCTTGGTTGAGTTGTGTTGTAAATGTTTTTGTAAAGAAGAACCCAATCAAAAATGCTAAGAAAAATCAATTAAAAGGGTTACTTCTATGAGTGTGTGTGGGCCATGAATTTTAGTTTGAGTTTATTTGTGTGAAATTGTAAAAGAGTTGGTGAGAGTTTTCTTTAAGTTCAATTATAAAAATCTTGAAAAAGATACTCGAGCCGACCCCAAGTGATGAAGAGCCGACTCTGCTTTCTAGCACGCAGCAAGGATTCTGGAACATAGCAATCTGAGCTGACTCGATGGAAAGAGGCCGACTCTAGTGAATCCGAGTCGACTGGAATCAGTCCGAGCCGACTCCTCCAGAGTCCATTTTCTAAAGATTTCTGAGTTTAGCCAGGCGAGCCGACCCAAACCAAAAAGAGCCGACTCTGGGTTGCTCCGAACCACTATAGAGTTGGTATGTTTGTGTTGTGCTTTCTTGACTCTGTTTAGCTTCTGCATTTTATAATTCTATCACAGCACCTACCACTTGTAAAGAATTTTGAATTGCACATTACTTGCCTTCAATTTTTTAAAAGTCCCAATTCACCCCCCCTCTAGGGTAGCCACCTAGGCAACAATTAGGCATCATTTCATTAAGAATCATGTTGAAAATAATGTTGTACTTGAATTTTTTAGTACTAAAATGTAATTAGCTGACATTTTGACTAAGCCTCTCCAGGAGGATCGGTTTTGTATGATTAGAAGAGAACTTGGGGTCATCAATTCTTTTGATTGAAAATTTCTATCTTTTTATATATATTGACCCTTGATAGATCAAATTCATTGATGATTATGTTAAATCTCCTTGAATTACATTAAAATTCTATTCAATCTTGATCAATTCCATTTTCTTTTGGTTTTAAGTCGAAGTGTCGACACTTGGAAGTGTTGACACATGGAAGTGTTGACCCTTGACTCTGTGTCATGAGTCGACACTTGAACGGCGATAGATCAAAATAAAATCAAAAAATGAAGTGTTTTCTTCTCCATTTTTCTTCCAAATCGAGCCGACTCATCTCCTAAACTGTTCCTTTCACTTCTTCCCTCCAAACCGAACCTCCAATCATCTCAAATTTGTGTTTTGGATGGTTTTTGCTTCGGTTTCTCCCTTCCTTTTGATTTTGAACCATAGAAACCCTAGGTTTATTCCCTCTTTTCAATCCAACCTTGCATCTTTGGAATGGGGCCTAGGAAGCAAGTTGTCTATCATCCAAGACCATACAATCATGAAGAAGAAAGAAGAGCAAAGGCTAAGCATGAAGCCAAAGTAGCAGATGCACTCGATGTCACTGCTAGACCTCTCTTTCCTATGGCTAGTCAGATGGGATCGAAGACCATTATCGGAGGACATCACGTAGACTTCTAGTTCATTAATCAGTAGCAGTTCAAGATAGGTTAGTGGCTTAGAGATGCTGGCTTGGTGCCATTTTATTCTTTGACTGAGAGATTTTATCCGGGTTTGATTCGAGTGTTCTATGGTTCATTAGCCCGAGGTAGTGATGGATGGGTAGCCCAGGTGCGAGGCAGAGATGTCCCAGTGATAGCAGAGATTCTGAGCAGAGTATGAGACATACCCATTACAGGTTCTCTTGTAGACAGTCTAGTGGATAGATTCAGTGGTCTCCGTTGTATCTTCAAGATAGATGACTTACCCGAGGGAGCCACTGTGGTAGCTTTGAGACTATCAGCTGAGATGAGGTTGCTGCATTATATTGTTGCCCAGATCCTTCTACCGAAGACCGGCCATTTTGACTTCATCACAGAACGAGAGCTATTGCTGATGGTTCTCTTGTACAGCACACTCCCGTATGCCTACCGGTACTTATGGTACATTAGTTAATAGAGGCATCTATTAGCCAGAGACTTTGTTTGCCCTATGGGATGGGCTTGACTCTACTTTTTAGAGCTTATGATGTAGTGATGGATGGTGAGCCCTATCGACAGCTATTGTATACTAATGTTTATGACATCAGATCTCTTCACCGGATGGGGTATCAGCTCGTCAGAGGCCAGTGAAGACGGCGCATATCTGGATAAGCTACTGACAAAGATGAGGATGTAGTGGAGGAGGAGCATATCTTTTCGGGTAAGGCAGGGCCTTCTGAGATTCATAGAGAGACATCTAAGGCACAGCCTGAGCCGTCAGTTCAGCCAGAGTAGCTCCTCAGCCTAAGTCAATACGGTCTGACATCCCTGGAATTTTTGAGAGTCTAAAGGATAGGGTCACTCGTTTTAAGACTGAGTTGATTATCATTCGTCAGTGAGTCGACTCATTTCATATTGAGATGAGAGAGAGCAATCAAGGACTGAGACATGGGATCTTTGTCATTCTGTCCATTTTGAGTAGACCCTCTTCGAGGAGTGCTCCTGATACTTCTAGTCTAGATGATTCAGTTTCAGCACCATCGGCACCGGGACCAGATTTGGATTAGACTAACTCTGATGATACTGACATCGTAGATTTGATGAAAGAGCCAGTACTGGAGACAGCAATTGACCCTCCTAGGAGTCCCATTCATGATCTATCTAGTTCATCCTTCTAGACTCCTATTCTACCTACTCCTCTCTCCAGACCTGATATTCACACTTCCATTCCTGCACCTACACCTATTATACCTTTAGTTATTGATACTCCTGTTATTCTACCATCTAATACATCTTTTGATACACCTGTTATTCACTCTTCATCATTGTATATGTCTTCCCTTATTCGGGAACTAGGGTTCTATACTCCTGGTTTCCATCGTCGACTCTGGTCCTATCTTTAATCATACCCCTCCTCTTTTAGCCATTCTAGTCAGTGTTGTTCCTGCTACTGACATAGCTTCTCCTCTTCTGCATCAGCTATAGGCAGGACTTATGTTAGATGCAGAGGACGTGGTTGTCATGATGTTCCATCAAGACTCACCAGGACCCATTTTCATGATCTTCGCTCAATGTGGCCTCAATCTCGTACTTCTACTGATACAAGACCGATCGAGATTGGATCCTCATATGTTGAGGATAGTGCTTATGATAGTTTTTATGTTTAGCTAGTTTACATTTATGTGCTACCTGTATGTTTTTATTTGCTCCATGTTATGTATCAAATTTGTATCAATGTATGAAATATTTTGAATGATTGAAATCTTCTAGTTCATATCTATGTCTTTGGATGAATGATTTAATATCTTCTCTGAATGAATGAATTGCATTACTTAATTTCAGTGCTTTTATTTCTCTTTTCCTTTTTAATGATTGACAAAAAGGGGGAGAAGTAAGTATAAAAGATAAAATGAAAGTTATAAGATAAAGGTAAGTAAGTATATAAGATGAAAGTGATATGTATCTGTGTTTGAGAAAGATCTTTGAAAATTTGTGTGCATTAAGTGAGTGGGAGAAATCCTTCCTTTAATTTGCGAAATCTATTTTGCTCAATTACTTGCAAAGCTCTTTGAAAATAAATTTTCTTTAAATCTCCTCTTGAGGGGGAGTATTTATACTCACCTGATTTCATTGCTGAATTTATTATACTTGAGCATGTTCTTTTTAGAGTATCATGATACATGGATTTCATTCCTCTTTCCTTGCCTTGATACTCTTAGTACAATTCTAATTCGAATATGTTTCTAAACTTTCTCTCTCTATTTAAATACTTACTGCAATAAGCTTTATGCATATTGAAAATTTCTTTTTAGGGCTTATCATGTGATTTATACTTAAAGGTTTTGTCATCTCAAAAAAGGGAAGATTGTTGACTCCGTTATTGATTTTGATGATAAACAAAATACTTAAATATAAGTTGAGTACTAACTATTTCTTTAAAGTATGCTTATTAAAAAAGGTACTCACCAAATTCAACAAGTTTTGTTTGCATGTTAAAGAATGAAGAAGTCCCTTCCATGATTGAAAGACAAGCTTTTAGTAGAATTAAGAACTTGAAGATTGCTTGAAAGGACTTAAATAGTGAAGCACAACTTGATTTCAGCATAGGTTCAATGGTTTTGAAGAAATCTTAATCAAGTGTCGACTCACAGCTCAAGTGTCAACTCATGACAGTAGAAGTGTCGACTCAAGCCAGCATACAGAAAGTATTTCAGATGGCACGGCTGAAGTGTCGACTCATGCCAATCAAGTACTCAAAGTGTCGACTCAAGGATCAGCTTATCGCCTAAGAATTTTTTGATACAGAACTTGTTGAAATTGAAGACTTGCCTGAAGTGTCGACTCATGGTTGTCAATCGTCGACTTACTAGAAGAAGTGTCGACTCACCTAAGAATTCCAAAGAGTTTTGTTGAAGAAATTTGAACTTGGTGTCGACTCATGGAATGCAAGTGTCGACCCTAAGTGTCGACTCACAAGATTTAAGTATCGACACTTGGAGTTCTAGAAACATTAACAGCTAGTTTTTCAAATGCATAACTTGGCCCTTTTGCCTCCCAACGACTAATTTTTCATGTCTAATGGCTATAAACTGGTTTTGAGGCCTTGGGATTGTATTTAAGTGGTTCAAATCAAATCAAAATACAAGAGAAAGAAGAAAAATAATAGAAAAACAAGAAAAGAAGAGAAAAAGCAAGTGCATTTACTCTCATTCATTGTGATCAACAACTATCAAGAAAAAAGAAGTCTCCAAAGCATTCAAAGCCTTCAAGAAGCATTCAAGATCAACTTTTGATCATTGATTGAGGCTTCATCAAGCTCAAGACAAGCAACTTCACTAAGCTTCAAAGAGAAATTAGCTTTACTTTAGAAAGCTTTTATTGTTGCTTTACTTTAAATCTTATCTCTTGTTGTAAAGGTTATTGGTTAGCCTTGAAAACCAAGAAAGTTATTGGTGAGCCTTAAAAACCAATTAGGTTCTTGGTTAGCCCACAAAACCAAGGGAGGTTGTTGGTGAGCCTTAAAACTAATTAGGTTCTTGGTTAGCCCGTAAAACCAAGGAAGGTTTTGACTTGTGAGCCTTGTGAAAACAAGTCAGGTTTTGATTAGTGAGCCCGAAAAACTAATCGACTATAATCTGTTGAGATTATAGTGAATCTCCAAGGGGATCTTGGAGAGTGGATGTAGGTGCATTGGAAAGCACCGAACCACTATATCTTGATTGTGTTCATGGATTGATTGTCTCTCTCTTGCTCTTTTATTTATTGCATTTACATTTTCACTGTATACTCATTAAGAGCATTCTAATTCACCTCACACTAACACTCATAATTGTTTATTGCATTTGGCACATATTTTTGCAAGTAAATATTTTTTTTTTAGAAACCCAATTCACCCTCCCTTTTGGGTTGCTTACTGGGCAACAGGACACCATGGCCAGAAAAAAAAAAAGAAATCAACAGGTCAATTCCACATCCCTTTGGATCACCTATGACTAAGCCCTAAATCCTAATTCAATCAAAACCTGTATATATATATAAACCCTACTTATCAAGTTAAGAAAAACCCTATTTACCAAGTTGAGTTGAGTCAGTATTTAATTTTTGGTTTGTGAGATTATGCTTTTTGATCAATTTGATCAAGTTGGGTTTAGAATTAGCCCTTTTAATTATTTAGTTGATTGAGTCATGTGATTAGTTATTTTAATTGAGTCATGTAATACAAGAGGGGACCCAAATCAAGACACCATGTGCCAAATCAAGACACCATGTGCCAATACAAGATACAATGTGGCAACCCAATTCAAGACATCCAACCAATTCTTGGCGCCACCCCAACACATGCAAAGTCATCATGCGCCACATCACCAAGTCTTGGACGCCCCATCATGCCACATCATCTTGCTGCCATGTTATGCCACATCATCATCATATAAATTAAAGTCGGCCACATGAATTTCATATGGGACGCCAACAAGAATTCAAGACTCATGTGTCGCCCATTTAAAGTCCATCCAAGAAGTCGTTGATTTTAAGAGGAGTAAGAAAGAAGGACTTCTCATCTCACCCTCTCTTTATCACCCACATTCAAGGAGTGCCTCATTTTATCCTTTCTTGGTCACCCAAATTGGAGAGGTTTGAGTCCAAGGGAGCATCATCAACTTTCAAATTTCAAGGAGTCCCGTTCCAAGACAAGATAGAGGTTATCTTGAGATCACATTGAAGTCCAAGAAGATTGACACCAAGATGGAGGAAGATTGGATGCCTCTTCTCATGAATTATCGCCCTCTCCCATTTGAATTTAAGAGGACCAAAAAGGAGGACACCATCTCATTTTTTTTGTCGCCCACTATTTGTTGTAGCACCTCTTCTTAACTCCTCCCATTTGTTGTTGCCCACATGATGGAGTCTATCCCTTGTTATCGCCTACTATGGATGTAGCTCAAGAACAATTCAAAATCAAGAGTCCAAGATGCTAGAAGAGGATCAAGAAGACTTTGATGCCCAAGGGAAGCCAATTCATGGAGTTTCTTACCCTTACTCATCTTATATATGGTCTATAAATACCACCATTAAACCCCTTGTATTCATCAATTTTTTATGAAATAAAGTTAGAGATTTCTCTTAATTCCTTTGCTATGATAGCATCGAGGGGTGTGAGGCCCTAATTTGCCTTTGTTCTTCATAACATCGAGGGGTGTGAGGCCCTAGTTATCCATCTATCCAACCATTCATTAGAAACCCTAGCCAACGCCTTCAAGCTTTCTTCCCTTCTAACTCTTTCTTTCAATCTTCTTCTTCCTTCCACACCTTCTAACTTGAGTGTTTGTGAGTGTTTGCAGGTGATCGAGATCTGAAGTAAAAGTTTTCTTGCTTTGGAACCAGTTGCATTGAAGATCAGAAAATGAATAATGATAATCTAAAAGTCTTGCCGTAAGATCCTAGAGTGCCAAATTAGATCCACAGCAAGAACATTTCAAATCTCCATTGGTTAAGTAAAACCCTTTCTTAACTCTTATTTTTTGATTCTTTGAAGGTAGGAACCCTAGTTTATGGTGGTTTATTAATCACCAAGTCCTGTTTTCTAGCTTATTTTTATTGATTTTCTTTGTGGGTAGCATAACTAGTTGACTAGTCTAGTTTTATTAGATTCTTTGAGTCTGAATTTTCTAATAAAAACAAAAATTAATCTCTATTGTTCTCAGATATTTAATCAACTAATCAGTAGGTTTAATTTTTTGAGTCTTTAATCTAATAATTCTAGAAATATAATTGATATTTAATCTCTAAAAATTAGTTTAAATATTAGTAAATTAGTTTTGCATATTTTGTCCCGCATCAGTTTTGGTATCAGAGCAGGTTAAATTAAGGTTTAATCACTAGTTGCCGAAATTCTGCATACCTAGTTTTAGGCTAAAATTATATTGCATAAAAACCATCATATAAAAATATAAAAAAATTATTAATTAATTTTTTGTTAATCCTCTACTAATCTCCCATCTAATTGCAAAAAAAAATTATAATTTTTTTTTTATTTTCTATTATTTCTATTTTAGTTTCATCGTGTATATTAGGGTTTCATCTTGTGTGCATACATTGTTAACCTAATCTGAGGGCACTTTACTATCTCAGATCAGGGTAAGATTTCATCACCTATCCTGTGCCCAAAACAACCACCTTTGTATCGAACCTAAGCTTAATTAAAATTCACTAGAAACCTAAAGCAGCTTAGGGACACCAACAAGGTCGGGTTCCAAGTATTGTGTGAAAGCTAGTGTACCGAATCATTTGATTATCTTTTGAATCTGGTGTCTAAGGGTAAAGGTCTAGAGGGAAACGCCCTAAGTGGACTCGTGGTTTTTAATTAGGATCCTGTGAAAGTAGGGGGAGCCTCCCATTACCCCACCTCTTACCTAACTAGTGGATAGGGTAATTGCTAAATTAGTTGTAATTTGAGCTAACCCATTCTACTTGAGCTCTAGGTCTAGGAAATCTTAGTTCAATTTTCTTGTGTGATTGTATTGCATGCCCTCTAGATTATGAGCTCTTTCCATTCGGCCAACCCAACCTAGTCTAACCATGGAGTACAACTTTGAAACCTTTTTAAGGTTCATGTCTGAACAATGTACCCAAATGAATAATAGGTTTGATCGACTAGATAAGCGATTCGAAAACCTAGAGAGAACCCCTGTGACTTGTACTAAGCCAAAACTTGAGATCCCATGTCCTACACCTCCCAACCCTAGGATAGCCCCTCGTCATGACCCAAACTGGGATCTTAGTGCAAGGAGACCCAATTATGATTTCATAGACCAGGAAGAGAGAACCATTAGGAATTTTAGGATAGAAGAACCTAAATTTAGTGATGATCTTGATCTTGAGGATTATCTTGTTTGGAAAAGAAATATGGATCTGTATTTTGAGAAGGTTCTAATGACTGAGGAAAGAAAGTTTAAGATTGCTAAACCCAAGTTAGTATGCCAGGCTAGAACTTATTGGGATGATGTTGAAAGAATGATCAGACGAAGAAAAGACATACCAATAACTACCCAGAGCAACATGAAACTTAAACTTAGAAAAAAGTACCTACCCAGATCATATGCACCAAGATCCTATGAACCCAGATTCTATGAACCCAGATCCTCTATACCCAGATCCTATGAACCCAAGGAATCATAACCCATAGATCCGAGCCCATGTCCTACGAGCCCAAGAAACCCATAACCCCTAGGTATCAGCCTAGTGCCAACCAGGTTGCCCTTAGTTGGCCTGAATCCCATAGGATTAGTAGCTCTAGATATGAGGCCGGTATTAGCCCACTATCCTTTAGTTGACCCAATTCTCATCCAAGCTGACTCAACACTAATTCGAGCAAACCCACCCCTACTAGACAAGATCCTAGCTAATTTTTCCTTAATCGACCTACTCCTACTACCCTATTGGTTCACCAGGATGACATTGAAGTGGAAGTGTATGAAGCTGAGGTGAACTTAGTGGATGAGTATGAGGGAGAAGAAGAGATACCTATGACTAACCTAGAATTAGCTGACCCCGACCATACCCAACTGAAGCCAACCCAAAATTAGTTGACCCAGGAAAACCCAGACTGAAGCTATAGTGGAAGAGCAGTTAGAGGAAGAAAGCCATGACACTGATACGACAATGGCCTTACCGAGGAGACACTAGAAGAGAACCCATTGATAGAGCCTAGTCTTGAAACTCAAGAACCAAAGAAAACTAGTGAAGACTTGGCTTATTTAATCCAGTACTCTTAGGATGAATCCCCCTTATAGTTCCATTAGAGATCTCTTCCCTGAGATTAGTGATCCATTCTTCTATAGGGCAGACCCTGTAGATATACCTCAAATCCATAAGGTCAACCTCATTAGTCTAGGACTAATTCCTGAAACCTCTTCTTATATCCTACTCTATTTGATCAACCCCAAACCCTTTTCTCTAACCTACCAAGCTAACCCTGAATCCACCTCTTATTTTCTATCCTTTCTTGAAGCTTCTAAAGTTTCTCTAACCATTAGATTGTATTTTATAGAGGTTAGCATGTTACATACATTCATTGAGCATGTCATGTTTGCATCCTATTTCTAGAAAACCCTATGGCATCTATTAGGAGTTTATGCCAAGTTTTCATCGGCATGTCAATCACCAACTAAGGGTAATTCAAGAAAAAGACAAAGAATTTGATGAAGGAGACTACATCATGATCAGGCTTTGACCTGAATGGTTCCCACCTAGAACTATGAAGAAGTCGCACGCCCGTAGTGTCGGACCATACAAAATAATTTAAAAAATTGGACCTAGTGCCTATGTGCTTAAGTTACCACCTGAGCTAGGTATTAGTTCAACTTTCAACATTTCAAATCTTGTAGAGTATAAGGAGCCAACGTTGATACCTAGGAGCCTTTTGGGTCTGATCCCATCCTTGAGAGTGAGCAAATCCATGAGTATCCACCAGCCAAACTACCAGAACGGAGAGACAGGATTGAGCGGATCTTGGACGACAAGATTATCTCTACTTGGAGCAAAGATTATCAACAATATCTGGTTCATTGGCAAGGATGAACCGAGACTGAAGATTCTTGGATCACTAGAGAGAATTTGTAAAGGATTGATCCCGACTTACTAGAACACTACACAGCAAAGTTGACCCATACTCGACAGGGTCAAGTTCCTCCCATACAGGGAGAATTGGTGCGGACACCAAGGCTAGAAAGAAAAAGAAATCTACAGGTCAATTCCACATCCCTGTGGATTACTTGTGACTAAGCCCTAAACCCCAATTCAATAAAAACCTGTACATATATACAAATCCTATTTACCAAGTTGAGTTGAGTCAGTATTTAATTTTTGGTTTGTGAGATTATGCCTTTTGATCAATTTGATCAAGTTGGATTTAGAATTAGCCCTTTTAATTATTTAG
The DNA here is from genome assembly GCA_021397845.1 of Areca catechu. NCBI lineage: Eukaryota > Viridiplantae > Streptophyta > Magnoliopsida > Arecales > Arecaceae > Areca > Areca catechu. Next base: position 73,026,956 of record CM038044.1, on the reverse strand, counting down.
TTGATTAAATCATGTGATTAGTTATTTTAATTGAGTTCTGTAATACAAGAGGGGACCAAAATCAAGATACCATGTGCCAATCCAAGACACCATGTGCCAACCCAATTCAAGACATCCAACCAACTCTTGGCACCACCCCAACACATGCCAAGTCATCATGCACCAAATCATCAAGTCTTGGACGCCCCATCATGCCACGTCATCTTGCTACCATGTCATGCCATGTCATCATCATATAAGTTAAAGTCGGCCACATGAATTTCATATGGGATGTCAACAAGAATCCAAGTCTCATGTGTCGCCCATTTAAAGTCCATCCAAGAAGTCGTTGATTTTAAGAGGAGTAAGGAAGAAGGACTTCTCATCTTACCCTCTCTTTATCGCCCACATTCAAGGAGCACCTCATTTTATCCTTTCTTGGTCACCCAAATTAGAGAGGTTTGAGTCCAAGGGAGCATCATCAACTTTTAAATTTCAAGGAGTCCCATTCCAAGACAAGGTAGAGGTTATCTTGAGATCAAAAATTAAAAATGAAAAACAAAGAATTAAAAAAGAAAAACTTAGAGCTTTCAAAATCAAATGATAAGTTTTGATAGAAAATGACCGTTTACTTCAAGAAAATAAAAAATTGAATTATCAAATTGTTTCCTTAAAGAATGAAAAAAAAATTGAAAGAAAAAGATTCTTTGAAAAAGGGTAAAGTTTTGCAACAAATGAAAAACTTACTAGACAAAACAAAGAGCTTGTACAAGAAAATAAAAAATACAAAGAAGAACTTGAAAAAGTAAAACCTTTTGTTGAAAAATTTACTTATAGTTTAGAAAAATTAATCATGCTTTTGAATAATCAAAGAGTAGTTTTTAATAAAGCAGGATTAGGTTTTAAACCTCAAAAACAACAAAAATATTTCAAAAATTTCTTTGTACTTGCATCCTCTAGCATTACTTGTTATGCTTGTGGTAAATTAGGACACAAATCATATTTATGTGATAAAAGAATGTTGAATAATGTTAGAAAGTTTTGGGTTCCAAAAGGAACCAAGTCAGCTAACCCTAAAGGACCCAAGATGACTTAGGTACCTAAAGTTTCCACTTGACTTATTTTGTAGGTGTGTGTTGCAACCAAGGACAAAAAAAGATTATGGTACCTTGATAGCGGTTGCTCAAGATACATGACTAGAGATGTAAGGCAATTATCATCTAGAAGCTTTAAACGGTGGAAACGTGACTTTTGGCGATAATGAAAAGGACAAAATAGTCAGTATTAATAAAGTCCATATCACCCCCTCTACTTATGTTGATAATAATTTATTTGTTGAAGGTTTGAAATATAATTTGCTTAGTATTAGTCAGTTTTGTGACAAAAAATTTAAAGTAATTTTTAAATCTTCTGTGTGCATTATGTCTAGTCTAGATGACAATGGCATCAAGTTTATTGGTCATAGGCATGAAAACATTTACATGGTTAATCTTGACGATCTACCTATGCAAAATGGTCAATACCTAGTGGCAAAGGAAGCCATGATCAATAAAACTAGTTGGCTTTGGCATCGAAGACTAGGACATGCAAGCATGTATTTACTTTCAAAATTGAACAAAAAGAATCTTATAAAAGATTTGTCAAAACTTACTTTTGAAAAAAGACAAGATTTGTAGTGCATGTCAACTTGGAAACAAACAAAATCTTCTTTCAAACCTAAAGGAGTAGTGTCTACAACTATATCCTTAGAATTACTTCAAATGGATCTCTTTGGACCTACTAGAATAGCTAGTTTGGGAGGTAAGAAGTATGGTCTAGTGATTGTAGATGACTTCTCTCGTTTCACATGAGTAATGTTTTTAGCTTATAAAGATGAAATATTTTCTACATTCATTAAATTTCATAAGAAGGTTTCAAATGAAAAAGATATTTTAATTATTTCCTTACATAGTGATCATGGTACTGAATTTGAAAATCATGATTTTGAGACTTTTTGTAATGAAAATGGTATTCATCATAACTTTTATATTCATGGGATACCTCAACAAAATCGGGTAGTAGAAAGAAAGAATAAGACACCAGAAGAAATGGCATGCACCATACTTTGTGAAAATGATTTACCTAGATATTTTTGGAATGAAGCCATAAATATTGCATGCTATATTTTAAATCATGATTTAATCTAACCTATTTTAAAGAAAACACCTTATGAGCTTTGTAAAGGTAGGAAACCTACTATTAAGTATTTTCATATTTTTGGATACCGTTGTTTCATTCCAAACAATGGCAAAGATAATTTAAGTAAATTTTAGCCAAGTCAAATGAGGGTATCTTCTTAAGATACTCTACTTCTAGCAAGGCATATATGGTCTTCAACAGAAGAACACTTCTTATTGAAGAGTCCATACATGTTGTTTTTGATGAGACTAACAAAAAATCTTCTAGAAAGGAAGATGTTCTTGATGATGAAACAGGTATACAAAAGATTGAAGAAATGACCATCAATGAAGAACCTTCTAAGGACCAAGAAGGTGATCAAGACAATGAAGAAGAAGTACAAGAAGTTGGAGCTTCATCTACACCCAAACCATTACCTAAAGAATGGAGGTATGCCCATGGACATCCTAAAGAACTTATCATTGGTGATCCATCTAAACGGGTAAGTACCCGTTCCTCGCTTAGAAATGTTTGTGATTATTTAGCTTTTGTATCTCAAGTAGAACCAAAAATAATTGAAGAAGCTGAAAAAGATTCAAATTGGATTAATGCTATGCAAGATGAATTAAATCAATTCAAAAGAAATAAAGTTTGGACCTTAGTTGAAAGACCATCTAATATTTTAATAATAGGAATAAAATTGGTTTTTAGAAATAAACTTGATAAAAATGGAATTGCAACAAGAAATAAAGCTAGGTTAGAAGCAAAAAGTTATAATCAAAAAGAGGGTATTGATTTTGATGAAATATTTGCACCTGTTGCTAGATTATAAGCAATTAGATTATTACTTGCTTTTACTTATTATATAAATTTTAAAATATTTTAAATGGATGTCAAAAGTATATTTTTAAATAGTTTTATTGAAGAAGAAGTGTATGTTGAATAGCCCCCAGGTTTTGAAAATCATGAATGCCCTAATAATGTTTTTAAACTTCATAAAGTTTTGTATAGATTAAAACAAGCTCCAAGAGCTTGGTATAATAGATTAAGTAAATTTTTGCTTGAAAATGGATTTTCTAGAGGCAATGTTGACACTACACTATTTTTGAAAAAGAAGAATAATGATTTATTAGTATAATTAGAGATGGACACTCAGGTTCGAGTTCACTCTCAAAAGAAAGGTTAGGCCCAAATGGCTCACTGGGTATGTTTGCCGGTTCCCTATAATTGACTAAGTCCAGGATATTGAAAGTCGAGCTAATGCCATAATTCGAGGGTAGTTCAAGCACATAGGCATTAGGGCCAACTCTCTTTATCACTCTAAAGGGGCCAGCTCCACGAGCATGAAGTTTCTTAACGATTCCTGGTGGAAACCATTCAGGCCTAAGCCTAACCATTACAGAATCCCCAATTTCAAACTCTTTGGCTCATTTTCGGGAATCAGCCATTTTTTATATATATTATTACTTAGATTAATTTTGTTGCTAATTTCTTTATGTATGTCCCTAATATGCTGTGCAAAGGATTCGGTGGACTCAGAGACATGAGCATGGATAGGTAGGGGAATCAAATCAAGGGGTCGGTTAGGCTTGTAGCCACTCACAATCTCGAAAGGATTTTTCCCGGTGGTCCTATTCACAGAACTATTGTAGGCAAACTCAGTTCAAGGTAAAAGAAGATCCCAGTTTCCGGTATGTTCACCTATCAAACATCTCCAGAGGTTCCCTAGGCTGCAATTGACTACCTCAGTTTGGCCATCAGTCTGCGGGTGGTAGGCAGTTGAGAACTTAAGCTTGGTGCCTAGTAAGTGCTAAAGGATTTTCCATAAGTAGCTAGTGAATCGGACATCCCTATCGGACACTATGGTTTTTGGAAGGCCATGTAACTTAACCACATGATCAAGAAAGAGCTTGGCAACTTTAGAAGCATCTAGGATCTGGGAGCAGGGTATGAAATGAGCCATTTTGGAGAACCTATCTACCACTACACAGACTGAATCGTGCTTCCTTGCGGTCTTGGGCAATCCTACTACAAGTCCATGCTAAGGTCTTCCCAAGGGCGACTAGGCACAGGCAGAGGGGTGTACAGGCCAGTATTCTATTTCTGTTGTTTGCCGATAGCATAAGTTCGGCACCGGGAAACAATGTTAGCTACATCCTTCTTCAGGCTAGGCCAAAAGAACTGGCCTTCTACTGCTAAGATGGTCTTTTCTCTACCAAAGTGACCAGCTAGGCCTCCCGCATGGGTCTCCCAAACTAAGAATTCTCGAAGAGAGGTCTTGGGAATGCATAACCTATTTGCTTTGAAAAGATAACCATCCTGGAGGGTGTACTCACTAAAGGTGCTAGATGGTTGGTGTTTCTTAGATTGGAAAATCTCTCCAAAGTCAGGACAGGTCTCATATTTCTCTTTCAATCTATCAAATCCTATAACCTCAGTCCTAATGGTATTCAGTAATAGGGCACGATGGCTAAGGGCATCAGCTACCTTATTCTCGGTACCAGCACGATGTTTAAGCATAAAGATATAGGCTTGGATATATTCTACCCACTTAGCATGCCTCGGGTTTAGTCTTTTCTGGGAGTTTAGGTACTGAAGGGCTTCATGGTCAGAGAAAAGGACAAATTCTTGTGGTAACAGGTAATGCCTCCAATACTTAAGAGCCTGGACGACTGCATAAAACTCTTTATCATAAGTCGAGTACTTAACTTTGGCCTCATTGAGTTTCTCGCTAAAGAAGGCCACGGGGTGATTTTCCTGACTAAGTACTCCAATGCCAACTCCCGAAGCATCACAAGCAACCTTAAAAACCTTAGTAAAATCAGGAAATCTTAAGACAAGTGCTTCTATCATTTTATCTTTGATTTCTTGGAAGGCTTTATCTGCAGCTTTGGTCCATTGGAAGCCTTCCTTCCTGATGCAGTCGGTGATGGGTGCTACGATAGAACTAAATCCCCGAATAAATCTCCTATAAAAAGTGGCTATGCCATGGAAACTACACACATCATGGACACTAGTTGGGACTGGCCACTCAACTATGGCTCTAACTTTCTCGGGATCAGCGGAGACTCCTTCTGGGGTGATTACAAAACCTAGGAAGATAACCCTTGTTGTCATGAACTCACATTTTTTTGGGTTGGCATAAAGGCTATTCTTCCTAAGGGTCTGGCAGACTAACCTAAGATGGTTAAAATGGTCTTCTTTAGTCCTGCTGTATATCAAAATGTCATCGAAATAAACCACCAAAAATTTTCCAGTAAATTCTTTCAGGACTTCCTTCATGACCCTCATATAGGTGCTAGGTTCATTAGAAAGTCCAAAAGGCATCACTACCCATTCAAAAAGGCCATCCTTAGCTTTAAACTCCATCTTTCATTCATCCCCGGGTCTAATCCTAATCTGGTGGTAGCCACTCTTAAGGTCTATCTTGGAAAAAATAGTAGCTCCGGCCATCATATCAAGCATATCATCTAAATGGGGGATGGGAAACCTATATTTGATTGTGATCTTGTTTATGGCTCTGATATCTACACACATTCTCCAGGTTCCATCTTTCTTAAGGGTTAGCAAAGCAGGGATGGCACAGGGACTTAAACTCTCCCTAAGAAAACCCTTCCTAAGCAACTCTCCCACTTGTTTCTGCAATTCCTGGTGTTTGGTGGGGTTCATTCTATAATGGGGAAGGTTGGGTAAGGTGGCTCCTGGGACCAAATCTATGGCATGTTGGATGTCCCTAAGAGGTGGTAGATGATTAGGTAATTTTTTGGGGAAAACATCCTTAAATTCTTCCAGAGTCTTAACTACTTCTTCGGGGCGCTCTTTTTGGGTCGGTTCATGACTATCTTTTGTGGTCAAAATCCAAACAGGGGCTCCCTCAGCAATCTCTTTCTCCAATTCCTTAGATTTGATTGGGTTGACTCCAAGCTTCTTTTCCTTAAGACTACTTGATCCTCTCTTAGCCTTATCCTTTGGCTGAACTGGGTTAATGGTAAATTTCTTTCCATGGTGATTGAAAGTATAGCTATTGGTCCGACCATAAAGAGTAGCATCATGATCATAAAGCCAGGGTCGTCCTAAGATAATACTGTTGATGCCCATGGGAAGGACATCACACCAAATCTTCTCTTTATAAGACTACAATTTGATTAAGACTTGGCACCTAGATTTTTTGGGTATAGAGGTTGAATCAATCCAAGAGATCTTGTAAGGGTTGGGATGAGGAACTGAGGTTAATCCTAGGGCTTTGACAGCACTAGAAGAGATAGCATTGACAAAGCTCCCACTATCAACTATGAATTTACATACCTTATCCCCTAGTTTGACAAAGGTTTGTAGGATGTTTGTCCTATGCCAATCTTCCTGTACTATGTTTTGGGTAAGGATGCACCTAACTACCCCTAGAAGGTCTTCAGATTCAAATTACTCTTCCTCTCCCTCATATTCTTCCAGTAACTGATCTTCTAGCTCATAGACTTCTCCTTTGGGATCAACAATGGGTTCTATCTCATTCTTAGTTGGCTCTTTTATTACAGGGCTGTGGACGTGCACTGACTAGCACGATGTCCAGGTTTGTGACACCTAAAGCAAGTGTATTGGGGAGTGGGACTCTTATGGGCTCCAACAGCTTTACCCTTTTCCTCTCTACTAAAATGGGGTCGGTTCAGGTCTAGTCGGCTCAGGCTGGGTCGGCTGGGGTTTGGTCGACTCAGGTCAGGTCTGTAAGGATTGGGATGACTCGGGTAAGCTTCACTATACCCTGGGTTAGGTCCTAGGAGTCAACTAGGGTTTCTAAAGGGTTCAGGTTTACAATAGCTAAGTCCTACGGGGTTTCTCAATCTCGGGATCCTCTCTTTATTATTGCTTAGGGACTACTTGCTTGCTTATTAGTTCTTATTATTATAGAACCCTAGATCAACTCTTACTTATTTTCGGGAATCCAAAGAAAATCATTAAAATCTAAAAATCACAAAACCAACAAATCACTTATATCATTCTTCATCCTTGCATCTAGTTAGTCCCCCATCAACTTGTATTCCAATTGGGAAGAGGACTTGTAACCAAAGTATAACCATGGTTAGTGAGGGCATGGAAACTCTATAAATACCCCATCCCTCCCCTTCTTGTAAGCATCTCTTTCTTATGAATATAACTTGCTGAAATTTTGAGTTATTACCTTGTGTTGGTGTTTTCTTTTGGTTCTTTGATTTGTGTTTTTGTTCTTGGACAAATTCCTTGCTGCCCTAGCTTCCTTCCACACCATAACTCACTGCCATCCAAGCCTTCACATGTCCAAGAAGGAGCGCCCTAGGCCGCCAAGCAAGGAGATCTTCAACAAGCTTCAAACAGTCACCTTCTAACCCTAATCCTGATTCCTTTCAACCCATAGTTCATTTTCTTATTTTTTAATTACTATTTTGATTAACCCTAATGCCTGTAGGATCCCTGAGGTATTTTTTCTCTCCTAAGGAGGCCTTCTTTGCTACTCAGACCGCCAAGATTCGCCATCAGATTCAAGGGAAACAAGGCTTCTTCTTCCAAGCTCCGATCAGAGTGCGTGTGAACCCTGCTGCTTTTAAATTTCAATCTCTGACTGGTAAGAAACCTTCCCTTCTCTTATTATCTCATTTTGATGAAGATAAGCTATCCTAAACTAGAAGTTTCTCAACTCTCGGGTCCTGGATATTTCATTGGTTTGCATGAGTATGCCTGCGACCCGATGATTCATTGTACTGCTAGTCTTTCAGCTAGTTTTTATTTTATTTTGAGAATCTAGCCTACAAATAAAATTATAAAAATCATAAAAAAATTATTCTACTATTTTTCATGCATGTTTAGCAGTCTTAGAGTCATCCTGTATCACATTTTCAAAATACTCTACCCCCCAGGCCCTCTTAGATGTGCGCTCGGCTCCCCAACATATCATCCCCACCAGCTTCTCGGTGGGGCGATTATCAACTGCTGGAACAAGCGGGAGAGTGACAAGCGCTTGAGGTTTCGCTGGAGGTCTGCCCCCATGAATCCCCCGAGGTAGCCCCTCTTGATGAGTTCTTTGATTTCCTTCTTGAGGTTGTGGCATTCCTCGATGTCATGGCTATGGTCACGATGGTAGCGACAATACTTCGTCTTGTCATGGCTAGTGGATGGCCTCATTGGAGGTGGGCACTTCAAGTAGGGCTCACCTTCAATCTCCATCAGGATTTTCATCCTCGGGGTGAGCAGGGGGTTGAGTCCCTCCTCTGGAGCTGGAGCGCACCTCAGTCTCAGCCCCTGGTGGAAGTTCGGAGCCAGAGGCCCTGGCTTCCGTATCCCAGACATCTCAACGAGAGCCAGCTTTTTCAATGGCTTCCCGTCTAGCTCCCTTCTCGTATAGTCTGCCTCCTCAGCACATACATACTTTTGGGCTCAGAGTAGCTCTTAGGGGGCTTCTTATCAAGTGAGTAAGTCAGGCGGGAGGTCCTGAGCCCTCGCTTTAGTGCCAGCATGGCGACTGGCTCTTCAAGTTTATAAATCTCCAATGTGGCAACCTTGAAACAGGCCTGTAGTCTCGTAGGGGCTCACGATCCTGTTGCTGGATGGAGAAGATGCTATCTACTTCATGTGGCACCTTCTGATAGGCATCAAAGTGGGCAACGTACTTCCGCTCTAGCTGAGTGAAAGAACAAATGCTTTCGGGCTCGAGACGGGAAAACCAAACCTGAGTCGCCTTCTGGAGGGTTACTGGGAAGGCAATGCAAAGAAGGACATCGGTGGCCCCTTGGACCCTCATGAGGGCCTTGTAGCTTTCCAGGTGGTCCAGGGGGTCGGTGGTCCCATCGTAGGGATCCACCTGCGGCATCCGGAACCGGCTGGAAATTGTTTCCTCTTTGATCTCTTGGAAGAAGGGGTGACAGGCGTCATAGCTCGCTGGCTCGTCAGCGAAGCCCTGTATGTTTGCAAATTGGCAGGATAATTCCACTAGCTTGCACTCATGCTTCTCCAAGCGCTTCTCGGCTGTACGCCTGATGGCCTCATCGGTCAAACCTTCCATCGAGGCTACAGCAGATGCAGAAGGTGATGTGGGACGATGTCCCTGAAGGGGAGTCTTGCCCTTTCGACCTCGGTGGGGCTTGGTCATTACCTGCTCGAGGGTTGGGGACCGGCTCTCCATGTCCGCAGATCCGGCCCATTGTATCTTTGCTCGAGTCAAACAACTACCTCGATGATCGGTGGTGGCTCATGGCTGCAAGGGCCTTCCTTGGAAGGAACGCAGGCTATCGCGAGGTGCTGCAGCGTGGGCCGCGGGGGTCCCTGGATGCTGATTGGTAGCCAAGGACCGTTGCTGGTGCTGGAGCTGGCGCACTACCATGGTGAGGATTTGCATCTACTGGGCGAGTGCGGCCAGCTGGATGTCCACCAGAGGTGGTTGAGCATAAGAGGGGAGCTCCCTTTCTGGATCATGCAGGTCCCCTTGGAAAGGGGGATCTCCCGTATGGCTGGTAGAGGCTTCCTTCTCTCGCGTTGTCACCATCCTTTCGATGAGCTGCTTACAGGGGGATTAGGTTGGGTCAAAATATATCTTGCCCCCCTTCATGGCATGCTAATCTATTGCCGCCAAGATCATCATGGCCCGTAGCTGCTGTCGACGTCGGATCGCCCTTCATCTCCCCGGTAATCTCCTGCTTGTTGGGGCCTGCAAAACAAGGGTTAGTGACCCGAGCCGGGGATTCCGGTAGGGGCACTCCGACGGTCAAGTCAGTGACGATCCAGGAAAACAGATCCTCCTAGTCAAGCCCCTCTTGATGGACTCCATGCCACGAGGAGTAAAATGATGTGAGTAAAGTGATAGTGGGGGTGCAAGTGTGTTGGGAAAGGTGGTGGCCAAGCTGGATCGGTCATCCTGTGTGGCCTCCTTCCCCTCACTTGCCATGTTTAGCTTGAGTTACCTCCTTGTCGAGAGTGTCAAAGGTTCTTTTAAGTCTGGGTGATTGTTGAATGCCTACCTCAGGATTTTCCACATACTGTCAGGTGCATGCTGCGGTGTTCCATGTCGTGGATGGGATATCTTTTCTGGTTCATGCTGTCAAGCGCGTGCGGCGGTGTTCTGTGCTGTGGATGGGATGTCTTTTCTAGTTCGTGATAAGGGAAACTTTCATGCATTATGACATTCCTTCCGGTTGCTCCATTCCGGGAAGCCTGGCAGTATCTTGATTAGGGAACTTCTCCCTCTCCTGGTATAAGTGGCATCCGCAGGTAGTTATTATGATTTGATGGGTGCTTCTTCATAATCCTCGGGCGGCCCGCTGGTGCCCTGGGGAGGTGGCTCCGCCCCTCTAGTGGCTAGCGGCGTTGTCCGAGGTGGTTGCCGAGCTGGAGAGCTGGGACTCGGCTCTAGCCCGAGGGACTTGACCTCCGAGGGGCTCGACCTGGCAGAGGAGGGCCGAGCTCAATTCTGGCCCAGGGTGCTCAACCTCAGAGGGGCTCAATCTGGCAGAAAAGGTTGGCACGCGACTCCAACCCATAGGGCTCGACCTGGCGGAGGAGGGTTGTGCTCTACTCCAGTCCAGGGGGCTCAGCCTAGGAGGGGCTCAATCTGGTGGAGGAGGTCACTCGGCTCCGGCCTAGGCACCCCGGGTTTACGGGTGCCGACCTGGCAGAGGACGAAGCTCAACTTTGATGGACCAGGGGAGCTCAGCTCGACAAAGAAGTCCACGATAGAGTGTCCATCTTGGTAGCCTTTCTGATGTGGCATTTGATAAGGGTCACACATTAGCTTTCTGCCATATCACATTATTTTGGCATGGCATAAGGGTTTCTGATACACAGTCAACCGAGCCAACTCAATGAAACTTGAGATGACTCGTCCAGAGTAGCTAAAATATAATTTCTCAACCGAGCCGACTCAATGACAATCCAAGCCGACTCCTCTAGAGTGAGTAAAATTCAGTTTTGAGAAACCAGTCAACCGAGTTGACTCAATGAAGATTTAAGCCGACTCTTTTAGAGAAACTGAAATTCAGTTCTGAGAGACCAGTCATCCGAGCTGACTCGATTGAAGAGAGTCGACTCTACCAGAGTTTAGTTTTTACCTGTCTAAGCATCCGAGTCGACTCGACCCATTCGAGCTAACTCGAATCCTAGTTTCAAAACAGTAACGACAAGCTCTAGAATTTGAATTTCTTGGTTTTAAAAGCTTTCAACAACTAGTTTTTGACTCCCAAGGCATTCCAATGATCATATTTACCTGGGATTAGTTCAAAAGACTATAAATGATGGATTTAAATAAGTCTTGAAGAACTTAATGAGGGTATTGAATATTTCATAAAGCATTCGAGCAAGATCTCAAGTCTTCACCAACTTTCAATCAATTTCTTGAGTCAATCATTGGAGAAGTTTGAAAGTCTTAAAGACCATTGAAGAAGCAATCAAGAAAGCTTCACAAAGAGCTTCAACTGCAACCATCCGACAAAGTTTGGTTGTTGCCCAGGTGGCTACCCAAGAGGGGGGTGAATTGGGACTTTTAAAAATTTAAAGCAAATAATGTGCAATTCAAAATCCTTTGCAAGTGGAGGTGCTATGATAGAGTTATAAGATGTTGAAGCTAAAAAGAGTCAAGTGTGCACAACACAAGCACATGAAATTTATAGTGGTTCGGAGCAACCCAGCTCCTATGTCCACTATCCAAGATATCACTTGGGATTTCCACTATATTCACACCCGAATATAAAAGGATTGTTTTACAGGATCACAATCCAAAACCTCTACACTTTGGTTTTATGGGATCACCAAAAAAAACCCAACATCCTTTGGTTTTAAAAAGCTCACCAAAGAAACCTAACATGGTTTTACCAGGATCACCAAGAACCCAACACTTGGTTTTTACAAAGGCTCACCAAGAACCTATTTGGTTTTTCAAACGGGCTTACCAATAACCCAACAATTCAAAAATTGAATTGAAAGAAATGTAACAATAATGACAAACTCAATTTGTCAGATAGTTGCTAGTGCAGGTTGTTGGAAGTCCACTTGAATGCACTTGAATAGACTTTAATTACTTCAGTGGCTTCTTCCCAAAGTTGCTTCAAGCTTCAGATTGGAGTTGGTGAAGACTTGAATGCTTTTGTGCTCTTTTGCTGTTGGTTGGTAGGATATTCAATGAAGCTCTCTTTTCTTTGAAGAACTCTCTAATTCATTGGTTCAAGGAAGTTCAAATCCTTCAAATTTAAAGTCTTCTATCATCCCAAGGCAGTTCTAGCCATTGTAGACCATTGAGAAATGATTTGTGACCATTGGAGCACCTTTTAGCATTCAAAAATAATTTCTAGAACTAGCCATTAGATACCTAGAAATGAAGTTCGAGTCTGCTCGAATTCCTTCAAGTTGGCTCGGATCCTTCGAGTCAATGGATCGAGTTGCCAAATCTTCAATGCAGTAGACTCTTCATCTCAGGATGCAAAATATCACTTTGGACGAGTCAGCTCTTGATAGCTCAGGTCAGCTGAACTTCTTTCTTTGAAAAACTTGAACTCGAGGAGTCGGCTCTTTTCAGCTTGGGTCGGCTCTTCTTCTCATGTTCGAAAAACCTCACTCTGGAAGAGTCAGCTCAGTGCAGTTCGGGTCGGCTCACTTTCTCATGCTTTCAACATTAGGTCTGGTAGAGTCGGCTCTTTCTTGTTCGGGTTTGGTGCGGGCACCAGACTCAGAAGAAGACTTCAGGGCTCCATCTGGATCTCTGATTGACCTTGCCCGAAGAATTAGGGTTTTCTGGTTTTGTAATAAGGGTTGACTTGGTCAACTCAATTTTAGTCTTGAGTCTGTATTTCCCTGCAATTTAAATTTTGTTGAGTCCTAATAGTGGCCTAGGTCTTCTCCAGGTTGGTGACATCTTTTTCAAGTCAAGGTCCAGGGTGCCACATTTTCTCCCAAGCTCAAGTAAGTGGGCGCAACACTCCCAGCCACATGCAAGAATCCAAGGGGTGCCACATCTCCATCCAGTGTACTTTGGTCCCCACACCACAAGAAAGCAAGTCCCTTCTTTCATGCGCCACTTAAGAGGAGATCAACTTAGGATCCTCAATCCAAGGAGGCGCCCAAAATATTTCCATAAGAGCCAAGCTATGAAAAGAAAGGAGCAAAGCTTGGGGAGCAAGACTAGGAGGCGTCCAAATATTTCCAGATAAAACCAGGCATGGAAGGAAGAAAATTTTTCTTGAAGAGCAAGGCTAGGAGGCGCCACCTACTTACCATTTGGAGCCATCAATCAACACTTATGGAAGCTCTTGGCCAGCCATATGAGAAGGAATTGATTCTACAAACCTAATTTGAGGATCCATCCTATTAGTCCCACATGGGAAGATTTAAAACCCTAACCTCTTGTAAAGACCTATAAAATAAACCCCTCTTGTAAGTTTTAAAGGACAATTGATGAATGAATTCAATTTATGTGTGAGCAAACTTTGTGTTTCTCTCTTCCGCACTTGCATTCAGGTGTTGAGCTCCGTGAGGGAGTAAATCCGGGTTCCTTAGGAACCTTGAGGAGGTGTGAGATCTCCAACCCCAAAACCCTAGGTTAGCCACTTCACTTCCAAACCCTAGCCGCCCATCATCCTCTTCATTCCACCAAACCCTAGCCTACCCCATCTCTCACGGCCCCTCTCTCCAAGTAGAGGCCGACCACCAGCATCCAGCTCCAGTTCGGCTACTTCGAAGATAGAGCAAATCCCAGAGGAAGTCAGATCAGCATCCAGGAGAATCAGGATTTCAGCAACATCAGCTTTCAAGTTCTTCTATCTGGTAAATCCTTCCTTGAGTATCTGGTTCCATAACTTGTTCTTCTTCTTTCCCAGATCTTGAGTTTAGAAGAAGCCAACTCTGCCAAAGGGCCAGTATTGGAGGATCCATTCCGAAGATATCTGAATCCGGGGATCCAACAATCTGCTCAAGAGAGTCCTTCCACTAAACTCTGTGAAGATCACTGCCTGGTCTGTAACCCTTCTCTTCTCTTTACTGCTGTCCTGTTGAAAGTTCAGAGCGAAACCCTAGGTCTGGGAGTTTCTCAACCCCCAGCGATCCTTTACTTTTGAACTACTCTGATAACCTAGTTTCTTTAAATTGTGCTTTCAATTATTACATAGTTTCTTTCAATTTAGTTTAACTTTCCTTTGAGTCAAAGCCAACTTCTAAAAAAAAAAAAAAAAAAAAAAGAATTAGTCTTAATTTACTTCCGCATCGCATCATCTCTTTTGTTCTGCATCATTTTTGGTATCAGAGCCCTGTCTAGGGTTTCTGACTTGCTTGCATGTTTTGAGTGTCTCTCTTTTTTACTTTGTCTGCTCGAAGTAGACTCCCCAGGACGTCCGGTCCTAGGAATGAAGTGAGGTGCAAGCCTCCTCTTCCCATTCCATGGGGTGTTCCTAGGGCGTGTAGGGGATCTGCTTTGTTACAACTTCGTAGCAGGAATTGTAAACGGGGGAAGCATTCTGTTTTCAGTCTGTAACTATCCTATTATAGGAATTGTTTCTCATTGCAGTTAACTCTAAATTGTATGATTTTTGTTTTTTTGGAACCAGTATAATTGAAGCTATTTTATATAATTTTACTGTAATTTATTGGTTTATGTGAAATTTCTGAGAGTTAAATTACAGCAACTCTATTTCTGTGTTTCTGCAATTCAATTTTTTGAGTGATCATCTCCTAATTCATCTTAAGGGCAATTAAGCATCTAAGATAAGGGGAGGAGTTGATAACCTCTCCTTAGTCCAAAACCACCACCCATTCATTCGATCCTAAGCCTAAGTTTAAAATTTATTAGACTTAATTTGCCCTAGTGGGCTAGGGACACCAACAAGTCGGGTTTAGGCTAGTGTTGAGTCTGTTTGTCTAGTTACTCTGTGTGTGCTTTGTACTCAGTGTCTAGAATGGTGGTTCAGGGATTCTATCCCGAAGGGCTTGTGTGCTGGTCCGCCTACCTGGCCAATCTCTGATTGGTGTCTAGGATTGGCATTTAGGGACCTAACACTCCCCTTACACCTGCTTGGCTGAGTCCTGAGTTACTACAAGCTAGCTTGCCACTCTGATTGGGCATCTAGTTTGGGCTCTAGGTCTAGTTAGCCCGTAGTCATTTCAGTCGAGTCTCATTTGGTGTGTTTGCTTGCATCATCATGTCTACCCGGAATGGAGTACCCTACCAACCTGGTCAAACCCAACCTAATTTAGAGGCCATGGTTAGAGCTCTTACTGAAAGTATGAACAAATTGAGTTAGGATAAGACTGCTACTGTTGCCCAATTTAAAGAACAAGTCCATGAGAATTTTACCCAGCTTAGGGATCGAGTCCAAGTACTTGAGGAACCTAGGCATTAGAATTGGACTCCTGACCCAGATTTTAATGTGCCTCAACCTCACCCACACCAAGAGCCTAGAAGACCTTTATACAGAGATCCTGAACCTAATCATAGGAGGCCTGACCCAGAGCCTGAAGATAGAGATGATAGGTTCATTCGGAACATCAAATTAGATGCACCCATTTTTGATGGTAGCTTAAACCCTAAGGTGTATTCTGATTGGGAGGGTGAGATGGACCAGTACTTTGTGTGGTATGCCATATCTGAGGAAAGGAAGTTCAAGTTTGCCAAGATGAAGTTAGTACGTCAAGCTAGGTTATACTGGGGGAACATTGAGCTAACAACTAGAAGATGAAATGTTGAGCCCATAACCACTTGGCAGGGTATGAAAGAGAAGCTTAGAGATAAGTACCTACCCATTTCATACCAGCAGAATCTGTTAGACCAATGGCAGACCTTGAAACAAGGGAACCGATCTGTATCAGACTACATAACCACCTTTGATGAATACCTGATGAGATGTGATGTGAGTGAAGCCCATGAGGTCACTTTGTCTAGGTTTAGGGCTGGACTTAGGGAAGACATTAAGAGGGAGTTGTTTCTGAGAGAGGTTACTGACCTAGACCAAGTCTATCAGATTGCACTAAACATTGAGAAGTTTCAGAGAGGACCTATGCCTTCTAGGGTTAGTGCCCCAATCCCAAGAACTGGACCTAGCCAAGTTACCTCTAGCAAACCTAGTCAAGGTATTCCCACCCCTAGGCCCATGGACAAAGGTAAGGCACCTGACACCCAGAGAACCCCTAGTATCACCTGTTTTAAGTGCCAGAAACCCGGTCATATCTCCAGCCAATGCACAGCCATAGCTTGTTTTAAGTGCCATAGGATAGGTCATGTTTCTAGCCAGTGCCCTCGTAGATCCCTTTACATAGAAGAAGGAGAGGAAGAGAATTCCAGGCCCAATGAAGAATTTGAAGAAGAAGTTTATGAGGCCGGAATGAATTTGGTTGATGAGTATGAAGGAGAGGAGGAATCCACAGAGTCTGACTAGTTAGGGGTTGTGAGATGCATCCTATCCCAGAGTAGAGTTCAGGAGGATTGGTGTAGGACTAACATTTTACAGACTTTCCTTAAACTAGGGGATAAGGTATGTAAGATCATCATAGATAGTGGGAGCTGTGTGAATGCCATTTCTGCTAGCACTGTCAAAATATTAGGCTTAACCCCAGTCCCCCACCCCAACCCCTATAAGGTTTCTTGGGTAGACTCTAGCTCTATACCCATCCAGTCTAGATGTCAGGTCCAAATCCAAATGCAATCCTATCAAGAGAAGATTTGGTGTGATGTCTTGCCCATGGGGGTGAGCAGTATAATTCTTGGGAGACCTTGGTTATATGATCATGATGCCACCCTCTTAGAAAAATCCAATACATGTGTCTTTAGTTTTAATGGGAAAAAAATCACAATCCATACAGTCCCTCCTAAGGACAAGGTAGCTAAAGGACCCAATAAGGTCAGAGAGATGAAGACGGGAGTGAACCTAATTAGTGCTAAGGATCTAGAACAAGAAATTCATAGTGGTTCACCCATTTGGATGTTGACTGCTAAGGAACTTAGGACTCCTACACCCTCAGAGCCTCCTCAGGAAGTTAGGCCTTTGTTAGAAGAATTTGAGGATGTTTTTCCCGAGGATCTACCAGACCACCTTCTACCTCTTAGGGATATCCAGCATTCCATAGATTTAATCCCAGGAGCTACTTTACCCAACTTGCCCCATTATAGGATGAATCCATCTGAGCATAAGGAACTGCAAAAACAGGTTGGAGAATTGTTAAGGAAGGGGTTCATTAGAGAGAGTCTTAGCCCTTGTGCAGTCCCTGCACTACTGACCCCAAAGAAGGATGGCACGTGGAGGATGTATGTTGATAGTCGTGCCATCAACAAAATCACAATCAAGTATAGGTTCCCCATCCTTAGACTAGATGACATGCTAGATATGATGGCCGGTGCAATGATTTTTTCCAAAATTGATCTCAAGAGAGGCTATCATCAGGTTAGGATTAGACTAGGGGATGAGTGAAAAACCGCTTTCAAAACTAAGGATGGTCTCTACGAATGGGTTGTTATGCCTTTTGGGTTGTCCAATGCCCCTAGTACTTTCATGAGGATTATGACCCAGGTGCTTAGAGCTTTCATAGGGAAGTTTGTAGTGGTCTATTTTGATGACATCCTGATCTATAGTAAGACCCCTACAGACCACCTCGGCCACCTTAGACAAGTCTGCCAAGTTTTGAGGAATGATAGTCTCTACGGTAATCTCAAAAAATGTGAATTCATGACCAGTAGAGTTATCTTCCTTGGTTTTGTAGTAACCCCTGACGGCGTGGCTGCCGATCCAAAGAAGATTAGGTCCATTGTAGAAAGGCCAGAGCCGACCAGTGTGCATGAAGTCAGATGTTTCCATGGCTTGGCTACCTTCTATAGACGATTCATCAAGGGGTTTAGTGCTGTAGTTGCTCCTATCACAGACTGTATTAGGAAGGGAGAATTTCAGTGGACTAAAGCAGCACATAAAGCCTTCCTAGATCTTAAGGATAGGATGACCCAGGCACCCATTTTGAGGTTACCCGACTTTTCTAAAGTATTTGAGGTTGCCTGTGATGCTTCAGGAGTAGGTATAGGTGGAGTCCTAAGCCAAGAGAACCATCCCGTAGCATTCTTTAGTGAAAAACTTAATGATGCTAAGCTTAGGTATTCTACCTATGATAAAGAATTTTATGCGATAGTGCAAGCTTTGCGTTACTGGAGACATTATTTGCTACCGCAAGAATTTTTGCTATTTTCGGACCATGAGGCTCTTAGATTCTTGAATTCCCAGAAGAAGCTTAACCCTTGGCATGCTAAGTGGGTAGAGTATATCCAGTCCTATACTTTTGTTTTGAAACATAAGGCTGGGACTGAAAATAAGGTAGCTGATGCCCTTAGTCATCGATCTTTGTTATTTAATTCTGTTAAGGCTGAAGTCGTAAGGTTTGAGCAGATCAAAGAGGAATATGAGTCGTGTCCAAATTTTAAGACTGTGTACTAGGATCTAGCTCAAGGACCATCTAGTGATCATAAGGATTATACCCTTTTAGATGGCTTTTTGTTCTTTAAAAATAGGCTTTGCATCCCTAGAACTTCTCTTAGGGAATTTTTGATTTGGGAAATTCATGCTGGAGGTCTAACTGGCCATTTCAGAAAAGACAAGACCACCCTGGCTATTGAAGACCACTTTTTCTAGCCTAGCTTATAAAAAGATGTAGCACACATTGTGGCTAGGTGTCGGACCTGCGCTGTTGCCAAACAGCGAAAACAGAACACCGGCCTTTATACCCCACTCCCTGTCCCAGATCGTCCTTGGCAAGATGTGAGCATGGACTTTGTGTTAGGTTTGCCTAAGACCTAGAGGAGGCATGACTCTATCTGTGTTGTAGTCGACCGATTTTCTAAGATGGCCCATTTCTTGCCTTGTTCCCAAACATTTGATGCGTCTAAGGTAGCCATCCTGTTCTTTAATGAGATAGTTCGACTCCATGGCCTACCTAAGACAATTGTTTCAGATAGGGATGTTCGGTTCACCAGCTATTTCTGGAAAACCCTTTGGCATAAGTAAGGGACAAAACTTAAGTTTTCAACTGCCTATCATCCCCAAACTGATGGCCAAACCGAAGTAGTGAACCGTAGTTTAGGCAATCTGTTAAGGTGTCTTATTGGTGAAAACATTAGGAACTGGGATTTGTACTTACCTAGGGCTGAATTTGCATACAATGACTCGGTCAATAGGTTTACAGGTAAGAGTCCATTTGAAATTGTGCATGGTTACAAACCTCACACACCTCTTGACCTGGCTCCTTTACCAATCCATGCACGAGTCTCCGAGTCTGCTAAAGTTTTTGCACAGCATATAAAAGACTTGCATAAAGAAATTCATGCCAAAATAAATTTAAGTAATGAAACTTATAAGAAGTTGGCTGATTCTCAAAGGCAAGTCAAAACTTTTGTTAAGGGAGACTATATAATGATTAGGTTAAGGCCTGAACGGTTTCTTCTTGGAACCGTTAGAAAGTTACATGCTAGAGGAGCTGGACCATTTAGAGTGGTGAAGAGAGTAGGGTCCAATGCCTATGTGCTCGAGTTGCCTTCAGAACTAGGCTTTAGCTCCACTTTCAACATTACAGACCTAGTAGAGTATAGAGAGCCAGCAGTGATTCCCAGTGAGCCTTTTGAGCCTAATCCTGCTCTTGAGAGTGAACCCAACCCTGTGTGTCCACCAACAAACTGGCTTGTGAGGAAAGAGCAGATTGAAAAGATCCTGGATAATCAGGTGTTCTCTACTCATAATCGAGGATACCAAAGATACCTGGTCCGCTGGCAAGGAAGGCCAGATTCTGATGACTCTTGGATCTCCCGAGAAGAATTACAATAATTGGACCCAGACCTCTTGGAGAGATACCAGAGCCAACTTGATCCATACTCGACAGGGTCGAGTTCCTGCCATCCCAGGAGAATTGGTGCGGGTACCAGACTCAGAAGAAGACTTCAGGGCTCCATCTGGATCTCTGATTGACCTTGCCCGAAGAATTAGGGTTTTCTGGTTTTGTAATAAGGGTTGACTTGGTCAACTCAATTTTAGTCTTGAGTCTGTATTTTCCTGCAATTTAAATTTTGTTGAGTCCTAGTAGTGGCCTAGGTCTTCTCCAGGTTGGTGACATCTTTTTCAAGTCAAGGTCCAGGGTGCCACATTTTCTCCCAGGCTCAAGTAAGTGGGCGCCACACTCCCAGCCACATGCCAGAATCCAAGGGGCACCACATCTCCATCCAGTGTACTTTGGTCCCCACACCACAAGAAAGCAGGTCCCTTCTTTCATGCGCCACTTAAGGGAAGATCAACTTAGGATCCTCAATCCAAGGAGGCGCCCAAAATATTTCCATAAGAGCCAAGCTATGAAAAGAAAGGAGCAAAGCTTGGGGAGCAAGACTAGGAGGCGCCCAAATATTTCCAGATAAAACCAGGCATGGAAGGAAGAAAATTTTTCTTGAAGAGCAAGGCTAGGAGGCGCCACCTACTTATCATTTGGAGCCATCAATCAACACTTATGGAAGCTCTTGTCAAGCAATATGAGAAGGAATTGATTCTACAAACCTAATTTGAGGATCCATCCTATTAGTCCCACATGGGAAGATGTAAAACCCTGACCTCTTGTAAAGACCTATAAAATAAACCCCTCTTGTAAGTTTTAAAGGACAACTGATGAATGAATTCAATTTATGTGTGAGCAAACTTTGTGTTTCTCTCTTTCGCACTTGCATTCAGGTGTTGATCTCTGTGAGGGAGTAAATCCGGGTTCCTTAGGAACCTTGAGGAGGTGTGAGATCTCCAACCCCAAAACCCTAGGTTAGCCACTTCACTTCCAAACCCTAGCCGCCCATCATCCTCTTCATTCCACCAAACCCTAGCCTACCCCATCTCTCACGGCCCCTCTCTCCAAGTAGAGGCCGACCACCAGCATCCAGGTCTAGTTCCGCTACTTCGAAGACAGAGCAAATCCCAGAGCAAGTCAGATCAGCATCCAGGAGAATCTGGATTTCAGCAACATCAGCTTTCAAGTTCTTCTATCTAGTAAATCCTTCCTTGAGTATCTAGTTCCATAACTTGTTCTTCTTTTTTCCCAGATCTTGAGTTCAGAATAATCCAACTCTGCCAAAGGGCCAGTATTGGAGGATCCATTGCAAAGATATCTGAATCCGGAGATCCAACAATCTGCTCAAGAGAGTCCTTCCACTAAACTCTATGAAGATCACTGCCTGGTCTGTAACCCTTCTCTTCTCTTTACTTCTGTCCTGTTGAAAGTTCAGAGCGAAACCCTAGGTCTGGGAGTTTCTCAACCCCCAGCGATCCTTTACTTCTGAACTACTCTGATAACCTAGTTTCTTTAAATTATGCTTTCAATTATTACATAGTTTCTTTCAATTTAGTTTAACTTTCCTTTGAGTCAAAGCCGACTTCTAAAAATATAAAAAAAAAAAGGAAAAAGAATTAGTCTTAATTTACTTCCGCATCGCATCATCTCTTTTGTTCTGCATCAGGGTTGACTCGCTTGGCTGTTCTCAGAAATCTTCAGAAATTGGACTCTGGAGGAGTTTGCTCGAACTGATTCCATCAACTCGAATTCACTGGAGTCAGCTCACTTTCCATCGAGTCAGCTCGGATTGCTGCATTCCAGAATCCTTGCTGCATGCCTGTAAGCAGAGTCGGCTCTTCATCATGTGGGGTCGGCTCGAGTGTCTTCTTCAGGATTTTTATATTTGAACTTAAAGAAAAACTCTTACCAACTCTTTACATTTTCAAACAAACCAACTCAAAATAAATTTCATGTTACACGCACAGATAGAAGTAACCCTTTTTACATGATTTTTTCTTAGCTTTTTTATTGGGTTCTTCTTTACAAAAACACATTACAACACAACTCAAACAAGAAAACATAAGTGTAGGAGTTGAAGATTGAACATTTAATTCATCCTATAAAAACTTATCAAACACTTGAAGAGTTGTCAAAAATAAATATACATGCTCCAATGTTTGGTTATCATCAAAATCAATTATGGTTTCAATAATCTTCTCCTTTTTGATGATGACAAAACACTGGGCATGAAAAAGCAATATAACACTTTACAATTACTTGTATAATTATATTTGCATGTGTATATGAACAAGTAATGAGAATTAACTTTTAATTAGAGTCAAACTATGAAGGAGAATTAGGGCTAAGAAGGATAATCTCCCCCTTAATAAGATATTAAGTATCAGAGCTTTCTCCCCCTCAATAAGACACTTCATGCAATTTCATATTTCAAAGCTCAAAAGCTTTGAACAACATAGCTATTGGATGTTTAAAGAATGAAACATTAAGTATCAGAGCTTGCATAGAGAGCCTTTAAGCATCAGAGCAAAAATATATAATCATGACTATATTTGATGGGGATCTCAGAGCAGCACTAATCTCAAAGCAGCATTAATCTCAAAGCTGCACTAATCTCGAAGCTGCACTGATCCTAGAGTAGCACTGATCCAAAAGCTGCACCGATCTTGGAGTAGCATAGATTTTAATAAATTAGTTTAGGATTTATCTTTTGTTTGAATTTTGAATTAGGATTTGGTTGGTTAGGATTGAGATATGGATAGGCTTATCTTATCCTATCTTGTATTTGAATTTGAGTCATTCCTATCTTTTTATCCTGTATTCAAATTCAAATAACGGTTGGACAGGTCTATAAATACCACCCTCAGTCCTTTGTAAAAAACCAGTTCAATCAATATGAGTTTTTAGGAAAGAGAGATTCTTTCTTCCACTCCATGAGGAGAGGGTGTGAGACCCAATCCCAGGACATGATGTGAGGTCATGTCTAGTTACCCCCCTTCTCATTCCATTTTCTTAACCCCTCATGACCTTTGAGATCCATCCTAACGCCTCTAAGTATCGAGGAGGGTGGAATTCCTTAGAGATGAGAGGTCTCTTCATTAGGATGAGTCCTAAAGTCCATGAGATCTAGATCCCTGTCCTCCATCCCCACTATTCCTTCGCCATCCCTAGAAAAAAAATCCAAAAAAATAAAAGTATCCTAATCTAGGTGAATTCTTGGCTCACCAACGATCCTACCCCCTGTCCCCCATCAATATTTTATCTTTTTCATGCAATAATTTCATAACTTTCTTCCCCTTTTTGTCAATCAATCAAAAAGGTAGAGTAAGGAAAAACTCAGATTTTTAAATAGAATGAGAAAGTATTTGAAATTTATTTGAGATAATTTCACTTTCTCATATTTATCATGAAATACAAATTAAAATGTCAATCATTGTATGAACAATTGAATATGAACATTCATTTATGTAACAGAATAGAGCAATTCAGTGATCAAAAGGTGTACTTTTCATTGTATTTCAAAGAAGTTCAGTACAGAGTTTAGTACAAAGTTCAAGATGAAAAGTAATACACTCAGTCACTATCTATATCTACGCTAGGTTTTGAATGAACTTGGCCAGGAATTTGAATGCCAGGTGGTAGAGAAGCAAGTGGATCAATAAATTATGGTTCTGGTGGCCTAATGTGTGGAGCAGGTTGTCTTGGATGAGTTGAATGGCTATGAGAAGGTCTAGAAGCACTTTGAGCAGCTAATATATCTTCAATTTTACCCATCATTTTCCACAGGAAAATGTTCATTGATTTCAGTTCGACTTCAACTTTCTTTATACTTTTAGAAGCAGCCAAGTCTTCCATTGCTTCTTTTATTTCTGCCACTCCCTTTTGCATTGTGAACATTTCTAAAGCTTGAGTATTGGCAAACGCTTCAGCTGAGCCTCTCAATCCTCCAAATTAACTTATAATTATACCAATCCCTTTAGTGTAGTCTTCTTCCATCCTTTTGCCTTCATCTACAGATCCCATTCTGATCCTCAAGTTATCCATTTCAGTTTTATAGGCTTCAAGAACTTGAGTGACTGACCTTTTAATAGATTCAAAAGTTGATGCAATCAATTCAAGGATTGGTTGGACATCTGTCTCAGTTGTACCAGTTGCTGTAGTTTTGGAAGTTTCAATGTTATCTATTCTTCCCTTCAGATCATTTAGCTGTTCCCCAACTTGTGTTAATCTGACATCAACTGACTTTTGAAGTTCTCTAAACATAGCAACCATAGAAGACTTTATAGTTTCAGTCATGTTATTCATTTGCTATGCCATGAAGTCTTGTAACAATGAAGTATCCATAGCTGGAACAGTAGTAGCATGACTGGGAACTGGAATATTAGTGGACTAATTGAAGGTAGGTGCACTGTATGGCATATCAGTCACATCTGGAACTGAGATGTCTGGAAAAGAGGTGTCAAAGTCCATCTGGACTGGAGATCCCAACTATGGCTGTGGTTCAGGAATGTGCATTGTAGTGCCCTCACCAGCCTCTAACTCAATCTGTCTTGGACTTCTTTATTTTCTTCAACCACTGGAGTATCAGTCTTTTTCTTCCAAGTGCCATCAGACAATAAGTAACCCATTCTTTGAAAGGTTTTGGCAGTGTATGTATCAATATGGAGTAGTGTCTTACTATCCTCTCCTATCAAATCTACATTTGCATTTTGGAAGAAGAGAGAAAGGACCATTCCATAGGGTAGGCAAGCTTTAACTTTTCTAACTGCCTCCTTCATTTGGCAAATCATAACTGCAGGCAAATTGATCTTATCACATTAATCAAGAGCTCCATAAAGCATAAATCCCTTTCACTTACCCAATCAAAACGTCCAGTTCTGGGTAAGAAGATCCTGCTAATAAAATTATGTAGGATTCTCATCTCAATTGATAACATGCTTACTTTAAGAATCCCTATCTCATTTACCTCATTCGTCTTTAATACTATTTACAGTGCCTTGGTTCTATCTTTCAGTACTAGATACTCTGTGCCTTCAAAAGGCATTTCCAAAACTCTTTCCAGAATTTTAGCAGAAATAATTATCCTTTTTCCTTTAACAGAGGATTCAATGAAGTTCTCTCCAAACCTTAAATTTTCATAGAACATTCTTACTAGGTTTGGGTAGATCTTAATACCTAGGGAACAAATATTCCTCCATCCTTGATTCTCAATAAAATCACCAATCACAAAACCTATCTCTTTCAAATATTCAAATAAAATTCGTCTTCCAGTAGTGATTGGCCTCATACCAAGAGAGATTTGATGACTTGGAGAAACCGGGCTAGCTTCTTTTTCAGAATGTGGTGGATTTCGAGAAATAGTGTTTTCTCAGAATTTCGTTCTCCTTTCTTGCGGAGCCAATTCACTGATTCTTCCTGATTTCTTTCCAATTGATCTCTTTGGTGCCATAGTGCAAAGAAATTTGAATCTCGAAGTAGTTTTTGGAAGTTGGAGAAGTTTGGAAAGTTTCTTGGAGGGAGATGGAATAGGGTTTAGAAGTAAAAAAGGAAAAAGCAAACCCTACGGCTTGAACTAAAAAGAGACGGCTCGACATCCGAGCCGGCTCGGCCAACAGTTCATCTGCTCAAGTCGGCTCAAGCAAAGGGAGCACAAAAAAAATAGAATTTTTGATTTTAATTAGAGCTCATGAAATTTTAGGATTTGGATTAGAAGGTTATCTAGATAATTTATCCTTAAGATTATGAGTGTATTTCTAGATAGGATCACATAATCCTAATTCATTTCTAAACATTGCAAATCTATCTAAATTCAAAGGTTTGGTAAAAATATCAGCAAGTTGGTTTTCAGTTGGCACATATTCAAGAGCAATATCATTATTCAGTATATGTTCTCTTATAAAATGGTGCCTAATTTCAATGTACTTAGTTCGTGAATGCTGAACAGGATTTTTTGTTAAATTGATAGCACTTGTATTATCATATTTGATTGGGATTTTAGATAGTGTAACACCAAAGTCTTCTAGCTGTTGTTTAATCCATAATACTTGAGCACAACAACTACCAGCAGCAACATACTCTGCCTCAGTAGTGGACAATGCTGTAGAGTTTTGCTTCTACAGTACCAAGAAATTAAATTTAACCCTAGAAATTGGCATGTACCATTAGTGCTCTTTCTATCAATTTTGTAACCAGCAAAGTTAGCATCAGAAAAACCAATTAAATTCAAAGATGATTCATTAGAATACCAAAGACCCAGATTACTTCTACCTTTAAGGTATTTGAAAATTCTTTTAACATCAAGCATATGTATTTCTTTAGGATTGCATTGAAATCTAGTACATACACATACACTATACAAGATATCTGGTCTACATGCAGTTAAATATAATAGGAATCCGATCATACCTCTATAGAGCTTTTGGTCATCCATGGATCCACTTTCATCTTTGTCTAGTCTGCAGGTAGTGCTCATGGGTGTGTTATCTTCTTTGCTTGTTTCCATACCAAATTTCTTGATTATTTCTTTGATGTACTTGGCTTGTCTTATGAAAGTTCCTTACTTCATTTGTTTGACTTGTAATCCAAGGAAGTAGTTAAGCTCACCCATAAAGTTCATTTTTAACTCACCCTGCATCAGCTTAGCAAATTCTTCACAAAAACATTCATTAGTTGCACCAAAGATAATGTCATCATCATAAATTTGTACAACTAATGTTTCATTATTTTTCTTTTTAATGAAGAGAGTTTTATCAACATTTCTTCTTTTAAAATCATTTTCAAGTAAAAACATGCTCAGTCTATCATATCAGACCCTAGGTGCTTGTTTCAAACCATATAAAGCTTTGTTTAATTTAAACACATAATTTGGAAAAGCATGATTTTCAAAACCTAGTGGATGTTCTACAAAAACTTGTTCAGAAGTAAGTTCATTTGGAAAAGCACTTTTGATATCCATTTGAAAGAGTTTAAAGTTCATGTAGCAAGCAAATGCAAGAAGTAATCTAATAGTTTCAGGTCTTGCTACGGGAGTATAAGTATCATCAAAATTGATACCCTTTTCTTGATTGTACTCTTCTGCTACCAACCTTGCTTTATTTCTTATAATTTTGCCATTCTCATCTAGTTTGTTCTTATAGACCCATTTGGTTCCTATAATTGGGTGGTCTGTAGGTCTACTAACTAGTGTCCAAACATTGTTCCTTTCTAATTGGTTTAATTCATCATACATGGCCATCATCCAGTTATGATCAGTTTTAGCCTCTTCTAAACTGTGTGGTTCAATTTGAGAGACAAAGGATAGGTAGTCATGTGCATCTCTATGTGCTGACCTAGTCCTAACACCACGAGAAGGATTACCAATAATTAAATCTTTAGGATGTGAAGTTACATACCTCCATTCCTTTGGAAAATCAGCATGATCCTTGCTTACCATTTCACTTCCATCTTGCGTTGGCTTGTCTTAAATGTTTAGATCT
The DNA here is from genome assembly GCA_021397845.1 of Areca catechu. Lineage (NCBI taxonomy): Eukaryota > Viridiplantae > Streptophyta > Magnoliopsida > Arecales > Arecaceae > Areca > Areca catechu. The sequence goes on along the minus strand of CM038044.1, from coordinate 72,999,564 downwards.
TCCATTTTTCTGTGTAGTGTACCTGCATCATTATCTATACACTCATCCTTTCTAGATGATGAGAGGTTAGCTTCATCAAAAACAACATGAATTGACTATTCTACAGTAAGAGTCCTTTTGTTAAATACTCTATATGCTTTGCTATGTAATGAATAACCAAGGAATATAGATTCATCAAATTTTGCATCAAGTTTTTCTAGGTTATCTTTGCCATTATTTAACACAAAGAATTTACACCAAAAAACATGAAAGTAATTGATATTTGGTTTTCTTCCATTCCAAAGCTCATAGGGAGTTTTCTTTGAAATTGGGCGCATTAAAACTCAGTTTAGTATATAACAGGCAGTGTTCACCGCTTTGCCTAAAAGTATCTTGGAAGATTACTTTCACACAACATTATTCGGGCCATTTCTTCCAAAGTTCTATTCTTTCTCTCTACAACATCATTTTGTTGTGGTGTTCTATGAGCGGAGAAGTTGTGATCAATGACGTGCTCAGTGCAATATTTATCAAAGAATTGATTTTGAAATTCAATTCCATGATCACTTCTTATAGAAATAACAGAAAGATTTTTCTTATTTGAAACTTTCTTATGAAATTTTTGAAATACATTAAAAGTTTCATCTTTATGTACAATAAATAATACCAATGTGAATCTAGAAAAGTCATCTACAATCACAAGGCCATATTTCATACCTCCTAGGCTTGTGGTCCTAGTTGATCCAAATAAGTCCATGTGAAGTAGCTCAAGGGGTCTAGTTGTTGAAATAACATTTTTCGATTTAAAACTCTCCCTAGTTTGATTGCCTAATTGACAAGCATCACATACATAATCAAGATCAACTTTAAAATATGGCAAACCTCTAACTAAATTCTTTAAGATTAATTTGGCAATAGTATACATGCTAGCATGACCTAATCATCTATGCCATAATAAACATGACTCTTTGGTCTTAGCATTCATTGCTACTAGACTGGAACTACTGGACATGGCTAGATTATTTAGATTTACCACATAGATGTTTCCAAGTCTATGACCAATGAATTTGTTGCTAGAGTCAACAGAGTTAGTTACTATACACATAGATGATTCGAAGATAACTTTGAAGCCTTTATCACACAATTGACTAATGCTCAATAAATTATGCTTCAATTTATCTACTAGCAATACATCTTCAATAAAAATACAAGGGATTATTTTGATCTTATCGATTTCGATTATTCTCCCCTTGTCATTATCTCCAAATGTAACCAATCCTCCTTCTTTCATATGTAGGGTGATGAACTGATCTTTGTCGCCCGTCATATGCCTTGAATAGTCGCTATCAAGATACCATCTTTTCTTTAATTTATGGGCTGCAAGACAATCTTGCAAAACAATCAAGGAGTGATTTTAGGTACCCAAGCTAACTTGGGTCCTTTAGGGTTAGAAAAATTGGTTCTATTTGGAACCCAAATGGTTCTAAATTCTAATGCACTAATCATAGAGTTTTTCAATGAATTGCATTAATAGGATTTATGTCCAGATCTATGACATGCATGACAAATAATTTTATCATTTTTGAATGATGCATGCTTTGAAGCTATAAAAGATGCAGAAACAGAAATATTTGGTTCAAAAGATTTTTGCATAGAATTCTTAGGAACATATTTCAAGCCATTTGAAATTAGTTTCAATGGAAAAGCTTTTTTAGGTTTAGCATTTGAAGATGAAGCTTTCGAAGATACCAATTTTGTTGCTGAAATTACTTTAGCATTTAAAATATTAAATCCAATTCCAGCTTTACTTTTTGAATCCTTTTGCTCTTTCAAAATTAGCTCAAGCTTATTAGAACTCAAAGTTAGTTTTTCTACTAAGGGCTTAAGCTTTTCAACCTCCTTTTTCAAATCAGTATTTTCGGCAACTAAAATATTGTTTGTCTCATTCAAAACATTTATCTCATTATTCAAAATAATAATATTGTTAGAAAAGATATTCAATTCTTTTTGCAATAGATTATTCTTTTCAGAAATCTCATCCTTGTCTTTTGATAAAACATCATTTTGTTTCTTCAAGGATTTAATTTTAACCCCAGCTTTCTTAAATTCTATAAGTAAATAATGAAATGCTGAGTTCAGTTCATCATATGAAAATTCAGTTTGTAGATTAGGAGATGATACCTCATTTTCGAGACCCATCAAACAAAGATTTGCATATTTTGGAGCCTCTTCTTCTTTAGTGGATGAGGATGCTTCGTTGTCGCTCCATGTTGCTACCATTGCTTTCTTTTTCTTTTTCTTAAATCCCTTTTTCAATAAAGGGCAATCTGGTCAGATATGGCCTGGCTTTTTGCATTCATAACAGGTGGGCACTTCTTTTTCTTTCTCCTTTTCCTTGTCTTTCTCCTTACTGAACTCTTTGTTCTTGTGGCATTTTCTAAAATATTTTTCTTTTCTTCTTTCCAAGAACTTTCTAAATTTTCTGACGACCATGGCAACGTCTTCGTCTTCCATGTCGCTTTCAGTAGAGGAGCTTAATTCTTCCGATTCTTCATCTTTCCTAGAACCCATAGCAGCTTTGAAGGTGATAGATTTCTTCTTCTTTTGATCATCTTCAGTTCGGTGCTGCTTGGTCAATTCATGTGTGATGAGAGATCCTAGTAGTTCATCAAGCAGTAAGGTATTCAAATCTTTTGCTTCCTAGATGGCAGTTACTTTCGGATTCCACTTGTCTGGAAGAGATCTTAGAATCTTCTGTATTATATCTACATTAGAGTATACCCTGCCAATACTTTTTAAGCCATTAATAATATCAGTGAAACGTAAAAACATGGTAGATATTATTTCATTAGGTTCCATCTTAAATAATTCGTAATTATGTACAAGAAGATTAATTTTAGAAGACTTCACTTGAGAAGTTCTTTCGTGGGTCACTTCAAGTTTATTCCAAATCTCTTTTGCAAAAGAGCAAATAAAAATTTGATTAAACTCATTATTATCCAAAGCATAATATAATAAGTTCATGGCTTTGGCATTTAATTCACCCATCTTCATGTTGTGTTCGTCCCAATCCTCTTCAGGTTTAGGAACGTCCACTCCATCAATTTTAATCATGGGGATATAAGGACCCTTTAGAATGACCTTCCACAATTGAAAATCAACTGCTTGAATATAGATCTTCATTCTAGCTTTCCAATATGCATAATTTGTGCTAGTGAAGAGTGGAGGTCTATTAGTTGATTGATCTTCTGCCAAGGATGTACTCATTGGATGAGCCATCAATCTTTATTCTAAGATAATCAGAGACACTACTTTGATACCAGTTATTGCCCAGGTGGCTACCCAAGAGGGGGGTGAATTGGGACTTTTGAAAATTTAAAGCAAATAATGTGCAATTCAAAATCCTTTGCAAGTGGAAGTGCTGTGATAGAGTTATAAGATGCAGAAGCTAAAAAGAGTCAAGTATGCACAACACAAGCACACCAAATTTACAATGGTTCGGAGCAACCTAAATCCTACGTCCACTCCCCAAGATATCACTTGAGATTTTCACTATATTCACACCCGAATATAGTAGGATTGTTTTACAGTATCACAATCCAAAATCTCTACACTTTGGTTTTACGGGATCACCAAAGAAAACCCAATACCCTTTGGTTCTAACAGGCTCACCAAAGAAACCTAACTTGGTTTTACTAGGATCACCAAGAACCCAACACTTGGTTTTTATCAAGGCTCACCAAGAACCTATTTGGTTTTTCAACCGGGCTCACCAATAATCCAATAATTCAAAAATTGAATTGAAAGAAATGCAACAATAATGACAAACTCAATTTATCGGATAGTTGTCGGTGTAGCTTGTTGGAAGTCCACTTGAATGCACTTGAATAGACTTTAATTACTTCAGTGGCTTCTTCCCAAAGTTGCTTCAAGCTTCAGATTGGAGTTGGTGAAGACTTGAAAGCTTGACTTGAATGCTCTTATGCTCTTTTGCTACTGGTTGGTAGGATATTCAATGAATCTCTCTTTTCTTTGAAGAACTCTCTAATTCATTACTTCAAGGAAGTTCAAATCCTTCAAATTTAAAGTCTTCTATCATCCTAAGGTAGTTCTAGCCATTGTAAACCGTTGGAGAATGATTTGTGATTGTTGGAGCACCTTTTAGCATTCAAAAATAATATCTGGAACTAGCCGATAGATACCAGGAAATGACATTTGAGTTGGCTCAGATTCCTTCGAGTCGGCACGAATCCTTTAAGTCGATGGGTTGAGTCGCCAAATCTTCAATGTAGTCAGTTCTTTGTCTCAGGGTGCAAAACATCACTCTGGATAAGTCGGCTCTTGATAGCTCGGGTCAGCTCAAACTTCTTTCTTTGAAAAACTTGAACTCAAGGTCGACTCTTTTCAGCTTGGGTCGGCTCTTCTTCTCAGGTTCGAAAAACCTCACTCTGGAAGTGTCAACTCGGTGCAGTTTTGGTCGGCTCACTTTTTCATGCTTTCAACATTAGGTCTGGTTGAGTCGGCTCTTTCTTGTTCGGGTCGGCTCACCTGGCTATTCTTAGAAATCTTCAGAAATTGGACTCTGGAGGAGTCGGCTCAGACTGATTCTAGTCGACTCGTATTCACTAGAGTCGGCTAGCTTTCCATTGAGTTGGCTCGGATTGCTGCATTCCAGAATCCTTGTTGCGTGCCAGTAAGCAGAGTTGGCTCTTCATCATGTGGGGTTGGCTTGAGTGTCTTCTTTAGAACTTTTACATTTGAACTTAAAGAAAAGCTCTTACCAACTCTTTACATTCTCAAACAAACCAACTCAAAATAAATTTCATGGCACACGCATACATAGAAGTAACCATTTTTACATGATTTTTTCTTAGCTTTTTCATTGGGTTCTTCTTTACAAAAACACATTACAACACTACTCAAACAAGAAAAAAGAAGTATAGGAGTTGAAGATTGAACATTTATTTGATCCTACTAAAACTTGTCAAACACTTGAAGAGTTGTCAAAAATAAATATACATGCTCCAATGTTTGGTTATCATCAAAATCACTTATGGGGTCAACATTGGTTTGTCTTTAGTGTTGCATTTTTTGTAACTCTATTTTGAGTTGTTCCAAGTACAGCAGGGGATATAGCTTGAGGATTATTTTTTAGATTTTTGGTGAGCTTTGAAAACCAAGTTTGGGTTGTTGGTGAGCCCAGGAAAACTAACATTGTATTGGATTTTGGTTTGTGAGCTCGGTGTAAAACAAACTAGCTGTATTCCATTATGAATATAGTGGAAACTCCAAGTGGTACCTTGGATAGTGGACGTAGGAGCTGGGTTGCTCTGAACCACTATAAAATTTGTGGTGTTTATGATTGTTATAATCTTTACTTACTTCCACGCATAATTCTTGGCACACTACACTCACCACACTAAGATTTCAAAAATGCACATACTTGTTTAAAAAGTTTTCAAACCCAATTCACCCCCCCTCTTAGATTAGCCAACTAGGCAACAATGACATATTTGGAAGAGAATGGGATTCTCTTACAATAAACTCCACCAGGATACCTCAGCATAATGGATTATCGGAAAAGAGGAATCGAACCATGTAATATGAAAGGAGGAATCAAATCCTGCTAGACATGGCTCGATCCAAGATGGGGTTTGCGAGTTTGCCTTTCTCCTTCTAGGGATATGCATTAGAGTTGGCTTGTTATATTTTAAAGAGAGTTCCTAGCAAGTTTGTAGACAAAACTCCATATGAAATTTGGATAGGGCATAAGCCGGTACTCTCACACCTTAGGATCTGGGGATGTCTAGCTTATGTCAAATATTTAAAAATAGACAAGCTTGGGCCTAGATCTAATAGATATACATTTATAGGATACTCAAAGAAAACTAAGGATTATTTCTTCTACCATACTGATGAATACAAAGTATTTATTAGTAATAAGGTAGTGTTTTTGAAAAGTGAGTTTCTTAGGAAAGGAACTAATGCCTCTAAGGTTGAACTTAAAAAAGTTTGATAGGTAAAAGAATTGATACAATTGATTGGATCAACTTAATCAGATTTGGAGCGTATTGTTGAGGCAACCTTAAAAATATTTGGTAGGATACCGTATCAACCGGATAGATACTATGGTTTCTTAGTTCGGGATAGTGATCCTATTGAACTTGATCAAATAACATGATGTGGGACAACTCTAAGACTGCTAAACATGCATGGAAAATAATAAAATAACTTTTTTTATGATTTTTATAATTTTATGTGCAGGCTAGATTTCCAAAATAAGGTAAGAACTAGCGGAAAGACTAGCAATGCAAAGAATCATTAGGTCGCAAGCATACTCATGCAAATCAATGAAATATCCAGGACCTGAGAGTTGAGAAACTTGCAGTTTAGGATAGTTTGTCTTCATCAAAATAGATAATAAAAGAAGGGAAGGCTTCTTACCAGTCAGAGATTAAATTTCAGCAACAGAAGGGATCACTCACAGCTTTAATCGGAGCTTGGAAAAAGAAGCCTTGTTTTCCTTGAATCTGATGGAAGATCTGGGCGGTCCACGCAGCAAAGAAGGCCTTCTCCAAGGGAGGGGAAGCACCTCGGGGATCCTTCAAGCATTAGGGTCAATTAAAACAGCAAATAAAAAAAGAGAAGGAACTAGGGTTTGAAGGAATCAGAATTAGAGTTAAGAAGCTAGGCTGTTTGAAGCTTGTTGAAGATCTCCCTGCTTGGCGGCCTAGGGCACTCCTTCTTGGACGTGTGAAGGCTTGGATGGTAGTGAGTTAGGGCATGGAAGGATACTAGGGTAGCAAGGTATTCGTCCAAGCTCAAGAACACAAACCAAAGAATCAAAACAAAATACCAACACAAGGCAATAACTCAAAATTTTAACAAGTTGTATTCATAAGAAAGAGATGCTTACAAGAGGAGAAGGGGTGAGGTATTTATAGATTTTCCATGCCCTCACTAACCATGGTTACACTTGGGTTACAAGTTCTCTTCCAAATTGGAATACAAGTCCTTTCCTAGCTAGGTTAGAATTACAAAGTTTAAAAGGATTAGAAATCCCAACTAGGTTAGGAATAAACTTGGTCTTCTCCTTCTTCTCTTTAACTTGGACTTGGTCAAACCTCTTTGGACGTGGTCAACACTTCAAGGATGCCTAGGGAGGCGGGTTGGGCCTCTAGGAGTAGCAAGGGACTGGCCTAAAGAGGCTTAGGTGCATGGGTTTGGGCCTCTAGATGTTGGGGTGGCCTGGTAGCCTGGTAGCAAGAATATTCCCTAGAATATTACATTTTAAGGGCTTGGGCTTGGCACCTAGGCTTGATTTCTTTGGGCTGGGATGCAGGTGGACCTCTGGAATCATGGATACCCTAGTTTAGGAATATGCTATGGCATATGGGGAGGAATTTAGGCAACTGGAGGACATCTGGAAAGAACCAGGGTTTCTGGAAACATCTTGGATTCTGGGTTGTTACACAAAATCCAATGGGCTGATGTAGCGGCCTCTGACTCCTAGATGTGGCCTTGTGGAACTCGAAAATAGGGTGACCTCCTCTCTTGTATAAAAATCGGGCTTATACTGGACTCATAATTGATGTACAGGACTCAAGATACTGACTAGGTTGAGGGTTGAGACAAATCAACTAACCTCAACTTATTACATGACTCAATTCTAGTTGATTACAAAATTTGATACATGGCTAAGTAAACCAAATAGGGCCCAGTAATCTGTGTCTGATCCTGGTGCCCCCACCAATTCTCTCAGGGCAGGAGGAACTCGACCCTGTCGAGTATGGGATAACTTGGCTCTCATAGTGCTCGAGTAGGTCTGGGTTGAGGCGCTATAGATCCTCACGAGTGACCACGAGTCCTCAGATTCTGGCCAACCTTGCCACCGGACCAAGTACCTCTGATAGCCACGATTTTGGGTACATATGGCTTGATTGTCCAAGATTCTCTCGATCTTTTTCTCACTATTTGGCCAATTGGTTGGTAGACACTCTAGGGTGGGTTCTCTCTCAAAGGGAGGGATAGGCTCAAAGTGCTCGCTAGGTATCGCTGCTGGCTTCCTGACTCTATAAGATCTGAGATGATGAAGGTGGAGCTAATACCTAAATCAGGTAGTATCTCACGCATATAGGCATTGGGTCCACAGATATTCATTATCTTGGATGGGCTAGCTTTACGAGCAGAAAATTCTTTATAATTACAAAATCCCTTGCAAAATTCTTTATCTCTCTTTTGGAAATTAGCCAAGTTGTTAGTTAGTTCATTAGTTATGTTCAGCTCTTGACTAATTTTCATATGCATATGCTGTGCAGAGGGTAGTGCAGGTGTGGATATGTAATTCAGACTGTGCATTTATTGGACTCAACTAATTCCTAATAGACTCGACTAGACATCCCTATCAAAGGACATTTTATTGGACTCTAAAGGACAAAACCTAACAGATTATAGACACTTTAGGTTTGATCCTATCATGGCATGCACATGAAAATTTATTATGTACTCCTAGCAAATGCCACAAAGTATACCAAAAGTAATATGCAAACCTAACGTGGGCAATAAATGAATGCAACATGCAAACCTCTACATGATGCAGGTGAATGGTTAAAGAAATATAAGAAAACTCAAGAAAAGGCAAAAAATACGAGATGGACTTGGGGTTAGTCTGATAGGGTAGAAAGTAAGAAGAAGATTCTAGGTTGATTGGGTAGAATAAGAGATAAGCAGGGATTTCAGGGGTGAGGCCTTTACTAATGAGGTTGACCTTATGGGATTGATGCCTATCTAAAGGGTCTGCATAATGGAAGAATGGGTCCTTAATTTTAGGAAAGAGATCAATGGAAGTCAATGGAATGATTTCATCCTGAGGGTACTGATTCAAATAGATCAAGTCCTCAATAATTTTTTCTAGCTCTTGAATCAAAGGACTAGGCTTTATAGTTGGGCTTTCTTTTAGTGTTTCCTCAAGTAAAACTCTAATAGTAGGATTGGGTTCCTCATGGTCTTCTTTCTTTAAGGGTTCTTCCACTACATGGTCCGTTAACTCTATGTCAGTTACTATTTGGGTATGGCTAGGGATAGTATGATGTTGGTTGTTTTGGGCCTAGGACAGGTGATGAAATCCTGCCCTGATCTGAGATTGAGAGTTGCCCTTAAGATTAGGTTAAGAATGATGTCAATTGATAGCCCTGATACAATCTAAAACAATCAGAAAATAAAATATTTTTTTATTGATTTAAGATGTGTCAAATTAGGTTTAAGTTAACTGGGGCTATCAAACAAAGTTTGGCTTGGGATTGGGAGTTTGGTAGTTGATTAGGTTAGGTTGAGTCAAGATGAAGAATGTAGCAGAAATCATTGAATTAGGGTTTCATTTATCATAGAGTTTGACATAGATCCTGATAAATAAAAAACTCAAAAAAAATATGGAACAGAGGATGGATGGTGATGATGAAGCATAGTAAATTTCATATAGAAACAAAATCAGATGATGATGCAAACCTAGGGTTTTCTGGACTACAGCAGAAATTATCAGAATTCTATTAGGGTTCCTATTATATCAAATTTTAGAATTTATGGTTTCAGTAAAAATAATTAAAAATTTAGATAATTACTAAGACAGAATAGAAGACATGCAGTGAAAATTTTATAGAAAAATAAAATGTTTATGATGCCAAAATCATATGAAATCTAGACACCTAATGTAGTGGACAGAATGCAGAATTAGGGTTTGTGAATGCAAAGCAAATAAAAAACTATCCTAAACCCGCTCTGATACCAAACTGATGTGAGACAACTTTGAAACTACTAAACGTGCATGGAAAATAATAAAATATTTTTTTTTGTGATTTTTATAATTTTATGTGCAGGCTAGATTCCCAAAATAAGGTAAGAACTAGCGGAAAGACTACCAATGCAAAGAATCATCGGGTCGCAAGCATACTCATGCAAACCAATGAAATATCCAGGACCCGAGAGTTGAGAAACTCCTGGTTTAGGATAGTTTATCTTCATCAAAATAGATAATAGGAGAAGGGAAGGTTTCTTACTAGTCAGAGATTAAATTTCAGCAATAGAAGGGATCACTCACAACTCTGATCGGAGCTTGGAAGAAGAAGCCTTGTTTTCGTTGAATCTGATGGCGGATCTGGGCAGACCAAGGAGCAAAAAAGGCCTCCTCCAGGAGAGGGGAAGTAATACAGGGATCCTGCAAGCGTCAGGGTCAATTAAAACAGCAAATAAAAAAAGAGAAGGAACTAGGGTTTGAAGGAATCAGAATTAGGGTTAAGAAGCTAGGCTGTTTGAAGCTTATTGAAGATCTCCCTGCTTGGCGACCTAGGGCACTCCTTCTTGGATGTGTGAAGGCTTGGATGGTAGTGAGTTAGGGCATGGAAGGATGCTAGGGCAGCAAGGTATTCGTCCAAGCTCAAGAACACAAACCAAAGAACCAAAACAAAACACCAACACAAGGCAATAACTCAAAATTTCAGCAAATTCTATTCATAAGAAAGAGATGCTTACAAGAGGGGAAGGGGTGGGGTATTTATAGAGTTCCCATGCCCTCACTAACTATTATTATACTTGGATTAAAAATCCTCTTCCAAATTGGAATTCATGTCCTTTCTAGCTATGTTAAAATTACAAAGTTTAAAAGGATTAGAAATCCCAACCAGGTTAGGAATAAACTTGGTCTTCTCCTTCTTCTCTTCAACTTGGTCTTGGTCAAACCTCTTTGGACGTGGTCTACACTTCGAGGATGCCTAGGGGGCATGTTGGGCCCCTAGGAGCAGCAAGGGGCTGGCCCCAAAGGGGCTTGGGTGCATGGGTTTGGGCCTCTAAAAGCTGGGATGGCCTAGTAGCCTGGTAGCAGGAATATTCCCTGGAATCTTGCTTCTTAAGGGCTTGGGCTTGGCACCTGGGTTTGATTTCTTTAGGCTATGATGTAGGTGGACCTCTGGAATCATGGATACCCTAGTTTAGGAATATGCTCTGGCATCTAGGGAGGAATCTTGGCATTTGGAGGACATCTGAAAAAAATCAGGGTTTCTGGAAACATCTTGGATTATGGGTTGTTACACAAAATCCAATGGGCTGATGTAGCAGCCTCTGACTCCTGGATGTGGCCTGGTGGAACTCCAAAATAGGGTGACCTCCTCTCTTGTATAAAAATGGGCTCATACTGGACTCATAATTGATGTACAGGACTTAAAATACTAACTAGATTGAGGGTTGAGACAAATCAACTAACCTCAACTTATTACAGGACTTAATTCTAGTTAATTACAAAATTTGACACATGGCTAGGTAAACCAAATAGGGCCCAGTAATCTGTGTCGGATCCTGGTGCCCCCACCACAACAAGGATTCGATCACCTATATAGATGCGATGCAGAGTTCTGACTCTAAGAAATGGCTTGAAACCATGAAATCTAAAATAGATTATGTGAAATCAATGATATATAGATACTTGTTGACCCATAAAGGGATACAAACGGGAAGGTGGAGACCTATAAAGCTCGTCTGATTGCCAAGGAATATCGTCAGCATTCTGGTATTGACTATGATGAGACTTTTTCAACTGTAGCAATGCTCAAATCCACTTGGATCACGCTTGCGATAGCAGTATATCTTGATTATGAAATTTGGCAAGTGGATGTGAAAATAGCTTTCTTAAATAGAGAGCTAGAAGAAGAGGTGTATATGATATAACCTGAAGGGTTTACATCCATAAATGAATAAAAGTGTGCAAGCTTTAGAGATCCATTTATAGATTGGAGCAGGCATCTCAGAGTTGGAAAATATATTTTGATAAGGTAATCAAAATATATGGCCTCATTAAGAATGGAGAAGAGCCCTGCATATACAAATAGGCAAATGGTTCAGTTATAATATTTCTTGTTTTGTATGTGGATGACATTCTCTTAACTTAGAGTGATATTCTTGCATTGCAAGGAATAAAAGTATGATGATCTTCTCAATTCTCTATGAAGGACTTGGGAGAAGCATCCTATATTTTTGGGATGAAGATCTATAGGGATAGATCTAAAAGATTGCTGGGTTGACCCAGTCCATATATAATGAGACCATGTTGAAGCGGTTCAGCATGGTAAATTCCAAGAAATGCTATCTTCCAATAGGCTATAGAATTAGTCTCTCAAAGAAGGATTGTTCGATAAGTCCTCAAGAGAGAGCATATGAGTAGGATTCCAAATGCCTCGGTAGTGAGATCTATCATATATGCTATGATATGTATGAGACCAGATGTGGCATACTTACTAGGAGTAGTGAGTAGATACCAATCTAATCTAGGTAAGAACTATTTAAAGGTTGTAAAAACTATCATTAAGTATTTAAGAAATACTAAGGACCAGTAGCTCATTTATGAAGATTCTAACTTGAAATTAGTCAATTTTACTAACTTGAATTTTCAGTCAGATAGGGACGACAGAAAGAGTATGCCATGTTATGTTTTTACCCTGAATGAAGGAGCTATCTACTAGAAAAGTTTTAAGTAGCCACTATGAATAATTCTATATGCGGGGCAAAGTATATTGCAACATTCGATGTTGCAAAGGAAGCCATTTGGTTACAAAAGTTCATCACTGATCTTGGAGTGGCACTCTCTATTGATGGCCCAGTTTCCTTACATTATGATAGCACCAGGGCCATAGCTCAAGCGAAGGAACCAAAGGCTCATTAGTAAACCAAGCACATTCTACATCACTTCCATCTTGTCGAGAAAATAGTGGATCGAGATGACATAGACCTTCAGAAGATCGATGGAAAAAAAAACTTAGCTAATCCATTTATTAAAGCCCTCAGAATCAAAGAGTTCAATGACCACAATTGAAAGATAGGTATTTGCTACTATTTTGATTGGCTCTAATCTTAGTGGGAGTTATTAGGAAATTTGTCCTATAACCAATCATCTAAATTGTAGATGGTTGAGCTTTTTATAATTTATACATGAATCATTAATGAAACAAAAGTTATTTTTGGTAATTCATCTCTTTTTGCATCTTCCTTTAGAATATTTTGAGACGAAGTCCTTAGAACTACTTCAATTCTATAAAGAAGGATTTATCCAGTAGTTTTTAAATATGTTTGCAACCAAATGATGTGTTGTTATCTAGGATGATAATGCTTATTTAGTATAAGTCGTTATATGCCATATGGGTTGGTTGTCCTTATAACCAAGGAGTGAGGAGATACTAGTATGGTATGTGGATGAGTATAGGTGTACATTGCACTGAAGGTGACCAACTCTATTGAATAATCTACTGTTGAGAGTATCTCACAAAAGGATATGGGTATAAGTAACCCTCCAACCTGAGATCACTATGGTGACTTATAAGCAATTTATTATACTCAGGTATCGAACTATCTAGATTTCTAATCCAGTGATAGAAGGTTACTGGGTATAGTCAAGTACTTGTTAAGTCAGTGATAAGTCAAGATGAAATTGACTACTCCAAGGTGTTGGAGAAAATACTCTATTATATTTCAATTTAGCAGGACCTTGGACAGGGCAGTCCTTATGAGGAGTTACATGATTTAGCAGGTTGAGACATATTTGTATACATTATTTAGAGTTGGTAGTTAACTCTAAAATCATTCTGAATATTAAGGTCAAAGGAATGAAATATACAGAAACCATATGCCTGGGTTCAACTTTGACCTATCAGGATGTCGAGCAACATTACTAGATGGTTGTATTGATTAGTTCAAGAATTAGTTTCTGGGCTACCAACTTAGTATTCGAACCTATGGGGTCATACACCTAAGAAGTTTTTGACCGATCATGATGACTGATTAATGATTAAGAATCATTTAGTGACATTATAAATATGATGAATAATTAACCCTGCACAAATATTATAAATTAATAAATAATTAATTATTAATTAATTTTAAGAGGATTAATTAGTAATATGATTGCTAATTAGCTCAATTTTATTGAGTAAAGAGGTTTAGGTCAAGTCTAATTAAATTTAGTTAAATTGGATTTCACCCGATTAGGTTATTCGATAACCTAATCACTAAGAATTGCTAATTATGGTTTGACTCGAACTTGGACTCAGTTAATTATATATTTAATTAAAATTTAATTAAGCCTAATTGTGACCTAATTATATTAGGTTCAAGTTGGTTAAATTAGTTATAACCAAATTAGTTTTGGTTCTTAATTAATTTTGATCAAAACTTGATTAAACCTTAATCTAGTCCAACTTGTTTTCTTTCCTAAAAATTCTCCATGCCTTCCTAGAATTCTTTAAAATTCTCCATGAAAAAAATTAATTTTTTCATCCTCCCTTATTTCCATTTAGATTAGGATTTGTTTGAATTAAATTTGAATTTATTTGAATTTAATTGGAGGAGTTCTATTAGGAATAGAATACCCGGCCCTATTCAAACAGCATCACCTTATTCTAATCTAATTCCTCCTCTAATTAACTAAATTTTACTTCAATTTTTTATTATATATGAAACATTAAGAGACCAATTATAATATAAAATCTAAACTAAAATTACCGAGAAAATAAGAAAAAAAAGGGACATAAATTCTAGATGGGTGTGAGAGGTTCTTTTGAAGCAAGAGTTGAAGGGAGAGAAAATAAGAGAAAAATAATAGAAAAAGGTTTCTTGTCTTTTATTTTCTTCCTCCTTGATTTAAACCTCTTCATCCTTTTCTTGGATTTCTTGAATAGCTCAAGAAAATTCATGAAATAAATTATTCTCAGCCATCCAGAGGCCTTCACATGGATCCAACAGTCCAAGAAGGTTGATCGCATCGGAGCTTCGAGTGGATGATTCGTAGAGCTAGACATCTTGTGTGGATACGAAGCAATATGGAGAGCCCTTACCATGTACCATCAACAGTGGTGATCATTAACCTAGATTAGGTATGAAATTAGATTTCATATTATTTATAGATTAGATCTACAGCATGCATCGGGTAGATCGATACATGCTATTTTATTTTCTATACTGCATATCATATTATGATTTTGCTTAGAATTTATTAGAATTATTATAAATATATATTTTTTATTTAAAATAGTTTTAAAATAAATTCACTTCACTGTAAATTTATTAAAAAAATTATGCATGAAATCTTAGGCATTTTTCAATACTAAGTGCATCTTGACCTAATTCGATTAGACTCTTTCTAATCGATTAAGGTCAAATTCATGCCGACCTAAATTTAGCAATTAGAAATTCTTTTGATTGAAGAATGAATTAAACCATCTAATTCATCTAAAGCTATAAGTCAAGATTGATATCTAGCAATGTATCATGACTACCTAGAAAATATGAGATTTGGTAAAAATTATCAAAATACCCTTCAATGGCAAGTTACCATGTAATTCAATCCTTCGATCATCCTGCATTTTGAATATGTTTATGAGTATGGATTTATATCAAACCCAAACACATATTCTTATTAATTTTTGATAATTAGTGATAACTTTAATGAAGTATTAGAAACCTTATCTGATCTTCATACTGCTTTGGCCAAAGTCTTTTGAGTTATCTAAAGATGAGAATATATAGGATATCATCTCCTCTTACTAGGAGTTGTCGAATCTTTGTTGACTTACACACAAGCTTCATGTACACTCTACCATATCTAGAACACCCTATACATGATTTAATCATGAATGAGTATAAACCAAAATATGGATTATTGTATATGAGGTTGTATGGTGATCTATGATCTAAGAATTACTTGCACAACTTCCATTTAGAGAACCATTTTTTGACATGCAAGCAAGGCTCCATAAAATGCTCTATGTTGGTGAGTCAATTTAGTAAACTCATTCCTTAATAAGCACCCATATCCTTGTATTAGTATTTCCATACAAGTGACTGTGAGATCAGCTACCATCTATATCGAGCATATATAGGATGTGCTAACTTTTCTAAAACATTGATCACCAAATCAATGCTCCTATAATCAGCAAAGTTTAAGATTAGGGTTTTGGGGTTTTAGGTATTACATGCATGATCCCATTCATGTCCTCTAAAAGTCATTGCCATAATCTCTGAGATTCATCATAATCTTAAAGTAAAATACAATTGGAATAATGAATCAAGGCAATTAAAGTCCTCTTCCAATTATCTAGCATCATCGACAAGAAAAAATATTCCTAGATGGCTGTTGTCACCTCATGGTGAACAATGCCCTAGTGTCGTCAAAATAACAATGGGCCGGGGAACCTATCCGGCTTTGGTGCCTTGTCAAAATTATCTTTATGTATCTTAAATAACATTATTGATTATTGATTTTTTATTAATGGATAGTTTAGTCAAATATCATACAACTAATATCCATTCTCCCTTCATTCTTCTATACGAAATATAGAAAAAAAACATTTCCATCTATCCTTTAATATTTCATCAAACATATAGAAGGATAGATGGAAGATACATCTTTCTTCCCTCGTACATCATTCCTCCAATCCATCATTCATACCACACATATTCAAAAAAATCCTATAATTACATTTTTGCAGATGTGATTCTAACAGTTGTCTATTTTTGATTTTGTACCCATTTTGGGGTAAGTTTGACTAGCAAGAAGACACTTTGCTTTCTTTCTTGGGTCTCTCTGGCAGAACCTCGCAATCATGGTTTCCAAGGAAAAATCAGGTCTAAATCTGTCAAATATCCCAAATTACGCTTCCATTACTGGCCACTTGGAGAACTCTTCGGTCTTGGCCAAGCATGGCAGCATAAAATTGTCTTGAATGCTTGACACCTGGCTTCTCCTTACTGTTTCACCTCAGACTTTTGAAGACAAACGATTATGTAAGCCTATTCCCATGCAATTTGGGACCATCTGTGGACAAAAAAAAAAGAAAATAGAAAAAAAAAAGAAATCGATCTCAAGACACAGGAGTACAACAATCAGACGGTTTGGGATTCTTTATTTCAAGGTTAAAACACTATAAGTTGGCTTAGTATTCAGAAGCCTCTTGGCCTTTTATTTATTCACAAGATTAATCTTATTTTCCTATCACTTTTACATTATGGATAGCATGGATAGTTTCCCCCTTCTCGTCTCTTTCCTGCGTCTGCCGACAGCATTGAAGGGAGTAACGGCTAGATTGATTCAAGAATCACATCCATACAAAGATTTGATAGTCTTGTTGACGGCTTCTTTTTTCTTTTTTTTTTTTTTGGTTTAACAAAGGGATGGGAGGTGTAGCTGTATCCACTGGGTTTCCATCCCGCCAGGCTATGTTTGATTTGGGCTATAATATTTTCGCATACCTTTTCCATCCGAAGATAAGTATATCAGCCTAGTCCCACTAAGCTGCCAAAATGGAGAGTTCTTCCCGTTTTCAGTCACGTATTTCAAAAAAAATTTTGAATTTAATCAAGTAATCCATTGATTCCAACTTCGAACTCATGGTCCAAAGGACGAGAACAAAGCTCCCACTAATCATTTTAGTGATTTGTTGATAGCTTTTTAAAGCGTCGTTTCAAGCATCCAGGAATGACCATATACTTTAATGGACGTGACAATTGAGTCCAACAGCTTATCCTTCTTTCAATTTTTTGTAGAACCCAAAATCCACGCACACGAATTTTGGAGGACGGGAAAAACAAAAAACGTTGCTGCAACCATACAACGTTGATGGATTTTTTTTTATTATTATTTTTATGTCAAAGTCCTCTACTGGCATATATGATGGAAACATCAAGACTTTAACTAAAACTAGACTAACTCAAGACTCATTGTTTAAACCAAACAAATAAACTAAGAGTCCAAACAAAAATAAACTCTGAGACTCAATCCTATGTAGATAGGACTGGTGTTGGTCATTCAATACTCCCCCTCAACGCCAGCACTTCATCTCTTTACTACACCGAGTTGACGACAATGATCTTCAACTTTGTTGCCACACAAGCTCTTGGTAAACAAGTCTGCAGCTTGGTCTTCCGTTCGAACATATTTCAACTCAACCTCCCCCTGCAGCACCTTTTCTCTTATGAAGTGATAATGAACCTCCACATGCTTTGTCCTAGCATGAAAAACTGGATTTTCTGCCAGCTTTATTGTAGACAGATTGTCACAATGTAAGAGAACTCCACCTTCTTCCAACTGAAACAGATATTTCAGCAATTGCCTTAGCCAGGCAATTTCTTGAGATGCCATTGCAGCAGCTCGGTATTCAGCTTCTGTGGTTGACAAAGAGACAGTGGGCTGTCTCTTACTGCACCATGAAACTGCTCCAGATCCAAGCTTAAACACATACCCAGTAGTTGACCGCCGACTATCAAGATCACCTGCGTAGTCAGCATCACAATAACCTTCCAATTTGCAACTGCTGTTCTTTGTGTACATAATGCCATGACCGAGCGTTCCTTTCACGTATCTCAAGATTCGTCGAGCTGCTTCCAGATGAAGGTTCGTTGGATTGTGCATGAATCGGCTCATCACCCCAACAGCAAACAAAATATCCGGCCTAGTAACACTGAGGTAAATAAGACTGCCCATCAGTTGCCGATACATAGTGATATCTGTCAGACTTTTGCCTTCCTGAAAGTAGATTTTCGCATTAGGTTCCATTGGTGTTGTGCTCGGTTTGCAACTGAGCATCCCAAATTTCTTCAACAAATCCTCGGAGTACTTTCTTTGATGTAGAAATAGCCCTTCATCAGAGTGATCAACTTCTAAACCCAAGAAACGCTTCAGTCGTCCTAGTTCTTTCATCTGAAAATGGATCGACAGGTTTTCCTTGGTTCGAATAATTTCCTCCTCAAAATCTCCGGTGATAATTAGATCATCCACATACACTAATACGACAGCTATTTTCCCTTCACTAGCTTTAACAAACAGGCTTGAGTCTGCAGAAGTTACCTGGTATCCAGAGTGAATAAAAAATTCAGCAATCTTCCCGTACCAGGCCCTCGGCGCCTGCTTTAAACCATAGAGTGCCTTCCGAAGTTTGCACACATATTCAGGGTGCTCGGAACTCTGAAATCCCAGCGGTTGTTCCATGTAAATTTTCCGGTCTAGCTCTCCATGTAAGAAAGCATTTCTTACATCCATTTGCCATAAATTCCACCCTTTGCTTGCTGCCAAAGCCAGGAGAACTCTTACTGTTGTGAGCTTTGCAACAGGACTAAAGGTCTCATCATAATCTAACCCGTACTGTTGGGAGAACCCTCGAACTACAAGACGAGCTTTGTATCTCTTAATCGATCCATCAGCACGGTGCTTGATTTTGTACACCTACTTGCATGAGATGGGCATCACATCCTTTGGCTTGGCCATCAGCTCCCAGGTCTGATTTCGGTCAAGTGCAGCAATCTCTTCCTTCATTGCGTTGAACCATTCCGAGTGCTGTGAAGCCTCTTCAAATGTCTTTGGTTCCCTTGTATCCATATCCTCCACTAATGCAGCATTAGCATATTTTGGATTTGTTTTTCTAATCCTGGTTGATCTTCTAAGTGCAGTCGGCATATCTTGCTGTAATGGCTCGTCCTCCTCTTCTACTCTCTGATAAACACCTGTCTGCCATGGATGTTGAACAGCTCTTTCCTCGCCATTACCGCTGCTTTCTGCAACTTCAAATTGCTGTGAACTAAGCTGAACATGTGAGGGTTCCAGATCTTCTTTGTAGACATCCAAACTTGGCAGTTCCTTCTTGTCTGCAGACCACCATGAAGATGCCTCATCAAATACCACGTTCCGCGATGTGTAGCATCTTCCTGTAACTGGATCACAGCACCGCCACCCTTTTCTTTGACTATCATAACCTACAAAAATACATCTGATAGCCTTCTTCTCCATTTTGCTGCGTAGATGGTCAGGTACAAACACATAGCACATAGATCCAAAAACGCGAAAATGTCCTACTGCAGGTTTTGAATTCCATAATTTTTCAAAGGGTGAAAGAAAGGATAACCTTTTTTGAGGCAACCGGTTGATCACAAAGACTGCTGTCTTCATTGCTTCAGCCCAAAATCGACCCGGTACATTCTTTGCATGAAGCAAGCTCTAACAGATTTCAGCTAGATGCCTGTTCTTCCTTTCTGATACACCGTTTTGTTGTGGAGTATTGGTGCAAGTGAACTGATGGCGAATTCTGCACTTCTGAAGAAAATCCAGGAACTCCTTTGAGGTATACTCTCCCCCGTTATCTGTCCGTAAACAGTGGACAGTTCTTCCAGTTTCCGCTTCTGCAGTTTCCTTGAACTCTCAAAATTTTGAGAAGGTTTCAGACTTCTCCTTCATGCAATAAATCCAAACATACCTCGAGAAGTCATCAATAAAGGTCACCAAGTATTTCATTCCACTGATGGAAGCCTGCTTGACTGGTCCAAACACATCCGAATGAATCAGTTATAGGGGCTCCTTTGCTTGAAAATTGGATACCTCATAAGGCAGCTGATGTGCTTTTCCATATTGGCATCCAGCACAAACCGTATCAGTCCTTACTTCAAGCTGTGGAAGGCCCCTCAGCATCGTCTTCTTCATCATCACATTGAGCTTGGAGTAGCTGACATGTCCCAATCGCATATGCCAAAGATCAGCTATTTCATTTTTTTGGGTTTTGTCTACATAGGCAGTTTGGGCAGACATCACATAAACTGAATCCAATTTTCGCCCCTTCATCACTGGTTCTTGGACAATCTGAAGATCCCGATACACCTTGACATCTTGTGGGCCAAACACAACAACATGGCCAGAAGATGTCAACTGTGCCACAGAGAGAAGATTCTTTTTCATCCCTGGAACATGGTAGACATTATGGAGCGGCACCTCACTATTATTGCAAGGAAGAGCAACTGTTGTATTGCCAGTGTGAGCAATTGGTAGCTTTGAATTATTTGCTGTCACCACCACCCGGCTTCCCTTATATTCAGATAGATTCTGTAGCTTCTCCTTGTCACCGGTCATTTGATTTGAACATCCTGAATCAACAATCTAGTCATTTTCATAATCAACTTCGGTGATAGTTGTTACCGTGAAGGCTTGCTCAACCTCGGCTGTAGCGAAAAGTGCCTCAGTATCCCATTCATCTTCGATTTTTGAGGTTGCAACATTGCTTTCTACCTCCTTCTTCTTGAACCAGCAATCCTTTGCCATATGACCTTTCTTCTTGCAATTGTAGCATTTTCCTTCAAACCTTTTACCATTGCCAGAGTTTCTTGATCTGCCCCCTGCACAAGAGTTCCCTTCGCCCTGATGATTCTCCACCTCATCATCCTTCTTCTTAGATCCTTTAACAACATGCTGCTTAGAGTTCTTCCTGCCTCTATTGGCATAGAGTGCCTCTTCTTCACCTTTTAACGAAACTCCTCCCATCTTCTTGGCTAAGGCTTCTTGGCCAGCTAACAGATTTTCAAACTCCACAAGTGATGGCTGATTTTTCCATCCCTGTATAGCAGCAACAAAGCTCCTAAATTCAGGCTTCAAACCGTGGATGATGATTTGCTTCATCCTGGTATCGCCAATTGGAGCTTCTGGATCCAACTCGGAAATCTCTCGACACAAGGATTTCACCTTATGGAAATACTGGGCGATCGTCTGATCTCGCTGCGCCACCGACAGTAGTTCGCTCTCCAGAAGTTGAAGCCTGGTATCATTCTTCTTGGAGAACAATGCAGCAAGAGTATTCCAAGCTTCGTTGGGGGTCTTCAACTCACCGATATGGTCCAGCACGTCTTCTTCGACCATCGTCTTCAGGACAAACATCGCCTTACCCGCCTTGATCTTCCACTTCCGCAGCGTCCCGTTCGTATCTTCATCAGGTTGCCGTGTTTCATTGCCGTTTACAACCTCCCACAAATCCTGACCTTGCATATACGAAATCATGCAGGTTGACCAGGAGTTGTAGTTCTGATTGTTGAGCTTCTTGATGCCACCAACAACATGAAGATCAGCCATGATCGCTGGTTATGGAATTCCTTTGATCTTCTCCGCTGCACACGGTCTTCCTCTCACGTTCTCCAAGGCTCTCCAAACAACAGCAAGGTTTGGAGACGGACGCACGGTGGACCACGGGCACCACCGGCTCTGATACCAAGATTGTAGAACCCAAAACCCACGCACACGAATTTTGGAGGACGGGAAAAACAAAAAACGTTGCTGCAACCACACAACGTTGATGGATTTTTTTTTTTTTATTATTTTTATATCAAAGTCCTCTACTGGCATATATGATGGAAACACCAAGACTTTAACTAAAACTAGACTAACTCAAGACTCATTGTTTAAACTAAACAAATAAACTAAGAGTCCAAACAAAAATAAACTCTGAGACTCAATCCCACGTAGATAGGACTGGTATTGGTCATTCAATATTTTTTTATAAAAAACTTTAAGTAAAACCTACAAAATTTAAAACCTAGATCATGGCAGTATGAGCGGGATTTTGGTACATTCTTTGCATCGTGCATATCATAAACAATGTAATTAAAAGAAATAATTATCTTTTTATCTTTTATTTTTATAATGCAAGCTCTGAAGATATCTATTTGTCCACGAGTTTCACTCTTCTTTACATCATGCAGCATTATTGTCCCGAAACCAAAATACTACAAGAAATGAACACTTTTCTCTTTTTTTTTTTTTTTTTTTTTTATTTTTTCTCTCTTTTCGGGTAGTTCCTGTCGCCCTCGCACATCGTCAATACGGAGAAATGGATGACCAGGTCATTGGAAAGTGAGCATCGAATTCGTTCTTGGGTTCACGGATGGAGTCGAACGAGTGACCAGGCCCAAGTACATGGAGTCCAGCGCCTAGCCGGGGATAATACAAGCGATGGATCGTGATTCGTGAGCATCCATGTAGCGTAATAATTTACTAAACAAGCCGTCTTTCCGAGCCTTTTTCTAACCCATTTGAGAAGCGGGATGTGAGTCCAGCTTTGTCACACCCCGATCTCAAATCCAAATCGGATACATAACAGACAACCATATATCCTTAATTTTATTTTTCTTTCGGATATACAAGGTCTATATCATACCATAATTTCAACAACAATTATTCAACCACGTAAACACATTTTTATTGGATAATTAATTCATATATCCATAAAACTAACAACCACACACTTAAATTTATTAAAATAAATAAGCAACAGTGTCCACTAGGTCCTAAATCTTCACTAACTAGTTTTCAAGCCCACATGTTTCCTGGTCTTCAAAAAATGTAAGGAAATAAAGTGAGTTCCCTAAACTCAGTAAGTTATCATACATCTCGAGTACAAATCTACCATGAATCAAAAGCAAGATAACTTGAATAAATTAGTGCATACAAGTAACCAAACATAATAATAAAATAGAGCCAAATCAGTTAAGTTTTCATTATTAATCTCCTTTATTACTTTTCTGACAACACATTCCTTAGGATGGCCATCCACACTCGCTCACCTAGTCCCTCTGACTATGGCCACAATCGGTCCGTGGCTAGTCCTGAAAGAGACTAGATCCTGTGTACATATATCGCTAAACGATCATGCACCAGTGATAGCCCCATTGGAGGCCCAAAAGGAAAACTAACTTTGAAATTACACGAGAAACATGCATCCCAACATGTATCAGCGATCTCCACGTTGGCTAGGCCCACAAGGAAAACTAGCTCCGTGTATACATACCGCTCAACGGTCTGTGCCAGTGATAGCCCCATTGGAGGCCGAAAAGGAGACTAGATCCTAACTCGTGTAATCATAGTCGGACTAGAGAGTATCAAAAATCGACTCAACCCATGACATAGAGCACTCTAAATACATATGTTTAACCTCATAGTACATCAAGTTATCGACATGCAGCATAAATGTATATAGTAAATGTTACACCCAATCAGCTTTTCTCTTGAACCGGACCAGAGCCGATAGTCCTTCAGCCGAAGCGGATCAAGGGTCTGACCGACCCACCCTAGCGGAGGTCCGAATGACCTGCTGTAGTAAAGGTCCGCCCGACCCTCTCCTTCAAGGGTCCGACCGATCCACCTTTAGTAGGGGTCCGACCGACCCACCCAAGCAGAAGGCCGAACGACCCGCTGTGGTAGAGATCCGTCCGACCCACTTCTTCAGAGGTCCATCCGACCCTCTCCAGTGAAGACCCGACCGACCCACTCCAGCAGAGTCCGAACGACCAGCTGTAGTAGAAGTCCATCATATCCACATCTTCAGAGGTCAATCCGACACACTATAGCAGAGGTCCGACCGACCCACCTTCTGCAGGACCTTATCTGAAGGCTCCAAAAATCTCTTCCAGCTGGTACCAGAGTTCTGTTATAACAATCCTGATTCTCCTAGGGATAAATCGGGCATTTCCAGCCTATCCCCTAACATAATTTGGCAGTATCCCACACCTATATAAGGTAAACGGGGGACCTCCGATAAGGGCTAAGTATTCTCTCTTCCTGCTTGACAAGTTGATTCCTTTGATTCCTCCATTCTGTTGCCCTCAAGCTCCTACTAACTTAAGCATCGGAGTATCCCTGCCTGATGGGGAACTAATATGCATGCCATTTTTTTTGTATGTTTTACATGTTGAGTTAGGTGATTAATTCCCAAATCTTAGATCAAAATTATTTATAGGGAATTTTGTATGAATTTTTGAAGATCAGCATGCAGATTAGGACCTAGAAAAGTAGCAAAGAAGGATCGCCGGGGCTGAGAAGCCTCGGTTAGGGCAAGTTCTCCTACAATAAAACTACTGGAGGTAGAGGGGTGTACCTGACAATGTCAGTGAAGATCGCAGCGAAGGGGTCTCTCGTTCCTCGACGGATGCGGCCTGGAAAATCGAGCCAAAGACCCGCGGATACCCGGCTTTCTGCTCGGTGATCCGATTGAGGCTTGGCTGGAGTCGTTGGATTCGTAGGAACTCAGGGACCTGCAAATCACCTGTCAGGGGTTAGAAAGCTCACAAAGGAACAAGAAAACAAAGTAAAAACAGCAAGGGAAGGCTTCTTTTAGAGTGGGTGTCCAGGGATCTGGAGGGTTTGTTGGCAGCACGAAGATGATTGCAAACACCGGGAAGAAGAACTCTCACAAACCCCTTTATGCACACAGCAGGGTATCACACCACTCAATAGAAGAACTCAAGGTTTTCATTCATCAAAAGTTTTTCTCATACAAGAGGCTAGGGTCCCTTAAATAGACCCTTAACCTTGGACTCCAAGTAAGGGTACATAAGTCTTTACATAAGAATCCTTTTCCCTCTCAAACCCTAGCTAGAAAATAAGGAAATATTAGGTAGAAAAATCCCTAAAAATTTTCTTGACTTGGTCAAGACTCCAAGGATGCCTAGGGAGGCATGTTGGGCTTCTAGGAGCAGCAAAAGGCCGGCCCAAAGGGGCTCGGATGCATGGGTTTGGGCCTTTGGAAGCTAGGGTGGCATGGTAGCCATGTAGCAGGAATATTCTCTGGTATCTTGCTTCTTAGGGGCTTGGGCTTGGCACCTGGGCTTGATTTCTTTGGGCTAGGATGCAGATGGACCTCTGGAATCATGGATGCCCTTATCTATGAATATACTTTGGCATCTGGAAGGGAATTTGGGCATCTGGAGGGCATCTGCAAGAAATCAGGGATTTCTGAATTTTCCTCCTGGGGTCTTCAAATCTTCAAGCTGGGTTGGACTTGGGCTATACTTCCATGTCTTCAATCTAGTTGGACTTGGTCTTCACTTGTATGATATAGTCTTGAGTCTTCAGTATGCTTGGACAGGACTCAAAAAAATAAAATTAGCTCAACATGAGCTGACTAGCATTGGACTGAACTAGCTCAACATGAGCTGACAAGTACAGAACTGAAATAACAACTCAAAATACTCAAATAACAACTAAAATGGACTCAGATGAGCTAAGCCCTTATTACAGATGGACTCATAAATTATTGATCAATTCATAGAGGATTGAAAAGCCTCTATCTTATTCTGGTACCTCCGGTGTCCCCACCACTACCGGAACACCACCGGTCCTTGGAGACTTTTTTGCAGGAATCGAGAGAAGAGCGCTTCAGCCAAGCCCGCCTGAGCCCGACCAGGGAGAAGTTGCTGCAACAGTAAAATTCCAAAAATATATTAAGTATTAAGCTCATATCATGCATGACAGAACATACTAGAGAGAGATAACTTATCATAGGATTTCTACTAATTAAGTACAGTTCAATACTAAACCTAGTCTTCCAAGGGCAACGACGATCCTGTACAACATTTTTTTTTAAATTAATCATACAATTAATTTCTATATATATATATATATATAAACTAAAAAAGGAAAACTACGTTCCCTGTTAGTCGAGTCAACCCATCTGTAAACCGAGTCAACCCATCCCTGTTAACCGAGTCAACCCATCCCTGTTAACCGAGTTAACCCAATTCTTCTCTCTCCAAAACCCGTTGCCATCTTCCCTAACCAAGCCGACCCTCCTCTGCCAAAGGAAAACCAGAAAGGAGGAAGAACCAGCGGCGATCCTTAACGATTCACCGTCGAGAAGAATAGCCGGAAGGAAAGGAAAGGACTGGCAGCGATCTCAACGACCATCTAGCCACCTTCCAAAAATCCCAAAAAGAAAGATACGGGACAAACCCCCCCGTCGAACGCCGTTACTCATGCCCACGCCCGAGAGGAGACAAAGAAAGAGGACTTACCGGCGAGGTCGGCGTCGGGTCTCAGCAGCCACTGGAGGAAAACGACCTTCGGAATGGGCAGAGGCACACGACGGGGTTGTCCGGCGAGATCGGCGTCAGTTTTTTGGCGTCCACCGGAGGAAGAGGGATTCGGATTGGACCGAGGAACGCGATGAACCCCTCTATCACAGGGAAAAACCCTTTCCCCCCGCGCCATCGACCTCCCTCCCCAAATCATCCGCCGACCGTTCCGGTGGTTCGGTGCCTCGCCAGCTTCGAACTGAAGTCAGCAACCCATTTGCCGACTTCAGCCCGAGTTTCACATGGGTTAGGCTGGGATTGGGTTGGGCCTCACAAGCTTGGAGGCAGGCCTGCTTCTTTTCTATTCAACAACCATTTTTCAGAAATCATGGGACGAATGGGAATCTTTAGCACATGGCAAAGAAAAGGTGGACAAATTTTCGGAATCTCCAAGCTCTCGGGGGGAGGTGGCTCCAAATACATCCTAATACTAGCCCTATTCAAGATGAACATGATCGTGTGATTACGGATGGAACCGAAGGTAGTGAGACTTTTCTTCTACGGTCCCGTATAACTACTGGTCCAAACAAGGGTAATTTGAGTATTAATATTTTATGGTGAAAAGATACTTTTGTGCAATTGTAGGGGGACTGGTAAACCCTCTTTTATTCCAAATGTTAGAAGATTGATCCAGCTTAACAATCTGGATGTTTGTGTATTTCTGGAAACAAGATTATTGAGTAGAAATTTATCTCAAGCTCAACTGCATCTTCCACTTAGTCGGTGTTTTTATGACGCTGAATTGCAAGGGTTAAAAGATGGTGTCTTTGCTATTTGGCAACAAGCACCATGAAAGTTGATGCATTTAATAATAGTTTGCAGCAAATTATTTTTTATTACAGAGCTAGGGAAATCGCCATGGGTTTTGTCGGCCATTTATGCAGATCCTGAGTATGGATAGAGCTAGATTTTATGGACTGAAGTGTCTACTCTTAATAATCAAGGATAGCCTACATTAATTGTCTGAGTTTTTAATTGTGTCGATGGACTTTCTGAGAAGATGGATGGCAAGCCTTTCACTGAGAAGATTTGTGCTATGAAATTTCATTCTTTTGTCTCATTTAATGGATTATCAGACCTCGGCTACTCGGGTCTCCACTTGATTTAGTGTAAAAAATCATAGCAGTCATGCAAGGGTACGGGAGAGAATTAATAGCGTTTTTTCTATTGGTAGTTGGATTTAAAGTTTTTTTGATTATTAAATGCATTATCTTCCTGATCTGTTTTATATTTATTAAAACTGCTATTCAAATTACCTACAAACCTTCTTTCTGCTTCGAAAAATTTTAGCTGTACCACTCCTGGTCTTAAGATATAGTTCATAATCTTTGGAATATTCTAGTTAGTTTTAATGATGTTGTGGCCGAACTAGTATGACTCTGATGCACCGTATGAGCTTGCTCTATAGGACTTCTTAATGACCTACAAAACAAATTCCTGGCCGTAATTTTTCTGGTTGGGGATACTCCGATGCTCAAGTCAGTAAGAGTTCGGATAAACAAATATAGAAATCTCAAGGTAGATGGCTAAAGTATAAGACAGTATTTCAGCTAGTTGATCTCACTTACTTCCGGAGGTCCTTCATTAACCTGTATTTATAGGCTCGGGCTTTAATTGAATTCAGTTAGATGGGCCTCAGATTGTTAGTTCTATTAGGAACTAACCCGTGCATGTAATAACAGTAATTAGTTATTCTGATAGGATAACTACCTCATTTGTTACTGTTTTCATCTTTGTTATGCTTGATCGGCCATTAAGTATCGGTCAGCATTTATGTGGCAGTCAGCCTTCTCGTGTCAATTAATCTCAGAGTGCTGATCGGCTCTTAGATAATGGTCAGCTTTCTTATATTGATCAGTCATTATGTGCTAATCAGCTTTTACGTGACAGTCGACCTTCTTGTGTCAATCGGCCTTAAAGCGCTAATCAGCTCTTAGACGACGGTCGGCCTTTGTATCAATCGGCCTTAGAGCACTTATTGGCTCTTATGTATCAATCGGCCTTCTTGTGTCCTTAGAGTGCTGATCGGCTCTATGTGACAATCGACCTTCTTGTATTGATTGACCTTTGTGTGGTGGTCAGCCTTTAGGATTAGATCAGCTATATACTGCCTCCCAGCCTTTAGGCCAATTCTAGCATTTCCTTGGGCCTGATCCGGCCTTTAGTGAATTGATCTGATTGGTTTGTCATAACACTTGCCCCCCAACTTCCGAGTTCAAGTAAACTTCAATATCTTTAATGATTGGCGTTAATAAGAGATAGCGAGGGATTGCCAACTCCCGAGTTCAAGTAAACTTCGATATCTTGAATGATTGGAGTTAATAAGAGGTAGCGAGGGATTGCCTCATTTCCTTTTTTTTAAAAAAAAGGGGAAAAAGATTGGCTTTTTTAATGAAGAGAGAGAAAGAGGTATTTTTCAATAATGACAAATCTTGGTTTTTATTGGCAGTCTCGACTCGCCATTAATGAAGCATACCATCCTTACCAAATGCCATATTTTCATTAGTGGGGAAGTTATCATGAGGTTGCGTCGATCGAAGTCATTGAAGCCGCGTGACTTCAAAACTGAATCGGTCATCATCCTTTTATTTTTTTCAACCGCCTTGTCATGAATCGAGGTCGTCACCTCAACTTCCATTGGTTGGAATGTATACACGTGGCATGATCATTGGGGTGTTCAAGGGTTGAACGAGAAATTTAGATCACCGGCGTCTCCTATATAAGAAGCCTTCGATCTCGAGGGTTAAATCTTTTTTGCCATTAGCACTATTGTCCTTTGGATAACCTTCATCCCGGTCTTTTTCTTTTGCAAGTTTTTCTTCCAATTTTTCCAGGTTTGACCTTCTTCTTTTCTCAATAGTTAGGTCTTTATAGGTTCTGTCCATCATGAGGTCCTCCACCGGGAGAGACGACGATGGTTTTTCTAGTGGTCAAAATTCTTTATTCCTTTCTTTCAATTAACAAATCTTGATATTTCTGTTTCTTCGCAAACATCAAGATGAAGCCGAATGTTAGAAGGCTCCAACAAGCCGTCAAGAAGAGGGCGACCATAGAACTTTCGATAGGACAATAACGAAGGGGTACAAAGATGTTGACTCTACTAATTGATTTTGATGATAAGCAAAATAGTTAAGTATAATTTGAGGACTAATGATTTTCTTTAAGTATGTTTTCAATGAAAGGATGCTCACAAAATTTGAAGAAGCCCAATTGTGTTGAAGAACCAAGTTTGAATGGAATGAATGAACAAAACAAGACTTGGACACTCAAAGAGTTGGTTGAATGGATGACTAAGACAAATGAAAACATGTTCCAGCACAAGTTCAGCAATTTCTGTACCTTTTTTTGATGATGTGTCGACTCAAGGTATCGACACATGACATGATGTGTCAACACATGAAGATGGTGTATCGACTCAGGCCGGCACGCAGTGAAATTTCAAATGGCACAGATGATGTGTCGACACATGGACCTTATATGTCAACTCAAGGTGTCAACACATGGATCAACACATCGCCTGAGAATTTCAAGCCACAGAACTTGCAGAAGTTGAAGGAATAGTTTATGTGTCGACACACGGACCTAATGTGTCGACTCAATGTGTCGACTCAACTGAGAATGTGTCGACTCAGCTGATTTTTTTAGAGAATCTGAATGGAACATTTTAAACTTGTGTCGATTCAAGAAGAACATGTGTCGACCTAATATGTCGACACATGAAGAGAAATGTCGACACATGGAGTTTTGACAATAGTAAGGCTAGTTTTTTCAAGTATAACAGCAAGATTTTGGTTTTGGGGACTTGGGAAGATATATAAAGGCTCCAAATCAAATCAAGAAGCAAGGAATTGAATATCTAAAAAGAGTTTAAAGCGAAAAGAAGAGAGAAGAGCCTTAACTCCTATTCATTCAAAGCTCAACCACTCTCAAGCAAAGGGAAGCCTTCCAAGCATTCAAAGCTATCAAGTGCATTGAAGATCATTAAATCTTGGGCATTCAAAAGGCTTTAACAAGAGCATAGCAATACTACATCGAGCTACATCGACTTATTTGCTTTTTATTGAAAGCTTACATTGGTTCTTTATTTCTCAATCTTTTATCTTATAAAGGTTATTGGTTAGCCTATTAGAAAACCAAGTGAGGTTGTTGGTAAGCCTTGAAAATCAATTAGGTTGGTGGTTAGCCCGCAAAACCACTAAAGTTCTTGATTAGCCCGGAAAACCAAGGGATATTTTTGGTTAGCCTTGTGAAAACCAATTAGGTTCTTGGTTAGCCTGTAAAACCAAGTGAGGTTGTGACTTGTGAGCCTTGTAAAAATAAGTCGGGTTTTGATTAGTGAGCCGAAAACTAATCGGCTGTAATCATTGGATTATAGTGAATTTTCAAGGGGATCTTGGGGAGTGGATGTAGGTGCATTGTTGGCACCGAACCACTATAGATTATTGTGTTTATGATTGCTTGTTATCTCCCTCCTTGCTCTTTACTTTATTTCTTATTGCTTATAATTTCCATTGCACTTTTATATTAGAGCATTGCACTTTAATTTTAGTGCCTTGTTGAATTGAATTGCATATCTTGTCTTGTGAAGTTTGCTACTTGTTTTATCAAGCTTAGCTTTAAATTTTTAGAGATCCAATTCACCCCCCCTCTTGGGTTGCTCTCTGGGCAACAAGTGGTATCAGAGCCTTGTTCTCAGTATATAGGCTTTATCATCTTGAGTAAAGATCAATGGAAACCCCAATTTGTACTAGTGTAGTTGAGAGACAAGCCTCAAACATACCTCCATTTTTCAATGGTGCAAATTACACTTATTGAAAAACTAGGATGATAATTTATATGCATTCTACAGATTATAATTTGTAGAAAGTAGTTGATAAAGGTCCTCATGTTCCTTCGGTGGTAGTTAATGGTGTTTCCATCCCAAAACTTGAAGAGGATTAGGATGAAAATGATATTAAACAATCCGAGATCAATGCTAAGGCAATGAATCTCTTGTATTGTGCATTAGATCCTAGTGAGTTCAATAGGATATCTACATGCATGTCCGCCAAAGAAATATGGGATACACTTGAAGTTATCCATGAGGGTACCGATCAAGTGAAAAACACTAAGGTCAATATGTTAGTGCACACATATGAGATGTTCCGGATGGAACCAAATGAATCTATTACTGATATGTATACTCATTTTACAAATATTGTAAATGCTATGAGGAGTCTTGGTAAAGTCATATCTAATGCTGATATTGTGAATAAAATTCTTAGGTCACTACCGACGTCGTGGGATCCAAAGGTGACCACAATTCAAGAGGCAAAAGATGTAGAAAAGCTTCCACTTGAGCAGCTAGTAGGATTACTCATGACCTATGAGCTTAACTTGAAACAGAAATCAATGGACTTGGATAAAAAGAAGAAGGGGATCGCTTTTAAATCAAATGTTCAAGAAGAATCCTTGATTGATGAGTCCGATGATGATGAAGAATAAGAAGGTGAAGAAGCCTTCCTTGCTCGAAAATTTAGAAGATTCATGGAGAGGAGGAAGTTTCCCTACAAAAAGAAATTTCAATCCAAGGAAAATGGAAAGAAAAAAGAAAAAGAGAAAGAAAAGGAAAAGGAGAAGGAAGTACCTATATGTTTCGAGTGCAAGAAGCCTGGGCACTACAAATTTGATTGTCCTCTCCTCAAGAAATCAAGGAAGAAACTAAGAAAGAAAGCAATGATGGCCACGTGGAGTGATAGTGAAGACTCCAGTTCAGAAGAAGAGTAGACTAAAATTGCAAATCTCTACTTCATGGCACATCAGGATAATGAAGAGGTATGTTCTGACTCTAAAGTTGATTTTACTTTTGATGAGCTTAGAAGTGCTTTTGAAGAATTGATGCATAATTATAAGTTAGTAATATCTGAAAATAAGAAATTAAAAAAGCATGCTAATAGTTTCTCATTAGAAAACAATTCTTTACTTAATGATGTTAGTTCTTTGAAAACTAAGCTGGATATTTTGGAAAAGAAGAATAATGCTTTAGCTATGAAAAATGAAGTTCTAAAAAGTCCTAAACATGTTGTTTCTAACAATGATCTTTTAAAGAAAAACAAGGATTCGGAACTTGAAAATGAAAAATACAAAAATGAACTTGAGAAAATCAAACCTTTTGTTGATAAGTTCGCCTTTAGTTCAGAAAAGCTGAATTTACTTTTAAATAATCAAAGAGCAGTTTTCAACAAGGAAGGTCTAGGATATAAATCTCAAAAGCAACAAAAGTATCTCAAAAACTTTTTTATACCTGCATCATCTAGTATCACTTGTTTTACTTGCAAAAAATTAGGTCATAAATCATATCAATGCAATTTTAGAAAAATCATATCTTTTGGTAAAGTGTGGGTTCCAAAAAGAACCATTTTGAATGCTAACCCGAAAAGACCCAAGTTAGCTTGGTTACCTAATAACAAAGCTTGATCTTATTGTAGGTGTGTTTTGCAACCAAGGAAAATAAACGAATTTGGTATCTTGATAGTGGTTGCTCAAGGCACATGACTGAAGATGTGAAGCAATTCACTTCTCTTGAAGCTTTGAATGGAGGGAGTGTGACCTTTGGTGATAATGGTTAAGGTAAAATCATTGAAATTGGTAAGGTTCACATAACTCCTTCTAATAATATTAGTAATGTACTTCTAGTAGATGGTTTAAAGCATAATCTCTTAAGTATTAGTCAGTTTTGCGATAAAGGTTTTCAAGTAGTTTTCAAATCATCATATTGCATGATTTCTAGTCTAGATTTAAATGGAGTACAATTCATTGGAAAAAGGCATGGCAATATTTATCTTGTAGATCTTGATGATCTATCTTTACCTAGTGGAGAATGCCTTGTTGCAATGAATTCTACCAAAGAAGAGACTGGTTGGTTATGGCATAGAAGGTTAGGGCATGCTAGTATGTACCTTATTTCAAAATTCTATAAAAAGAATTTAGTTAGAGATTTACCTGAAATCAGTTTTGAAAAAGATAGAATTTGCCAAGTATGTCAATTTGGAAAATAAGTCAAAACTTCTTTTAAACCAAAAGGATTTGTAACTACTAGCAGACCACTTGAACTACTCCATATGGATCTCTTTGGACCAACTAGAACATCAAGTCTAAGAGGCAAGTGATCTGGATTAGTTATTGTAGATGATTTTTTGAGATTTACTTGGATTTTCTTTTTAGTGCAAAAAGATGAATCTTTTTCCGTATTCATAAAGTTTTATAGAAAAGTTTCAAACGAAAAAGGTATTTCAGTCATTTGTATCCGTAGTGATCATGAAACTGAATTTGAAAATTAAGATTTCAAAAATTTTTGTAATGAAAAAGGCATAGAACATAATTTCTCTACACCTAAGATACCTCATCAGAATGGGGTAGTAGAAAGGAAAAATCGTACTTTAGAAGAAATGGCATGCACTATGCTTTGTGAAAATAATTTGCCAAGATAATTTTGGGCTGAAGCTATAAATACAACCTGTTATATTTTGAATCGAGTTTTGATATGCCCTATTTTAAAGAAAACTCCATTGAGCTTTGGAACCAAAGAAAACCAACTTTGAAATATTTTCGAGTTTTTGGTTGTAAATGTTTTATTTTGAATAATGGAAAAGATCATCTAGGGAAGTTCGATGCCAAGTCTGATGAAGGTATCTACTTAGGATACTCTACATCAAGTAGGGCATACAGAGTATTTAACAAACGGACTTTAGTTATAGAAGAGTACATGTTGTATTTGAAGAATGTTCTAACAAGTCCTCGAGAAAAGAGGATACATTTGATGAATGTGCAGGTGCTGAGAAACTTCAGAAGCTGACACTGGATGATCAAGCTCAACCAAATAAAGAAAATTAGGACAAAGGTGAGAAAGAAGATGACACTCCAGTGCATCATGATCTACCTAAGGAGTGGAGGTATGCTCATGGACACCCTAAGGAATTAATCTTAGGTGATCCATCTAAAGGGGTAAGAACTAAAGCTTCTATTAGAAATAAATGTGATTACATAGCTTTTGTATCTCAAGTAGAACCTAAATATTTTGAAGAAGCTGAAAAAGACTCTAATTGGATCAATGCTATGCAAGAAGATCTAATACAATTTGACAGAAATAATGTTTGGACATTTGTAAAAAGATCATCTAATGTTTCAATTATTGCACTAAATAGATATTTAGGAATAAATTAGATGAAAATGGTTTTGTCATTTGAAATAAAGCTTGGCTAGTTGCTAAAGGCTACAATCAGGAGGAAGGGATTGACTTTAATAAAATTTTTGCTCCTATTGCTAGACTTGAAGCAATTAGACTATTGTTAGCTTTTGCATATTTCATGAACTTCAAATTATTTCAAATGGATGTTAAGAGTGCTTTCTTAAATGATTTTATAAATGAAAAAGTTTTTGTTGAACAACCACCCGGATTTAAAAATCATGCACATCTTGATCATGTTTTCAAACTGCACAAAGTACTTTATGGATTAAAGCAAGCATCTAGAGCATGGTATGAAAGGTTAAACAAATTTCTTATTGAAAATGAATTTTCTAGAGGAAATGTTGACAAAACACTATTTTTGAAAAGGAAAGACAATGATTTATTGGTAGTACAAATATATGTTGATGACTTCATTTTCGGTGCTACTAACGAAACTCTTTGTCAAGAGTTTGGTAAGCTTATACAGGGTGAGTTCGAGATGAGAATGATGGGAGAACTCAACTTCTTTCTCGGACTCCAGATCAAGCAAACTTCAGATGGTATCTTCATCTACCAAGCTAAGTACATAAGGGAAATTATCAAAAAGTTTGGGATGGAGACTACTAAGTCAATAGGTACGCCTATGAGCCCCTCATGTAAACTAGACAAAGATGAAAATGGTAAATCTGTGGATCAGAAATTATATAGAGGCATGATAGTCTCTTTACTGTATCTTACTGCTAGTAGACCGGATATTATGTTCAGTGTTTGCATGTGTGCTAGATATCAGTCTGAACCTAAGGAATCACATCTTATTGCTGTTAAGCGCATTATTAGATATCTGTCTGGTACTATTAGTATTGGTTTATGGTATGCTAGAAATTCTTCTGCTAAATTGATTGGATATTCTGATGCAGACTTTGTGTTGGCTCTACCTAGTGATTTTGATGAATAACAAAACATTGAGTGCATAATGTATACTAATGTGTATTTCAAGTTATGAGTTTTCAGGAAGAAAGCACCTCAAAATCCCAAAAATTTATGTATCATGGCATGCTATGGCACGGAGCATTTCTTGCAATTCTGGACATCCTCTTCATGGAAAAAGGGCTTTTACATGTTCAATTATTATTTATTTATGTTCCATTTAAATTTTAATATCAATATTTTTGTTTTTGGCTCAAATTACACTTGAATCTGAATTTTTTCAGTCTCAAGTGTTGACACCTGGCAAGCCAAGTGTTGACACTTCAGCATTTGGCACGTAGAAAAATCCTTGGAATGCCAAGTGTTGACACCTAGATTTCAAGTGTTGATACCTGCATTTCAAGTGTCGACACTTAGGTTCCAAGTGTCGACTCAAGGCTTGAGATTTTTTAAATCCAGAACTTTGCCATTTGAGGATTTTTGTATCAAGTATCGACACCTGTGTATCAAGTGTCGACATTTTAAAGTTCAAGTGTCGACACCTAGAAATCAAGTGTTGACACCTGACAGCCATGTGTCGACACCTGATGAGCCAAGTGTCGATACTTGAAGCTTGACAGCCCTAATGGATCTATTTTTCTGACTTGTAGAACTTACTTTTCAAGCTCCAAACGGCTAGATTCGAGACTCTAACGGTCACAAACCATTTTTTGAAAGTTTCTTGTTGTATTTAACCTCCACCAACTTCATTCTAAAGGCATTGAAGCATATTGAAGTCCATTCAAAGCCAAAAAACCAATATTCTCTCAAGAACTTCACATCAAAAGCCTTTTATAGTTTGATTCCCTGAAAAAGCCTTCAAGTTCATCCTAGCATCATTCCAAAAGAGGTGTTTTGAAGAATATTCTAAGGAGGAGACAAGACAAAGCATCAACTTGAGCTTCAAAGCTTTCATCCTACTCTTGAAGAGAGTTTGTCTTAGTTTTAAAAGTTGTATATCTGTTTTTATCTTGTGATTTGACCTTGCTTTCAAGAGTGCCTTGAAAGAAGGTTGTTGTGGTTTGTTGGTGAGCCAAAGGGATAAAATCAACTAGGGTTAACTTGTGATCCTGAAGACAAAACAAGTGTAAAAGGTTGTTGGTGTGCCTTGGTGACAAAACCAACATAGGTTTTGACTTGTAAGTCTTTTGAAAAACAAGTCAGCTGTAATCTTGGTTGGATTATAGTGAAATTCCCAAGGATGGCTTGGGGAGTGGATGTAGGTGCTAGGTTTGCACCGAACCACTATAAATACTATGTTTGTATGTGATTGCTTTCTTTCCCTCTTGCTCCCTGCTTATTATATTTGATTTACTGCTTTCAGCTGCATTGAATCTTGAGCATTGAATTTATTACTCACAAACACCACTAGACCTTCACATTACTGTTTTAAATTTTAAAAGACCCAATTCACCCCCTCTTGGGCTCCATTTCTGGACAACAAGTGGTATCAGAGCACCGGTACTCTCTTATAGGTCCAAGGATCTTGAGTGAAAGATCATGGCAGCCCCAATAGGAATGGGTGTAGTTGAAGGTCAAGCTTCAAATCGTCCCCCACTTTTCAATGGCACAAATTACACGTATTAAAAAACATGCATGCGCATCTTTATTCAAGCTATTGATTATAATTTGTGGAGGACAATTGTAAAATATCCTTATCAGCCTACTATGTTAGTTAATGGCATTCTCACTCCAAAGATG
Organism: Areca catechu; assembly: GCA_021397845.1. Taxonomy (NCBI): domain Eukaryota; kingdom Viridiplantae; phylum Streptophyta; class Magnoliopsida; order Arecales; family Arecaceae; genus Areca; species Areca catechu. Next base: position 72,962,030 of record CM038044.1, on the reverse strand, counting down.
GAAGATGATTGGGATGAGAATGACATTAAGCAAATAGAGCTCAATGTTAAGGTTATGAACTTGTTATTTTGCTCTCTTGACTCAAGTGAATTTAATAGAATATCTAATTATCTCTTCGTCAAGGAGATTTGGGATACACTTGAGGTTATCCATGAGGGTACACACCAAGTGAAAATGACCAAGGTTAACATGCTTATTCATACGTATGAAATGTTTAAAATGGAACCTACTAAGTCTATCAGTGAGATGTATACTAGGTTCACAAATATTGTGAATGGCATGAGAAGCCTAGGAAAAATTATTTTTAACAGTGAACTTGTGAACAAACTCCTCAGGTCTCTACCGGCTTCTTGGGATGCAAAGGTAACAACTATTGAAGAAGCCAAGGATGTCAACACTCTTTCACTTGAACAACTGTTGGGCTCACTAATGACCTATGAGCTCTCTCCCAAGCAAAAGAATGTGGAAGTAGACAAAAAGAAGAAAGTGATCGTCTTCAAATCTACTGCAAGAGAAGAATCAAGCAATGACTCTGAAGAAAATGATGAAGAAGATGAGATGGCTCTAATGGCGAGAAAATTCAGAAGGTTTATGAGGAAGAAAAGGATCAACTTCAAGAAGAAACCTCTGAAAGGTGAGCCAAGTAAAGAGAAAGACAGGGAGAAGGAGAAGGAGCAGCCCACTTGTTTTGAATGCAAGAAACCCGGTCATTTCAAGGTAGACTGCCCCTTGCTCAAGAAAAGCAGAAGAAAGATAAGAAAGAAAGCCATGATGGCAACTTGGAGTGACAATGAGGACTCCAGTTCTGAGGAAGAACAGCAGGAGGTGGCAAACTTCTGTTTGATGGTGGATCATGATGAGGTATATTCTGAAATCGAAAATGAATTTACGTTTGATGAACTTCATGAAGTTTTTGATGAATTAGTCATAGAATTTCAAAAACTAAAGTCAAAACATAAAGAGTTAAAAAAGCAAAATTTGGATTTAGTCAAAACAAATAATAAGCTTTCAAATGAAAATGAATCTCTTCTTTTTCAAAATAGAAAATTAAATGATAAGATTTCAGTTCTTGAAAAGGAAAAAGAAGTTTTGAAAAAGAGAAGTTCTTTGGTTTCAAATGAAAAATTTTCAAAACAAAGCAAAGAAATTTTGGATGAAAATAAAAGATATAAAGAAGAAATTGAAAAATTAAAACCTTTTGTAGATAAATTTACTTATAGTTCTGAAAAATTGAATTTACTTTTGAATAATCAAAGAGCTATTTTTGATAGAGCAGGTTTAGGATTTAGAATTCATAAGAAACAAAAACTTTTCAAAAATTTCTTTGTTCCTGCATCTTCATCCATTACTTGCTATGCATGTGGTACTAAAGGGCATAAATCTTATATGTGCAACAAAAGAAGATTGAGTAATATTAAGAAAGTTTGGGTTCCAAAAGGAACCAATGCCACTAACCTAAAAGGACCCAAGATGGCTTGGGTATCTAAAGTTTCCACTTGATCTTTATTGCAGGTATGCCTTGCAACCAACAAGAAAAGAATGTAGTACCTTGATAGCGGTTGCTCAATGCATATGACAGGAGATGTGGAGTAGTTCTTAACGCTCGAATATCAAAATGGTGGCAATGTGACTTTTGGTGATAATGGAAAGGGCAAAATTATTGGTATTGGTAAAGTCCATATCACCCCCTCTTCTTATATTGATAATGTTTTATATGTTGATGGTTTGAAACATAACTTGCTTAGTCAGTTTTGCGATAAGAATTTTAAAGTTGTTTTTGAATCTTCTATGTACATTGTTTCTAGTTTAGATGACAATGGCATCAAGTTCATTGGTCATAGGCATGGCAATATCTATATGGTTGATCTTGATGATCTTCCAATTCAAAATGGTCAATGCCTAGTGGCAATGAAAGCCAAGATCAATGAAACTAGTTGGCTTTGGCATCATAGACTAGGACATGCTAGTATGCATTTGATTTCAAAACTTAGCAAAAAGAATTTGATAAAGGATTTGCCTAAACTCGGTTTTGAAAAAGATAAGATTTGTAGTGCATGTCAACTTGGAAAACAAACCAAATCCTCTTTCAAACCAAAAGGAGTAATCTCTATGTCTAGACCCTTAGAGTTGTTTCATATGGACCTCTTTGGGCTAACTAGAACATCTAGTTTGGGAGATAAGAAGTACGGTCTAGTTATTGTAGATGATTTCTCATGATTTACATGGGTCATGTTTTTAGCACATAAAGATGAAACGTTTTCTGAATTCATTAGATTTCATAAATGAGATTTCAATGAAAAAGATATTTCAATCGTATCTTTGAGAAGTGACCATGGAACTGAATTTGAAAATTCTGATTTTGATAAATTTTATATTGAAAATGACATTCATCATAATTTTTCTGCACCTAGGACACCTCAACAAAATGGGGTGGTAGAAAGAAAAAATAGAACTCTTGAAGAAATGGCATGCACCATGCTTTGTGAAAATGATTTACCTAGATATTTTTGGGAAGAAGCCATAAATACTGCATGCTATGTTTTAAATCGAGTTTTGATCCGACCGATTTTAAAGAAAATACCTTATGAGCTTTGGAAGGGTAGAAAACCCTCAATCCATTATTTTCATGTCTTTGGATGCCGTTGTTTCATTTTAAACAATGGTAAGGATAATTTGAGTAAATTTGATGCCAAATCAGATGAGGGAGTTTTTCTAGGCTACTCCACATCTAGTAAGGCATACAGGGTCTTTAACAGAAGAACACTTGTTGTTGAAGAATCCATACATGTGGTATTTGATGAATCTGACCAAAAATCTTCGAGAAAAGAAGATGTGCTTTCTGATGAAACAGGTACCAAGAAAATTGAAAGTATAAACAACAACGAAGAGCCTACCAAGGATCGAGAAGATGATCATAACACTGAAGAAGATCAAGCACAAGGTGATGAAAACACTTCTACAGTCGATCCACTGCTAAAAGAATGGAGGTATGCTCATGGACACCCAAAAGAACTAATTATTGGTGATCCATCTAAAGGTGTAAGTACTCGATCATCCCTTAGAAATATCTGTGATTACTTATCTTTTGTTTCTCAAATTGAACCAAAACTATTGAGGAAGCTGAATGTGATAATAATTGGATAAATGCTATGCAAGATGAACTTAACCAATTCAAAAAAAATAATGTTTGGACATTAGTATATAGGCCTATAAATACTTCTATTATTGGCACAAAATGGGTTTTTCGAAATAAACTTGATGAAAATGGTGTTGTTACAAGAAATAAGGCTAGACTAGTTGCCAAAGGATACAATCGGAGGAAGGGATAGATTTTGATGAAACCTTTACTCCTGTGGCTAGACTTGAGGCAATTATGATATTGTTGGCTTTTGCTTGCTTTATGAATTTTAAATTATTTCAAATGGATGTTAAAAGTATCTTTTTAAATGGTCTTATTGAAGAAAAGGTTTATGTTGAACAACCTCCTGGTTTTGAAAATTCTGAATTTCCAAATTATGTTTACAAACTTCATAAAGCTTTGTATGGTTTGAAACAAGCTTCTAGAGCTTGGTATGATCGTTTAAGTTCTTTCTTGCTTAAAAATGATTTTGCTAGAGGTAATGTAGATAAAACTTTATTTTTAAAGAAAAAGAATGATGTCTCTTAGTAGTACAAATATATGTAGATGATATAATATTTGGTGCTACTAACGAATCTCTTTGTCAAGAATTTGCAAAGTTAATGCAGGGTGAGTTCGAGATGAGCATGATGGAAGAACTAAATTTCTTCCTCGGACTCCAGATAAAGCAAACTAAAAAGGGGATCTTCATCAACCAAGCAAAGTACATAAAAGAGATACTCAAGAAGTTTGGGATGGAGAACACCAAGCCTTTTGGTACCCCTATGAGCTCTACTTGTAGACTTGACAAGGATGAATCAGGTAAATCTATTAACCAAAAATTATATTGTGGTATGATTGGTTCATTGCTATATCTTACTGCCAGTAGGCCAGATATCATGTTTAGTGTTTGCATGTGTGCTAGATATCAGTCTAACCCTAAAGAGTCTCATCTTTTGGCTGTTAAATGCATACTTAGATATTTATTTGGCACAATTGAAATTGGTTTGTGGTACTCTAGAGATTCTTCATTTGAATTGATTGCTTATTCTGATGCTGACTTTGCTGGGTGTAAACTTGATCGTAAAAGTACTAGTGGAACCTGTCAGTTTCTTGGAATAAATTTGATCTCTTGGAGTAGCAAGAAACAGAATTCAGTTGCTCTATCTACGGTGGAAGCCGAATATATAGCAGCTAGAAGCTGTTGCGCTCGAATCCTTTGGATCAAACAACAACTCGAAGATTTTGGCATTAAACTAATTAAGACACCCATAAGATGTGACAATACTAGTGCAATCAATCTAACTAAGAATCCTGTGCAACATTCAAGAAGTAAACACATTGAAATAAGACATCATTTTATAAGAGATCATGTACAAAACTCTAATGTTATTCTTGAATTTGTGTGTACTGATGATCAGTTAGCAGATGTGTTTACCAAACCATTGAGTGAAGAAAGGTTCTGTCTGATTAGAAGAGAGTTAGGTGTCATTGACCCATTCTCTTAGAACTCTCACAATTTTTCATCATACCTAAGGAATTTAACTCAAAAACCACTTGCTTTGAGCACCAAAATTTTTTTTTATATTTTCTTAGATTTTTTGAAAATTTTTTTGATTTTTTTTGGATTTTCTTGGCCAAGTGTCGATACTTGGATTTTGTTAAGTGTCGACACCTGACCAAGTGTCGACACTTGACAAATACAAAGTGTCGACACTTGACAAATACAAAGTATCGACACTTACGAAACAAAATCTATTTAAAAAAGGGTCGACCGAGGGTTTTTGTTTTTAATTTTCCTCCATCGATTTCAAGCTATATTGGTCCCCTACTATCCAAACCCCTCCTCTTCCCGTTTAACCCTTCACGAATCAGGTATTCTCTCTTCCAATTTCTTTTTATTTCCACTTTATTTCTCACTTTTTTCATTTTCTTTTTGTTACCGTCAAACCGTTTGACCTAGTTTTGGATTTTTCCATCTATATTTGGGATTTTAACTAGATTCTCCCGAGTTTTAATAGTTTTCTGATGGGGACATCGCCAGCACAGATCCCGGAGCAACATGATCTTGAAGTTGCACGAATCTCGGATCATCATGAATTCCGGAGCAGCACGAATCACGATGTAGTATGAATTTCGATGCAAATAAATTTAGATTTAAAGATCAATCATCCTCCACATGAGAAGGTCCCCACATGAATGCCAAGTGGCGCCCAACACATGATGATATAAGAATGCCCACATGAATGCCAAGTGGTGCCCATGCAAGCAGATTTTCAGATTTGGATACTTGGCAACCACAAAGAGACACTTGGCACCCATGCATTTTGCCACCCCTTTTCATGAAATTTGAAATTTAAATTTGTAACTACATTTCTTCCTTTTTTCATGTAAAATTTGAATTTCAAATGGGGCTTAGAAGGTTATAAATATGCCCCCTAATCTCTTTGTAATGGATGCTAAGGATGAATGAAAATCTTTTTTTAGAGAAAAGCGATTCTTCTTTTGCTCCGTAAGGAGAGGGTGTGAGGCCCAATTCCAGGACATGATGTGAGGTCATGTCTAGTTATCCCCTTCCTTGATTCATCTTCCTTACCACCCTCATGTCCTTTGAGATTCATCCTAACGGCTCCATTAGTGAGGTGGGTGAGATAACCTAGAGTTGAGAGATCTCTCTGTGAGTGTGAGTCCCAAAGTCCATGAGTCCTAAACCTTAAGTCTTCCATCCCCATTTGTTCCTTCAACATCCCTAGAAAAAAATACCAAAAAAAAAATGATACCCTAATCTCGGTGACTTCTCAGCTTGCCGACGATCCTACCCCTACCTGTGCCGCATCAATTTTGGTATCAAAGCCATAAAAAAAATTAGGATATATTTTTTTCTCCACCACTTATTCTCTTTATTTCCATTATTCCTGCTATCCCAACCTTATTCTTCCTCTATTTTGAGTTTATTCCTGTCATCCTTTGTTATTCCTGTTGTCTTCTTCCTTCCACCGTCATGACCAACTGCCCAGATGTAAGCAGCAACCGACCGTGGCCGTCCTCTCCACCCCATGCTCACCACCGTGCGTACCAGTCTCGGCACCAAGGGCATGGACACGATGATCGCCTCCGCCTCCGGTGAGGTCATCTTCACCAACGATGGTGCCACCATCCTTAACAAGATGGATGATGCGGCACGATGATGAGAATGCAATCTAAATGATGGATTGAGAAATGAGAGCAATGAAGCCTATTAACAGGTACTAAATTTCAGATCAAAAGTACTAAGGTAAAGCTATGGAAGGAGCACTGAAATTTGGAACTTACGCCGCGATGTAGTTATTTAAATCCTAGAAAAGATTAGGGCTAATGAATATTGAATTTAAACCTTAGCAACGATCTTCAATAACTCAGACTTAAGAGATTAGGAGGTGTTATTTATCCAAGATGATCACTCCCTGGTAGATCCATTGAAGCTCTTAGACGAACTAGCCCTGAAGTGGAAGATTGGCATTCCAAAGAAACTAGTTTCATTCAACATTGATCTTTGGCAAGAGAACCCTTTCTTGAACTCTGAATCATAGAAGGATCATGCACAATGAACGGGTTAGACTGGGACCAATTTGAAAGATATCAAAACAAAGAAACCAAGCACGCAAGGAAACTTCGATGGAGGCATGGATCCCTAGAGGTGGATGTTGCCGTTGGACACTTGAAAGCTTGAGAAGAGAAAATCAAACACACCCAAAGAAAACAAGAGGATACTACCAAAAAAAATACCTTCTTCAACTACTACTTCACTTAAATTTCATTTCATCCAAAAAGCTTCCTCTCTACCATGGGCGTACAAGAGGCTTTTAGTGGCCTTTCAATCAATTTGAAATTCCCCATATCATGGAGAAATATTAGGGGGGGTTACATGAAATGTGGAGGATTTGGTGGAGGGTTACATGGAATGTGGAGGATTTGGTGGAGCTGGTTGCATGATTTGTGGAAGGAGTTGGCCGACCTCCTTTGAATTTGAAAACACTCCTTGGTCAACCACTTGTAGCTTTCATGTAATTTAAAATTTGAATGATGCCATGTGGCAGGTGAGGTGGCAATGATGTGGCGTGGCAAGGTGGCATGCTGACATGGCGCATCCTTCTCCTTGGCACCCCTTGGAGATGACATGGCAAAGGTGATGTGACATCCTCTGGTGATGAGTTGGCACCGGTGGTCCATGATGATGTGGCATTCCAAGTAAAGCTGGTATGGCCTAATTTCAAGTAGCTCTTGAACTTGACTCAGTACAAAGCCTAATTGACTCTAATTGAACTCTTGATTGAATTCTAATTGAACTTTAAAACCCCAAAATAAAATAAAACAGGACTCAATAAACATACAGGACTCATACGAGACTTGAGATCCTTGTCTCAATCCATAAAGAACTTGGTATTAGTTGAAGCTTCTTCTTTCTGAGCCTGGTGCCCCCACCAATGGAGGTCCCCCCCATTCCCGCCGTCTCCGCCCAGCGACAATGCCGGTGCAACCTCCCCGCAGACCCACGGCCTAGCCGACCGTGCCGGCCGGCCGACCAGCTCCTCACCAAGCGTCCCCATGTCTCCACCCTCGTCCGAGACGCCCTCGACCGCATGCGCCTCCAAAGCCACTGACAGCGGCCGATGCACCGCCAGATCCCTCCGACAAGCCTGATGCAACCCTCCGCGGCACAACCCGAAAACAGGGTCCCTTGGCAAGGAGAACTCCGTGAACTTTGAGATCCGGCCGCATAGGCCCCTCGTCATGGAGGAGGTCATGATGGCCTCCGGCCTACATCCCCTCGCCGGCCCTTCTCAGGAACCCTATGTCTCCTACCTCCTCTCCTCCACCGGATCGCCTCCCGCAGGATCGAGCTCACCACCGTCGCCAAACGGCTGAACTCCTTCCCCTCTTTCACTACATCCCTGTCCCCAACCAGCGACCACCGGTGCCGCACCTAACTCCCGCCCCAGGCTTCATCCGGTGCAGCCACGGTGGTGCAAATCGAAGCCCTCCCCCTCTGCCATTTCCTCCCCAAAGCCCCGCCCTGCCGATCTTCCCCATTGCTGGCCATCGCTGCCGCCCCCTTCATCCACGACGACTGCGACAGGGAGCTCATGATCCAGCAGCACCAGCAGATGGTCTTATGACTCTTATCGCGGCCACCAGACATCAACCTTCCCCTCTCGACCGAGCGCTCACCATCACCGCCATCCTAGAGCTCCGACTCCTACGACATCCTTAGCATTAGACTCGATCCCCAGATCTCCGAGACCAAGGCCAACCTCAGCCTCCCGAAGTCCAGTGGCAGCACCGTTGCCGTTGCCACTATGGCACTGCTGTTGCCAGTGCCCGGAAGTATGCCATACCTCTCTCTCATCGAGCTCCATCGTATGATTGTGAAGGCAACTTCTGCTCCTGTTGCCGACTTCACATCTACATGGCTTTGAAGTTCACGGCTCTTAAAGCAGGCACATATTTCAAAGCTGCATGGCTTTTAAAGCTTCAGGAGTTTCAAAGCGCCCGATCTTCAAAACTGCATGCTCTTCAAAGTACACGATTCTCATAACAGAGCTGAGGAAATCTTAAAAAAAAGATGGGACAGTTTTCGAAGCTGCACAATTTCAGAGCCGCACGGATTTCAGAGTTGCACAGATCTCAGAGCAGAGCTTCTTTCTGATCGGATTTGGTTCCACCAAAGTCTTCGCCGACCTTGACTCGATGGAGTCGAGTCCTTCCCACCTCATGGGAATGATGGGGACATCGCCAGCACGGATCCCGGAGCAAGCACGATCTTGAAGTTGCATGAATCTTAGATCATCATGAATTCTGGAGCAGCACGAATCACGATGCAGTATGAATTTCGATGCAAATAAATTTAGATTTAAAGATCAATCATCCTCTACATGAGAAGGTCCCCACATGAATGCCAAGTGGCGCCCAACACATGATGATATAAGAATGCCCACATGAATGACAAGTGGTGCCCATGCATGCAGATTTTCAGATTTGGACACTTGGCAACCACAAGGAGACACTTGGCACCCATGCATTTTGCAACCCCTTTTCATGAAATTTGAAATTCAAATTTGTAACTACATTTCTCCCTTTTTTCATGTAAAATTTTAATTTCAAATGGGGCTTAGAAGGTTATAAATATGCTCCCTAATCTCTTTGTAAGGGATGCTAAGGATGAATGAAATTTTTTTTTTAGAGAAGAGTGATTCTTCTTTTGCTCCGTAAGGAGAGGGTGTGAAGCCTAATCCCAGGACATGATGTGAGGTCATGTCTAGTTATCCCCTTCCTTGATTCATCTTCCTTACCACCCTCATGTCCTTTGAGATTCATCCTAATGGCTCCATTAGTGAGGTGGGTGAGATGTCCTAGAGGTGAGAGATCTCTCTGTCAGTGTGAGTCCCAAAGTCCATGAGTCCCAAACCTTAAGTCTTCCATCCCCATTTGTTCCTTCAGCATCCCTAGAAAAAAATACCAAAAAAATATGATACCCTAAACTCGGTGACTTCTTAGCTCGTCGACGATCCTACCCCTACCCGTGCCGCATCATTTTCTAAAACTCCATTTGAAGGAATGTCGGTTTAGTGGGGTTTCTCTTAATTTTCCCACGGTTTTTGGCCGCTCCTCATGATCATTCCATCCGATTTTGGGAGAAACCACTGTTTGATTGATTTTTGGCCAAAAATTTGGGTATTCACCAAATATCTAGTGTTTTAAACTAATTTCTATTAATTTATCATAGTTTCTCATGATGTTTTGACAACATTTTACCACTTTGATAAAATCCTAAATGTTTTAAGCCCAAATCCCATATATTTTGGTATTTTGATAGAACAAATTGTATTTTTACAAAAGTTTATGTATATTTTAACAACAAAAAACATTTTCTAACTTTTGTTTGTAAATTTCTTAAATTCCTTTTGGTATTTTATAAACCAAAACTATTTCAAAACTGTCTTGAAATGATTTTCACATTGACACAACCTATAACAAGTCCCATTGCATCTAGTTTGATTAGATCTATCCTCTTTTTCTTCCTATCTAGCTGGTTAGACATGGGTCCTAGGAAGAGACTTGCTGTGAGGAGATAGAGTCAGAGGACTGAGAGGAGAACAAAGGCTAAGCATGACACTGGTGAGTCGAGCAGTTCAGTCACACCGGGTTCCCCTGCGGAGAGGATGGCAAGGAAGGCCGTTGCTTCCGGTCGACGAGTAGACTTACAGTTCTTCGACCGCCAGCACTTTCAGATCTGATAGACTCTCACAGATGCAGGTTTGGTGCCCTTCTACACTATGCAGGAGAGGTATTACCCTCATCTGGTATGAGAGTTCTATGGAGCTTTGGATTGCCGACGCATGACTTGGAGGACATCTGTACGTGGCGTGGATATTCTGCTAACAGAGGAGTTATTGAGCAGAGTCTGGGAGATACCGCATCATGGGATCAGCATCTTTTCTGTGGATGACCGAGAGGCCACATACCGATGTGTTTTGGAGAGAGAGGATGTTTGCGGTGTGATAGTAGTCACCGCGAACCAGCTATCAGTGGAGATGCGGCTCCTACACCACATCACTGCCTGAATTCTTCTATCGAAGATAGGGCGGTTTGACTTTATCACTGAGAGAGAGCTTATGCTCATGGTCTGCCTGACTCAAAGGATGAAAGTAGACATTCCATCCATGATGTTGATTCAGATGAGTGATGCAGCCAGCCAGCGCCGTCATTGTCTACCCTATGGGATGGTACTGACCCGATTATTCCATGCATGTGGAGTATCCTTAGAGGGGGAGATCCCTAAGGAGATCCTTCACACAGACGTTTATGATGGGAGGTCTCTCCATAGGATGGGTTATAGAGTGGTTGGCAGTAGATGGATCAAGAGAGAGTCTGGCCAAGAGCCAGATGAGGAGGATGAGATACGTGAGGTTGAGGCAGGGCCATCTAGGCCGGTCAGTTCTCCAGTTCATATAGCACATGCTTCAGAGACTGAGCCAGCGACACCTTCTGCCACACCATCAGTAGCTCCTCCAGCTTCTTCTAGAGTACAGTTTGAGGACTACAAGTGAGAGCAGTTTGCACATATGAGAGGCGAGATTGCCAGTCTGGGAGCTAGGACGACTCAGCTTCGGATTGAGATTGACAGCCGTAGAGCTAACACTGCTGCTGAGCATGCCGAGCTTCGCCAGACTATGGAGGGTGGTTTTGCGTGTATTGAGAGCTTGATCAGATCCCTACTCCTTCCCGCTGCTCCTATTGTTCCTCCAGGTGATGATGATGATGATGATGGCGACGACCACCGGGATGACCATGATGATACTATAGAAGGTGGCGATCGCACTAATGACAAGGCTACATATATTCTTGACGACAACAGTGACAGTGATGATGGTGCCGACGGTTATGAGGTCGTCAGTCATGAGCAGCAGACTCCTTATATTCCTCCAATTGATGCTACTGACACTCCAGCTGCCATTGAGCCAGTCTTTGTTACCCCCACTGAAACTCTGCCTCCTCCTTCTTCTATGGCCTCTAGAGTAGCACCCCATTTTGGGCCATCCACTAGGACTAGGAGCAGAGGTATCCTAAAGACTCCTAGTAGTCTGACTCGTAAGACTAGAGTTACCGGTCCTATCTCTTTTGAGATTCCATCTGATGAGGATTAGCTTCACAGATGTCTCTTATGTTGTATGTTGTTTATGTTTCATGCTACTTCATATGGTTCTTATTGTTGTGTGACACAGATACATTTCATATGTTTCAGTTTTGCTGATGACTCAGCAAATTTTGTACTAAAAACTCCCCTTATCAGATATATATATATATTTCAGTTTGGATGTTTAAAAATTATGATTCACTTTGATTGCTTGATTAGTCACATTTGTTCTCTTTAGCTCTGATACACTCTTTGGATCTTTTTGGCTCTGATACCTGTCATATTTGATACTCTACCATCTTTTTGTCTCTATGCTCATTGTGAGGGGAAGGTTATTCCCTTTTCTAATGATTGACAAGAAGGGGGAGTAATAGTATAGATTGTTTGGCATAAATTGGTTGTGTAAATTTTCAAATTTGATTTGCTTTGATACCCTGAAATAACATATTATTTGTTATGATTAGAAGCATCTAATTGAGGGGGAGATTGATTCTTCCTAACTATGAAAATTATGGCTCATATAGACTTTCATTCATATTCATGAATTATAATAGTTGAAAATTGAAACTTAATGCTTTTTTACTCAAGGTTTTGTCATCATCAAAAAGGGGAAGATTGTTGGCTCCACCTAGTGATTTTGATGAATAACAAAATATTGAGTGCATAATGTACACTAATGTGTATTTCAAGTTATGAGTTTTCAGGAAAAAAGCACCTCAAAATCTCAAAAATTTATGTATCATGGAACGCTATGGCACGGAGCATTTCTTGCAATTCTGGACATCCTCTTCATGAAAAAAGAGCTTTTACATGTTCAATTATTATTTATTTATATTCCATTTAAATTTCAATATCAATATTTTTGTTTTTGGCTCAAATTATACTTGAATCTAAATTTTTTCAATCTCATGTGTCGACACCTGGAAAGCCAAGTGTCGACACTTAAGCATTTGGCACGTAGAAAAATCCTTGGCACGTCAAGTGTCGACACCTAGATTTCAAGTGTCGACACCTGCATTTCAAGTGTCGATACTTAGGTTTCCAAGTGTCGACTCAAGGCCTGAGATTTTTGAAAATCCAGAACTTTGCCATTTGAGAATTTTTGTGTCAAGTGTCGACACCTGTGCATCAAGTGTTGACACTTGAAAGTTCAAGTATCGAGATACCTAGAAATCAAGTATCGACACCAGACAGCCAAGTGTCGACACCTGATGAGCCAAATGTCGACACTTGAAGCCTGACAGCCCTAACGGATCTATTTTTCTGACTTGCATAATTTGCTTTTCAAGCTCCAAACGGTTAGATTCGAGGCTCCAATGGTCACAAACCATTTTTTGGAAGTTTCTTGTTGTATTTAACCTCCACCAACTTCATTCTAAAGGCATTAAAGCATATTGAAGTCCATTCAAAGCCAAAAAGCCAATATTCTTTCAAGAACTTCACATCAAAAGCCTTTTATAGTTTGATTCCTTGAAAAACCTTCAAGTTCATCCTAGCATCATTCCAAAAGAGGTTTTGAAGAATATTCTAAGGAGGAGACAAGACAAAGCATCAACATGAGCTTCAAAGCTTCCATCCTACTCTTGAAGAAAGTTTGTCTTAGTTTTAAAAGTTGTATAACTGTTTTTATCTTGTGATTTGACCTTGCTTTCAAGGGTTCCTTGAAAAAGGTTGTTGTGGTTTGTTGGTGAGCCAAAGGGATAAAACCAACTAGGGTTAAATTGTGAGCCCGAAGACAAAACAAGTGTAAGAGGTTGTTGGTTAGCCTATGTGACAAAACCAACATAAGTTTTGACTTGTGAGCCTTTTGAAAAATAAGTCAGCTGTAATCTTGATTGGATTATAGTGGAATTCCCAAGGATGGCTTGGGAAGTGGATGTAGGTGCTAGGTTTTCATCGAACCACTATAAATACTGTGTTTGTGTGTGATTGCTTTCTTTCCCTCTTGCTCCCAGCTTATTACATTTGATTTACTGCTTTCAGCTGCATTGAATCTTGAGCATTAAATTTATTACTCACAAACACCACTAGACCTTCACATTACTGTTTTAAATTTTAAAAGACCCAATTCACCCCCCTCTTGAGCTCCATTTCTAGGCAACACTTTGCTGGTTGTAGATTAGATAGAAAGAGTACTAGTGAAACTTGCCAATTTCTTGGGATTAACTTAATCTCATGGTTTAGCAAGAAACAAACTTCAGTTACATTATCCACAGCTGAGGCTGAGTATATTGCAGCAGGAAGTTGTTGTGCTCAAATCTTATGGATTAAGCAACAACTTGAAGACTTTGGATTCAAGTTGGCTAGAACTCCTATCAAATGTGATAATACCAGTGCTATTTGCTTGACTAAAAATTTTGTTCAACACTCTAGGAGTAAGCACATTGAAATTATATATCACTTTATTAGAGATCATGTTGAAAACAATGATATTTTGCTTGAATTTATATGTACTGAATTTCAATTAGCTGATATTTTAACTAAACCTCTTTTGGAAGATCGATTCTGTATGATTAGAAGAGAGCTCGGGATCATCAATCCCTTTGATTAAATCTTTTCTCCAAATTTGACTCAAATTAGATCTATTCAACCTTATTTCTGATAAATCATGATTAATTATTGATGATTTGACTCCAAATACATGTTACTTTAATTGATTTTGATCATTCAGTGAAATTCCAATTTTTCTAGATTTTAAGTCGATGTGTCGACACATCATGAGTCGACACATGCCCGACGAGAAATTGAGATTTTAAGGGTTTTTGAACCATTTTTCCTTCAAAATTCATTCTCCTCCGAGCTGACACCTCATTTCTCGGTATCCATATTGTTCATCCTCCCATTTCTTGGTTTTTAGCTATGAATTTCTTGGATTTGAGACTTTGGTAGCCATTTTTGTTGGAAATCCTCTTAGGTTTTAGCTCCTAAACCCTAGAAACTCCGTATTTCCACCAAAAACCTTGCCTAAACCTTGATGATTGACAATGGATCCTCGCAAATAAGTTGTTCACCGACCGCGTCAGTCACAGAATGAAAAAGAGCAGAGAACGAAGCACGACACGAGTCTAGGGCTCCGGATCCGCCAGCACGACAGTTGTTTGCACCTTCTAGTCGGATAAGCTCCAAGACAGTGGTTGGAGGATACCGAGTGGACTTCTCTTTCTTGGACCAACAGCATTTTCAGATAGGAGAGTGGATCCGACATGCTGGTTTGGCATCCTTCTGTTCGCTCAGTGAGAGATACTATCCCGGGCTGATGAGAGAGTTCTACGGATCACTTGTCGGTGGATCAGATGGCTGGATTACTCAGGTCAGTGGATGGGATATTCCCATTTCAGCAGAGATTCTGAGCAGGGTATGGGATATACTCATTACTGGATCAGTTATGGACAGTCTGTTGGACAGAGTTACCCATTAGTGGGCTCTGGTGTATTTTTGAGTCTAATATCTTACCAGAGGGAGCCATTGTTCCTGCTTCGAGACTATCTATGGAGATGAGACTGCTACATCACATAGTTGCCCGTATTCTTCTGCCGAAGATCGGTCGATTTAACTACATTGCCGAGTGAGAGCTGCTCGTGATAGTCTCCCTGATTCAGCGGACGTCGATTTGTCTTCCTATTCTGATGATCCATCAAATTACTGAGGCGGCGTCTAGCCAGCGGCTCTGCTTGCCGTATGGCATGGGTTTAACAGTATTATTCAGAGAGTATGGAGTCAGCTTCCACGATGAGCCTTATCGTACTTTGATCCATATCGATGTCTATGACATCAGGTCATTGCATCGCATGGGTTATCACTTAGTCCGAGGCCAGTGGACATGGAGGACATCAGGATAGGCCAAGGATGCAGCTGACATTGATGAGGACAGAGCAGAGGAGGAGTGAATTTTTTCTAGTGAGTCTGGATCGAGCGAGACACAGCCTGAGATGGCAGCACAGCCAGCTCAATTAGATCCTTCTACATTTGCCCAGCCATAGCCATAGCCAGAGCAGACAGAGACTCCTGGTATTTCAGATACTCTAGAGGACAGAGTCAGATGCATAAAGATAGATATTTTCATCATGAGGCAGCGTCTAGACATCTTTATTATTGAGACGAGAGAGAGCCACATTGGTCTTCGTGATGGTATTTCGGCTATTCTCTCAGCACTGTCCAAAGCTTTTATGAGTGCTCCTACTGCAGACACAGTTCCTACTCCTGTTGATGTACCTGCTCCAGCACCAGCTGATGACATTGATGATATTGATACTGGTGCTGAGACTACTATTGGAGATGGAGTTGGAGATACTATTGTTGGAGATATTGATGGAGATGAGGTGACTGACTCCGACCGGTTTGATATTGATGATCTTATGTCAGAGCCAGTTGTGGAGATGACGGATGAGGTGACTGACTCCGACCGGTTTAAATTCTTGTATTCTGAATTTATTATTATTTGACCTAGCTTTCAAGGTTCTTGAAAGTAGGTTGTAAGGTTGTTGATGAGCCAAAGGTACAAAACCAACTAGGGTTGACTTGTGAGCCCGAAGACAAAACAAGTGTAAAGATTTGTTGGTGAGCCTAGGTGACAAAACCAACTTAGGTTTTGACTTGTGAGCCTTGGAAAACAAGTCGGCTATAATCTTTGAAGAGATTATAGTGAAAACTCCCAAGGAGAGCTTGGGGAGTGGACGTAGGTATTTGAAGTGCATCGAACCACTATAAAATTTTGTGTTTGTGTGTGATTGTCTCTCTTTAATTACTTGCACTTTATTTCCTACACTCTATTTACTATTTTTTGCTGCATATACTTTAGTGCATTAATCACATTGTTCATAAACACTACAAGGCTTGCATATAATTATTTTTAATTTTTGAAAGACCTAATTCACCCCCCCTCTTGGGCTGCATTTCTGGACAATAAAAAGTTACCGTGCAATTCAATCTTTCGATCTCCCTTTATCCCGAAAAAGTGATGGGTATGGATAATTGTCAAACTCTAGCACTTAGTCATTCAAATCTCTATTCGAGAATGAACACTCTGTTGATGACTAATTAAAAAATATTTCTAATCTCATCCTACTTTGATTAAAGACTTCCTAAGTCATCAATTGAAGAGATTACATAGGATAACATTTTCTCTTTACTAGGAATGATCGATTCCTTATTGATCCACTCACATCCTTCATACACCTTCCACCATATCCGAGAACACCCCGTACATGACTCAATGCCATGAATGAGTATGAACCAAAACATAGATTAGTGTGCATAAGGAACCATGGTGATCTCAGGTCTAAAGATCAGTTGCATAACTCTCACTATGAGAATTATCTCTTGACAAGTAGTAAGACTTCCATAAGATATTCTCAATGCGGATCAGTTCAGTGAACCCATACCCTAATAAGCACCCTTATCCTTGTATTAGTATCTCTACACAAGTGGCTGTGAGACCAACCACCCTCTCCATCGTGCATATATAGGATAAGCTAGTCTTTTCAGAAGCATCGATCACTGAATCGATGATCCAATGACTATGAACATTTTAGATTAGGGTTTATAGGAACTTAGGTCTCACTATTATTATCTTCATCATAATCCTAATTCCTTTACCCTAATCTATGAGATTCATCACAATCTTTGAATAAGATACAGCAGTATGATGAAACAAAAATGCCTTTCATTAAAATAATAATGTCATACAAGAGTTAAAAGATTACAAAAATACCCTTACAAAGATTGGCTTTCAAGGCACTTTTCTTTCATGGGCTTGCTTTATAAGGCTCCTTGATGACCTGCAAAACAAATCCTTGGCCAAGATTTCTTTGGTAGGGGACACTCTGACGCTTAAGTCAGCAAGGATTCGAGTGAACAGATATAGAAATCTCAAGGAAGATGGCTAAAGTATGAGACAGTTTTTCAGCTATTTGATCTCGCTTCCCCCATTGACCGGTATTTATAGGCTCGGGCCTTAATTGAATTCAGTTAAATGAGGTTCAGATGGTTAGTTCTATTAGGAACTAACTTGTGCCTGTAATAATAGTAATTAGTTATTCTGGTAGGATAACTATCTCATTTCTTACCATTTTCATCTTTCTTATGCTTGATCAACCATTAAGTATCGATCAACATTTATGTGGCAGTCGGCCTTCTCGTGTCAATTGGCTTCAGAGCGTTGATCGACTCTTAGGTAATGGTCAGCCTTCTTTGGTTGATTGACCTTTGTGTGCTGATAAGCTCTTATATGATAGTCAGCCTTCTTGTATCAATTGGCCTTAGAGTGTTGATTGGCTCTTAGGTGACGGTCAGCCTTTATGTCAATCAGCCTTATTGTGTCCTTAGAGCACTGATTGGCTCTTATGTGACAATCGACCTTCTTGTATTGGTCGACCTTTATATGGTGGTCAGCCTTTAGGAGTAGATCAGCTATATACTGCCTCTCCAGCCTTTGGGCCTATTCTGGCCTTTCCTTGGGCTTGATCCAGCCTTTAGCGAATTGATCTGATTGGTTTGTCATAACAAGTGATATGTCTTATGTGACAAGAAGATTGGAGCTAGCTTGTTGAAATGTTGGAATAAAATGGTGCTATGTAATAACTTTAAGAGATTCGAGGAAATTGAGATGGTCATTTCGGAATTACAAAAGAAAGAGTGTGAGGAGAGAGGGCTTTCTAATGGTGATCTATTTATTTTACAGCCTAATCTTGCCAAATACAGTTCTCTTTTATAATAGAAAGAACCTATGTGCATAATAGTAAGAACCTATGTGCATAATAGTAAGAACCTATGTGTAAATAGAAATAAAGAGTTAGATGGCTTAGGAAGGGACATAGCCATACCAAAAATTTTCACCAAGCTACAATTCTTAGAAGAAATAGAAGTAGTTTCACTTTCTCTAATATACTAGTGAGAATAACTTAGATATGGCTTAGGAAGGGACATGGTAATACAAAAAATCAGAGATCCCCGAACCATGCTGAACCATCCGGTTTAGGCCAAACTAAACTAGATCAACACCCAATCAGAACGATTCAGACAAAAAAAAGTTCTCCAGAACTTCTCCCCCTTCACCAAAAAAAATCCGAATCATACCCGAATCGACCCCGAATAGCATCAAACTAGCTGGTTCGAGCCTGATTCGACCCGGTTCAAACCCAGTTCAAACTTGGTTTAGGCTCGATTCGGATATATAGTAGCAGAATGGGAAATCTATTATTAAGTAACTGAGAGCTCGAGAGGCTCTCACTTTTAATAGAAAGAGGAAAAGAGCATTTAGAAGGCTTTTTTATCCTTTCCAGCCATCCAAATACTGAAAAATCAAGAAAAAATATGGATTCAAGGTATGTAAATCCTTCTCTTCTCTTCTTTTCCCTCTCCACTCTCTTTTTTTAAATTCATAGAAAATAAAAAATAAAAAAAAATTATCAAGACTTTTTATTTTGGTATGATTTTAGAGTATATTATAGATCTATAAAAGATCTACACAATGATACTAAGATTATAATTTTATATTAAATATTTAAATTTTAAAATAAAAACTTTTTAAATTAAAAAATTAATAAAAAATTAAATAATTAATTAAAAAATTATGATAATATATTATTGTTTTAAAGCTTGTAAACTATTTTCACAACAAATTTCATGTCAATTTATCAAAGTTTTAATGTATTTTGTTAATAGTACTCTAGTCTAATTTTTAAAAAAATGATCTTTCATACATGCCCACTATTTTGAAAAAATTATGTAGCTTGGATGATAGGATTCTATATGAATTTAAGACTAAACTAATTTTTCATATTATTATAATTTTTAATAATTTTAATTCTAAAAAATTAATATATATAATTAATTAAAAAACTAAAAAATAGGTAAATAAAATATTAATTAATTTTATGTAATTATTAAGCTTTTGTATTTTTTAAATTTTTAGGAATGGATCCATCGAGGAAGAAGAATCTAGAATGTAATATCGGTTGGATGCATGAAAAAACTCTTGGATTGATATTTTTAGAGGTGTAAATGGTATAATATAGAATTCAAGGATATTAGGGTAATAAGGTTGAAGTAATACTTGGCTGGTGGCTATTCTAATACATCTGCATGTCGATATTATTTGTAAGAGGCCTGTTAATTGATGAATTATTTTACTGATTTCAAAATAGAAAAGAAAAAAATATTAAAGAAGAAGGTAGAGATGGATTGTTGAGGTACAGAACTATCTTCTTATCACTTTATAAAATTAGAGGGAGCATCTATTCCTTTTGATTAGGAGGCACAGATCGAGACTGCCATTCAGACAAGCTTGTATGAGTAGAGACAACTAGAGGAGATAGCTAGGTAGAGAGCAATTTAGACCATTAGCTTTTGAGTCAGGATTGGGGTTGGGCTCTAGGAGTATTGCAGGAGAGTCTGAGGTATAGTTTAAGAGGATCTCCTCAATCAGAAAGCCTGTAAGGAGAGACACTAGCCATATTGCATCCATATTGAAAAAAATTGATAGTGGAAAGATGTCTTACAGAGACATTCTAGCAGAAGCCACTATCCATGACATCAATCCATTTATCTTTTCTAATAGAGATTCTAAAAAATAGAGGATTAATACTATGCTGAAAAAGGATAAGAAGAAGGATATGTGACAGGCTATCGGATCTTAGTTTCACTTCAATCATATTCTAGTGCATGTAGTAGACAACCTATAATTGCTTTGCTATTGCATCTATACAGGCTATTAGTGTAGGTGTAGATCTTCGAGGATCAAGAAATATTTATAGTCAGCTTCTTGATAGTAATAAGGAGAGGCTAGAAAATTAGATCGCCTCCTATCAAAGTAAGTGGTCCGTGTATGGATTAACAATGATGTGTGTTGGTTGGATTAATCTTACTAGACAAAATATCATCAACTTCTTGACTTATTATAATAAAACAACTCTTTTTATAAATTTATTGGTGCTTCAGATTAGGTGCACAACAGTAGCTATATCCTTAGATTGATGGAGATAATTAAATAGGTGGGAAAGCAGAATATCATGCAGGTCATAGATAATGGATCACAGTATAGGTCCACAAGATAGCTCTTAATGCAATGACAAGCATATATTTTTTGGATCACTTATGCTATACATTATATTGATCTCATGTTAGTGGATATTAGAAAGATCCGTAGGGTGCAGAAAATAGTTGAATTAATACAGACTATTACTAGATTTATTTATAACTATACATAGATCTTATCATTAATAAGGAGATTTATAGGAGAGAAATATTGAGATCAAGGGTCTTATAGTTTGCTATGAATTATATAGTACTTGATAATCTTTTTGGCAAGAAAGTAGAGCTGCATCAAATATTTGTCAATTAAGAGTGGCAATAGGATAGATATGCTAGATCAAATACTGAGAAGAGTACCATAGAGAATTTAGTGATGAGACAGATATTCTAATAGCAGGCTGAGAGGATAGTGGAGGCTATCGAGCTTTTATATAAGATACTTCAGGTCATGGACTCTGAGTGATATGCTTAGATGGGCTTCCTTTATTGCATGATAAAAAGGGCAAAGAAAAAGATTCTAGAGATAGATCCAATACATGCTAATTAGTATATTTAGATCATTGATGGATAATGGAGTTATCAAATAAGTTTGGATTTATATCTAGCAGATAGATAGTAAATCATGAACGTTCTAAAATTTTAAACTTAATTATATATATACAAGTATACTTGATTAATTTTAAAAATATATGCATAGCTTACTATCTGAATTTGAGATTTTAGTACTCCATACCAGATATTGCTATGGATGAACAGCTTATATCTGCCCTATGCAATGTTATATATAAGATGGAACCCAATTCAGATATCTTGGCTATGTGCCTAGAATAAGTAAGTTAGGTTGAATTTATTGAGTGATTTTTATTAGCAGTAACTTCAATAAGTAACACATGATAATAATAATTTTTTCTAGATAATTTTTTTTAGGAATGGTACAAATTCTTTTTGATCCAATATAGTAATCAGAAGTAAATCAAAGATAAATCTTGGTAGGTACTAATAACTCTAATATAAGATTCAAAGTGATTTTTGAGATTTTGCTAAATTTAAAATTCTAAATGATTTAATATCTTTTGTAGCTAAATGGTAGGTGTATTTTGGTGGATCAATAAAATATTTAAAAATCTTGCTATCAAGATTATTTTTCAAATAGTGTCATCGAGTGGATGTAAATGTAATTGGTCGACCTTTGGCCTTATCCACTCAAAGTAGAGGAATCATCTAAAATAAAAATTACCTCAACGATCTTGTGTATGTATACTATAAGTTAAGGTTGAGGCTAAAGCACATTGAAGAAAAAGTTAAGCTGAAATACTTTGATCCAACTACAAGAAATTATGTTGATGAGGTGAAGATCTGATAAGTGGATGGGTCATGAGTTAGTAGTAGGATCTAGAGCTTGAGGAGCTAGGATCGCTTTCTCGACCAATCGATTTTGTAGTTAGCGAGGTTGGGGTGAATTGTAAATAATAGATAAGCAACAATACTCCTCAAAGGGCTTCAACAGATACATCATATCATCTATCCTTACTATCTATTCAACCTAGATATACTAAAAAAAATAGGTAGTTCCATCTTTACTTGAGTACTTAGTTAATTTAGATTTAAATACTAAAGAGAGTAGTTCTAGTGATTTTTTTGATGGTCAGAGATCTAGTGACCAGAGAGGGGTTGGAGGATAGGAGACGCAACCGACTATTGATCATTAATTCACTTGTGAGTTATAATTTACTCATGCCACATAGGATACAAACTATGGTACACCAGTTGATAGAGCCCATGGTGATACAATCTATACAAGCAATATGCTCCACGAGGTCGTTCAGGATATGATACAACTGCAGATCTTGCATGTAGAGTAGGATCCATGGATATATTAGGATCATCCTTGTATTCTGGATCCTCATACCTGCAAGCACCAGTAGCATATGATCCATATGGACATGGATATGGTGCATTTGAGACATATCTTCTAGTAGTTATTATCCCATGCAGCCCAAAGCATCTTACGGATCTGATTTTATTATTGATATATTTGGATGGGCCCCTCCATAGTCATATCATCAATCTCTAGATACCTCTCATATTCAAGATCTCAGTGAAGGATCTGCGATGAGTTACGATCCATCATGCATATCTCCTTGAATGAGCTTACAGGATTACTATGCTACTTAGTTAGAGGGATTTAACTAATCTTTCTATTGAGAACATTAATAATCCCAATATTTGTGGACATCAATACTCGACCTGATTTTAAATATCGATATATAATTAAATTTATATTTCTCTTTTCTCTTTAATTAATAGCTAGTACTCTTATTTTATAAGAATTTTTTAAAAAATAATATAGCATAGTTGGAGGCCAGATAATATTTTATAGTAATTTTTGATGAATTAATCTTGAGATTATATTTATTTGAACCTCAAAATATTAAATAAATTAAAAAAATAATTTGATTCCCATTAGAGGACATAACCATTAAGAAATTATCATCCATAATAAAGGATAATATTATTGAACCAGGTATTAATAATTTAGGAGATACTGATGTTAAAAGGGATATACCATTGATTGATTTTTTAAGAGTATGAACAATCCAAAGCCCAGTATTGAAAATTGAAAGAAGCTAATATTAAAAAATATATGCCAATCATTGGATCATCGAAGTTTAAATTCAAGCTTAAGGAAGCTGTACAGATCAATAAATATTCCAATTTCTTGATCACTTCAATCATTGATTGAACTAATATGAATATCTAAATGAGTGAAGATCTACTTCTATTCTAGTAATAAGAGAGTGAATTATTGTTAGAATTTATTTGACTACTTGTTTTTGAAAAGAAAGAAATATAATGAAGAAGAATCCAATCCTAGAAAGATATTCTTGATCATGTTAGTATTCATGATCTTATTCTTGTTATTGCTTTTATAAAACTTAATTCAATTCTTTACTTGATTTCATTTTTAAAAAATCAAATTCACATTTCACATGATTAAGAGTATTTTAAAGTAATACAAACATCAATTAGAATTAACAAATATCTATTTAGACCTAAAAATATTTAATAAATTCTAAAAAATTAATTGAGATCAAAAAATAAATAAAATAAATAAAATTTTGCTCACCATACCGCATGTCGTTATGGTATGATACCAATATCATATCGTATTGGTTGGCCATGGTATGGGTCCCGGTACTAGTACCGGAAACCTTGCAAAAAATTTTCAATTAATTGCAATGGTTTGGTATGGCAATTTTTGGATAAATTTGAGGGATAAAAGTGGAAAGCCTTATCTATGTTAGGTAAAGTCACACTAATTATTAAGTCAATTTTTTGAGCACTTCTTATCTATTTATTGCCCAACATTATTATTCTCAAAGGTTTGCTTATGAAATTAGAAAGAATTATTAAAAATCTTTATGGGGATCATTTGATAACATAAGGAGAGTACATTTGATCTCTTGGGATTGTGTATATCAGTATATCTGGGATGGAGGGTTGGGTATTCTTTAGTTGCTAGGAGTGAGGCTTAATTAATGGCGAAACATGGTGTAAGATTTTTATTAGTTTATGAAGGTTTTTGGAGTTTTTTCATGAGATCTATATGTGGTGCTTGGTCGCTTATGTCTTCTCATGTTTGTCTTCCAAGTGGTTCCTGGTATGAAAGAAGATCTACTCCTATGCTTGGATTGTTTATTCTAGTATTAGATGGTGTATTACGAATGATTTTCTATTGATGTACTTTTTGATCAGTATTGGTTCTCAGATGCTCCTCTAGCATGATGGCTTGCTCTTGTTGATTCAAATTCATTGCAAGGAATTATTGTTAAAGACTTGTCAGTTACTAGTGATACGAAATAGAATCAAACATTAGTCTCATAACTTTTTGGAAAAGAGTTAGCATTTAGATTTCTCTCCATTCTAATTCCAAGTTGCAACAAGATAGATAGGCTTGGATGGGGCCCATCTTTAAGATTGATGATCAAGGTATTAGATTTTTGTAAACTAATTTTATTCATAAATCAACTTAATTATGGTAATAACTAGGTGTGGAGGGTAGGTATTCATTACGGAATTACTTTTTTTATGCGGAAAGTTGCTTGGCATTAGCTTCCATGTTGTAAGGTTTTACATTATCATGGATTTCATATTCCTATCCATTGTGATTTATACCAAGATGTAGAGGAGCCCATTCATGTTTTACTACAATGTAGAATGGTGTCACGCATATGGAGGTGAACCTCTTTTCAATATTCATAAACTATTCTACACTATCTATTGATGATTCTTTCAAGCCATTAGAGAGAGATCTTCCAACAATGATAACAGAGGAAGCAGTTTTGATATGCTATATTGCTTATTATATTTGGTTTTTAGGAATGAACATATTTTCCATGGGATGAAATTGAGTGCCGGCATGATTCTTCTAGGAATTGCCACTCATGCTCAGGAGTTCATTCATGTGACTACTTTAAAGGACCCATTAATAGGAAGGATAACCTATGGCTCCTATGTAGATTTTGTATCCTCTCAGACAATTTATTTTTCCTAGAAGCTACCATCCTTTTGCTTCCTCATGATCAACTTTAATAGTAATGTACATGAAAGAGGTATTTTTGGTGGAGCAGGCTTTGTAATCATGAATCCTAGTGGCATTCTATTAGCTACTGGTGGTGTCATAGTTTTTGATAAGGCAGTTCTAATAGTATAATTATGTGCTATGTTGGCATAAAGTCCTTGTTCTGACTGGGCGGAGCTACTGGATCGCAAGTCCGCTCCCTGGTTTACCTGCAAAACAAATTTTTGGCCAGAATTTCTCCTGTGGGGGACACTCCGATTCCTAAGTCAAAGATGGGCTCTAGCCATAGAATGGGGAAGATTCAGAGGAGGATAGATGGAGAAGGAAAGACTCCAGAATTTTCAGGAGTATCTTGTGCCTTACCTTGAGCATCCTCTCTTACCGGTATTTATAATAAGTTGTCCGGCCAGCGATTCTGCCCTCCCTCTTGCGGTTACAATGGGGGAGTTAATTCCTTCCTTTTAATTTGCAATCATGGATGGTTACTAGGCAATTTCGGCCAAACAGGAGGCGTTGCTGCTAGAGTTACGTGCCATGATCATGTTCTGGAGGTAGTTGATGATGACATTACTTGTCATGTTCGTGGAGACCCGAGACAAGTCGGGGACCCATCTTCGGGCTTCCCTCTTAGGAAAATGTCTGTAGTCGAATTGGAGGAACGTCTTCGTCTTCGGACTCTTTTGAGATAGATCGGAGACTATACTTCGACGTAGGCTGAAGACTCATCATTCGTCGTAGGTCGAAGACTGCATTTTCATCGTAGGCCGAAGACTGCATCTTCAGTGCAAGCCGAAAGTTGTGTCTTATGTCTTTGGCTTCGACGGCTCGTCAGCCATTTGGTTTCTTCCGGTCGCTGCGATTTGGGAGAGATGTCCTTGGATGGTTGAACTGGTAGCCGGTTTATCATTAAGCTGACATATCCCAACAGTTGCCCCCTACTCTCAGTTTTTGAAGCGGCGATTTGCCTTGAAGAGTGAGAGTATCACTAGTTTGTCATTTTCGCCTGGAGAATAGTGCGGCAGATGATTACGAAATCCCTAATTTAACCGTCTATCACAACTACCTGCTGATTCGAGAACTAGGTGTCGGACAGTTGTCATTCCCTGATTGAGGTGTGAAAAAAGAGTGGGTGGATTAGGGGTTGTTTCCCCTCTTTCCATCGTGCAACGGTTCAGCCGATCTTCTGGTTGGGATTAGGGTGGTGGTCATGGCCTCTTCCCGTACTTTGGATTGGAAGTGCATTCCACCTTAGCCATTGATTTGTGTAGACTATGACCTCCAGTCCATCTTGCATCACATCAATTTAGGGTTGCTTTGGGATTGCGCATCCATCTCAAGCATTTGTAGGGGATTTGGGGAGATGGTTTCGTTTATCGAGATGTCGCCTTGAAGCCTCCTTGTCCTTTATGAGAAGGAAAAAGTCTGGCAAAAGAAGCTTCTTCAACCTTGCACACTTTCTATTTTGGCCCAGCCTTCTCTGTTCTTAGCCATCAGTCGCTTCCACAGGTAGAATCTTCTTTTTGTTTCTTTGCTTCATTTTTTTGTCATGGATGAGATCGTAGGAAGTTCAGGGGAATCAGTCGGGCCCTCCGGGGTCGAGGATGTAGTAAGTTCGAAGTTAGTCCCCAGCTCTGTCTTACCAGGAAGGGTCGCCCACCTTCACGAACATTATCACGTTCCTGAAGGGTTTCCTTTATTACCTCCTACCTCTGAAGAGCGGGTGAACAAACCTCCTGCTGGGTGCTCGGCCATATATGAAGACCATTTAAAGGCAGGTCTTCGATTTTTCCTGCATCCTTTTTTCATTATGATTTTTTGCATGTCCCAACTAGTGCCTACAAAGCTGACTCCGAACAGCATTAAGAATATTTGTGGATTTATGGTCCGATGCCACATAGCTAATCTGAAGCCCAGGACCAATTATTTACTACTCTCTTTTTTTTTGTAATTATTTGAAAAAGAAATGAAACACTCTATCCTTTTCCATACTTCTTCTGTGACTAACATAGATTTTGATATGTCGAGGGTGTAGATTTCTCAGAACCATTAAAGATCTGCAGAGGGGATGAGATCAGTTGGGCCGTCTCATTAGGCATTTGCTATTGACAAGATGAGTGATGTAGACCCACTTCAGCACATTTTCGGATTTACCATAGGGTAAGGCATCTAAGCCATCCCTGTGCATCCTTGTCATGATTAAAAAAGGTTATTCATGCTCACCTCGGTGTGTTTTTCAAATTTGCCGTAGGGTAGGTTATAGAAACCATCCCTGCACCTTTTTCGATATAAGGTAGGTTGAATAGGCCCGCCCCAGCATATTTTCAGATTTACCGTAGGGTAGGTTACAGAAACCATCCCTGTGCCTTTTTCGATGTAAGGTAGGCTGATTAGGCCCGTCCTAGCATATTTTCATATTTACCATGGGGTAGGTTACAGAAACCATCCCTGTGCCTTTGGTCATTTTGGCAGCCTGATTGGGCCGTCCATTGCACTCATCGGGCTTACCGATAAGGTGAGTGGATCAGACTCTCCTTTGTGCTGTTGGCCAATCTCTTCGATCAGGCACTAAAATCGTTGTCATCCTACTAGTGCAACGGGCCATTCAAAATTAGACAGATTTGCACAAAAGATTCTAGGGGCTTGTTCATTGATAGTACTTGCATAGATTTTGTACATTCCATGGTCAGGACATAATTTTATCGTCCAAGGCCTTAAGTCGATACGTTCCCGGATGTATGACTTCTTCAACTTAGTACGACCCTTCCCAGTTGGGAGAAAGCTTGCCCTGCTCAGTCGGTCTGGATACTTTAGCTCTTCGCAGCACCATGTCCCCCATGCAAAAAATCTGATCCTTTACTTTGGAGTTGTAATATTTGACGACCTTTTATTGGTATGTTGCCATTTTCATTTAGGCTTGGAGCTTGGTACTCAGTAGTAGATCCAGGTCAACTCTTCTGCAATCAGAGTTTTCAGGCTCCTCATATCTATCGATCCTCAAAGATTGGAGGGAGACTTCGATAGGGAGAATGGCTTCAGTACCATATGCCAGGTTGAAGGGTGATTCGCCAGTAGCTGTTCTTGGGGTCATCCTGTATGCCCAGAGAATGGAGGTTAGCTCTTCGGCCCAAAGTCCCTTAGCAACATTCAACCTTGTCTTCAGGCCATGAAGGATAGTCCGATTAGTTATTTCGGCTTCTCCATTGGATTACGGATGGGCGATGGAAGTCAGCCTATGTTGCACATGGTACTGGGCACAGAAGTCTTTAAACTTCGGATTGTCGAATTGTCTTCCATTGTCGGTGATAATTGTATGCGGAATTCCAAACTATAATATGATGGAATTCCTGACAAAGCTCTCGACCTTACCTTCCGTGATGTGAGCCAATGGTTCATCTTCTTCCCATTTGGTAAAATAGTCGATTTCCATGAGGAACTTCCTCTGCCTGGATGCCAGTGGGAATGGGCCAAGAATGTCCATTCCCCATTGGGCGAAGGGTTAAGGTGCTGTCAGTTGGGTCAAATGACTAGCTGGTTGCCTCTGTATGTTGGCATACCTTTGGCATTGATCACATTTCAGCACGAAGTCGGTTGAATCCTTTAAAATGGAGGGCCAATAGTATCCTTGGCATATAATTTTATATGACAAGGATCTATCCCCCGAGTGATCTCCGCATATCCCTTCATGGACCTCCCTCAAGGCGTAGTCAGCATCTGATGGTCCCAAGCATTTCAATAAAGGCTGAGAAAAAGATCTTTTGTAAACGATACCGTCCAGGATGACATACTGGGATGCCATCCACCGAATCTTTTTGGCTTCTGCCTTATCTTCCGGCAATATCCCCTCGTTTAAGAACTTGAGGATGGGATCCATCCAACTTGGCTCAGTCTCGATTTTGTGCACCTCCGAAGTTTCTTCAGCTATACTTGGGGTTTCAAGGTATTCAACGAAAGTGCGACCAAGGGATTCTGGAGTGGTGGTAGCAAGTCTGGATAGTGCATCTGCCCGGGAGTTCTTTGATCGATGGACATGCATGATTTCGAAGAACCCTAGTTGAGATGATAGGGCTTGTACTTTTTCTAGGTATTGCACCATGATGGGATCTCTGGCTTCATACTCTCCTTTAACTTGATTTACCACCAATTGAAAATCTAAAAAGGCCTGGAGTTTCTGAACCCCCAAACTCTTGGCGATCCAAAGTCCTGCAAGCAGGGCTTCGTATTCAGCCTAGTTATTCAAAGTGTAGAAGGAGAATCGGAGTGCGTACTCCACTGTGTGCCCATTGGGTTCAGCTAGTATGAGACCGGCTCCAAACCCAGCGGAGTTGGAGGCTCCATCTATATGAAGCACCCAAATAGACTCCATGTCCTTCAAGATTTCTTCTTTTGCTGAAGGCTCTTCATCTTCGGATTTCCAGGTGCATTCGGTCAGGAAATCCAAAAGCATCTGGGCCTTCATAGAAGATCGAGGCTGGAAACTAACATCGAACTCGCATAGCTTCACAACTCACTTAGCTATCCTTCCAGAGGTATCAGGGCACTGGAGAATTGCCTTGAGAGGTTGATCGGTCAGCACCACGATGGCGTGGGCATGGAAGTGAGATCGTAGTCGCTTTGCCACAATTATCAAGGATTAGATCAGCTTCTGCATTTTTGAATACCTTATTTCAGCATCATGCAGGACTTTGCTGATATAGTAGATCGGCTTGTGGGAGCCATCTTCCTCTCTTCGAACGAGAACTGAACTGACCACTTCGTCCGAAGTAGATAGGTACAAGTAGAGTACTTCCCCCTCCTGAGGTTTAGAAAGTAGAGGTGGGGTCTCCAAGTACTTCTTCAGCTCTTCAAAAGCAGTACGGCAGTCTTCAGTCCATTCAAAGCCCCGAGACTGTCGAAGTACCTTGAAGTGGGGGAGGCATTTCTCGGTTGACCGAGAGATGAACTTGCTTAAGGAAGCGATCCTCCTCGTTAACTGTTGCACTTTCTTCTTGCAGGATGGATGCCTCATGTCTTTGAGGGCCAGGATCTTCTCGAGGTTTTCTTCAATCCCTCGTTTGGTAACGAGGAAATCCAAGAACTTACCCAAGGTGACACCAAAGGTACACTTCATCGTATTTAGCTTCATGCGATGACATCGTAGGGCATTAAATGATTCCCCCAGGTCCTTGATGTGATTCTTTTTTAGGAGGCTTTTGACGATCATGTCATCAACATAGGCCTCCATGTTCCTTCCCAGTTGCTCCTTAAACACCTTGTTGATTAATCTCCGAAATGTTGACCCGGCGTTCTTGAGCCCAAATGGCATCATTTTGTAGCAATATAAACCTTTGTCGATGATGAAGTCCGTCTTCTCCTCATCTTGGGGATCCATTCGGATCTGGTTATACCTAGAGAAATCGTCCATAAAGCTTAGTAGTTGGTGCCCAGCAGTGGTGTCGATCAATTGGTCGATCTTTGGAAGACGAAAGCTATCTTTAAGGTAAGCCTTATTGAGATCCGTGTAGTCGATGCAGATCCTTCACTTGCTGTTAGCCTTCTTTACCATTACCACATTGGCCAAGCACTCAAGGTAATGGGCTTCTCAGATAAATCATGCTTTGAGAAACTTGCTTACTTCTTCAACTATTACCTTCTGCCTTTCGGGGGTAAAGCTTCTCTTCTTCTGCCGGGTCGACTTATATTCGGGAGCAACTTCCAGTCGAAGAGTGATCACTTCAACTAGAATTCCTGGTATGTCTGAAGCCGACCATGCAAAAACATCAGTATTATTTTTGAGAAAATAGATCAGCTCCGTTCTGATTTTTTCATCAAGCATACTTTCAATGTGTATGACCCTAGTGGGGTCCTCTTCAGTCAATGGTACTGAAATGGTTCTCTCCATGGGTTCCCCCGAATCTGTAGTCCGATCTCTTGGATCTAACTGATCCCAAGTTGTAGGATCATTGGAGTGCTTGTCCTGAATCATTAAGCACTGTAGCACTGCTCTCTGGTCTCCCTTGGCTTCTCCGATACCATTCCTAGTTGGAAAATGCACCAAGAGGTAGTAAGTCGACACTATGGCTCGAAATTTATTTAGGACGGGCCGTCCCAAAATAATATTATAGGCTAAAGGGGTTCGGACCACCGTGAAATTGATCGGTAGTGTCTTATATCGAGGCTTGGTACCGACGGTCACAGGCAATACTATTTCTCCATCGGCATATACCTGGTTGCCTACGAAGCCAGTAAGAGATATAGGAGATCTTCGTAGTTTGTTTCTAAGTAAACACATCTGAGAGAATGCATCGTAGATTAAGACATCAGTTAAACTTCCATTATCAGCCAAGATTCATTTTATATCATAATTGGCCACAACAACCGAAATTACAATAGGATCGTCGTGTGGGAGCCAACTCCCGCGAGGTCATCATTGGAGAAGAGGATGGAATTGTTGTCCTTGAGCCACTTTAGGGCATCATCTTTGTCTCTTCTCCAGTTAGTAGGTTGATGTATCATCCCCATGCCTCCATTGGTAGGCCTTTGATTCGGCAGTTCAGCCTCTTCAGGAGCCGGTTGGGGATCTATAGCTTCTGACCGAGGTCCTTGGCATTCGACATATCACCCCAAGTATCCCTTTTTGATAAGACCTTCTATAGCATCTCTCAACTGGATGCATTCTTCAATATTATGGCCATGGTCCCAATGGAATCTATAGTATTTGTTCCGATTCCTTGCGGAAGAGGATGCCTTCATGGGACTTGGCCGTTATAGAAAGCTTTCTTTCTCTATCTCCAAGAGGATTTTCTCTCGAGGGAGGTTGAGGGAAGTATAGGAGTCAAATCTCCCGCTCGATGTTCTGGGCCTGGGACTTCGTCGTCAGTCAATGTATCTGTTGTTGTTGGAAGCAGGCGAGCCTTGTCCCCTGTTGCTTTTCTCTTATGAAGGGGGCTTCCCTTCGATCAGTCATCGATTTTTCGCTTACTCTTCAGTATCAGCGTATTTCTGAGCTCTTGACAGGAGCTTAGCATAGCTTTTGGGAACTTTCTGTCCAGGAAAAAGGTGAGCCTAGACATACGAAGCCCCTTCTTGAGTGTAGATATGGCCACGTGCTTGTTGAGATCGGGGATCTCGAGATAGCCGCATTAAATCTGGAGATGTAATCTCGCAAACTTTTTCCTTCGTTCTGGTGAAGGAGGAATAGTGTATCTATATTTCAGGAGGTCTTGCGGCAGGTCTTGAAACGTAAGACAAACAATTTTTCTAACTCGGAGAAGGAATCGATGGTACCTGGATGTATGCTCGAGTACCACATCCGAGCAGCGTTCTTCAAGGTGACCGGGAATGCGAGACAGTACATTGTGTTCGAGGCTCCCTAGATCATTATATGGGCCTTGAAACTGTCCAAACGGTTAAAAGGATTGGAGGTGCCATCGTAGGGCTCCATCTGGAGAACGCTAAAGTGCCGAGGAACAACTTCAGCCAAGATGCGATCGGTGTAAGGGGGCCCAGATCACAAATGGCTAGGTCGTTGTGATCCCTTTGCTTCCAGATTCTTGCCATTTTCAAATCGATGGCTTTGAGCTTCTCATCGTAATCGGGGAGGGCTTGCTTTGGTACTTTCTCTTTGGGAGTAGAGCTTTCAGAAGTAGGAGAGTAAGTTTGCCTAGGCCTTTTTCTTCTATGCAAGGAATCAGTGGGCCTGGGCATTCTTGAACTACGGCCTTCATGGGAGGGCCGAGGATGGGGGGAGAGATGTGCGGATCCCTCTCGAGAGGCTCTCTTCTTTTAGGATCGAGAGCTGTGTCTGGAGGTGGCCGGCATATGCCCCACCTGGAAAGCTCTATCTTGAAAGTCCTGAACCATAGCCATCAGGTTATTGACTTGGTTCATAAGAGTTTCGAACTGCTACTATCCCACGACAATTATGGGAGGTGGAATGTCGTTCTCCACCAGAGGCCTACCCTCCCGAGGAGGAGCATGATTCTGACTCATCAAGGCAATCTGAGTCTTTCCTTTTGCCATCGTGAACTTCTTACACTTCCCTTTTTCTGAGGGGAATAGCCAACCCCTACCTGGCGTGCTAATCTGTTGGCGTAGAGTCCTTGTTCCGACCGGACGGAGCTACTGGATTGCAGGTCCGCTCCTTGGTTCACCTGCAAAATAAATTCCTGGCCGAAGTTGCTCTGGTAGGGGACACTCTATGCCTAAGTCAGAGACAGGCTCCAGCCACAAAATAGGAAAGATTCAGAGGAGAATAGATGGAGAAGGAAAGACTCCGAAATTTTCAGGAGTATCTTATGCCTTACCTTGAGCGTCCCCTCTTACCGATATTTATAATAAGTTGTCCGGCCTACGATTCCGTCCTCCCTCTTGCGGTTACAATATGTGAGTTAATTCCTTCCTTTTAATTCGCAATCATGGATGGTTACTAGGCAGTTTCGGCCAGACCAAAGGCGTTGCCACCGGAGTTACGTGCCATGATCATGTTATGGAGGTAGTCGATGATGACCGTTACTTGTCATGTTCGTGGAAACCTGAGATAGGTCGGGGACCCGTCTTCGGGCTTCTCTCTTGGGGAAATGTCTGTAGTCGAATTAGAGGAATGTCTTCGTCTTCGGACTCTTTCGAGACAGATCGGAGACTATACTTCGACGTAGGATGAAGACTTATCATTCGTCGTAGGCCGAAGACTGCATCTTCAGTGCAAGCCGAAAGCTGTCTTATGTCTTCGGCTTCGATTGGCTCGTCAGCCGTTTGGTTTCTTCCGGTCACTGCGGTTCGGGAGAAATATCCTTGGATGGTTGAACCGGTAGCCGGTTTGTCATTAAGCTGACATATCCCAACATGCTACATAGGAGGTGTTGTCTTATGCAATATAGATATTGAGAGCTTTACTTTATTTAGAAGTGGACTCTATGACAATTATTAGTAGTATCTATATTCACCTTGTATAGAGGCTAGCTCTCATTCACTTCTATAAGATTGCTGGCGGATGATATGCGCATTACTTTCTTTTGAAGTATCATATATCTACAAAATGCTAGCAGTGTAGCAGATTGGAAGCCATCCTATGTAGCCAATCATATTGAGACTATATTATAGGATTCTATAGTTGATTTATCATCTTAATTTTTGAATGTTTTGCTTTTTGATTTGTATGGATTATACTATAATAGTGCAACTTTTCAGATTTATCAAAAGAAAAAAAAAGAAAAGAAACAACAATTCATGCTAGTTATTCAATGTTGGAGGAGAGGGGAACACCATGTTTTGTATCACGAGGATTATATATTTCACATTAAAGGATTCAAATTCCTTCATATGAATTAACCATTGAATCATGCAATGATAGATTCAAGATTTGTGCAAGTAAAGAATAGTTTAGTTTGGAATGCTTTGAGAGCTATGTTGGGAGCAATCCAATGGTCAGTATCCCAAAACAACATCAATAATCACCCTTTCATGTGAACAATAGAACATAAACCTAGTTTTTTAAAAATATGTAAGTTCCATGGGAAGTTTTGGAAAATTAAAACTGGCACTCAGTTAAAAAGGCTTTAACCCTATATTTGATTGAAATAATGAGAGGGAGAATAGATGGCTAGGGTTGGAAGGATGGATAGCTTCCATCCACCATTTAGCTTAGACAATTTTAGAAAAGATGCTTGAAAAGGAGGGATTATTTATCCATCTAGGTCTATCAATTTGTATTCTCCTGAATTAGAGGATGGAGAAAGAAGGATGGAGCATATAAGAGGTGGATATCTATATTGACAAAATTATCCTTCATTAATTTTTTTAACAAAACTATAATACTTTTTCACTTTTTCATTCATTATATGTGCATGTATGTATATATAATCTATACTATTGATTCTATACTATTAAATTTTATTATTAATTTTTATAATTTTAATACATAAATTTAATAATTATAATTAAATAATTAAAATTACCTTCTATTTTTTTATTTATATAATTTATTTTAGTTAACTATTTATATAAAATTAATTAACTATTTAAATTAAACTTAAAATTTAAATTTAATTTTTTAATATAATTATAAATTATAAAGATTATAAATTTATACATTGCTTACTTTTTTTTAGTATAAATAAGTAATATAAATTGATAATAATATTATTATTTTATCAAAGGATAGTTTAGTAAAAATATCATATAAATATTATCAATCATTCCTTTTATTTCTCCTATACCACATAGAGGAGAAAATCATTCATACCCAACCTTTCATATTTCACTAAATACATAAGAGGATAGATGGAAGATCCTTTCATCCTCTCCCTCATTTATCCTTCATCTTGTACCCATTCTTTCTGCAATTGATAATTACAAATAGAGGGTAAAGAGGTTGAGAATCTCTATGCTTTTGTTTTAGAGTTGAAACTGGATCGATCAGATATAGACTGGATACTAGTATATCCATATCTATATTTATTTTGTTTAACAAATATTAATCGAATGTAAAAATTTATATCCATATTTGTTTTATTAGATATGCATAAAAATAGAATACTGGAAGTATGAATATAAATATGGATATAAATATGGTAATTAAGTTTTATGACTATAGAATTAAAAATATTATTAAATATATGATAAATCAATTTAATAGCATGTTAATGAAGTTGTATATTTTTTAAAAAAATTAAAAAGTCTTATATAAAATTATGTAGGGTTACAGGTAGAATTGAATACTTGGATCGGGTAGTTATTTATCTATATCCATATCCATTTTTCTTTGATAGATATGGATATGAATATAGGTCTTTGTTAGATGCTCAAATTTTTTTTATTCAGATATGAAAATAGATTCGATCAAATATTATCCGTATGACTTTTACCCCTACTTTCTCTCAAGCTTCCTTCTCTCCTACAAGTTTGCTAATCAATTCTAAAATGTGTTTTTTACTTTCCTTCATAGATTGATGTCCAATTATGAAAAATGAGAAGGGTTCTTTCTTCAACAATCTTAAGAGAGGTGGCAGATATTCTTTTATTTCTCTCTTTCTATAAGTTGTAGCATATTACAGCAAGTAGGCAATTCCTAGATTCACGTTACCTTTCCCCTTTCTTCGCCATGTGGTTCACAGTTCCTACTGAATTTGGAATTGAAGATTAATACCTGCCTTTGCTAAGATTTGATGCCATATATATACCATATGCACATATAAGCAATTAACTTTAATTGGTCTTATCTATTATTTATTATATATAACTAAAGTAATACTATCTGAATTCAATAGCTTCCAAGTATCAAATTTTTATAATTTTTTTTCATACTCAAAATTATACTTTCTATATAATCTATTATATCTACAAAAATAAAGAAGTATAGTTTAGTTTTAGAAAAAAAAATTCAACCAGACTTTTTGACGTAGTTTTGAAGAGAAATTTTTGAATATTAAGATTTTGAATAAATTTAAAATAATAGGTATAATAGAAAATAAATTTTATTAAGTAAATTTTGAATTATACTAAATATCAAAAAATTTTAATGCCCCGTACATCCCACGGGTTAGGCATCTAGTTTATATGTATGCTAATTGCCATGGTCTATGATAGCCAATTTACCATTTCACAAGCCAAGCCATGTGCTCACCTTTAAAACACAAACATGACATCAAGGGAAGCTGGTAATTACGTAAACAATCCAAATTCATAACATCAGTTAACGACCCTAATCTTAATGGGATCCGGATGGCCATGGGAGATGAAAGCTATATAGTTCAATATTCTTGTGCAAGGAGACCGTCTGTTACTTCCATTAAAACCACGGCAGTGGAACCCCGAAGAGGTTAACATTCCAGGTACCGGAAAACATCAGAAATATAATTCTTTTTTGATGTACATCAGAAGTATAATTCAACGGCTAAATAATTGTTTGAGAACCGATGCATGAGCACAAGTAAGAAAAGTCATTTTTACTTCACTGTTTGCTGATTGCTTTCTTGTGGAAACCGAATCTTTTCTATCCAATTATAAAGCTTAGCCGATGGCTAGCAAGGGTCCCCAATTCCAGCTGTCCGCCGAATAAAATAGGGATACAATTAAGCTAAGCTAAATTGAATAGATAAAGACTCGAGTTTGACTCAATTCAAAATGTCTAAATTCAAGAATAATCAAGTCTTAATATTCCAAATTTGGTCCCAATTAGGTGAAAAAAAAAAATAAAATTACCTTAACTTGAATATTAACTTAGTTATACCTGATCTGGAGTTTGTACAAAAAATCAAAATTTAACTTTCTTATAATATATATTTATATACATACATTAGAAATACAAATAATATAATTGAAAATATATGTAAATTCGAATGGACTTGCAAGTTTACAAGTCTAAGTATCTTGATTTATAAATTTGATTTGAAAACTATTTAAGCTACTTCATCAAGAATAGTCCGGCCAAGTTAAGTTTTAATTTGAGTCGGACTTTAGTAGCTTTTAAGCTCAATTGCAACCCTTAAAAAAAATACAGTTGAAGGTGACTCGGAAGACCATGATGCATAGCGTTAGGGCCTGGAAGTTGGAATGAGATGATATTAAAAAAAAAAAAATTTTCCTTCTGATTTCCTTATATATATATATATATATATATATATATATATATCTCGAAGTACAAGGAGTGTGCAAGTTAAAGTAAAGGCTAAGGGTTAAAAAAAAATTATTTTTATGGATAAGAATCTCTCTATATATATATATCGAAGTATAAGGGTGTGCATGTTAAAGTAAAGGCTAAGAGTTAAAAAAAAACTATTTTTATAGATAAGAAACTCTATTGTGATTTGGTAGAGCAATGACAGCCACCATGACGAACTCCTCTGAATGCATGGATTCAAGGTGGACATAGGGATGACTGACCTGGGCCATACTCCTCCAACCCTCCCTAAAGCAATGATGCCCACCTTTAAAGGGGTACTGAATGCACTTCGTGGAAGGGGCAGGAACACCGGTGACATGGTAGATGTCGGGCAGCAAGCACATGGATTCCATGCGAGGCTTCATCTTTGTCTCTCTCGGTTTTCCTTTTGGATGTTGACAATGATGATGTCGCTTCCATGGGATAAAAATGTAAGGAGCCATGACGATGAGTGCAGGACGAGACGATATTAATTTTTTTTAAAAAAATAAAAATAAATAATAATA
Organism: Areca catechu; assembly: GCA_021397845.1. Taxonomy (NCBI): domain Eukaryota; kingdom Viridiplantae; phylum Streptophyta; class Magnoliopsida; order Arecales; family Arecaceae; genus Areca; species Areca catechu. The sequence continues at coordinate 72,923,483 of CM038044.1, read as the reverse complement.
AATAATTAAAATTAATTTATATATATTTGTAAATATTATTTTAATTTAATTCGTGTCCGGGATATACACGATGCATGCTGATGCCATATCTATCGGTACTCGAGTCTTGTATATAAAGTGGGAGTCTTGGCTTACTACTGTATTGTATATAAAATATTCATCCTGACCACCTGGACTCATACTCGGGGTGAACTGAGTGCACGCCTCATGTCGTGCCCACCAGGATTTAAGTCCTGTGTGCGTAGACTCCAAGTTTTGGCTTGTCGTTATATTTGCAAACCTGATTTGTATCTCAGAATCTCTCGAGATGGCCCTTCTTGCTAGACCTTCATGGCTGGGCATGTAGACTTGGATTGATGTTTTTTGTTCCAATCAACTGTGCAGTTTCAATTTTATTTGCTCCGTCTCCATCCTGATCTTTCAAGCAAAAACATGACAGTACACATGTGGATCCAAGGTTGCTGCTTTTTAGAACGGTCAGCCTCCCAGTCCTGCTCTATTAGCTTCATCCGAATCTTTCAGGCAAAAATATAATTGTGCATGCAAGGAACCAAGATTGATATTTTTTTGATACTCTTCTCCTAAATAATTATAGAAAAAATAATAATAAAAGAAAGTTGAAAGTAATTAAATTTTTATGTAAAGAAAGTTGTTTTATGATATTTATTTTTTAATTTTTTTTTAAATTTTTTTTAAATTTTTTTTAAATTTTTTTTAAATTTTTTTAAAATTTTTTTTAAATTATATTTAATATCGGCTAAATTTAGAGGGAATCAAAAATTTATATATACTAAATTTTATCTAAAATATTTTTGTTGTGCCCATCCGGCTAACCCTAGGTCGGACAGGCCCCAGGCGTCCGGTTGGCTGACCCTCGAGAGAGGGGTTCGAGAGGCCATGGGAAGAGAGGTCCGACCCCCGGCTCTTGAAGAGGACCCTACGGTCTCTTTCCCGAAGGGTTGACCCACCAGGAGGCCGACTCAGGCTGGGCCGGACAGACTTCTCCCGCAAAAGGTACGGCTGACCCAGAGAAACTCAAAGGGCTGACAGACGCCTCCCCGCGCGTGCGTTGGCTTCTTTGGGCTCTTAGCGAATGCTCCGGTCGGCCGGGCAACTCCCCTCAGCTAAGGCCGACCCACCATTAAGGGAACTACTCGAAGGCTCCAAAAGCCCCTCTCTGATAAATTCTGACATTCTGTTACAACGAATTCCACCATATGGCCAAGACTCCGTGCCGCCAGGCCATCACTCTGATCCTCTTGCCACGCCGCCAGGCCACGACCCTGCCACCATGATGGCTCTCATAGGCGCAAATCTGGACTTTCCCAGCCCGTCCCTCAACAGAATTTGGCCGCACTCCATGCTTATAAAAGGCGCCCGGCGACCTCTGCGAAAAAAAGGTACTTCTTTCCTACCACGAACAATTTTTCCTTAGTTCTTTCCATTCCGTTGCTCCAATTCTCCTCTAACTTAAGCATCGGAGTGTCCCCTGCCGTAGCACCTCCTGCATCCGAGGACTTTGTGCAAGTCAACTGGCAGAGAAGTTCTACCCACCGAGTCCTGTCCAGAAGGAGGAGCGGCAACAAATTTTTTTTATAAAATAAATAAAAGAATGAAGAAATATAAAATGAAGAAACGAAAAGTTAAATGGGCGACGGCCCCTTGCCGTCCCACCGGTCCGCCATTGGATGAGTGTGAAGCCTACACACTGCAGACGACTTTCCATCCACCATTCCTACGAACAGTATAAGATAAGAATGCAAATTCAGGGATCTGTTCTTACGGTGATGGTGGGCTTTTCGTTTTTTTGTTTTTTTCTTTAAATTTCCCAAAATCTTCAGAACTAGCTGTTGAATATCTTGGGAGATCGAGAAGAAAATAAAAAAATCGCACCGTTGAATCTTCTGGAACTTTCAAATGCCAACTAGAAAGGAACAAGTTGGTGGGAGAAAAACTTGACCTCTCGAACATTTGTGGAGAGTAGAACAAGGACCAAAAAAATTGCAGACAGAAAATAATGTCTAGGTCTTTGGTCAATTAATGTTCTACTAAGTAATTGTTTGCGGACTTCCAAGATTGGAATTCTTGGAAATACTCTATTCTAATTTGAAGGTGGCATGAGGTTTTATGATCACTTATCATTATTTTTTTTCTTATCTTGGTAAAATAGAGGAACCGGAGGCTATTCATTTCTTAAAAGCAGAAATGAAAAGTTTACAAAGGGACGAACCTATTACAAGATTCAGACAAGAAAACTACAGGCCTTCTCCCGAGAGTCGGACAAAACCGTAAACCAAGAGTACCGATACAAGGCTATCAAATATAAGCCACGAGTTAAAAAGACAGGATAGATAGGACCATGGGCAGGTTCTAGCGTCAAAAAAGGAACCATCCGTATAGATTAAAACGGGGGCAAGAGAAAGGTTAGCTGGGCCTTAGAAACAATCTGAAAGAAGAACAAGATGATAAAATGTTGAGCTCCTGTCGATTGATGGTTCAGCGTGTCCCCAAAATCTTTCCCTGAAGCATGCCTGTACCAAACACTAACAGTAGCTAGAAGGAGAAACAGAAGCAGCATAACATTTGTATGGTAAGTTGCCCGAAGGTAATTGAAGTGATCTAGATGTAGCGAAAGAAAAATGTCTGGAGTCTTCTCTAGTCTTTGGAGCTTGAAGAAGAGCAGGGCAACCACAGAGAGCCTTGAAATATGACGAGGTATTAGAATGCCTCGAACTTTCTTCTTGGAGAGCATTAAGCAAGGCCAAGGACATATCATAGAATAGATAAATCATAATATGGAAACCTCCCATCCGATAGATAATTGGAAATAATGATCAGTAGCAAGGCCCCGAGCATACGAAATATAGTACACCTGTTATAGTAGCTCTTGTAAAGAAACTCGATATACTACCAAGGCGGTAGTCCAGCTGATTAAGATTTTACTTTACAATTATCAGGACACGGATTCGAGACGTGATTCTGTGAAAGACTCCATCTTTAATTTTGATGAATAATAAAATAATGAGTATACATGATGTGCTAATGTTTTGTTGGAGTTGGGAGTTTGATGTTTCAGGCACCCTCCAAAATTTTAACTTTATGCTTTGGAAAGTCTCTACAAGTTGAAAAGCTAATAATGTAGTGTTTTATTTGATAATTGAAAGTTAGAATGGAAGAATATATATCAAAATTTTAAAATTCGAAGTTTGGCATATATTTTTGAAGTGTTATAGCTCAAGTGTCAACTCAAGGATCTTAAGTATCGATCTTCAAAAAAGCGATATAAAATTTTTCAGTTGGTATGCCAAGTATCAACACTTACTGTCCAAGTATTGACTCAGGTGTCGACTCACAAGATCGACTTACAGACCAAGTATTGATCAATAAAAAATGATAGAATAATTTTTTTGGAACAAACTCAAGTATCGATATCTGAACCTTAAGTATCAACTCAGGTATTAATTCATAAGGTTAGTTCATGCTCAAGTGTCAATGCCAAAAGATGATTTCAAAGAGCATCATCCCTCAAAAAATCTCAAGTGTCAACTCAAAAATTTTAAGTGTTGACTCAGATATCAACTCATAGAGTGAAGTATTGATACTTGCAGGTATGATATCACATAACGATTATATTTTTAGAACTACAAGAAATATGAGTTTTTGAGTCTAAATGGCTACTTTTTTTTCTAATAGTTATAAACCATTTTTTGAAGACTTTGAGTGTATTTATTACACTCCAAGCTCATTGAAGAAGTAAGAGAATCCTAGAAAAAGTCAAGTACTTTCAAGAAAATCTTCCAAGAGCTAATTTCTAAACAAAAGCCTTTATTTTTAAAGAGTGTGCCTTCAATTCTCAACCACTAATCAGTCAAGTAATCATTGAAGCTTTTCATTGAAAATGATAATTGAAAGCAACCTTTCTCGGGCTTCATCAACTTCTTTTTTCCTCTTTTAGAGAGCTCTTTTGTGCTTGAAAACTTTATACTTTGGTTTATTTATTATATCTAGTTTCAAAGGAATTGAAACTAGGGGATAGATTTTTCTAGGCCTTGAAATTAGATTGCAAGCTTAGGTTGGCTTGTTGTAAAGTTATGTTGGTGAGCCTAAGTGAAAAAACTAACAAAGTGTTTGATTTATAAACCTAGAAAATAAATCAACTGTAATGTTGAGGGATTATAATAAAATTTCTAAGCAATTCTTGGAAAGTAGACGTAGGTGCTTGGAGTGCATCGAACTACTATAAAAACTTGTGTTTATATATTTTATTCTTCTTTTCCTCTTTTCTTTTCAAGCATTACATATAGTTTCATTCAGCACATATATTTTTGCAATACAATCACTTTACCATTTTCAAAATTCAACATATACTTGTTTTAAATTTGTGAAAAATCTAATTCACCCTCCTTCTTAGATTGCTTTGCTAGGTAAATAGTAATATCAAAGCTTGGTACTCAACGAATTAGATCCAATGATCTTGAATTAAAGATCTAATAGCAGCCCAATTTAGTACTTGTGTTATCAAGGGGCAAGTTTCAAACCATCTACCTTTGTTCAATGAAACAAATAACACATATTGGAAACTATACGTGCGTATCTACATTCGAGCCATAAACTATAACCTTTAGAAAACTATTATAAAAATCCCTTACAAACCAACTATTATGGTACATAGCATTTTTATTCCTAAGCTTGAGGATGATTAGGATGAGAATGATATAAAATAAGCTAAATTGAATGCCAAGGCTATGAATTTATTGTATTGTACATTAGATCCCAGTAAATTTAATAGGATTTCCACTTGTTCTTTGGTCAAAAAAATTTGGAATACACTTAAAGTCACCCATGAGGATACTCATCAAGTAAAAAATATCAAAATTAAAATGCTTGGTCATACCTATGAGATGTTGAGGATGGAGCCTAATGAATATATAATTGAAATATGTACTAGGTTTATTAACATTATAAATGGTTTGAGAAGTTTGAGCAAGTCCATTTCTAATGATGAACTTGTGAATAAAATTTTAAGATCTTTTCATTTTTTATGGGATGCAAAAGTCATCGCCATACAAGAAGCCAATAATATTAATACACTTTTCATCGAGCAACTTATAGGTTCACTCATGATCTATGAGTCATCTTTGAAGCAAAATGTAGTTGAAAATGGGAAGAAGAATACTATTATCCTAAAGTCTACAACTATTATAGAAGAATCTAATGATGACTTGGATGAGGGAGATGAAATGATGAAATGACTCTTGTATTAAGAAAATTTAAAATACTTATAAGGAAAAGCAAATATAGCTACAAGAAAAATCATTAAAAGAAGAGCCAAGCAAGGAGAAGGAAAAAGAGAAGGAGCAACCTATATACTTCGAATGTAAGAAGTTAAGCCACTATAAGATGGACTATCCCCTCCTCAAGAAAGCTAAACAAAAATATAAGAAGAAAGTAATGATGGCAACTTAGAGTGAGACTAAGGATTCTAGCTTCGATGAAGTGAGTCAAGAGATTTCTAATCTATGCTTTATGGTCAATGAGGAAGAGGTAATGATATGGGACGACCAAATTTAGGGATGCAAAGATGGGACTAATGTAGATTTTTTTTCATTTTATTTGTCAGCAAACTGAAACTATAAATCAAAAATAGCTAATTCAATTTTTTTAATGATTATTGAAGGGATTAAGTTATAATCAATTTTTTAAAAAAATAACTACAAGCACTAACAAGAAAATCCTAGATCTTAAGAATAAAATCATGGAAAATTAAGAAACTACCTGTAAAGTTAAGCTTAGCACAAGTAATTAATATATAAATCTAATCAAATTAAATAATTATTATCTCTACCAATATCAATTAAATATATTTAAATAGATAGGATGCTCACAAACTTGATTATGGTCTAATCTGGAAGAAGAGGTACTGACCAAATTGGGTTGCGATCCTGATTGGATGGTGAGTTCGCTTAAGCCTTTGGCCTTGGAGGAAGAGATCACAGGGGTCGCTAGTAGTCTCGATGGAGGACGTCCCTGGAGTGGAAGATGCTGGTGGGACTATTGGCATGACGTCTTACTTTTTATACAAGAGAAAATGATATACTACTTTAGAGTTCCACCAGGCCTCATCCAGGAGCCAGAGGTCTTCACATCAGCCAATTGGACCATGTATGCCATCCTAGGATCCAAGATTCCTGCAAGATGCCCAGATGCCCTCCAGATGATTTCCAAATGCCAGAGAATATTCCAAATACCAGGGAGCCCATGATTCCAAGGAAGTACTTGCACCCAGCCTAAGTAAATTCAATGCCCAGGTCCATAAAGAAGTAAGATACCCTTTTAATTTCAGGAATATTCCAGCCCAGGGTGCCCTAGATTTCAGGAGGCCCAAAGCCCATGCGCCCAACCCAAAGCCCATGGGCCCAACATGCCATTCAAAGGAGGCATCCCCAATTATTCACTAGGTCAAAGCATGAAGGGAGAAGGAGAAGACTAGGTCAAGTTCCTAACCTAGTTGGGATTTGTTTTCCTCATTGTTTTAAGACTTGTAATTCTAACCTAGCTAGGAGAGGACTTGTAACCTAAGTGGGAGAAGACTTGTAATACCTTAAAGAGAGGTTATTCCAAACCTAAGTGTAACCCTAGTTTGGAAAGGGCATGGGAGCTCTATAAATACCCCACCTCTCTTCCTCTTACAATAATCTTTTCTCATATGAATTAAACTTTGCTGAATTTTGCTTTGAGTTATTCTTGTGTTAGTGTGTTCTTCGTGTGCCTGGCCGAACCCTTGCTCCAAGTTTTCATCCATGCCCTAGCTTGCTGCCTTCCAAGCCTTCATATGCCCAAAGAAGGAGTGCCCTAGGCTACCCAAGCAAGAAGCATCATCCTTCTTCAAGCCGCCCACATCCAAACCCAGATTCCATCTTCTTCTAACCCTAATATCTTTTTAATTGTCTTGTTGTTACTTGCTAACTATCCTCTGATGCTTGCAGGATCCTCGAGGTGTTTTCCCTCCCTAGAGAAGGCTTTCTTTTCCTTCAGGATTGCCCAGATCAGGCATCAAATTCAAGGGAACTGAAGCTTTATCATACAGGCTCCAATCAGAGTATGAGTGATCTCTTCAATTGTAGATTCTTCAATCTCTGACCGGTAACATCCTTCCCTACTCTTAATTTTGAAAGTAAACTATGCAGGGTCCAGGTGGTTTGACAAGATCCTACGCTAGGCATGCAAACAGTTACGGGAGCAGGATGGATTTTAAAACAATTTTTAAAAATCACGCAGCGGAAAACTACTCCGCCCAGAAATCTAATCTATTCAAGTTGCATGTATTAAAATAGGCATGTAACAAAGCATATAATATTTGTAAAATATATAAATAAATACATTTATTTATGTATAAAAAAAAAATTTATACCTTTATTCCACCTAGAATAACTCTGGAATAACTGCTGGAATAGCTGGGATAACAGGAATAACTTTATTCCTGTTGTCTTCTTCCAGCAAACTTTTCAACGTGGATTCTTCTTCTCTCCAACAGTAGCAATGGCCAAACACCAAAGGGCTATTCCTTGGTCTCTTCTCCTTCACCTATGGCATGGGAACAGCTAAATGGAGCCGGCTACAAGGGAGTGCAAATGGATCAAACTTCCAATGTTGCTGAAATTTTCACCCAGAAATTTCAGATCCTGAAATTCCTGCAACCAAAAAAAAACAAGCAGGCAGTAGCAATGGAGGTAATGATCCGCTCCTAGGTGCTCAAGCAAACACCCTCTAGAGGGGGGACATGCCGGGGAATCCTCTGGTCTAGTCTCTCACGTGATGCTAGTCGCCAGAAACCATGGAACGGTGGGAATAAAGAAGTCAAACAGCACACTCTATTTTGAATTTTGTTTTCACCAAAACAACGATCCTTCCTTTCAAAGAGCACTAGCAAGATCAGGGAATCAATGATCTTTCTCTCCCAATCTCTCACCAAAACCCAGCCCTTTGAACCCTGGTAGAATGAAAGATGATCTCTCCAAGGAAAAAACTGGCACTCACGTTTTTAGCCCCTCACACGGTGAAACAAAAAAAAAAACACACGAAATAGGAGGGACAGCAGGGGTTTAAATAGAACAGTAGGGAGAGGGAGTAGAAGAGGCTGGGAATGGCTGCGTTACACCCTTTAACCTGCAATGAACGAGGGTTAAAGGCCATCCGGTGGAGGGAGGAGAAGAGACGTCGCCCAGTGATTTTGGTCGTTTGGTCTTCCAACGTGTAAAATATTTACACGGTGAAAGAAAGAGAGAAAGAGCACTGGTTCAAAACCGGTCCAAGGAAAATTTGTTCAAACCCATTTAAACCAAACGGTTGGTTCAATCCTTGGTTCAAAAAACCGGTCCAATTAAAAGGGGTTCAATTCAATTTAATTGGTTCAAGCCCAAAAAATTAGGTTCAATTGGTTCACAACCAATTGGAGGCCGAAACAAACTCCGAATCAGTTCAAAACTAATTTAGAAAAATTTTGGCGCAGAGCTGGTCAGCCCGGAATAATTTCCGGTTGACGCAGACAAGGGAAAGATGGGGAAAAGAGTGCTAAAAAAATACCGTGACCATAAAACTGAGACGATTCTTAATCGTAATCGGTATCCGGATCAGAGAGTTATCCTCTGTGGCGTGTGACCTCATAGGTTCGAACCTAAACGGTAGCACTAGAACAATTCTAGTACCAGCATAGGAAACCATCTAGCAATGGGTCCTGGCATCCAGATAGGTCGAAGATGCGGGAGCAAACTATCGAACCTCTGGTATATGGTTATCGTATAATTCATCCCTTTGACCTCTAATGCTCAGGACGACTGAGATTGGGCTGCCAACCCAGACAGAGTCAGTCCACTACGTGTCTCAACCTCGCAAGCCCAATGACTCTTCACTAGGGCTACCCCGATCGAGGATTTGCTAAATTGAGATACTGTGAGACATTCAATCCAAACTGTTTGGACAGGTCAATTCCATCTTGGTCCATCACTGCTCCACAAGTACTTGCCTGTACCCAGAAACCTTCCGTCACCGAATTAAAAATCTGGGTAGTCCGGCACCAAAATACAGGGAGTTGCTTGCAAGCTACTGTGATGACCTCGGATCGGAGGGACACATATACCCATATCCAATCGTGAGTTTTCCTTTGGCAGAAAGGGGCTGCACGGATTCATGTTCAATGAGATATCATATATCCCACTTGTAGATTACTTCAGTGTCACCACACTCATTTGGTCAAGAGGACAACCAAACGATATGAACTACAACAACCTATACTTGATATATTGCTATCCAGTACAATATATCCTTTGGTCGTGAACAAGGTTTAAAGACTACTCGATACATCCTCTTTATATCGAAGTCAGTGTAGTCCTAAGGACTTCATCACATGGAAAGAGTTCATTTCAGGAAAATATAATATGTGATGAGCTGCCAAAAATAATATTTTATTAATTCAAAGAAAAAGTACAATACTCAGCACAACCGCCTACAACCCAGGCGATTGGCTTTGGGACACAATTCCCAACAAATTTATGATTTGATGAAGATTAGCTATCCTAAGCTGGGAGTTTCTCAATTCTCTGGTCCTGGTTTCTTATTATTTTGCATGAGTATGCTTGCAATTATGATGATTTTTTGCATTGCGAATATCCTGCTAGTCTTTACTTAATTTTGAAAATTTAGCCTACAAATTAAAATTATAAAAAATTCTAAAAAAATTAGTATACTATTTTTCTTTGATTTTGGTTCTTGTTCTTGTGTTGGCTGACCACCATCCGTAGCATTCTCCCATGCCCTAGCCACCTTCTTCAAAGTCCAAGGAGAAGACGCCATTGTTGCCTAAAGTCTTAAGCAATTATCTTCTCCAAGCTGCCAGCAACTCTAAGCCCTGATTCTTTCCCTTCTTTTAATCCTTGTTTCTTTCTTTTGTTTACTTGTTTCCTTGCTAACCTCTGACACTTGCAGGATCCCCGAGGTATTTCCCCTCCCTAGAGGAGGCTTTTCTTGCCTTTAGACCGAGTCCAGATCGCCTTCAGATTTGGGAACCAAAGGCTTCATCTTTCAGGCATCAATCTGAGAGCTATGTGATCCCTTCATCAGCAAGTTCTTCAATCTGAGAAGACTAGGTCAAGTTCCTAACCTAATTGGGATTTGTTTTCCTAATTATTTTATGACTTGTAATTCTAACATAGCTAGGAGAGGACTTGTAACCTAAGTGGGAGAAGACTTGTAATACCTTAAGGAGAGGTTATTCCTAACATAAGTATAACCCTAGTTAGGAGAGGGCATGAAAGCTCTATAAAGACCCCACCCCTCTTCCTCTTGTAATAATCTTTTCTCATATGAATTAAACTTTGCTGAATTTTGCTTTGAGTTATTCTTGTGTTGGTGTGTTCTTCTTATGCCTGGCTGAACCCCTGCTCCAAGTTTTCATCCATGCCCTAGGTTGCTGCCTTCCAAGCCTTCATATGCTCAAAGAAGGTGTGCCCTAAGCCACCCAAGCAAGGAGCATCATCCTTCTTCAAGCCACCCACATCCAAACCCTGTTTCCATCTTCTTCTAACCCTAATCTCCTTTTAATTGTCTTGTTGTTGCTTTCTAACCATCCTCTAACGCTTGTAGGATCCCCGAGGTGTTTCCCCTTTCCAGAGGAGGCTTTCTTTGCTTTCAGGATCGCCCAGATCAGCCATCAAATTCAAGGGAACTGAAGCTTTATCATCCAGGCTCCAATTAGAGTGTGAGTGATCTATTCAATTGCAGATTCTTCAATATTTGACTGGTAACATCCTTCCCTACTCTTAATTTCTGATTTGATGAAGATTAGCTATCCTAAGCTGGGAGTTTCTCAATTCTTGAGTCCTGGTTTTTATTACTTTGCATGAGTATGCCTGCGATCATGATGATTCTTTGCGTTACTGAATATCCTGCTAGTCTTTACTTAATTTTGGGAATTTAGCCTGCAAATTAAAATTATAAAAAAATTCTAAAAAAATAGTTTACTATTTTTCTTGCATGTTTAGCAATCTTAGAGTCATCCTGCATCAGTTTGGTATCAGAGCAGGTTTATGATAGCATTCATCTGCATTAGGATCATAAACCCTAATTTCTGCATCCTACTTGCTGCATTAGGTATCTATTTTTCATCTAATTTCGACCATATTCGAATTTTATTTTTCTATAAAATTTTCACGTCATGTCCTTTGTTTTGTCTTGATAATTATCATAATTTTTAATTAATTTTACAAAAACCCTAATTCACTAAAATTTAGCATATTAGAAACCCTAACTAAAATCCTAATATTTCTGTATCAATCCGAAAACCTTAGGATTTGCATCATCATATGATTTTTGTTTTGCATAAAATTTGGTAGAGTTCATCAACACCGTCCATCCTCTATTTTGTGATTTTTTAGATCTTCTTCTACATCGGTAACTATGTCAAACCTGCATCATCTGAAACCCTAATTTTTTGAATTCTGCTATTTCTATATTTTGACTAAACCAAACCTAACCAACTTCCAAACCCCCACTTCCAAGCCAAACTTTGTTTGCTAACCCTAGTTAACTTAAACCTAACTTGTCACATCATAAAATAATTAAAAAAATATTTTATTTTTTGATTGTTATTAGTTGCATTAGGACCATCGATTAACATCATCTTTTTAACCTAATCTTAAGGGCAACTGCTATCTAACTTCAGGACAGGATTTCATCACCTGTCTTGCGCCCAAAACAACCATCATCATTCTGACCTAAGCCTAATTAAAATTAATTAGACTTAATTTGCTCTAGAGGGCCAGGTGACACCAATAGGTCGGGTGCGAATTGTGTGGGCCAACTAGTGCATTCAATTCATCAACTATTACTGAAATCTGGTGTCTAAGGTTGAGGGTCCAGAGTCAAACGACCTAAGTGGTGTTGCAGTTTTTAATTGGGTCCCTGCAAAAATAGGGGCCCTCCCACACTCCCACTCTCTACCTAACCAGAGAAAGGATTAGTTGTTGAGTTTGGTGTAAGTTGAGCTAACCCACTCGGTTTTTGGCTCTAAGTCTAGGAAACCCTAGATTTATGAATCTTTTTCTTTTTGCATGCTTGGCTGCACCATCTCATTCTGACTGATTATTTGATTGCATGACCACTAGACCAGGAACCCAATACCAGAAGTCTAAACCCCAACCCAGTTCAACCAAGGAGTCTAGTCTTGAAGCTCTCATAAGAATTATGAGTGAACAATTGAACTAAAAGCTTGAGCAAATCAATACCCAGATGAACCAAGCCCAAACCCAACTTGCCCAATTGACCACTCAGATTAACCAGATGATCCAATCCAATAACCAAACGATCCATATGATTGATCCATTAGCCAATAAAGCTGAACCCTTGCCCTATAATCCCCAAGAATCTATAGTCCCTAGATATGAACCTAGTAGCGACCCACTATCCGTCAGTCAACCTGAATCCTATAGGATTAATACCCCTAGATTTGAGCTTAGTATTAGTCAATTTTTTCCTAGTCAACCCCCTCTTACCACCCATTGGTTCACTAGAATGACCTTGTACAGGAAATATATGAAGCTGATATGAGCTTGAGGAGTATGAGGAAGAAGAAGACACACTTATGGATGATCTAGAATTAGTTGACCTGATAGATATCCAGGTAGAAGACCACCCAACATTAGTTGAACCTAACAACACCCAAGCTGAACCTGTAGTAGAAGACCAGCTAGAGGAAGAGAACCTAAATACTATTATTAGAACCTTACCTGAGGAGCCACTAAAAGAAAGCCCAACTATAGACCCAGTCCTTTGGTTTGTGAGCTAGAAGAATTTATTAAGGACTTGATCTCCTTAAATCAGTACCCTCAGGATGAAATCACTCCATTGACTTCAATTGATCTCTTTCTTGAAATTAATGACCCATTCTTCCATAATGCAGACCCTATAGGAATACCCCAAACCCATAAAGTAAACCTCATTAGTTTATGACTAATTCCTGACGCCCCTTCTTACATCCTACTCTATCTGATTAACCCCAAACCCTTTTCTTATTTCCTACCCTATCAAACTAACCCTGAGTCCACTTCTTATTTCCTACCCATTTCTGAAACTTTTCATGATTTTCTAACCCTTAAATTTCATTTTATAGGGGTAATCATGTTGCATTCATTTATTGCACAGGTTATATTTGCATCATATTTCTGGCATACTCTGTGGCACATAGTAGGAATACATAGTAAATTTTCATGTGCATGCCATACTAGGGTCAAACATAGAAAGTCATTAGTGTGTTAGGTTAGACCCAAAGAAGTCCAATAAATCTCCTTTAATAGGGATGCCTAGTCGAGTCTATTAGGTATTAATCTTGAGTCCAATAAATTCACAGCCCTGAATCACATGTCTGCACCTGCACTTACCTTTGTACAGCATTTGCATTTGAAAATTTGTCAAAAGCTAAACATAAGTAATAAATTAAATAAAAACTTGGCTAATTTTTAAAAGCGAGATAAAGAAATTTTTGTAGAGAATTAAGTGATTGTGAAGGAATTTCATGCTCGTGAAGCTGGCCATCCAAAATAATAAAAAGTAATGGACCCAATGCCTATGCATTTGAGATATCACCTGATTTAGGTATTAGCTTTACCTTCATCATCTCAGATCTTGTAGAGTCTATGGAGCCACCAGTGATACCCAGCGAGCCCCTCGAGCCACTCTCTTTCTTTGTGAGTGAACCCATCTTAGAGCGACCATATATAATTTAGCCTTTTGGTGAGGAAAAGATTGAGAGAACCCTGGATGATCAAGCCATCGGTACCCGGGATGGAGACTGTCAGTGGTACTTGGTCCGGTGGCAAGGTCGGCCAGAATCTGAGGACTTGTGGAATGCTGGTGCAGATTTGCAGCGCCTCAATCCAGACCCTCCTTGAGCAGCCAAATTGGCCTTTACTCTACAGGGTCGAGTTCCTCCTACCCCGAAAGAATTGGTGGGGATACCAGAATCAGTCACAGATCACTAGATCCCATATGGTTTACTAAACCTTAGTCATGTATCATAATTTTGTAAGCAAGTAAGATTGAAACCTATAATAAGTTGAGACTAGTCAATTATGTCTCATCCCCAGTTCAGTATCGACTCCTGTATTTCAGTATGAGTCCAGTGAGAGTTTATTTTTTGTACAAGTAAAGGGATACAATACTTTTGAGTTCACCAAGCCTTATTTAGGAGCCATAAGTCTTCACATCAGCCAATTGGATCTTGTATGCCATCCTAGGGTCCAAGATTCCTGCAAGATGCCTAGATACCCTCCAGATGATTTCCAGATGCCAGATTTTGCCAGAGAATATTTTAAATACCAAGGAGCCCATGATTCCAAGGAAGTACATGCGTCTAGCCCAAGTAAACTCAATGCCTAGGTCCATAAAAAAGCAAGATACACTTTTAATTCCAAGAATATTCCAGCCCAGGGCACCTCAGATTCCAGGATGCCCAAAGCCCATGCGCCTAACCCAAAGCCCATGAGCCCAACATGCCATTCAAAGGAGGCATCCCCAATGGTTCACTAGGTCAAAGCATGAAGGGAGAAGGAGAAGACTAGGTCAAGTTCCTAACCTAGTTGGGATTTGTTTTCCTTATTATTTTAAGACTTGCAATTCTAACCTAGCTAGGAGAAGACTTATAACCAAAGTGGGAGAAGACTTGAAATATCTTAAGGAGAGGTTATTCCTAACCTAAGTGTAACCCTAGTAAAAAGAGGGCATGGGAGCTCTATAAATATCCCACCCCTCTTCCTCTTGTAATAATCTTTTTTCATATGAATTAAACTTTGCTGAATTTTGCTTTGAGTTATTCTTGTGTTGGTGTGTTCTTCTTGTGCCTGGCTGAACCCCTGCTCCAAGTTTTCATCCACGCCCTAGCTTGCTGCCTTCCAAGCCTTCATATGCCCAAAGAAGGAGTGCCCTAGGCCGCCCAAGCAAGGAGCATCATCCTTCTTCAGGCTGCCCACATCCAAACCCTGATTCCATCTTCTTCTAACCCTAATCTTCTTTTAATTATCTTGTTGTTGCTTTCTAACCATCCTTTGATGCTTGCAGGATCCCCAAGGTGTTTCCCTCCCCAAAGGAGGCTTTCTTTGCATTCAGGATCGCCCAGATCAGCCATCAAATTCAAGGGAACTGAAGCTTTATCATCTAGGCTCCATTCAGAGTGTGAGTGATCTCTTCAATTGCAGATTCTTCAATCTCTAACTGGTAACATCCTTTCCTACTCTTAATATTTGATTTGATGAAGATTAGCTATCCTAAGCCAGGAGTTTCTTAATTCTCGGGTATTGGTTTCTTATTATTTTGCATAAGTATGCCTGCGATCATGATGGTTCTTTGCATTGCTGAATATCTTGCTAGTCTTTTCTTAATTTTAGGAATTTAGCCTATAAACTAAAATTATAAAAAAATTTAAAAAAATTAGTTTTCTATTTTTCTTGTATGTTTAGTAATCTCAGAGTCGTCCCGCATCAAGAACCTACCTTTAGATGCACATGGTTGGGTCAGCCAAAGTCGGGCTCATGTGTTG
Organism: Areca catechu; assembly: GCA_021397845.1. Classification (NCBI taxonomy): domain Eukaryota; kingdom Viridiplantae; phylum Streptophyta; class Magnoliopsida; order Arecales; family Arecaceae; genus Areca; species Areca catechu. The sequence goes on along the minus strand of CM038044.1, from coordinate 72,907,900 downwards.
TCTATTGGACTCTACTACCCACTTAGAAATCAAAGAGATTCCTTAGATTAAAGGTAGAGGCTACGAATCTAAATAAAATAGTCGGAGATTTTTTAGACTAAAGTCCATGTCTATAGGATAATAATTAATATACACTAATTAGCTTTGATTTTCATTTCAGATGTCTTCCAACTTGTCACTTCAGTCTCTTCTCGATAACAAGAAGCTTAAGGGTCCCAACTTCGATAGCTAGTATCGAAGGCTCAAGATTGTCCTGGAGCATGAACGGATCTTGTATGTGATATCAGATCTGGCACCTGAAATGCCTACCCTAATGCTCGGGGTTCGTTAAAGACACTTATCATAAGTGGTTCTCTGACAGGACCGTTGTCCGATGCATAATGTTGGCAGCGATGAATGATGAGTTTTATCATAAATTCAAAGAAGCCCGGCCAGAAGAAATCTTTCAAAGGTTGAAGGAGTCTTTCAGGACACCAGATGATGTTAAGAGGTACAGGGTCTCCTATGCTATCTACAATGCACGGATGCGTGATGGGGCCTCAGTCACTGATCATGTATTGTACAAGTTGAGATGATTGAGCGCTTGGGCAAGCTCGGATGTCCCTTGCATGAATAGCTTGAAAAGGATGCGATTCTGAATTTCCTCCCCTCTTCCTATCTAGATTTTCTCGATCATTATAGAATGAATAAGCCTACAGTTAACTACCATGGTCTATTGGGGTTACTGCAAACTTATAAGAAAGACCACCATCTGAACAAAGAGGTGGTAAATCTAGTGGAAGGATCTTCTGTAGGGCATCATCCCTTCAAGAAAGGGAAAAAGAAAAGTAAAGGAAAACGGGTGCAGAATGCTTCTGGGCCTAGTCAGGCTAAGAAGGAGAAGGCTGATAAGAGCCAAGCAGAGTGCTTCTTCTGCAAGAAGTAAGGACATTGGAAGAGGAACTATCCTCTTTAAATTGCATCCCTTGACCCGAACAGGTCCAAGAAGAGGAAGTAGCCAGAAGGTGTTGGACAAGGTATTTATCTCATAACACGTTGTAGTTTCTATATCTGTGATACTACTAACTAGGTATTGGATACAGGAAGTCTAATTCATATTTGCAATTCTTTGCAGAGATTTCAAGTTAGTAGAAGATTCAAGGATGTTGAGAGATTCTTGAACATGTAAAATGGAAGCCAAGTTCCAGTCCTGGCATTGGGAGTCCTTAAACTAGTTTTTAAGTCTTGTATAATCATTTTGAATGAGTGCCATTATTGTCCATCTTTTATTTTAAATGTCATTTCTGTAGGCCAATTGGTCATATATGGTTATGAACTATCAATAAAGAATGATAGTTGCAAAATCATTTGGAATGGTTCTGTTGTAATGAATAGATATATGAATAATGGCATTTATATACTATCGCGACCTGTTAGTGTAGTGTACACGTCTAGCAAATGCCCTAGGATAAATAATATCAGCGATGCATACCTATGGTATTGTAGGCTAGGTCATATTAATAAGAACAGGATAAACAGGTTGAAGTGCTAGGGTTACCTCGACTTTAGTGAAAGTGGTTCACTTCCAACTTATGAGTCTTGTATTCTTGAAAAAATGATAAAATCACCTTTTACTGGAAAAGGTGAACGAGCCAAAGAAATTCTATGTCTGGTACATACTGATGTATGCGAACCCATGAATATTAGTGCCAGAGGTGGGTACAGTTATTTCATTATGTTTACAGACAACCTTTCGAGGTATGGTTATGTCTACTTGATGACACATAAATCTGAATTGTATGAAATGTTCAAATGATATCGTAATGAAATAGAATAAGAAACTAGAAGATGTACCAAAATCCTTTGATCAGATCGAGATGATGGATATCTTTCTAGGGAGTTTCTGACATATCTCGAGGAGATTGGGATTCTTTCTTAGTGGACACCTCCAGGGACACCTTAGTTAAATGAAGTGTCTGAAAGGAGGAATTGAACCCTGTTAGACATGGTTTGGTCCATGATAGGCTTTGCTTCTCTACCACTATCCTTTTGAGGACATGCTCAGGAATCAGCCTATTACCTTTTGATTAGGGCTCCGAGTAAATTCATAAACAAAATCTCATATGAGATATAAACTGGACGTAAGCCGACACTCTCACACCTTCGGGTCTGGGATTGCCCGGCTTATGTAAAACGTTTGAAAATGGACAAACTTGGACCTAGGTTTGATCGGTGCCTTTTTGTTGGGTATTCAAAAGAGTCTAAGGGATATTACTTCTACTTGGCTGAGGAACAAAAGTTGTTCGTCAGTCTTAGGGCTATCTTTTTGAAAAAAGAGTTCCTTGGTGAAGGGATTGTAGCTGCTAAGATTGAACTTAGTAAAGTTCAACAAGTAGAAGAATCTACACACTTTAAAGATAACATAGAACTGGTTATGATTAGATCACACCCTGAGCCCATACAATAATCATTAAAGAGATCTGGCAGGGTACCGAGTCGACCCGACAGATACTACGGTTTCTTGGTCAGGGATGGTGATCCCATTAAACTTGATGAGAACAATGAGGATCCGATCACCTATATGGATGCGATGCAGATGTATGACTCTGAGAAATGGCTGAGAGCCATGAAATTCAAAATAGAGCCCATGGAAATCAATAATATATGGACATTGGTTGATCCACTTGAAGGAATAAAACCTAGTGAATGCAAATAAATTTTCAAAAGGAAAAAGGGTGTAGACGAGCAGGTGGAGACCTATAAAGCCCATCTGGTTATCAAAGGATATCTTTAATGTTATGGTATTGAATATGATGAGACGTTCTCTCCTGTGACAATGCTCAAATCCATTTAGATCATGCTTGCTTTAGCGGCACACTTTGATTATGAAATCTAGCAAATGGATGTCTGAACAGCTTTCGTGAATGGTGAGCTGGAAGAGGAGGTGTATATGATACAACCTAAAGGTTCACATCCACAGACGAGTCAAAGGTGTGCAAGCTTCAAAAGTCTATCTATGGACTGAAGCAAGTATCACAGAGTTAGAACATGTGATTTAATAAGTGTATTAAGTCATATAGCTTCATTAGGAACGAAGAAGAGCCTTGCATTTACAAATGGGCTAATGGTTCTATAATTGTATTCCTTGTGTTTTATATGGATGACATTCTCTTAATTGGGAATAACATCCCAACACTGCAAGGAATAAAGGTCTGGTTGTCTTCTCAGTTCTCTATGAAGGACTTGGATGAAGCCTATTATATACTAGGTATAAAGATCTATAGAGATAGATCTAAGAGGCTTCTGGGACTATCCCAGTCTATGTACATCGACACTGTGCTGAAGTAGTTCAGCATAAAAAATTTCAAGAAAGGCTATCTCCCAATAGGCACTGGAATTGCTCTCTCCAAAAATGATTGTGTGACAACTCCTGAGAGAGAGAGCGTATGAGTAGAATCTTGTGTGCTTTGATAGTGGGTTCTATCATATACGCCATGATATGTACTAGACCAGACGTGGCATGCTCACTAAGCATGGTGAGCAGATACCAGTATGACCCAGGTGAAGCTTATTGGAAAATGGTAAAGACCATCCTTAAGTATTTGCTAAATACTAAGGACCAATGGCTAATTTATGGAGAACCTGACTTGAAACTTGTGGGGTATACTGACTCCAGTTTCCAGTCAGATAAGAATGACATCAAGAGTGTGTCAGGATTTATCTTTATCCTGAATGGAGGAGCTATATGTTAGAAAAGTTCCAAGCAGCCTATTGTGGTGGCTCGGTATGCAAAGCAGTATACATTGTAGCATTAGATGCAGCGAAGGAAGTTATGTGGTTGCAGAAGTTCCTTGGCGAGCTGGGAGTGGCACCTTCCTTGGATGGTTCTATTATGGTGTATTATGATGGCACTGGAGCCATTGCTCAAGCCAAAGAGCCGAAATATCATCACCACACAAAGCACATTATGCGGTCCTATCACCTTGTATGAGAGATCATTGAACGAGGTGAAATTGACCTTCAAAAATTGAAGGAAAGGAAAACCTGGCTGACCCCTTCACTAAAGCCGTCAGAATTCAGGAGTTCAATAGTTGTAAACAGAAAATGAGAATAAGATTCTGTACCGATTGGCTTTAGTCCAAGTTGGAGTTGTTGAGAATTGTGTCCTAAATCCAATCATCTAAGCTATAGATGGTTGTGCTAATTTTGTAATTGTATATAAATTTCTTGATAAATAAAAGTTATCCTTTTTTGGTTGTTCATCACATGTGCATTTTCTTGGAAAGAACTCTTGTGTGATGGAGCCCTTATGGTGTGGGCATCAGAATCTAATAGAGGTTCCTCAACCCTCTGTAGATGTCCAATTAGGGTTCCATTTTTTTTAGGTCTTGAAATAAGGCTTCAAGCCTAAAACTTGTAATTTCTTTAGTTTTGAATTGAGTCTCTTATGTCTGTGTCTAGTCCTGTACTTTGACAAATTGGGTCAAGTTGTGTCCTATATTGAGTTTAGTCATGTATTGGGTCTAGTCCAAGTCTGGGTCCAAGCTGGAGTGGTCTTTGAGTGCAGCTCAACTACTTTGGGCCGAGCCTTGAAGGTCAACATGTCAACCCTAGGGCACCACTTCACCATCCCATGTGGCGCCACTTCATCATCCCATGTGGCGCCACCTTATCTAGCCATGTGGGTGGCACAAGTGAGATTTTCTTGGATGCCAAATGGAGACACATCAAATATTCTCTCCTCCTTTCCCTCCCTCCATCAAGCCACTTACTAAAGGAGTCATAGGCAACCAAGGAAAGGTTGAAGACAAAGGCCTTGTTCCAAGCCTCATATCAAGCTTCTTAACAAAGAAGGGTGAGCAACCAAGGAAAGGTTGAAGACAAAGGCCTTGCTCCAAGCCTCATATCAAGCTTTTTTCCAAAGAAGGGTGAGCAACTAAGGAAAGAGGGAGACACAAGCCTTGCATCATGCCTTCTTTCCAAAATTGAAGGTCAACTTTCCAAGTCCAAGGGAACCAAATTCCTTCTTCCAAGCCCATTATCATGCCATGCCCAAATCAAAGGAGTTTGAATTTCAAATTTTTGAATATTTTTTGGTGCCTTAGCAAGAGAAGAAATGTATTTTTCATTCAAATTTTGAAAGGGTTTAAGGTGCCTATATAAAGGACCTTACCCCCTCCCTTGTAAGGTTAAATTTTGATGAATGAAAAATAATATTTCTTGAGTCCAAACTCTTGTTAGTTGCCTTTGTTCACTAGGAACGTCGATCTCCGAGAGGGAGCACCTTCACCTTCGGGCGTCGAGAGGTGTGAGGCCTTAAACTATCGTTACTTCCGCAACTCCGACATTCGACTCCGAACCAAGCAGAACTCCATATCTACAACCCTTCTTTCAACTTTCCACTATTTGCTTTCTGAGTGAGATTTAACCTTGTCATCTTTGAATGCTTGCAGGTCCTCCAGGTGACACGGGTACGGAGATGGTTGCCTTTGCCTTCGAGATCTTCGGACAGCCAACCGGCACCTCCGCAGGGTTGACGGCTCGATTATCTAGGCCGCATCCGACAAAGTGAGCGATCTCTGCACCGGGTGCTTCAGATCTTCGAGATTTGCCCTTGACTCCTAAGTAGATCTTGATTGGAGAGCTAAGTCCTATGGGGTTTCTCAATCCTGAGGTCCTTTCTTTATCACTACTTTGGGACTACCTGCTTCTTGTTAGTTCTTGTCATTGTAGAACTGGTGGGGACACCAAAGGCACCAGAATAAGATAGAAGCTTTTCAACCCTCTGTGGATTGATCAATAATTTATGAGTCCATTTGTAATAAGGGCTTAGCCCATCTGAGTCCATTTTAGTTGTTATTTGAGTCTTTTGAGTTGTTATTTCAGTTCTGTACTAGTCAGCTCATATTGAGCTAGTTCAGTCCAGTGTTAGTCAGCTCATGTCGAGCTAATTTTTTTTTTTTTGAGTCCTGTTCAACCATATTGAAGACTCAAGACCACATCATACAAGTGAAGACAAATCCAACCAGATTGAAGATATGGAAGTATAGCCCAAGTCCAACCCAGCTTGAAGATTTGAAGACCCCAGGAGAAAAATTCAGAAAACCCTGATTCCTTGCAGATGCCCTCCAAATGCCCAGATTCCCTTCCATATGCCAAAGTATATTCATAGACCAAGGCATCCATGATTTTAGAGGTCAATCTGCATTATAGCCCAAAGAAATCAAGCCTAGGCGCCAAGCCCAAGCCCCTAAGAAGCAAGATACCAGGGAATATTCCTGCTACCTGGCTACCAGGCCATCCCAGCTTCCAAAGGCCCAAACCCATGCGCTCGAACCCCTTTGGGTTGGCCCCTTGCTGCTCTTAGAAGCCCAACACGCCCCCCTAGGTGTCCTTGGAGTGTTGGCCAAGTCAAGAGAATTTTTAGGGATTTTTCTACCTAATATTTCCTTATTTTCTAGCTAGGGTTTGATAGGGAAAAGGATTCTTATGTAAAGACTAATGTGCCCTTACTTGGAGCCCAAGGTTAAAGGTCTATTTAAAGGACCCTAGCCTCTTATATGAAGCTAGATTTTGATATATGAAATAAACCTTGAGTTCTTCTATTGTTTTGTGTGATTACCCTGCTGTGTGCAAAAAGGGGTTTGAAAGTTCTTCTTCCCGGTGTTTGCAACCATCTTCCTGCCGCCAACCATCCTTCCAGCCCCCTCCAAAACTTTCTTCCCTTTGCTGTTTTTCTTTATTTTTTTGATTTCCTTTGAGTTTTCTAACCCTTGATAGGTCATTTGCAGGTCTCCGTGTTCCTATGAATCCAACGACTCCAGCCAAGCCTCAATCGGACCACTGAGCAGAAAGTCGGGTATCTGCGGGTCTTTGGCTCGATTTTCCAGGCCGCATCCATCGAGAAACGAGAGATTCCTTTACTGTGATCTTCACCGGGCACTTCAGAGGTTGTCAGGTACACCCCCTCTACCTCCAGTCTTTATATTGTAGGAGAACTTGCACTAACCGAGGCTTCTCAGCCCCGGTGATCATTCTTTAGTACTTTTCTATGTTCTAATCTGCATGCTTGACTTTAAAAATTCATACAAAATTCCCTACAACTAATTTTGATTTAAAATTTGGAAATTAATCACCTAACCCAATATATAAAATATACAAAAATAATTGCATGCATATTAGTCCCGCATCATTTGGTATCAGAGCTTAGATTAGGGCTTGTTTTCTGCAATTTTTCAATCTGTATATACTCTATTATTTAAATTATTTCTCCCTGAAAAAGACTCCAAAAATTCTAAAATTTATTTTTCTGGATTCATCATAATTCACAATAATTTTCAGGATTTTTGAAGATTTTATTTCATCCTGTGAATTTTCTGCAAGCCAAAATACAGCCTACCAATTTTTGGCTCTATTTTTCTCAACAAGACAAGTTTGGAAGTTTTAGGGTTTTGTTTAGCATCTTTTGCATATCTTTTAATTTTAGTATATTTCCTGCATATTAGGCCATAATTTGCAAGTTTTCTTCTATTTAGGAAAATACCAAAAAAAAAAAATACATATTCTCCAAAAATACCAAAAACATCTAAACCCTAATTTGCATCCTCATCTGCCTGCCATCATTGCATAATTTACTTTTAAGGGCACTCTTGCTATATCAGATGGGGGGAGGATTTGATCACCTCTCCTTAGCCCAAAACCACATCCCTAGCATTCGGTCCCAAGCCTTAACCTAAAATTAACTAGACTTAATTTGCCCTAGTGGGCTAGGGACACCAACTGGTCGGGTCCGGGCTAGTGTTAGATCACTATGTCAAGTTAACCTGTGTCTGCCTTGTGCTCAGTGTCTAGAATGGTGGTTCAGGGATTCAATCCTGAAGGGCTTGTGTGCTGGTTCGCCTACCCGGCCAATCTCTAATTGGTGTCTAGGATTGGCAATCAGGGACATAACACTCCCCTTACACCTGCCTGGCTGAGTGCAGGGTTACTATAGGCTAGTTTGCCACCCTGATTGAGCATCTAGTTTGGACTCTAGGTTTAGTCAGCTGTAGTCGGTCTGATCGAGTCTTGCATGAGCACTAGATCAGGGGTTTCATATCACCCACCTCCTTCACAAATGTCTGAACCCATGGAAAATTTGCAAGCCCAAATAAAAGCACTCACTGAGCAACTAACCCAATCCATTGCCCAGTTAACTCAGTCTAGTACCCAAACCAACAATAGAATTGACCATCTTGCCAATAGGTTTGACCAGTTAGAAGGCCGTGTATGGACCATACAAAGAACCCATGGGTCACAGTCTGAGCCAGATCCCGAGTCCCCTCAACCTAGGAGGACCCCAAACCCTGATATATACCATGAGGTCGAACCTAGGAGAGCCCCTTATCCAAACCCGTACTACAATCCTCAACCTATGAGGACCCCAAACCTTGATCCATACCGAGAGGTTGAACCTAGGAGAGCCCCTCAGCCTAACCCATACTATAATACTGAACCTAGAAGAACCCCTTACCATGACCCTTATTATGATACTGAACCCAGGAAAACCCAATACTCTGACCCATATAGGGAGTCCAATCCTAGGAGAACCCAATACTCTGACCCATATGGGGAGTCCAATCCTAGGATAACCCAATACTTTCACCCATATAGGGAGCCCAAACCTAGGAGAACCCAATATTCTGACCCATATAGGGAGAACCCAATATCCTGACCTATATAGGGAGCCCAACCTTAGGAGGACCCCATACCATGATCCATCCTTAGAACCTGACCATAGAGCTGACCCAAAATCCTATGACCCCAGATCCTATAATCCCATGACCCATAGATCTGCACCCTTGTCCTATGAGCCCAAAGAACCCATAACCCCTAGGTATCAATCTAGTACTAGTCAGGTTTCCCTTAGTCAACTTGAACCCCATAATATTAGTACCCCTAAATATGAGCCCAGTAATGAGCCACTACCCCTTAGGCAACCTGAACCTACTAGGATTAGTATCCATAATCAGAAACCAGGACCTAGCTAATTTTCTCCTAGCCGACCTTCTCCAACCATTCCTGAGATTGACAAGGCTTACATTAACGTGGAAGTGTATGAAGCTGATGCGAGCCTAGTGGATGAGTATGAAGTAGAAGAGGAGACACCTTTAGTAGACCTAGAATTAGCTGACCCAGTATATACCCAGGTAGAAACCAACCCAGAGCTAGTTGACCTTGACCACATCCAACTTAAAGCTATAGTGGAAGAACAATTAGAGGAAGAGAACCTAGGTACTGCTACTAGAGCCTTACCTGAGGAAACCATAGAGGAGAGCCAAATTATAGAGTATAGTCCTAAAATACAAGAACCTGAAAAATTTATTAAGGACCTGATCTCTTTGAATAAGTACCCTTAGGATGAGCCTCCTCCTATAGTTCCCATTAAGGACCTCTTCCCTGAGATTAGTAACACATCCTTCCATTATGTAAACCCTGTAGATATAGCTCAACCTCGTAAGGTTAACCTCATCAGTATGGGATTAGTTCCTGACACCCCTTCTTCTATCCTACTTTATCCAACTAAACCTTTTTCCCTACCCTACCAGACTAATTTTGAATCAACTTCCTATTTTCTACCCTTTCCAGATACCTCTAGCATTTCTAGGATCATTAGATTGCATTTAGCTGAGATTAGCATACTGCATGCATTCATCACGCATGTTAGGTTTGCATCTTATTCTGGCATACTCTTTGGAATTTGCTAGGAGTTCACTTTAAATTTTCATGTGCATGTCAAGCTAGGATCAAACCTAGAGAACCTATAATCTCTTAGGTTTAGGTCTAAAGAGTTCAATAAAATTTCCTTCCATAGGAATGCAGAGTCGAGTCTGTTAGGTATAGGTTTGAGTCCTTTGCATCATCTTGTTAGGAGACTGCATGTGCCTAGCATGTTCACCACCCGCACTAATCTTAAAACAACTGGCTAATTCCCGAAGAAGGGTCAAAGAATTTGATGTAGTGGATTCTATCTTGGTTAGGCTTAGGCCTAAAAGAAGCTTCATGCTCGCAGAGCCAGACCTTTAAAGTGATAAAGAAGGATTGGATCAAATGCCTATGTGTTAGACTTGCCTTCGGATATGGGTATTAGTTCTACCTTTAATATTACAGACCTGGTTGAGTATAGGGAACCGGCAGCGATACCTAGTGAGGCCTTTGGACCTATTCCTTTTCATTGTGAGTGACCCAAACCCAGAGTGTCCACTAACAAATTGGCCTGAGAGAGGAGAATGGATCGAGCATATCCTGGACGATCAAGCCATCACGACCCAGGGCCGTGACTATCAATGCTTCCTGGTCCGATGGCAAGGCCAGCCAGAGTCGGACGATTCATGGATTTCTCGAGAGGACTTGCAATGCCTCAACCCAAACCTTCTCGAGAGATATGTGAGCTAGTTTGATCTTCACTCGATAGGGTCGAGTTCCTCCCACCCCAGGAGAATTGGTGGGGATGCCAAAGGCAACAGAATAAGACAGAGACTTTTCAACCCTCTTTGGATTGATCAATAATTTATGAGTCCATCTGTAATAAGGGCTTAGCCCATCTGAGTCCATTTTAGTTGTTATTTGAGTCTTTTAGGTTGTTATTTCAGTTCTGTACTAGTCAGCTCATGTTGAGCTAGTTCAGTCCAGTGTTAGTCAGCTCATGTCGAGCTAATTTTATTTTTTCTGAGTCCTGTTCAACCATATTGAAGACTCAAGACTACATCATACAAGTGAAGACCAAGTCCAACCAGATTGAAGACATGGAAGTATAGCCCAAGTCCAACCCAGCTTGAAGATTTGAAGACCCCAGGAGGAAAATTCAGAAAACCCTGATTCCATGCAGATGCCCTCAAGATGCCCAGATTTCCTTCCAGGTGCCAAAGTATATTTATAGACCAAGGCATCCATGATTTTAGAGGTCCATCTGCATCCTAGCCCAAAGAAATCAAGCCCAGGCGCCAAGCCCAAGCCCCTAAGAAGTAAGATACCATGGAATATTCCTGCTACATGGCTACCAGGCCACCCCAGCTTCCAGGGGCCCAAACCCATACGCCCGAGCCCCTTTGGGCCAGTCTCTTGCTGCTCTTAGAAGCCCAACATGCCCCCCTAGGCATCCTTGGAGTGTTGGCCAAGTCAAGAGAATTTTTAGGGATTTTTCTACCTAATGTTTCCTTATTTTCTAGCTAGGGTTTGAGAGGGAAAATGATTCTTATGTAAAGACTAATGTACCCTTACTTGGAGCCCAAGGTTAAGGGTCTATTTAAGGGTCCCTAGCCACTTGTATGAAGGGAGATTTTGATATATGAAATAAACTTTGAGTTCTTTTATTATTTTGTGTGAATACCCTGCTGTGTGCATAAAGGGGTTTGAGAGTTCTTCTTCCCGGTGTTTGCAACCATCTTCCTGCTGCCAACCATCCTTCCAGCCCCCTCCAAAACTTTCTTCTCTTTACTGTTTTTCTTTGTTTTCTTGATTTTCTCTGAGTTTTTTAACCCCTGATAGGTCATTTGTAGGTCCCCGAGTTCCTACGAATTCAACGACTCCAGCCAAGCCTCAATCGGACCACTGAGTAGAAAGCCAGTTATCCGCGGGTCTTTGGCTCGGTTTTCCAGGCCGCATCCATCGAGGAACGAGATATCCCTTAGCTACGATCTTCACTGGGTGCTTTAGATGTTGTCAGGTACACCCCCTCTACCTCCAGTCTTTGTATTGTAGGAGAACTTGCCCTAACTGAGGCTTCTCAGCCCCGGTGATCCTTCTTTAGAACTTTTCTAGGTTTTAATCTACATGCTTGGCTTCAAAAATTTATACAAAATTTCCTAAAACTAATTTTGATTAGAAATTTGGGAATTAATCAATTAACCCCATATATAAAATATACAAAAAGAATTGCATGCATATTAGTCCCGCATCAAGAACCCTAGTTCATCTCTACTTGCTTTTGGGAATCCAAAGAAAACTAAAAAAGTCTAAAATCCACAAAACCCTAAAAAAATCACTTGTATCTTTCTTCATCGTCGCATCTAGTTAGCCCCCCATCATTTTTGGTATCACAGAGCATGGTTAGGACTTAGCGTTTCTTAAAGTACTCGAAAAAGGTGCTTCACCAGGACGTCCGGTCTAAGGAGAAAGTAGGGTTTCAAGACCCTTTCCTCCCATTCCACGGGATCTCCTAAGGTGTGTAGGGGTTCCAGTGTGACAGGCCTTAGAAGAGGAACAAAAGAAGGATGAATTTAAAAGAACAAAAATATTTTGCATCATAGAGCTCATTTTTTTTTAATTTCTGCAGTTTTCCATCTTCATATATGGTCTGTTGTTTTAGTTGGTAGTATCTATAAGAATCTCCAAAATTCATGATTTTTACTTTTTTAGTTCACATATAATTCAAAGTAATTTAGAGAATTTTCTCAGATTTTATTTCAATTTGTAGAATTTCTAAAAGCTGAAATATTACCTGAGAGCAAGTTCTGTTCTGATAATTCCAGCAATCTGCATTTTCTTGTGTTTTCAATTGTCATCTAGTTTAATCTTTCATTTAGAGTAATATCATTTCATTTCCATCATCTTAACTCTGCTATCATACATCAAAACCTGTAAAAAAAAAATTATAATTTAGTGACATCTCATTAGTTCATTTGCTTGCATTCATTTTCATTAATTACTTTAAGAACGATAAATTGACATTGGGTCAGGATTTCATTACCAGTCCCTAGCCCACAAATCACTGACCTGCATATCGAACCCAAGCTCTAACTAAAATCGATTAGACACTTAATTTGCCTTAGAGAGCTTAGGGACACCAATTGGTCGAGTCAAGACCAAGTGTTTATTCTTGGCGTCAGCCCATTCTGTGTGTGCTGTTGCCCTTGGTTTCTAGGCTTGGTGAATCAGGGCTTGTGAGTTTGGTCTGTCTACCAGCCAATCCCAGATTGGTACCTAAGGTTGGCGATCAGGGACCTCCACTCCCCTACACCTACCTGGCCAAGGACAGAGTTACTGCAGACTGGTTTGCCACCCGGATTGAGGCAACTGGTTGATATTCTAGGTCTAGTAGATCCTAGATGTTTTTGTGTGTTTAACCCATGCCCACTAGGTCAGGAGTACCTTATCACCCCCATCCTTCCCAACCAAGTAAATCCATGGACAACACCGAAAAAGATCTATTAAGGGCCATCAAGGAACAATTGGATAAGATGGACAACAAGCTTGATAAGATTGACCAAAGTGTAACAAGACTAGAAACTCAGGTTAGGACCCAGTAGCCTCATCCTAAACCAGAGTTTAAATCACTTCCCCATCCTAGGTGTTTTCCTCAACATGAACCCACCTATTATAGGCATGAACCCTTTAGGAACCCTAGCCGAGCCCTAGAAACTAACCATGAGTATGGTCAAGTCTGCCCGAGTCGACCTAGTCCAAACCGATCTGACCTGAGTCGACCCACCCCTACTACCCCATGTGTTCACCAGGGTAACATTAAAGAGGGAGAGTATATTGCTGACCTGGGATTGGTTGACCCGGAAAACACCCAGGCGGATGCTACTTTGGAAGGACCCTTAGAAAATCTTGAAGCCACTAGTGAGCCTGAATTAGAAGTATATGAAGCTAAAGCACACTTAGTGGATGAATATGAAGAATAGTTAGAGGATAAAACTACTGAGGGAATCCCTACTACTAGAGAGTCCGAGAAAGAGGAACCTTCTGAAGAATTTCAGGGAGAAAAGATTGAGCCCACTAAGAATCTGAGTGAAGAAACCCCTGAGCTTATTGACGAATCCAAAGTAGACATCTCGGAATCAAGTCTAATGGTGAAGTGTGATGTAGATGAACCCCCGGTAGAAATCATTAAGGAACTAAAAGAAAAAGATCCTGAACCAACTAGAAAATTTGAAAGAGTAACTAAGCCAGGATCGAACATTGTAGAGGGAGGTGAAGGTTCACAAGTCTTGCCATTAGAGGAGGTTCAGGAGCAGGTCCCTACGGAACCACCCCAGGAGGTAGACATTAGTTTTGAGGACTTTCAAGATAACATTCCCAAAGACCTTCCTAATGACCTTCCACCATTTAGGAACACCCATCTAGCCTTGGAACTTGTACCAATAGAATAATGTCCAAATCTTATGATTATCATGAGTAACCAAGGTCTGTTTCATACTGCCCATAAGGTACCCCGAGATTCCGACTCCTATCTCCTATCCGTCCCTAAGCCTTCTCACATTTCAAGAGCCATGGGGTTGCATTGTGTTGAAATTACTAGGCTGCATGACTCTTTAGAATCCATCCCTTTTGCCATTTACTTCTAGTACACTTTATGGCATTTGTTAGGGATCCTTGATAATTTTTCTTGTACATACCAGGCTAGGGTCAAACCTAGAGAGTCCATAGTCTGTTAGGTTTAGATCCTAGGAGTCCAATAAAATTTTTTTTTCTCAATAGGAATGCATAGTTGAGTCTTAATTTTGCATCATGTTAGGATTATGCATTAAATATAATTTTTTAAAAATAATTTTGCTGATTCTCTAAAATGATCCAAGAGTTTGAAATTAGGGATTCTATAATGGTTAGGCTTAGGCCTGATCGGTTTTCACTAGGAGCCATTAAGAAACTTCATGCTCGTGGAGCTGGCCACTTTAGAGTGAAAAAGAGAGTTGGCCCTAATGCCTACGTTCTTGAGCTATCCCTGAATTATGGCATTAGCTTGACTTTCAATATCTCAGAATTAGTCGAGTATAGGGAACCAGCAAACATACCTAGCGAGCCATTTGGGCCTGACCTTTCTTTTAACAGTGAACCCGAACCTGAGTGTCCATCTCCAATTATACCTGAGAGAGGAGAGCGGATCGAGCGTGTCCTGGATGACCAAGCTATCACTACCTGCGGTAAATGTTATCAACATTTCTTCGTTCGAAGGCAAGGCCAACCTGAGTCTGATGACTGGTGGATTACCCAGGAGGACTTGCAACACCTCGATCCCGACCTTCTGGAGGTGTACCTAAGCCAACTCAACTCTTACTCGACAGGGTCGAGTTCCTCCCACCCCGGGAGAACTGGTGTGGGCACCAGAATCTGATAGAGGTTCCTTAACCCTCTGTGGATGTCCAATTAGGGTTCCATTTTTTTCAGGTCTTGAAATTAGGCTTCAAGCCTAAAACTTGTAATTTCTTTAGTTTTGAATTGAGTCTCTTATGTCTGTGTCTAATCCTGTACATTGACCAATTGGGTCAAGTTGTGTCCTTTATTGAGTCCAGTCATGTATTGGGTCTAGTTCAAGTCTAGGTCAAAGCCGGAGTGGTCTTTGAGTCCAGCTCAACTACTTTGGGCCGAGCCTTGAAAGTCAACATGTCAACCCTAGGGCACCACTTCACCACCCCATGTGGCGCCACTTCATCATCCCATGTGGCGCCACCTCATCTAGCCATGTGGGCGGCACAAGTGAGATTTTCTTGGATGCCAAATGGAGACACATCAAATATTCTCTCCTCCTTTCCCTCCCTCCATCAAGCCACTTACTAAAAGAGTCATAGGCAACCAAGAGAAGGTTGAAGACAAAGAACTTGTTCCAAGCCTCATATCAAGCTTCTTTCCAAAGAAGGGTGAGCAACCAAGGAAAGGTTGAAGACAAAGGCCTTGCTCCAAGCCTCATATCAAGCTTCTTTCCAAAGAAGGGTGAGCAACCAAGGAAAAAGGGAGACACAAGCCTTGCATCATGCCTTCTTCCCAAAATTGAAGGTCAACTTTCCAAGTCCAAGGGAGCCAAATTCCTTCTTCCAAGCCCATTATCATGACATGCCCTAATCAAAGGAGTTTGAACTTCAACTTTTTGAATATTTTTTGGTGCCTTAGCAAGAGATGAAATGTATTTTTCATTCAAATTTTGAAAGGGTTTAAGGTGCCTATATAAAGGACCTTACCCCCTCCCTTGTAAGGTTAAATTTTGATGAATGAAAAAGAATATTTCTTGAGTCCAAACTCTTGTTAGTTGCCTTCGTTCACTAGGAACGTCGATCTCCGAGAGGGAGCACCTTCACCTTCGGGTGTCGAGAGGTGTGAGGCCTCAAACTATCGTTACTTCCACAACTCCGACTTCCGACTCCGAACCAAGCAGAACTCCTCCTTCTCTACAACCCTTCTTTCAACTTTCCACTGTTTGCTTTCTGAGTGAGATTTAACCTTGTCTTCTTTGAATGATTGTAGGTCCTCCCGGTGACACGGGTACGGATATGGTTGCCTTTGACTTCGAGATCTTCGGACAGCCAACCGGCGCCTCCGCATGGTTGACGACTCGGTTATCCAGGCCGCATCCACCAAAGTGAGCGATCTCTGCACCGGGCGCTTCAGATCTTCGAGGTTTGCCCCTAACTCCTAAGTAGATCTTGATTAGCGAGCTAAGTCCTACGGGGTTTCTCAATCCCGGGGTCCTTTCTTTATCACTACTTTGGGACTACCTGCTTCTTGTTAGTTCTTGTCATTGTAGAACCCTAGTTCATCTCTACTTGCTTTTGGGAATCCAAAGAAAACTAAAAAAATCTAAAATCCACAAAACCCTAAAAAAATCACTTGCATCTTTCTTCATCATCGCATCTAGTTAGTCCCCCATCATTTTTGGTATCTGAGCATGGTTAGGACTTAGCGTTTCTTAAAGTACTTGGAAAAGGTGCTTCACCAGGACGTCCGGTCTTAGGAGAAAGTAGGGTTTCGAGACCCTCTCCTCCCATTCCACGGGATCTCCTAAGGCGTGTAGGGGTTCTAGTGTGACAGGCCTTAGAAGAGGAACAAAAGAAGGATAGATCTAAAAGAACAAAAATATTTTGCATCATAGAGCTCATTTTTTTTTAATTTCTGCAGTTTTCCCTCTTCGTACATGGTCTGTTGTTTTAGTTGTTGCTATCTGTAAGAATCCCCAAAATTTATGATTTTTACTTTGTTAGTTTACATATAATTCAAATTAACTTTGAGAATTTTCTCAGATTTTATTTCAATTTGTAGAATTTCTAAAAGCCGAAAAATTACCTGAGAGCAAGTTCTGTTCTGATAATTCCAGCAATCTGCATTTTCTTGTGTTTTCAATTGTCATCTAGTTTAATCTTTCATTTAGAGTAATGTCATTTTATTTCCATCATCTTAACTCTGCTATCATACATCAAAACCCATAAAAAAAAAGTTAAAATTTAGTGACATCTCATTAGTTCATTTGCTTGCATTCATTTTCATAAATTACTTTTAGGGCGACAAATTGACATAGGGTCAGTATTTCATTACCTGTCCCTAGCCCACAAATCACTGACCTGCATATCGAACCCAAGCTCTAACTAAAATCAATTAGACACTTAATTTGCTCTAGAGAGCTTAGGGACACCAATTGGTCGAGTCAAGACCAAGTGTCCATTCTTGGCGTCAGCCCGTTCTGTGTGTGCTGTTGTCCTTGGTGTCTAGGCTTGGTGAATCAGGGCTTGTGAGTTTGGTCCGCCTACCGGCCAATCCAAGATTGGTGTCTAAGATTGGTGATCAGGGACCTCAACTCCCCTACACTTACCTGGCCAAGGACAGAGTTACTGCAGACTGGTTTGCCATCCGGATTGAGGCAACTGGTTGATAAGATGGACAACAAGCTTGATAAGATTGGCCAAAGTGTAACAAGACTAGAAACTTGGGTAAGGACCCACAAGCCTCACCGTAAACCAGAGTTTAAATCACTTCCCCATCCTAGGAGTTTTCCTCAACATGAACCCACCTATTATAAGCCTGAACCCTTTAGGAACCCTAACCGAGCCCTAAGAACTAGCCTTGAGTATGGTCAGGTCTACCCGAGTCGTCCTAGTCCAAATCGATCTGACCTGAGTCGACCCACCCCTACTACCCCATGTGTTCACCAGAGTAACATTAAAGAGGGAGAGTATATTGCTGACCTGGGATTGGTTGACCCTGAAAACACCCAGGCAGAAGCAACTTTGGAAGGACCCTTAAAAAATCTTGAAGCCACTAGTGAGCCTGAATTAGAAGTATATGAAGCTGAAGCACACTTAGTGGATGAATATGAAGAACAGTTAGAGGATGAAACTACTGAGGGAATCCCTACTACTAGAGAGTCCGAGAAAGAGGAACCTTTTGAAGAATTTCAGGGAGAAAAGATTGAGCCCACTAAGAATTTGAGTGAAGAAACCCCTAAGCTTATTGACGAATCCAAAGTAGACATCTCGGAATCAAGTCTAATGGTGAAGTGTGATGTAGATGAACCCTCGGTAGAAATCATTAAGGAACTAAAAGAAAAAGATCCTGAACCAACTAGAGAATTTGAAAGAGTAACTAAGCCAGGATCGAACATTGTAGAGGGAGGTGAAGGTTCACAAGTCTTGCCATTAGAGGAGGTTCAGGAACAAGTCCCTACGGAACCACCCCAGGAGTTAGACATTAGTTTTGAGGACTTTCAAGATAACATTCCCAAAGACCTTCCTAATGACCTTCCACCATTTAGGAACACCCATCTAGCCTTGGAACATGCACCTATAAAATAATGTCCAAATCTTAAGATTATCCTGAGTAACCAAGGTTTGTTTCATGCTGCCCATAAGGTACCCCGAGATTCTGACTCCTATCTCCTACCCGTCCTTGAGCCTTCTCACATTTCAAGAGCCATGGGGTTGCATTGTGTTGAAATTACTAGGTTGCATGACTCCTTAGAATCCATCCCTTTTGCCATTTACTTCTAGTACATTTTATGGCATTTGTTAGGGATCCTTGATAATTTTTCTTGTACATACCAGGCTAGGGTCAAACCTAGAGAGTCCATAGTCCGTTAGGTTTAGATCCTAGGAGTCCAATAATTTTTTTTTTCTCAATAGGAATGCATAGTTGAGTCTGCATTTTGCATCATGTTAGGATTATGCATTAAATATAATTTTTTTAAAATAATTTCGCTGATTCTCGGAAACGATCCAAGAGTTTGAAATTAGGAATTCTATAATGGTTAGGCTTAGGCCTGAACGGTTTCCACTAGGAGCCATTTAGAAACTTCATGCCCGTGGAGCTGGCCCCTTTAGAGTGATAAAGAGAGTTGGCCCTAATGCCTACGTTATTGAGCTATCCCCGAATTATGGCATTAGCTCGGCTTTCAATATCTCAGAATTAGTAGAGTACAGGAAACCAGCAAACATACTTAGCGAGCCATTTGGGCCTGACCTTTCTTTTAAGAGTGAACCCGAACTTGAGTGTCCACCTCCAATTATACATGAGAGAGGAGAGCAGATCGAGCATGTCCTAGATGACCAAGCTATCACTACCTGGGGCAAAGGATATCAACGTTTCTTAGTTCGATGGCAAGGCCAACCTGAGTCCGATGACTCGTGGATTACCCGGGAGGACTTGCAGTGCCTCGATACTGACCTTCTGGAGTAGTACCTAAGCCAACTCAACTCTTACTCAATAGGGTCGAGTTCCTCCCACCCCGGGAGAACTGGTGTAGGCACTAGAATCTGAGAGAGGTTCCTCAACCTTCTGTGGATGTCCAATTATGGTTCCATTTTTTTCAGGTCTTGAAATAAGGCTTCAAGCCTAAAAATTGTAATTTATTTCATTTTGAATTGAGTCTCTTATGTCTGTGTCAGTCTTGTACTTTGACCAATTGGGTCATGTTGTGTCCTATATTGAGTCCAGTCATGTATTGGGTCTAGTCCAAGTCTGGGTCCAAGCCGGAGTGGTCTTTGAGTCTAGCTCAACTACTTTGGGCCAAGCCTTGAAAGTCAACATGTCAACCCTAGGGCACCACTTCACTACCCCATGTGGCGCCACTTCATCATCCCATGTGGCGCCACCTCATCTAGCCACGTGGGCGGCACAAGTGAGATTTTCTTGGATGCCAAATGGAGACATCAAATATTCTCTCCTCCTTTCCCTCCCTCCATCAAGCCACTTACTAAAGGAGTCATAGGCAATCAAGAAAAGGTTGAAGACAAAGGCCTTGTTCCAAGCCTCATATCAATCTTCTTTCCAAAGAAGGGTGAGAAACCAAGGAAAGGTTGTAGACAAAGGCCTTGCTCCAAGCCTCATATCAAGCTTCTTTCCAAAGAAGGGTGAGCAACCAAGGAAAGAGGGAGACACAAGCCTTGCATCTAGCCTTCTTCCCAAAATTGAAGGTCAACTTTCCAAGTCCAAGGGAGCCAAATTCCTTCTTCCAAGCCCATTATCATGCCATGCCCAAATCAAAGGAGTTTGAATTTCAAATTTTTGAATATTTTTTGGTGCCTTAGCAAGAGAAGAAATGTATTTTTCATTCAAATTTTGAAAGGGTTTAAGGTGCCTATATAAAGGACCTTACCCCCTCCCTTGTAAGGTTAACTTTTGATGAATGAAAAAGAATATTTCTTGAGTCCAAACTCTTGTTAGTTGCCTTCGTTCACTAGGAATGTCGATCTCCGAGAGGGAGCGCCTTCACCTTCGGGTGTCGAGAGGTGTGAGGCCTCAAACTATCGTTACTTCCGCAACTCTGACATCCGACTCCGAACCAAGCAGAACTCCTCCATCTCTACAACCCTTCTTTCAACTTTCCACTGTTTGCTTTCTGAGTGAGATTTAACCTTGACTTCTTTGAATGATTGCATGTCCTCCCGGTGACACGGGTACAGAGATGGTTGCCTTTGCCTTCGAGATCTTCGGAGATCCAACCGGCGCCTCTGCAGGGTTGACGTTTCGGTTATCCAGGCCGCATCCGCCAAAGTGAGCAATCTCTGCACCGGGCACTTCAGTTCTTCGAGGTTTGCCCCTGACTCCTAAGTAGATCTTGATTGGAGAGCTAAGTCCTATGGGGTTTCTCAATCCCAGGGTCCTTTCTTTATCACTACTTTGGGACTACCTGCTTCTTGTTAGTTCTGGTCATTGTAGAACCCTAGTTCATCTCTACTTGCTTTTGGGAATCCAAAGAAAACTAAAAAAATCTAAAATCCACAAAACCCTAAAAAAATCACTTGCATCTTTCTTCATCGTCGCATCTAGTTAGTCCCCCATCATTTTTGGTATTTGAGCATGGTTAGGACTTAGCGTTTCTTAAGTACTCGGAAAAGGTGCTTCACCAGGACGTCCGGTCTTAGGAGAAAGTAAGGTTTCAAGACCCTCTCCTCCCATTCTACGGGATCTCCTAAGGCGTGTAGGGGTTCTAGTGTGACAGGCCTTAGAAGAGGAACAAAAGAACGATAGATCTAAAAGAACAAAATATTTTGCATCATAGAGCTCATTTTTTTTTAATTTCTGCAGTTTTCCTTCTTCGTACATGGTCTGTTGTTTTGGTTGGTACTATCTGTATGAATCCCCAAAATTCATGATTTTTACTTTGTTAGTTTGCATATTATTCAAAGTAATTTTGAGAATTTTCTAAGATTTTATTACAATTTGTAGAATTTCTAAAAGCCGAAATATTACCTGAGAGCAAGTTCTGTTCTGATAATTCCAGCAATCTGCATTTTCTTGAGTTTTCAATTGTCATATAGTTTAATCTTTCATTTAGAGTAATGTCATTTCATTTCCATCATCTTAACTCTACTATCATACATCAAAATCCAATAAAAAAAAAAAACTATAATTTAGTGGCATCTCATTAGTTCATTTGCTTGCATTCATTTTCATAAATTACTTTAAGGGCGACAAATTGACATCGGGTCAGTATTTCATTACCTGTCCCTAGCCCACAAATCACTGACCTGCATATCGAACCCAAGCTCTAACTAAAATCAATTAGACACTTAATTTACTCTAGAGATCTTAGGGACACCAATTGGTCGAGTCAAGACCAAGTGTCTATTCTTGGCATCAGCCCATTCTGTGTGTGCTGTTGCCCTTGGTGTCTAGGCTTGGTGAATCAGGGCTTGTGAGTTTGGTCCGCCTACCGACCAATCCCAGATTGGTGTCTAAGGTTGGCGATCAGGGACCTCTACTCCCCTACACCTACCTGGCCAAGGACAGAGTTACTGCAGACTGGTTTGCCACCCGGATTGAGGCAACTGGTTGATAAGATGGACAACAAGCTTGATAAGATTGACCAAAGTGTAACAAGACTAGAAACTCGGGTTAGGACCCAGAAGCCTCACCCTAAACTAGAGTTTAAATCACTTCCCCATCCTAGGAGTTTTCCTCAACATGAACCCACCTATTATAAGCCTGAACCCTTTAGGAACCCTAGCCGAGCCCTAAGAACTAGCCTTGAGTATGGTCAGGTCTACCCGAGTCATCCTAGTCCAAACAGATCTGACCTGAGTCGACCCACCCCTACTACCCCATGTGTTCACCAGAGTAACATTAAAGAGGGAGAGTATATTGCAGACCTGGGATTGGTTGACCCTGAAAACACCCAGGCGGATGCTACTTTGGAAGGACCCTTAGAAAATCTTGAAGCCACTAGTGAGCCTGAATTAGAAGTATATGAAACTGAAGCACACTTAGTGGATGAATATGAAGAACAGTTAGAGGATGAAACTACTGAGGGAATCCCTACTACTAGAGAGTCCCAGAAAGAGGAACCTTCTGAAGAATTTCAGGGAGAAAAGATTGAGCCCACTGATAATCTGAGTGAAGAAATCCCTAAGCTTATTGACGAATCCAAAGTAGACATCTCGGAATCAAGTCTAATGGTGAAGTGTGATGTAGATGAACCCCCAGTAGAAATCATTAAGGAACTAAAAGAAAAAGATACTGAACCAACTAGAGAATTTGAAAGAGTAACTAAGCCAGGATCGAACATTGTAGAGGGAGGTGAAGGTTCACAAGTCTTGCCATTATAGGAGGTTCAGGAACAAGTCCCTACGGAACCACCCCAGGAGGTAGACATTAGTTTTGAGGACTTTCAAGATAACATTCCCAAAGACCTTCCTAATGACCTTCCACCATTTAGGAACACCCATCTAGCCTTGGAACTTGCACCTATAGAACAATATCCAAATCATAAGATTATCCTGAGTAACCAAGGTCTGTTTCATGCTGCCCATAAGGTACCCCGAGATTCCGACTCCTATCTCCTACCCATCCTTGAGCCTTCTCACATTTCAAGAGCCATGGGGTTGTATTGTGTTGAAATTACTAGGCTGCATGACTCCTTAGAATCCATCCCTTTTGCCATTTACTTCTGGTACACTTTATGGCATTTGTTAGGGATCCTTGATAATTTTTTTTGTACATACCAGGCTTGGATCAAACATAGAGAGTCCATAGTCTGTTAGGTTTAGATCCTAGGAGTCCAATAATTTTTTTTTCTCAATAGGAATGCATAGTTGAATCTGCATTTTACATCATGTTAGGATTATGCATTAAACATAATTTTTTAAAAATAATTTGGCTGATTCCTGAAAACGACCCAAGAGTTTGAAATTAGGGATTCTATAATGATTAGGCTTAGGCCTGAATGGTTTCCACTAGGTGCCATTAAGAAACTTCATGCTCGTGGAGCTAGACCCTTTAGAGTGATAAAGAGAGTTGGCCCTAATGCCTACGTTCTTGAGCTATCCCTGAATTATGGCATTAGCTCGACTTTCAATATCTCAGACTTAGTCGATTACAGGGAACCAGCAAACATACCTAGTGAGCCATTTCGGCCTGACCTTTCTTTTGAGAGTGAACCCGAACCTGAGTGTCCACCTCCAATTATACCTGAGAGAGGAGAGCGGATGGAGCGTGTCCTGGATGACCAAGCTATCACTACCTGGCGCAAAGGTTATCAACATTTCTTAGTTCGATGGCAAGGCCAACTTGAGTCCGATGACTCGTGGATTACCTGGGAGGACTTGCAGCGCCTCGATCCCGACCTTCTGGAGGAGTACCAAAGCAAACTCAACTCTTACTCGACAGGGTCGAGTTCCTCCCACCCTGAGAGAACTGGTGTGGGCACCAGAATCTGATAGAGGTTCCTCAACCCTTTGTGGATGTCCAATTAGGATTCCATTTTTTTAAAACTTGAAATTTCTTTAGTTTTGAATTGAGTCTTTTATGTCTGTGTCTAGTCCTGTACTTTGACAAATTGGGTCAAGTTGTGTCCCATATTGAGTCCAGTCATGTATTGGGTCTAGTCCATGTCTGGGTCCATGATGCAGAACAAAGAACAAAGAAGCGTATGCGGAAGTAAAAATTAAGATTATTATTATTTTTTTTTTTATATTTCAGAAATTAGCTTTGACTCAAAGTAAAGTTAAACTAAGTTGATGGAAATTAGGTAAGGATTGAAAGCACAATTTAGAAAAAGCTAATTTATTAGTGTAGTTCAGAAGTAACAGATCGCTGGGGGTTGAGAAAGTCCCAGACCTAGGGTTTCGCTCTGAACTTTCAACAGGACAGAAATAGAGAGAAGAGATGGTTTTCCAACCAGACAGTGATCTCATAGAATTTGGGTGGAAGAACTCTCTCGAGCAGATTGTTGGATCCTCGGATTCGGCTATCTTCTCAATGGATGCTCCAATACTGGTCTTGTGGTTTGGTCAGCTTCTCCTGGACTCAAGATCTGGTAAGAAGAAAAAACAAGTGATGGATTTAGAGACTCAGGGAAGGATCTACCAGTTCGAAGAACTTGAAGGCTGATGTCGCTGAGATCCGGATTCTCTTGAAGGCTGATTCGACTCCTTCTGGAAAGAGTTTTGGATCTGAAGTACCCGGACTGTAGCTGGATGCTGGTGGTCGGCCTGGACTTGAAGAGAGTGGCCGTGAGAGGTGGGATAGGCTAGGGCTTGGTGGAATGAAAAGGATGATGGGCGGCTAGGGTTTGGGAGTGAAGAGGCTAACCTAGGGTTTGGGGTTTTGGAGATCTCACACCTCCTCAAGGTTCTTGGGGAACCCGGATTTACTCCCTCATGGAGCTCAACACCTGGATGCAAGTGCGAAAGAGAGAAAACACAGAGTTTGCTCACAAAAAAAAGTTGGTTTCATTCATCTCATTGATTTCAAACTTACATGGGGGTTTAATTTATAGGACATTACAAGAGAGTAGGGTTTTACATCTTCCCATGTGGGACTATAGGAGGGGATCTTCAAATTAGGATTGTAGGATCAATCCCTACTCATATGGCTGGCCAAATAATTCCAAAGTTGATTGAGGCTTCAAAAAAGGAAAGTGGGTGGCGCCTCCTTGTCTTGACCTCCAAGAAAATTATTTTTTTCCTTCTATGCTTGGCCTTATCTGGAAGTGTTTGGGCGCCTCTTAACCTTGCCCTCCAAGAGAAAATTTGTTTCCTTTTATATCTGGCTTTAGTTGGAATGACTAGGGCGCCTCCTAACCTTGCTCTTCAAGAGAAATCTCCATCCTTCCATGGCTCAACCCTTTTTGGATACCTCCTTTTCTTTCTCCCCAAGTTATGGCTCTTTCTAACTTTGTTTTGAGTATTTTTGGCAGGTAATGGGCGCCTCCTTGAAGTTCTTTCCAAGAGAATTTCTTCCCTTTCATAGTTTGGTTCTTTTGGGAATGTCTTGGGCCGCCCCCTTGATTTGTGGACCCCTGGTGGATTTCTCCTCAATTGGCGCATGAGAGAAGGGAGCTGCTATCTGTGGTGTGGGGACCAAAGCCTGCTGGATGGAGATGTGGCACCCCCTGGACTCAGGCGTATGGCTGGGAGTGTGGCACCCACTTGCTTGGCCTTGGGAGAAAATGTAACACCCCAGGTTGAAGCCCTAGTGCACTACTAAGTCAACATGACTCAACAAAATAAAAATGCAGGTAATATAGACTCAAGCTAAAATTGAGTTGATCAAGTCAACCCTTATTATAAGCCAAAAACCCTAATTCTTCGGGCAAGGTTAATCAGAGATCCAGATGGAGCTCTGAAGTCTTCTTCTGAGTCTGGTGCCCACACCAATTCTCCCAGGGTGGGAGGAACTCGACCCTGTCGAGTATGGATCAAGTTGGCTCTGGTATCTCTCCAAGAGGTCTGGGTCCAATTCTTGTAATTCTTCTCGGGAGATCCAAGAATCATCAGAATCTGGCCTTCCTTGCCAGCGGACCAGGTATCTTTGGTATCCTCGATTACGAGTAGAGATAACCTAATCATCCAGGATCTTTTCAATCTGCTCTTTCCTCACAGGCCAGTTTGTTTGTGGACACACAGGGTTGGGTTCACTCTCAAGAGCAGGATTAGGTTCAAAAGCCTCACTGGGAATCACAGCTGGCTCTCTATACTCTACTAGGTCTGTAATGTTGAAAGTGGAGCTAATGCCTAGTTCTGGAGGCAACTCGAGCACATAGGCATTGGATCCTACTCTCTTCACCACTCTAAATGGTCCAGCTCCTCTAGCATGTAACTTTCTAACGGTTCTAGGAGGAAACCGTTCAGGCCTTAACCTAATCATTACATAGTCTCCTTCATCAAAAGTTTTGACTTGCCTTTGAGAATCAACCAACTTCTTATAAGTTTCCTTACTTAAATTTATTTTGGCTTGAATTTCTTTATGCAAGTCTTTTATATGCTGTGCAAAAACTTCGGCAGACTCGGAGACTCGTGTGTGGACTGGTAAAGGAGCTAGGTCAAGAGGTGTGTGAGGTTTGTAACCATGCACAATTTCAAATGGACTCTTACCCGTAGACCTATTGACCGAGACATTATAATCAAATTCAGCTCTAGGTAAGTACAAATCCCAGTTCCTAATGTTTTCACCAACAAGACACCTTAACAGATTGCCTAAACTATGGTTCACTACTTCGGTTTGGCCATCAGTCTGGGGATGATAGGCAGTTGAGAACTTAAGTTTTGTCCCTAACTTATGCCAAAGGGTTTTCCAGAAATAGCTGGTGAACCGGACATCCCTATCTGAAACAATGGTCTTGGGTTGGCCATGGAGTCGAACTATTTCATTAAAGAACAGGGTGGCTACCTTAGACGCATCAAATGTTTGGGAACAAGGCAAGAAATAGGCCATCTTGGAAAATCGGTCTACTACAACACAGATGGAGTCATGCCTCCTCTGGGTCTTAGGCAAACCTAACACAAAGTCCATGCTCACATCTTGCCAAGGATGATCTGGGACAGGGAGTGGGGTGTAAAGGCCGGTGTTCTGTTTTTGCTGTTTGGCAACAGCGCAGGTCCGACACCTAGCCACAATGTGTGCTACATCTCTTTTTAAGCTAGGCCAGAAAAAATGGTCTTCAATAGCCAGGGTGGTCTTATCTTTTCCGAAATGGCCAGCTAAACCTCCAGCATGAGTTTTCCAAATCAAAAATTCCCTAAGAGAGGTTCTAGGGATGCAAAGCCTATTCTTAAAGAACAGAAAGCCATCTAAAAGGGAATAATCCTTATGTTCACTAGATGGTCCTTGAGTTAGATCCTGGTACACAATCTTAAAATCCGGACACGACTCATATTCTTCTTTGATTTGCTCAAACCCTATGACTTCAGCCCTAACAGAGTTCAACAACAAAGATCGACGACTAAGGGCATCAGCTACCTTATTTTCAGACCCAGCCTTATGCTTCAAAACAAAAGTATAGGACTGGATATACTCTACCCACTTAGCATGCCTAGGGTTAAGCTTCTTCTGAGAATTCAAGAATCTAAGAGCCTCATGGTTCGAAAACAGCACAAATTCTTGCGGTAGCAAATAATGTCTCCAGTAACGCAAAGCTTGCACTACCGCATAAAATTCCTTATCATAGGTAGAATACCTAAGCTTAGCATCATTAAGTTTCTCACTAAAGAATACTACGGGGTGGTTCTCTTGGCTTAGGACTCCACCTATACCTACTCCTGAAGCATCACAGGCAACCTCAAATACCTTTGAAAAGTCCGGTAACCTCAAAATGGGTGCCTGGGTCATCCTATCCTTAAGATCTAGGAAGGCTTTATGGGCTGCTTTGGTCCACTGAAATTCTCCCTTCCTAATACAGTCTGTGATAGGAGCAACTACAGTACTAAACCCCTTGATGAATCGCCTATAGAAGGTAGCCAAGCCATGGAAACTTCTGACTTCATGCACACTGGTCGGCTCTGGCCATTCTACTATGGACCTAATCTTTTCAGGATCGGCAGCCACGCCGTCAGGGGTTACAACAAATCCAAGGAAGATAATTCTACTGGTCATAAATTCACACTTTTTGAGATTACCGTAGAGACTATCATTCCTCAAAACTTGACAGACTTGTCTAAGGTGGCCTAGGTGATCTGCAGGGGTCTTACTATAGATCAGGATGTCATCAAAATAGACCACTACAAACTTCCATATGAAAGCTCTAAGTACCTGGGTCATAATCCTCATGAAAGTACTAGGGGCATTGGACAACCCAAAAGGCATAACAACCCATTCAAAGAGACCATCCTTAGTTTTGAAGGCGGTTTTCCACTCATCCCCTGGTCTAATCCTAACCTGATGATAGCCGCTCTTGAGATCAATTTTAGAAAAAACCATGGCACCTGCCATAATATCTAGCATATCATCTAGTCTAGGGATGGGGAACCTATACTTGATTGTGATTTTGTTGATGGCACGACTATCAACACACATCCTCCACGTGCCATCCTTCTTCGGGGTTAGAAGTGCAGGGACTGCACAAGGGCTAAGACTCTCTCTAATGAACCCCTTCCTCAACAATTCTCCAACCTGCTTTTGCAGTTCTTTATGCTCAGATGGATTCATCCTATAATGGGGCAAGTTGGGTAAAGTAGCTCCTGGGACTAAATCTATGGAATGCTGAATATCCCTAAGAGGTGGAAGGTGGTCTGGCAGATCCTCGGGAAAAACATCCTCAAATTCTTCTGATAAAGGCTTAACTTCCTGAGGAGGCTCCGAGGGTGTAGGAGTCCTAAGTTCCTTAGCAGTCAACATCCAAATGGATGAACCACTATGAATTTCTTGTTCTAGATTCTTGGCACTAATTAGGTTCACTCCAGTCTTCATTTCTCTGACCTTATTGGTTCCTTTAGCTACCTTGTCCTTAGGAGGGACTGAATGGATTGTGATTTTCTTCCCATTGAAACTAAAGACACAGGTGTTGGATTTTCCTAAGAGGGTGGCATCATGATCATACAACCAAGGTCTTCCAAGAATTATACTGCTCACCCCCATGGGCAAGACATCACACCAAATCTTCTCTTGATAGGATTGCATTTGGATTTGGACCTGACATCTAAACTGGATGGGTATAGAGGTAGAGTCTACCCAAGAAACCTTATAGGGGTTGGGGTGGGGGACTGGGCTTAAGCCTAACATTTAGACAGTGCTAGTAGAAATGGCATTCACACAGCTCCCACTATCTATGATGATTTTACATACCTTATCCCCTAGTTTAAGGAAAGTCTGTAGGATGTTAGTCCTACGCCAATCTTCCTGAACTTTAGTCTGGGACAGGATGCATCTCACAACCCCTAATTGGTCAGACTCTGCGGATTCTTCCTCTCCTTCATACTCATCGACCAAATTCATTCCGGCCTCATAAACTTCTTCTTCAAATTCCTCATTGGGCTCGGAATTCTCTTCTCCTCCCTCCTCTATATAAAGGGATCTACGAGGGCATTGGCTAGAAACATGACCTACCTTATGGCACTTAAAATAAGCTATGGCTGTGCACTGATTGGAGATATGACCGGGCTTCTGGCACTTAAAATAGATGATACTAAGGGTTCTTTGGGTGTCAGGTGCCTTACCTTTGTCCATGGGCCTAGGGGTGGGAATACCCTGATTAGGCTTGCTAGGGGTAACCTGGCTAGGTCCATTTCTTGGGATTGGGGCACTAACCCTAGAAGGCATGGGTCCTCTCTGAAACTTCTCAGTGTTCAGTGCAATCTGATAGGCTTGGTCTAGGTCAGTGACCTCTCTCAGAAACAACTCTCTCTTAATGTCTTCCCTAAGTCCAGCCCTAAATCTAGACAAAGTGACCTCATGGGCTTCACTCACATCACATCTCATCAGGTATTCATCAAAGGTGGTTATGTACTCTGAAACAGATCAGTTCCCTTGTTTCAAAGTCTGCCATTGGTCTAACAGATTTTGCTGGTATGAAATGGGTAGGTACTTGTCTCTAAGTTTCTCTTTCATACCCTGCCAAGTGGTTATGGGCTCTACATTTCGTCTTCTAGTGGTCAGCTCAATGTTCCCCCAGTATAACCTAGCTTGACGTACTAACTTCATCTTGGCAAACTTGAATTTCCTCTCCTCAGACATGGCATACCACTCAAAGTACTGGTCCATCTCACCCTCCCAATCAGAATACACCTTAGGATTTAAGCTACCATCAAAAGTGGGTGCATCTATCTTGATGTTCCGAATAAACCTATCATCTCTATCTTCAGGTTCTGGTTCAGGCCTCCTATGATTATGTTCAGGATCTCGGAATAAAGGTCTTCTAGGCTCTTGGTGTGGGTGAGGTTGAGGCACATTAAAATCTGGGTCAGGAGTCCAATTTCGATGCCTAGGTTCCTCAAGTACTTGGACTCGATCCCTAAGCTGGGCAAACTTCTCATTCATATCCTGACTTAATTTATTCATACTCTCAGTAAGAGCTCTAACCATGGCCTCTAAATCAGGTTGGGTTTGACCAGGTTCGTAGGGTACTCCATTCCGGGTAGACATGATGATGCAAGCAAACACATAGAATGAGACTCAACTGAATCGACTATGGGCTAACTAAACCTAGAGTCCAAACTAGATGCCCAATCAGAGTGGCAAGCTAGCCTGTAGTAACTCAGGACTCAGCCAGGCAGGTGTAAGGGGAGTGTTAGGTCCCTAGATGCCAATCCTAGACACCAATCAGAGATTGGCCAGGTAGGCGGACCAGCACACAAGCCCTTCGGGATGGAATCCCTGAACCACCGTTCTAGACACTGAGTACAAAGCACACACAGAGTAACCAGACAAACTGATTCAACACTAGCCTTGACCCGACTTGTTGATGTCCCTAGCCCACTAGGGCAAATTAGGTCTAATTAATTTTAAGATTAAAGGCTTAGGTTCGAATAAGTGGGTGATGGTTTTGGGCTAAGGAGAGGTTATCAACTCCTCCCCTTATCTTAGATGCTCAAATGCCCTTAAGATGAATTAAGAGATGATCACTCAAAAATAATTGAATTGCAGAAACACAAAAATAGAGTTGCAGTAATTTAATCCTCAGAAATATCACGGAAACCAATAAATCACAGAAAAATTATGCAAAATAGTTTCAATTATACTAGTTTCAGAAAAATAAAAATTACCAAATTTGGAGTTACTTGCAGTGAGAAATAATTCCTGCAACAGGGCAATTATGGGCTGAAAATAGAGTACTTCCCCGTTTACAATTCCTGCTACGAAGTTGTAACCCAACGGATCCCCTACACGCCCTAGGAACACCCTGTGGAATGGGAAGAGGAGGTTTGCACCTCGCTTCGTTCCTAGGACCGGACGTCCTTGGGAGTCTACTTCTAGCAGACAAAGTAAAAAGAGAGAGACTCAAACAAGCAATCAAAACAGAAAACCTAGACAGGGCTCTGATACCAAAAATGATGCAGAACAAAGAACAAAGAAGCGTATGCGGAAGTAAAAATTAAGATTAATTCTTTTTTTTTTTTTATATTTCAGAAATTGGCTTTGACTCAAAGTAAAGTTAAACTAAGTTGATGGAAACTAGGTAAGGATTGAAAGCACAATTTAGAAGAAGCTAAGTTATCAGAGTAGTTCAGAAGTAACGGATCGCTGGGGGTTGAGAAACTCCCAGACCTAGGGTTTCGCTCTGAACTTTCAACAGGACAGAAATAGAGAAAAGAGATGGTTTACCAACCAGACAGTGATCTCACAGAATTTGGGTGGAAGAACTCTCTCGAGCAGATTGTTGGATCCTCGGATTCGGCTATCTTCGCAATGGATCCTCCAATACTGGTCTTGTGGTTTGGTCGACTTCTCCTGGACTCAAGATCTGGGAAGAAGAAAAAACAAGTGATGGATTTAGAGACTCAGGGAAGGATCTACCAGTTCGAAGAACTTGAAGGCTGATGTCACTGAGATCCGGATTCTCTTGAAGGCTGATTCGACTCCTTCTGGAAAGAGTTTTGGATCTGAAGTACCCGGACTGTAACTGGATGCTGGTGCTCGGCCTGGACTTGAAGAGAGTGGCCATGAGAGGTGGGATAGGCTAGGGCTTGGTGGAATGAAAAGGATGATGGGAGGCTAGGGTTTGGGAGTGAAGTGGCTAACCTAGGGTTTGGGGTTTTGGAGATCTCACACCTCCTCAAGGTTCCTGGGGAACCCGGATTTACTCCCTCACGGAGCTCAACACCTGGATGCAAGTGCGGAAGAGAGAAAACACAGAGTTTGCTCACAAAAAAAAGTTGGTTTCATTCATCTCATTGAATTCAAACTTACATGGGGGTTTAATTTATAGGACATTACAAGAGAGTAGGGTTTTGCATCTTCCCATGTGGGACTAAAGGAGGGGATCTTCAAATTAGGATTGTAGGATCAATCCCTACTCATATGGCCGGCCAAATAATTCCAAAGTTGATTGAGGCTTCAAAAAAGGAAAGTGGGTGGCGCCTCCTTGTCTTGACCTCCAAGAAAATTATTTTTTTCCTTCTATGCTTGGCCTTATCTAGAAGTGTTTGGGTGCCTCTTAACCTTGCCCTCCAAGAGAAAATTTGTTTCCTTTTATATCTGGCTTTAGTTGGAATGACTAGGGCGCCTCCTAACCTTGCTCTTCAAGAGAAATCTCCTTCCTTCCATGGCTCAACCCTTTTTGGATACCTCCTTTTCTTTCTCCCCAAGTTATGGCTCTTTCTAACTTTGTTTTGAGTATTTTTGGCAGGTAATGGGCGCCTCCTTGAAGTTCTTTCCAAGAGAATTTCTTCCCTTTCATAGTTTGGTTCTTTTGGGAATGTCTTGGGCCGCCCCCTTGATTTGTGGACCCCTGGTGGATTTCTCCTCAATTGGCGCATGAGAGAAGGGAGCTGCTATCTATGGTGTGGGGACCAAAGCCTGCTGGATGGAGATGTGGCACCCCCTGGACTCAGGCGTATGGCTTGGAGTGTGGCGCCCACTTGCTTGGCCTTGGGAGAAAATGTAACACCCCAGGTTGAAGCCCTAGTCCACTACTGAGTCAACATGACTCAACAAAATAAAAATCCAGGTAATATAGACTCAAGCTAAAATTGAGTTGATCAAGTCAACCCTTATTACAAGCCAAAAACCCTAATTCTTCGAGCAAGGTTAATCAGAGATCCAGATGGAGCTCTGAAGTCTTCTTCTAAGTCTGGTGCCCGCACCAGTCCAAGCCGGAGTGGTCTTTGAGTCCAGCTCAACTACTTTGGGCCGAGCCTTGAAAGTCAACATGTCAACCCTAGAGCACCACTTCACCATCCCATGTGGCGCCACTTCATCATCCCATGTGGCACCACCTCATCTAGCCATGTGGGCGGCACAAGTGAGATTTTCTTGGATGCCAAATGGAGACACATCAAATATTCTCTCCTCCTTTCCCTCCCTCCATCAAGCCACTTACTAAAGGAGTCATAGGCAACCAAGGAAAGGTTGAAGACAAAGGCCTTGTTCCAAGCCTCATATCAAGCTTCTTTCCAAAGAAGGGTGAGCAACCAAGGAAAGGTTGAAGACAAAGACCTTGCTCCAAGCCTCATATCAAGCTTCTTTCCAAAGAAGGGTGAGCAACCAAGGAAAAAGGGAGACACAAGCCTTGCATCATGCCTTCTTTCCAAAATTGAAGGTCAACTTTCCAAGTCCATGGGAGCCAAATTCCTTCTTCCAAGCCCATTATCATGCCATGCCCAAATCAAAGGAGTTTGAATTTCAAATTTTTGAATATTTTTTGGTGCCTTAGCAAGAGAAGAAATATATTTTTCATTCAAATTTTGAAAGGGTTTAAGGTGCCTATATAAAGGACCTTACCCCCTCCCTTGTAAGGTTAACTTTTGATGAATGAAATAGAATATTTCTTGAGTCCAAACTCTTGTTAATTGCCTTCATTTACTAGGAACGTCGATCTCCTAGAGGGAGCGCCTTCGCCTTTGGGCGTCGAGAGGTATGTGACCTCAATCTATCGTTACTTCCGCAACTCTGACATCTGACTCCTAACCAAGTAGAACTCCTCCATCTCTACAACCCTTCTTTCAACTTTTCACTGTTTGCTTTCTGAGTGAGATTTAACCTTGTCTTCTTTGAATGCTTGCAGGTCCTACAGGTGACATGGGTACGAAGATGGTTGCCTTTGCCTTCGAGATCTTCGGATAGCCAATCAGCGCCTCTACAGGGTTGACGGCTCGGTTATCCAGGCCCCATCCGCCAAAGTTAGCGATCTCTGCACCGGGCGCTTCAGATCTTCGAGGTTTGCCCCTGACTCCTAAATAGATCTTGATTGGAGAGCTAAGTCCTACGGGGTTTCTCAATCCCGGGGTCCTTTCTTTATCACTACTTTGGGACAACCTGCATCTTGTTAGTTCTTGTCATTGTAGAACCCTAGTTCATCTCTACTTGCTTTTGGGAATCCAAAGAAAACTTAAAAAAATCTAAAATCCACAAAATCCTAAAAAATTTACTTGCATCATTTCTTCATCATCGCATCTAGTTAGTCTCCCGTCATCTTAGAACTATATTATATTTGATATAGAGAGGATATATCAAGTAGTTTTTAAAATAGTTCACAACCAAAGGATACATTGTTATAGGATGACGATGTCTCAAGTATAGGTTATTGTATCTCACATTAGTTGGTTATCCTTTTAATCAAGGAGTGTTGTGACACTGATGTGACATGCAAGTGGAATGTATGACATCTCACTGAACGTGGCCATCTGCGGAGCCCCTTTCTACCAAAAGGTTACTCGCGAAGGGATATGGGTATATGTGTCCCTCATACTTGAGGTCACCATGGTAGCTTGCAAGCAACTCATTATACTTTGATGTCGGACTACCTGGATTTCTAATCTAGTGATGAAAGATTTCTAGGTATAGTCATGTACTTGTGGAGTGGTGGTGGATCAGGATGGAATTGACCTCTCTAAATAGTTTGGAGTGAATGACATGCTGTGTCTCAATTTAGCAAAACCTTAGCCAAGATAGTTCTTATGAGAAGTCACCGAACTTGTAATGTTGAGACACGATCTGGATGAACCAAATTAAGGTTTGTAGTCAAACCCTAGGTCATTCTGAGCATTATAAGGTCAAAGGAAAAAATTATGCGGTAACCGTATGCCAGAGGTTCTAGAATATTGCTCTACAATCTTTGACCTATCTGGACATCAGGTATCATTGCTAGATAAGGACTTTGACTGGTATTGGAAGTATTCTAGTGCTACTGGCTTAGTGTTCAAACCTATGGGATCACACACCATAGGGGTTTCTATCTAATCTAAAGGCTGATCGATGATTAAGAATCATTTACCGTCACTAAAGGTCAATGAAATTGACCATGTTCTAGTTGTCGACACTTATAGGATATTTTTGAAGTGTTGACACTTGACTGATTGGCAGATTTTTTGGAAAGAATTTTTGGAAAGATTGGACTTCGAATTTTGAATTCAAATTTCGATTTTTGGGCATTTTTGGCTCCAGGCTTTCTTGGTATGATAGTCATACTTGCTTTTTTTGGCTTGGACCCATTTGGTATGGCCCTTGACCTTCTCCCGCAATCACTCCTCCTTCCTTTTTCTCCCTCTTGTGGCTGCCCCTATAAATAAAGGTTATTCTATAGGGCTTTAGCTGATTTTTGGTTCTTGGTTTTGTTTTGTTGGTTGGTTACAAGGTCTCCATGCCACAAGAGAAAAAGAGAGAAAAGGGTTTGTGAGGTCTTTAAGATTGGTGTGAGAAACCTAGCATTCAAGCTAGGTCTTGGGAAGAGAGTTTCTTAGGAAGGGTTCCACCTCTCCTCCTTGTCTTCTCGAAAGAAGAAGATCAGCTCGAAGGATCCCGTAGAGCTAGCACTCCGTGGAAGTTGGTCAGTTTCGAGCCTTGGTGTGGACTACTTGTAGAGGCTAGATGCATGTCTGGCTTGAGAGCATTTTCACCACCTCCATCCTAAAGGTATAGTGGTAAGGTACCCTTATGCCTCCATCCTCTTTTTTGTTGATGTCGATGTTTTTAGTAGCATGCTTCATTATTATACTAGATCCTATTGCGGGCAGATCGATATATTATTTTGATATATCTATCGAGCCTTTCGCTGCTTATTTTAAAATCGTTTTAAAATACTTTTCTTCGGCCTGGCATGTTTTTTTGTTCAATTACAGCATCAACACCGATCCCTGGCCACCCAACAATGGCTAGAGACTCTTGTAGCCCTAGCCGCTCGACCTCGCGATGCTTGCACTCCTTCCAAGGTAGGCCACCGCAATCATAGGACATGATTAATCCTCGGGGTAGCCTCCGGACCCTGGTAAAGCGACAGAGGAGCGGGTCAGTCAATTGGGAGAGCTAGTCCCCAGTCTTGAAGTGCACTGCCCTCAAGCACCATAGATGCTACCAAAGCAAGGCCACCTATCACGACCCTCCTCAGCGATCACCTCCGTCCTCTCCAATAGCCTCAATGGAAGGTTCCACTAATGAGGCCATCGGATGCATAGCAGAGAAGCACCTGGAAGAACAAGAGCATAGGCTGGCGGAACTGTCCTGCTAGTTGCCAACATGCGAGGCTCCTCCCGCGAGCTAGTTGGCCATAACGCCCGACCACCCTTATCCCGGGAGATCCAAGAGGGACCGATCCCGAGTTGGCTCCGCATAACCCAGGTGGATCTCTACGATGGGACCACCGACCCCCTGGATCATCCAGAGAGCTACAAGGCTCTTATGAGAGTCCAGGGGGCAACAGACTCCCTCCTTTGCTTAGCCTTCCCTGCTACTCTTTGGAAGGCTGCTCGAGTCAGGTTCACTCGCCTTGAACCCAAGAGCATCAGTTCCTTCATAAAGCTGGAAAGAAAGTTCGTGGCATACTTCGATGTTTGCTGGAAGGTGCCACAAGAAGCCAATAGCCTTTGTTCTATCAGGCAGTAGGATCGCGAGTCCTTGCGGGACTATGCAGCCCGCTTCAAGGTTGCCGTATTGGAGATCTATAATTTGGATGAGCCCATCACCATGCTGGCACTAAAGAGAGGGCTCTGGACTTCCTGCTTGACTTACTCCCTAGAGAAAAAGCCATCAAAGATGTACTCTGACCTCCTCAACATCTACAAGTATATTCGTGCTGAGGAGGCAGACCACACCAGGAGAGAGCTGGATGTGAAGCCTTTAGAGAAACGAACCCCGGGGGAAGCCCCAAGGGCACACAAGCCCGGGCCAAGCTCGAATTCCTGAGAGAGGCCCAAGCCGAAGATCGGTCCCGCTACGGAAAAAGCATATACTCTTCTCCTCGCCCCGAGGTCAAAGATTCTCATGGAGATTGAGGGCGAGCGCTACCTTCGTTGCCCTACCCCACTAGGGCTATCTGGTGGCCACGACAAGACAAAATTCTATCGGTTCCATCGCGACCATGGCCATGACATCGAGGAATGTTGCCACCTCAAAAGAGAAATTGAAGATCTGATAAGGAGGGGCTACCTCAGAAAGTTCATTGGGGGCATGACCCGGGCGGAGTCTCAGGTGCTTGTGGTCTTTCCTCCTGTCATACAGTTGACTATCGGCCCACCAAGAAGCCTGTGGGTGTAATATATTAGGGGACAAATTCTCCCTAGACTGGGAAGGTCCCTATGGAGTAGTCGAGACCCTTCCTCATGAAGCCTATTACCTCGCCGAACTTGACTGTGCCCAGTTCGCATAGGCCCAGAATGACGAAAGTCTAAGGATGTACCGTCAATAATGTAAGACCCCTTCCTTTCAATAAAAGATTCCTTTCAGTGCAATATTGTCTTTGCCTTGCAGGAAAACCATCGCCTGACCCCAGGCCTGGCGATCCAAGCGGGGAAACTTCTAAAGCCCCGCACATGCTACTGAGACCATGGTCCAGGGATGTCAACTGGGAAGTCCTAGGGGTCCCGTCATCTATCGCCTGACTCTTAGTTCAGCTCTTGCTGTGCTCATAGTTTGGAGATGTTCGCGGTGACTCAATGAAGTTCTGCCATCTACCGTGAGGCTCATAGTTTAGCAACTGCTATGCTAATAGTTCGAAGATGTCCATGGAGACTCCAAAAGCCCCCCGCCGTCTATCGCCTGAATCTCAGTTCAACTCTTGCCATCCTCATAGTCTGGAGATGTTCACAGCAACTCAACGAAGTCCCACCATCTACCACGAGGCACACAGCTTGGCATCTGCTGTGCTAACAATCCAGAGATGTCCGCGGGAAATCTCGATAGTCTCGTTATCCATCGCTAGACTCACGGTTTAGCATCCGCATACCTTAAGCCCGGAAACTCCTAAAGCCTGGCACTCTAAGCCTAGAAACTTATGCAGCCAGGGACTTAAAGCCTAGAAACTGCTGAAGCTCGGCACTTTAAGCCCTAAAACTTACGAAGCCTGGTACTCTAAGCTTGGAAACTCCTGAAGCCTGGCACTCTAAGCCCGGAAACTTACAAAGCCTAGCACTCTAAGCCCAGAAACTTACAAAGCCTAGCACTCTAAGCCTATAAACTCCTGAAGCCCAGCACTCTATGCCCAGAAACTTACGAAGCCCGGCACTCTATGCCTGGAAACTCCTGAAGCCTAGCACTATAAGCCTGGAAACTCATGAAGCCCGACACTCTAAGCCCATAAACTTACGAAGCCTGGCATCTCAAGCTGGAAAACTTCTAAAGCCCCGCACCTGTCGCCATCCTCATGTCTAGAGATGTCAGCGGGACACCCCAGAAGTTCTGCCATTTGTCACCTGACTCACAGCTCAGCACCTCAAGCCAAAAAACTCCTGAAGCCCTGCACCTGACACCATCCTCACAGTCAAGAGATGTCAGTGGGACACCTCAGAAGTTTCGCCATCTATCACCGACTCACAGCTCGACACCTCAAGCCAGGAAACTATTGAAGCACCATACTTGCCATCGTCCTTATAGTTTGGAGATGTTAGCAAGACACTCCAGAAGTTCTACCATCTATCGCCTGGCTCACAGCTCGGTGCCTCAAGCCAGGAAACTCTAGAAGCCCCGCATTCAACATAATGGACCCCCAGTTCTGTGATGGCAAAATAGGGCACTCCTGAAGGCCCACACTTCACCAATCGGACTCAGAGCCAGTGAAGATAATTTCGAGACTTCTCAAATCAAGTGCCCCAACTTGGCAATCTCATAGGGTGGCCAAGCCCCCCTCAAGCCATCTACCATCTCTTGGCTTGACTGGAGAGTTCCCAAGATAGGCAACCATTGAAGAGGTTCTAGGTAACCATAAAAACAAGAATTCAATGAAGCAAAAATGACTTCATTGAAATTGCATGAAAAAGATACATCATTAATGGACCCCCGACAGGCTGGGTGGTCCCAAAATAGAAAGGAAGATTCAAGAAAAAAATTGGAGCCTATCCCTCTACAAGCTTCTTACCGGGATGATGGATAGGCACTTTAACATCCCCTTGGGCCTTTACAACCCTCGCTGGCGGGACCTCCTTAGTGGCAGGAGCAGGCTCCACCTCAGCCATGGTAGTAGGAGTCATAGTTTCCCCTGAGCCTCCACCAAGGCTGCTCGAGACCACAACCTCATCCAGCTTCAGCTCGGGGAAGAGCTGGGCCACCAAAGATCTATAGA
The DNA here is from genome assembly GCA_021397845.1 of Areca catechu. Taxonomy (NCBI): domain Eukaryota; kingdom Viridiplantae; phylum Streptophyta; class Magnoliopsida; order Arecales; family Arecaceae; genus Areca; species Areca catechu. The sequence goes on along the minus strand of CM038044.1, from coordinate 72,868,320 downwards.
CCCTGAATCCTTTGATGAAGGAATCTGTGGCCACCTCCTAGACTTCATCAAAAAATGCCACCGAGGCACTGAACATGGTCATTGCCTCGGTGGCCTCCTTCTTGGCAGCCTCCATTAGGGCCACCACCCTAGTGGCTCTCTCCTCGGTTACTGACAGTTGAGCCTACATTGCCTCCAGCTATGCTTGGAGGCCACTCCTTAGCTCTTCCATTCGGGCAGCTTCAGATTTGAGCTCCTCCGCCTAGTGAGAAGCTCGATCCCTTTCTCGAGCCAAGGACACTTCAAGGTCCCTAACCCAATTTTTAGCATCGACCACCTTGGCTTGGAGAACCTTATCCCTCTCCTCCAAGGCCCAGGCCCTATCAGTTTGCTCCCGGGCCTTAGCTGCCAGCGACACCCTTTCCTGCTCTCGCTGGGCATCTCTCTTTTCCCACTGGGTGCAGTAGTCATGGACGAGAATAATGTCAGTCCCGATCTGCATCATCAAAGGTGTTAGCTATGGCAATAATGCTGAAGCAATAGAAAAGAAGAAGACTACAATGAAGAGGAGGGGAAGGGTGCCAAGAAGGGACTCTGCAAGCATCCTGCCTCCCCTCTCGTGGTGGTCGCATGACTAGACCATGAACTCCATCATGTGCTCTGCAAGTGCAAGATCCTGGGTGATCGTCGAGTTCGGTTTCACCCTAGGTGCTACCCTATAGACAGTATCTCTCCTCGATGCTGGGGGTGCCACTGCATCCAGGGGAACTGCCTCTGAAGGCATCTCATCCAGCGATGGGGAGTTCATTACCATAGGTGGTGGCATCGTCGGTGGTCACTCTGCCATCCCTTCTCTCTCCACGTCTGCCTCGATGACTATGGGTGGTTGGACCATAACGACAGTAGCTAGCCTAGCAAGTGCACCCATGCTAGGTTCTCAGATCAAGAGCTAGGCTCGTTGCCTCGAAGGCCCGAGGGTCGGCTCGACTGCTCATCCCGCAGGGCCAGGGACTGAAGTAGGTCCCGTCCCTTGGCTGGGCTCGACTCGGGCTCTCTTTGGTGGAGCCTCCCTGGGCACAGATTGTAGGCCTCTCCTCTAGGTGGACTCCAGAAGCTCCTCCATCGAGAACTTCATGTTTGCAAGAAGAAGAAGATAGAGGTCAGTAGTGAACCAAAAAGGACTCATGGAAGAAAAGATATCCCCCCGAACTCACCTAATCCCTAGATTGGGCTGATCCTAGCATCAAACAGGTTTTGCTCTGATATCAGAGCAAAACCTCAAGGGAGGAAATTTGATCGGAAATGAGCTGGTCATATATTTCCCGATCAGAGGCCTCGACTTGGGAGTTCCAGTTTGGGGTTCGATCTGGATCACTAGAGACCCAGTCCACCCCTTCAATAGAAGTGAAAAAGAATTTACTCTTCCACCCTTTGATGGAAGAGGGATGCTCAAACTTTATGCCCTTCGAGTGAGGAGAAACAAACCACCACCCATCCTTGGTCGGGTGGCATTTCAGGGTAAAGAAGGCCTTGAATAGGAAGAAATGGGCAACAATCCCATAGAAGTGGCAAAAAATAATGAAGCAGTTAATGATCCTAATGGTGTTGGGGGCCAATTGGGTAGGAACTGCTGGAATTCTCCCAGGAACAGAAAAATTGCAATCGAACAGGCATCAACAGCTTATCACAGCGGAAGCAGATATAAAAATAATTTATATCTAATCATGCAATTCTTAAATAAATCTAATTTATTTATCATAAATTTCTAACATGCTGCATAACATGAAAAAAATATTAGATCTAAAATAAAAATTATTTTAAGCATAAAATACTTACCTGGATCGGTATTCGAGACTGCTCTGAAAAGCATGCAGATCTGTTACTAAAAAATCAGGATTCTGTAGGAGCCGCGCAAATGCCCGGCCTCTATTGGTATCCACATGAAGCTCTCACAACTGAGTCATAGAGGGCACCGGACTGCTAGATCCATGTAGCCCTCTCCTCTTTCAACAAATCACTTGCTTTAAAAACTGTGTCGATTCGAATTCGGATTGGCTTTCAGCTTCTGTCTTGCAAATTGGACTATGCAAGACTTTGGTCCATTTTCTCTTTTCTTTCTTATATAGAACAACTCTTTCAATCTCTCAGAAGGAAGAAGGAATCATAAAAAGGGTGAAGAATAGTTGAAACCAGGAGAGAGACTCTGGTATCAGTGCCCAAGAGAAGAGAAGATGCCATAAATAATTCATGGTGGAAGGAGAGAAATATTCATGCCCAAAATTATCTCCTAGTGGTCGGCCACTTCTCCTCTATTTTAAATTCAAGTTCTCCCATCCCTTTAAACCAAAACACCGGTGTTTCAATTTCAACTTGATGAAAATTAAGATGAGTGGAAGAGAAGGACTCTTCCCTCTCTTAATTTCTCCAGGCCAAATCCATATTTGCGGCCTCCCTTTGTCGTACAAATATTCTCCATGCAAAAATAAGGATAAGCCTCTTAGTTTTTGTCTTACAAAAATTCTCCACTCCAAAATAAAAGGAGTTTGAACTTATCTAGTTTAGGTTTTTAAGAGTAGAAGAGAAGGACTCTTCCTCCTCTCTTATTTCTCCATGCCTAAACTAAATCAGCACCCATTATTTTCATGCTCCACTATTTGTCGCACAACATAAATGGGACCCACCCTTTGGCATGTAGAGGGAAGGGGAGACAAAGAGAGAGAGTCCCAGTCTAACTGGACTCTAGGTCATGGTCTAAATGTAATGATTTTACAGTCAAATTGAAGCCAAATTGAAATCCGATCGAACCATTTTGGAGTGGACATTGACCCAACTCAACTATGATTAATTAATTGATCCTAACTTAATTAAATTAAATCTAATTTAATTTAATTAGCAATTAATCCATAACTAATTAATTGTAACATTTATAATTAGGTCAAATTGATCTGCTGATTGGTTACTTGAGCTCCTAATGTGTGTGACCCCTCAGGTCCTATCCTATTTGGTAATGAGACATGCTATAATCTCCATTATACATCATCGAAACTCCTTTTGATGGACTGAAACAATTTCAGCTCAGCCCTAATTAGGATCATCGATCCAAAAATGATCCTAACGGGCTCTCATAATCCACTAATGACACCTAGCAGTATGTAGTGGCAACCCAGCAAAATAAAATTGGAACCCCTAGGTGTAGTTACCATGTGATTCGGTTCCTCTATCAAAATCCTAACATGATGTTGGTTACGGATATTCGTCAAACCCATCAGTCATATGCTCCTAATTGACTCAAGTCCAATTATGATACTAATAAAAATACCTTTTTATTATCACCCTACTATAGCCATAGATTTCTGGACTTAGTCTCATTAAGCTTGCATAGGATTATTCCTTGTTACTAAGGCTGATAGATCTCTACAAGTGAACACCCTACTCCTACAATAAACTTACTGCAGCTAACGAACACCACAAGGTCCTATTGGGGAATCCCGGTTTAAGTACGAACCGAACACCAGTTCGGTTGACCGAAGACCTTTCCTCCGAACCAACGACTTCGGACCTAGAAAGATCGGGCCAACCATGGGCAACCCAAGGCTCCCCATCGGCCTACGACATCCGAAGGCAAGACCTTCAGATTATGTCTTCGGCCCTAACCGAAGATCAGGCTCCACGCCGACTTCCGAAGACATACTCATTGTTTCCTGCTGAAGACACGATCTCTGGCCCTTGGTAAACATCAAGTCCTCGACTCATGCAGAAGACAGAATCTTTGACCGAGAAGATCCAAAGACGGGAAGATCCCCGGTTCAATTATGAGAATCCCCTTAAACTGGGAAAATCTGAAGATGGGTCCACGATCTATCCCAGATAAGCAATAGTAACCAATGGTTACTATCGACTATCTCCTTGCCACGATCATGGCGTGCAACTCCAGCTACCTTGCCTCTGGTTTGGAGGAACCGCTCAATGAAAACCCACGATTGCCAATCATGGGGATAAATTAACTCCCCATGATTGCTGGGATAAGAACGGATCCACAGGCCGGGCGCCCCCTTATAAATGGCGGTAAGAAGAAACGCTCGAGAGAGGTACACACACATACATACATGCATACTCTAAATTCAAAGAGCTTTCCCTTTACTTCTGGAGAATTTTTCCTATTCTGTGGCTGGGACCCGCCTCTAACTTAGGCATCGGAGTGTCCCCCATCGGAATAACTCTGGCAAGGGACCTATTTTGTAAGTGAACCAGGGAGCAGTCCTGTGGAGCAGCAGCTTCGACCAGCCAGAATAGGGACTCCACGCCAACAGATTGGCGTGCCAGGTAGGGGGGCATGACAAACAGCACTCTTTGAGCTCCCTCCTAAACAAGGGGAAGTAGGAAGTTCCTGAGGGCGAGAGGAAAGACTCAGATCGCCTCCACTAGTCAAAATCGTGTTCCATCCCAAAGGGATGCACCCCCGGGAGAGAACAACGTCCCACCTCCCACAGTTGTCATGGGATTGTAGCAATTTGAAGCCCTTATGAACCAGGTTACCAACCTTACGGCCATGGTTCAAGATTTTCAGAACAGAGCTTTTCCGGTGAAAAACTCGCTGGTCGCCTCCAGACATATCTCTCGATCCCGAAGGAAGAGAGCTCCACGGGAGGGTTTTACACATCTCTCCCCCCGTTCTCGGCCCTTTCCTGAAGGTCGAAGTTCGAGACTACCTAGGCCTACTGATTCCTTGTAGAAAGGGAAAAGGTGCAAACTCTTTCCCTCCCCTCCGAAGACTCTGCTCCCGTAGAGAGGGTGCCGAAGCAGACTCCCGATTATGATGGGAGATTTAGAGCCATTTAATCAGAAATAGCGAGGGCGCGGTAGCAGAGAATGCGAAATCTAAAGGATCCCGACGACTTGATAGTGGGTGATCTACGCCCACCCTACACCGACCGTATCATGGCTGAAGTCATTCCTCGGCACTTCAGGATTCTCCAGATGGAACCCTATAATGGTACCTTCAATCCCTTCGACCACTTGGACAGTTTCAAGGCCCATATGATGATCAAAGGAGCTTCGGACATGATGTACTGCCTCGCGTTCCCGGCTACCTTGAAGAAAGCCGCTTGGATGTGGTACTCGAGCCTATTCCCAGGTACCATCGATTCTTTTTCTGAGTTAGAAAAATTATTTGTCTTGCATTTCAGGACCTGCCACAAGACTCCCCGAAATACGAACACACTGTTCCTCCTTCACCAGAATGAGGGAGAAAGCTTGCGAGACTACATCTCCAGGTTTAATGCGGCCACACTTGAGATCCCTGATCTCAATGAGCATATAGCCATGTCTGCACTGAAGAAGGGACTTCATACATCCAGGCTCACCTTTTTCCTGGATAAGAAGTTCTCCAAAAACTATGCTAAGCTCTTGTCGAGGGCTCAGAAATATACCGATGATGAAGAGCAGGCGGCCAATCGACGACTGATCGAAGTGAAGCTCCCTTCAAAAAAGAAGAACAACAGGGGACAAGGTCCCCCGATCTCCAATAACAATAAATATATTGACCGTCGAAGAAGTCCTCCCAGGCCTAGAGCATCTGGAGGAAGATTCGACTCCTACACCCCCCTCAACCTTCCTCGAGAAAAGTTTCTCATGGAGATAGAGAAAGAAAACTATCTCCAACGGCCTCGTCACATGAAGGCCTCCACTTCCATAAGGAATAGGAACAAATATTGCTGATTCCACTGGGACCACGGCCACAATACTGAAGAATGCATCTAGCTGAAGGATGCGATTGAGGATCTCACCAAAAGAGGATATTTGGGACGGTACATTGGTCATCAAGGACCTCGGTCGGAAGCTACTGTTCCTTAGCCACATCCTGAAGAGGCCGAACTACCAAATCAAAGGCCCACCAATGGAGGTGTGGGGATGATACACCGGCTTATCGACTAGAGGAGGGATGAGGACGATGTCCCAAAGAAACTCAAGGATAATAATGCTATTCTCTTCTTCGATGACGACATTGTGGGAGTCCGGCTCCTGCATGATGATCCCCTTGTAATCTCGGCCATTGTGGCCAACTATGATGTATAGCGAATCCTTGTTGATAATGGAAGTTCAACTGATATCTTGATTTACGATGCATTCTCTAAAATGTGTTTGCCTAGACATCAACTACGGAGATCCCATGTACCACTCACTGGCTTCGGGGGTAGTCAAGTTCATGTCAAGGGAGAGGTAGTGTTGCTTGTGACCCTTGGCAATGAACCTCGACAAAATACATTGCCGATCAACTTCATAGTAGTCTGGACCCCCTTGGCTTACAACATCATTATGGGGCAGCCCGCCTTGAACAAGTTTCGAACCATGATCTCCTCTCATTATTGTTAATAATGAACCTTCAGGGGTTACCCCACTGGAGGATGTCATACCCAGGAATGCTACACTAGCAGGTGAAATAACTATACATTTTTAAACATTTTAACATGCGCGCGGAAGAGTTATTTCATACTCCCAGATCTAACATAAGGCATGCTACATGTAAAACATATTAACAGGCATGTATAACAATTTATTTGGGTGTGTAAACTAATAAGCATGATGCATAACATTATATAGAATAGCATGGAATAATTATAAACAAACATGGAATAAAACATTCCCATCAACTTAACATTACCTGGGCATTTCGGTTGATCGGAATTTTATAAGAAACTTATTTTTTGTTTGGATCCTTCTCCCAGCACTTGAAATGCCAACCGAACCGGCAATAAACCTTCACCCCACTTGGAATAACCCTGGAATAGAACTGTGATTGGCTGGAATTGGCTGGAACAACTAGAATATGTTTATTCCAATCATCTTCTTCGTTCAACGTCCAAATGCTCTGTTTTCAGAGCTTAAAAATAGTAGCAAATGATGTTTTACAAGCTTCCAATTTTGGGCAACTGTGAAGCAACTACGTTCCCTTTAATCTTCAACTGGAATGAGAAGATTATCCTCCCAAAATTTGCTTCTAAAATGATGAATAATCTACTGTAAAAATAACTATGTTGCAGAAAACAGAGCAGATCAAGTTTCTTGAACAACAGTAGCAAATGGAGATTGATACAAACTCTCAGGAGTTCAAATGAACTCCCTCTAGAGGGGAGACACGTCGGAGTTCCTGAACCGAGCTTCTTGCACGGTGCTAGCCGGAGGAAGCCTCACACGGTGACTGTGGAAAACAGCAGGAAGAACAGCGAAGAGTTCTTCTCTACCGTGAGCACACACCAAGGAAATAATCTCCCTCTTCCTCTCTGTGGGTGGAACAGTAACATCTAATGCTTATCTCTTTCTCTTAGCTTCTCTTTTGTCTTTGGAGCTCACTGTAAAAACTTTCAACAGGATAATGAAACCTGCAGCAAAGCCTCTCACGGAAAGAACGTTTTATTCTTCCTTTTTTTTTATTTTTACTCTGTCTCACCCCGTGACAAAGAAGCTTGGACTAATATTATATAGAGGCACTGGCCTGGCCCTCATCCAACACCCTGCACGATTTCTCTGCAGTTCCACCAACTGCAGGAAAGTGGGAAGAAAAACATCGTGGATGGAGGAAGACGAAGACCCAGTCTTCAATTAAAACCATCTCGAAAAAAACCCGGTCCAAATAATTAAATTAGTTGGTTCAATAGCCATTAAACCGATTCAATAGAAATTTATCTAATTCAATCCAATTGAACCTAGTTCAATATTAATTTCCTTAATTAACGTAACCGATTCAGACTAATTGAACCTGTTACAAATATTCACTTAACTAAGAGAGAGAGAGGGGTTTCAATTTTGAATCCTATTCAAATTAAAACACAATCCAAACTGGTTCAGTCCAGGTTGATTAGGTATCAACCTGATCCATCCCTGATTGACCTAATGCAGGTCAAATCAGTAAGTGTGCTCAGACAATAACCGTGACCAAAAATTACCGAGACGATTCTTAGTCGTAATCGGTGCTCGGATCAGGGAGAACCCTCTATGGTGTGTGACCTCATAGGTTCGAACCTAAACGGTAGCACAGGAACAATTCCAGTACCAGCATAGGAAACCATCTAGCAATGGATCCCGGTGTCCGAATAGGTCGAAGATGTAAGAGCAATCTATTGAACCTCAGGCATATGGTTACCGTATAATTTATCCCTTTGACCTTTGATGCTCAGAACGACCGAGGGTTAGACTGCCAACCCTAATCTGGTCAGTCCTCAATATGTCTCAACCGTGCAAGTCCAGTGACTCCTCACTAGGACTACCCCGACTGAGGATTTGCTAAATTGAGATACTGCGAGATATTTAATCCAAACCGTTTGGACAGGTCAATTCCATCTTGGTCGATCACTGCTTCACAAGTACTTGCCTGTACCTAGAAATCTTTCATCACCGAATTAGAAATTCGGGTAGTCTGGCACTAAAGCACAGGGAGTTTCTTGCAAGCTTCCATGATGACCTCAGGTCAGAGGGACACATATACCCATATCCAATCATGAGTATCCCTTTGGCAGAAAGGGACTGCACGGAGTCACGTTCAATATGATATCAAATATCCTATTTGCAGATCACATCAGTGTCACCACACTCCTTTGGTCAAGAGGACAACCAAACGATGTGAATCACAACAACCTATACTTGATACATTGCCGCTCAGTATAATATATCCTTTGGTTGTGAACCTGTTTTTAAGGACCACTTGATATATCCTCTCTATATCAAAATTAGTGTAGTCCTAAGGACTTCATCACATATAAGAGTTCATTACAGGGAAATGTCAATAGTGATGAGCTGCCAAAATAATCTTTTATTAATTCATATACAATGTATAATTTAATGCTCAACCGCCTACAGGCTAGGTGATTAGCTTTGGGACACAATTTCCAACAACTCCCACTTGTACTAAAGCCAATCAGAACAATATCTAATACCCATTTCCCTTTTGTAGTAGTCGAACTCTTTGAGTCTGAGGGCTTTAGTGAAGGGGTCAGCAAGATTTTCCTTTCCATCAATCTTCAGAAGAATGATATCGCCTCGTTCCACGATCTCTCGAACGAGGTGGTAGCACCGCAGAATGTGCTTTGTGCGGTGATGAGATTTTGGCTCCTTGGCTTGAGCAATGGCTCCAGTGTTGTCACAATACACTGGAATAGGTCCATTTAGGGAAGGTGCCACCCCTAGCTCTGCAAAGAACTTCCGCAACCACACGGCCTCCTTCGCTGCATCTGATGCTGCAATGTACTCTGCTTCGCATACCTAGTCTGCAACAGTTGCCTGCTTGGAACTTTTTCGGCAGATCGCTCCTCCATTCAGGGTAAATACAAACCCTGACACACTCTTGCTATCATCTTTATTCGACTAGAAACTGGAGTCAGAGTACCCCACAAGTTTCAAGTCAGGTTCTCCATAAATCAGCCATTGATCTTTAGTATTTCTCAAATACTTAAGGATGGACTTAACCACCTTCCAATGTGCCTCACCTGGGTCAGACTGGTATCTGCTCACTACTCCTAGTGAGTATGCCATGTCTGGTCTAGTACAAGTCATAGCATACATGATAGAGCCTACTGCAGAACCATAAGGTACTCTACTCATGCGCTCTCTTTCCTCAGGAGTTGTCGCACAATCCTTCTTGGAAAGAGTAATTCCAGAATCTATCGGGAGATAGCCTTTCTTGGAATTTTCCATGCTGAACCGTTTCAGCACGGTGTCAATGTACATAAACTGGGACAATCTCAAAAGCTTCTTAGATCTATCTCTATAGATCTTCATACCTAGTATGTAAGAAGCTTCATCCAAGTCTTTCATAGAGAACTGAGATGATAACTAGACCTTTATTCCTTGTAATGCTGCGATATCATTCCCGATTAAGAGAATGTCGTCAACATACAGTACTAGGAATACAATCACAGAACCATTAACCCATTTATAGATGCACGGTTCTTCTCCGTTCCTAACGAAGATGTACGATTTGATACACCTATCAAACCGTAAGTTCCAACTTCGAGATGCTTGCTTGAGTCCATAGATGGACCTCTGCAACTTGCATACTTTTGATTCATTTATGGATGTGAACCCTTCGGGCTGTATCATATACACCTCCTCTTCTAGCTCCCCATTTAGGAAAGTGGTTCGGACATCCATCTGCCAGATCTCGTAATCAAAATATGCTGCCAAAGCAAGCATGATCCGAATGGACTTGAGCATTGCCACAGGGGAGAAAGTCTCGTCATAATCGATACCATATTGCTGACGATACCCCTTGGCAACCAGACGGGCTTTATAGGTCTCAACCTTCCCATCTGCGCCCCTTTTCCTCTTGAAGATCCATTTGCACCTGATGGGTTTTATCCCTTCAGGTGGATCAACCAATATCCATACATGGTTGATCTCCATGGACTCCATCTCGGATCGCATAGCACCAAGCCATTCCTCAGAGTCAGATCTCTGAAGTGCATCCATATAGGTGATTGGATACTCATTGTTCTCATCGAGTTCAATAGGATCCTCGTCCCGGACCAAGAAACCTAAGTATCTGTCCGGCTGATGCAGTACTCTACCGAATCGCCTAATAATAGTCTCTGGATGTGATCCAATAACAACCGGTTCAGTGACATCTCTAGAATGTGTAGGTTCTTCTACTGGTTGAACTTCATCAAGTTCAATCTTAGAGGCTATAGTTCCTTCTCCAAGGAACTCCTTTTCCAAAAAGATAGCTCTAAGAGCAACGAACACCTTTTGTTCATTCTCCAAATAGAAGAAATACCCTTTGGTTTCCTTAGGATAACCAATGAATAAACACCGATCAGACCTTGGACCAAGTTTGTCTGAGTCTAAATGCTTTACATAAGCCGGACAACCCCAGACTCGAAGGTGTGAGATTGAGGGTTTACGTCCATTCCACATCTCATACGGAGTGGAGACAACAGACTTGGAACATTATTTAATAAGTAACAGGCTGTCTGAAGCGCATATCCCTAAAAGGATAGCGGCAGAGTTGCAAAACCCATCATGGATCGAACCATGTCCAACAAGGTTCGATTCCTCCTTTCGGACACACCATTCAACTGTGGTGTTCCTGGAGGAGTCCACTGAGAGAGAATTCCATTCTCCTCAAGATATGTCCAAAAAGCACCAGATAAGTATTCACCACCTCGATCAGATCGAAGGGTTTTAATACTTTTTCTAGTTTGCTTTTCTACTTCATTACGGTATCGTTTGAATATTTCAAATGACTCAGACTTATGTCTTAATAAAAAGACATAACCTAACCTTGAAAAGTCGTCTGTAAAAGTAATGAAATATTTGTATCCTCCTCTAGCACTAACTGTCATCGGTCCACATACATCAGTATGTATTAGACTTAGAAGTTCTGTAGCTCGTTCACCTTTTCCAGTAAAAGGTGACTTGGTCATTTTACTAAGTAAACAGGATTCACAAGTGGGCAGTGATTCAGAATCACTGACCTTGAGGAGTCCATCTCCTCGCATCTTGTTTATCCTATTTTGGTTAATATGACATAGCCTACAGTGCTAAAGATACAAATCGTTGACATTATCTAATATTGGGTGTTTGCAAGAAGTGTACATTACACTAACAAGCCTTGATAGTATGTATATGCCATTATTTAATCTAGCTTTCATTATAACAGAGTTATTCAAAATAACATTGCAAAAATCTCCTTTTATTGATAGTTCAAAACCACAATTGGCCAAAAGGCCTACAGAGATTATGCTCATAATGAAACTAGGACAATAGTGACAGTCGACTAGTTCGACAGTACAAGACTTAAAGACAAGACGCAGGACTCCGACCGCCAGTACTGGAACACGATTTCCATTCCCGACGCTCAGAAACTGTTCTCCATCTTCAAATCTTCTGCTAACTTGAAGTCCCTGTAACGAATTACAAACGTGATTTGGACTACCAATATCCAATACCCAGTTAGCAGTATCAACAATTGAGTAATTGCAAGGTTTTATCATATAAATACATTGTTCAGCAGACTTCTTCTTCCTCGGCCTGTTCGAATCAAGGGACGCAAAATAAAGAGGATAGTTCCTCTTCCAGTGTCCCTTCTTCTTGTAGTAGAAACACTCTGCAGAAGATTGATCAGCCTTATACTTCCTGGCCTGACTAGGGCCAGGAGCATTCTGCACCTTCTTTCCGTTCTTATTTGATTTCTTCTTCCCTTTCTTAAAGGGACGACGACCTCTACTACCTCCCACTAAATTCACCACCCCCTTATTCAGTTGGTGGTCTTTCTCGAAAGTTTGCAGCAACCCCAAAAGACCATGGTAGTTGACTGCAGGCTTGTTCATTCTATAATGATCGAGAAAATCAAGATAGGAAGAGGAAAGAGAATTCAGGATCGCATCCTTGCTGAGCTGCTCGTGCAAAGGGCATCCAAGTTTGCCCAGTTTTTCAATCAGCTCGATCATGTACAATACATGATCAATGACTAAACCACCATTCGGCATCTTGGAGTTGTAGATGGCACAAGACACTTTGTACCGTTCTACATCATCCGGGGTACCAAAGGATTCCTTCAACTTTTGAAGGATTTCATCAGGTTGGGCCTCCTCGAATTTGTGACTGAACTCATCGTTCATCACCGCTAACATAATACATCGGACAGTAGTCCGATCAGAGACCCACTTCAGATAAGCGTCTCTAACCGCACTCCATGCATTAGCGGGAGGGATTTCAGGTGCCGGATCTGTTATCACATAGAGGATCCGTTCATGCTCCAGAACGATTCTCAATCTTCGATACCAACTATCGAAGTTGTGACCCTTTAACTTCTCGTTATCGAGAAGTGATCAGAGCGATAAATTAGAAGACATCTGAAAAGAAAACAAAACCAAATTAGTGTATGAATTAATAATTTAACTAAAAGACTTGGACTTTAGTCTAAAGGTTTCTCCCACTAATTTTTCAGATTGGTAGCCTCTAACTCCAATCCGTGAAAATACTTTTTCAAGTGGGTACTGAAATCCAATAGGCCTCGCATGAGCCCGACTATGGCCAGCTCACCCATACGAGCCTAAAGGTAGGTTCGTAAACTAATTGCTTCTCTAAACAATTTTCAGTATTATATTTTGCCCCAGAGAACACCCCAATTGGCCTAGGGGCCTCCTATTGCAGGTCTCTGGTTAGGTCCAACCATTAAAATGACAAATCCAATACTTCCATCTAACAAAAGACCAAGTCCGACTATGGCCGGCCCACCTGGTCCCGTTAAGGAGGTTACACTGAACCATCATCGATCAGATAGAAATTCTAGTCGCCGGATGTACACCCGTTCTATGGAACTGCCGATGCACACCAAGCTAGTGGACACATTTCTATCCAACTTAATGGGAGGCAAAGACACAGTCAACTCTTTGACTTAGTCTTTTTAAGGACCTAATAATTTTAGAGGATTTTGGTTGTGACAGAAGAGATAGACAAAAGCATGGATCATCCTCCCACTAAATAAATCAGATTCCAAGAGGGTTGAAACAATACAACAATTGATCCATGAGCACCTATAGATCAGTCAGACTGATCAACCTGGGTGACATGGGTTAACTCGAGTCAGCAGGCTTTTCCAATCAGTTCTGGTCGACTCAACTAGCCAGGTAGGTGAGATCATGGGTGAGTAACTGCCATTAACCATCTTTCCTAGACACCAACCAAGTTGGCCAGGAAAGAGGTAGCCTCATGCAACCATGATCAATATGCCAGACCTACCTCGACACCAGTTGGTTTACCAGACTCGATTAGATTTTCCAAAAGACTCAGGCTTCTACTGAGCCACTAATTGGATCTATTTTAGATGAACGGATCAACTAAGCTAACTATTAGATAGTACTAAAAGAAGAACCTTAATCAATATTTGATTAATCTTCCTTTAATCCAGTTCAACTAAACCTAAGTCTAACCCAGTTAAGGATCCAATTAGATGACTAACCCAATTTACCCGAATGACTTATGTAAATGACATTTTAGGTTTCATAAACCTTAAGTTTGATTAACATTTATTAAGTCCAACATTAATCAAAAAATTCCTTTTAATTTACTAATCATGTAAAACAATTTTACAGTTTATTCCATGCAACATTTCCAATGTTATCAGTATATCAGCCCAAATACATTTATACATGCCAAGCATCTGTATCTACTAAATTAAAACATTTTTAAATCCTTAAATTTCCTTTAAGGTACCTTCTGAATAGGCCAACACAGACGACCGCTTCGTGCCCTAGGATACACGGCCATGGTGAAGGTCTCAACTAGGTTCCTCGCAGTACTCTATACCCGATACAGATTCATAATTTAAAAATTGGTCTACAAGCAATCATGCCATGTTACTCCTGAACTTGGCTCTGATACCATTGTTAAAAATGAACCTTCAGGGGTTACCCCACTAGAGGATGTCATACCCAGGAATGCTACACTAGCAGGTGAAATAACTATATATTTTTAAACATTTTAACATGTGTGCGAAAGAGTTATTTCATAATCCCAGATCTAACATAAGGCATGCTGCATGTAAAACATATTAACAGGCATGTATAACAATTTATTTGGGCGTGTAAACTAATAAGCATGATGCATAACATTGTATAGAATAGCATGAAATAATTATAAACAAACATGGAAAAAAACATTCCCATCAACTTAACATTACCTGGGCGTTTCGGTTGATCGGAACTGTATAAGAAACTTATTTTTTGTTTGGATCCTTCTCCCAGCACTTGAAATGCCAACCGAACCGGCAATAAACCTTCACCCCACTTGGAATAACCCTGGAATAGAACTGTGATTGGCTGGAATTGGCTGGAATAACTGGAATATGTTTATTCCAGTCATCTTCTTCGTTGAACATCCAAATGCTCTGTTTTCAGAGCTTAAAAACAACAGCAAATGATGTTTTACAAGCTTCCAATTCTGGGCAAATGTGAAGCAACTACGTTCCCTTTAATCTTCAACTGGAATGAGAAGATTATCCTCCCAAAATCTGCTTCTAAAATGATGAATAATCTGCTGTAAAAATAACTATGTTGCAGAAAACAGAGCAGATCAAGTTTCTTGAACAACAGTAGCAAATGGAGATTGATACAAACTCTCAGGAGTTCAAATGAACTCCCTCTGGAGGGGAGACACGTCGGAGTTCCTGAACCGAGCTTCTTGCACGGTGCTAGCCGGAAGAAGCCTCACACGGTGACTGTGGAAAACGGCAGGAAGAACAGCGAAGAGTTCTTCTCTACCATTAGCACACACCAAGGAAATAATCTCCCTCTTCCGCTCTGTGGGTGGAACAGTAACATCTAATGCTTATCTCTTTCTCTTAGCTTCTCTTTTGTCTTTGGAGCTCACTGTAAAAACTTTCAACAGGATAATGAAACCTGCAGCAAAGCCTCTCACGGAAAGAATGTTTTATTCTTCCTTTTTTTTTTTTATTTTTACTCTATCTCATCCCGTGACAAAGAAGCTTGGACTGATATTATATAGAGGCACTGGCCTGGCCGTCATCCAACACCCCGCACGATTTCTCTGCAGTTCCAGCAACTGCAGGAAAGTGGGAAGAAAAACATCGTGGATGGAGGAAGACGAAGACCCAGTCTTCAATTAAAACCGTCTCAAAAAAAACCCGGTCCAAATAATTAAATTAGTTGGCTCAATAGCGATTAAACCAGTTCAATGGAAATTTATCCGGTTCAATCCAATTGAACCTAGTTCAATATTAATTTCCTTAATTAAAGTAACCGGTTCAGACTAATTGAACCTGTTACAAATATTCACTTAACTAAGAGAGAGAGAGGGGTTTTAATTTTGAATCCTATTCAAATTAAAACACAATCCAAACTGGTTCAGTCCAGGTTGATTAGGTATCAATCTGATCCATCCCTGATTGACCTAATGCAGGTCAAATCAATAAGTGTGCTTAGTCAATAACCGTGACCAAAAATTACTGAGACGATTCTTAGTCGTAATCGGTGCTCGGATCAGGGAGTAACCCTGTATGGCGTGTGACCTCATAGGTTTGAACCTAAATGGTAGCACAGGAACAATTCCAGTACCAGCATAGGAAACCATCTAGCAATGGGTCCCGACGTCCGAATAGGTCGAAGATGCGAGAGCAATCTATCGAACCTCAGGCATATGGTTACCGTATAATTCATCCCTTTGACCTCTGATGCTCAGAACAACCGAGGGTCAGACTGCCAACCCTAATCTGGTCAGTCCTCAATATGTCTCAACCTTGCAAGTCCAGTGACTCCTCACTAGGACTACCCAGGCCGAGGATTTGCTAAATTGAGACACTGTGAGATATTTAATCCAAACTGTTTGGACAGGTCAATTCCATCTTGGTCCATCACTGCTTCACAAGTACTTGCCTGTACCCAGAAACCTTTCATCACCAAATTAGAAATTCGGGTAGTCTGGCACTAAAGCATAGGGAGTTTCTTGCAAGCTACCATGATGACCTCAGGTCGGAGGGACACATATACCCATATCCAATCATGAGTATCCCTTTGGCAGAAAGGGACTGCACGGAGTCACGTTCAATATGATATCACATATCCTACTTGCAGATCACATCAGTGTCACCACACTCCTTTGGTCAAGAGGACAACCAAACTATGTGAATCACAACAACCTATACTTGATACATTGCCACCCAGTATAATGTATCCTTTGGTTGTGAACCTATTTTTAAGGACCACTTGATATATCATCTCTATATCAAAATTAGTGTAGTCTTAAGGACTTCATCACTTATAAGAGTTCATTACAGGGAAATGTCAATAGTGATGAGCTGCCAAAATAATATTTTATTAATTCATATACAATGTACAATTTAATGCTCAACCGCCTACAGTCTAGGTGATTGGCTTTAGGACACAATTCCCAACAATTATCTCTTGGTATACTTCCCCACTAGGAATAGTGTTGGAGAAGTTAGAGGAGATCAGATAGCGGCACGGCAGTGTTCGATGATCCAAGACAAGCACTTCACTGATTCTGTAACTCTGGATTAGCTGGATCCGAGGGATACAACTACAGGCTCTGGTGAACCCATGGAAAGAACTATCCTGGTACCTTTGACAAAGGAAGACCCCACCAGAGTTGTGCAGATCGGGAGTACGCTTGATAGGAAACCAGAATGTAGCTGATCCGTTTCCTCAGAAACAACGCCGATGTCTTTGCCTGGTCAGCTTCGAACATGCTGGGGATTCCTGCTAAAGTAATCACTTATCGGCTAGAAGTTACCCCCGGGTATAAACCAGTTCGGCAGAAGAAAAGAAGTTTTGCTCCTGAAAGATAGAAAGTCGTGGACGAAGAAGTAGGCAAACTCCTTAAAGCAGGATTCATCCGAGAAGCCCACTACCCCGAATGGCTGGCCAATATGGTAATGGTGAAGAAACCTAACGGCAAGTGGAGGATCTGACTTGATTACACAGACCTCAACAAGACTTGCCTAAAAGATAGCTTCCCTCTCCCAAAGATTGATCAGCTGGTCGATGCCACTGCCGGCCACCAACTATTGATCTTCATAGATGCTTTTTTTGGCTACAATTAGATCAGGATGGATCCCCAAGATGAGGAGAAGATGGCCTTTGTCACCGACAAAGGTCTCTACTACTACAAGATGATTTCATTCGGCCTCAAGAATGCCGGGGCAACATTTTAAAGGCTAATCAACAAGGTGTTCGAAAAGCAACTAGGAAGAAACATGGAGGCCTATGTTGACGACATGATCGTCAAGAGCCTCCTCCAAAAGGATCATATCCAAGACCTAAAAGAATCATTTAGTACTCTACGATGCTACCGCATGAAGCTAAACCCAGTGAAGTGCGCCTTCGGGGTCACTTCGGGTAAGTTCTTGGACTTTCTTGTCACCAAACGAGGGATTGAGGCAAATCCTGAGAAAATCCAAGCCCTAAAGGATATGAGACATCCCTCCTACAAAAAGATATCCAGTAGTTAACAGGAAGAATTGCCTCCCTAAGCAGGTTTATTTCTTGTTCAGCTGAGAAATGTCTTCCATTCTTTAAGGTACTTCGGCAGTCAAAGGGCTTTAAATGGTCCGAAGACTGTCGCACTGCTTCTGAAGAACTAATGAAGTACCTAGAAACTCTACCTCTGCTCTCCAAACGTCAAGAAGGAGAGGTGCTTTATTTATACCACTTTGCTTTAGATGAAGCAATTAGTTCAGTCCTTGTCCGGAGAGATGAAGACGGATCCCACAAGCCGATCTACTATATCAGCAAGGTTCTACATGATGTTGAAACACGGTATGTGAGGATGCAGAAGTTGATCTACTCTCTAGTGATTGTAGCAAAGTGGCTATGGCTGTACTTCCATGCCCACGCCATCATGGTGCTGACTGATCAGCCCCTCAAGGCCGTTCTCCGGTCTCCAGACACTTCAAAGAGGATAGCGAAGTGGGCCGTGAAGTTGAGTGAATTTGATATCAGTTTTCAGTCCTGGTCGGCTATGAAGGCCCAGGTGCTCTCTAATTTCTTGGCTGAATGCACTTGGAGGTCCGAAGACGAAGTACCTTTGGCAGAAGATGAAGTCCTGAAGGAGACGAAGTCCGTTTGGGTGCTCCATGTGGACGGAGCTTCCAATGCTTCTAGATGTGGAGCTGGTCTTATGCTAGCCGATCCTGACGGCCACACCATAGAGTACGCACTTTGGTTCTCCTTCCATGCTTCTAACAACCAAGCTGAATATGAAGCATTGCTTGCTGGACTTCGGATTGCCAAAAGTTTGGGAGTTCAACAACTCCGAGCCTTCTTAGACTCCCAACTGGTTGTGAATCAAGTTAAAGGAGAATATGAAGCCAGAGATCCAACCATGATGCAGTACCTAGAGAAGGTACGGGCCTTATCCTCTCAACTGGAGCATTTTGAGATTATCCATGTCCCTCGATCAGAGAATTCTTGGGCGGACACATTGTCTCGACTGGCTACTACAACACTGGAATCTTTCAGGTGCACCTTTGTTGAACATCTTGAAACTCCAAGTATAGCCGAAGAGGCTATGAAGGTGCGCCAGATCGACGCCGAGCCAAGTTGGATAGATCCCATCATCAAATTCCTAAATGAGGGTGTGCTACCAGAAGACAAAGCAGAGGAGGTGTGGACACCAGAAACCGAAAGAAACTTCACTCCAACAAGTTAATCAAGTCTTAAAGCAATGAAAGCCAGCAACAAGACTCAAATTCTAGACCCCAGAATTTGACCACATGAAGAAGAGAAGACACATCAACCAAGCAAGAGAAAATGACCATCAACTAGGACCACTTGGTGCCACATGTCATTCCTTATCCAATTAGAAGACCATCTCATCATCAGGCACCACCTCACAAGCCACCTCATCACTCTTTGGTGCCAACAAGGAAGATTCAAATTCAAGGAGGTTGGCCACACCCCTCCAAGTCCTCCACCAAATCCTCCAACCCCCCCCCCCCCCCATCCCTCCAAACTCTCCACCAAATCCTCCAACCCCCCCTTGTAATCCTCCTCAATTTGGGGAGTTTTTAAATTTCAAATGCTAGCTTTGTGAGGCTATTAAAGGCCTTGGACGCCCATTGTAAAGGAGATTGATTTTGGGAATGAATGAAAATTGAAGTTGAATTTTGGAAGTAGAAGTTGTCTTGTATTTTTTTTCCTTATGTGAAAGTTTCCCATCCTCTTCCTCCATGCCAAAGCCATTCTTTTCCCCTAGCAAAGCAGCTTCCAAGCTCATGTGAAGGCATTGGAGTCAGCCAGATCTTCTCAAATTTCTGTTCTTAGTTCATAAATTCTCCCATCCCTTCTATATGTTCTTATCCTTCTTCCTTAACTTTGATCTTCATTGCAGGGTCCTTCGAAGTCTTTGAGTTGTGAACCGGGTTCACCTTGACAAAGAACCAACAAGCTGAAGCCCCAAGTCCAGGGTTCTAATCTCTGTTATTCAGGTTCTTCAGTTCTGAGCGTTGGTAGTTTCAATGTATGAATCAAAAGAAGGTTGGAAAGCTCATCAAGGTAAGTCCACAATCATTAGCCCCTATTGTCTAGATCTTCTTCCTTCTTAGTTTAGGATTGTGTCTAATCAAGTAAAAATCCCATTTCTTATAATCCTTAAGTCTTATTATGATGAGTACAATGCTAGTGTAATTAGGTTTCATTGCTCTACAAACCATATTCAAAACATTAATCATATGCTTGCCGCATCAAATTGGTATCAGAGCATCGTTGCATTAGGGTAGAATAGTTCTCTTTAAATCCAAGCAAGATCTAAAATTCACGCCTCCTGAGTGGCTGTACTCTAGTACACTGTCATGACCCATGGGAATAATGAGCCCCTGGCCAGACGTGAATTTTTTAGATTGAAGTTTGGGTAAGCCATTGCACTTGTTTGATTAGGTTCTGTTTTCTGAAAATTTGCATATGTTTACTGTAATCCATCTGCAGCTCCAAAGGCAAGTCACTGATTTTTTATTGAAATATTTTTTTTCTTGTTCCATTTTAAGTCCTTTATCACCATATTAAATTTCATCATCATAAAAAAATTATAAAAAAAATAAAAATTTCTGCAGTTCGACACTGTCATTAGGGTTCTGTTCTGTCCTTTTTATTTTTCTTCATTTATAGGATCTGCTTAGAGTAGTACAGATTTTAGTTTTAAAATTCCTTTTATTTGCATTGAAACATATAAGTTAGAAATCCTCTGTGAATTCTTCAGAATTTTTGGACATTTGCATCATATTTTCCACACCACTTTCAAACTACAACACACTTCTACAACACCTTTGCATTTCATTCATCTCATGAGAAATCAAATTAAGGGCATCAATTTGACATAGGGTCAGGGTTTCATCACCTGTCCCTAGCCCAAAAATCACCAACCAGCATATCGATCCCAGTGCATTAATTAAAACTGAGTAGAACGTTAATTGCCCTAGTGGGTTAGGGACACCAACAAGTTGGGTTCAGGTTAGGGTCAAGTTAACTTTGTCAGCTAATTGGTGTGTGCTTACTGGCTTGGTGTCTAGGATTGGTGCATCAGGGCTTGTGATTTGGTCCTCCTACCTGGCCAATCTCAAATTGGTGTCTAAGGTTGGCAATCAAGGACCTTCACTCTCCTCCACCTACCTGGCTAAGTCCCATAAGTACTACTAGCTAGTTGGTTCACTTAATTAGACTTCTAATTTGTGCTTTAGGTCTAGGAAACCTTAGCTCGAACTTGAGTCCATTTGCATGCATGACAACTAGAGCAAGGACACCATATTCACCAATCCAAGCCCAGTCCAGTGTAGCCATGGACCCGAATCTTGAAACCATGCTGAAAGGCCTAAATGATCTAATGGCCCAATTGAACCAAATTCTGGCTAAACAATTTCCCTTAGACCAACCAACTCCTACTATCCCATTAGCTCATATGAATGATAGGAGTAAGAACCCTGAAGTACAAGTTGAGTTCATTAATATCCAAAACTTAGGGTATCCTCAAACTGAAGGGCTAGGGAAGGAAGAAGGCAAATCTAAACCTAGTAAATATGTGTATGAGACTAACATAAGTTTAATAGATGAATATGAAGGGGAAGACTGTGAAGAGAACAACTTTCGTACCTTACCTGAGGAAACCTTTGGTAAAGAAAAGATTTTTGAGCCTAGTCCTGAAACATCAGAACAACCAAAATTTAGTGAGAACTTGGTTCCCGTAAGACAATGCCCTCAGGAAGAACCCAATACTTTAGCTTCGACACAAGAACTCCTTCAGGTACCTAAGAAGAACCCAATTATTATTTTAGAAGACTTTCCTGATGACCTTCAACTACCTAGAAGCATCCCGCCTGTAGATCAAAATTCTAATCTTAAGGTCATCATGAGTAACCAAGGTCTGTTTCAAGATTCTCCTAAATTATCCCAAGTCTCGGATTCCTATCATAATTTTAGAGCCATTAAGTTTCATTTTGATGAGATTACTAGGATGCATGAGCTTTTAAGGCCTATTCCTTTTGCTACCTACTTTTGGAAAACCTTATGGCATTTGCTAGGAACCCATGGTAAATTCTTATGTGCATGCCAGACCAGGGTCAAACCTAGAGAGTCATTAATCTATTAGGTTTAGGCCCTAGAGAGTCCAATAAAATCCCTCTCAATAAGGATGACTAGTTCAGTCTGCATTTCATAAGTGCTTGTGTAAGTTTCTGAGTCTGCTGAGTCTTTTGCACAGCATGTCACAAATCTGTATAAAGAAATAGTAATAAGATCAACCTGAGCAATAAAACTTATTAATACTTAGCTGACTCACATAAGAGGGCTAAAGAATTCTGTGAAGGGGATTATGCGATGATTAGGCTCAACCCTAAACGGTTCTCCTCTAGAACCATAAAGAAGCTGCATGCCCGTGGAGCGGGACCTTTCAAGATCTTAAAAAAAATAGGGCCTAATGCATATGTTTTGGAACTTCCACCTGATATGGGTATCAGTACAACCTTTAATGTTTCAGACCTAGTAGAATACAAAGAGCCAGTACTAATACCTAGCGAGCCTTTTGGGCCAGAAACTTTCATTGAGAGTGAACATATTTCCCAGTGTCCACCACCAACCCTACCTGAGTGGAGAGAGAGGATTGAGAGAATCCTAGATGACAAGACCATTACTACCAAGAATAAGGAGTATCAGCGATACCTGGTTCAATGGCAGGGTCGACCTGAGTCCGACAACTCTTGGATTACTCGAGAGGACCTACAAAGACTTAACCCAGACTTGTTTGAGTATTACCAGGGCAAAACTGAACCATACTCGACTGGGTCGAGTTCTGCCCACCCCAGGAGAATTGGTGTGGACACCAGAAACCGAAAGAAACTTCACTCCAACAAGTTAATCAAGTCTTAAAGCAATGAAAGCCAGCAATAAGACTCAAATTCTGGACCCCAGAATTTGACCACATGAAGAAGAGAAGACACATCAACCAAGCAAGAGAAAAGGAATATCAACTAGGACCACTTGGCGCCACATGTCATTCCTTATCCAAGTAGAAGACCATCTCATCATCAGGCGCCACCTCACTAGCCACCTCATCACTCTTTGGCGCCAACAAGGAAGATTCAAATTCAAGGAGGTTGGCCACACCCCTCCAAGTCCTCCACCAAATCCTCCAACCCCCCCCCCCCCCATCCCTCCAAACTCTCCACCAAATCCTCCAACCCCCCTTGTAATCCTCCTCAATTTGGGGAGTTTTTAAATTTCAAAAGCTAGCCTTGTGAGGCTATTAAAGGCCTTGGATGCCCATTGTAAAGGGGATTGATTTTGGGAATGAATGAAAATTGAAGTTGAATTTTGGAAGTAGAAGTTGTCTTGTGTTTTTTTTCCTTATGTGAAAGTTTCCCATCCTCTTCGTCCATGCCAAAGCCATTCTTTTCCCCTAGCAAAGCAACTTCCAAGCTCACGTGAAGGCATTGGAGTTAGCCAGATCTTCTCAAATTTCTGTTCTTAGTTCATAAATTCTCCCATCCCTTCTATATGTTCTTATTCTTCTTCCTTAACTTTGATCTTCATTGCAGGGTCCTTCGAAGTCTTTGAGTTGTGAACCGGGTTCACCTTGACAAAGAACCAATAAGCTAAAGCCCCAAGTCCAAGGTTCTGATCTCTGTTATCCAGGTTCTTCAGTTCTGAGCGTTGGTAGTTTCAATGTATGAATCAAAAGAAGGTTGGAAAGCTCATCAAGGTAAGTCCACAATCATTAGCCCCTATTGTCTAGATCTTCTTCCTTCTTAGTTTAGGATTTTGTCTAATCAAGTAAAAATCCCATTTCTTATAATCCTTAAGTCTTATTATGATGAGTACAATGCTAGTGTAATTAGGTTTCATTGCTCTACAAACCATATTCAAAACATTAATCATATGCTTGCCGCATCAAGAGGCCAAGAAGATCCGCTGGATGGCATCCCAGTATGTCATCTTAGATGGAACCCTCTACAAGAGATCATTTTCTTAACCGCTGGTAAAGTGCTTGGGACCGACGAATGCGGATTATGCCCTGAAAGAGGTCCACGAGGGCATATGCAATGATTACTTGGGGGGTAGGTCTTTGGCATACAAGACCATTCGACAGGGATATTATTGGCCCTCCATCCAGAAGGACTCGGCTGACTTTATGCGAAGGTGTGACCAGTGCCAAAGGTATGTCAATGTTCAGAGGCAACTTGCAAGTCACTTGACTCAACTGACAGCTCCTTGGCCTTTTGCCCAATGGGGAATGGATATTCTTGGCCCATTCCCACCAGCTTCTGGATAAAGGAAGTTTCTCCTTGTAGCCATCGACTACTTCACAAAGTGGGTAGAAGCCAAACCACTAGCCCAAATCATAGAAGGCAAGGTGGAGAATTTTGTAAAAAATTCTATCATATTCCGGTTTGGCATCCCACATGTCATAATCATGGACAATGGAAGACAGTTTGATAATCCGAAGTTCAAGGACTTCTACGCTCGATATCATGTTCAGCATCGGCTGACCTCCGTTGCCCACCCACAGTCCAACGGAGAAGCCGAAGCAACTAATCGGACCATTCTCCACGGTCTGAAGATGAGGTTGAATGCCACCAAAGGACGTTGGGCCGAAGAGCTGATCTCCATTCTCTAGGCGTACTGAACTATCCCAAGAACAGCCACCGGTGAGTCTCTGTTCAACCTAGCATACAGTACTAAAGCCGTACTACCTATCGAAGTCTCCCTATAATCCCTGAGAATTGACAAATACGAAGAGCTTGGGAACTCCGATCATAGAAGGATTGACTTGGATCTACTGTCAAGCACCAGAATTCAGGCTCAGATAAGAATGATGACGTGCCTACAAAAGGTTGCCAAATACTATAACTCCAGAGTGAAGGAGCAGATTTTTTGCACAGGGGACATGATGTTGCGGAGGGCAGAAGTATCCAGGCCAATAGAACAGGATAAACTTTTCCCCAACTGGGAAGGTCCATATCAAGTTGAAGAGGTCATTCGACCAGGAGCGTATCAACTCAAGACCCTGGATGGGAAGCCTCTATCCCGGCCATGGAATGTACAAAACCTTCGTAAATATTATCAATGAACAGGTTCCTAAATTTTTTGTGCAAATTTGCTCAACTCTACTCAACTCAGAATGGCTTGTTGCATCGATTGAACGACAACAGCCTAATTGGCCCAATCTAAAAAATCAATCAACTGCGCAAAGGAGAGTCTAATCCACTCACCTTATCGGTATGCCCGACGAGCGCAACGGATGGCCTAGTCAAGCCACTAAGAAGATCGAAGGCACAAGGATGGTTTAGATAACCTACCCTACGGGAAACCCAAAAGCATGCCGGGGCGGGCCTAATCAGCCTACCTTATACTAAAAAGAAAAAGGTACAGGGATGGTTTTCATAATCCACCCTACGGTAAATCTGAAGATGCGTCGGGGCGAGCCTGAACAGCCTACCTTGATCATGACAGGAGTGCACAGGGATGGTGTAAACATCCCACCCTACGGTAAATCCAAAAATGTGCCTAAAAGGATCACTGTCATCCTTCCTGTCGACAACAGACATCTCAAGAATGGTCCAACCGACCTCACAACTTCCTTATAGACCGTAAATGATCCAAGAAATCTATGCTCTAGACATGACATGATGCAACATATTGCAAGAGACACATGGGAAGAGGTAAGAAAAGTTAAGACATTTCATTCCTTTTTTGATTTTTACAAAAAAAAATGAAAAAAAGAAAAAAAAAGAGACTCTTAAAGAGAGGACAAAAAAAAAAAAGGAGCAGAAGGATTGCGGGAAACATTTTCAATAACCTCCCACCGGTTTTTTCCTGTACCGGCATGGGGAGCTCTGGAGGGATGATGAAGGGGCCCCGGGGTTCCCATCCGAACCAGAATCCGACCCCTCATTGGAGTTAGAATCAAACTCATGTCTGGGAAAGGGAACAGAGGGCTTGATGTTATCCAGGCCCTTCAAGTCATAAAACTTGAAGGCCTTCCCCGTGCATTCCTGGAACCTCTGATGGTAGGAGTCTAGAGCCACTTTGGTGACCTCTTCCCTAAAGGCAGTGGATGCCTTGAATTCTGAAACGGCATCCGCCACCTCTTTCTTGGCCTCCTCCACCTCCGCGACTACCGCCGCGACCTAGGCCCTGGCCTCCTTCAGTTGAGACTCCAACATGCGGACCCTCTTCTCTAGACGATCCATGAGAGTCTCATCTTCATCACCCAGTTCGAAGAACTCCGGACTCCTCTTCCTTTTGGGGTCGACAGCCCTCCTCTTCACTGCCCGTCGAAGCTCGGAGGTGCTGAACCTCATTTTTGACTGAAAAAAGAAGTCTGAGAGGATGGTGACCCTTGGAAGCAGAGGACAAGGCCCTATTTATAGAGAACCTGAACCCACAACCGATTGCGGGGAGGTGTGCTCCACGTCTTTTCCTAGCTGCATCAGAGAGCGCCACGTGTCCAAGCAATGCTTCGAGAATCAGAAGACCGCTTGAGGGTCATTCTTGGGATGACAACTATCAGTGATTCTAATCCTAAGGAATTTCCATCGTGCGACAATGACATTAATGGCTCCTTTTTGGAAAAAGGAGACCTGGAGGCACATAAGGCATAAGAAAACTCGATTGTACGAATATCGATACGTCGCATGGACAACGAGAATCGTAATTAAACTTTTTTAATCACCGGTCAATAGAGAGTTGATGCCTGTCTACTCCAACATACAGGTTTAGTTATGAGAGGAAGGTGACACCAGCCTAATCAACCGTAGATGGTCTTTGGCAATGGAGTTCTAACTTATCCTGAAGATCGTCTTCATTCACTACCGGTCAAATGACCTTCGACCGCGACCGTTCGACCAAGCAGAAGAAGGAACAGCAAACCTTGTTCAAGCTACATCTAAGAACATAACATTACTCATGTAGAAGAAGAAAAAGCTACTTCAAAATCTGAAGAAGTTATCATACAAAAACCATTGATGGTACAAAAAAGAAAGCACACCTAATGCTACTTAGATTATTCAACATCAACTGGAGGAGACCCAACACCGCAGGATTGAAGCAACTTGTCAACCTGCGTAGAAAGGATCTCGTCGACTTGGGCCGGGATCGGAGAACCTTCAGCTTTGACTTCCTCAGTCTGAACCTCCTCCTGAGCCAGGATCAGAGTTGGAGCCACCCCCAGATCTTCGACTGAGACAGAGGCCTCCTCACTCAGACATGGCACCTCTTCGACCTCTTCTACGGCCTCCGCCTCCTCCTCCTCCTCTTCTCCTTCTTTGGCTATGTTAAAGGAAGGGATGCCGAAAAGATAAAGGTGGGGGAAGGCCTCCTTTACCTTGGAAAGTCCATCGTTGTATCCATGCTGATAGCCGTACAGAGATGCTTCATTCATCTCCTCTTGGAATTGTGAAGACTTCCTGAAGTCTGCTACAGCATCATCCACCAGCTTTCTCAAGGATGCGGACTCTCTCTTGGCCGCTTCGAACTCCATAACTATCTTGGTGTAGAATGTAAAATGAAACTATGCAATCCTAATGGAGATTAGCAAATGATTAACCAAGCAATTCCCTATATGCATATAAATAATTCAACATAAACTATCAAAGAGATATAGTGAAGAAGCTGGAAGGATCTAACATAAACCTAGTGATCGAGACTCTCAGAATAAGAAAGGAATAGGACCAGAAGAGAACCACGCAAGCCAAGCTAGGTCTAATTTAACATTGCAGACTTAATCAACACTAGACATACCTGACATTGGCCCTTCAATTAGAATAGATTCACTCTTGAAGAGGTCTCCCGGATGACATGAACATAATACCACTGAAGGCCCCTCTTGTTTTCTAGATCTATGGCAAGTAAACCTTCCTCTTGAAGCCGGAATCCCGGAGAACCCTGCAACAAAGAAACCCTAAGATGAGTGACTTAACAAGCAATCAACTAGAGAAAAGAAAGAAGGGTGGAAGAGGCATTGAAGGAGATCCATCTTGGCATCATGGAGGAATGCTTGAAGTGGAGTAGGTTGGTCGCCTTGTGATGATCTTCTTGATTCACCGTTGAACGCTAGAGCTAGTTTGAAGTTATGAAAGAAGAGGAAGTCTTTGGCATTGGGAATGGAAGAAGGAAAGATTAGGGTTGTCATGGAGGAAGAGAAAGGCTAAGCTACCACATAGACACATAAGAAAAAAAAAAGCACATAGAAGAAAAAATACCAACTTCATTCATTAACCATCCTTTTCAATAGGGCATCCCATAGCTTAAATAGAAGCCTTACAACATTTTTAAAATTTGAAAACCCATAGGATTAGGAGGATTACAAGGGGGGGTTGGAGGATATGGTGGCATTTGTTGCTTGAAATGTGGGGAGTTGGAGGATATGGTGGCATTTGTTGCTTGAAACTCCTTCAAAGCTTGACATGTGGTACAAGGTGGGGACCACTTGGTGAGGTGGCGGTGTCCTTTGGAGCTCTTGACATGTGGCATAAAGTGGGGACCACTTGTTGAGGTGGCGACATCCATTGGAGCTTTTGACATGTGGCACAAGGTGGGGGTCACTCGATGAGGTGGCTTCTTCTTGTCTTGATGCTTCATGGACTCATGGATTGGGCTTGATTTAACTGGACCCAACTCTCAATTGCAGGGTTAACTAAGATATTAAACCAGACCCAACATGGACTCGAAATTAACTACAAGATTATTTGGACTCAAAAAAAAGAAAAATTACAGGACTTCTCTTTTGCTACTCCAACCACAAGGACTCGGACTTGACCTGAATTGGTTGGAGTCTTTTCCTGATTCTAGTGCCCACATAATACCTCTTCAGCTTTCCTGGCAGCTTCCTCCACTACCTTGGTCAAAATCTCTACCTTCTCTTGATTCTTCTTGCCGCCTTGCTCCAAGGAGTCGACTTGCTTTTTGCTCTTCCTCCACCCTGCCCCTTGCTCCGCTATTGTCAAATAGGCACTTTTTAGGTCACCCTTCAGTTCATGAACCTCATCGTTCACTCAAACGAGGCGGTTCTCCATAGACTGCCTCAACTCTTCGGCTACTTCTTTTGTGGCCCTGGCAGTATGGAGATCCTCCTTGAAGCCATGAATGAGGCTGTCAACATTTCCAAGGCCCTCCTCCATAACAGTAAGGTCGTAGACCAACTGCATTGAAAATATGGAGTTATGGATCGAACAATTCTCAGAGCAAAAGAAGAGACGACTCAAGGACCATACCTATTGTAGGGCGAAAAAAGCAGAATCGGATACCCTAGGGAGGTTCTAACTTCGTAGAATTGCCAAGTCGTGAGGTAGCAATGTGCTCTTCAATGCCTACCTGGCTACGGTGGGGACCAGCAGTCCCCCCGTAGGTGAAAGCTCCTAAGAATTTGCCGAACGGCTTCTAGCTGGGGTAGCCCCATGGACGAACTCTCTCTCGACTTGCCATGCTTCATCCCTATCAACTACAGGGGGGCAAGGCAGTGGCACATCCACTGCCTGAGGTGGACTCCCCCTTGTGTGAACCGAGGAGGTAACCGCCAGTGGAAGTTCAATTAGATGAGACCCTGATGGGGCCTCTTCCGTGGGTACCACATCTTCCCTTGAGGTCCCCCGGGAAGATGAGGTGCTCCGGTCCCCCTCAGGACCATCTCTTCGGGCCTTCTTCCAAACTGCCGACCTTGTGAGAGCGGCTTGAGCTACCCTCTTCTCAGAAGTCTGACAGAGCCAGCTCACATCAGGCTTCATTTCGCCACCTACAAGCAGAAAAGTTTCTTTAAGTCAACTGAGCTACAACAAAAATGAGGGAAGAGGGGCAGGAATCTCCGCCACTATACCTAATACGGAGAACTTGCTAATCCCCGCAAGATAGAGATTTTTCTCCTCCAATAATTCACGGATAGGGGCGACTTCCGAATTAATTAGAAGATTGTAATCCAACTGGTCAGCCGCCAAGACCTTCTTCCCATCATTGGTGGTTAAATGAGGCTTCTTCCAAACAGTGTCAATGCCCCATGGATCAATGGACAGTATAAACACAAAAATAGGTTTCCATCCATGGATGGCGCTGGGCATGTCCTTGATGATCGAGGGCCGATCACCCACCATCCGTTGCTATGGAAATCCCTCTTGAGTACAAAAAGGGCTGTGAATAAGTTGGTCCTAGGTTCTATGTTTGCAATGCTGCACAGGACCAGGAACCCGTAGATGTTTTGGATGCTGTTCGGGGTCAACTACGCCGGCACCACTTGGTACAAACGAAAGATTTTGATGAAGAAAGGGTACAGGGGAAATCGAAGGCCAGCCTTCAAATGATCTTCGTACATGGCTAAGAACCTGGGAGGAGTTTGTTCACCCGTTCTTCAGATGCGGGGAGGACGAAAGGGAACCCCTCTATAATGTGATAGCATTCCTGAAGAAGGGACATCTTCTCCTGAGAAACTAAACTAGAGACCGACTTCGGACCTACTACGTCACCGACCCTCGAGGGCCCAACTTGTCCCCCCTGACTTTCTGCAGTTTCTTCCATGATAAAAGAATGAAACGAAAAGGTAGAAGGAAGGGTCTACCTGCGGAATAGACTGGTAGTCATGACAGGAAAGGCTGAATGAAGAATGAGGCAAGGTTGAAGAAGCTTCTTTAGCCGGACCTTCTCTCTTCCCAAAAGGAAACTAGGGGCCTCTGAAGTCCCACCAGGTTGATTTGATAAAGGGTTACCCAGGGAGGTAACCCATCTTGAACCTGCGACCAGGATGAAGCACATCCATTATCCAATGGGCAAAGAGAAGCCACCACAACCATCCAAATCTCAACCGAAAGATTGGCTAAACCACCACGCAACAGAAAAAGAAGAGATGACCCCAGGGCTGCTCGCTCTTTTCTTCTCCCCCAACTAGGGAGTGATAGCAGTCCAATCAGAGATCTCATGATCATCCACTACACTATCTCCCAGGAGGAAAACGACAAAGCATTGGTACTCTCACTTCTCGAGGCAAACGTTCGCTTTGAAAACTGAGAGTAGGGGGCAACTATTAGGGAATCCCAATCTAAGTATGAATCAAACACTGGTTCGGCTGACCAAAGACCTTCCCTTCGAACCAACAACTTCGGACCTAGAAAGATTGGGCCAACCACGGGCAACCCAAGGCTCCCCACCAGCCTACGACATCTGCTGGAACAACTCCGGCAAGGGACCTATTTTGCAGGTGAACCAAGGAGCGATCCTGTGGAGCAGCAGCTTCGACTGGCCGGAATAGGGACTCCATGCCAACAGGCCCCATATGGATAGGAACCATGTGATTATGCTATCAAACTATAGCAACCTTTTTATGAGTAGCTGAGACACTCTAGGTCAAGGAACTATTCACACGACTACATCATCAAGAAGTTATTGACGAGTGAGTAGTCATCCGTATAACTTCCTGTACATGGTCATGCTTAGTACCATTGATCTTTATCAACTACCTGCACTCCCACTCTAGTGTCACCACACTGTAGGTCAGAGACTTATCTACCCTAAAAGGGATGTGCATCGATTTTAATGGATCAATCACCGTCCTCATGATATTTCAATAATCGGGAGCTTTTAGGAGTTAATCTATAAAGACACATGGCTCAGATTCTCAGCTCTTGAGAATATGTGTCATTGTTCAATAACTCCATGGTCGATTCATAGACACAACAATATGAATGAAACTAATTCCATTTTATTAACAAGAAAAATTAAGTACAAAGTTCATGCCCTAAAATCAAAATGTGTCAAGCCAACATGGCTTTCATGGCATACATCTAACAATCTCCTACTTGTACTAAAGCCAATTGGCTACATATCTAAGTCCCATTTTCTCAAAGTTGACTTCAGCCTTCTGATGGCTCAGAGACTTAGTTAGTGGGTCTGCTATGTTGTCCGTGGAGTCTACTCTATGCACCTCAACATATTTTTTCTCGAGATAGTCGCGTATGATATAAAACCGCTACTCAATATGCTTAGACTTCTGGTGGGACCTGGGCTCCTTAGCAAGGGATATTGCACCATTATTATCAAAATATATGGGGATGGCATCAGATGGCATCACTCCAAGCTCCATAATAAACTTTTTATACCAGAAAGCTTCTTTTGTAGCTTCAGAGGCAGCGATATTGGTGCGGACATCAGAGTCACCAGAATAAGGTAGAAGTTTCTCAACCCTCTGTGGATCACTTAATAACATTCGATTCCACTGTAATAAAGCTTAGTCCAGCTGAGTTGACTCTTGTATTAGTCAGCTCATGTTGAGCTAGTCCAGTCCAGTACTAGTCAGCTCATGTCGAGCTAATTTTAATTTTTGAGTCCTGTCCAAGCATACTGAAGACTCAAGACCCCATCATACAAGTGAAGACCAAGTCCAACCAGATTGAAGACATGGAAGTTTAGCCTAAGTCTAACCCAGCTTGAAGACTTGAAGACCCCAGGAGGAGAAAAAAATTACAAACTAGAAACCCTGGACCAACCGGAAGGAAATTGGGCCAGCCCAGGCCCAGGAAAGAGTTAGGGCTCCATTCCTTATGGTGACCCTCCTCTTGGTTGGCCAATTAAGGTCACCCCCTTAGCCGACCAAGACAAGGAGAGGGAGAGCAAATTTTGGGATTTTCTACCGAATATTTCTAGCTAGGGTTTGAGAGGGAAAGGGATTCCTATGTAAAGTCTAATATACCCTTATTAGGGGCCCAAGGCTAAGTGTCTATTTAAAGGACCCTAGTCTCTTGTATGAGATTGATTTTGATATATGAATTAAACTTGAGTTCTCTTCTATTGCTTTGTGCTACCCTACTTTGTGCTTAAGGGGTTTTGTTGGTGCTTTTGTCTTCCCGGTGTTGCCACAGGATTCCTGCCGCCAACCATCTACCCAGAGCCCTGGCTGCCACCTCCAAAACTCTATTCCTCTTTGCTATTTTTCCCTTATTTCCTTGTTCCCTAGAGAGTTTTCTAACCTCTGACAGGTCGTTTGCAGGTCCCCGAGTTCCTACGAATCCAACGACTCCAGTCAAGCCTCAATCGGACCACCGAGCAGAAAGCCTGGTATCCGCGGGTCTTTGGCTCGGTTTTCCATGCAGCATCCATTGAGGAATGAGAGATCCCTTCATTGAAATCTTCATCGGGTATTTCAGATATTGTCAGGTACACCCTCTCTACCTCTAGTAATAATATTGTAGGAGAACTTGCCCTAACTGAGGCTTCTTAGCCCTTGGCGATCCCTCTTTATTACTTTTCTAGGTCCTAATCTGCATGCTTGACTTCTAAAATTCATATAGAATTTCCTATAACTTATTTTGATTCGATTCATGGGAATTAATCTCTTAACCCCATATATAAAACACACAAAAATAATTGCATGCATATTAGTCCCGCATCAGATATACTTTGCTTCCATTGTTGAATCTGCTATAATGGGCTGCTTGGAACTTTTTCAACTAGTTGCCCCACCATTGTACAAAAACATAGACCCTGATGTAGACCTTCTATCATCAGGATCAAACATAAAGTCTGAGTCTATATATCCCTTTATCCCTAATTCTGAACTCTCTCCAAAGACTAAGAACAAATCTTTAGTCCTTCTCAAGTACCTAAAAATGTTCTTCATAGTTATCCAGTGTTCTTCACCTGGATTCGTCTGATATTTGCTCGTGACACTCACAGCAAGAGTTATATCAGGTCCAGTACACAACATAACAAACATAAGGCTACCAATTGCCGAAGCATATGGAATCTTGCTCATGCGTTGAATCTCTTCAGATGTGTTAGGATACATTTTCTTGGAGAGATTAATGCCATGTTGAAGAGGTAACAATCTTCTTTAAGAATTCTCCATGCTGAACCTTTTCAACACTTCCTCTATGTATAATTTTTGTGAAAGGCCAAGCATCCGATTAGATCTATCTCTATAGACCTTAATCCCCAAAATATAAGATACTTCATCTAAGTCTTTCATAGAGAATTCCTTAGATAACCAACTTTTGACCAAGGTCAACATGGGAATTCATTTCCAATAAGGAGGATGTCATCCAGTACAATACGAGGAATGTCATTGCCCTCCCACTAGCCTTCATGTAAACACATGGCTCATCCTCATTCTTGATAAATCAAATGATTTGATTGCATCATCAAAAGGAGTATTCCAACTTCGAGAAGCTTGCTTCAATCCGTAGATTGATCTATGCAACTTGCAGACCTTATGAGCTTTGTTGGCGTGGAGTCCCTGGATCGACCGATCGGAGCCGCTACATTGCAGGACCATTCCCTGGTTCACCTGCAAAACATGTCCCTTGCCGGAGTTGTTCCAGCGGGGGACACTCCGAAGCCTAAGTCAGTGGCGGATCCCAGCCACAGAATGGGGAAGGTGTCGAGAATAGAGAGAAAAGGCTCTTCGAGACTGTAAGTGTATATGAGTATGAGTGTTAGCATACCTCTCGAACCATCCTTCTTATCCTTATTTAAAAGAAGGCCTCCGGCCTACGGCCCGCTCTTTTTCCGGTGATCATGGAGAGCCAATCTCTCCCATGATTGGTGATCATGGGTTGTCATTGAGCGGTTCCAGCCAGATCAGAGCTGTGGTAGCAGGAGTTGCGCGCCATGATTATGGCATGATGAGTATCGATTATAACCATTAGTTACAGTTGCCTTTCTAGACCAGATTGTGGTCCAAGCTTCGGGTTTCCCCTTGCATGGGCCAAAGACTTGGTATTAGCCCTGGGACCAGAGAATGTGTCTATGGCGGGGACCGGAGTACATGTCTTCGAAAATCGATGAGAATTTCGATCTCCGGTCAAGGTCGAAGACGTTACTCGAAGGACTGGCCTTCGGATGTCATAGTCTAGTGTGTAGCCTTGGGTTGCCTGTAGTTGGCTGGTCCCTTGCTTGATCCGAAGTCCGTGGTCCGGAGAAAGAGGACGTCGACCAGTCGAACCGCAGTTCGGTTTGTAACAGAACTGGGATATCCCAACAATTGCCCCGCTACTCTCAGTTTTGGAAGCGGAGATTTGAGAAGTGAGAGTATTAAGGCATTATCATTTTCCTCTTGGGAGACGATGTAGTGGATGATGCTTTGTTTGTAATGTAGACTCCGCGGACCATCTTCGGTCTATAGGGAAGAAGTGAGGTCAGTTGGACCTTTCTGAGAATGTCTGTTATTGATAGAAAGGACGATAGTGGTCTTTTTAGGCACGTGTTCGGACTTACCATAGGGTAAGGTGTTTACACCATCCCTGTGCACTTTCTATCATGATTAAGGTAGGCTATTCAGGCCTGCCTCGGCACGTATTTGGATTCACCATAGGGTAGGTTATGAAAACCATCCCTGCATCTTTGATCTTTTGGTGGCCTGGTTAGACCATCCATTGCGCTCGTCAGGCATACCGATAAGGTGAGTGGATCAGACTCGCCTTTATGCAGTTGACCAATTTTTCAGATCAGGTCACTCAGGCTGTTGTCGTTCAGTCGATGCAACTAGCCGTTCTGAGTTTAGTAGGGTTAAGTAGCTTTGCACTGGGATTTTAGAAACTCATTCATTGATAGTATTTGCAAAGGTTCTGTACATTCCATGGCTGGGATAGGGTCTTCCCCTCCAGGGACTTGAGTCGATATGTTCCCGGTCGAATGATTTCCTCGACTTGATATGGACCTTCCCAGTTGGGGGAGAGTTTACCCTATTCCATTGGCCTGGATACTTCTACTCTTCTCAATACCAAGTCTCCCATGCGGAAAGTTTGCTCTTTCACCCTTGAGTTGTAGTACTTGGCAACCTTCTACTGGTATGCCGCCATCCTTATCTGGGCCTGTAACCTGGTGCTTGATAGCAAGTCCAAATTGATCCTTCTGCGATCGAAATTCTCAGGCTCTTCATAATTGTTAATTCTCAAGGACTGTAAGGAGACTTCAACAGGAAGTATGGCTTCGATACCGTATGCCAGGTTGAATGGAGATTCACTGGTAGCCATTCTCGGGGTAGTTCGGTATGCCCAGAGAATGGAGGTCAGTTCTTCAGCCCAAATTCCTTTGGCGGTGTTCAACCTTGTCTTCAGACCATGGAGGATGGTCCGGTTGGTGACTTCGGCTTGTCTGTTGGATTGTGGATGAGCAACGGATGTCAGCCGATGCTGGATATGGTACCAAGCACAGAAGTCCTTGAACTTCGGATTGTCTAACTGTCTCCCATTGTCCGTGATGATGACATGTGGGATGCCGAACCTGGATATGATGGAATTTTTTATAAAATTTTCCACCTTGCCTTCTGTGATCTGGGCCAATGGTTCAGCTTCTACCCACTTCGTGAAATAGTCGATGACCACTAGGAAAAACTTTCTTTGCCCCGATGCTGGTGAGAATGGGCCAAGAATGTCCATCCCCCACTGGGCAAAAGGCCATGGGGCTGCTAGTTGAGTCATGTGACTCGCAGGTTGTCTCTGTACATTGGCATACCTCTGGCATTGGTCGTACTTCCATACGAAATCAGCTGAGTCCTTCTGGATGGAGGGCCAATAATATCCTTGTTGAATGATCTTGTATGCCAGAGATCTGCCTTCCAAGTGATCCCGCATATGCCCTCGTGGACCTCTCTCAAAGCATAATCTGCATTGATCGATCCTAAGCATTTTAGCAGTGGTTGGGAGAAAGATCTCTTGTAGAGGGTCCGGTCTAAGATGACGTACTGAGACACCATCCAGCGGATCTTCTTGTCCTCTACCTTATCTTCCGGTAGTTCTCCCTTATTCAGGAACCTGATGATGGGATCCATCCAGCTTGGCTCAGTGTTGATCTGGCGCACCTCTGCAGCCTCTTCGGCTATGCTTGGAGTTTCAAGATGCTCAACAAATGTGTGCCCGAGGGACTCCGGTGCTGTGGTTGCCAGCCGAGACAGTGCATCCGCTTGGGAGTTCTTTGATCATGGAACATGGATGATCTCAAAATATTCCAGTTGGGAAGATAAGGCCCGTACCTTCTCCAGGTATTGCACCATGGTTGGATCTTTAGCTACATATTCTCCATTGACTTGATTCACAACCAGTTGGGAGTCTGAGAAGGCTCGGAGTTGTTGGACTCCTAGATCTTTGGCGATACAAAGTATGGCAAGCAGGGCTTCGGATTCAGCCTGATTATTAGAGGCATGGAAGGAGAAGCGGAGTGCATACTCAATGGTATGGCTATCAGGTTCGGCCAACATGAGTCCAGCCCCGCATCCGATAGCATTGGAAGCTCCATCTACATGAAGCACCCAAACGGACTTCGTCTCCTTCGGGGCTTCTTCTTCTATCGAAGATGCTTCATCTTTGGACTTCCAGGTGCACTCAGCCAAAAAACAGAGAGCACCTGGGCCTTCATAGCTGCTCGGGGTTGGAAGCTAATATTAAATTCACTTAGCTTCACACCCCACTTGGCTATCCTTCCGGAGGTGTCCGGAGATCGGAGAACGGTCTTGAGAGGTTGATCAATTAGCACCACGATAGCGTGGGCCTGAAAGTATGGCCGTAGTCGCTTTGCCGCAATCACTAAAGAGTAGATCAGCTTCTGCATCCTTGCATATCGCGTTTCTCCGTCATGAAGGACCTTGCTGATATGGTAGATGGGCTTGTGAGACCTGTCTTCCTCTTTCCGGACAAGAACCGAACTTACTACTTCATTTGAAGCAGAGAGGTACAGGTAGAGGACCTCGCCTTCTTGTGGCTTGGAGAGCAATGGCGGGGTCTCTAGATACTTCTTCAGTTCCTCGAAGGCAGCATGACAGTCATCGAACCATTCAATGCCCTTTGATTGCCTGAGTACTTTGAAGAATGGAAGGCATTTCTCGGTTGACCGAGAAATAAATCTGCTTAGGGAGGCAATCCTCCCTGTCAACTGCTGGACTTTCTTTTTGCAGGAGGGATGTCTCATATCTTTCAAGGCTTGAATCTTCTCAGGGTTCGCCTCAATGCCTCGTTGGGTAACAAGGAAGCCCAGGAATTTGCCCGAAGTAATCCCAAAGGCACACTTTGCCAGGTTTAGCTTCATATGGTAGCGCCGAAGAGCGCTAAATGATTTCTCCAAGTCGCGGATGTGATCTCTCCGAAGGAGGCTTTTGACGATCATGTCGTCAACATAGGCCTCAATGTTTCTCCCCAGTTGCTTTTCGAACACCTTGTTGATCAACCTCTGAAATGTCGTGCTGGCATTCTTGAGGCCGAACGGCATCATCTTATAGTAGTAGAGACCTTTATCAGTGATGAAAGCCATCTTCTCCTCATCTTGTGGATCCATTCTAATTTGATTGTAGCCGGAGATGGCATCCATGATACTCAACAACTGGTGGCTGGAGGTAGTATCGACCAGCTGATCAATCTTTGGAAGAGGAAAGCTATCTTTTGGGCAAGCCATGTTGAGGTCTGTATAGTCGATGCAGATCCTTCACTTGCCACTAGCTTTCTTCACCATCACCACATTGGCCAACCACTCAGGGTAGTGGGCCTCTCGGATGAACCCTGCTTTGAGGAGCATGCCAACCTCTTCGTCCACAGCTTGCTGTCTTTCGGGGGTGAAGCTCCTCTTCTTCTACCGCATCGGCTTGTACCCAGGGGTTCCAGCCGATGAGTAATTACTTCAGTAGGAATCCCTGACATATCCGAAGCTGACCAGGCGAAGACATTGGTGTTGGCCCTGAGGAAACGGATCAACTCCGTTCTGGTTTCCTCATCTAGTGTGCTCCCGATCTGCATAACTCTGGAGGGATCTTCCTCTGTTAAAGGTACTGGGACAGTCCTCTCCATGGGCTTACCAAGATTTGTAGTTGCATCCCTTGGATCCAGCTGATCCTGAGTCATCGAATCCTTGAAATGCCTGTCTTCAATCATCAAACACTACCATGCCATCCTCTGGTTTCCTCTAACTTCTCCAACACCATTCCTGGTGGGGAAGCGTACCAAGAGGTAGTGAGAGGAGATCACAGTCTGGAACTTGTTCAAGGCAGGCCACCCTAGAATAATATTGTATGCTGAGGGGATCCGGACTACCATGAAGTTGATCGGCAGTGTCTTTTATCAAGGTTCGGTGCCAAGGGTTACAGGCAACACTATTTCTCCCTCGACAAAAACTTGTTTGCCCCAAAAACCAGAGAGCGGTATGGGGGATCTTTGTAGTTGATGTCTAGGCAAACACATTTTAGAGAATGCATCGTACATCAAGACATCAGTCGTACTTCCATTATCAACAAGGATCCGATGTACATCATAATTGGCCACTACGGTCGAAATTACAAGAAGATCATCATGTGGGAGCCGTACTCTCGCAAGGTCATCGTCGAAGAAGAGGATAGAGTTGTTGTCTTTAAGTCACTTTGGGGCTTTGTCCTCATCCCTTCTCCAGTTGGTGGGTCGATGTATCATCCCTACACCTCCGTTGGTGGGCCTTTGATTTGGCAATTCGGCCTCTTTGGGAGGTGGCTGGGGAACAGTTGCTTCCGACCGGGGTCCTTGGCGACCGATGTACCGCCCCAAGTACCCCCTCTTAATGAGATCCTCAATTGCATCCTTTAGTTGGATGCACTCTTCTGTGTTATGGCTGTGGTCCCTGTGGAATCGATTGTATTTATTCCTGTTCCTGATGGAAGAGGAGGCCTTCATGGGACGGGGCCATTGGAGATAGTTTTTTTTTCTATCTTTATGAGGATCTTCTCTCGAGGGAGGTTGAGGGGGGTGTAAGAGTCGAATCTTCCCCCCAATGCTCTGGGCCTGGGAGGACTTCTTCGGTGGTCTGTATATTTGCCGTAGTTGTTATTGGAAGTTTGAGGACCTTGTCCCCTGTTATTCTTCTTTTTTGAAGGGGGTTTCCCTTCAATCAGTCATCGATTCGCCACCTGCTCTTCAGCATTAGCATATTTCTAAGCCCTAGACAGGAGCTCAGCATAGCTTTTAGGAAACTTCTTATTCAGGGAGAAAGTAAGCCTAGAGGTACGAAGCCCCTTCTTCCGTGCTGACATGGCCACGTGCTCGTTGAGATCTGGGATCTCAAGCGTGGCCGCATTAAACCTGGAGATATAATCTCGCAGGCTTTCTCCTTCATTCTAGTGAAGGAGGAACAGTGTGTCCATATTCCGAGGAGTCTTGCGGCAGGTTCTGAAATGCAAGACAAATAATTTCTCTAACTCGGAAAAGGAATCGATGGTACCTGGGCGCAGGCTCGAGTACCACATCCGAGCAGACTTCTTCAAGGTAGCCAGGAATGCCAAGCAGTACATCACGTTCGAAGCTCCTTGGATCTTCATTTGGGCCTTGAAACTGTCCAAATGATCGAGGGGGTCAGAGGTGCCATCGTAGGGTTCCATCTGGGGAACCCTGAAGTACCGAGGAATGACCTCGGCCTTGATGCGGTTGGTGTAGGGTGGGCGTAGGTCACCCATAATCAAGTTGTCAGATCCTTCAGATCCCGCATTCTCTGTTCTCACACCTTCGCCATCTCTGATTCGATGGCTCTAAGTCTCTCATCCTAATCGGGAGTCTGCTTCGGTGCTCTCTCCATAGAAGTGGAGTCTCTGAAGGAGGGTGAGGGAGTTTGCCTAGGCCTTTTTCCTTTGTGTGGGGGATCGGCGGATCAAGGCAATCTCGAAGTTCGGCCTTTAAAAGAGGGCCGAGAATGGGGGGAGGAATGCATAGAATCCTCTCGTGGGGCTCTCTTTCTTCTGAATCAAGAGCTATGTCTAGAGGCAGCCGGTGGGTTTCCCACCGGAAAGGTTCTGTCATGGAATTCCTGAACCATGGCAGTAAGGTTGGTGACCTGGTTCAAGAGAGCTTCAAACTACTGCAATCCCATAACAACTGTGGGAGGTGGAACATCGTTCTCATGCGGTGGTGCACCCCCCTGAGACGGAGCACGAATCCGGCTTGTAGAAGTGATTGGAGCTTTTCCTCTCACCATCGAAAACTTTTTACTTTCCCTTATCTGGGAGGGAGCTTAAAGAGTGTTAACGAGCCCCCCTTCCTGGCACACCAATCTGTTGGCGTGGAGTCCCTGGATCGGCCGGTCGGAGCCGCTGCGTCGCAGGATCGCTCCTTGGTTCACCTACAAAACAGGTCCCTTGCTGGAGTTATTCCGGTGGGGGACACTCTGATGCCTAAGTCAGTGACGGATCCTAGCCACAGAATGGGAAAGGTGTTAAGAATAGAGAGAGAAAAGGCTCTTAGAGACTGTAAGTGTATATGAGTGTGAGTGTTAGCGTAGCTCTCGAACCATCCTTCTTATCCTTATTTAAAAGAAGGCCTCCAGCCTGCGGCCCGCTCTTTTTCTGGTGATCATGGGGAGCCAATCTCTCCCATGATTGGCGATCGTGGGTTGTTATTGAATGGTTCCGGCCAGATTGGAGGCGTGGTAGCAGGAGTTATGTTCCATGATTATGGCATTATGAGTATTGATTGTAACCGTTGGTTACAGTTGCCTTTCTGGACCAGATTGTGGTCCAAGCTTCGGGATTCCCCTTGCATGGGCCGAAGACTTGGTATTAGCCACGGGACCGGAGATTGTGTCTATGGCAGGGACCGAAGTACATGTCTTCGGAAGTCGATGATAAGTTTGGTCTCCGATCAAGGCCAAAGACGTTACCCGAAGGACTGGCCTTCGGATGTCATAGTCCGGTGTGTAGACTTGGGTTGCCTGCAGTTGGCTTGTCCCTTACTTGGTCCGCAGTCCGTGATCCGGAGAGAGAGAGGACTTCGGCCAGTCGAACCGGAGTTCGGTTTGTAGCTAAACCGGAATATCCCAACAAGCTTCATCATTGGAAGTGAAACCCAAAGGCTGCTCCTTATAGATATCTTTCTCAAGATATCCATTTAGGAATGCAGTTTTCACATCCATCTGCCATATCTTATAATCATGATATGCTGCAATTTTAAGCAATATACGGATGGATTTCAGCATAGCTACTGGTGAAAAGGTATCATGATAGTCAATGCCTTCACGTTGACTGTACCCTTTCGCCTCTAAACTTGCTTTAAAGGTCTCTACCTTACCATATGCACCTATTTTCTTTTTGTAGATCCATTTAAACCAATAGGTACAATACCCTCTAGTGGATCCACTAAGGACCAAACTTGGTTAGAATGCGTCGAATCAATTTTTGACTTCATAGCATTCAACCATTTCTTGGAGTCAATGTCTAACATCGTCTCATCATAAGTCTTAGGATCAATCAATTGACCCTTGTCCCCAACAACAAACATTTCTTTTATATCCTCTATAAGCATACCCAAGTACCTTTCAGGAGGTTTGGAGACTCTAATAGGCCTACGAGGTGGAGGAGCATTTACGTGTATTGGTTGATTAAGTTCAATCTGATCTCCAGCTGGCTGCTCTTAAGAGACTTTCTTATCAAGCTCAATTAACCTCCCACTACCACCTTCCTGAATAAACTATTTTTCAAGAAATGTGGCATGTCTGCTTACAATCATATTATGATCTTCTGAAAGGTAAAAGTAATATCCTAAAGTTTCTTTAGGTTATCCTATAAACTGAGCTTTCATAGATCTAGATTCCAACTTGTCTGCCATTAGTCTCCTGACATAGGTAGGACATCCCCAAATCTTGAAATGGGAAAGACTTGGTTTCTTACCATGCCAAATCTCATATGGTGTGGTAGGAACAGATTTAGATGGAACCCTATTTAAAATATAAATTGAAGTTTGTAGGACATATCCCCAAAAAAACAAAGGCAAGTAAGTGAAGCTCATCATGGATCGGACCATCTCTAATAATATCCTATTTCTCGTCTTAGACACCCCATTGAGCTGAGGCATACCAGGTGGAGTCCATTGTGAGACTATGCCATTGTTCTTAAGATAACCTAAAAATTTCCTATTAAGGTATTCTCCTCCCTAATTTGATCGAAGAACCTTAAGGGTTTTACCTGTTTGTTTTTCTACCTCATTTATGAATTCCTTGAACTTTTCAAAAGCTTCAGATTTGTGTCTCATAAGAAACACATAACCATACCGTGAACAATCATCAGTAAAGGTTATGAAGTAGTAAAAACCACCCCTGGACCACACATCAAATGGACCACACACATCAGTATGTACCAGGGCAAGTAATTCTATGGCCCTTTCTTCATGTCCTACAAAGGATAACTCGATCATTTTGCCTTGAAGACATGACTCTCAAGGTGGGTATGATTCAGAATTAACTGAATCTAGGATCCCATCCCTTTCCAGTTTGTTTATTTTGTCTTCACCTATATGACCGAGCTTTAGGTGCCACATGTATTTTTTATTTAGGTCATCTCTAGGATGTTTATGTCCTATGGCATTCACTTTAATTTTTTTGTTAATATACAAAGATGCATCGGCATGCAAATGATAGAGACTACCAATTAAAATAGCTTTTGCAATCAATTTATTTCTCAGATAAATACTACAAAAGTCCTTATTGAATATAAATTCAAAATGCTAGCACAGAGACAGAAATCAAATCTCTACTAGCTCCAGGCATAAAATAACAGTCACTAAGTACTAATCTAAACCCTAAAGGTAACACCAGAGAATATGATCCAATGGCTTGAGCAGCAACTTTTGCTCCATTTATGACACGTAGGACCATCTCACCTTCTCTTAGCATTCTACTTCTTTCCAGGCCCTGCATTGAAATGCATATATGAGCATTAGTGCCAGAGTCTAAAATCCAACTGGAAGTAGATGAAACCATTAGGTTAGATTGGATAACGAGTATAGGCTTACCTTCGAAGGTGCAACCTCTTTCTGTTTCTTTAGGCTCTCTAGGTAGAGAGGATAATTCCTTGAACTTTTTAGGGTCCCTTTATTGCTTAACAACATGTTTAACAATTCAGGCAAAGTATAATTCAACTTGTTCATATTATAATTCATAACAATTGAGCATATTAACTAGTCAAGGACTAGAGGATCAAATCCACCTAAATCTCCTTATGAATAGGAATGCCCAGCTTCTCAAGCTATTCGATGTCCTTGATCATTGTCAAACAATGATCGTGCATTGATTGCCCTTCACACATCTTGTTGTTGAAAAGCCTTTTCGACACTTCGAAGCGTGCAAGCCGAGTTTGTTCACCATATAACTCTTGTAAGTGAATCAGAATCGATTTTGCAGTTGGCATATCCTCATGTTGGCTCTGCAATTCATTTGACATTGAGGCCAACATATAACACTTAACCTTATTATCATCTTCCATCTATTTCTCATATGCAGTTATTTGACGTGATGGGATTTCTAGGAGCCTAGGTCATCATGTAACTTGCAAAAGTGAATTTTAAAAACAAAATTCATGCATGAAAACCTTAACTGGCTAGAAGAAACCCTAATTCCTGGATCCCCTTAGACATTACCAAC
Source organism: Areca catechu (assembly GCA_021397845.1). Classification (NCBI taxonomy): domain Eukaryota; kingdom Viridiplantae; phylum Streptophyta; class Magnoliopsida; order Arecales; family Arecaceae; genus Areca; species Areca catechu. The sequence continues at coordinate 72,824,002 of CM038044.1, read as the reverse complement.
TAATGAATCATAAATGAAGTACAAAGAACATACCTTGAACGCTGTATACCAACTATTTCTACAAAGCTCACAAGTGCAAGCCCTCCAACGGTGATCCACATGAAAATTATACCAAGGAAGAATTCCTTCTTGAAGTTGCTTGCTCGATTAGGACACTTTCGGTAGCCTTTCGATTTTTGACCATTGTAGGACACCCTGTCCCACTATAGGGCACTATGAACACTCTCCTAAACCACTCTTGGTTTTAGGACAACCCTCATCTAGGATCCCTTAGGCTTATGTCTTTAAACAAAGCCTTGTCCTACTAGGAAAGACCTTGTCTTAACAAGACAAGTCCTATCTTAAAGAAAGGAGGAGGGAGGGAGAGATAGAGAGACACTTAGATAGAAGACTCGATGGAAATTGGACGCCTATTTCAGAAGACTAAACATTACATTTCTCATTTCACCGTACACCCTTTAAATAATGATTTAAGGGGCTGAAAAGCATCCCAATGTTTGTTATCAGATATGTCTCTTCATATTTGATAAGACTCTTCAAGATTCAGGAGTCTTATCTAAGTTCTCTTGGTTTCCAGATGAACTCTCCTCATGCCACATGGCATGTACCGAACTCAAGGGAAGGAAAGAAGGTGCCTTTTTAGATCTTAAAACTGTAAAAGAAGAAGAATTCTGAGAGTAGAAGGACTCTGCCTCAGAACCGTGTGCAGATGAAGAGATGCGACTCTTCATCTGCGCGCGCTAACTTCTTTCCCATTTCACGCCGTCCCTTTATCCTTCTTTGACCGGTCATTCAAAAACCAAAAGGTGAGGAGATAACTTGAAGAGGCATCCCAGATGAGAAACTCCCAGAGTTTCATCTGTAGAATGACTCTCAGTCCTTCTACGTGCGCTCTCTTCTCTCGCATGTGCCAAGAGGAGCCAAGAGTCTTGAGCACCCAGGACTCTTCAATAAACCAGGTTTAATGTTCAAATAAAACTAGATAAAGTCTGGTTTAGGCTGCCCCACTTAGGACTCAACCTAATGTAGGTTTTCCTTAATAAGGTTAGTCCAATTAACAAGCAACTAGACCCAAACCAATTAGGTTAGGAATTCGGTTAGCCTACAGATGCTAGTGTGCAATCTGGCTAACCAATTAGGATACCATGACCCTAATTAAACCATGTATGACTTCCTTGGCCAACTCCCTAATGTGTGTGACCCTTTGGGTTCTACATTTAGCCAGTAGTAGGTTTAAGCTTAAGCTGATTTGAACCAATCGAACCCGATTGGCCTAATTAGGTCAAATTGGCTCACCTAATTGTCAAATTCGAAACATCTATCGAATTGACTTGTGAAACCAATCCAATTGGTTCATGAAAACCTACAAGACAAGATTGATGTCTAGCAATATGTCATGCCTATCCAAAAAATATGGAATTTAGTGGAAAGTAACAAAATACCCTTCAGTAGAATGTTACCATGTAATTCAATCTTTCGATCTCCCATTATCCTGATTAAGTGATAGGTATGGGTATATGTCAAACCCTAATACTTAGTCATATTGAATCTCAGCTCGATCATGAGGACTCAATTGATGATTGATTAGAAACCACTAAATGGGGATATAAATAATAAGAATATATACTTTGATTAACTAACTTTGTTTTTGCAGCTATAGTTAATAAAATCTTGAGCCATGAAACAAGTCCCAAATTTTCTTGAAGCATACTCATGAGTCAACACATGGAAGAAGACAATTTTTCATGAATCGACTCAAGCTCAAAGCATGATGGAAAGCCAACATTTCAAAGCCCAATTCAAGCTATTCAAGCCTAATTCAAGCCAAGACTTGAAGCCAAAATTTTCACATGGGGGGACACCTCATCAAGAAACCTTGGGGGAGAAGAAATTACACTACATCAAGACTTTTCTGGGGAACATAAAGATACCTTCCAACAAGTGACATGTGGGGCTTCACCTCTAATGACACCTACGCCTCCACATCAGTATTTGACAACCACATGAAGACCTTCTAGAATGCCACATGTCAAGTGGTTGAAACATTCTATCAGTAATTTGTTTTTAGTCAAAACCACTTACCTAAAAATTGTTGAAGCTAACTAAGCCATCCTTATACCCCCCTCTCCACCCTTGGATGAAATTCCTAGCATTGGAGCCTATAAATAGGGTCTCAAGGCTCTTATTGTATTCATTTTATGCTATGATTTGAATTAATGAAAGGATTGTTTCCTTGTGTTCTAGTTTTCTTGAGTTCTTGTTTGGAGTGAAAGTTTTTTAGCTAGTTTGAGTGTGTAGATCCTTATCTAAAGACAGAATGAAAGTTTTCTAAGCTTGAGTTTGAGAGTGAAGAGTTGTTTTGCAAGGAGTAAAGGATGGGATGCCCATTGATGGATCTATGATCAAGCTCCAAGTCCCAAGCCATCGGCCCCTTTCTTCTTTTTCCTTTTTTCTTTGTTTCCATTCCAACTCCAATTCTTCTTCCATGTCTAATCCCAAATTTCTTTACAGATTCTTTTAGGTTCCTAGGTCAAGGATGAAGGTCTCCACGCCATGGATAAAGGCCAAGGTGAGTCTCAAAGTAGAGAGTGCCAATCTTGACTTCTAGACCTCAATCATTGAGTGATGAGAGCTCCTTCTTCCACCAAATAAATTGCCATCATTGTTGGTAGGAAAACTTTTCCTAAGCTTCATTAGATCTGATCATTTGAAGGTTAACTTGCCCTAGTAGTGATGGTTTCCTTGCCATGAAGATCCTAATCTTTATTTTGAACTTGATCTAAATTGCGGGTATTGTAACTTAGATCAACTAGTCTCCTTATGAAAATTCTTTTCTTGGATTAATTTAGCCCATTTATTTGATAATTAATTACTCAAGTTTGTTTGCTGGTTAGCTTGTTAAAACTTTCTATTCATCATTTTATTTTTGTCCTCCATCAATTTTTTGGTATCAGAGATTATGGTTTACTAGGTCAAGTGTTTGATTGCTGAAATTTCTGTTCTAGTATTCATCCAAATTTTAGACAAATTTTAGTAATTTCTTCACATTGCAAAAAAATCCAAACAAATACTTTTCCAGTACCATAGTGCATTAGATTTGAAATATAAAATTAAAAAAAATATTTTTCTTTTACTTCTGGATTTAAAAATATGAGTTTTTAGATCATTTTTGAAGTTCTGTCCATAATTCTATTTTTGACTTCCATTACATTTATTTTTTAAGAAAATACAAAAAATCTTTTTTCTAAATTTTTAATTTTAGATATGAGATCCGGACTTCTAGTTTTATTATTTTCCACCAAAATTTTAAATTTTAGAAGGATATAGAATTCAGAATTCAAAATTTGAATTCAGGTTGTTAAGAGTTAGCTAAACTGCTGGAACCTTCTAGCAATTGTTTTCAAACTACCTTCTCAACCAAAATTCGAGTTAATCTAAAGTCAAAACTTTAAAATCCAAGAATTCTGATACGAGAGATAACCAAATCAATTTTATTTAAAATTTCTGGATTTTTTAAAAAATTAAATTTCAAATTTTAAAACTAGCTAGTTGAAAGTTATTTTCTGCTAAAATTTTCTTTTACAACAAGCTTTCAAAATGAATTTCTTAACCACATTTCAGGAATTAAATTTAAAAATTTAGAATCTGGAATCTTCACTGAGAGATTTAACAATTTAAATTTAAACTTAAATTTTTTTTAAAATTTTAAAATTTTAATTTAAAATTTTTAAAACTAGTTGATTAGAAGTTGTTAGGGCTGAAACTATCTTGGAACAACTCTAACCTCCAGAATGAATTTTTAATCCTAATTCAAGATTTAAATTTTAAAATTTGATTTCTAAATTCTAGACTTTAAAATCTAAATTTTCCAATTAAAATTTTGAATTTTAATTTTTTTTAATTCATGTTTGAATCACATATTTGAGCTAGTATAGATATCTTGTTAGCAAGTTGATTATTTGTGCATCCATTTCTAAATCCAATTAAGGGCATTCAATCATAACATACGGGAAGGAGGTCATTACCTTTCCTTGTCCCAAAATAATCACCTACATTTGCATTGACCTAAACCATAATTGAAATCGAGTAGGAACCTAAAACTAGGGACACCCACAAGTCGGGTTCAAGTGCAAGATGAGACCAAATATTAGTTGAGTTTGTACTTACTTCTTGAAATTTGTGTCTAAGGTAAAAAGTCCAATGACAAATGCCTTAAGTGGACTTGCGATTTTTAATTAGGACCTCGTGAAAGCGAGGGGAGCCTCCCATAACCCCACCTCTTACCTGGCCAGTGATAAAGGTAATTACAACTTTAACTAGTACTTAGTCAATTCCTGTGTTGACCCCATAAGTGATTTTGATGATAACCAAACATTGGAGCATGTACATTTATTACTAACAACTCTTCAAGTGTTTTACAAGTTTTTGTAGGAAGAATTAATTGTTCAAACTTCAACTCCTACACCTTTGTTTCTTGTTTGAGTTGTGTTGTAATTTATTTTTGTAAAGAAGAACCCAATGAAAAAGCTAAGAAAAAATCATGTAAAAAAGGGTTACTTCTGTATGTGTATCTTAGAATTAATTTGAGTTGGTATGATTGAAAAGTTGTAAGAGTGTTGGTAAGAGTTTTTCTTTGAGTTCAATTATAAAAATCCTGAAGAAGATACTCAAGTCGACCCAGCATGTTGAAGAGCTGACTCTAATTCATGGCATGCAGCAAGGATTCTGGTACGCAGCAATTTGAGCCGACTCGAAGGTAACCGAGCCGACTCTAGTGAATCCGAGTCGACTAAAATTTATCCGAGCCGATTCCTCCAGAGTCCGGTTTTTGATTATCTCTGAGAACAGCTAGGTGAGCCGACCCGAACCAGAAAGAGCCGACTCTGCCATACCTAATTTTGAAGACCTGAGAAAGCAAGCCGACCCGAACTGCATCAAGCTGACCCTTCTAGAGTAATTTTTTCAGAACCTGAGAAGAAGAGCCGACCCAAGCTGAAAAGAGCCGACTCCTCGAGTTTAAGTTTTCCAAAGATATAAGTTCGAGCCGACCCAAGCTATAAAAAGCCGACTCATCCAGAGTGAAGTTTTGTGCCTTGAGAGAAAGAGCTAACTACACTGAAGATTTTGTGACTCGACCTATCGACTCGAAGGATCTGAGCCGACTCGAAGGAATCTTAGCCGACTCGAACATCGCTTTTAGGTATCCAACGGCTAGTTCTAGAATTTATTTTTGAATGCCAGAAAGATGCTCCAATGATCACAAACCACTTTCCAATGGTCTACAATGGCTTGAATTGCCTTGAAGTGATGGAAGACCTTATATTTGAAGGATTTGAACTTTCTTGAAATAATGGATTAGAAAGTTCTTCAAAGTTTAGAGAGCTACATTTAATATTCTACCTACCAAAAAGAGAAAGAGCACAAGAGCATTCAAGCATGCTTTCAAGTCTTCACCAACTTTGATTTGAAGCTTGAAGTAATTTTAGAAGAAGCCACTGAAGCAATTAAAGCTCATTCAAGTGCAAGTCAAGTGGACTTCTTTCAAGCTACACCGGCAACTATCCGATAAATTGAGTTTGTTATTTAGTGTTGCATTTACTTCAATTCTTTTTCTGAATTGTTGTTGGATTATTGGTGAGCTCGGTTGAAAAACCAAATAGGTTCTTGGTGAGCCTTGATAAAAACCAAGTGTTGGGTTCTTAGTGATCCTGGTAAAACCAAGTTAGGTTTCTTTGGTGAGTCTATTCAAAACCAAAGGGTGTTGGATTTTCTTTGGTGATCCCTTTAAAACCAAAGTATAGAGGTTTTGGATTGTGATCCTGCATAACAATCCGACTGTATTCGGGTGTGAATATAGTGGAAATCCTAAGTAATATCTTGGGTAGTGGATGTAGGAGCTGGATTGCTCCAAACCACTATAAACCTTGTGTGTTTATATTATGATTCTCTGATTTCTTTTAGCTTCTGCATTTAATTTTTAATTACAACACACAACACTTTGAAAAGGAATTTTAATTGCACATTATCTGCATTAAATTTTTAAGTTCCCAATTCACCCCCCTCTTGGATAGCCACCTGGGCAACAACTAGTATCAGAGCAGTATCTTTGATTATACTAGAGTAAAGATTGATGGCTCATCCAATGAGTCCATCCTTGGCGAAAGGCCAATCAACTAATAGACCTCCACTCTTCACAGGCACAAATTATTCTTATTGGAAAGCAAGAATGCAAATTTATATACAAGCTGTTGATTTTCAATTATGGAAGGTCATTCTTAAAGGGCCACATATTTCCATGATTAAAATTGATGGCATGGATGTCCCCAAGCCTGAAGAGGAATGGGATGAACACGACATGAAATTAGAGGAATTGAATGCCAAAGCCATGAACTTGCTTTACTGTGCTTTGGATTCAAGTGAGTTTAATCGAATTTTCACTTGATCTTCAGCAAAAAAAATTTAGGATAAACTTGAGGTGACTCATGAAGGAACTCTCAACTAAAAACTTCAAAGAGTAATCTTTTAGTGCACAATTATGAATTGTTTAAAATGGAGCCTAATAAAAATATCTCTGCCATGTATACTAGATTTACAGATATTATTAACGGTTTGAAAAGTCTTGGCAGAGTATACTCAAATGCTGATTTAGTATAGAAGATATTGAGAACACTTCCTAACAAATGGGATCCTAAAGTTACTGCCATCTAGGAAGCTAAAGATTCGAATACTTTATCAATGGATGAACTAATGAGTTCTCTCATCACACACGAATTGGCCATGCAGTATAGAATGGACGATGATCAGAAAAAGAAGAAAACAATTGCATTCAAGGCTATATTAGAATCAAAGGATGATATAGAGACGGAAGATGACTCTACCTCCTCTAAAGATGATCTTGAAGATGAAGACATTGCAATGGTCATGAAGAGATTCAGAAAGTTTATGGAAAAGAAGAAAGGTAGATACAACAGAAAATTCCATAAATGAGGAGAATATTCAAAAGAAAAGGACAAGGACAAAGAGAAAGATAAGAAACAAGTCCCACCTGCTATGAATGTAAGAAACCAGGGCACATTCGTCTGGACTATCCACTACTTAAGAAATTTTTCAAAAAGAAGAAAAAGAAAGCGATGGTTGCCACGTGGAGTGATAGTGAAGACTCCACTTCAACTGAAGAAGAAGAGACCACGAAAACAACTAACTTATGTCTAATGGATCTCGAGGATTAGGTCACTTCCCCCGATACTCAAATTGAATTCATATTTGATGAGTTAAATTCTGCATTTCATGATCTTTTATCTGAATTTAAAAAGACAAGAGTAAAGATTAGATCATTAAAGCATATCAATGATTCTTTACTCAAAAAAAAGAGGACATTTCAGAAAAGAATGTTTTATTGCAAAAAGAACTTTATACCTTTTATGAAAAATGTAATGTGTTGAAAATTGAAAATAGTGAGTTTCATGACAAAAATAATACTCTGTTGAAAGAAAACAATGAGCTGAAAAAGGAGGTTGAAAAACTCAAGCCACTTGTTAAAAAAATAACTTTATCTTCTAACAAGCTTGAGTTGATTATTAAAGATCAAAGAATTTCTGGTAATAAAACCATAATAGGTTTTAATGCTTCAAATTCAAATTTCATTTCAGCAACTACATTTATGAAACAAAAGGATTTTGTTCCCAAGCCTACTTCTCAAAAAGCTTTTGTAACAAAAGGTTCTACTTCCACTTCAAAAACCACTTTGTATGTTCCAAAAAATTCAATTACAAAACCTGCTATTTCTGCACTTCATGCATCTAGAGTTTCAAAGTATAAATCATTTCAAAATTCTAAAATCAGATGTTTTGCTTACAAAGAACTAGGATATAAAGCTTTCAACTACAATACTATTAGAAATGTCCACAATAGATCAAGAAATATTTGGGTTCCCAAAGAAACCATCTCGGCTAACCTGTAAGGATCCAAGTTAGCTTGGGTACCTAAAAGAACTCCTTGATTTTTTTTGTAGGAATGTCTTGTAGCCTAGAAATTGAAGAAAAGATGGTATCTCGATAGTGGCTGTTCAAGGCATATGACGGGTGACAAGGATTAGTTCATCACCTTGGAAATGAAAGAAGGAGGTATGGTTACTTTTGAAGACAATAGCAAGGAAAAAATAATCGGAATTGGTAAGATCAAAATAACCCCTTGTACTTTCATTGAAAATATACTGCTAGTAGATAAGTTGAAGCATAATTTATTAAGTATTAGTTAATTATATGATCAAGGCTTCAAAGTTATCTTTGAATCATCAATGTATATAGTAACAAACTCTCTTGATTCTAGTAGTAAATTCATTGGACATAGACTTGGAAATATCTATGTGATAGATCTAAATGATCTATCCATGACTAGTAGTTCTAGCTTAGTTGCAATGAATGCTAAGACCAAAGAGTCTTGTTTATTATGGCATTGAAGATTAGGTCATGCTAGCATGCATATTATTGCCAAGTTGATTTCCAAAAATCTTGTTAGAAGCATGTCTAAGTTTAAAATGATTTTGATCATGTTTGTGATGCATGCCAAATGGGTAAATAAACTAGAGGGATATTTAAATCCAAAAATATGATTTCAACTTCTAGACCTCTAGAACTACTTCACATGGACTTATTTGGACTAACTAGGACAACAAGCTTAGGAGGTATGAAATATGTCCTTGTGATTGTAGATGATTTTTTCAGATTTATATGGATTTTGTTTATTGCTCACAAAGATAAAACTTTCAAAATGTTTAGAAAATTCCACAAAAAAAGTTTCAAATCAAAAAAATCTTTCAATAATTTCAATTAGGAGTGATCACGACACTGAATTTGAAAATCAATTTTTCGATGATTATTGCACTAAAAACGGTATTGATCAAAACTTCTTCGCTCCTAGAACACCACAACAAAATGGTGTTGTAGAGAGGAAAAATAGGACATTGGAAGAAATGGCCCAAACAATGTTATGTGAAGGTAATCTTCCAAGGTACTTTTGGGTAGAAGCGGTGAACACTGCTTGTTTTATTTTAAACCGTATTTTGATCCATCCTATTTTAAAGAAAACCCCTATGAGCTTTGGAATGAAAAGAAATCCAACATAAATTACTTTCATGTGTTTGGATGCAAATGCTTTATGCTTAATGATGGAAAGGATAATTTTGAAAATTTTGATGCTAAATCTGATGAAGCAATTTTCCTTGGTTATTCATTACATAGCAAAGCATATAGGATATTTAATAAAAGGACTCTTACTGTTGAAGAGTCAGTGCATGTTATCTTTGATGAAACTAACCCTTCACCATCTAGAAAAGATGAGTGTATTGACAATGATGCAGATACTATTCAAAAAGAGATGGAAGACATGAGTATTCAAGAAAAACCAATTGAAGAAGGAGAAGAAACGGTAAGTAAGGATCATATCGATCTGCCAACTTAATAGAGGTACGCTACTTTCCATCCTAAAGAATTAATTATTGATGATCCTTCACAAGATATTATGACTCGGTCTGCACATAGGATTGTACATGACTACCTAGCTTTTGTATCACAAATGGAGCCTCACACTTTAGAAGAAGCAAAAAATGACCCAAACTGGATGTTAGCTATGCATGAAGAATTGAACCAATTTGAAAGAAATAAGATTTGGATACTAGTTGATAGACCTAAAGACCACCCAATCATAGGAACCAAATGGGTCTATAGGAATAAATTAGATGAACAAGGAAATGTCATAAGAAACAAAGCTAGATTAGTAGCTAAGGGATATAGTCAAGAAGAAGGTATTGATTTTGATGAAACCTATGCACCCGTAGCAAGACCAGAAACCATTAGATTACTTCTTGTATTTGCTTGCTACATGAATTTTAAACATTTTCAAATGGATGTAAAAAGTGCATTTTTAAATGGTTTTATCGCTGAACAAGTTTTTGTAGAACAACCATCAGGTTTTGAAAATCATGCTTTTCCAAACCATGTGTTTAAACTCAACAAAGCTTTATATGGTTTGAAACAAGCCTCTAGAGCATGGTACGATAGACTTAGCACTTTCTTAATTGAAAATGATTTTTCAAGAGAAAATGTTGATAAAACTCTTTTTATCAAAAAAAAATAATGATATATTAGTTGTACAAATTTATGTGGATGATATTATATTTGGTGCAACTAATGAAAATTTTTGTGAAGAATTTGCTAAGTTAATACAAGGAGAATTTGAAATGAGCATAATGGGTGAACTTAATTACTTCCTCGGACTTCAAATAAAGCAAACAAAGGAAGGGATCTTCATTAACCATGCCAAATACACCAACGAAATAATCAAGAAGTTTGGTATGGAGATGAGCAAACAAATGAGCACACCCATGAGCCCATCTTGCAAATTGGACAAAGATGAAAATGGATCCAATATTGACCAAAAGCTATATATAGGTATGATCGGATCCTTATTATACATAACTACAAGTAGACCGGATATTTTGAATAGTGTATGTGTATGTGCTAGATTTCAATGTAATCTTAAAGAAACACATATGCTTGTTGTTAAAAGAATATTAAGATATTTGAAAGGTACAAGTAATTTAGGTATTTAGTATTCTAAAGAATCATCTCTAAACTTAATTGGATTTTCTAATGCTGATTATGCTAGTTGTAAAGTTGAAAGAAAGAGCACTAGTGGTACATGTCAATTTTTAGTATTGAATTTAATCTCATGGTGAAAGGGATATGCCCTACAAACCAATCTCTGTTGTATCTCCCAAACCATTGCAATTGACAATTTTTCTAAATAAAGGCATTATTTTATCATACGCTGTGTTTATTATATGATGAACCCCATAGATTAGGGCTATGATTTTAGGGTTATGATGAGATCATACCAGTGAGACCTAAAATCTTAAAACCTTAATCTAAAGTATTCCTAGTCAAAGGAACTCTGAGTAGGGGATCAGGGTTTTCCGATAAGACTAGCACATCCCGGGTATACTGGAAAGGGTGATTGCTCTCACAGTCACTTGTGTATGACACTAATACTGGGATGTGGGTGCTCATTGGAGAATGAGTTCACTGATATGATCCAACTTGAGAACATCTAATGGAGTCTTAGCTACATGTCAATAGAAGGTTCTCATAGTGGGAGTGGTACAAGTAATCTTTTGACCTGAGACTGCCATAAGTACCTTATGTACATGAACCCATTCTTTGGTTCAATCCTAATCATGACACTGAGACATGCACAGGATTAATACTGGGAATGGTGAATTGGATATGAAGGTAATGAGTGGGTCAACAAGGAATCGATCACTCTTAGTAAGAGGAGATTGCATCCAGCTAGTCAACAATCGCATGATGATTCAGGAAATCTTTGATCAAAGTGAAGATATTAGAGACGGTTTCTAATATCAAGATAATCGAATCATCATTATAAGATTGAGCTAGAAATAAATATAATATTGGATTTGACATATATCCATATCCATAGTTATATTTTGGGTGCAGGCTGATCGAAAGATTTAATTGTACGGTAACTCTCTACTGAAGGGTAATTTTGGTATTTCACTAGAATTTCCATATCTTCCGGGTAGACATGACACGTTGCTAGACGTCAATCTTGTCTTGTGGGTTGATCAAGTTCAAAGATCACATGTTAGGAAGAATCCTAATTGATCGATTCGGGTAAGCCCGGATTGACCTAAATCGATTAGAAAGAGTTCTAATCAAATTAGGTCAACTTGTATTCGAACCCACTGCTGGCTAGATGTGGAACCCAATGGGTCACACACTTAAGAGGATTGATCAAGAGTTTAATTTGGAATTAAATCGTCTTTGCAAGATAACACTCTAGCAGGTGTTGCAAGCCCTAGCTTCTATTCGGATCGGATTCGAATTAGGGTTCCGGATTGGTTCAAATTGGGTTCTAATTGGACCTAATTAGACCCTAACTAAGAAAACGGGAATATGACTAACCCTATTGGCTATCCATGTAGCTTGGCTAGCCTCCCCACCCGCCCCCTTTATTTTTCACGCCAAACACCAAGAGTCCATGCGCATATGGACTCTTGGCGCGCTTTAAGGAAGAGTCCATGGCGCATGGACTCTTGGCGCGCCCCAAATAAATTCTCCGATGTTTTTATTTGGGCGGCCTCCTTCTTAAGTGATTAGCGCACCATCTCTCCCCCCTTGGATGAGAATCCAATGGCTGATGGGATTTTGAGAAAGAAAGAAAGCGCTAACTCCTCCCGGGCGCGCGAAATAACATCTCTTCGGAGATGAAAAGTCGCGACTTCCTTCCTTTTAAAACACCGCGATTTTTCCTTTAAGAAGAGCCGTGGGATTTAATCTGGAAGACCATGAGATGGGAGGATGGGGCGTGAGAAATTGGAAAGGGCGTGAGAAAGAGATCACGGAGAGGTGTGTAGGCACCTATCTGATTTCTATTTAAAGGGTCAGGAAAATCAGAACAATGATAATATTTTTCTTTCTTCCTCTCCTGAAGACTCTTTTATTTTTCTTGCTCTTGCATTGTTTCCTCTACAGAGTAAACCTCTGTCGAAACTCTGCTACTGAACAAGAATAAAAGTAAAAGTCTCCGACGGTAAAGGAAAGAAAGAAGTTCTGATTTCTTCCTTTCTTTCATAAATTAAGACATCATTGTCTTAATTTCTCCTCCAACTTAAGACAAGCCTATGTCCTCTTAGGACAAGGTCTTTTTCTTCAAGACAAGGGTGTCTAAAGGGCCAAGGTCTTGGTGGAAGAAGGAGAAGGAGTCAAGGAAAGGAAAGCAAGCCTTTGTGTGGAGGAATTCAAGCCATAATCCAAGCAATTGAATTCTAGGAAGAAGAATTCAATAGAAGGAACCTTTGAAAAGAAGATAGAGTTGTCTTGATCACTGCTCTGTGTGGATCACCATCGGAGGGCGGACACTTGGACGCCTGGTGAATTTAATCAGCCCCTTCAACATCAACTTTGTTGGAATTAGCGATTACAGGTTGGTACTCTAATTCTAACAATCTATGTTTGAATGTTAGTATGTATGTTTTAATTCGAAATAAGGAGATCTTGGCTAAGGGATTTCGGTGCAAATTTCATCATTTTGAAATTACACTTCCGTTGCGGTACACCGGAAACCCCAACAGTGGTATTAGAGCCATCCTTATTACAGTTAAAACATATGAAAATTATTTATATGCATTTTTGTTGTAGTATCGAAATTAGGGTTTTAAACCCTTGAATGCTGATACACTTAGCATAATTTAAGGAATGCATATATGATAATTAATGTTTTGATGTATGCCACTAATTAGGGTTTTTCACTCAAACCCTAATTATTATAGAGATATGATTAGTTTTGAAGTCATCATACTGAAATAAGGTTGCCCTGGCATAATGGTGGATCCATTATGTGGTAAATGGTTGTCCTAGTATGATGACACACTTAGCACATATATGTTTATCAGATTCATATTATTATGATATATTTTTTATGTAAGAATGTGCTGGCAATTTTATAAAGCCCTCTTCTTAAAATCATATTAAGTCATAGCATATTTAACTAATAAGCATCACTAGTCATGATGAACAATTGATCATTCGGTGTCTAGAAAGGTGGTTCTGGGAAGGTAAAGAGAATCGTGGTTTTTAATTGGTTCCGTTGACTGACCTGGCCAATTTTTATTGGTGTCTAGGAAAGCAACGGGGGGACTCCCACATCTCTTCCACTTGCCTGGCCGATTTGATTATATTTAAATCTTGACTTATATGCTTAGTGTTAAAAAAATGCTATATGTTGGCCTTCCTTCATGCTGGATCATTACTGTGTTATGAACCACATTAGGTTTGTTGTGTTATCTGCAAGACCTAATAGGGTGATTGACATAATATTGGTCTAGTGCAAAATATGCTTACAGTATATTCAGTATAATGCCTTGTTGTGTTATCTACAAGGGCATTATATTTGAATATTGACTGTATAGAAATGAAAGGGTCTTGACTTAACTAGAACATTATGGTTTGTTGTGTTTTCTGCAAGACTTATAATGTTCTAGAGGCCAAGTTATTTTTGAGAATTATATGAGATATAATTGGAAGAGTTTCCTACCTTTGAACTTATAAAAGATTTGTTGTGTTGTCTGCAAGATCTTTTATAAATTATAAGGATCTCGATCTCACTAAGAAAACCGATCAGGGTTCTTCTCGATTATCATAGTGAGGGCTATGATTTTTGATAAAATAGTGGGAGACATAATTAAATTGAAGACCTAATTTAATTATGTAAGTCATTTCATGGTTGTTTGCTTATGTATTGTTCTTAATTAAATGTAGATAAATGGCATCTTCATTATCACTGAGAAGCATCTTAGATACCAACAAATTGACTGGTCCAAACTATGTGGACTGGTTGAGAAACTTAAAGATTGTACTGAGTTCAGAAAAACTTTCTTATATTCTTGATACCCCTAGTCTTAATCCACTAGGGGATGATGCCACACAGGAAGATATGGCCACATACAAAATGTGGCAGAATGACTCCCTCACTGTCAAGTGTATCATACTGGCCTCTATGACCAATGAGTTACAGAGGCAGCATGAAAGCATGGATACTCAATCCATAATGCTCAATTTAAAGGAGCTTTATGGAGAACAAAGCAGAACTGCTAGATACGAAATATCTAAGCAGTTATTCCGTGCTAGGATGACAGAGGGTACATCCGTTCAGGATCATGTTCTGAAGGTAATTGACTTAATCACCAGATTAGGTCAATTAGGGTTTATTATGGATGGGGAGCTGAATCAGGATTTAATCCTGCAATCACTCCCGGAGTCATTTTCTCAGTTTGTCTTGAATTATCACATGAACAAACTGAACACTTCCTTGCCTGAGCTGTTAAATATGTTAAAAACAACAGAGAGCCACGTTAAGAAAGAAAAGGCTCCACTTCTTCTTGTTGATAAGACCAATAAGAAGAAATCAGGCAAAAAGGGTTTTAGCAGGAGACTAAACCCTAAGGGTGGCATCAATAAGAACAAGTAAGGAAAGAAGGCCTCAAAACAGTCAACCTGTTTCTTTTGTGGCAAAGCGGGACATTGGAAAAGGAATTGCAAGGCTTACCTTGCAACTGTGAAGCCTGGTGCGGCAGACGCACCAAAAGGTATGTATGAGATACATACTATATTGACATTAAATTCGTCTATATCAAATACTTGGGTATTGGATACCGCTTGTGGTTACCATATATGCAAATCTTTGCAGGACCTCCACAAGCTTAAAGTATTGAAGGAAGGCGACTTCAATCTCTATGGTGCTGGTGGTGATATCATCCAAGCAGAAGCTGTAGGGACCTATATTCTGAAGTTGCCTTCAGGGAAGATCTTGGAGCTAGAGAATTGTTACTATATGCCAAAGATTATTAGGAACATTATATCTATTCCTTTGTTATTAAAACAAGGATATGTAATGGATGTAACGAGCACTGGATGCTCAATAATGTTATCTAATAAAATTATTTGTTCTGGCATATTTAGCAATGGGCTCTTAACTCTTTCTTCCAATGATAGTATTTTTCATGTCAATACTAAAAGGAAAAGAAAAGACTTTAATGATACTTTACTTTGGCATCATAGACTTGGTCATGTTAATGAGTCTAGGATTAGCAAGTTATACAAGGAAAAATTCCTTGATCCTTATGAGTATGAATCATTAGGAACTTGCGAATCATGTCTCATGGGTAAGATGACAAAAACTCCATTCACTGGACATGGGGAAAGGTCAACTGAGTTATTAGGACTTATACATACTGATGTATGTGGTCCAATGACAACTCAGGCCAGAGGAGGATACTCATATTTTATCACTTTTACAGATGATTTATCTAGATTCGGATATGTGTATCTTATGAAACACAAATCTGAAGCCTTTGATAAATTTAAAGAGTATCAAAGTATGGTCGAAAAACAAACCGGGAAAAGTATTAAAGTTCTTCGTTCTAATCGAGGAGGAGAATACTTATCCATGGAGTTTTTAGACTATCTTAAAGTTAATGGAATCCTTTCTGAATGGACCCCTCCTTATACACCACTGCTAAATGGTATAGCTGAAAGGAGGAATCGTACCTTATTAGATATGGTACGATCCATGATGTGCTTCACAAATTTGCCCATTTCCTTCTGGGGTCATGCCCTAGAAACTGCTGTTTATATTCTGAACAAGGTACCTTCTAAATCCGTTGTTAGTACTCCATATGAAATTTGGAGTGGAAAGAAACCATATCTTAAATATTTTAAGGTATGGGGATGTCCAGCTTATGTTAAAAGAAATTTTGGACATAAGTTGGAACCTAGAGCGGATAAATGTCTATTTGTAGGATATCCTAAAGAAGGTAGAGGATATCTATTCTACCATCCTACTGAACAAAAGACTTTTGTTAGCAGGCATGCCACTTTTCTAGAAAAAGAGTTCATTTTGGAAAAGGGCAATGGTAGAACAATTGAACTTGGAGAAGTGCAAGAAATACAGATAGACAATTCTCAATCATTAGAACATATAGTTAGGACAGAACCAGAACACAAAACTCCTCCTCGTAGGTCTGACAGAATGCCACGGGCACCTAAGAGGTATGGGTTTATTATTGAGAATAATGAAGCTCAAGTCATTCAAAATGATGAACCTCTGACCTATACGGAAGCTATCTTGAGTACTGACTCAAATAAATGGCAAGAAGCCATGGAATCCGAAGTAGACTCTATGTATGTAAACCAAGTATGGTCTTTGGTTGATGCACCAGAGGGTGTTAATCCTATTGGGTGTAAATGGGTCTATAAGAAAAAGATTGGGGCTGATGGCCAAGTTGAAACCTATAAAGCCAGATTAGTGGCTAAAGGTTTTAGACAAAAACAGGGAATTGATTATGATGAAACATTTTCACCTGTTGCCATGCTAAAATCAATTCGGATTTTACTTGCTATAGCAGCATACCACGATTATGAGATATGGCAGATGGATGTGAAGACTGCATTCCTCAATGGTTTCCTTGAGGAAGAAGTCTACATGTCACAGCCAGAAGGTTTTATTTCAAAGAATAAACCTAATCAAGTATGCAAGCTAAAGAAATCCATTTATGGATTAAAGCAAGCTTCCAGGAGTTGGAACATCCGCTTTGATGAAACTATTAAAAGATTTGGTTTTATCAAAAATATGGATGAACCCTGTGTTTATAAGAAGACTAGTGGGAGTGCCATAGTCTTCTTGGTTCTGTATGTAGATGACATACTCCTCATTGGGAATGATATCCCAATGTTGCAATCAGTCAAGGTTTGGCTATCAAACCAGTTTTCCATGAAAGATTTGGGAGAAGCATCCTATATACTAGGTATTAAGATCTAAGAGGATGCTAGGATTATCCCAATCTAGGTACATTGACTTAGTGCTGAAAAGATTTAGCATGGAAGGAAGTAAAAGAGGTTATCTTCCTATGAGTCAAGGCATACATCTTTCTAAAAGGATGTCTCCTAAGACACCTGAAGAAAGAGATAGAATGAATTCTATACCCTATGCTTCGGCAATAGGATCCATAATGTATGCCATGTTATGTACCAGGCCTGATGTGGCATATGCTTCAGGCATTGTCAGTAGGTTTCAGGCTGATCCAGGAGAGGATCATTGGAAAGCAGTTAAAAATATTCTTAAGTACCTAAGAAGGACTAAGGATATTTTTCTGGTTTATGGTGGTTCTGATCTTAAACTAGAAGCTTATTCTGATTCTAGTTTTCAATCAGACCCTGATGATAGCAAATCCATTTCGGGATATGTTTTTACCCTAAATGGTGGAGCAGTGAGTTGGAAGAGTACCAAGCAGCAGACTGTAGCTGACTCAACCACAGAGGCAGAATACATAGCTGTTAGTGAAGCCGCCAAGGAAGCAGTCTGGATGAAGAAGTTCATCACAGAGTTGGGTGTTGTTCCTCAAATTGAAAACCCAGTGCCACTTTACTGTGACAACACTGGGGCCGTTGCTCAAGCTAAGGAACCAAGAGCTCATCATAAGTCCAAGCACATTCTGAGACGCTTCCATCTTGTCCGAGAAATAGTAGAGAGACAAGATGTCTACATAGATAGAGTTGATACAAAGAACAATGTAGCAGACCCGTTCACTAAGGCTCTACCACAGCGAGATTTTGATCGCCACCTAGAATGTATGGGATTAAGATTCAAAGGCGATTGGCTTTAGTGCAAGTGGGAGATTGAAAGGGATATGCCCTACAAACCAATCTCTGTTGTATCTCCCAAACCATTGCAATTGACAATTTTTCTAAATAAAGGCATTATTTTATCATACGCTGTGTTTATTATATGATGAACCCCATAGATTAGGGCTATGATTTTAGGGTTATGATGAGATCATACCAGTGAGACCTAAAATCTTAAAACCTTAATCTAAAGTATTCCTAGTCAAAGGAACTCTGAGTAGGGGATCAGGGTTTTCCGATAAGACTAGCACATCCCGGGTATACTGGAAAGGGTGACTGCTCTCACAGTCACTTGTGTATGACACTAATACTGGGATGTGGGTGCTCATTGGAGAATGAGTTCACTGATATGATCCAACTTGAGAACATCTAATGGAGTCTTAGCTACATGTCAATAGAAGGTTCTCATAGTGGGAGTGGTACAAGTAATCTTTTGACCTGAGACTGCCATAAGTACCTTATGTACATGAACCCATTCTTTGGTTCAATCCTAATCATGACACTGAGACATGCACAGGATTAATACTGGGAATGGTGAATTAGATATGAAGGTAATGAGTGGGTCAACAAGGAATCGATCACTCTTAGTAAGAGGAGATTGCATCCAGCTAGTCAACAATCGCATGATGATTCAGGAAATCTTTGATCAAAGTGAAGATATTAGAGACGGTTTCTAATATCAAGATAATCGAATCATCATTATAAGATTGAGCTAGAAATAAATATAATATTGGATTTGACATATATCCATATCCATAGTTATATTTTGGGTGCAGGCTGATCGAAAGATTTAATTGTACGGTAACTCTCTACTGAAGGGTAATTTTGGTATTTCACCAGAATTTCCATATCTTCCGGGTAGACATGACACGTTGCTAGACGTCAATCTTGTCTTGTGGGTTGATCAAGTTCAAAGATCACATGTTAGGAAGAATCCTAATTGATCGATTCGGGTAAGCCCGGATTGACCTAAATCGATTAGAAAGAGTTCTAATCAAATTAGGTCAACTTGTATTCGAACCCACTGCTGGCTAGATGTGGAACCCAATGGGTCACACACTTAAGAGGATTGATCAAGAGTTTAATTTGGAATTAAATCATCTTTGCAAGATAACACTCTAGCAGGTGTTGCAAGCCCTAGCTTCTATTCGGATCGGATTCGAATTAGGGTTCCGGATTGGTTCAAATTGGGTTCTAATTGGACCTAATTAGACCCTAATTAAGAAAACGGGAATATGGCTAACCCTATTGGCTAGCCATGTAGCTTGGCTAGCCTCCCCACCCGCCCCCTTTATTTTTCACGCCAAACACCAAGAGTCCATGCGCATATGGACTCTTGGCGCGCCTTAAGGAAGAGTCCATGGCGCATGGACTCTTGGCGCGCCCCAAATAAATTCTCCGATGTTTTTATTTGGGCGGCCTCCTTCTTAAGTGATTAGCGCACCATCTCTCCCCCCTTGGATGAGAATCCAATGGCTGATGGGATTTTGAGAAAGAAAGAAAGCGCTAACTCCTCCCGGGCGCGCGAAATAACATCTCTTCGGAGATGAAAAGTCGCGACTTCCTTCCTTTTAAAACACCATGGTTTTTCCTTTAAGAAGAGCCGTGGGATTTAATCTGGAAGGCCATGAGATGGGAGGATGGGGCGTGAGAAATTGGAAAGGGAGTGAGAAAGAGATCACGGAGAGGTGTGTAGGCGCCTATTTGATTTCTATTTAAAGGGTCGGGAAAATCAGAACAATGATAATATTTTTCTTTCTTCCTCTCCTGAAGACTCTTTTATTTTTCTTGCTCTTGCATTGTTTCCTCTACAGAGTAAACCTCTGTCGAAACTCTACTACTGAACAAGAATAAAAGTAAAAGTCTCCGACGGTAAAGGAAAGAAAGAAGTTCTGATTTCTTCCTTTCTTTCATACATTAAGACATCATTGTCTTAATTTCTCCTCCAACTTAAGACAAGCCTATGTCCTCTTAGGACAAGGTCTTTTTCTTCAAGACAAGGGTGTCTAAAGGGCCAAGGTCTTGGTGGAAGAAGGAGAAGGAGTCAAGGAAAGGAAAGCAAGCCTTTGTGTGGAGGAATTCAAGCCATAATCCAAGCAATTGAATTCTAGGAAGAAGAATTCAATAGAAGGAACCTTTGAAAAGAAGATAGAGTTGTCTTGATCACTGCTCTGTGTGGATCACCATCGGAGGGCGGACACTTGGATGCCTGGTGAATTCAATCAGCCCCTTCAACATCAACTTTGTTAGAATTAGCGATTACAGGTTGGTACTCTAATTCTTACAATCTATGTTTGAATGTTAGTATGTATGTTTTAATTCGAAATAAGGAGATCTTGGCTAAGGGATTTCGGTGCAAATTTCATCATTTTGAAATTACACTTCCGCTGCGGTACACCGGAAATCCCAACACATGGCACTGTAAGAAACAAAACTCGGTAGCACTTTATACTGCTGAGATAGAGTATGTTGCTGCAGGGAGTTGTTGTGCACAAGTGTTATGGATTAAACAACAACTAGAAGACTTTGGTGTTACACAATGCAAAATTCCTATCAAGCGTGATAGCACAAGTGCTATAAATTTAATCAAAAATCCTATTCAACATTCTAGAACTAAGCACATAGAGATTAGAAACCATTTTATTAGAGACCATGTTTTAAATGGTGACATTGAACTAGAATTTATCCCTACTAAAAAATAATCAGCTGAAATTTTTACTAAGCCACTAAATCAGGATAGATTTGAATTGCTTAGAAGAGAATTAGCGCTTTGTGATCCTTTCTAGATTTAAATAACCTGATTTCCTTTAAAACTAAGGATGAATTATCTAGAAAACCTTCTACATTTATTTATGATTATTGAGCAATTTTCCTTGGACTTTCATTTTATCAAATTCTATTTCTAAATCATTTCATTTTTTTGTGGAAAGTTTCTATTCGAGTTGACTCGAGCAATCTTGCTTTAGTCGAGCCGGCTCAAATGTCTGAGTTCTCTGCCTATTGCTCTGGTCGAGCTAACTAAGTCTTTGCCTAGCTGACTCGATGTTCTGATTTTTATTTTTGAGTTCGCTCTGGTCGAGCCGACTCGGATATTTCTAGGTTTGGGCGAGCTGACTCGAAAGTCGGGAAATCACTATTTAAGTAGTTTTGAGTTGTATTTTCCTGTACTTCACTCCTTTTATTTTACTTCAAACACACTCTACTCCTCTCGGAAACTTTACCAAACTCCCAAAATTCATTCCCTATAACCTAAATTTCCTTAATTCCACTACAATGGCTTCTCGAAGATCTGCAAGGAAGATTCTTCAAGTTGGTGAGTCAAGTGCATGCAGTGAAGATGCAAAAGGGAAAAGAGAAAAGAGGGAAAGGTCTGCTCTTATGCAAGATGAAGAAGAAACTCCTTCTCCTCCCGGACAGATTGTCTCAATGGCCAACTAGCCTGTCACTTGCAAAAGAAGAATAGATTTTTCCTTCCTAGAAGAGATGAAAATGAAGATCGAAAGATGGATAGAAAGTCAAGGCTGGCAACATTTCTGTTCTTTGGACATCTTAACCAATCCCTCACTAGTACGGATCTTTTATGAAAATGTTGTTCTTCAATAATTTCATTTGGAATCAATAGTCAAGGGAATCAAGATCATCGTAGATGAAGAAAAATTGGGCAATTTGTTGCAAATGCCAATGGACGGTGCCACTAAGCTTACTTTACAGGACAAAGAACACATATTAAAGCTCATTTTGGAGAAAGAAGACGTGAGCTCCATTCAGCTTGTTCAGGCCAACTTACTGTCGAAGGAAATAAGGCTTCTACATAATATGGTCAGTAGAATTTTTCTTCCTAGGATGGTCGCTTTGACTGGGTTAGTGAGAAAGACATGACCTTTATGGGATATCTAATAGAAGAAAAGCCTCTCAATCTTCCCTACATAATGATGATTCAAATGACTGAAGCAGCCAGGAAAATCAAAGCCTGCCTACCCTACGGTATGGTCTTCACTCTACTATTTGAAGAAGCTGGAGTTGACTTAACTAATGAGATAGGCAAGCCACTACATCACTTTGATACTTACTCCTTCAATTCACTTAAAAGAAAGGGTTATAAGCTACGGGAAAGAATTTGGACAAAGAAAGTGTCTAGTCAAGTTGTTGCTACTTATTCAGAGGATGATGAAGCTACCGCTATTGAAGAAAGATCTGAAGGATCAATGATTATTCCATCTGACCTCAAAAAGCTAATATTTCAGAAGATGGAAACAATTTCAAGTTCATTGACAGATCACTTGAACTCTGCAATTAATGAAATGAAAAATACAGTGAATGCAAGCTTGCAGGAAATGAGATATGAACAGAAGCTTCACCAAGAAAAAATTGAAAAGGAAATGGAAGATTTTAAAGAAGAGATCAGAAGCATCCTACTGCAATCACTAAAGGAAAGAATCACTACTGAAGATGCTCCTAAATAGATCTTCAAGGAGTCACTTGAAACTTCTGCTTCTATTCCTTCATTTGATCTTCCCTTAATTGAACCTAAACCTATTGAGACCAAGAAGAAAACCAAAACCAAGAAGATTAAGACTTTTAGAGCCCTTGTTAGAACTAGGTTCAAGGATTTAAGGTTTAAACCCCTGAAAACTAAGACCTCTGATAAGGTTATAGAGGTAGGCTCCTCTTCTTCTAGTGGAGAAGAAGAAGAATATTTTATTTGGCTAGTCTTTTGGTTGTAATTATGATCTTGTTAATGTTTTACTTTTATAATATGAATGTATTTTCTTTCTTACTTTGTATGGCATATCTTTCAATGAAATTAAAGATCTTTTGTTATGATAAGTTATTCTTTCAATGCTTTGATAAAACTATGATGAATTTTAATTAGAATTTCTAATTTGAGAAAGTGAAATTATCTCAAACAAATATTAAAGATTTTCTCAATCTATTTCAAAATTTAAGCTTTATTTGAAATCACCTTTTTGATTGATTGACGAAAAGGGGGAGAAATGCATTGTTATGAAAATTCTGAAATGTGAGAACCGAGAGAAGTATGTTGGAGAAATGTGTTTTCATGAAAATTCTCTTATGTATGTTGTGCTTTCTACAAATTGTTCTTAAAGTACTTAAAAAGAATGAAAAAGGGGGAGTACAAAAGTGATAGTATTCAAATGAACCTAATGCTTAATTACTTTAAAACCTAGAGAAAGGGGGAGATTCTCTTGAATGGTTTTGCTCTGATTGCTACTTAATCTTAATGCTCCGTTTGCTATTGCTCTACAAATTGATCTTAATTCTATCAATTTTTTTTTTCAAAACTCTGATACTCCATGTTTTATGCTAATTATAATATTATGAAGCATGAAAAGTTTGATACCTTGATGATATATAATATCATCTCTTGAGCTCTGATACTTATTTATAAACCTAATTAGCTCTGATACATGTGAATATTTAACTTTCAAATACTTTTATACATGTAAAGCGTAAAGAACTTTTCATGCCTAGTGTTTTGTCATCATCAAAAAGGGAGAGATTGTTGATCCTATAAGTGATTTTGATGATAACCAAATATTGGAGCATGTACATTTATTACTAATAACTCTTCAAGTATTTTATAAGTTTTTGTAGAAAGAATTAATTATTCAAACTTCAACTCCTACACCTTTGTTTCTTATTTGAGTTGTGTTGTAATTTGTTTTTGTAAAGAAGAACCCAATGAAAAAGCTAAGAAAAAATCATGTAAAAAAGGGTTAGTTCTGTATATGTGTGCCTTAGAATTAATTTGAGTTGGTATGATTGAAAAGTCGTAAGAGTGTTGGTAAGAGTTTTTCTTTGAGTTCAATTATAAAAATCCTAAAGAAGATACTCAAGCCGACCTAACATGTTGAAGAGCTGACTCTACTTCATGGCATACAGCAAGGATTCTGGTACGCAGCAATTCGAGCCGACTTGAAGGTAACTGAGCCGACTCTAGTGAATCCGAGTCGACTGGAATTTATCCGAGCCGACTCCTCCAGAGTCCAATTTTTTATTATCTCTAAGAATAGCCAAGCGAGCCGACCTGAACCAGAAAGAGCCGACTTTGCCAGACCTAATTTTGAAGATCTGAGAAAGCAAGCCGACCAGAATTGCATCGAGCCGACCCTTCCAGAGTATTGTTTTCAAAACTTGAGAAGAAGAGCCAACCCAAGCTGAAAAGAGCTGACTCCTCAAGTTTAAGTTTTTCAAAGATATAAGTTTGAGCCGACCCAAGCTACAAAGAGCCGACTCATCCAGAGTGAAGTTTTGTGCCATGAGACAGAGCTGACTGCACTGAAGATTTGGCAACTCAACCTATCGACTTGAAGGATCCGAGCTGACTCAAAGGAATCCGAGCCGACTCGAACATCGCTTTTAAGTATCCAACAACTAGTTTCAGAATTTATTTTTGAATGCCAAAAGATGCTCCAACGGTCACAAACCAATTTTCAATGGTCTACAATGGCTAGAATTGCCTTGAAATGATGGAAGACCTTATATTTGAAGGATTTGAACTTCCTTGAAATAATGGATTAGAAAGTTCTTCAAAGTTTAGAGAGCTACATTGAATATTCTACCTACCAAAAGGAGAAAGAGCATAAGAGCATTCAAGCAAGCTTTCAAGTCTTCACCAACACTGATATGAAGCTTGAAGCAATTTTAGAAGAAGCCACTGAAGCAATTAAAGCTCATTCAAGTGCAAGTCAAGTGGACTTCTATCAAGCTGCACCGGTAACTATCCGACAAATTGAGTTTGTCATTTAGTGTTGCATTTACTTCAATTCTTTTTTAGAATTGTTGTTGGGTTATTGGTGAGCCTGGTTGAAAAACCAAATAGGTTCTTGGTGAGCCTTGATAAAAACCAAGTGTTGGGTTCTTGGTGATCCTGGTAAAACCAAGTTAGGTTTCTTTGGTAAGCCTGTTCAAAACCAAAGGGTGTTGGATTTCTTTGGTGATCCCATTAAAACCAAAGTATAGAGGTTTTGGATTGTGATCCTGCAAAATAATCTGACTATATTTGGGTTTGAATATAGTGGAAATCCCAAGTGATATCTTGAGTAGTGGACGTAGGAGCCGGATTGCTCCGAACCACTATAAACCTTGTGTGTTTGTATTATGATTCTCTGATTTCTTTTAGCTTCTGCATTTAATTTTCAATCACAACACACAACACTTTGAAAAGGAATTTTAATTGCACATTATCTATGTTAAATTTTTAAGTTCCCAATTCACCCTCCTCTTGGATAGCTACCTAGGCAACATTCTGTATTTTGAACTTTTAGGTCTTGGAGCCCTTGAAGTTAGGTTTATAATGCTTGCTCATTTGATATGAAACCCTATACCAACAGTCCTACACGTATCCATGGATCCCAATCTTGAATTCTTTATAAGGACCCTAACTGAAAAATTTGATACCCTAACTAAACAATTAGGACAAGTGAACAAAGAGTTCGGGCAAGTAAAAAATCAAATCAGGAACCTCGAAAAAGATTGCTTGACCCATACTAATCCTAAATCACCTCCCATTAGTCCAAGAGCTCATTATCATGATCTCACCCCTGAGTATAAAAAATACCCCTGCCAAGGATTTGTAGATCAGGAGGAAAGAGTTTTTAGGAGCAATCAACCCTATGCACCTACTTTTGATGGAAATCCTGAGGTGTATGTTGATTAGGAGAAGAAAATGGGTCAGTACTTTAAATTTGATGAAATGTCGAAAGTAAAGAAATGTCAATTTGTCAAATTAAAGCTAGTTCGACATGCTAAGTCATATTGAAAACATGTTGAACATAAAAGTTATTATAGTGGGGATAAAATAATTACTTAGAGAGATATGAAGAGTAAGTTGAGGAAAAAGTACCTAGGCAAATCTTATAAGCAAAATCTTCCAACCCAATGGTACAAATTGAGACAAGATGATAAAACTATATTTAAATATATTGCTAAATTCAATAAGTATGAGGGAGAATGAAGAAGCGACTAAACCCATGGAAGAATTAGAAGAAAAATCTCCTGAACCTAATAAAATATAATCAAAGTCTTGTCCAAATGAAGGGCTATAAAGAGAAAATCCTAAACTCGTTGAAGAACTTAGGAAGAAGTTTATGAAGCTGGGTCGAAACCTTATGGATGAATATTATCAAGAACAGTTACTTGAAGATAAAATAATTACCTAGCCTAAAGAAATCAACAATGAGGATGATCAAAATGAAATCCAAGGACAAAACCATGGAGATCAATTTGAGGATAACATAGAAGATTCGAAATTTATTGATGTTGAAGGTTTAGATCTAGAGATCGATGAAGGATCACATATTGGGATATTGACCGCCAAAGAACAAAACCTTACGGATTAGTCCCAAGAAGCTATAGAGCCTTTGAAAATCCTGCAAAATATTTTTTCTAACAATTTTTCAATCCCTGATTCTCCATTTCTGAACATCCACCATCCCGATCCACTATTATGTTTCATTCACTCTTCTATCCCATCCAGCTGGGACATCTACCATACCATTGATATGGTCCTAGTGATATTCAACAGTTACTTTATTATGACTTTTTGGCATATGTTGTGAGCCAAATTAAGATTCACTGCCACCTACCTGAAGTTTTGTGCTAGAGTCTTCAAAGCCATTTAGGGAATATTGAAAATTAGGAACCTTGTTTCCTAGCTCAACAATAAAGTTTAGTCCGTAGATAATAAAGTCCATTTGAGCTTGTTTTATTTTTATTTGTCTTTTACCATTTAGTATAATTTGCATTTGTCTCTTGTCATTTGGTGTCCCATGCATAAGTATCCATGATTACGAGAGTCATATGCATAGCATGATTAGTAAAACAAATTTTGAGTAATGAAATTAACAAGCATATGGCTAAGTTTTGTAAAGAAAGCCAAAGAATTTCAGGAAGGAGACTGTCTTGATTAGGCTTAAAATGATTATATGCCCATGGTGTGGGTCCTTTTCAAAATAGTAAGGAAAATTGGACTTAATATGTGCTAGATATACCATCCGACTTTGGTATCAGTTCTACTTTCAATTATACCTAGTAAGCTATTCAGACCTAGTAAGCTATTCAGACCTAGTAAGAAATTACATTACATCAAGACTTTTATGGGGAACATAAAGATACCTTACAACAAGTGACATATGGGGCACCACCTCTAATAACACCTAGGCCTCCACATCAGTATTTGACAACCACATGCAGACCTTCTAGAATGCCATATGTCAAGTGGCTGTAATATTCTACCAATAATTTATTTTTAGTTAAAATCACTTACCTAAAAATTGTTGAAGCCAACTAAGCCATCCATATCCCCTCCTCTCCACCCTTGGATGAAACTTTTAGCATTGGAACCTATAAATAGGGCCCCTTGGCTCTCATTGTATTCATTCTATGCTATGATTTTAATTAATGAAAGGATTGTTTCCTTGTGTTCTAGTTTTCTTGAGTTCTTGTTTGGAGTGAAAGTTTTTTAGCTAGTTTGAGTATGTAGATCCTTATCCAAAGAGAGAATGAGAGTTTTCTAAATTTGAGTTTGAGAGTGAAGAGTGCTTTTGCAAGGAGTAAAGGATGGAACGCCCATTGATGGATCTATGCTCAAGCTCCAAGTCCCAAGCCATCAACCACTTTCTTCTTCTTCCTTTTTTCTTTGTTTCCATTCCAACTCCAATTCTTCTTCCATGTCTAATCCCAAATTTCTTTGCAGGTTCTCTCAGGTTCCTAGGTCAAGGATGAAGGCCTCCAAGCCATGGATCAAGGCCAAGATGAGTCTCAAAGTAGAGAGTGCCAATCTTGACTTCTAGACTTCTATCCTTAAGTGATGAGAGCTCCTTCCACCAAATAATTAGCCATCATTGTTGGTAGGAAAAAATTTCCTAGCTTCATTAGATCTGATCATTTGAAGGTTAACTTGTCCTAGTAGAGATGGTTTCCTTGCCATGAAGATCCTAATCTTTATTTTGAACTTGATCTACATTGTGTGTATCATAACTTAGATCAACTAGTCTCCTTATGAAAATTCTTTTCTTGGATTAATTTAGCCCATTTATTTGATAATTAATTGCTTAAGTTTGCTTGCTGGTTAATTTGCTAAAACTCTCCATTCATCATTTTATTTTTGTCCCCTTCTTATACTTCTAATCTCATCCTACTTTGATCAAAGGCTCCTTGAGTCACTCATCAAAGAGATTACATAGATAACAATTTCTCTTACCAAGAACGATCGATTCCTTGTTGGTCAACTCACATCCTTCGTACACCTTCCACCATACCTAGAACACCCCGTACATGACTCAATGTCATGAATGAGTATGAACCAAAACATGGCTTAGTGTGCACAAGGAACCATGGTGACCTCAGGTCTAAAGATCACATACACAACTCCTACTTTGAGACCTATCTTTTGACAAGCAGTAAGACATTCATAAGATAGTCTTGGTGTTGATCAATTTAGTGCACTCATACCCTGATGAGCACCCTTATCCTTGTATTAGTATCTCTACACAAATGGTTGTGAGACCAACCATCCTCATTAACTGAGCATACATAGGATAAGCTAGTCTTACCGGATTCATCGATCCCCAAATCGATGGTCCATTGACTAGGAACATTTTGATTAGGGTTTATAGGAACTTAGGTCTCATTGTTATGATCTTTATCATAATCCTAATTTCATTGCCATAATCTATGGGATTCATCATAATCTATAAATAAGACATAACAGTATATGATGAAAATAAATGTCTTTATTAATATAATATCATACAAGAGTTGGAAGATTACAAAAATGCCCTTATAATGATTGGCTTTTAGGGCACTTTTCTTTCAATCTCCTACTTGCACTAAAGCCTATTGCCCTTATACTTTATACCCATACTATCTAAGTGGCGATCTAACTGCTGCTTGGGTAATGATTTAGTAAATGGGTCTGCTATATTGTTCTTTGTATCAACTCAATCGATGAGAACATCTTGTCTTTCTATTATCTCTCGAATGAGGTGGAATCATCTTAGAATGTGCTTGGACTTATGGTGAGACCTCGGTTCCTTTGCTTGTGCAACAGCTCTAGTGTTATCACAATACAATGGCACTGGCTGATGTACATCAGGAACCATGCCCAATTCCATGATGAATTTTTTCATCCAAACAGCTTCCTTCGCGGCTTCACTCGTAGCTATGTATTCTACCTCAGTGACTGAGTCAGCTACAGTTGGCTGCTTTGTACTCTTCCAACTCACTGCACCACCATTCAGGGTGAAGATATACCCCGATGTTGATTTGCTATCATCTGGATCTGATTGGAAACTAGAATCTGTATAGCCTTCTAGTTTCAACTCAGATCCTCCATATACTAGAAAAATATCTTTAGTCCTTCTTAGGTACTTAAGAATATTTTTCATTGCTTTCCAATGATCCTCTCCTGGATCTGCCTGAAACCTGCTCACTATGCCCAAGGCATAAGCAACATCAGGTCTGGTACTTAACATAGCATATATAATTGATCCTACAGCTGAAGCATAAGGAATTATAGCCATCCTCTCTCTTTCTTTTGATATCTTAGGAGACATTTTCTTAGAGAGATGTATGCCTTGATTTATAGGCAAGAAACCTTTCTTACTTCCATCCATGTTGAATCTCTTCAACACTAAGTCTATGTACCTAGACTGGGATAATCCTAGCATCCTTTTAGATCTATCTCTATAGATCCTTATACCTATTATATAGGATGCTTCTCCCAAATCCTTCATGAAAAACTTTGATGATATCCAAGTTTTAACCGATTGTAACATTGGGATATCATTCCCAAAAATCAATATGTCATCAACATATAAGACCAAGAAAACAAGTTCACTCCCACTTGTCTTCTTATACACACATCGTTCATCCTCATTTTTGACAAAACCAAAACTCTTGATTATTTCATCAAAATGAATGTTCCAACTCCTTGACGGTTGCTTTAGTCCATAAATAGACTTCTTTAACTTGCATACCTGGTGTGGCCTCCCACTTGAGACAAAATCCTCTAGCTATGTCATATAGACTTTTTCCTCAAGGTTTCCATTGAGAAAAGCAGTCTTGACATCCATCTGCCTAATCATGGTATGCTGCTATGGCAAGCAACATCCGAATGGATTTGAGCATGGCTACTGGAGAAAAAGTTTCATCATAGTCAATACCATATTTTTGTCTAAAACCTTTTGCTACCAGCCTAGCCTTGTAGGTTTTTACTAGACCATCTTCTCATATCTTCTTCTTGAAGACCCATTTATATCCTATTGGATTAATTCCATCAGGTAGATCTACCAAGGTCCAAACCTGATTGGAATACATGGAATCCATTTTAGATTTCATGGCACTTAGCCATTTATCGAAGTCTTTTCTCTCGATAGCTTCTAAAAAGGTCACAGGATCATCATCCTGAATGATACTGGCTTCATTGTCATCCCTGATGACAAAGTCATATCTTAGAGGTGCTCCCCGCATCCTGTATGACCTTCGGAGAGGAGGTGTGTATAGTGGATGTTCTTGATCTACAAGAACTTCTGGTTGAGGAATTTTATTTGAAGGCTCAATAGGTTGTTGTTTCTGTTCTTCACATAACTCAAGTAAAGAATCACTACTTCTTTCTTGGATAAATTCTTGCACCAAGAATGTAGCATGCCTACTGACAAACATCTTTTGCTCAGTAGCATTATAAAAGAGGTATCCAATACCTTCTTTAGGATAACCAACAAACCTATACTTATCAGCCCTAGCACTTAACTTATGTCCAAAGTTATTTTTGACATAAGCATAGCAACCCCAAATCTTTAAGTACTTAAGACTTGGTCTTTTGCCATTCCATAACTCATATGAAGTGCCACTTACTGACTTAGATGGAACCCTATTCAAAATATGTGTTGCAGTTTCCAAGGCATGTCCCTAGAAGGTAATGGGAAGATCTGTGAAGCTCATCATGGACCTGATCATGTCTAACAAGATGCGATTTCTCCTTTCTGCCATACCATTTAACTGGGGTGTATAAGGAGGAGTCCATTCAGAGATTATGCCTTTATTTTTAAGATAGTTTAGAAACTCACTAGACATGTATTCACCTCCTCGATCAGAACGAAGAGCTTTAATACTATGTCGAGTTTGTTTTTCAACCATACTTTGATATTCTTTAAACTTATCAAAAGCTTCAAACTTATGTTTCATAAGATACACATGACCAAACCTTGATAAATCATCAATAAAAGTGATGAAGTAAAAATATCCTCCTCTGGCTTGAGTTGTCATAGGTCCACATACATCAGTATGCACAAGACCTAGTAACTCAGTTACCCTATCTCCACGTCCAGTGAATAGAGACTTGGTCATTTTTCCTTTGAGGCAGGACTCATAAGTTCCTAATTATTGAAAATCATAAGGGTCAAAGTAATTATCTTTGACTAACTTGTTTATCCTCAACTCACTAATATAACCTAACCAGCAATGCTAGATATATGTGACATTGACATTATCTCCCTTTCTCTTCTTATCATTAATAAGAAGTATTTCATCATTGAGTTCCAAAGTTAGAAGATCATTAATAAAACAACCATGTCCAAATATTTTATTATTATGAAGAATAGAGCAGCCACTACTCTTTACATTTATTTCATATCTTTGTTGTAATAACAAGGGTATAGAAATAATGTTCCTTATAATAGTGGGTATGTAGTAACATTCTTCTAGCTTTAACATATTACCCAATGGTAATAATAAGATATAGGTGCCCATAGCTTCAGCAAAAATGGCCTCACCACTTGCCCCATATAGCTTAAAGTCACCTTTCTTCAAATTCCTAATTAGGTGGAACCCTGCAAAGAATTGCAGATACGAGATTCACATGCGGTATCCAATACCCATGAATTAGAATTTGAAATACTCAGTGATAAATTTGTTTATATCATGTACAAACCTTTAGATGCTACACTTGCATCTTGCTTCACACTTGCAACATATATCTTGCAATTTTTCTTCCAGTGCCCTTTCTTGCCACAGTGGAAACAGGCTCCATCAGCCTTCTTAGTTTTCTTCTTATTCTAAAAGCTCTTCTTAGGGTTGAAATTTTTTTTCAAGCCCTTCTTTTTTGCCTGTTTCTTTTTTCCATCAACTAGAAGAAGATGAGCCTTATCTCCTTTAGAATGGCTCTCTACAGTCTTAAGCATATTAAGCAGCTATGGCAATGAAGTATTCAGTTTGTTCATATGGTTATTAAGAACGAACTGAGAGAAGGAATTTGGGAGTGATTGCAGGTCAAGTCCTGATTGAGTTCATGTTGCCTAGGTGGCAACTCAAGAAGGGGGTGAATTGGAAATTTAAAAATTTAAAGCAAGTAATGTTTAATTAAAATCCTTTAGAAGGTGTTAGGTGCTGTGATAGAGTTATAAATTGTAGAAGCTAAAAAGGAGTAAAGAAACATAACACAAACATACCAAATTTATAGTGGTTCGGAGCAACCCAGCTCCTATGTCCACTACCCAAGATATCACTTGGGATTTCCACTATATTTATACCTGAATATAGTAGGATTGTTTTACAAGATCACATTCCAAAACCTCTACACTTTAGTTTTATGAAATCACCAAAGAAAATCCAACATCCTTTGGTTTTAACAGGCTCACCAAAGAAGCCTAACATGGTTTT
This sequence comes from Areca catechu, assembly GCA_021397845.1. Lineage (NCBI taxonomy): Eukaryota > Viridiplantae > Streptophyta > Magnoliopsida > Arecales > Arecaceae > Areca > Areca catechu. The sequence goes on along the minus strand of CM038044.1, from coordinate 72,791,063 downwards.
ACCAGGATCACCAAGAATCCAACACTTGATTTTTATGAAGGCTCACCAAGAACCTATTTGGTTTTCAACTGGGCTCACCAATAACCCAACAATTCAAAAATTGAATTAAAATAAATGCAACAAAAATGACAAACTCAATTTGTCGGATAGTTGCCGATTTAGCTTGATGGAAGTCCACTTGAATGCACTTGAATAGGCTTTAATTGCTTTAGTGGCTTCTTCCCAAAGTTGCTTCAAGCTTTAAATCAAATTTGGTAAAGACTTGAAGACTAGCTTGAATGCTCTTGTGCTCTTTTGCTGTTGGTAGATAGAATATTCAATGAAGCTCTCTTAATTTTGAAGAAGTTTTCAAAAACTTATCAAGAATTATCTTTTGGATGTTCAAATCCTTCAAATATAAGATCTTCCATCACTCCAAGGCAGTTAAAGATGTTTTTGACCGTTAGGATGTGACTTGTGATCGTTGGAGCTCTTTTTGGCATTCAAAAATAAATTCTGGAACTAGCCGTTAGATACCTGGAAATGACGTTCGAGTTGGCTCGGATCCTTCGAGTCGATAGGTCGAGTCACTAAATTTTCAGAGCAGTCGACTCTTTGTCTCAGGATGCAAAACATCACTCTGGACGAGTCGACTCTTGATAGCTCGGGTTGGCTTGAACTTGAATCTTTGAAAAACTTGAACTCGAGGAGTCGACTCTTTTCAGCTTGGGTCAGCTCTTCTTCTCAGGTTCAGAAAACCTCATTCTGGAAGAGTCGGCTCGATGCAGTTCGGGTCGGCTCGCTTGGCTGTTCTTAGAAATCTTCAAAAATAGGACTGTGGAGGAATCGGCTCGGACTGATTCCAGTCAACTCGAATTTGCTAGAGTCGGCTTGCTTTCCATCTAGTCAGCTTGGATTGCTACGTTCCAGAATCCTTGCTGCATGCAAGTAAGCGGGGTCGTCTCTTCAACAAGTTGGGTCGGCTCGAGTATCTTCTTCAGGATTTTTATATTTGAACTTAAAGAAAAACTCTTACCAACTCTTTACATTTTCAAACATACCAACTCAAAACTAATTTCAAGGCGCGCACACACAGAAGTAACCCTTTTCACATGATTTTTTCTTAGCTTTTTCATTATGTTCTTCTTTAAAAAACACATTACAACACAACTCAAACAAGAAAACAGACGTGTAGGAGTTGAAGTTTGAACATTTAATCCTTCCTACAAAAACTTGTAAAACACTTGAAGAGTTGTTAGAAAAAAATATACATGCTCCAATGTTTATTATAACTAAAATCACCTATGAGGTCAACAATCTCTCCCTTTTTGATGATGACAAAACACTAGACATAAAAAATTCTTTACACTTTACATGTATGAAAGTATTTGAAAATTAATTATTCACATGTATCAGAGCTAATTGAATTGGTAAATAAGTATCATAGCTCAAAAGATGATATTATTGTATATCATCAAAGTGCTAAAGTTTTCATGCTTCATAATGTAATAATTAGTGCAAAACATGGAGTATCAGAGAATTTTACAAAAGCAATCAGAGCATTTAAATTAAATTGAATATCAATTAGAGCAAAATAATTTGAAGAGAATCTCTCCCTTTCTATAGGTTTTAAAGCAATTTAAGCATTATGTCTTTTTGAATACTATCATTTTCATGCTCCCCATTTTTCATTCTTTTTATGCACTTTAAGAATAGTTGGTAGGAGATTTCCTATTTCTCTCATTTTTCATATTTCTTCACATTTTTCATATTTCTCCCCCTTTTTGTCAGTCAATGAAAAAGGTGGTTTTAAATAAAGCTCATATTTTAAAATAGATTGAGAAATTTTTTAATATTTGTTTGAGATAATTTCACATTCTCAAATTTGAAATTCTAATTAAAATTTCATCACAGTTGCATCAAAACATTGTATATTACAACAAATAAAATTGCTAAAGAAACTTTCATTTCATTGATAAGTTTGGCATACAAAGTATGAAAGAAAGTACATTGCAAATGTAAAAGATAACATGTAGAGCATTAACAAAATCAGAACTACACCCAAAAGACTAACCAAATAAACTATTCTTCTTCTTCCTCAGTTGAAGAAGAGGAGCCTACCTCTATAACTTTATCAGAAGTTTTAGTTTTCAGGGGTTTAAACTTTAAATCCTTGAACCTAGTTCTAACAGGGGCTCTAAGAACTTTAGTCTTCTTGGTTTTGGATTTCTTCTTAATCTTAACAGGTTTGGGTGGATCAGATGAAGGAATAGGAGCAGGAATGCCAAGTGACTCCTTGATGATCTGTTCAGGAGCATCTTCAGTGGGAATTATTTCATTCTGGGATTGCAGTAGGATGCTTCTGATCTCTTCCTTAAAGTCCTCCATTTCCTTTTCAATTTTCTGCTGGTGAAGCTTTTGTTCAGATCTCAAATCCTACAGGCTTGCCTTAACTGTACTTTTCATTTCATCAATTATAGAATTCATGTGATCTATCAATGAGCTTAAAATTACTTTCATCTTCTGAAATATTAGCTTCTTGAGATCAGATGGAGTAATCATTGTGCCTTCAGTCGTTTCTTCAGCAGTAGCTTCATCATCATCAGAAAAGGTAGCAGCAACCTGACTAGGCATCCTTTTTATCCATATCCTTCTTATAGCTTGTAACCCATTCTTTTCAGTGAACTGAAGGAGTAGATATCAAAGTGATGTAATGGCTTGCCTATTTCATTGGTTAAGTCAACTCCTGCTTCTTCAAACAATTGAGTGAAAACCATACTGTAGGGTAGACAGGCTTTGACTTTTTGTGCTGCTTCAGTCATCTGAATCATCATTATATAAGGAAGATTGAGAGGCCTTTCTTCAATCAAGTGTCCCATAAAGATCATATCTTTCTCATTGACCCAATCAAAGTAGCCAGTTCTGGGAAGAAATATTCTGCTGATCATATTGTATAGAAGCCTCATTTCCTTCGACAATAAATTGGCTTCTACATGTAGAACTGTGCTCACGTCTTCTTTTTCCATAATCAACTTTAGAACATGTTCCTTGTCCGGTAGAAGAAGCTCAGTGGCACCGTTCGTAGGCATTCGGAGCAAATTGCACAATTTCTCTTCATCCACCATTACTACCTTTCCCTTGACAGTAGATTCCAAGTTAAATTCTTTAATGACTATATTTTCATAGAAAATTCATACCAGTGAAGGGTAGGTCAAGATATCCAAAGAACAGAAGTGCTTCCAGCCTTGACTCTCTATCCATTTTCCAATTTTCATTTCCATTTCTTCTACGAATGCAAAGTCAATCCTTCTTCCATAAGTGACAGGCCGGTTGACCATTGAGACATGCTATCTGGGAGGAGGAGTTTCTTCATCTTGTTGCACTGGAGCAGATCTTTTCCTCTTTTTCCTTTTTCTTTTGCATCTATACTGCGAGCGCTTGATTCACCAATCTGAAGAACCTTCCTCACAGATCTTCGAGAAGACATTGTAGAGGGATTAAGGAATTTTAGGCTCTAGGAAATGATTTTTGGGAGTTTGGTAAAGTTTTCGAGAGAAATGGAGTGAGTTTTAGGTAAAGTAAGAAGAGTGAAGTACTTAGAAAAGATAGTTCAGAACTACCTAAATAATGATTTCTTGACTTTCGAGTTGGCTCGCCCAACCCTAAAAACATCCGGGTCGGCTCGACCAGAGCGAACTCAGAATAATTAGAACACCGAGTCGGCTAGGCAAAGACTTAGTCGGCTAACCAGAGTGATAGGTAGAGAACTTAGACATTCGAACCGGCTCGACTAGAGAAAAATTGCTCAAGTCGACTCGAACAGAAACTTTCCACATAAAATCAAATGATTCAGAAATTGAATTTGATACAATTAAAAATTCAAGGAAAGTTGTTCAAGAAATCATGAATAATTATAGGAGGTTTTCTAAATAATTTTTTCTTAATTTTTGAAGGAAATTGGGTTGACTAAATCTAGATAGGATCATAAAGCCGTAATTCTCCTCTAAACAAGTCAAATCTATCCTGATTCAGTGGCTTAGTAAAGATGTCAGCTAATTATTTTTCTATTAGGATGAATTATAGTTCAATGTCACCATTCAAAACATGGTCTCTAATAAAATGGTGTCTAATCTCTATGTGCTTAGTCCTAGAATGCTGAATAGGATTTTTTGTTAGATTTATAGCACTTGTGTTATCACACTTGATAGGAATTTTGCATTGTGTAACACCAAAATCTTCTAGTTGTTGTTTAATCCACAACACTTGTGCACAACAACTCCCTGCAGCAACATACTCTATCTCAGTAGTAGAAAGTGATATCGAGTTTTATTTCTTGCAGTACCATGAGATTAAATTCAATCATAGAAATTGACATGTGACGCTATTGCTTTTTCTATCAATTTTACAACTAGCATAATCAGCATCAGAGAATCCAATTAAATTCAAAGATAATTCTTTTGAAAACCAAAGACCTAGATTACTTGTACCTTTTAAATATCTCAATATTCTTTTAACAGTAAGCTTATGTGCTTTTTTAGGATTACATTGAAATCTAGCACATACACATACACTATACAAGATATCTGGTCTACTGGCAATTAAATATAATAAAGATCCAATTATACCTCTATATAGCTTTTGATCGACATTGGATCCACTCTCATCTTTTTCTAATTTGTAGGATGGGCTATGGGTGTGTTCATTTGTTTGTTCGTCTACATACCAAATTTCTTGATGATTTCATTGGTTTATTTGGATTGGTTGAGGAAGATTCCTTCCTTTGTTTGCTTTACTTGAAGTCTAAGGAAGTAATTAAGTTCACCCATTAGGCTCATTTCAAATTCTCCCTGCATTAGCTTAGCAAATTCTTCACAAAAACTTTCATTAGTTTCACCAAAGATAATATCATCAACATAAATTTGTACAACTAATATATCATTATTTTTTTTTTTGATAAAAAAAGTTTTATCAATATTTCCTCTTGAAAAATTATTTTCAATCAAGAAAGTGTTAAGTCTATCATACCAGGCTCTAGGGGCTTGTTTCAAAACATATAAAGCTTTATTAAGTTTAAACACATGGTTTGGAAAGGCATGATTTTCAAAACCCGGTGGTTGTTGTACAAAAACTTGTTCATCGATAAAACCATTTAAAAATATGATGGGGATCCGAAGTGGACCAAGAGTCTGTTTTATTTTATTTGAGTCCATTAGTCCTGTGTCACTTTAGTCAAAGTGAGCTAATTGAGTCCTATAATAAAGTGGGATAACTGAGTCAGTTGAGTCCCCTTAGTCAGGTCCAGTCGTTTAAGTTCAGTCAAGAGTCCAGTTAAGTTGTTCAAGTCAAGAGGAGAGTCATCAGTAGCTAGGAGATTCACCAGACCCCTCCAACTAGAGTGGCCTTCATGCACCTGTACCCTTTCATGCCGCCAAGCCTGCAAGAGAGAGCTCCAGTCTAAGACAGGCCCACTGTTGACCGGTCCACCAGGGTTTCTTGGCCCATAAGTTAGAGTTTCTTAGCCCTCAAGTAATGTACCCTGGGGTGAATCTATAAATACCACCCCTCCCCTCTTGTATTAAACATCTCTTTCTTATGAATACAACTTGCTAAAATTTTGAGTTATTACCTTGTGTTGGCGTTTTGCTTTGGCTCTTTAGGTGGTGTTTTGTTTGTTTTTGTGTTTGGACGAATTCCTTGCTACCATAGCATCCTTCCATGCCCTAAATCACTGCCATCCAAGCCTTCACATGTCCAAGAAGAAGTACCCTAGGCCGCCAAGCAAGGAGATCTTCAACAAGCTTCAAACAGCCATCTTTTAACCCTAATCCTGATTCCTTTCAATCCATAGTTCCTTCTCTTATTTTTAATTACTGTTTTGATTAACCCTGATGCTTGTAGGATCCCCGAGGTGCTTCCCATCCCCTGAGGAGGCCTTCTTTGCTGCTCGAACCACCCAGATTCATCATCAGATTCAAGGGAAACAAGGCTTCTTCTTCCAGGCTCCGATTAGAGTTGTGAGTGATCTCTTCTGCTACTGAATTTCAATCTCTGACTAGTAAGAAACCTTCCCTTCTCTTATTATCTGATTTAATGAAGAAAAGCTAACATAAACTAGGAGTTTCTCAACTCTTGGGTCCTGGTTATTTCATTAGTTTGCATGAGTTCGCCTGCGACTCGATGATTCTCTGCACTGCTAGACTTTCTGCTAGTTTTTACTTTATTTTGGGAATCTAGCCTGCAAATAAAATTATAAAAATCATAAAAAAAATTATTTTACTATTTTTTATATATATTTAGTAGTCTTAGAGTCATCCTGCATCAGTTTGGTATCAGATGATGGGGATCTAAAGTAGACCGAGAGTCTATTTTATTTTATTTGAGTCCATTAGTCCTGTGTCACTTTAGTCAAAGTGAGCCAATTGAGTCCTGTAATAAAGTGGGATAATTGAGTCAGTTGAGTCCTCTTAGTCAGGTCCAGTCATTTTAGTTCAGTCAAGAGTCCAGTTAAGTTGTTCAAGTTAAGGGGAGAGACATCAGCAGCCAGGAGATTCACCTGACCCCTCCAACCAGAGCGGCCTTCATGCACCTGGACCATTCAATGCCACCAACCTCGCAAGAGAGAGCTCCAGTGCAAGACAAGCCCACTGTTGACCGGTCCACCAGGGTTTCTTGGCCCATAAGTTAGGGTTTCTTAGCCCTCAAGTAATGTACCCTGGGGTGAATCTATAAATACCGCCCCACCCCTCTTGTATTAAAAATCTTTTTTCTTATGAATACAAACAAAATATTATTTTTATTCGAGTTTTGAGTTTTCATCGGATTGGAGTGGGTGTGACGCCTGGGTTCCTGGTTCTTGAGTACAAGTCCTAATCTTCTAGTGACTCCTATGCTCGCCAGCAATCCTTCCCCATTCTGTCCCGCATCAACTTGGTATCAGAGCCCAGCGGATTAAGGTTTTCTCATCCTCCCCGGCTTCCTATCGTTCCTCGTGTTCAGATCTTTCAGTGCAAGGCTTCTCAAACCTTAGTCAACCACCGACATCCGTCAATGCCCTGCACCCGAGCTCCTCTTCGCTGCTGCCATCACCTGTGAAGCACGCCTCCACCGATGTCGATCCAGAAGTTCCCACCCATGAAGTCCGTCTCCAACCTTCAGCCTCTGTCCCGTGACCCAACCCAACATCTAGCAGACGAGTCTCGTGCCAAGGCCCAGGCCGCTGCCTCTACCCTCGCCGACCCCGGATCTATCCTAGCACCCGATTGGCACCTCCCGTTGGACCCCTGCGGCCGTGACTCCCGCGACCAGTGCCTCCAAAGCCTCCGACAGTGACCGATGCACCCTCCGGCATGGTCGATCCCCACATCGCATGGCCAGTCGTAGCATCCCATTCGCCCCCCTTGTTCAAGCCTAAACCCGAATGGCACCTCCCACCGGATCCCTCACCTGTAGCCCATGACTGAGGATCCACCTTCTCTCCCCACCGGGCCACCAGATCGATGCCTCAACCCCCACGACCGCATCATGGGCCTCAATCTCCCATCCGACGGCCACCTCACCCACGGCTACTACACCTCCGATGTGGTGCGGGCACCAGAATCAGAAAGAGACTCCAACAAATTCAAGCCCATTCTGAATCTTTATGGTTGGACTAGAGAGTCCAGTAACCTTTCTTTATTTTGAGTCCAAAAGAATCATGTAAGTCGAGTCCATGTTGGGTCCTGTAATCTTTCTTCTGAGTCCAAAATAATCATGTAAGTCGAGTCCATATCGGGTCTAGTCTTAGTCCAATCCAAATGGGTCAACTAGCATCAAGCCTAAAGAAGACTCACAATGTATACCCCAAATCAAGACCAAAGACAACTCAATTGGGGACCACATGCCACATCACTTGCGCCACCTCAACTTGGGACCACATGCCATGTCAAGAAGGGACCACATGCCACCTCACATGCCACCTCACCACAAGAGGGCGCCATCCCAAGTTCAAATTCAAGGAAGTTGGCCAAGGAGGATTTCAAGCAAGAAAATCAGCCCTCTCCCCTTATATTACTCCACTTGTTTGGGGATTTGAAATTTCAAAATTTGTGAGGCTTTATTTAAAGTCTTGGACGCCCCTTGTAAAGAGGAATTGATGAGTGAATACAAATTTCCAGAAATTTTCTATGTGTTCCTATGTGCCTATGTGGATCTTTGTGCCTAAGTGAATCTCTTCCTCTCCTCCATCATTTCTTCTCCCTAATCCTTCTCTTTTACTCTTCATCTTCCAAGCAATCCTCTTCCTTCAAAGCGAATTAAGGACATCCTCACAAGAAGAAGATCAACACCAACACAAGCTTCCACCATGGCGCCAAGGATCATTTCCAACAAACTCTCCTTTTGAGTTCCATCAATCTTCTCACTTCTAATTAAGTATCTAATCATCTTGGTTTCTTTGTTGCAGGGTTCTCTAGGCTCCAGATCCAAGAGGAAGGATTACTTGCTACAAACCAGAAAGTTAGAAGGCCCATCTTATGTGGTATGATCTTTCATTTGAGAACCTTAAGAGTGAATCCCTTGTGCTTGAGATTTCAATGCTTGAACTCCTAGTATTTTAAGATCGAGATCATTAAATAGGGCTTGCTTGACTTGTGTGCGAATTCTAATCTTGTCCAATTTTTTTAAGATTTTGATAGTCCTCCTAGCTGGGTTTAAGTATAAGCATTTAGGGTTTCTTATTTAGATCTCCTTGATCTTATATGTTGAATCACTCATATGCAAGTAGGAATTGCTAGTTAAATTTTGGTTAATCTCCTTTAGAGTTACATGTTTGCATCCTCATCATGCATATCACACCAATCTTGGTATCAGAGCATGGTAGAATAAGTTCCTGATTGCATAGCATTAAGTCCTTGAAGTACTTGGATCGGGGGCGTTACCAGGCCGTCCGGTCTTAGGAGAAAGTAGGGTTTAAACACCCTCTCTTCCCATTCCACGGGGATCTCCTAAGGCGTGTCAGGGTGCCATTGTGATTGACCCATGAAAAAGAAAGCCAAAGGACTTCTTAGATTTCATTTGTGAATTTTGCATTGGGCACGTTCTGTTTTTTTCTGCTTGCTGTATTTTCTGTAGGCTGACTGTAATCCGCCTGCAACTCCAAAGGCAAGTATCACATTCCTCGTTGAAATATTTTTTTTCCTGTTCCATATTAAGCTGTTTATCACCGTTTTAAATTTCAATCTGAGAAATAAATTACAAAAAAAATGAAAATTCCTGCAGTCCATCAGTGTTATTAAGGTTTCTGTTCTGTTCTGTTCCTTTTCATTATCTTCATTTCAGAATCTACCTAGAATAGTACAGATTTTATTTTGAAATTTCGTTTCATCTGGTATGTTATCTATAAGTTAGGAGTTTTTTGTGATTTTTTTATATTTTTCTGACATTTTTTTCTGTACTTATCAATACCACTTTTAAACTGCAACACACTACTTCTGCACCTGAAATTTGAAATTTGCATGCATCTCATGACAAATCAAATTAAGGGCATGAAATTGATATAGGGTCTGGATTTCATCACCTATCCCTAGCCCAAAAATCACCAAATTGCATATCGATCCAATCCCTAACTAAAATTGATTAGACATTAATTGCCCTAGTGGGTTAGGAACATCAATTTGGTCGAGCCCGGGTTATTGTCAACTCATTGTGTCAACTAGTCTTGTGTGTGCCCTATTACTTGGTGTCTAGAATTGGGACTAAGGGCTTGGGTGCTGATCCGTCTATCGGGCCAATTCCACTGGGCCTAGGTAGGCCAGAGACAGGATCTCACACTCCCCTTGTTCTAAAACCTGGCCAAGTATAGAGTTACTACAATCTAGCTTGCCACCTTGATTAGGCAACTAGCTTGGAACTCTAGGTCCAGTTCAATTCAATTGGGAAAGCTTGTGCAACCCATTTCTTCATCTATAATTGGAAGCTGGTGTCAAGGATTGAGGTTAAGTGGCTCAAGCCTAAGCGGTTCTTGTGGTTTTTAATTAGGACCCAGTGAAAGCTGGGGGAACCTCCCACAGACCCACCTCCTGACTGGCCAGTGGAAGAGAGTAGCTGTTGATTTGATTGTATCTAGTCAACTCAGTTTATTTGGACTAACCGGTTTAGAAAACTCGTAGTTCGGGTCTGAGTCTAATTGTTTGCATGACAACTAGGTCAGGCACACCTTACCACCCTTCACAAGCCCAACCTAGTTCATCCATGGATACTAGTATGGAAAGCCTTATGAGATCTATGATCGAGAAGATGGACCGTTTGGATGCTAAATTTGGTCAGTTCGAGGAAAGGGTAGGAGCCCTAGAAGAAGCTAGGTTGACCCCAACTGAACCACCTTCACCCAAATTACCTTCAGTTCATCCTAGAGCCCAACGACAGGAACACACACCTGATCCAATTCAAAGAAGACCGCATCAAGATTATGTTGATCATACTCCAGAGCCACCTCCTAGAAGGCCTCACTATGATACTTTTGATCAGGATGATCGGGCCCTAAGGAACATCCGTCTAGATGCACCAACCTTTGAGGGAAGCTTAGATCCTAAGGTGTACATAGACTGGGAGGCTGACATGGACCAGTATTTTGACTGGTATGATATGTCTGAAGAGAGAAGATTTAAGTTTGCCAGAATCAGACTAGTTCGTCAGGCTCGGTTATATTGGGGAAACGTGGAACGCATATCAAGGCAAAGGGGAGATTTACCTATAGCAACATGGAGAGATATGAAGAGGAAACTTAGAGAGAAATATCTGCCTATGTCTTATCAGCAAAGGTTTTTAGATCAGTGGCAACGATTGACACAGGGTAACAAGACCGTTTTTGAATACGTTGCTAAATTTAATGAGTTTGAGATGCGATGCAACGTAGTCGAGTCTGAAGCAGCCACTTTATCAAGGTTTAGATCAGGTTTGAATGATGATATAAAAGGGGAACTGTTTTTAAGGAAAGTCCATGATTTAGATCAGGCATACCAAGTTGCCACGGACTATGAGAGGTTTCAAAGGAGAGCTACATTTAGACGACCAGAACCTATTAGGTTTAACCCTCCTGTTAGCAGGCCTAGTTCAGTCCCTGGTACAACCAATAGACCAAGATCCAGCTCGAATCCAACCCCTAGGCACAACCCTACCATTCCCCCAATTCCTAGAGAAGACAAAGGAAAGAGCCCTGAAGTTCGAGGTGAGAGGGAGCGAGTCTGCTATAAGTGTCGTAAACCAGGTCATTTCGTGAGCCAATGTCCCTCTAGAGCTTTACATATAGGGGAGGCAGAAGAAGGTGAATCAGAACCCCTGGAGAATGATGAAGAGGAGGTTTATGAAGCAGGGGATTGCTTGGCTGATGAGTATGAAGGAGATGAAGAGAACATAGACTCATCAGATTTGCTAGGAGTTGTGAGACGTATCATGACACAGACCAAGGAGCAAGAAGACTGGCGTAGAACTAGCATCCTACACACATTTGTTAGGATAGGAGAAAAGGTCTGTAAGATCGTCATCGATAGTGGAAGCTGTGTCAACGCCATTTTCACTAACGCAGCCAAAAGTCTAGGATTACCCATTGTACCACATCCCAATCCATATAAGGTGTCCTGGATCGATTCCACTTCTATACCAATCAAGTCAAGATGTCAGGTTCAAGTTCAGCTTCAATCCTATCAGGGAAAGATCTGGTGTGATGTGCTTCCTATGGGGGTAAGTAGCATCATCTTAGGCAGGCCATGGCTGTTTGATCATGATGTGACCATCTTTGGTCGATCAAACTCCGGTGCTTTCAATTTCAATGGCAAGAAAATTGTCATTCATCCAACCCAGCCTAAGGATAATGTCAAGAGAGGAGCTAGCAACTTGAAAGATAAGAAGACTGGATTAAATTTAATAGGTGCAAAAGAATTAGAGCAAGATATCATGGAGGGAGCACCTATTTGGATAGTAGCTGCTAAGGAAATTAAGGACCACAGGCCTGTAGAACACCCTCTAGAGGTAGTCCAATTATTGAAAGAATTTGAGGATGTGTTTCCAGAAGATCTCCCCGATAACCTCCCACCTCTAAGAGACATACAACACGCAATAGATTTAATCCCTGGAGCGACTTTACCTAATTTGCCTCACTATAGGATGAACCCAACTGAACACCAGGAACTGCAAAGGCAAGTGGGTGAACTTCTTAGGAAGGGGTTTATTAAGGAAAGCTTAAGTCCATGTGCAGTCCCTACTCTGCTGACCCCTAAGAAAGATGGCACCTGGAGGATGTGTATAGATAGCCGTGCCATTAATAAGATCACTGTAAAGTATAGATTCCCAATCCCAAGACTAGACGACATGTTAGATATGATAGCTGGATCGACAATTTTTTCCAAGATAGACCTAAAAAGTGGCTATCACCAGGTTAGGGTTAGGCTTGGAGATGAATGGAAGACCGCTTTTAAGACTAAAGATGGATTATATGAGTGGTTAGTCATGCCATTCGGTCTGTCCAATGCACCCAGCACTTTTATGAGAATAATGAATCAGGTGTTAAGGGTTTTTATCGGAAGATTTGTAGTGGTCTATTTTGATGATATACTTATATATAGCAAAACAAAGGCAGACCACTTAACCCACCTAAAGCAAGTTTGTCAAGTCCTGAGAAAAGATAGTCTCAATGCCAATATCAAGAAGTGTGATTTCCTGACAAATAGAGTTATCTTTCTAGGATTCGTAGTCACATCTGAAGGGGTGTCCGCTGATCCTGAGAAAATTAAATCCATAGTAGAGTGGCCAACACCTAAGACTATCCACGACGTCCGTAGTTTCCATGGGTTATCCACCTTCTATAGAAGGTTTATCAAAGGATTCAGTACGATAGTGGCACCAATCACTGATTGTATTAGGAAGGGAAATTTCAAGTGGACTAAAGCAGCAGGTAAGGCCTTCCTAACAATTAAGGAGAAAATGACACAAGCACCTGTCTTAAGGTTACCTGATTTTACCAAGGTGTTTGAGGTTGCTTGTGATGCTTCTGGGGTCGGAATTGGAGGTGTCTTGAGTCAAGAGAATCACCCAGTAGCATACTTCAGTGAAAAGTTAAATGAGGCGAGACTAAGGTATTCCACGTATGATAAGGAGCTGTATGCTGTAGTTCAAGCTCTATGATATTGGAGGCATTATCTTCTACCCCACGAGTTTCTCCTGTTCTCTGATCACGAAGCTCTTAGGTTCCTTAGTTCTCAAAAAAAATTAAACCCTAGGCACGGGAAATGGGTAGAATTCATACAAGCTTACACGTTCGTTTTGAAACATCGTGCCGGTACTGAAAATAGGGTTGCTGATGCGTTGACCCGCCGTTCTATGTTGTTAACCTCTGTGAGCACTGAAGTAGTAGGGTTCGATAGATTGAAAGATGAATATCCCACATGTCCTGATTTTGGTCACATCTATCAATCCTTGCAACAAAGACCATCTAGTGAACCTAGTGATTATACACTGTTAGATGGATACCTTTTCAAAGGAAATCAGTTGTGTATTCCCAAGACCTCTGTTAGGGAATTTCTGATCTGGGAAGTCCATGCTGGAGGTTTAGCAGGACATTTTGGCAGGAACAAAACCATCCTAGCAATGGAAGAACAATTTTTTTGGCCTGGTCTTAAAAAGAGCGTTGCCCAGATCGTAGCTCAGTGTCGGACCTGTGCTGTTGCAAAACAGCAAAGACAGAACAACGGTCTATACATGCCCTTACCTATCCCTGATGGTCCATGGCAAGATATCAGTATGGATTTTGTGGTAGGTCTACCTAAAACTTCTGGGAAACATGACTCTGTTTTCGTGGTTGTCGATCGTTTCTCCAAAATGGCGCACTTCATCCCATGTTCTCAAACTTTAGACGCTTCGAAAGTGGCCAAGCTTTTCTTAGATCAGGTGGTTAAGCTTCATGGTTTACCCAAGACCATTGTGTCAGATAGAGATGTCAAGTTCACTAGCTACTTCTGGAAAACCCTCTGGCACATGTTAGGTACTAAGCTGAAATTCTCTACGGCCTATCATCCTCAAACCGATGGCCAAACTGAAGTAGTAAACCGAAGCTTAGGAAATCTCTTAAGATGTTTAGTCAGCGACAACCTAGGAAACTGGGACTTACTACTTCCTCGCGCTGAATTTGCCTACAACAGTTCGATCAATAGGTCTATTGGGAAAAGTCCATTCGAAGTGGTCCATGGATACAAACCTAGAAAACCTTTAAACCTAATTCCATTACCAGTACATACACGAATATCTGAGTCTGCTGAGTCATATGCACAGCATGTTAAGGATTTGCACAAGGAGATTAATCAGAAGATTCAAACAAGCAATGAACTCTATAGGCATATGGCTAACTCACATAAACGGTTAAAAGAATTTAATGAAGGAGACTCTATAATGATTAGGCTTAAACCAGAAAGGTTTCCTCCGGGAACTATGAAGAAATTCCATGCTCGGGGAGCCGGACCCTTCATAATAATAAAGAAAATTGGACCTAATGCTTATGTAGTAGACTTACCACCTAGTTATGGCATTAGTTCTACATTTAATGTTTTCGATCTGAAAGAATACAAGGAACCTGCATTAATACCTGATGAACCTTTTGGTCCTAACACTTCTCTTGAGAGTGAAATGCCAATTGAGTGTCCACCACCAAATATTCCTGAGAGAAAGGAAAGAATTGAAAGGATCTTGGATGACCAGATCATCACTACTAGAAATAAGGGCTACCAACGCTATCTGGTTCGATGGCAAGGACGTCCTGAATCTGAAGATTCCTGGATCACCAAAGAGGACCTACAACAAATCGACCCGGATATATTAGAAACTTATCACTCGACAGGGTCGAGTTCCTCCCACCCGGGGAGAATTGGTGCGGGCACCAGAATCAGAAAGAGACTCCAACCAATTCAAGCCCATTCTGAATCTTTATGGTTGGACTAGAGAGTCCGGTAACCTTTCTTTATTTTGAGTCCAAAAGAATCATGTAAGTCGAGTCCATGTTGGAACCTGTAATCTTTCTTTTGAGTCCAAAATAATCATGTAAGTCGAGTCCATGTCGGGTTTAGTCTTAGTCCAATCCAAATGGGTCAACTAGCATCAAGCCTAAAGAAGACTCACAATGTATAGCCCAAATCAAGACCAAAGACAACTCAATTGGGGACCACATGCCACATCACTTGCGCCACCTCAACTTGGGACCACATGCCATGTCAAGAAGGGACCACATGCCACCTCACATGCCACCTCACCACAAGAGGGCGCCATCCCAAGTTCAAATTCAAGGAAGTTGGCCAAGGAGGATTTCAAGCAAGAAAATCAGCCCTCTCCCCTTATATTACTCCACTTGTTTGGGGATTTGAAATTTCAAAATTTGTGAGGCTTTATTTAAAGTCTTGGACGCCCCTTGTAAAGAGGAATTGATGAGTGAATACAAATTTCCAGCAATTTTCTATGTGTTCCTATGTGCCTATGTGGATCTTTGTGCCTAAGTGAATCTCTTCCTCTCCTCCATCATTTCTTCTCCCTAATCCTTCTCTTTTACTCTTCATCTTCCAAGCAATCCTCTTCCTTCAAAGCGAATTAAGGACATCCTCACAAGAAGAAGATCAACACCAACACAAGCTTCCACCATGGCGCCAAGGATCATTTCCAACAAACTCTCCTTTTGAGTTCCATCAATCTTCTCACTTCTAATTAAGTATCTAATCATCTTGGTTTCTTTGTTGCAGGGTTCTCTAGGCTCCAGATCCAAGAGGAAGGATTACTTGCTACAAACCAGAAAGTTAGAAGGCCCATCTTATGTGGTATGATCTTTCATTTGAGAACCTTAAGAGTGAATCCCTTGTGCTTGAGATTTCAATGCTTGAACTCCTAGTATTTTAAGATCGAGATCATTAAATAGGGCTTGCTTGACTTGTGTGCGAATTCTAATCTTGTCCTATTTCTTTAAGATTTTGATAGTCCTCCTAGCTGGGTTTAAGTATAAGCATTTAGGGTTTCTTATTTAGATCTCCTTGATCTTATATGTTGAATCACTCATATGCAAGTAGGAATTGCTAGTTAAATTTTGGTTAATCTCCTTTAGAGTTACATGTTTGCATCCTCATCATGCATATCACACCAATCTTGGTATCAGAGCATGGTAGAATAAGTTCCTGATTGCATAGCATTAAGTCCTTGAAGTACTTGGATCGGGGGCGTTACCAGGCCGTCCGGTCTTAGGAGAAAGTAGGGTTTAAACACCCTCTCTTCCCATTCCACGGGGATCTCCTAAGGCGTGTCGGGGTGCCATTGTGATTGACCCATGAAAAAGAAAGCCAAAGGACTTCTTAGATTTCATTTGTGAATTTTGCATTGGGCACGTTCTGTTTTTTTCTGCTTGCTGTATTTTCTGTAGGCTGACTGTAATCCGCCTGCAACTCCAAAGGCATGTATCACATTCCTCATTGGAATATTTTTTTTCATGTTCCATTTTAAGTTCTTTATCACCGTTTTAAATTTCAATCTGAGAAATAAATTACAAAAAAAATGAAAATTCCTGCAGTCCATCAGTGTTATTAAGGTTTCTGTTCTGTTCTGTTCCTTTTCATTATCTTCATTTCAGAATCTACCTAGAATAGTACAGATTTTATTTTGAAATTTCGTTTCATCTAGTATGTTATCTATAAGTTAGGAGTTTTTTGTGATTTTTTTATATTTTTCTGACATTTTTTTCTGTACTTATCAATACCACTTTTAAACTGCAACACACTACTTCTGCACCTGAAATTTGAAATTTGCATGCATCTCATGACAAATCAAATTAAGGGCATGAAATTGATATAGGGTCTGGATTTCATCACCTATCCCTAGCCCAAAAATCACCAAATTGCATATCGATCCAATCCCTAACTAAAATTGATTAGACATTAATTGCCCTAGTGGGTTAGGAACATCAATTTGGTCGAGCCCGGGTTATTGTCAACTCATTGTGTCAACTAGTCTTGTGTGTGCCCTATTACTTGGTGTCTAGAATTGGGACTAAGGGCTTGGGTGCTGATCCGTCTATCGGGCCAATTCCACCGGGCCTAGGTAGGCCAGAGACAGGATCTCACACTCCCCTTGTTCTAAAACCTGGCCAAGTATAGAGTTACTACAATCTAGCTTGCCACCTTGATTAGGCAACTAGCTTGGAACTCTAGGTCCAGTTCAATTCAATTGGGAAAGCTTGTGCAACCCATTTCTTCATCTATTATTGGAAGCTGGTGTCAAGGATTGAGGTTAAGTGGCTCAAGCCTAAGCGGTTCTTGTGGTTTTTAATTAGGACCCAGTGAAAGCTGGGGGAACCTCCCACAGACCCACCTCCTGACTGGCCAGTGGAAGAGAGTAGCTGTTGATTTGATTGTATCTAGTCAACTCAGTTTATTTGGACTAACCGGTTTAGAAAACTCGTAGTTCGGGTCTGAGTCTAATTGTTTGCATGACAACTAGGTCAGGCACACCTTACCACCCTTCACAAGCCCAACCTAGTTCATCCATGGATACTAGTATGGAAAGCCTTATGAGATCTATGATCGAGAAGATGGACCGTTTGGATGCTAAATTTGGTCAGTTCGAGGAAAGGGTAGGAGCCCTAGAAGAAGCTAGGTTGACCCCAACTGAACCACCTTCACCCATATTACCTTCAGTTCATCCTAGAGCCCAACGACAGGAACACACACCTGATCCAATTCAAAGAAGACCGCATCAAGATTATGCTGATCATACTCCAGAGCCACCTCCTAGAAGGCCTCACTATGATACTTTTGATCAGGATGATCGGGCCCTAAGGAACATCCGTCTAGATGCACCAACCTTTGAGGGAAGCTTAGATCCTAAGGTGTACATAGACTGGGAGGCTGACATGGACCAGTATTTTGACTGGTATGATATGTCTGAAGAGAGAAGATTTAAGTTTGCCATAATCAGACTAGTTCGTCAGGCTCGGTTATATTGGGGAAATGTGGAACGCATATCAAGGCAAAGGGGAGATTTACCTATAGCAACATGGAGAGATATGAAGAGGAAACTTAGAGAGAAATATCTGCCTATGTCTTATCAGCAAAGGTTATTAGATCAGTGGCAACGATTGACACAGGGTAACAAGACCGTTTCTGAATACGTTGCTAAATTTAATGAGTTTGAGATGCGATGCAACGTAGTCGAGTCTGAAGCAGCCACTTTATCAAGGTTTAGATCAGGGTTGAATGATGATATAAAAGGGAAACTGTTTTTAAGGAAAGTCCATGATTTAGATCAGGCATACCATGTTGCCACGGACTATGAGAGGTTTCAAAGGAGAGCTACATTTAGACGACCAGAACCTATTAGGTTTAACCCTCCTGTTAGCAGGCCTAGTTCAGTCCCTGGTACAACCAATAGACCAAGATCCAGATTGAATCCAACCCCTAGGCACAACCCTGCCATTCCCCCAATTCCTAGAGAAGACAAAGGAAAGAGCCCTGAAGTTCGAGGTGAGAGGGAGCGAGTCTGCTATAAGTGTCGTAAACCAGGTCATTTCGTGAGCCAATGTCCCTCTAGAGCTTTACATATAGGGGAGGCAGAAGAAGGTGAATCAGAACCCCTGGAGAATGATGAAGAGGAGGTTTATGAAGCAGGGGATTGCTTGGCTGATGAGTATGAAGGAGATGAAGAGAACATAGACTCATCAGATTTGCTAGGAGTTGTGAGACGTATCATGACACAGACCAAGGAGCAAGAAGACTAGCGTAGAACTAGCATCCTACACACATTTGTTAGGATAGGAGAAAAGGTCTGTAAGATCGTCATCGATAGTGGAAGCTGTGTCAACGCCATTTCCACTAACGCAGCCAAAAGTCTAGGATTACCCATTGTACCACATCCCAATCCATATAAGGTGTCCTGGATCGATTCCACTTCTATACCAATCAAGTCAAGATGTCAGGTTCAAGTTCAGCTTCAATCCTATCAGGGAAAGATCTGGTGTGATGTGCTTCCTATGGGGGTAAGTAGCATCATCTTAGGCAGGCCATGGCTGTTTGATCATGATGTGACCATCTTTGGTCGATCAAACTCCTGTGCTTTCAATTTCAATGGCAAGAAAATTGTCATTCATCCAACCCAGCCTAAGGATAATGTCAAGAGAGGAGCTAGCAGCTTGAAAGATAAGAAGACTGGATTAAATTTAATAGGTGCAAAAGAATTATAGCAAGATATCATTGAGGGAGCACCTATTTGGGTAGTAGCTGCTAAGGAAATTAAGGACCACAGGCCTGTAGAACACCCTCTAGAGGTAGTCCAATTATTGAAAGAATTTGAGGATGTGTTTCCAGAAGATCTCCCCGATAACCTCCCACCTCTAAGAGACATACAACACGCAATAGATTTAATCCCTGGAGCGACTTTACCTAATTTGCCTCACTATAGGATGAACCCAACTGAACACCAGGAACTGCAAAGGCAAGTGGGTGAACTTCTTAGGAAGGGGTTTATTAAGGAAAGCTTAAGTCCATGTGCAGTCCCTACTCTGCTGACCCCTAAGAAAGATGGCACCTGGAGGATGTGTATAGATAGCCGTGCCATTAATAAGATCACTGTAAATTATAGATTCCCAATCCCAAGACTAGACGACATGTTAGATATGATAGCTGGATCGATAATTTTTTCCAAGATAGACCTAAAAAGTGGCTATCACCAGGTTAGGGTTAGGCCTGGAGACGAATGGAAGACCGCTTTTAAGACTAAAGATGGATTATATGAGTGGTTAGTCATGCCGTTCGGTCTGTCCAATGCACCTAGCACTTTTATGAGAATAATGAATCAGGTGTTAAGGGTTTTTATCGGAAGATTTGTAGTGGTCTATTTTGATGATATACTTATATATAGCAAAACAAAGGCAAACCACTTAACCCACCTAAAGCAAGTTTGTCAAGTCCTGAGAAAAGATAGTCTCTATGCCAATATCAAGAAGTGTGATTTCCTGACAAATATAGTTATCTTTCTAGGATTCGTAGTCACATCTGAAGGGGTGTCCGCTGATCCTGAGAAAATTAAATCCATAGTAGAGTGGCCTATACCTAAGACTATCCACGACGTCCGTAGTTTCCATGGGTTATCCACCTTCTATAGAAGGTTTATCAAAGGATTCAGTACGATAGTGGCACCAATCACTGATTGTATTAGGAAGGGAAATTTCGAGTGGACTAAAGCAGCAGGTAAGGCCTTCCTAACAATTAAGGAGAAAATGACACAAGCACCTGTCTTAAGGTTACCTGATTTTACCAAGGTGTTTGAGGTTGCTTGTGATGCTTCTGGGGTCGGAATTGGAGGTGTCTTGAGTCAAGAGAATCACCCAGTAGCATACTTCAGTGAAAAGTTAAATGAGGCGAGACTAAGGTATTCCACGTATGATAAGGAGCTGTATGCTGTAGTTCAAGCTCTATGAAATTGGAGGCATTATCTTCTACCCCACGAGTTTGTCTTGTTCTCTGATCACGAAGCTCTTAGGTTCCTTAGTTCTCAAAAAAAATTAAACCCTAGGCACGGGAAATGGGTAGAATTCATACAAGCTTACACGTTCGTTTTGAAACATCGTGCCGGTACTGAAAATAGGGTTGCTGATGCGTTGACCCGCCGTTCTATGTTGTTAACCTCTGTGAGCACTGAAGTAGTAGGGTTCGATAGATTGAAAGATGAATATCCCACATGTCCTGATTTTGGTCACATCTATCAATCCTTGCAACAAAGACCATCTAGTGAACCTAGTGATTATACACTGTTAGATGGATACCTTTTCAAAGGAAATCAGTTGTGCATTCCCAAGACCTCTGTTAGGGAATTTCTGATCTGGGAAGTCCATGCTGGAGGTTTAGCAGGACATTTTGGCAGGAACAAAACCATCCTAGCAATGGAAGAACAATTTTTTTGGCCTGGTCTTAAAAAGAGCGTTGCCCAGATCGTAGCTCAGTGTCGGACCTGTGCTGTTGCAAAATAGCAAAGACAGAACACCGGTCTATACATGCCCTTACCTGTCCCTAATGGTCCATGGCAAGATATCAGTATGGATTTTGTGGTAGGTCTACCTAAAACTTCTAGGAAACATGACTCTGTTTTCGTGGTTGTCGATCGTTTCTCCAAAATGGCGCACTTCATCCCATGTTCTCAAACTTTAGATGCTTCGAAAGTGGCCAAGCTTTTCTTAGATCAGGTGGTTAAGCTTCATGGTTTACCCAAGACCATTGTGTCAGATAGAGATGTCAAGTTCACTAGCTACATCTGGAAAACCCTCTGGCACATGTTAGGTACTAAGCTGAAATTCTCTACGGCCTATCATCCTCAAACCGATGGCCAAACTGAAGTAGTAAACCGAAGCTTAGGAAATCTCTTAAGATGTTTAGTCAGCGACAACCTAGGAAACTGGGACTTACTACTTCCTCGCGCTGAATTTGCCTACAACAGTTCGATCAATAGGTCTATTGGGAAAAGTCCATTCGAAGTGGTCCATGGATACAAACCTAGGAAACCTTTAAACCTAATTCCAATACCAGTACATACACGAATATCTGAGTCTACTGAGTCATATGCACAGCATGTTAAGGATTTGCACAAGGAGATTAATCAGAAGATTCAAACAAGCAATGAACTCTATTGGCATATGGCTAACTCACATAAACGGTTAAAGAAATTTAATGAAGGAGACTCTGTAATGATTAGGCTTAAACCAAAAAGGTTTCCTCCGGGAACTATGAAGAAACTCCATGCCCGGGGAGCCGGACCCTTCAAAATAATAAAGAAAATTGGACCTAATGCTTATGTAGTAGACTTACCACCTAGTTATGGCATTAGTTCTACATTTAATGTTTCCGATCTGAAAGAATACAAGGAACCTGCATTAATACCTGATGAACCTTTTGGTCCTAACACTTCTCTTGAGAGTGAAATGCCAATTGAGTGTCCACCACCAAATATTCCTGAGAGAAAGGAAAGAATTGAAAGGATCTTGGATGACCAGATCATCACTACTAGAAATAAGGGCTACCAACGCTATCTGGTTCGATGGCAAGGACGTCCTGAATCTGAAGATTCCTGGATCACCAAAGAGGACCTACAACAAATCGACCCGGATATATTAGAAACTTATCACTCGACAGGGTCGAGTTCCTCCCACCCGGGGAGAATTGGTGCGGGCACCAGAATCAGAAAGAGACTCCAACCAATTCAAGCCCATTCTGAATCTTTATGGTTGGACTAGAGAGTCCAGTAACCTTTCTTTATTTTGAGTCCAAAAGAATCATGTAAGTCGAGTCCATGTTGGGTCCTGTAATCTTTCTTTTGAGTCCAAAATAATCATGTAAGTCGAGTCCATGTCGGGTCTAGTCTTAGTCCAATCCAAATGGGTCAACTAGCATCAAGCCTAAAGAAGACTCACAATGTATACCCCAAATCAAGACCAAAGACAACTCAATTGGGGACCACATGCCACATCACTTGCGCCACCTCAACTTGGGACCACATGCCATGTTAAGAAGGGACCACATGCCACCTCACATGCCACCTCACCACAAGAGGGCGCCATCCCAAGTTCAAATTCAAGGAAGTTGGCCAAGGAGGATTTCAAGCAAGAAAATCAGCCCTCTCCCCTTATATTACTCCACTTGTTTGGGGATTTGAAATTTCAAAATTTGTGAGGCTTTATTTGAAGTCTTGGACGCCCCTTGTAACGAGGAATTGATGAGTGAATACAAATTTCCAGCAATTTTCTATGTGTTCCTATGTGCCTATGTGGATCTTTGTGCCTAAGTTAACCTCTTCCTCTTCTCCATCATTTCTTCTCCCTAATCCTTCTCTTTTACTCTTCATCTTCCAAGCAATCCTCTTCCTTCAAAGAGAATTAAGGACATCCTCACAAGAAGAAGATCAACACCAACACAAGCTTCCACCATGGCACCAAGGATCATTTCCAACAAACTCTCCTTTTGAGTTCCATCAATCTTCTCACTTCTAATTAAGTATCTAATCATCTTGGTTTCTTTGTTGCAGGGTTCTCTAGGCTCCAGATCCAAGAGGAAGGATTGTTTGCTACAAACCAGAAAGTTAGAAGGCCCATCTTATGTGGTATGATCTTTCATTTGAGAACCTTAAGAGTGAATCCCTTGTGCTTGAGATTTCAATGCTTGAACTCCTAGTATTTTAAGATCGGGATCATTAAATAGGGCTAGCTTGACTTGTGTACGAATTCTAATCTTGTCCTATTTCTTTAAGATTTTGATAGTCCTCCTAGCTGGGTTTAAGTATAAGCATTTAGGGTTTCTTATTTAGATCTCCTTGATCTTATATGTTGAATCACTCATATGCAAGTAGGAATTGCTAGTTAAATTTTGGTTAATCTCCTTTAGAGTTACATGTTTGCATCCTCATCATGCATATCACACCACGATGGCTAAAAGATCTACACCACCGCCACCAAAGAAGAAAGGGAGCACTGCCAGATCTACACCATCGCCAGCCACCACATGATGCCACCAGCAACCGGAGCTCCATCCGTCTGGCCATCCTCGTCCCGTGCCGCCATCGGCCTCCACCTAGCACCGGTCACCGGTGAAGCCCGCCAAGGAGCCTTCCCCTATTTTCCTGGTTCGGTCTGTGAGGGAAGAAGGGACAGCATGATCATGAAGGCAAATGCCTTCTGTTGCCCAGAAATGGTGCCCAAGAGGGGGGGTGAATTGGGTATTTTAAAAATTAAAGTAATATATGTGCTATCAAGTTCAAAAGTGAAGAGTGATAGTGCTCAAGTAATTGTGCAACGGAAGCAATGAAAGATAGCAACAATTAAAGAGCAAAAGAAGAGTAAAGCAATGCAAACACACAAGAAGTATAGTGGTTCGGTGCACCTAGCACCTACATCCACGCCCCAAGCTCCACTTGGGAATTTCCACTATAATCTTTTCTAGATTACAGCCGACTTGTTTTACAAGGCTCACAAGTCAAAACCTTACACATTTGTTTTGGCTTCGGGCTTACAAGCAACCCTAGTTGGTTTTATCAATTGGCTCACCAACAAACCTCACTCACTTGTTTTGGCTTCGGGCTTACAAGCAATCCTAGTTGGATTTATCAATTAGCTCACCAACAAACCTCACACTAGTTTCAAATTCCCTTGAAACTAGCCTAAGACAAAAAGAATATGAATACAATGAATAAATCAAGACAAACTCCTTTTGAGCAAAAAGTAATTTGATGTAGCTCTTGATGGAGACTCTTCAAGCCTTTCTCTTGGAATCTTGGACCTCACTAAATGCCAAACTCTTGAAAGTTGGATTCCTCAAAGATGGAAAGCTTTTGGCTAAGGAATCTCTTGGTTTTCTCACTCTTTTTGGCTTGGAATTGATTGAAGGCTTTGTACTTTCACTCTATTCCTTTTCACTTTGTCTCCTTATCTTTTTTTGAAGTTAGGTGGAGGTTAAATACCTCATTCAAGCTAAAACAACTCCACAAGACCGTTAGAATAAAAAATATGGCCGTTTATGGCCGTTAGAAATCAAATCAAAAGTTTAGAAAAACTAGCCGTTATGCCATGAGTCGACCTCATGAGTCGACCTCTAGATCAAGTGTCGACCTCATGAGTCGACCTCCAGTTTATCTTAGGCAAAAATCCAGAAAATCATAGTTCTGCCCAGTTTGAATTCTCAGGCGATGAGTCGACCTCTGGTGTCAACCTCTGGACAGGTGTCGACCTTTGGTGGTCGACCTCTAGAGCGTGCCACTGAAATTTTGCCGTGCCGGCCTTGCTGAACTTTTCTTTTCTTCATGAGTCGACCTCTGGTGGTTGACCTTTGGCAAGGTGTCGACCTCTGGTCTGAAATTTTCTGAAACTCTGGAGAGGTGTGTGCCTTGCTTGAATTTCTCTAAGCCTTTGTTACTTTTGTCAATTGCTTCTTAATAATAAGGTCCAATATGAGAAATTTGATTTTGTTCAAGGTAGAAGAGCTCTTTCCCAAACCAGGCAAGCTTGGTTTCATCATTGTACTCTTGGTACTCTTTTTGAATAACCTAAGTCCTGAAACTTTATCTTGAGATGAAACATTAGTCCAAACATATACTCAACCTTTTGTTAATCATCAAAATTAAGGAGCCAAAGCTAACAATCTCCCCCTTTTTGATGATGACAAAACCTTGAGTATATATGCAATTAAGTCCAAAAGCAAAATATAGCAATAATAAAAATTTTCAAAGAATCCTTACATGCATGAGTATACCAAAAAGATAAGAACCATAATAGCTTTACTCTATTCTATGAAAGAGTCATACTTTACCATATATACTTTACAAACATTCAAAAAGATAAGAACCATAATAACTTTACTCTATTCTATGAAAGAGTCATACTTTACCATATATACATTACAAACATTATTATACTCCCCCTTTTTGTCAAGAATCAAAAAGTGCATTATTTGTAGTAAAAGATATATTAAGGAAAATTATGTTCCA
The DNA here is from genome assembly GCA_021397845.1 of Areca catechu. Taxonomy (NCBI): domain Eukaryota; kingdom Viridiplantae; phylum Streptophyta; class Magnoliopsida; order Arecales; family Arecaceae; genus Areca; species Areca catechu. The sequence continues at coordinate 72,765,575 of CM038044.1, read as the reverse complement.
TTACAATGAAGTACTTAGTTGCATAAAATACATGCTCCCCCTCAATTTGTGCATTCAATATAACAAAAACATTCTAACTTGAGGGTTTAAAAAGATAAATGCTAAGAGCTGGTATCAGACAGTAAAATATCACAATGTAGATAAGTATATAAATGTATTCAGTTACAAAATTGCTTACATAGTAAGCACAAAACACTGATACATCAGATCATACAAAGTAAACTTGTACATCATACATCAAGCAAATCTTTGAGGCTACTCCTCATCAGAAGGTATATCAAAAGAGATAGGAGCCGAGATCCTAGATGAGGATTTTGGAGTCCTATGAGTGAGACTCCGAGTTCTCAGAGAGGGACCAGACCTAGGGGTAGTCCTACGAGATCTATAGGTCCGAGGAAAAGGCTCCACAGGTGTCCTGACAGAAGCAGTAGCAGAAGGAGTAGATGGATCAGTATGCTGAGTAGACTGGCTGGAGTGTGCCTGCTGACTAGCTCATAAGCAGTGGGATCATCAATATCTATCTCTGTATGCTCATCTCTATCATCCGGAATCCCTGTAATAGTCTCAAAAAGTGACTCAGTAAACTCAGTATCTACTGGCACATCTGTAGCTGGAGGATCTGTACTGGGAAGATCAGTAGAAGGAGGATTAGTAGAAGGGGGAATCTCTTGAATCGGATCTGCAAGTGGAACATCAGAGCTACCTGCTCCAGGCTGATCTCCATCACTGTCACTGTATCCACTGGAGTCATCATCATCATCATCAGAATGTGGAGGAGTCACTATTGGATCTATAGTCCCTGGTGGCAATGCTAATCTCAGTAGGCTGAGGATCTATCGAAATCCTGCATCTACACTAGCTGAGAGAGCTCCAATGTGCATATCTGTGTGGATCCGCAGACCATGTAGCTCCTGTCGTACACCAGCAATCTCTGTCCGGACCTCTGAAATGTGATCAGTCACTCTCTGCTCAAAGTCTGATATCTTCGCTGTAGTCCTCCGTGGTGCAGCAGTAGCAGTAGGTGTTGGAGTGGATGAGGGTGGTGGCGTGAATGGCTCAGGCTCCGCAGTCTCTGACTCTGGTGCTGGACGAGGAGGTGTACCATGATCAGTAGGCTCTGAAGGCCCTGCCTCAGCTGCTCGGATCTCATCCTCCTCATCTGGCTCCTGGCCAGACTCTCATCGCACCCAACGGTCACCAATCAGTCGAAATCCCATCCTATGCAGGGATTTCTCTCCATATGTATCAGTATGCTGCAGCTGACTGAAGGGTATACCATCAAATGAAACTCCATGCTCCCTGAATAGCTATGTCAGCCCCATGCCATATGGCTGAACTAGTCTCCTGTGAGATGCTGCCTCACCCATCTGCTGAAGCATGATCCTGGGAAGGTTGATGGGAGTCCGCTGTCTCAGGGACACCATCAACACCAGCTCACGCTCAGTAATAAAGTCAAATCTCCCACTCTTTGGAATCAAGATGCGAGCGATGATATGATGCAGCACTCTCATCTCCAGTGAAAGCTGGTTAGCGGCTACTGTAAAAATGCCGCTAACATCCTCGTGCTCTAGAATACATCTGAAGGCATGCTCTCTGTCGCTGATAGAAGTGGCAGCTGTGCCATGAAGTGGAATCCTCCAAACGCGACTGATGACCTCCGGTGTCACTGGAATCTTGATCCCACGAACAGTAGCTGACCATCCAATGCCATCAGTGGCCATGGATGCATAGAACTTCCAGATGAGGTCTGGGTAGAATCTCTCAGTCATCGTGCAGAAGTGAACCAGACCTGCATCTCTCAGCACATCTCCTATAAAAAAGTGATGCTGATCCCCGAAAGGTATGTCCACACGTCTCCCACTCGCAATGCTCTTCCATACTAAGCTGGCTGCCACTAGTGCAGCTGGCTCTGGGGTCGGCTCATGCTCATGTCTGACCTTTCTTCGTCGCTCAGTTCTACTTTGGCCTTGTTCCATTCTCCTTTTTCTTACTGCCAAGTGCTTTCTTGGACCCATATGGATGGAAGAGGGGTAAATTAGGGAGAAGTAGGATAATGCAAGGCTAAGAGGGAAGGAACCAAGAAAAGAGAGGAGAAGAGAGGTTCACGGGTTGGTGAAATGGTAAGATAGGGTTTGTGAAAATGGAGAAAATCGAGAGTAAATGGAGGAAATGCAAGAAACAGAGGAAATAAATGAGTGATTTCAATTGAAAAACAACCGATATTAGAGGGTGGATAGAGGCAAAAGCTTTCGGCTGTCCAAAAACAAAGTATACGATCAAAAACGGTTAGGTTCAAAGGAGAACAAGAGGAGACAAGAAGATTTACCCAAAAAGATGAAGGAGAGGGTTGGAAATCCACTGTTTAGAGCTTTAGAGAAGTTGGAGGGGGACCACACGAAGGAGAAATGGAAAGAAATGGAGAAAAAGAGGCTTGCGGACGGGTTTAAAAAAGATGATTTCCATTCAAGTGTCGACCTCTAAAAATTCTCAGGGGTCGACCTCAAGTGTCAACCTCTAAAAATCTCAGGGGTCGACCTCAAGTGTCGACCTCCGAAAACTTAAGTGTCGACCTCCAAAAATAAATTAGCCAAAATGAAATTCGGTAAAATTTAAATAATTGATAAAATTTAGAAAAATAAGCTTTAAACATATTTGAGAATTTATAAATCATTTTTGAGAAATTTTGATGAGAATTGAAGAGTTTCAAGCAAAAGGATCAATGACTCCAAGTTCTCTTCTGATCATACAAAATCTATCTTCATTCAATGATTTTGTGAATATATCAGCCAATTGATAATCAGTACAAATAAATTCTAACAACACATTAGAGTTCTGAACATGATCTCTTATGAAGTGATGTCTTATTTCAATATATTTGCTTCTTGAATGTTGTACAGGATTTTTCGTTAAATTGATTGCACTAGTATTATCACATCTTATGGATGTCTTAGTTAGTTTGATGCCAAAGTCCTCGAGTTGCTGTTTGATCCATAGAATCTGAGCACAACAGCTTCCAGCTGCTATATATTCGGCTTCCACCATAGATAGAGCAACCGAATTCTGTTTCTTGCTGCTCCATGAAATCAAATTAACTCCTAGGAATTGACATGTTCCACTAGTACTTTTATGATCAAGTTTACACCCAGCAAAATCAGCATCAGAATATGCAATCAATTCATATGATAACTCTCTAGAGTACCAAAGACCAATTTCAATTGACCCAGATAAGTATCTAAATATATGTTTTACAGCTAAGAGATGTGATTCTTTAGGAGCAGACTGAAAACGTGCACACATACAAACACTAAACATTATATCTGGTCTACTGGCAGTTAGATATAGCAATGAACCAATCATTCCTCTATATAATTTTTGGTCTACTGATTTATCACATTCATCTTTGTCTAATTTACATGAAGAGCTCATAGGGGTACCTATTGGTTTGGCAGTTTCCATCCCAAACTTTTTCAATATTTCCCTTGTATACTTGGCTTGGTTGATGGAGATCCCCTCTTTGTTTTGCTTAATTTGGAGTCCGAGGAAGAAGTTGAGTTCTCCCATCATGCTCATCTCGAACTCACTCTGCATTAACTTTGTAAATTCTTGACAAAGACATTCATTAGTAGCACCAAAAATAATATCATCTACATAGATTTGTACTACTAAGAGATCATCATTTTTCTTTTCCAAAAACAATGTATTATCTACATTACCTCTAGAAAAATCATTCTTCATCAAAAATGAACTTAATCTATCATACCAAGCTCTAGGAACTTGCTTTAAACCATACAATGCTTTATACAATTTAAAAACATAGTTAGAAAATTCATGATTTTCAAAACCAGGAGGTTGTTCAACATAAACTTCCTCTTCAATAAATCCATTTAAAAAAGCACTCTTAACATCCATTTGAAATAACTTGAAATCCATAAAACAAGCAAAAGCAAGTAAAAGTCTAATTGCTTCTAGCCTAGCAACAGGAGCAAAGGTTTCATCAAAGTCGATCCCTTCTTCCTGGTTGTAGCCTTTAGTAACAAGTCTAGCTTTGTTTCTAGTTACAATACCATGTTCATCAAGTTTATTTCTAAAAATCCATTTTGTGCCAATTATAGAAACATTAAGGCGTCTTTCAGTTAAAGTCCAAACTTTATTTCTTTTAAATTGATTTAGTTCATCTTGCATAGCATTAATCCAGTTACAATCTTTTTCAACTTCTTCAATTGACTTAGGCTCTATCTGAGATACAAAAGCTAAATAATCACAAACATTTCTAATAGAAGAGCGTGTACTTACTCCCTTTGACTGATCACCAATTATTAGCTCTTTGGGGTGTCCGTGTGCATACCTCCACTCTTTAGGTAAAGGTTTTGGTGAAGTTACATTGATCTCTTGAGTTTGATCTTCATTTTCTTGATCATCATCTCCTTTGGGCTCATCTTCATTGATTGTCAATTGTTCAAGCTTCTTTATACCTGTTTCATCATCAATAGAATCTTCTTTTCTAGAAGATATTTTGTTAGATTCATCAAACACTACATGAATTGATTCTTCAACCAGAAGAGTTCTTTTGTTGAAGACCCTGTATGCCTTGCTAGAAGTAGAGTATCCTAAGAAGATACCCTCATCTGACTTGGCATCAAATTTACTGATTTATCTTTGCCATTATTTAATATGAAACAGCGGCAGCCAAATACACGAAAATACTAAAGATTCGGTTTTCGATTTTTCCAAAGCTCATATGGTGTTTTCTTCAAAATAGGTCGAATTAAAACACGATTTAAAATATAACAGGAAGTATTAATGGCTTCTACCCAAAAATATCTAGGTAAATCGTTTTCACAAAGCATTGTGCGTGCCATTTCTTCAAGTATCCTGTTCTTTCTTTCTACCACCCTATTTTGTTGAGGTGTCCTAGGTGCAGAAAAATTATGACTAATGCCATTTTCATTGTAAAAAGCTTCAAAATCATGATTGTCAAATTCAGTTCCATGATCACTACGCAAAGAAACAATAGTGAGATCTTTTTCATTTGAAACCCTTTTATGAAATTTAACAAAAGCTGAAAACGTTTCATCTTTATGAGCTAAAAACATTACCCAAGTAAATCTTGAGTAATCATCTACAATTACTAGCCCATATTTTTACCTCCCAAACTAGTTGTTCTGGTTGGTCCAAAGAGGTCCATATGCAATAATTCAAGGGGTATAGTAGTAGATACTACTCCTTTAGGTTTGAAAGTAGATTTAGTTTGTTTTCCAAATTGACATGCAGCACAAATCTTATCTTTTTCAAATGCGAGTTTTGGCAATTCTTTTACAAGATTTTTTTTGCTTAATTTTGAAATCAATTGCATACTAGCATGCCCTAGCCTACGATGCCAAAGCCAACTAGTTTCACTTGCCTTGGCTTCCCTAGCCACTAGGCATTGACCACTTTCCATGGCTAGATCATCAAGATCAACCATGTAAATGTTTCCATGCCTATAACCAGTGAACTTGATGCCATCGACATCAAGACTAGATACCATGCACAAAGATGATTCAAAAATAACTTTAAAACCCTTGTCACAAAACTGACTAATGCTGAAAAGATTATGCTTCAAGCCATCAACAAATAATACATTATCTACATAAGCATTAGGGGTGATATGGATTTTACCAATTCCGACGATTTTGCCTTTTCCATTATCACCAAAAGTAACGTTTCCACCATCAATAGCTACTAGTGATGAGAATTGCTTCACATCCCCAGTCATGTGCCTTGAGCAACCACTATCCAGATACCACATTCTTCTTTTATTTTTGATTGCAAGGCACACCTGCAAAAATTAATCAAGTTGAAACTTTAGGTATCCAAGTCATCTTGGGTCCTTTAGGGTTAGTCAAATTAATTCCTTTTGGAACCCAAATCTTTCCAAAGGTATTTAATTTTCTTCTATTACAAATATATGATTTATGTCCTAACTTACCACATGCATAGCAGGTAATATTAGAAGATGCAGGTATGAAATAGTTTTTGTATAGTTTTTGCTGATTCTGTGGCTTAAATCCAAGTCCAGCTTTGTTAAACACTGCATGTTGACTATTTAAAAGCATACTTAATTTTTCTGAACTAAGAGTAAACTTTTCTACAAAAGGTTTTACTTTTTCTAACTCTTCTTTGTAATTCTTGTTTTGAAGCAATAGTTCTTTGTTTTGTTTTTCAATTTTCTCATTAGTTTTAAGACTTCTATTATTTTTCAAAGTCTTTACATGTTCAGTTAATTTCTTGTTTTCTTGAATTAAATCTTTAATTTCAGTTGAAAACTTTTCTGAATTTTTGGTAAGCTCAAGATTTAGCTTTCTTAATTTCTTATTTTTCAGTTTTAATTTTTCATATTCCATAACTAAATCATCAAAATCATCATGCAATTCATTGAAAGTAAATTCAATTTCAGGTTCAGAATTTACCTCATTATCTTCATTGGCCATGAAACACAGGTTGGCGACTACCTGCTGCTCTTCATCACTGCTGGAGTCCTCACTCTCACTCTAGGTAGCCATCATGGCTTTCTTTCTCAACATCCTTCGACTCTTTTTAAGCAAAGGGCAATCCATTTTATAATGTCCAGGCTTCTTGCACTCGAAGCAGATGGGTGGATCCCTTTCTTTTTCTTTCTCTTTATCTTTATTGTGATCACCTTTTTGTGGCCTTTTCTTGTAGAAGCCTTTCTTCTTTCTCATGAATTTTTTGAATTTTCTTGTAATGAGAGCTGTCTCATCATCATCAGCTTCTTCTTCTGATTCATCACCTGACTCTTCCTTTGTAGTGGACTTGAAGGCTATGGCTTTCTTTTTCTTGTCATTGTCCATTGTCTTCTGCTTTAGTGAAAGCTCGTAAGTCATCAGTGATCCAAGAAGCTACTCAAGAGGTAGAGTATTGACATCCTTGGCTTCTTCTATGGCTGTTACTTTTGCATCCCATGAAGCCGGAAGAGACCTGAGAAGTTTGTTAACCAGTTCACTATTAGATATAATTTTTCTCAAACTTCTCATACCATTTACTATATTGGTAAATCTAGTATACATTTCACTGATACTTTCAGTTGGTTCCATCCTGAACATCTCATACGTATGAATGAGCATGTTCACCTTTGTGGTCTTCACTTGGTGTGTACCCTCATGGGTAACCTCAAGTGTATCCCAAATTTCTTTGGCAGAAATACAATTTGATATTCTGTTAAATTCACTTGGGTCAAGTGCATAGAATAGCAAATTCATCGCCTTAGCATTTAACTCAGCTTGTTTGATGTCATTGTCATCCCATTTTTCTTCAAATTTTGAGGTGATAATGCCATTAACCAAGTGAGTGGGCTGATGAGGCCCTTTAGTAATTACTCTCCTTATATGATAATCTACAGCTTGTAAATAAATACGCATACAAGTTTTTCAGTATGTGTATTTTGTGCTATTAAAGAAAGGAGGGCGATTTGATGCTTGACCTTCAACTACACCCATTCCAATTGGGGCGGCCATGATCTTTCACTCAAGATCGTTGGACCTACAAGAGAGTACCGGAGCTCTGATACCACTTGTTGCCCAGAAATTGTGCCCAAGAGGGGGGGTGAATTGGGTATTTTAAAAATTAAAGCAATATATGTGCTATCAAGTTCAAAAGTGAAGAGTGATAGTGCTCAAGTAATTGTGCAACGGAAGCAATGAAAGATAGCAACAATTAAAGAGCAAAAGAAGAGTAAAGCAATGCAAACACACAAGAAGTATAGTGGTTCGGTGCACCTAGCACCTACATCCACTCCCCAAGCTCCACTTGGGAATTTTCACTATAATCTTTTCTAGATTACAGCCAACTTGTTTTATAAGGCTCACAAGTCAAAACCTTACACACTTGTTTTGGCTTTGGGCTTACAAGCAACCCTAGTTGGTTTTATCAATTGGCTCACCAACAAACCTCACTGACTTGTTTTGGCTTCGGGCTTACAAGCAACCCTAGTTGGTTTTATCAATTGGCTCACCAACAAACCTCACACTAGTTTCAAATTCCCTTGAAACTAGCCTAAGACAAAAAGAATATGAATACAATGAATAAATCAAGACAAACTCCTTTTGAGCAAAAAGTAATTCGATGTAGCTCTTGATGGAGACTCTTCAAGCCTTTCTCTTGGAATCTTGGACCTCACTAAATGCCAAACTCTTGAAAGTTGGATTCCTCAAAGATGGAAAGCTTTTGGCTAAGGAATCTCTTGGTTTTCTCACTCTTTTTGGCTTGGAATTGATTGAAGGCTTTGTACTTTCACTCTATTCCTTTTCACTTTGTCTTCTTGTCTTTTTTTGAAGTTAGGTGGAGGTTAAATACCTCATTCAAGCTGAAACAACTCCACAAGACCGTTAGAATAAAAAATATGGCCGTTTATGGTCGTTAGAAATCAAATCAAAAGTTTAGAAAAACTAGCCGTTATGCCATGAGTCGATCTCATGAGTCGACCTCTGGATCAAGTGTCGACCTCATGAGTCGACCTCCAGTTTATCTTAGGAAAAAATCCAGAAAACCATAGTTCTGCCCAGTTTGAATTCTCAGGCGATGAGTCGACCTCTGGTGTCGACCTCTGGACAGGTGTCGACCTCTGGTGGTCGACCTCTAGAGCGTGCCACTGAAATTTTGCCGTGCTGGCCTTGCTGAACTTTTCTTTTCTTCGTGAGTCGACCTCTGGTGGTCGACCTTTGGCAAGGTGTCGACCTCTGGTGGTCGACCTCTGGTCTGAAATTTTCTGAAACTCTGGAGAGGTGCGTGCCTTGCTTGAATTTCTCTAAGCCTTTGTTACTTTTGTCAATTGCTTCTTAATAATAAGGTCCAATATGAGAAATTTGATTTTGTTCAAGGTAGAAGAGCTCTTTCCCAAACCAGGCAAGCTTGGTTTCATCATTATACTCTTGGTACTCTTTTTGAATAACCTAAGTCCTGAAACTTTATCTTAAGATGAAACATTAGTCCAAACATATACTCAACCTTTTGTTAATCATCAAAATTAAGGAGCCAAAGCCAACACCTTCACTATCGCTGACTTCATCGCACAGTTTCTGGAGCAGCATGCTTTCTGGAGCATCACGGACCTTAGCACTGCACAATCTTTAAAGCTACACTGATCTCAGAGCAGCAAAAAAAATAGAGGAAAAAAAAGGTGGAAAAAAAAATGAAACTAGCCTTTTTGTTTTGATTTGGTTAGTTCCAGTTTCGTCAAACCTCGCCGAGCTTGACTTGATAGAGTAGAGTTCTTCCCACCACAAGGAAATGATGGGGGTCCGAAGTGGACCGAGAGTGTTTTATTTTATTTGAGTCCATTAGTCCTGTGTCACTTTAGTCAAAGTGAGCCAATTGAGTCCTGTGATAAAGTGGGATAACTGAGTCAATTGAGTCCCCTTAGTCAGGTCCAGTCATTTTAGTTCAGTCAAGAGTCCAGTTAAGTTGTTCAAGTCAAGAGGAGAGTCATCAGCAGCCAGGAGATTCACCATACCCATCCAACCAGAGCGGCCTTCGTGCACCTGGACCCTTTCATGCCGCAAACCCGTAAGAGAGAGCTCCAGTCCAAGACAGGCCCATTATTGACCGTTCCACCAGGGTTTCTTGGCCCATAAGTTAGGGTTTCTTAGCCCTCAAGTAATGTACCCTGGGGTGAATCTATAAATACCGCCCCTCCCCTCTTGTATTAAACATCTTTTTTCTTATGAATACAAACAAAATATTATTTTTATCTGAGTTTTGAGTTTTCTCCGGATTAGAGTGGGTGTGATGCCCGGGTTCCTGGTTCTTGAGTACAAGCCCTAATATTTTGGTGACTCCTATGCTCGCCAGCGATCCTTCCCCATTCTGTCCCGTATCAAAATACACTTTTCACAACCATTTGAAAGAGTTTGAAGTTCATGTAGCAAGCAAATGCAAGTAATAATCTAATGGCTTCTAGTCTTGCTACAGGTGCATAGGTTTTATCAAAATCAATACCTTCTTCTTGACTATATTCCATAGCCACTAATCTAGCTTTGTTTCTATTGGCGTGGAGTCCCTAGATCGGCCAGTCGGAGCCGTTGCATTGCAGGACCGCTCCCTGGTTCACCTGCAAAACAGGTCCCTTGTCAGAGTTGTTCCGACGGAGGACACTCTGATTCCTAAGTCAGTGGCGGATTCCAGCCACAGAATGGGGAAGAGAAAAATAGTGGAAGAGAAAAAGAGCTTTTGGAGATTGGAAATGTGTATGTGCGAGATTATTCACGTGTACCTCTCGAGCCATCCTCCTTACCCATATTTAAAAGATGGCCTCCGGTCTGTGGCCCGCTCTTTTCTTGGAGATCATGGGGAGCCATTCACTCCCATGATAGTCGATCGTGGGTTGTCAATGAGCTGTTCTAGCCAGATCGGAGGCATGGCTGCAGGAATTGCATGCCATGTCATGGCATGATGAGTGTCGATTGTAACCGTTGGTCACATGTTTCCTTTTAGGAACAGATTGTGGTTCAAGCTTTGGGTTTCCCCTTACATGGGCCGAAGGGTTGATATTTCCCCGAGGTCGGAGATCATGTCTATGGCGGGGACCGAAGTTCGTGTCTTTGGAAGTCGATGAGTAGTTCAGACTTTGACCGGGGCCGAAGGTGCTAACCAAGGACTAGCCTTCGGGTGCTGTAGTTCGGTGTGAAGCCTTGAGTTGCTTGCAGTTGGCCTTTGCTTAGACTGAAGTCCGTAGTCCGGAGAACCGGGGCTTCGATAAGTCAAACCGGAGCCTAGTTCGTAGCTGAACCAAGATATCCCAACAGTTGCCCCCCTTCTCTTAGTTGTCAAAGCGAAGATCTACCTCTAGAAGTGAGAGTATTATTGCCTTGTCGCTTTCTTCCTGAGAGACGGCACAGTAAATGATTACGGGACCTCTGTTGGGCTGCCCATCATGATCTGAGACTCGGATGGTGAACAGGTGCCATTCCCTGATTGGGGAAGAGTAGGTGGCCCTTAGGCTATCTCTTCTTGTCCCATTGGATGAAGGATAGATCTTAACCTGGCGGTTAGTCGCAAGTGGGCTGCCCTAGAGCCTCTGCCAATCGGAGTCGGACTTTCGAAAGTGGGCTGCCCTAGAGCCTTTGCCGACCGGAGTCGAACTTTCGGAAGTGGGCTGCCTTAGAGCCTTTGCTGACCGGAGTCGGACTTTCGGAAGCGGGCTGTCCTAGAGCCTTTGCCAACCGGAGTCGGACTTTTGGAAGCGGGCTACCCTAGAGCCTTTTCCAACCGGAGTCGGACTTTTGGAAGCGGGCTACCCTAGAGCCTTTGCCGACCGAAGTTGGACTATCGGAAGTGGGCTACCCTAGAGCCTTTGCCGACCGGAGTCGGACTTTCGAAAGTGGGCTGCCCTAGAGCCTTTGCCGACCGACGGAGAGGACAACAGTGATCCTTTTAGGCACGTGTTTGGATTTTCCGTAGGGTAGGGTGTTTACACCATCCATGTGCACTTTTTGTCATGATTAAGGTGGGTTGTTTAGGCCTGCCTCGGTGCGTGTTCGGATTCACCATAGGGTAGGTTACGAAAACCATCCTTGCACCTTTGATCTTTTTGGTGACCTGGTTAGACCATCCATTGTGCTCGTCGGGCATACTGATAAGGTGAGGGGATCAGACTCTCCTTTGTGCAGTTGACCAATTTTTCAAATTGGGTCATTCGGGCTGTTGTCGTTCAGTCGATGCAACTAGCCATTCTGAGTTGAGTAGGGTTGAGGAGCATTGCACAGGAGTTTTTTGGAACTTTTTCATTGGTAGTATTTGCGAAGCTTTTGTACATTCCATGGCCGGGATAGGGTTTTCCCCTCCAGGGTCTTGAGTCGATATGTCCCTGGTCGAATGACTTCTTCGACTTGATATGGGGCTTCCTAGTTGGGGGAGAGTTTATCCTATTCCATTGGCCTGGACACCTCTGCTCTTCGCAATGCCATGTCCCCCGTGCAGAAAGTTTGCTCCTTCACCCTTGCATTGTAGTACTTGGCGACCTTTTGCTGGTATGCCACCATTCTTATCTGGGCCTGTAGCTTGGTGCTTGATAGCAGATCTAGATCGATCATTCTATGATCAGAATTCTCAGGCTCTTCATAGTTGTCAATTCTCAAGGACTGTAGGGAGACTTCGATAGATAACACGGCTTCGGTACCGTAGGCTAGGTTGAACGGAGATTCACCGGTGGCTGTTCTTGGGATAGTTTGGTACGCCCAAAGAACATATGTCGGTTCTTCGGCCCAAAGCCCTTTGGTGGCATTCAACTTTGTCTTCAAACCATGGAGGATGGTCCGGTTGGTGACTTCGACTTCTTCGTTGGACTATGGATGTGCAACGGATGTCAGCCGATGCTGGATATGGTACCGAGCATAGAAGTCCTTGAACTTTGGATTGTCAAATTATCTCCTGTTGTCCGTGATGATGACGTATGGGATACCGAACCTGAAGATGATGGAGTTTTTCACAAAGCTCTCCACCTTGCCCTCTGTGATTTGGGCCAATGGTTCGGCTTCCACCCATTTCATGAAATAGTCGATGGCCACTAGGAGAAACTTTCTTTGCCCTGATACTGGTGGGAATGGGCCAAGAATATCCATCCCCCACTGGACAAAGGGCCATGGGTCTGCCAACTGGGTTAGGTGACTCGCAGGTTGTCTCTGCACATTGGCATACCTCTGGCACTGGTCGCACTTCTGCATGAAATCAGCTGAGTCCTTCTGATAGAGGGCCAGTAATACCCTTGTCGAATAATCTTGTATGCTAGAGATCTGCCTCCCAAGTGATCCCCGCATATGCCCTCGTGGACCTCTCTTAATGCATAATCTACATCGGTGGGTTCGAGGCATTTCAGCAGTGGTTGGGAGAACGATCTCTTATAGAGGGTTCTGTCTAAGATGACGTACTGAGATGCCATCCAGCGGATCTTCTTGGCCTCTGCCTTATCTTTGGGCAGTACTCCTTCATTCAGGAATCTGATGATGGGATCCATCCAGCTTGGCTCAGCATCAATCTGGTGCACCTCTGCAGCCTCTTTGGCAATGCTTGGAGTTTCAAGATGTTCAACAAAGGTGCGCCCGAGAGACTCCAGTGCTGTAGTCGCCAGTCAAGACAGTGCATCTGCTCAGGAGTTCTCAGATTGGGGAATATGAATAATTTCAAAATATTCCAATTGAGAGGATAAAGCCTGAACCTTCTTCAGGTATTGCACCATAGTTGGATCTTTGGCTACGTACTCTCCATTGACTTGATTCACAACTAGTTGAGAGTCGAAGAAGTTTCGGAGTTGCTGGACTCCCAGATCTTTGGCGATCCGAAGTCCGGCGAGTAGGGCCTCATATTCGGCCTGATTATTGGAGGCGAGGAAGGAGAAATGGAGTGCATACTTTATAATCTGGCCGTCAGGTTCGACAACATGAGTTCAGCTCTACACCCGGTAGCATTGATAGCTCCATCCACGTGAAGCATCCAAACAGACTTCATCTCCTTTGGGGCTTCTTTTTCATCCAAAGAGGCTTCATCTTCGGACTTCCAGGTGCACTCGGCAAGAAAATCGAAGAGCACCTGAGCCTTCATAGCCGCTCGGTGCTGGAAGCTAATGTCAAGTTCGCTTAGCTTCACAGCCTACTTGGCTATCATTCCAGAAGTGTCCGAAGATCGGAGAATAGCCTTGAGAGGTTGATCAGTCAGCACCACGATAGCATGGGCTTGGAAATATGGCCGTAGTCGCTTTGCTGCAATCACTAAAGAGTAGATCAGCTTCTGCATCCTTGCATACCGCATTTCTGCATCATGCAGGATCTTGTTGATGTAGTAGATCGGCTTGTGGGACCCGTCTTCCTCCTTCTGGACAAGAACCGATCTCACTACTTCATTTGAAACAGAGAGGTATAGGTAGAGGACCTCGCATTCTTTTGGCTTGGAGATCAATAGCAAGGTCTCCAAAATACTTCTTCAATTCCTCAAAGGCAGCGCGACAATCTTCGAACCATTCGAAGCCCTTTGATTATCGAAGTACCTTGAAGAACGGAAGACATTTCTCGGTGGACCGAGAGATAAATCTACTTAGGGAGGCAATCCTCCCTGTCAACTGTTGGACTTCATTTTTATAGGAGGGATGTCGCATATCCTTCAAGGCCTGGATCTTCTCGGGGTTGGTCTCAATCCCTCATTTGGTGACAAGGAAGCCCAGGAATTTACCTGACGTGACCCCGAAGGTGCACTTCGTCGGGTTTAACTTCATTTTGTAGCACCGGAGAGTGCTGAATGACTCCTCCAAGTTACGGATGTGGTCTCTCTGGTGGAGACTCTTGACGATCATGTCGTCAACATAGGCCTCCATATTCCTTCCCAGTTGCTTTTCAAATACCTTATTGATGAGTCTTTGAAATGTTGCTCCGGCGTTCTTAAGGCCAAACGGCATCATCTTATAGCAGTAGAGACCTTTGTCAGTGATGAATGCCGTCTTCTCCTCATCTTGCAGATCCATTCTAATCTGGTTGTTGCCAGAGAAGGCGTCCATAAAGCTCAGCAGCTGGTGGCCGACGGTAGCGTCGACCAATTGATCAAACTTTAGGAGAGGGAAGCTATCTTTTGGGCAAGCCTTGTTGAGGTCTGTATAGTCGATGCAGATCCTCCACTTACAGCTAGCTTTCTTCACCATTACCACATTGGCTAGCCACTCAGGGTAGCGAGCCTCTCTGATGAACCCTGCTTTGAGGAGCTTGCCAACCTCTTCATCAATAGCTTGCTGTCTTTCGGGGGCGAAGCTCCTCTTCTTCTGTCGCACCGGCTTGTACCCACGGGTTACTTCCAACCAATGAGTAATCACTTCGACCGGAATCCCGCGCATATCCGAAGCTGACCAGGAGAAGACATCGACGTTGTCCCTGAGGAAATGGATCAGCTTCATTCTGGTTTCCTCGTCAAGGGTGCTCCCGATTTACATAACTCTGGAGGGATCTTCCTCTTTCAAAGGTATCGGGATGGTCCTCTCCATGGGTTCACCAAGGTTTGTGGTTGAATCCCTCAGATCTAGCTAATCCGGGGTAGTCAAATCTTTGAAGTGCTTGTCTTCAATCATTAGACATTGCGGTGCCATCCTCTGGTTCCCTCTAACTTCTTTAATTTCATTCCTGGTGGGGAAGCGTACTAAGAGGTAGTGAGAGGAGATCACGATCCGGAACCTGTTTAAGGCGGGCCCCAAAATAATGTTGTATGCAAAGGGGATCTGGACCACCGTGAAGTTGATCGGCAATGTCTTTTGTCGAGGCTCGGAGCTAAGGGTTACAGGCAACACTATCTCCCCTTCGGCATAAACTTGGTTACCCCCGAAATCGGAGAGTGGTATGGGGGATCTCTATAATTGATGTTTAGGCAAACACATTTTGGAAAATGCATCGTACATCAAGACATCAGTCGAACTTCCATTATCAATAAGAACTCTCTGTACATCATTATTGCCACCACGATCGAAATTACAAGAGGGTCGTCGTGCGTGAGCCGGACTCCCGCAAGGTCGTCGTCGGAGAAGAGGATGGAGTTGTTATCTTTCAGTCGCTTTGAAGCTTCATCTTCATCCCTTCTCTAGTTGGCGGGCCAGTGTATCATCCCTACACCTCCGTTGGTGGGCCTTTGGTTTGGCAATTCATCCTCTTTGGGAGGTGGCTGGGGAACAGTTGCTTCCGACCGGGGTCCCTGGCTATCGATGTATCACCCCAGGTACCCCCTCTTGATGAGATCCTTGATTGCATCTCTCAACTGGATGCATTCTTCTGTGTTGTGGCCGTGGTCCTGGTGGAATCGGCAGAATTTGTTTTTGTTCCTTGCGGAAGAGGAGGCCTTCATGGGACGGGGCCGTTGGAGATAGTTTCTTTTTCTATCTCCATGAGGATCTTTTCTCGAGGGAGGTTGAGGGGGGTGTATGAGTTGAATCTTCCTCCTCCCAATGCTCTGGGCTTGGGAGGGCTTCTCCGGCGGTCTGCATATTTGCCACCATTGTTATTGGAAGTTTGGGGGCCTTGCCCCCTATTATTTTTCTTCTTTGAAGGGGGTTTCCCTTCAATCAAACTCAATTCGCCGCCTGCTCTTCAGCATCGGCATATTTCTGAGCCCTTGATTGGAGCTCAGCGTAGCTTTTGAGAAACTTCTTGTCCAGGAAAAAAGTAAGCCTGGAGGTTCGAAGCCCCTTCTTCAGAGCTGACATGGCCACGTGCTCGTTGAGATCGGGGATCTCAAGCATGGCCGCATTGAACCTGGAGATATAATCTCTCAGGCTCTCTCCTTCATTCTAGTGAAGGAGGAAGAGTGTGTCCGTATTCCGAGGAGTCTTGCAGCAGGTCCTGAAATGCAAGACAAATAATTTTTCTAACTCAGAAAAGGAATCTATGGTATCTGGGTGCAGGCTCGAGTACCACATCCGAGCGGACTTCTTCAAGGTAGCCGGGAACACCAAACAGTATGTCACGCCCGAAGCTCCTTGAATCATCATATGGGCTTTGAAGCTGCCCAAATGGTCGAAGGGATCGATGGTGCCGTCGTAGAGTTCCATTTGGGGAATCCTGAAGTGCCGAGGAATGACCTCAGCCATGATGTGGTCGGTGTAGGGTGGAAGCAGATCACCCACAATTAGGTCCTTGGGATCCATCTGATCCCGCATTCTCTGCTCTCGCGCCCTTGCCATCTTTGATTCGATGGCTCTGAACCTCCTGTCATAATCGGGAGTCTGCTTGGACGCTCTCTTTACCGGAGTGGAGTCTTCGGAGGAGGAGGAGGAAGTTTGCCTAGGCCTTTTCCCTTTTTGTGGACAATCGGCGGACCTAGGCAGTCTTGAAGTTCGACCTTCGGGAGATGGCAAAGAATGGGGGGAGGGATGCGCTGAATCCTCCCGTGGTGCTCTCCTTCTTCGGGATCGAGAGCTATGTCTAGAAACAGCCTGTGGGTTTGCCACCGGAAGGATCTATCTTGAAACTCTTGAACCATGGCCGTCAGGTTGGCGACCTGGTTCAAAAGAGCTTCGAACTGCTGTGCTCCCATAGTAACCGTAGGAGGTGGAACATCGTTCACCTCTGGGGGTGCACCCCCCTGAGACGAAGCATGAATCCAGTTTGTAGAAGCATTTTGGGCTTTTCCTCTTGCCATCAAAGAATTCTTTATTTCTTCCCCTTGTCTGGGAGAGAGCTTAACAAATGTTAGTAAAACTGTTCCCTTCCTGGCATGCCAATCTGTTGGCGTGGAGTCCCTGGATCGGCCGGTTGGAGCCGCTGCGTCGCAGGACCGCTCCCTGGTTCACCTGCAAAATAGGTCCCTTGCCAGAGTTGTTCCTGCAGAGGACACTTTGATGCCTAAGTCAGTGGCAGATTTTAGCTACAGAATGGGGAAGAGAAAAAGAGCTCTTGGAGATTGGAAATGTGTATGTGCAAGATTATTCACGCGCACCTCTCGAGCCATCCTCCTTACCCATATATAAAAGATGGCCTCCGATCTATGGCCCGCTCTTTTTCCAGAGATCATGGGGAGCCATTTACTCCCATGATAGTCGATCGTGGGTTGTCAATGAGCGGTTCCGGCCAGATCAGAGGCGTGGCTGCAGGAATTGCATGCCATGATCATGGCATGATGAGTGTCGATTGTAACCGTTGGTTACAGTTTTCATTTTGGAACAGATTGTGGTTCAAGCTTCAGGTTTCCCCTTGCATGGGCTGAAGGCTTGATTTTCTCCGAGGTCGGAGATCATGTCTATGGCGCGGACTGAAGTTCGTGTCTTCGAAAGTCGATGAGTAGTTCAGACTTTGACCGAGGTCGAAGGTGCTACCGGAAGGACTGGCCTTTGGGTGCTGTAGTTCGGTGTGAAGCCTTGAGTTGCTTACAGTTGGCCTTCGCTTATATTGAAGTCCGTTGTCTAGAGAACCAGGGCTTCGATAAGTCAAACCGGAGCCAAGTTCGTAGCTGAACCAGGATATCTCAACAGTTTCTAATGACATTTCCTTGTTTATCTAGTTTATTCCTATATACCCATTTGGTTCCTATAATTGGGTGGTCTTTAGGTCTATCAACTAATGTCCAAACCTTATTTCTTTCAAACTGGTTCAGTTCTTCATGCATGGCTAACATCCAGTTTGGGTCATTTTCTGCTTCTTCTAAAGTGTGAGGCTCTATTTGAGATACAAAGGCTAGGTAATCATGTGCAGTCCTATATGCAGACATAGTCCTAATGCCTTGAGAAGGATCACGAATGATTAATTCTTTAGGATGGGAAGTAGCGTACCTCCATTCAGTTGGTAGATCAGTATGATCCTTACTAACCATTTCTTCTCCTTCTTTAATTGGTCTTTCTTGAATACTCATATCTTCCATCTCCTTTCAAATGGTATCTGCATCATTGTCAATACACTCATATTTTTTAGATGGTGAAGGGTTAGTTTCATCAAAGATAATATGCAGTGACTCTTCAACAGTAAGAGTCCTTTTATTAAAAACCCTATATGCTTTGCTATGTAGAGAATAATCAAGGAAAATAGCTTCATCAGATTTAGCATCAAATTTTCCTAAATTATCCTTACCATTATTAAGCACAAAGCATTTGCATCCAAACACATGAAAATAATTGATATTGGATTTCTTTTCATTTCAAAGCTCATAGGGGGTTTTCTTTAAAATATGACGGATCAAAACGCGGTTTAAAATATAACATGCAGTGCGAACCGCTTCTGCCCAAAAGTACCTTGGAAGATTACCTTCACATAATATTGTTCAGGCCATTTCTTCCAAAGTCCTATTTTTTCTCTCTACAACACCATTTTGTTATGGTGTTCTGGGAGCGGAGAAGTTGTGATCAATTCCATTTTCAGTGCAATAATCATCGAAAAATTGATTTTTAAATTCAGTGCCATGATCACTTCTAATTGAAATTATTGAGAGATTTTTCTAATTTGAAACCTTTTTGTGAAATTTTCTAAACATTTTGAAAGTTTCATCTTTGTGAGTAATAAATAAAACCCATGTAAATCTGAAAAAATCATCTACAATCATAAGGGCATAGTTTATACCTCCTAGGCTTGTGGTCCTAGTTGGTCCAAATAAGTCCATTTGAAGTAGTTATAATGGTCTAGACGTTGAAATCATATTTTTTTATTTAAACCTCCCCCTAGTTTGTTTACCCATTTGGCATGCATCACAGACATGTTCAAAATCAACTTTAAACTTAGGCATGCCTCTAACAAGATTTTTGGAAATTAACTTGGCAATAGTATGCATGCTAGCATGACCTAATATTCTATGCCATAATAAACAAGATTCCTTGGTCTTAGCATTCATTGCAACTAAACTTGAACTACTTGTCATGGCAAGTTCATTTAGATCTACCACATAAATATTTTCAAGTCTATGTCCAATGATTTTACTACCAGAATCAAGATAGTTTGTTACTATACACATAGATGATTCAAAAATAACTTTGAAGCCTTTATCACACAATTGACTAATACTCAATAAACTGTGCTTCAACTTATCTACTAGCAATACATTTTAAATGAAAGTATAGGGGGTTATTTTGATCTTACCAATTCTGATTATTTTCCCCTTGCCATTGTCTCCAAAAGTAACTAGACCTCCTTCTTTCATTTCCAGGGTGATGAACTGATCTTTGTCACCCGTCGTATACCTTGAACAGCCACTATCGAGATACCATCTTTTCTTCATTTTCTGGGCTACAAGACATTCTTGTAAGAAAGTCAAGGAGTTCTTTTAGGTACCCAAGCTAACTTGGATCCTTTTAGGTTAGCAAAGGTGGTTCCTTTGGGAACCCAAATTTTTCTTGATGTATTATGGACATTTCTAATAATATTGCAATTGAAAGCTTTATGTCCTAATTCCTTGTAAACAAAACATCTGATTCTAGAATTTTGAAATGATCTATACTTTAAAATTCTAGATGCATGAAATGTAGAGAAGCAGGTTTTGTATTTGAATTCTTAGGAACATATAAAGCAGGTTTTGAAATGGAAGTAGAACCTTTTGTGACAAAAGTTTTATAAGGAGTAAACTTGGGAACAAAATTCTTTTGTTTCACAAATGTAGTAGCTAAAATATAATTTGAATTTGAGGCATTAAAGCCTATTCCAGCTTTATTACCAAAAATTCTTTGATCTTTAAGAATTAACTCAAGCTTGTTCGAAGATAAAGTTAATTTTTCAACAAGTGGCTTGAGTTTCTCAACCTCCTTTTTCAGCTCATTATTTTCTTTCAATAAAGTATCATTCTTGTTATAAAACACACTGTTCTCAGTTTTCAAAACATTACACTTTTCAGCAAAGATATGAAGTTCTTTTTGCAATAAAGAATTCTTTTCTGAAATTTCTTCTCTTTCTTTGAGTAAAGAATCATTGATATGCTTTAATGATCTTATCTTTACTCTTGCCTTTTTAAATTCAGATAAATGATCATAAAATGCAGAATTTAACTCATCAAATGTAAATTTAATTTGTGTGTCGGGAGAATATACCTCATCTTCGAGACTCATTAGACATAGGTTAGCTGTTTTCATGGTCTCTTCTTCTTCATTCGAAGTGGAGTCTACACTATCGCTCCACGTGGCAACCATCGCTTTCTTTTTCTTCTTTCTAAAAAATTTCTTTAATTAAGGACAGTCCGAATGAATGTGCCCCGGTTTCTTACATTCATAGCAGGTGTGGACTTGTTCCTTATCTTTGTCTTTGTCCTTGTCCTTTTCTTTGGAATGTTCTCCTCGTTTATGAAATTTTCTATTAAACCTACATTTCTTCTTTTCCATAAACTTTCAGAATCTCCTCACGACCATTGCAATGTCTTCATCTTCAAGATTGTCTTCGGAGGAGGAGGAGTCATCTTCTATCTCTTCATCATCCTTTGATACTAATGTAGCCTTGAGTCCAATTGTTTTCTTCTTTTTCTGATTATCATCCGTTCTATGCTGCATGGTTAGTTTGTGTGTGATGAGAGATCCCATTAATTCATCCATTGATAAAATGTTCAGGTCTTTGGCTTCCTATATGGCAATGATTTTAGGATCCCATTTGTCAAGAAGTGATCTCAAGATTTTCTGTACTAAATCAGCATTTGAGTATACCCTGCCAAGACTTTTCAAACCGTTAATAATATCTGTAAATCTAGTATACATGGCAGAAATACTTTCATTAGGCTCCATCTTAAATAGTTCATAATTGTGCACTAAAAGATTAATCATTGAAGTTTTCACTTGAGAAGTTCCTTCGTGGGTCACCTCAAGTTTATCCCAAATTTCCTTCGTTGAAGTGCAAATGGAAATTCGATTAAACTCGTTTGAATCCAAAGCACAGAAAAGCAAGTTCATTGCTTTGTCATTCAATTCCCCTAATTTCATGTCGTGTTCATCCCAGTCTTCTTCAAGCTTAGGGACATCAATGCCATCAACTTTGATCATGGGGATACTTGGGCCTTCAAGAATGACTTTTCATAATTGAAAATCAATAGCTTGAATATAGATTTTCATTCGTGCTTTCCAATATGCATAATTTGTGCCTGTAAAGAGTGGAGGTCTATTGGTTGACTAGCCTTCCGCTAGAGATGTACTCATGGGATGAGCTATCAATCTTTCCTCTAGTATAATCAGAGACACTGCTTTGATACCAGTTGTTGCCCAGGTGGCTACCCAATAGGGGGGTGAATTGGGAATTTAAAAATTTAAAGCAGGTAATGTGCAATTAAAATCCCTTAGAAGGTGTTAGGTCCTGTGACAGAGTTATAAATTGTAGAAGCTAAAAAGGAATAAAGAAGCACAACACAAACACACCAAATTTATAGTGGTTCGGAGCAACCTAGCTCCTACATCCACTACCCAAGATACCACTTGGGATTTCCACTATATTCACACCCGAATACAGTAGGATTGTTTTACAAGATCACAATCCAAAATCTCAACACTTTGGTTTTATGGGATCACCAAAGAAAACCCAATACCCTTTGGTTTTAATAGGCTCACCAAAGAAACCTAACTTGGTTTTACCAGGATCACCAAGAACCCAATACATGGTTTTTATGTAGGCTCACCAAGAACCTATTTGGTTTTACAACCGGGCTCACTAATAACCCAACAATTCAAAAATTGAATTGAAATAAATGCAACAAAAATGACAAACTCAATTTGTCGGATAGTTGCCGGTGCAACTTGATGGAAGTCCACTTGAATGCACTTGAATAGGCTTTAATTGCTTCAGTGGCTTCTTCCCAAAGTTACTTCAAGCTTCAAATCATAGTTGGTGAAGACTTGAAGACTAGCTTGAATGCTCTTGTGCTCTTTTGCTGTTAGTAGATAGATATTCAATAAAGCTCTCTTAACTTTGAAGAACTTTTCAAAAACTTGTCAAGAATTGTCTTTTGGATGTTCAAATCCTTCAAATATAAGGTCTTCCATCACTCCAAGGTAGTTAGAGATGTTTTTGACCATGGGGATGTGACTTGTGACCGTTGGAGCATATTTTGGCATTCAAAAATAAATTCTGGAACTAGCCATTAGATACCTGGAAATGACATTCGAGTTGGCTCGAATTCCTTCGGGTCGACTCGGATCCTTTGAGTCAATAGGTCGAGTCGCCAAATCTTCATTGTAGTCAGCTCTTTGTTTTAGGGTGCAAAACATCACTCTAGAGGAGTCGGCTCTTAATAGCTTGGGTCGGCTCGAACTTGAATCTTTGAAAAACTTGAACTCAAGGAGTCGACTATTCTTAGCTTGGGTCGACTCTTCTTCTCAGGTTCGAAAAACCTCACTCTAGGAGAGTCGGCTCAATGCAGTTCTGGTCGACTTGCTTGGCTGTTCTCAGAAATCTTCAAAAATGGGACTTTGGAGGAGTCGGCTCGGACTGTTCCAATCGATTCAAATTCACAAGAGTCGGCTCGCTTTCCATTGAGTCATCTATGATTGCTGCATTCCAGAATCCTTGCTACGTGCTAGTAAGCAGAGTCAGCTCTTCAACAAGTTGGGTCGGCTCGAGTATCTTCTTCAGGATTTTTACATTTGAACTTAAAGAAAAACTCTTACTAACTCTTTACATTTTCAAACATACCAACTCAAAACTAATTTCAAGGCACATACACATAGAAGTAACCCTTTTCACATGATTTTTTCTTAGATTTTTCATTGGGTTCTTCTTTACAAAAATACATTACAACACAACTCAAATAAAAAAACAGAGGTGTAGGAGTTGTAGTTTGAACATTTAATCCATCCTACAAAAACGTGTAAAACACTTGAAGAGTTGTCAGAAATAAATATACATACTCCAATATTTGGTTATCATCAAAATCACTTATGGGATCAATAGTTCACCATCCATGACAAATCTTAATTGACCTAATCGGGTGATTAAGTCAATCATTTTCAATATATGGGTTTGTATAGATGAACCCTCACTCATCCATGCATGGAACAACTGCTTTGATAACTCATATCGAGCAGCCCTACATTGCTCTCCATATAGCTCTTTTAGGTTGAGCAATATGGACTAAGATTCCATACCTTCATATTACCTTTGGAGCTCGTTGCTCATTAAAGCCAACATGATGCACCTGACAGTCATACTATCATTTAGCCAAATTTTATGTGTGGCACTTTCCTCTTCTGAAGCATCCTCTCTGATCATCTCAGGATCTAGAGATTCAAGAATATAGAAAAGCTTCTCTTGAGTCAGTACAATCCTCAGGTTCCTCAGCTAGTCCACGTAATTGGGATCGGTTAACTTATTAGCATCCAGGATGCCTCGCAGTGATAAATTTAAAGCCATAATGTAAATATCCTATATTTAATTAAAGAACAATATTAGTAGACCACCCAAGATGACATTCATAATAAGATAATGACTTTTATATCTACTTATGTCTCCCACTATTTTCTTCGAATACCATAACCCTCAATCTATGGTAAGCGAGAAACCTTACTGGTTTCTTTAGTGTGGTTGAGATCCTAATTCCTCATGAGTGCCTTGTGTGTACACAACAAACACTTATGAGTTCAAAGGTAGGACTTCCTTTCCAATTGCAATCTATGCAATTCTCAACTAAAACTTGCCTCAAAGACACTTATAGCCTTGTGTGTGCACAACAAACCATAATGTCTTAGTCTAGTCGGACCCTTCATTTCAATATAGCCATGGTTGAATAATGTTGCCCTTGTGTGTACACAACAAAGCAACAATTCCAATCATGTTATAAAGCACTAAGTGCACCAAGACAAATTTCATATCAAACCCTAAAATAGGCCTTGTGTGTACACAACAAACATACTATAGTGTTGACATAAATTTTGCTTATCCTGAAGGAAGGAAAATTATAGTATTCTTAATCAATTAGCATTCCCAAATTAAGGTTTAGATATAACCAAATTGGCTAGGTGAGTGGGAGTGGTGAGGGGGTCCCCCCGTTGCTTTCCTTAGATACCAATTAAACTGGCCAGGTCAGACAATGGAACTAACTAAAAACCTCAATCCCTTTACCTTCTCAGAACCACTTGCCTAGACACCAATTGACTGATCAAACCCTAATCAGTTTTGCATCATGACTAAGTTTATACTAATACTAAATGATACGGGATGACTCTAAGACTACTAAACATGCATGAAAAATAATAAAATATTTTTTTTGTAATTTTTATAATTTTATTTACAGGCTAGATTCCCAAAATAAAGTAAGAACTAGCAGAAAGACTAGCAGTACAAAGAATCATCGGACTGCAGGCAAACTCATGCAAACTAATGGAATAGCCAGGACTCGAGAGTTGAGAGACTCTCGATTTAGGATAGTTATTCTTCATCAAATCAAAAAATAAGAGAAGGGAAGGTTTCTTACCAGTTAGAGATTTGAAGATTCAGTAGCAACAGGGTTCACTCACAACTCTGATCAGAGCCTGGAAGAAGAAGCCTTG
Organism: Areca catechu; assembly: GCA_021397845.1. Taxonomy (NCBI): domain Eukaryota; kingdom Viridiplantae; phylum Streptophyta; class Magnoliopsida; order Arecales; family Arecaceae; genus Areca; species Areca catechu. The sequence continues at coordinate 72,740,632 of CM038044.1, read as the reverse complement.
TTTCCCTTAAATCTGATGGCGGATCTGGACAGTCCGGGCAGCAAAGAAGGCCTCCTCAGGGGAGGGAAAGCACCTTGGGGATCCTGCAAGTATCAGAGGTTAATTAAAATAGCATGTAAAAATTAGAAAAGGAACTAGGGTTTAGAAGGAATTAGAATTAGGGTTAGAAGATGGCAGCGGGGGAAGAAGAAGCTCTTGATCTTGGATGGCAGCAAGGGCTTCAATTCCTTGGGCGTGGCTGATCTCCAGGGATGCAGGAGGGTGCTAGGATAGTAGGGTTTCAATCCAAGAACACAAGGAGAGCACTCAAAGAGCGAACCAAAACTCAAACTCAAGACAATTTCATAAAATTTCAGCAAGGTTTATTCATAAGAAAAAGATGATTACAAGAAGAAGAGGGGTGGGGTATTTATAAAGTTCCTATGCCCTCACAAACCATGGTTACACTTAGGATACAAATCCTCTACCAAATTTTAATACAAGTCCTTTCCTAGCTAGGTTAGAATTACAAAGTTTAAAAGGATTAGAAATCCCAACAAGGTTACAAAAAGGCTTGGTCTTCTCCCACTTTTCTTCAACTTAGACCTAGTCAAACCTCTTTGGACACCCCTCCTTTGGATGTGTTGGCTTTAGGGAAGCAAGGGGGAGGTTGGCCATGGGCTTGGAGAGCTTGGGCTTCGGCCCCCTGGAAGCTAGGGCGCCTAGTTGCTTGGGCTGGCATATTCTCGATATCAAAAGGGAATATTGGTTCTCCTTATTTGGGCTTGCTTCCTGGGCTTGAATTTAGAGGCCTGGAGTGCTAGGATAACCTGGTAAACATGGGCTGCTGGCATATGGAATATTCCGGAAGCATCTGGAGGGAATTTGGAATCTAAAATGGCACCCGGGGAAAAATAGGGCACTCGGGTGTCGATTGAGCTCCCCAAAGCTAGTGTAACTGCTTCTGGCTTTAGAATGAGGTATGGTGGAACTCCAAAATAGTGTAGCCTCCTCTCTTATATAAGAAATGAACTCATACTAGACTCATGCTGGTATACAGGACTTAATGTATTGGACTTGGTTGAGGGTTGAGACAAATCAACTAACTTCAACTTATTACAGGACTCAATTCTAGTTGATTACAAAATTTGACACATGACTAGGTAAACCAAATAGGGCCCAGTAATCTGTATCTGATCCTGGTGCCCCCACCAATTCTCTCAGGACAGGAGGAACTCGACCCCTTCGAGTGTGGGATAACTTGGCTCTATAGTTCTCGAGTAGATCTGGGTTGAGGCACTGCAGATCCTCATGGGTGATCCACGAGTTCTCAGATTCTGGCCGACCTTGCCACTGAACCAAATACCTCTGATAGCCTCTATTCTGGGTATATGTGGCTTGATCATCTAGGATTCTATCGATCTTTTCCTCACTATTTGGCCAATTAGTTGGCGGACACTCTGGGGTAGGCTCACTCTCAAGGGAAGGATGGGCTCAAAGTGCTCGCTAGGTGTCACTGCTAGCTCCCTAAACTCTATAAGATCTGAGATGATTATGATGGAGCTAATACTTAAATCAGGTAATATCTCATGCACATAGGCATTGGGTCCATTACTCTTCATTATTTTGGATGGGCCAGCTTCACGAGCAAAAAATTCCTTTGCATAAAATTCTTTATATTTCTTTTGGGAATTAGCCAAGTTGTTATTTAGTTCATTACTTAGGTTCAACTTTTGACTAATTTTCATATGCATATGCTGTGCAGAGGTAAGTGTAGGTGCAGATGATTCAAGGTTGTGAATTTATTGGACTCAAAACTAATACCTAAAAGACTCGACTAAACCTTTTTATAAAAGGAAGTTTTATTGAACTCTATGGGATAAATCCTAACAGACTATAGACTTTCTACATTTGACCCTAGCATGGCATGCACATGAAAACTTAATGTGTATCCCTACTAGGTGCCATAGGGTATGCCAAAAATATGATGCAAATCTAACCTGTGCAATGAATGAATGCAGTATGATTACCTCTATAAAATGCAAATGAATGGTTAAAGAAACATAAGAAAATTCAAGAAAAGGCAAAAAATATGAGGTGGATTCAGGGTTAATCCGATTGGATGGAAAGTAAGAAAAGGGTTTGGGGTTAATTGGATAGACTAAAATGTAAGAAGGGGTGTCGAGAATTAATCCTAGACTAATGAGGTTTACCATATGGGTTTTGATGGGGAACTAATATGCATTGCCATTTTTTTTGTATGTTTTACATGTTGAGTTAGGTAATTAATTTCCAAATTTCAGATCAAAATTATTTGTAGAGAATTTTGTATGAATTTTTGAAGATCGGCATGCAGATTAGTTCCCCATCATTTGGTATCAGAGCTTAGATTAGGGCTTGTTTTCTGCAATTTTTCATTTCGTATATACTCTGTTATTTTAATTATTTGTTCCTGTTGAAAACTCCAAAAATTCTGAAATTTATTTTTCTGGATTTATCATAATTCAAAGTAATTTTCAAAATTTTTTCAGAGTTTATTATGGCCTGTGAATTTTTCTCAAGCCGAAATACAGCCTAAAAATTTTTGGCTCTGTTTTTTTCAGCAAGACAAGTTTGGAAGTTTTAGGGTTTTGTTTAGCATCTTTTGCATATCTTTTAATTTTAGTATATTTCCAGCATATTAGGCCATGATTTTCAAGTTTTAATCTATTTAAAAAAACACCCAAAAAAAAATTACATATTCTCCAAAAATACCAAAAAAAATCTAAACCCTAATTTGCATCCTCATCTGCCTGCCATCATTGCATAATTTACTTTTAAGGGCACTCTTACTATATCAGATGGGGGGAGGATTTGATCACCTCTCCTTAGCCCAAAACCACATCCCTTGCATGCAGTCCCAAGCCTAACTTAAAATCGATTAGACCTAATTTGCCCTAGTGGGCTAGGGACACCAACTGGTCGGGTCCGGGCTAAGTGTTAGATCACTGTGTCAAGACTAACCTGTGTGTTCCTTGTGCTTGGTGTCTAGAATGGTGGTTTAGGGATTCAATCCCAAAGGGCTTGTGTGCTAGTCCGCCTACCTGGCCAATCTCTGATTGGTGTCTAGGATTGGCAATCAGGGACCTAACACTCCCCTTACACCTGCCTGGCTGAGTACAGGGTTAGTATAGGCTAGTTTGCTACCCTGATTGAGCATCTAGTTTGGACTCTAGGTCTAGTCAGATATAGTCGGTCTGATCGAGTCTTGCATGAGCACTAGATCAGGAGTTTCATATCACCCACCTCCTTCACAAATGTCTAAACCCATGAAAAATTTACAAGTTCAAATAAAAGCCCTAGCTGATCAAATGGCCCAGATGGCTACCTAGATAACTACCCATATGACCCAGTTAACTCAGTCTCGTATTCAAACCAATGATAGAATTGACCATCTTGCCAATAGGTTTGATCAGTTAAAAGTCCGGGTAGGGACCCCAGAAAAAAACCATGGGTCACAGTCTGAGCCAAATCCTGATTCTCCTCAACCTAGGAGGATCCCAAACCCTGATCCATACCTTGAGGCTGAACCTAGGAGAGCCCATCATCCTGACCCAATCCCTAAGGTTAGTCCTAGAAGACCCAATCAAGATTTTGTTGACCAGGAAGATAGATCCTATTTACCCACATCCTCTAAGCCTAGTATACCCACAACCTATAGATCTTATGACTCCAAATCCTATGAACCTTTAACCTATGAATCTAGAACCTATGAACCTAGATCCTATGACTCTAGATCCCATGATCATAAATCCTATGCACCTATGCCCTATAAGCCTAGTAGACCCAACACCCAATATTCTGACCCATATAGGGAGTCCAACCCTAGGAGAACCCAATATTCTGACCCATATAGGGAGTCCAACCCTAGGAGAACCCAGTATTCTGACCCATATAGGGAGTCCAACCCTAGGAGGACCCAATATCCTGACCCATATAGGGAGCCCAACCTTAGGAGGACCCCATACCATGATCCATCCTTAGAACCTGATCATAGAGCTGACCCAAAATGCTATGACCCCAGATCCTATAATCCCATGACCCATAGATCTGCACCCTTGTCCTATGAGCCTAGAGAACCCATAACCCCTAAGTATCAACCTAGTACTAGTCATGCTTCCCCTAGTTAACTTGAACCCCATAGGATTAGTATCCCTAAATATGAACCCAGTAGTGAGCCACTACCCCTTATACAACCTGAACCTACTAGGAGTAGTACCCATAATCAGAGACCAGAACCTAACCAATTTCCTGCTAGCCGACCTTCTCCAACCATTCCTGAGATTCACAAGGCTTACATTAACGCGGAAGTGTATGAAGCTGATGTGAGCCTAGTGGATGAGTATGAGGGAGAAGAGGAGACACCTTTAGTAGACCTAGAATTAGCTGACCCAGTAGATGCCCAGGTAGAAACCAACCCAGAGCTAGTTGACCTTGACCATATCCAACCTAAAGCTATAATGGAAGAACAAATAGAGGAAGAGAACCTAGGTACTGCTACTAGAGCCCTACATGAGGAAACCATAGAGGAGAGCCAAATTATAGAGTCTAGTCCTAAAACACAAGAACCAGAAGAATTTATTAAGGACCTGATCTCTTTGAATCAGTACCCTCAGGATGAGTCTCCTCCTATAGTTCCCATTAAGGACCTCTTTCCTGAGATTAATAACCCATCCTTCCATTATACAAACCCCGTAGATATATCGCAACCCAATAAGGTTAACCTCATTAGTCTAGGATTAGTCCCTGACATGCCTTCTTTGATTCTACTTTATCCAACTAACCCAGAACCTTTTTCTCCACCCTACCAGAGTAATTCTGAACCCACTTCCTATTTTCTACCCTTTCCTGAGTTTTCTCATGTGTCTAGAACTATTAGGTTACATTTTGTTGAGGTTACTAGGTTGCAAGGATCCATAGAGCCCATCCCTTTTGCTACCTAATTTTGGCAGACCCTCTGGCACTTATTAGGAGTTACTAGCAAATTTTCTTCTGCATGTCATCCATCGACCACGACTCATGCCCCCATGCCCAAGTGGTAGTTAAGATCTAATAAACCTCTTTAGTCGAGTCTATTAGGTGTAGGTTTGAGTCCTTTGCATCATCTTGTTAGGAGTCTGCATGTGCCTAGCATGTTCACCACCCGCACTAATGTTAAAACAACTGGCTAATTCCCGAAGATGGATCAAAAAATTTGATGTAGTAGATTTTATCTTGGTTAGGCTTAGGCCTAAAATAAGCTTCATGCTCGTAGAGCCGGACCTTTTAAAGTGATATAGAAGGATTGGATCAAATGCCTAGGTGTTAGACTTGCCTTCGGATTTGGGCATTAGTTCTACCTTCAATATTACAGACCTGGTTGAGTATAGGGAACCGGCAGCGATACCTAGTAAGACCTTTGGACCTATTCCTTTTCATTGTGAGTGACCCTAACCCAGAGTGTCCACTAACAAATTTGCCTGAGAGAGGAGAACGGATCGAGCGTATCCTGGATGATCAAGCCATCATGACCCGGGGCCGTGACTATCAATGCTTCCTGGTCCGATGGCAAGGCCAGCCAGAGTCGGACGATTCATAGATTTCTCGAGAGGACATGCAACGCCTCAACCCAGACCTTCTCAAGAGATATGTGAGCTAGTCTAATCTTCACTCGACAGGGTCGAGTTCCTCCCACCCCGGGAGAATTGGTGCGGACACCAAAGGCACCAGAATAAGGCAGAGGCTTCTCAACCCTCTGTGAATTGATCAATAATTTATGAGTCTGTCTGTAATAAGGTCTTAGCCCATCTGAGTCCTTTTTTTAGTTGTTGTTTGAGTCTTTTGAGTTGTTATTTCAGTTCTGTACTAGTCAGCTTATGTTGAGCTAGTTCAGTCCAATGCTAGTCAGCTCATGTTGAGCTTATTTTATTTTTTGAGTCCTGTCCAAGCATACTGAAGACTCAAGACTATATCATACAAGTGAAGACCAAGTCCAACTAGATTAAAGACATGGAAGTATATCCCAAGTCCAACCCAGCTTGAAGATTTGAAGACCCCATGAGGAAAATTCAGAAAACCCTAATTTCTTGCAGATGCCCTCCAGATGCCCAGATTCCCTTCCAGATGCCAAAGTATATTCATAGATAAGGGCATCTATGATTCCAAAGGTCCATCTGCATCCTAGCCAAAAGAAATCAAGCCCAGGTGCCAAGCCCAAGCCCCTAAGAAGCAAGATACCAGGGAATATTCCTACTACCTTCCTACCAGGCCACCCCAGCTTCCAGAGGCCCAAACCCATGCACCCGAGCCCCTTTGGGCCGGCCTTTTGCTGCTCCTAGAAGCCCAACACGCCCCCCTAGGCATCCTTGGAGTCTTGACCAAGTCATGAAAATTTTTAGGGATTTTTCTACCTAATATTTCCTTATTTTCTAGCTAGGGTTTGAGAGGGAAAAGGATTCTTATGTAAAGACTTATGTACCCTTACTTGGAGCCCAAGGTTAAGGGTCTATTTAAGGGACCCTAGCCTCTTGTATGAGGAGAATTTTGATGAATGAAAACCTTGAGTTCTTCTATTGAGTGGTGTGATACCCTGCTGTGTGCATAAAGGGGTTTGTGAGAGTTCTTCTTCCCGGTGTTTGCAATCATCTTCCTGCTGTCAACAAACCCTCCAGATCCCTGGACGCCCACTCCAAAAGAAGCCTTCCCTTGCTGTTTTTACTTTGTTTTCTTGTTCCTTTGTGAGCTTTCTAACCCCTGACAGGTCGTTTGCAGGTCCCTGAGTTCCTACAAATCCAACGACTCCAGCCAAGCCTCAATCGGATCACCGAGCAGAAAGCCGGGTATCCGCGAGTCTTTGGCTCGGTTTTCCAGGCCGCATCCGTCGAGGAATGAGAGACCCCTTCGCTGCGATCTTCACAGATGTTGTCAGGTACACCCCTCTACCTCCAGTAGTTTTATTGTAGGAGAACTTGCCCTAACCGAGGCTTCTCAGCCCCGGCGGTCCTTCTTTGCTACTTTTCTAGGTCCTAATCTGCATGCTGATCTTCAAAAATTCATACAAAATTCTCTACAAATAATTTTGATCTGAAATCTGGGAATTAATCACCTAACTCAACATGTAAAACATACAAAAAAAATTGCATGCATATTAGTTCCCCATCAGGTTTGATGTCTATCTAAAGGGTCTACATAATGGAAGAAAGGGTCTTTGATTTCAGGAAAAAGATCAAGTGGAGTCAAAGAGGTGACTTCATCCTAAGAGCATTTATCTAAAGAGATTAAGTCCTTAATAAACTCTTCTGGTTCATAAATCAAAGGACTGGGCTCTCTAATTGGGCTTTCTTCTAGTGGCTCCTCAGGTAGGATTCTAACAGTAGGATCTGGGTTCTCTTCCTCTACTTGCTCTTCCATTATTGCCTGGGTGTGATCTGGGCCATCTAACTCTAGGTCGACTACTATGTGGGTATGGTCAGGGTCAACTAATTCTAGGGTAGCTTCTACTTGGGTATCTAATGGATCAATCCTATGGGTCATGTGGTTATTCGATTGGATCAGTTGGTCAAACATTTTATTCCTTTGGTCAAGCTTGTGTTTCAACTGGTCAAACTATTCAATCATGGCTTTCATGAAAATCTCAAATCTGGGATCCATGGTTGAATTAGGTTGGACTTCAGACTCAACTAATTCTGGGTTGGTTTCTATTGGGATTTCGTTATAGTCAACTACTTCTGGGTCTTCTATAGGGTACTCTTCTAGATCTTCAATAGACTCATACTCCTTTACCAGACTTGGGTCAGCCTCTTATATTTCTTCTTCTATGTCATCTTGGTGAGCCAAAGGGATGATAAGAGGGGTTTGGCTAATGGAAATTTGACTAAAATCTAGGGTAACAGGGGTGGGTAAACTAGTGGTTATGGGTTTATAGGTTATGGGTTTAAAGGTTATGGGTTCAAAGGTTATGGGTTTAAAGGCTATAGGTTCAAATCTAGGGTTGTCAACCCTATAGGGTTCAGGTCGACTGAGGGATATTGAGTTACTACTGGGTTCATATCTGGGGACTATGGGTTCCTGGGATTCAGCTCTATGGGTCTTGCCTAGGGTTCTTGGTTGAATCTTTGATTCATTTGGACAAGCTTAGTATCGAATTGGTCAAACCTACAGTTTAGTTGGGCAAGCAGGGCTTGGGTTAGGGTATTGGCTAAATCGATTCGGTCAAATTGTTCGATCATGGTTTTCATGAAAGCTTCTAGACTAGGGTCCATGGTTGAGCTAGGTTGGGGTTTAGACCTCTGATATTAGGTTTCTAGTCTAGTGGTCATGCACAAATTGAACAATCAAAATGAAATGATGCAACCAAGCATGCAAAAGAGAATGAAAAGACTAGTATAATATAGGGTTTCCTAAACCTCGAGCTAGAAACTGGGTGGGTCAGCTCAACTTACACCTAACCCAATAGCTAATCCTTCCACTAGCTAGGTTGGGGGTGGGAGTGTGGGAGGCCCCCCCTGCTTTTGCAGGGACCCAATTAAAAACCACAACACCACTTAGGTCGTTTGACTATAGACCCCCAGCCTTAGACACCAGCTTTCAGTAATAGCTAAGAGGTTAAATGCACTAGGTGGCCTACACAGCTCAAACCCGACCTGTTAATTTCTCCTAGCCTACTAGGGCAAATTAGGTCTAATTGATTTTAATTAGGCTTGGGTTAGTATGATGATGATGATTTTGGGCCCAGGACAGGTGATGAAATCTTGCCTTGATCTGAGATAGAGAGTTGCCCTTAAGATTAGTTTAAGAATGATGGCAATCGATGGCCCTGATGCAATCTAAAATAATCAGGAAAATAAAATATATATATATCTATATTTTAACGATTTATGATATGTCAAGTTAAGTTTAAGTTATCTGGGGTTATCAAACAATGTTTGGCTTGGGATTGGGGGTGTGGTAGTTAATTATGTTAGGTTGAATCAAGATACAGAATGTAGCAGAAATTATTGAATTAGGATTTCAGTTGTTGCAGAGTTTAACGTAGATACTGATGCAAAAAGAATTCTAAAAAAACTCAAAATAGAGGATGGACGGTGATTATGATGCCTACCAAATTTCATGTAGAACCAAAATCATATGATGATGCAAACCTAGGGTTGTTTTGACTGCTATAGGAATTATCAAGATTCTGTTAGGGTTTTTATTATGCCAAATTCTAAAGATTTAGGGTTTCAATAAAATTAATTAAAAATTATGATAATTATTAGGGCAAAACAAAGGACATTAAGTGCAAATTTTACATAAAAATAAAATGTTTATGATGACAAAATCAGATGAAACTTAGACACCTAGTGCAGTGGACAGAATGCTAAATTAGGGTTTATGAATGCAAAGCAAATAAAAAACTATCCTAAACTCGCTCTGATACCAAACTAATGTAGGATGATTCTAAGACAACTAAACATACATGGAAAATAGTAAAATAATTTTTTTGTGATTTTTATAATTTTATTTGTAGGCTAGATTCCCAAAATAAAGTAAGAACTAGCAGAAAGACTAGCAGTGCAAAGAATCATCGGATTGCAGGCAAACTCACGCAAACTAATGGAATAGCTAGGACCTGAGAATTAGGAAACTACCGATTTAGTATAGTTATTCTTCATCAAATCATAAAATAAGAGAAGGGAAGGTTTCTTACCAGTCAGAGATTTGAAGGTTTAGTAGCTGCAGGGATCACTCACAACTTTGATCAGAGCCTGGAAGAAGAAGCCTTGTTTTCCTTGAATCTGATGGTAGATCTGGGTGGTCTAGGTAGCAAAGAAGGCCACCTCAGGGGAGGGGAAGCACCTTGAGGATCCTGGAAGTGTCAGAGGTTAATCAAAATAGCAAGTACAAATTAGAAAAGGAACTAGGGTTTAGAAGGAATTGGAATCAGGGTTGGAAGATGGCAGCCGGGGAAGAAGAAGCTCTTGGACCTGGATGGCAGCAAGGGCTTCAATTCCTTGGGTGTGGCTGATCTCCAGGGATGCAGGAGGGTGCTAGGGTATTAGGGTTTCAATCCAGGAACACAAGGAGAGCACTCAAAGAGAGAACCAAAACTCAAACTCAAGACAATTTCACAAAATTTTAGCAAGGTTTACTCATAAGAAAAAGATGATTACAAGAGAGAGAGGGGTGGGGTATTTATAGAGTTCCCATGCCCTCACTAACCATAGTTACACTTGGGTTCAAATCCTCTTCCAAATTGGAATACAAGTCCTTTCCTAGCTAGGTTAGAATTACAAAGTTTAAAAGGATTAGAAATCCCAACTAGGATTGGAAAAGGCTTGGTCTTCTCCCACTTTTCTTCAACTTAGACCTAGTAAAACATCTTTGGACGCCCCTCCTTTGGATGTGTTGGCTTTAGGGAAGCAAGGGGGAGGTCGGCCATGGGCTTGGAGAGCTTGGGCTTGGGCCCCCTGGAAGCTGGGGTGCCTGGTTCTCTGGGCTGGCATATTCCCGGGATCAAAAGAAAATCTTGGTTCTCCTTGTTTGGGCTTGCTTCCTGGGCTTGAATTTGAAGTCCTGGAGTGCTGGGATAACCTAGTAAACATGGGCTCCTGGTATATGGAATATTGTGGAAGCATCTGGAGGGAATCTGTTATCTGAAATGGCACCCAGGGAAAATCAGGGAATAATCAGGGCACCTGGGTGTCGATTGAGCTCCCCTAAGCTAGTGTAACTGCTTCTGGCTTCAGAATGAGGTTTGGTAGAACTCCAAAATACCATAGCCTCCTCTTTTGTACAAGAAGTGAACTCATACTAAACTCATACTAGTATACAGGACTCAATGTACTGGGCACAATTCTAGTTGATTACACATTATGACACATGGCTAGGTAAACCAAATAGGTCCCAGTAATCTTTGTCTGATCCTAGTATCCCCACTACTAATTATGATTTTAAATAAGGGCTTTGATGGTCTCGAACACATCTTAAGAAATGTTCATAACATTAAGCATAAACATAAGCATATCAATCTAGCATATGCAAAAATATGATTATCCATCAAGCATATTTATGTTAATATGCAAATCATAGCATGATTTTTCAATTCTCTGTTCACCTCACTTATTCATGGGATTGGCCACAGCGGCACCCCTACACACATAGGAGACCCATTGAATGGGAAGAGAGGGCCTTTAAACCTTACTTAACCCCTATGACCGGATGGCCATGGTGACTAACCCAATCCAAAGCAGTTACTAGGATAAGACATGTTATTAAGATGCATTTGATTAGCAATATGCAAATAACATATCGAAACAATAACATGCTCTTTTCATGATAATATATACTATCATACATAGATTAGGGTTTAAGAATAACAGCCCCTAATCCAATGGCAAACATCATACTATGATTATTTTGCATAACCATACAGCATTCCACTGAACCCTAAGTAATGGCATGCATCAAAAACTATGATCGAACTAGCTATCTAATAAGAATTTTTTCATACAAATGATAATCAATTGAATGAACTAAGGGTTGCTCTGATACCACTGATAGGATTTCTAGGAGCCTAGGTCATCATGCAACTTGTGGAAGTGAATTTTAAAAACAAAATTCATGCATGAAAACCCTAACCGGCTACAAGAAACCCTAATTCCCGGATCCTCTTAGACATTACCAACTAATGAATCATAAATAAAGTACAAGGAACATACCTGGAATGCTGTATACCAAATATTTCCACAAGGCTCACAAGTGCAAGCCCTCCAACAGTGATCCACATGAAAATTGTACCAAGGAAGAATTCCTTCTTTGAAGTTGCTTGCTCGAGTAGGATTCTTTCGGCAGCCTTTAGATTTTTGAACACTATAGGACACCCTGTCCCTCTATAGGGCACTATGAACACTCTCTTAAACTACTCTTGGTTTTAGGACAACCCTCTTCTAGGACTCCTTAGGCTTATGTCCTAAAGAAAAGCCTTGTCCTAGTAGAAAAGACCTTGTCTTAACAAGATAAGTCTTGTCTTAAAGAAAGGAGGAGGGAGGGAGAGACAGAGAGAGACACTAAGATAAAAGACTCGGTAGAAATTTGACTCCTATTTCAGAAGACCGAACATTACATTTTTCATTTCATGATACACCCTTTAAATAATGATTTAAGGGGCATGAAAAGCATCCTAATGTTTCTTATCAGATATGTTTCTTCATATCTGATAAGACTCTTCAGGATTCAGGAGTCTTATCTAAGTTCTCTTGGTTTCCAAACAAACTCTCCTCATGCCACATGGCATGTACCAAACTCAAGGGAAGGAAAGAAGGCATCTTTTCAGATCTTAAAACCATAAATGAAGAAGAATCCTAAGAGTAGGACTCTGCCTCAAAATCATTCATAGATGAAGAGACGTGACTATTCATCTGCGCGCGCTAACTTCTTTCCCATTTCATGCCATCCCTTTATCCCTCTTTGACCAGTCATTCAAAAACCAAAAGGCATCAAGATAATTTGAAGAGGCATCCCAGATGAGAAACTCCTAGAGTTTCATCTGCAGAAGGACTCTCAGTCTTTCTGCGTGTGCTCTCTTCTCCTGCGTGCGCCAGGAGGCACCAAGAGTCATGAGCGCCAAGGACTCTTCAATAAACCGGGTTTAATGTTCAAATAAAACCAGATAAAGTTTGGTTTAGGCTGCCCCACTTAGGACTCAACCTAATGTAGGTTTTCCTCAATAAGGTTAGTCCAATTAACAAGCAACTAAACCCAAATCAATTGGGTTAGGATTTGGGTTAGCCTTCGCATGGTAGTATGCAATCTAGCTAACCAATTATGATACCATGATACTAATTAAACCATGTATGACTTCCTTGGCCAACTCCCTAATGTGTGTGACCCTTTGGGTTCCACATTTAGTCATCAATAGGTTTAGGTTTAAATCGATTCAAGTCAATTGAGCCCGATTGACCTATTTAGGTCAAATTGGCTCACCTAATTATCCAATTCGAATCATCCATCGAATTGACTCATGAAACCAATCCAATTGGTTCATGAAAACCTACAAGACAAGATTGATGTCTAGCAACGTATCATGCCTACCTAGAAAATATGAAATTTGATAGAAAATACCAAAATATCCTTCAGTAGAAAGTTACCGTGCAATTCAATCTTTCGATCTCCCACTATCTCGATTAAGTGATAGGTATGGATATATGTCAAACCCTAATACTTAGTCATATCAAATCTCAGCTCGATCATGAGGACTCAGTATTGACTGATTAGAAACCACTTCTAATCTTATCCTACTTTGATCAGAGGCTCTTTGAGTCACACATTAAAGAGATTACATTGGATAACAATTCATCTTACCAGGAATGATCGATTCCTTGTTGGTCCACTCACATCCTTCATACACCTTCCACCATACCCAGAACATCACGTACATGACTTAATGTCATGAATGAGTATGAACCAAAACATGGCTTAGTGTGCACAAGGAACCATGGTGACCTCAAGTCTGAAGATCACATGCATAACTCCTACTCTGAGACCTATCTTTTGACAAGCAGTAAGACTTTCATAAGATAGTCTCGGTGCGGATCAGTTCAGTGTACTCATACCCTGATGAGCACCCTTATCCTTGTATTAGTGTCTCTACATAAATGGTTGAGAGACCAACCATCCTCATTAACTGAGCATACATAGAAAATCTAGTCTTACCGGATTCATCGATCCCCGAATCGATGGTCCATTGACTAGGAACATTTTGATTAGGATTTATAGGAACTCAGGTCTCACTATTATGATCTTTATCATAATCCTAATTCCATTGTCCTAATCTATGGGATTCATCATAATCCATAAATAAGACACAGCAGTATATGATGAAAATAAATGCCTTTATTAATATAATGTCATGCAAGAGTTGGAAGATTACAAAAATGCCCTTACAATGATTGGCTTTTAGGGCACTTTTCTTTCTTGATGAGCATTTGGATGGTCAGGTAAGACAGGGGGTTCCTGGTCAAGCACATAGCCCAACTTCTTAGAACTCAAAACAATTTTGAAGTTTCTCAACCAATCTTTAAAATTGAGACCTACTAGTCGATTTGTTTCTAGAATACGGACTAAGGGATTTGAAGCAAAAATGGTTAACTGCAAGAGTAAAAAATTCAAATTAGAAGCTTTATACTTAACTATAAAAAATATTCTAAGGTCTTTAAGGCATAATTTTAGAACTCCCACTATTTTCTCGGATCTCTCACACTCCACGTGGAGATGCAAAAATCCTATGACTCTAGGTTTATAGTAGGTGCTACGGTCCCATCGATGTGCGGCACCTCACCGTATCCGGTTATTGGTAACATGCTACACCAATAAGTGGCCAACTCTTGTCCAATGTATCTAATACAAGTTGTAGCTCTAGGTCATTAAATCATGGAACCTCAATGTGCCTGTTTATTGGTTCAATCATTAGTTAAGTCAGACCCACCATTCCTTCTAGACAAAGCCATCATTGAGTCCCTTAACATGCCCATTTATTAGGCCCAACCCTATTAATGCCTGGCAACATCTCATGCCTAATAGGATGGTTGTGTCTTCCCGATGCAACTAAACTATTGTAACCAGTCGAGAATAATCAACACCAGTAGGACACCCGCACACCAACAATGGTGGAAGACCTATGACTTAATATTAATTAGGATCTTAGGTTCAGGTCTTTTTTAAATTGATCAACCAAATCATGACTAACTAATTACATTAAGTCAGTACAATCTTATGTTTGACTAATTACATTCAGTCAGCACAATCTCATGTCTGACTAAAATTAGTTAGCATGGGTGAACTCAAATCAAAAGTGACCCTTTTAAAAACTTAATCAACCAAATTGGCCAAGTCAGTTTGATCAATAGGAGGGTTGTGCCAATTTATCCTCTTTTTGTCAAACTAGTTGGTTGAGAAAGAATTAGCCCCAATTAAAACCATGATCGAAACCTTCCTTAGATACCAATTGACTGACAAGATTCAATTAGGTCATCTAATGATCTGGGTTTATCACTGAATTCAAATTAGGTCTTAACTTATCGATTCAAATGAATCGATCTGACTAGACTTTATCAAAAACCAATTTTGAAGACACTTGACCTAACCCTAATCATCATCCGATTAGGTTAAGTCACTTGCTCAAAATCATATTCGGGTCACTTGTTGATCTAATCAAGCCCTAATTCCTGCAGCCCAATCTCTAGACCTAATTTGTTCAACCCAAACCCTCATGCACCTAATTTGATTTTCTTGATCAAATCAATTTTAAAATTAGGTTTAATTGCATGACATTAATGGCTTATGATCATAAATCATATTAAGATCTAAACCTTAATTTTGTGTATCTCATACAACAACATACATGATCATAAATCAATCAAAATCATTTTAAAAACTCCTTTTCAAAACTAGGTATACATCAAAGTTGGACAACCTTTGCACTAGAGGGGGTAAACCCTATAGCAGGACAACCTTATGTCACTTTGTGCAACCCTTGATCAATTAAATTTCAGATTATTAAATTTAATTTCAGATCTAAAAATTATGATTTTATTTCGAAAATAATTTTTTTAAAACATAAAATTCTATGTTAGAACAATCTCATGTTCAACAAAGATTCAAAAAATCATAATCTTTCTAACTGATCTGAATATTTTTCAGATCTGATTCTCATGCATGCATGTTAAAAGGAGAACCATGGCTCTGATACCACTGTTAGAATTCTTCCTGGAACAAAAAAATCACAATCGAACAGGGATCAACAGCTTGTCGCAGCGGAAGCAGATATAAAAATAATTTATATCTAATCATACGATTCATAAATAAATCTAATTTATTTATCATAAATTTCTAACATGATGCATAACATGAAAAAAATATTAGATCTGAAATAAAAATTATTTTAAGCATAAAATACTTACTTGGATCGCTATTCGGGATTGCTTTGAAAAGTGCACAGATCCGCTACTAAAAAACCGGGATTCTGTCTAAGTCGCGCAAATACCTGGCCTCTATTGGTATCCACATGAAGCTCTTGCAACTGAGTCATAGAGGGCACCGGACTACTAGATCCTTGCAGCCCTCTCCTAAAAAATTATGCCGATCCAAATCTGGATAGACTTTCGACTTCTATCTTGCAAGTTGGACTATGCAAGATCTTCGGACCCTTTTCTCTTTTCTTTCTTTTGTAGAACAACTCTTTCAATCTCTGAGAAGGAAGAAGGAATCATAAAAAGGGAGAAGAATAGTTGAAACCAAGAGAGAGACTCTCTAGTATCAGTGCCCAAGAGAAGAGAAGATGACATAAATAATTCATGATGGGAGAGAAATATTCACACCCAAAATTATCTCCTAGTGGTCAGCCACTTCTCCTCTATTTTAAATTCAAGTTCTCCCATCCCTTTAAACAAAAACACTGGTGTTTCAATTTCAACCGGTTGAAAATTAAGAGGAGTGGAAGAGGACTCTTCCCTCTCTTAATTTCTCCATGCCAAATCCATATTTGCGCCCTCCCTTTGTTGTAAAAATATTCTCCATGCCAAAATAAGGATAAGCCTCTTAGATTTTGTCTTACAAAAATTCTCCACTCCAAAATAAAAGGAGTTTGAACTTATCTAGTTTAGGTTTTTAAGAGGAGTAGAAGAGGACTCTTCCTCCTCTCTTATTTCTCCATGCCTAAACTAAATCAGCGCCCATTATTTTCACGCCCCACTATTTGCCACACAAAATAAATGGGACCCACCCTTTGGCTTGTGGAGGGAAGGTGAGACAAAGAGAGAGAGTCCCAGTCTAACTGGACTCTAGGTCATGGTCCAAATTTAATGATTTTACAAAAAAATTGAAGCCAATTTTAAATCCGATTGAACCATTTCGAAGTGGACATTGACCCATCTAAACTAGGATTAGTTAATTGAGTCTAACTCAATTAAATTAAATCTAATTTAATTTAATTATCAATTAATCCATAACTAATTAATTGTAACATTTACAATTAGGTCAATTGATTTGCTGATTGGTTACTTGAGCTCCTAATGTGTGTGACCCCTCGGGTCCTATCCTGTCTAGTAATGAGACATGCTATAATCTTCATTATACATCATCGAAACTCCTTTTGATGGACTGAAACAATTTCAGCTCAATCCTAATGAGGATCATCGATCCGAAAATGATCATAGCGGGCTATCATAATCTTCTAGTGATACCTAGCAGTATGTAGTGGCAACCCAGCAGAATATGATTGGAACCCATAGGTATAGTTACCATGTGATTCAGTTCCTCTATCAAAATCCTAACATGATGTTGGTTACGGATACTCATCAAACCCATCAGTCATATGCTTAACCTAATTGACTCAAGTCCAATTCTGGTACTAATGAAAATACCTTTTCATTATCACCCTACTATGGTCATAGATTTCTGGACTTAGTCTCATTAAGCTTGCATAGGATTATTCCTTACTTCTAAGGATGATAGATCCCTACAAGTGAACACCCTACTCCTATAATAAACTTACTTCAGCCAACAAACACCACAAGGTCTTGTATGGATAGGAACCATGATATTGTGCTGTCAAACTATAGCAACATTATTGTAAGTAGCTGAGACACTCTAGGTCAAGGAACTATTTACACACTACAGCATCAAAAAGTTATTGACGAGTGAGTAGTCATCCATATAACTTCCTGTACATGGTCATGCTCAGTACCGTTGATCTCTATCAACTACCTGCACTCTCACTCCAATGTCACCACACTGTAGGTCAAAGACTCATCTACCCTAAAAGGGAAGTGATCTGTGCATCGATTTTAATGGATCAATCATCGTCCTTGTGATATTTCAACAATCGAAAGCTTGTAGGAGTTAATCTATAAAGACACATGCCTTAGATTCTTAACTCTTGAGAATATGTGTCATTGTCCATTATCTCCATGGATAATTCATAGACACAATAATATGAATGAAATAATGACTTTTTATTAACAAGAAAAATTAAGTACAAAGTTCATACCCTAAAATTAAAATATGTCAAGCCAATATGGCTTTCAGGGCATACATCTAACAGGAACAAGATGGTAGTTGTTGAGGAAAGAGAGGAAGAAGGGGTGAAAAGGCAAACGAAGGCCCCCGAGAAAGAACTTCTCGTAGAGCGCTATTCGACTTGGGCAACTAGAGGTGACCCGCTCCCCTGATCTCGGAACCAAGAGCCGGACAGAGTCCGGGATCCCGTAGGTGGCCAAGATCATAGAGAGATCCTCCCCGATCATCATCGAAGCGATGCCAGAAGGCCTGGTCGGATGGAAAGGCCTGGAAGAAGCAACAGTAATGGAAGAGACAGGAGGAGCAAGAGGGGCCCTAGGTCCATCTATGACTACTTCGGTCGGGCGAAGGTTCCTACGGATGATGAGAGGAACCTCCTCCTCCTTGTCAAAAGATGGTATCCTCGGTCGAGAGGGCTCATCAGGGTTCTGAGAAAAGCGATGGTTCCGACCTGACAGAGCCATCCGAGATCAAAGAAAGAAGGAAGTGTACAGGGAAAGAAAGCTTAGAAACCCTATAGGATAACTTAGCCTAGTCGGAGAAGAAGGAGAAGGCCAAGGAGGACTAACCTGGTAGTTGGGGCAAAAGGCAGCTGAGGGAAGGAAGAAGCTCTGGTTCGATAGTGAGCGAGAAAGTTTTGAAAGGGGTGATTAGGGGAAAGCTTACCCTCTTTTCAAAGTGGCCAGACTGTAGCCATATATCCTTTTGGAACTCCCGCCATCGAATGGGCATCATGTGGCAACATTGGCCAAAGGCGATGCCTCGATGTAATGAAAACAACCTCGGGTTGTACATCCACCATTATGTTTTCTCGGACTTGCTGATGTGGTACCCCCATACTGACATCAAGGCATGGTGCATGAAGTGGTGGTGATCATGGCATTCAATAGTGCCAGATTTCAGCCTTTTCACGTCACCTCCATAATTACTCCATTAGCCCTGAGCACGACATTTTGTTAATACTTGGGAGCAGGAGGCAAGTGAAGAAGCGATACCATTGGGTCCCGCTCGGATCTAGCCAACAGACATTGCAACCATAAGCTTTGCCCCTTCAAGTCCTTCTATTGGGTTGGGTCACCCCAGGTTGAGACTCCAGTAGAAGCCAAATTCATCTTCGAGTCCTTCAGTTGGGTTGGCTCCCCCTAGGTCAAGACTCCAGTCGAAGTCAGACTCCATCTTATGCTGGGTTGGCTCCCCCGAGGTCGAGACTCCAGCATAAGCCAAATTCATCTTCAAGTCCTTCCACTGAGTTGGCTCCCCCTAGGTCAAGACTCTAGCCAAAGTCAGACTCCACCTTTTATTGGGTTGGCTCCCCCAAGGTTGAGACTCTAGCCGAAGTCAAACTCCACCTTCTGCTAGGTTGGCTACCCCTAGATCGAGACTCCAGTAGAAGCCAAATTTGTCATCGAGTCCTTCCACTGGGCTGGCTCCCCCGAGGTCGAGACTCCAGCTAAAGTCAGACTCCACCTTCTATTGGGTTGGTTGAGACTCCAGTAGAAGTCAAATTCTTCTCTGAGTCCTTCCACTGGGTTGGCTCCCCCAAGGTCGAGACTCTAGCTGAAGTCAGACTCCACCTTCTACCAGGTTGGCTCCCCAAGGTCGAGACTCCAGCAGAAGCCAAATTCATCTTCGAGTCCTTCAGCTGGGTTGGCTCCCTCCAGGTCGAGATTCTAGCTAAAGTCAGACTCCACCTTCTGTTGGGTTGGCTCCCCCCAGGTCGAGACTCCAGCCAAAGTCCGACTCCACCTTTTGCTGGGTTGGCTCCCCCCAAGTCGAGACTCTAGTAGAAGCCAAATTCTTCTTCGAGTCCTTTCGTTGGGCTTGCTTCCCCAAGGTTGAGACTCCAGCTAAAGTCGGACTTCACCTTCTGCTAGGTTGGCTTTCCCTAGGTCGAGATTCTAGCAGAAGCTAGATTTCTCTTCGAGCCTTCCTACTGGGCTAGCTCCCCCGAAGTGCACATCCATGGAGGGCACAATCGTGGCCTGGTACTCGATTTCAAACCGTGAAGGCCCCTCAACTAAATTACAGAAGTAAGCCCTTCATGGCCCCTGGCGGGCCTCCTTCGGAGCAGCTCAATCAGGGAAAAAGAAGGGACGGAAGACACAAGATGATGCAGTTGGAATACAAAGTATTTTAGCTGAAGGGAGGTAGAAGGCTGCATCAACTAAATGTTCTTCGCTCCGAGGGTAAATTCTTAACACCCCAGGAAACCACAAAAAAAACAAAGGAAGGAAGAAGAAAAAGAGACAGGAAGGAGAAGTACATAATGGTCAAAATAAAAGCCTTCATTGATCAAAAGTCTCTTACATCATACGGAGGTTCCCGACAGGTCAAGAAGCCTCCCGGAGATCTAAATTATAGATAAGATGGGATCCTTCCTGGTTATGGGTCCTACTTTCGGAAGCAGCTAGAGGTACGCCAGTCCCTCCCTCAATCGAGCTTCCTGGGAAGGAGGATGATGATGCATCCACCTCTACCGTGCCATCCTCCCCAAGAGTCTGCCAGGTCTACAGAGCCCAGCATCAACTCTATCACCCTCGATGATGATGCATCCACCTCTACCATGTTGTCCTCCCTAGGAGTTCGCTGGGTCTCTAGAGCCCGACATCGGCTTTGCCACCCCGAGGATGCAGGTGCCCTTCCTCAAGTGAACATCCGAGGAAGGGGTACAGCAATGCATCCTCCTCGATCGCACTATCATCCTTGGATCTCACCGATCTAGTGATTCCAAGAGCAGCTACGGCCGGTCCTCGTTAGGTCACTCTTAGTAGCACCGCGGCAACCATGGCCTTCTCCACCTTCTCCATGGTAATTGTGACCATGGCCATCCCCCCATTCAATTGCATGACCAGGCGCACCCAGGAGGTTCGCAAGTAGGCTGCTCCCATCACATGAGGAACCACCTTTTCTGCACCCTAGGGCCTCTCCAATTTCTCCTCCTTTAGGGAAATCTCGATCTTAGCGGACTTCTTCCCCAACCGGGATGCTACCGCCAGGATGCCGGTCGAACGTTCCCAGAGAAACATCATATGGCTTCTCGGCCCTTCGCTCAGGGACCTAAAGCCTACCAGAAGACCTCCCTCGGCACAAGCCAGGAGAGAAGAGTTAAAGAGAAAAATTGCTGGAGAAAGGAGGGGACTCTGCGAAGGCTTATCCACCTGCACTTAAAAAGGCAAGGGATGGCTTCTCTGGAACAAATCCTGCAGCTCCTTCATATTGACTGAAGGTACATGCCTCATTAATTGCCTGACCAGCCAGAAGATGCCATGTACTAGCACCGGGTGACCCGAACGCTTCATTCCCATAGGATTCATGTCAACCCAGGAGAAGCATTTTTTACCACCACCAGGAAGCCAAGTGCCACAAAACCCCCATCAATGCAAAGGCATGGCCTATGAAGCACAGGTGCATAGAGATGTCGATAATGTAAGTGACATCCCAATTAACATCAGCATGATCATTACTCTCCATGCCTTGAGCACCGTATCATCTTCCAGGCTCGAGAGTGGGGGGTAAATGATACGGCTGTATGCACTGACGTGGAGTCCATCTGGATGCTGGCTTTTAGTTGGCAGGTGGAGATGCCACCTGAGCATGGTGCTTAAGCGAGGAGCAAAAGTGAGCCCCATTATCGAGGTCTGTTCCCGGTTGGGCTCGAGCTCATACTACCACCAACTAAAGGAAGGCGGATGATGGAGATTCAAATCATGGCGGGAAAGGGGGTTGTCTCCATCAAGACACTACCGCTGGGATGGTATGACTGTCAGGTGGTGGCCCACCGCTTGAGGCCTATGGAGGGAGACACCTCATCGGAGCACCAGGATCCCCTCAGGCCCTAGTTTACACCAATCGAAAAGGAACATCCCATTCGAGTCGTGGCGCCCCTCAACCTACCGTCTGCATTTTCTACAAGAAGAAGGTCATGCCAGAGGATTCAAACCCTGGGACGGCTGCCTGCATACCAATGCTTTACCAAGCTTTCCAAAACATAGCGACCAACTAGAATGTCAGAGCCAGTAACATAACTTCCAGCCAAGAAAGGAGAAAGGGGAGCTCATGCACAATCCCTGAATGCTACCAGATGTCAACCCTCAAGACTCCCCCAAAAGGGGAACATCTGGGAAGCGAGCTCAAAGGGCAACACTACCTCTCCATAACAAACTAAAAAGAGCCTCCAACCAAAAAAAGAGGACAAGCAAGCAAGGGGTAGGCGAGGTAATCGTTGGCATACAGAAGGGGAGAGCAAACCAGATGAAATGCTTTGAGGCTACCAAGGAATTCATCAAAAGAATCCCACGGACATAGCCAATCCTGCTCAGGCTCTCATTCTCTGCTGACACTCCTTTCTCACTTTCTTTTCTCTAAAAGACAACCTCTGAACGTGGATACCTCACTGGGATCCATCGAGTGGGATCTGTTCCCCTGGATCACCCACTAACTTGGTCGTCGAAGTGCCCCTATTGGATTCCTCGGTCCGAATCTCTTTTATTTTGCAGGACCGGGTACATGCACAAGATTCCTGACAAGGAGGGCGATGCCTGACACCGCATCAAAGCTACAGACCACGATGATCCAGGCGGCAACAAGTATCAAAAATACATCAGAGTTTATTTTCATTAATTCAATATCAAAATGTGTCAGAGCATCCAAAATGTATTAGAGCTAAGTTCCATTGCATTTTATGCATAAATGTATCAGAGTGAAGTCAATATTTTCAATGAAGTTTGCACTTTCCATGCATAACATTTGAATTTTTCATACACAACATTTGAATTTTCCATGCACAACATTACTACTCCCCCTTTTTGTCATCAGCAAAAGATATCATTCTTTACTACTCCCCCTTAATCATTCTTTAAAACCAATTAATGATTTTTGAAATAGCACAAGAATATTAAGATGTTTTGAGATAATTTAACCTTTGTTGCCCAGTAAGCAACCCAAGAGGGGGGGTGAATTGAGTCTCCAAAAATTATTTGATGGAATGCAAGAGTGTGTGATCCAATCCAACAATTAAATGAAGTACTATAAATGCAAATGAAGTGATCTTAAATAAATATGCAGTAGAAATATAAAGCAATTAAAGTAAGAGCAAATAGAAGAAACAAGCAATCACAAACACAAAGAAGTATAGTGGTTCGGTGCTATCCAATGCACCTACATCCACTCCCCAAGATTTCCTTGGGAATTCACTATAATCTCAATCAATTATAGTCTATTAGTTTTCCAGGCTTACTAATCAAAACTTGACTTGTTTTCACAAGGCTCATAAGTCAAAACCTCACTTGGTTTTACGGGCTAACCAAGAACCTAAATGGTTTTAAGGCTCACCACCAACCTCCCTTGGTTTTCCGGGCTAACCAAGAACCTAATTGGTTTACAAAGGCTTACCAATAACCCCCCTTGGTTTTGCAATAGGCTAACCAAGAATCATTATGACAAATAATAGTTTGAAGTAAAGATAATAAAAGC
The DNA here is from genome assembly GCA_021397845.1 of Areca catechu. Lineage (NCBI taxonomy): Eukaryota > Viridiplantae > Streptophyta > Magnoliopsida > Arecales > Arecaceae > Areca > Areca catechu. Next base: position 72,717,109 of record CM038044.1, on the reverse strand, counting down.
TTTCTAATAAAAAGCAGATATCTCTTTGAAGCTCGTTGTCGTGATGCTTTCAGTTTGATGAATCCTCTTTGATTGCTCAAGAAGGGTTGATCTTTAATGCTCTTGTAGGCTCTTGAAGGCTCTTGAATGCTTGGAGGCTTGCTTGCTTGCTTTTGCTTGAAAGTGGTTGAACTCAATGAATAGGAGTGAATGCTTTTCTTTTCTTTTCTCTTGGTTATTTCTTTTTCATCCTCTTGTATTTTTATTTGATTTAAACCATATAAATACCTTTCTAAGGCCTTAAATCTGGTTTCTAGTCATTAGACATGAAAAACTAGCTGTTGAAGCCAAGAGGGATGAGTTCTGTATTTGAAAAACTAGCCATTACTATTCCTAGAACTCCATGTATCGACACTTCAGGCTGTGAGTCGACACTTCAGGTCGACACTTGAACTTCTTAAGTTGACACCTAGTTCAAAAATCTTCAATGTAGCTTTCTGGAAATCTCAGATGTGTTAACAATTCTTCAAGTGAGTCAACACTTTGAGTCGACACTTAGCATCCATTTGTCGACACTTCAGCCAGATCTTCAACTTCAGCAAGTTCTGTGACTAAAGAATCTCATGCGATGAGCTAATCCATGTGTCGACACTTTGAGTTGATACTTCAAGTCTATGTGTTGACACTTCGACCGTTCCATTTGAAACTTTCTTTGCGTACCGACTTAAGTCGACACTTCATTATCATGTATCGACACTTGGTGTCATGTGTCGACATTTTGAGTCGACACTTCACTAAGATCTTCACATAAATAGTTGAACTTGCACTAAATCAAGTCTGTGTTGAACTTAATTATCCATTCAAGCAATTTTCATCTACCCAAGTCTTATTTGAGCATATCTTTCATCTAAACTTTGACTTCTTCAATCAAACAATATTTTTCAAATTGACGAGCACATTTTTCTATAGAAATACACTTCAAAAAAATTATTAGTACTCAACTTATACTTAACCATTTTGCTTATCATCAAAATCAATAACGGAGTCAACAATCTTTCCCTTTTTGATGATGACAAAACTTTTAAGTATAAATTGCATAAAAAGCTTTCAAAAGAAATTTTCAAGGTACGAAGAGCTAATTGCAATAGGTGTATCAGAGCAATTGCAATATTGAAATGATGTATCAGAGTAAGAGTATTATAATGGTCAAGAGTATCAGAGCTTGGGATATATAAGATATAAATTCATGTATCGTGATACTCTAAAAGAAACATGCTTAGGAGAGACAAATTCAGCAATAGACTAGGCTCCCCATGAATAAAAGAATCATAAAAGAATTTGTAAACATCTTTACGAATATGAAATCTAATTCAAAAATAGACTTTCAATACAAAAAGTATTACTCCCCCTTAATGAATTTTGCAAAGAATTTTCAATTTAAGCTCAAGGAATTCTCAAAAGAATTTTTTTTTAAACACTAATTTCTAAGCATATTTATACTATTACTCTTATTACTCCCCCGCACATTTATACTTTAGTCTTATTACTCTACCTTTTTGTTATCATTAAAAAGGTAGGAAGAGAATAGGCAAGTTATTCAAGATGTAACATTGAAGTTCAATATAAAAATTCATTCATCCATTCATTCATAAATATAGACAATGAAGTACTAAAGGAAATTAATGCATTTCATTCATTTGAGATCATAACATGTAGTACAATATAAGATTTCATACAATGTCAGAATTTGTACATAAAGAGAACATCAAAACATACAAAAAGTACAGAAAAGCAAACTATCTAAACATATAAAGTATCCTAATCCTCATTCTCATCCTCGGAAGATCTGATCTCTATCAGTCCTGTATCAGTGAAAGAGCGAGCTCAGGACCACATCGATATGAGATCACAAAGACGAGTCCTGGTCGGTCATGAAGGAGTACGACGACCATGTCCTCTGTATCGAGCATATGTCCTACCTCTAGCTGAAGCAGAAGAGGTGGAGGTAATGTCATCAGCAGGAACAGAGCAGATCGGAGCGACAATCTCTATAACTGTTGGATGTGGTGTAGGATCAAATGATGGACCAGAATCAAGATAATGAAAGCTAGGTGTGTAATAACCTAGCTCTTGAATAAGAGAGGATGTATGAAGGGTAGGTGTATCAACTATGGGTGTGTCAAAAACTGGTGTATTAGCTGAAGAAATGATAGGTGTATCAACGATAGACGTATCAGCTGAAGAAACAAGAGGTGTATCTGTAATCGGTGAGTCAATAGTAGGAGTATCAATAATGGGGGTATCAATAACAAGTGAATCAATAACAGGTGAAAGAATTGGTATAGGAGCATGATCTTCTGATCTGGATGGTGGAGTAGATAGAATAGGAGTCTGAGTGGATGAACTGTAAGGATCACGAATGGGACTCCTAGGCAAGTCTACTGTCACCTCTACTGCTTGCTCTAAAATAAGGTTTGGAAAGTTGAAACCGTCAGAGTCAGTCTCCTCATCATCACCATCATCACTATCATCCATCACTAGTGCTGAGGCAGGTGGAGCTGGAGCAGAAACTGGAACACTCCTAATAGAAGGTCTGGATAGTGCAGTCAAGATAGCGGAGATGCCATCACTCATCCTCTGTGGCTCTCTCTAGTCTCAGCAATAAAACATTCAAGTTGCTCTCTAATAATCAAGATATCTATCTCTATGCGACTGACTCTATCCATCAAAATCTTTGAAGCTCCTAGAGTATCCGACTGAACTGGCTGAGGCTATGGTGTAGGCTCAGACTGAGAAGCAGACTCTGGCTGCACTACTGGCTCAGGTTGACTCTCTGGAAGAGGTGCCTCTGAAGGTCCTGCCTCGTCGGAAAGTATACACTCCTTCTCTGCAACATCATCATCTCTATCATCAGCCTGACCAGATACTCTGCGTCTCCACTAGCCTCTGAACAGCTGATATCCTTTCCGATTTAAAGACTTGATGTTATAGACATCAATTTGTAGGAGCATCCAGAAGGGCTCATCATCAAAACTAACACCATACTCCCTGAACAGCACTGTCAACCCCATCCCATAGGGTAAGTAGAGTCTCTGACTCGTCGAAGCCTCCGTCATCTGATGTATCATGAGCACTGAAAGGCAGACGGGTGTGTGCTGAATCAATGAGACCATCACGAGCAACTCTCTCTCAGTGATGTAATCAAAATAGCCGGTCTTCGGTAGAAGAATTCGGGCGACAATGTGATGCAGAAGTCTCATCTCAGTAGACAAACGGGATGCAGGTATAGTGGCTCCCTCAGGCGAAATATCTAACTCAATATGCACTAAAGTCCACTCACTCTATCAATCAGACTATCAACAACTGAACTAGTCATAGGAATATTTCATACTCTGCTCAATATCTTTGAAGTCACGAGGATATCCCTGCCTCTGACTTGAGCTAGTCAGCCATCACTCCAATGGGCTAAAGATCTGTAGAACTCTCGTATGAGTCCTGAGTAGTATCTCTCTCTCAGAGAACAGAATGACCTCAGACCAGTGTCTCTAATCCACTGACCTATCCTGAAGTGCTGCTGGTCGACAAAATCCAAATCCACACGACATCCTCCAATAACCATCTTCGAGCTTATCCGACTAGAAGTAGTGAATAGGGGTCGAACAGGTGGATCTAGAGCTCTGGCTTCATGTCTTGCTTTAGTTCATTACTCTTCTTCCTGATTGGATGGCCGAGGGCAACGGACAACCTGCTTTCGGGGTCCCATTACTCTAAATCATGGATTGAACACTAAAAGGAGGGAAATAGAGTTTCAATGGCCAAAATGGAAAATCCAAGGGAGAAAAGTAGCAAAATCGAACCATGGATCGTCTAGAACGGAGATTTGAGAGCGTTTTTTGCAAGATTTGGAGGGAAGGATGATGCAGCACGAAAGCTCTGATACCAAAAATGATGCAGAACAAATAAAGGGATGCGATGCGGAAGTAAATTAAGATTAACTAATTTTTTTTTGTTGTTTTTATATGTTTGTAGAAGTTGGCTTCAAATCAAAGAAAAGTTAACCTAACATTGAAAGATACTAATATGATAATTGAAAGCACAATTTTAAGGAAACTAAATTATCAGAGTAGTTCAGAAGCAATGGATCGCTGGGGGTTGAGAAACTCCCAGACCTAGGGTTTCGCTCCGAACTTTCAAAAGAACAGAAATAAAGAGGAGAGATGGTTTATCTAACCAGACAATGATCTTCACAGATTTTGGTGGAGGAACTCTCCCGAGCAGATTGTTGGATCCCGGATTTAGATATCTTTGTAATGGATCCTCCAATACTGGTTCTTTGGCCGGTTGGCTTCTCCTGAACTCAAGATCTGGAAGAGAAGAAAAACAATTGATGGAATCAGAGAGTCAAGGGAAAGATTTACCAGGTTGATGAACTAGAAGATTGAAATTGCTGAAAACTGGATTCTCTTGGATGCTGATGTGATTTTCCTTGGAACTTGCTCTGGATCTGAAGTAGCCGGACTGGATCTGGATGAAGGTGGACGGCCTGGACTTGTAGAGAGAGAGAGGCCGTGGGAGATGGATGGATCTAGGGTTTGGTGGATGGAAAATAATGAAAGGTGGCTAGGGTTTTGGAATTTCAAGTGGCTAACCTAGGGTTTTGGATAAAGATGGAGATCTCTCACCTCCTCAAGGCTCCAATGGAACCCGGATTACCCCCTCACGGAGCTCAACACTTAGAATAGTGCGGAAGAAGAAAAACCTAGGTCACTCAACACAAGAGAATAGCAAAAATAATTTTTCTTCATTGATTTTCAAAGTTACAAAGAGAGGTCTATTATATAGACCTAAAATTTTCTCCTAGCTTGTACAAATTCCCATGTGGGACTAAACTCTTCCAACCTCTAGATTAGGTAGAAAACCCCCTCTCTTGGTCGACCAAGACTTCAAAAAAATTGGGACGGCCATAAAGGAATTTTTTTTGGAATTTTTATGGAGCCTCCTTTGGAGTTGGATTTGGATTTGGAGTCCTCCTCTTCTTATGGCATTTCTTCTTTTCTTCCACTCCAAGTTAAGCTCTTTGATTTTGATTTGAACTTCAATTGGATGTCCTTCTTTGATTTCTTCTCCAAGAGAAGTTTTCTTCCTTCTTTGCTTAGGTAAAATAGGCAGGTATGGGCGCCTCCTTTAAATTAGCTTCCAATTTGATTTTTTCTTCTTTAGGTGTGGGGACCATGACACTGGGATGCCTCTGTGGCGCCACCTGGACCCTGGCGTGTGCTCGGAGTGTGGCTGGGCGTGTGGCTTGGAGTGTGGCCTCCACTTGCTTGAACCTTGATTTGATTGGAAGACAAATGTGGCACCATTTTGGACCAAATTGAAACCACATTGGGACTTGCACTGAGTCAACATGACTCAACAAAATTTAAATGGTGACTCAAGAAATAAATAAAATAAATAAACTGGTTGACCAGGTCAACCTTTATTACAAACCCTAATTTCTCGGGCAATGTCAATCAGAGATCCAAATGGAGCTCTGAAGTCTTCTTCTGAGTCTGGTGCCCGCACCAAAGGAATAGTTTGGAAAGATTTAAGGCATGTGTCGACTCGAGTTGGGAGGAGAAATGGAAGAAAAAATACTTCGGTTTGCCCTTAACCTCGGTCTGCTACCGTTCACATGTCGACTCACGAATGTGTCGACACATTTAGGTGTCGACACATGCATATGTTGACACATCGACTTAACACCAAAAGTTAAGAGAATGAAAGACTGATCAAAATCACTGGAAATTCATTGAAATTAACAATAATTGAATATGATTGATGTCAAATTTGATTGCTTTGAGTCAAAAGTAAGAAAATTTTTATCAAAAGGATTAATGATCCTGAGTTCTCTTCTAATCATACCGAACCAATCTTCTTGGAGAGGTTTAGTCAAGATATCAGCTAATTACAATTCAGTACAAATAAATTCAAGCACAGTATCATTATTTTCAACATGATCTCTAATAAAATGATGCCTAATTTCAATATATTTAAATCTAAAATGTTGAACAGGATTTTTAGTCAAACAAATAGCATTGGTATTATCACATTTTATAGGTGTACTAGTTAACTTGATTCCAAAATCTTCAAGTTGTTGCTTAATCCACAGGATTTGAGCACAACTTCATGCTGCAATATACTCAGCTTCAGCTATGGATAGTGCAACTGAAGTTTGTTTCTTGCTAAACCAAGAGATTAAGTTAACTCCAAGAAATTGGCAAGTTCTACTAGTACTTTTTCTATCCAATTTACATCCAGCAAAATCAGTATTAGAATATCCAATTAATTCAGCAGATGAATCTCTAAAATAACATAAGCCAATATCAATTGTACTAGATAGATATCTAATAATGCACTTAACAGCCAATAGATGTGATTCCTTAGGTTCAGATTGATATCTAGCACACATGCATACACTGAACATTATATTTTGTCTACTGGCAGTTAAGTACAGTAAAGAGCCAATCATATCTTTGTATAATTTTGATCTATAGATTTACCATGCTCATCTTTATCAAGTTTACAAGAGGGGCTTATAGGTGTACGTATTGATTTAGTAGTCTTCATCCCAAACTTGTTTATAATTTCTCTTGTATACTTAGCTTGGTTGATGAATATTCCAACTTTAGTTTGCTTGATTTGGAGTCCAAAAAAAAAATTAAGTTCTCCCATCATGCTCATCTCAAACTCATCCTGCATTACCTTAGCAAACTCTTGACAAAGAACTTCATTAGTAGTACCGAAAATAATATCATCAACATATATTTGCACTACTAATAGATCATTATCTTTATTCTTTAGAAACAAAGTTTTATCAACATGGTCTCTAGAAAATTCATTTTCAATTAGAAATTTACTGAGTCTTTCATACCAGGATAGAGGTGCTTGCTTTAAACCATAAAGTGCCTGTGCAATTTTAAAACATGACCAGGATGTGCGTGATTTTCAAATCCAGGTGGTTGTTCAACAAAAACTTCTTCTACTATAAAACTATTTAGAAAAGCACTTTTAACATTCATTTGAAAGAGTTTGAAATTTATAAAACAAGCAAATGCTAATAGTAGTATAATTGCCTCAAGTCTAGCAACAGGAGCAAAAGTTTCATCAAAATCAATTCCTTCCTTCTGATTGTAGTCTTTGGCAACCAACCTAGCTTTATTTCTAACAATAATTCCATTTTTATCTAACTTATTCCTAAACACCCATTTAGTGCCAATAATAGAAACATTAGATGGTCTTTCTATTAATGTCTAGACATTATTTCTATCAAACTGAATTAATTCATCTTGTATAGTATTTATCCAGTTAGGGTCTTTTTCAGCATCTTCAAAATATTTAGGCTCTACTTAAGAAACAAAAGCTATATAGTCACATTCATTTCTAATTGAGGCTCGAGTTCTTATCCCTTTAGATGGATCACCTAGGATAAATTCCTTAGGATATCCATGAGTATACCTCCACTCCTTAGGTAGGTCTTGGTGCTTTGGAGTGTCTTCACGTTTCTCATTTTTATCTTGATCTTCTTCACTTGGTTGAGAGGGTTGATCATTTAATGTCAACTTTTGAAGCTTATCAGCACTTGCATAAGCATCAGAAGTATCCTCTTTTTTGGAGGATTTGTTAGCAGACTCTTCAAAAATAACATGTACAAACTCCTCTACAAGTAGGGTTCTTTTGTTAAAAACTCTGTATGCCTTGCTTGATGTAAAGTATCCTAAAAAGATACCTTCATCAGACTTGGCATCAAATTTTTTAAGATTGTCTTTATCATTATTTAAGATAAAACATTGAAAACCAAAAACTTGAAAATATTTTAAAGTTGGTTTTCTTTGATTCCAAAGTTCATAAGGAGTTTTCTTCAAAATAGGATAGATTAAAACTCGATTCAAAATATAATATGCAGTATTAATAGCTTCAGCCCAAAAATATCTTGGTAAATTATTTTCATAAAGCATAGTGCATGCCATTTCTTCTAAAGTATGATTTTTTCTTTTTACTATCCCATTTTGCTGAGGTGTCCTAGGTACAGAAAAATTGTATTCAATACCTTTTTCATTACAAAAACTTTCAAAATCTTAATTTTCAAATTCAGAACCATGATCACTACATATGCATATAACTGAAACACCTTTTTCATTTGAAACTTTTCGTTAGAACTTTACAAATGCAGAAAATGATTCATCTTTATATGCAATAAAGAAAACCCAAGTAAATCTTGAAAAATCATCCACTATAAACAATCCATATCTCTTGCCTCCTAGACTGGATATTCTAGTTGGTCAAAAGAGATCCATATGAAGTAGTTCTAGTGGCCTAATAGTAATAACAAAACCTTTAGATTTGAAAGAAGTTTTAACTTGTTTTCCAAATTAACATGCTTGGCAAACTCTATCTTTTTCAAAACTAAGTTCCGTAAATCTCTAACTAAATTCTTTTTGGAAAGTTTTGAAAGTAGATGCATACTAGAATGACCTAATCTTTTATGCCAAAGCCAACTAGTCTCATCTTTTGTAGAATTCATTGCAACAAGGCATTCTCCATTAGGCAAAGATAGATCATCTAAATCTACCAAATAAATATTACTATACCTTTTTTCAATGAATTGTACTCCACTTTTATCCGGACTAGCAATCATGCAATAAGATGATTTAAAAATAACTTGAAAACCTTTATCATAAAATTGACTAATACTTAAAAGATTATGCTTTAAACCTTCAACTAAAAATACATTGCAAATATAACTAGAAGGAGTAATTTGAACCTTACCAATACCAATGATTTTTCCTTTACCATTACCCAGAAGGTCACACTCCCTCCATTCATTGTTTCAAGAGAGGTGAATTGCTTTACGTCTCCCATCATGTGCCTTGAGCAACCACTATCAAGATACCATAGTCTTTTGTTCTCCTGGTTACAAGATACACCTGTAATACAAATCAAGCTTTGTTTTTAGGGATCCAAGCCAACTTGGGTCCTTTAGGGTTAGCACTTAAGATGGTTCCTTTTGAAACCCAAACCTTTTCATAAGAATTAATTTTTCTTATATTACATTGAAAAGATTTATGACCTTATTTTTTGCATGAAAAATATGTTATGCTAGATGATGTAGGTACAAAAAAGTTTTTGAAATACTTTTGTTGTCTTTGGGGCCTATAACCTAATCCTGCTTTGTTAAAAATTGCACTTTGGCTATTCAAAAGAAGGTTTAGTTTTTCTTAACTATAGGTAAATTTTTCAATAAAAGGTTTTATTTTATCAAGCTCATTTTTATACTTTACATTTTCCAATTCTAAATCCTTATTTTTCTTTAAAAGATCACCATTTGAAATAATAGTTTAGGGACTTTTTAAAACTTCATTTTTCATCGTTAAAGCATTGTTTTTCTTTTCTAAAACATCTAGTTTAGTTTTCAAATTATTAACTTCATTTAATAAAGAATTATTTTAATGAGAAAAACTGTTTGCATGCTTTTTCAATCTTTTGTTTTCAAATAAGATTAACTTGTAATCATTCATTACTTCATCAAAAGCATTTCTTAATTCATTAAAAGTAAAATTTATTTCTATATCAGATGTTACCTCTTCTTGCTCTTGATGTGCCATGAGACAAAGATTTGCAATTTCAATATGTTCTTCTTTTGAACTGGAGTCCTCACTATCACTCCAAGTGGCCATCATTGCCATCTTCCTTAGCTTCTTCCTTGACTTCTTTAAGAGAGGATAGTCGAATTTATAGTGTCCCGACTTCTTACACTAAAAGCATGTAGGTATTTCCTTCTCCTTTTCCTTGTCTTTTTCTTTTTCTATCTCTTTTCCCTTTTCTTTACTTGATTGGAACTTCTTGTAAGGAAACTTTCTTCTCTTAATAAACCTTCTAAATTTTCTTGCAAGGAGTGCTTCTTCACTTTCATCTTCTTCTTCTTCTTTGGACTCATCAATTAAGGATTCTTCTTGTATAGTTGATTTGAATGTAATCCTCTTTTTCTTCTTATCCATGTCCATAAAGTTTTGCTTCAAATTCAGCTCATAAGTCATGAGCGATCCTACCAGCTTCTCCAATGGTAGCTTATCAACATCTTTAGCTTCTTGGATGGTTGTCACCTTCGGATCCCATGATGTTGGAAGTGACCTGAGGATTTTGTTGACAAGTTCAGCATTATACATTACTTTTCCTAAACTTTTCATTCCATTTACAATATTTGTAAATGTAGTGTACATATCAGTGATAGACTCATTAGGTTCCATTCGGAACATTTCATATGTGTGCACTAACATGATCACTTTTATATTTTTTACTTGATCAGTACCCTCATGGGTAACTTCAAGTATGTCCCATATTTCGCTGGCTGATGTGCAAGTAGATATCCTATTGAATTCACTAGGATCTAATGCACAATAAAGGAGATTCATTGCTTTTGCATTGATCTTGAATTGTTTTATGTCATTTTCATCCCAATCCTCTTCGAGCTTTGGGATGGAAACATCATTAACCATAACTGAAGGAATATGTGGACCTTTATCAACTATTTTTCATAAGTTATAATCAATTGAATGCATATATATTCTCATTTTAGTTTTCCAATAAGTATAATTTGATCCATTAAAAAATGGAGGTCTATTTGAGGCTTGTCCCTCAACTATACTAGTACCAATGAGGGCAGCCATAGATCTTTACTCAAGGTGATTAGACCTATAAACTGAGAAAAGGGCTCTGATACCACTTGTTGCCTAGTAAGTAACCCAAGAGGGGGGGTGAATTGGGTCTCTAAAAATTATTTGATGGAATGCAAGAGTGTGTGATCCAATCCAACAATTAAACAAAGTGCTATAAATGCAAATGAAGTGCTCTTAAATAAATATGCAGCAGAAATATAAAGCAATAAAAGTAAGAGCAAATAGAAGAGACAAGCAATTACAAATATAAAGAAGTATAGTGGTTCGGTGCTATCCAATGCACCTACATCCACTCCCTAAGATCCCCTTGGAAATTCACCATAATCTTAACCGATTATAGCCAATTAGTTTTCTGGGCTCACTAATCAAAACCCGACTTGTTTTCATAAGGCTCATAAGTCAAAACCTCACTTGGTTTTACGTGCTAACCAAGAATCTAAACGATTTTAAGGCTCACCACCAACCTCCCTTGGTTTTTCGGGCTAACCAAGAACCTAATTAGTTTTTAAAGGCTCACCAATAACCTCCCTTGGTTTTGCATTAGGCTAACCAAGAACTCTTACAACAAATAATAGTTTGAAGTAAAGACAATAAAAGCTTTCTAATAAAAAGTGGGTATCTCTTTGAAGCTCGTTGTCGTGATGCTTTCAACTTGATGAAGCCTCTTTGATTGCTCAAGAATGATTGATCTTTAATGCTCTTGAAAGCTTTTGAATGCTTGGAGGCTTGCTTTTGCTTGAAAGTGGTTGAACTCAATGAATAGGAGTGAATGCTCTTCTTTTCTTCTCTCTTGGTTATTCCTTTTTCATCCTTTTGTGTTTTGATTTGATTTGAACTATATAAATACCTTTCCAAGGTATCAAATCTAGTTTCTAGCCATTAGACATGAAAAACTAGCCGTTGGGAGCCAAGAGGATGAGTTCTGCATTTGAAAAGCTAGCCGTAACTATTTCTAAAACTCCATGTATCGATACTTTAGGCTGTGAGTCGACACTTCAGGTCGATACTTGAACTTCTTGAGTCGACACCTAATTCAAAAATCTTTAATGTAGCTTTTCGAAAATCTCAAATGTGTCGACACTTCTTCAGGTGAGTCAACACTTTGAGTCGATACTTAGCATCCATGTGTCGACACTTCAGCCAGATCTTCAAATTCAACAAATTCTATGACCAAAAAATCTCAGGCGATGAGCTGATCCATGTGTCGACACTTTGAGTCGACACTTCTAGTCCATGTGTTGATACTTCGACCGTGCCATCTGAAACTTTCTTTGCATACCGGTTTGAGTCGACACTTTACTGTCATGTGTTGACACTTGGTGTCATGTGTCGACACTTTGAGTTGACACTTCATAGAGATCTTCACATAAATAGCTGAACTTGTGCTGAATCAAGTCTATGTTGAACTCAAGTATCCATTCAAGTAATTTTCAATTGTCCAAGTCTTCTTTGAGCTGATCTTTCATCTAAAGTTTGACTTCTTCAATCAAACAACATTTTTCAAAATGATGAGCACCTTTTTCTATAGAAACACACTTCAAAGAAATCATTAATACTCAACGTATACTTAACCATTTTACTTATCATCAAAATCAATAACGGTGTCAACAACCTTTTCTTTATTTTCTTCATGTTCTTGTTAACATTTACTCATTTTCAATATCAATTGTTTGATATCAATTATTGAGTTCAAGCTTTAGTACATCACACAACATGAATGATAAACATTAGACATTGAGTGGAAAATTCATATATATCATTACTTCAAAAAGATACAGTACATCATTAGATGTTCTAGTGAATGATAAACATTAGATGTTCGAGGTCATACAAAAGCATAGAAAATACATAACATTAACCAAAGAAATCATGATAATTTTCATCATCACTAGAACCTACATCTAGGGTTTTGGTACAATAAACTCTAGAACTCCTAATAAGTGGGGAAGGTCCTCTAGAAGATCTAGTCTTAGATGCTAGTCCTGTCCTAGGTGATGGAGGTGGCTGCCTAGCATGTGGTGGAGGTTGTCTAGGTATGGCTCAGGGCTGTGGAGGGGGCTGTCTGGAAGTAGAAGCTCCAGATCCAGATCGTACTCTAGTGACCAGAAGTAGAACTGTCCTGAGCTCTGTTCCCATCTGGTGTACCTCTTGCTGAATACTATGAAGTGCAACAGCCTGGTCTCTAGTAAAGGAATCTACAACCCCCTGGAGCCTACTGAAGTCAAAACACAGTTGTGTAAGATCTGTCCTGTAGTCGTCCTACATCCTTTGATCCATCTCCACTATCTCCACTCTAAGTGTCAACTCTCTCATCTTAGAGCAAAACATTTCTAAGCCTTTCTCAAGTGTCTGGCGAAGATCACCAAACATCGATCTGAAGCTACTAGTCAGGGTCTCAGTGAAATGAGTGAACTGCTCCAATGTAATACCAGTCTAAGTGGAAATACCAGCTGATGTCGAAGGTGCTAAAGGTACAACTGATGGCCCTGGTGGAGTCCTAGGACTGCCAGCCTGTCTATCCATCTCTGCCTATCCCTCAGTCTCCTCATCCACAGAGTCATCATCACTATCACTAGACTCACTATCAGCATCTCCATCTGACTCTTCATCTCTGACAGTACCAGTGGTAGCAATCTCAGGCTCAGCCTCATCATTAGAAGAATAATGCACTACCCTTTGCCCTGAGGTCTTCTTCACCCACCGACCGTCTATCCAGTGGTAACCCATATGGTGAAGGGACTTCTCGATGTATCTATTTGTATGCAGCAATGGTTTGGCATTCTCATCTGACAGGTCCACTCCAAACTCCCTAAAAATCAGGGTAAATGCCATTCTATATGGAAGGCATACCCTGGCCTTTCTTGCAACATCATTCATCTAAGACAACATGATGAATGAGAGGTTGATCTGCTCCCCCTCAATCAAATAACTCATGAATACCTTGTCTCTTTCACTTACCTAATCAAAATGACCTATTCTAGGTAAGTAGATTCTGTTGATGAAATTATGGAGTAGCCTCATTTCTAAAGACAACTGATTGGCTTGCAAACTCACAATTCCACTAACATCCCTCCTTTCTAACACTGTTCTTAAGACTACTTGCTTGTTATTCATAACTAAATGACACTTTCTAGCAGTGGGTAAATGGAAAACTCTGCTTAAAACTTCTTCATCTATAGTTATATTAACTCCTTTAACAGTTGATGAGATTTGGTCTACCCCCAAGGTTAAGATTCTCAAAGAAACTTCTCACATGATTGGGATAAGTAGGTAAATCCTTAGAGCTAAAGAACTCCTAACCTTGAAATGCGAGCCAATCCCCCATTTGGAAACCCTCATTCTTAAGAAATGTGAAAATCACCTTTCTTTTGGATGTTACTGGTCAATTTTCCATCTGAATAATCTATCTTCGAGGTGCTGGGGACTAATCTTGAGGTTCATTTTGAGCTTTATGAAGAGTCGGCTCCTCATGTCGAGCCTTTGTTCTCCTTTCTACTGTACTTGAGCTTGGAGTCTTCCACTTTCCACGATGAGCCAATGCCTTCTTCGGTGCCATTGTACAAGGATCTAATGGAGAGAGAAAGAGGGTGTGGTCCTAAGGGTTTGGAAAGGTATTCTTTGGTTGTTCGGCTAGGGTTCAACAGGAAAAAAAGTGACCTAGGTTTGGGCCTACGGGTTTTATAAAAAACTTGAACTCGACAGCCGAGTCAACTCGGCCAGAACCAAATCTGCTCGAGTCGACTCGAGCAAAGATCAAGCAAAAGGGTCCAAAAGTTCAACAAAAAGGTTTCTAACCCTAGATCTACACTAGATAGATGGTTTTCTACCTTAGATTGATGATGGAGGTTTTCTAGATAATTTTTTCTTAATTTTGAAGAAAATTAGGTCAAGAATTCTAAAAAGGGTCACACGGGCCTAATTCTCCTCTAATCAACTGAAAGCTATCTTTATTAAGTGGCTTAGTAAAAATGTCAGCTAATTGATTTTCTATTGGAACAAATTCATGTTCAATATTATCATTTTGTACATGATCCCTAATGAAATGATGTCTAATTTGTTTGTATTTAGTCCTAAAATACTGAATTTGATTCTTTGTCAGATTAATAGCACTTGTGTTATCATATTTGATAGGAATTTTAGTTTGAATAATACCATAGTCTTCTAGTTGTTGCTTAATCCAATGCACTTGAGCATAATAACTCCCTGCAGTCACTAGTACTTTTTCTATCAATTTTACATCCACCATAATCAGTATCAGAAAAACTAATTAAATTCAATAAAGATTGTTTAGAATAGCATAGACCTAGATTACTTGTTCTTTCTAGATATTTTATGATTCTTTTAAGAGCAAATATATATGATTTTTTTGGATTATATTGAAATCTAGCACATATACAAACACTAAACAAGATATCAGGTCTACTAGCAGTTAAATATAATAGTGATCCAATCATACCTCGATAAAGCTTTTGATCAATTTTGTTTCCATCTTCATCTTTATCAAGTCTGCAGGTAGGGCTCATGGGTGTGCCAATTTCTTAGACTAACTCCATTCCAAACTTCTTAATGATCTCCTTGATGTACTTAGCTTGGTTGATAAATATTCCTTCCTTTATTTATTTAATTTGGAGTCCAAGGAAGTAGGTTAGTTTAACCATTAAGCTCATTTCAATATTGCCCTGCATAAGCTCAGCAAGTTCTTTACATAAATTTTATTAGTTGCACCAAAAATTATATCATCTATATAAATCTGTACAACTAACATATCATTTTATTTTCTTTTATTAAATAAGTGGTATCTACATTGCCTCTAATAAAATCATTTTCAAGTAAGAATTTACTTAATCTATCATACTATACTCTTGGTGCTTGTTTTAAATCATACAATGCTTTATTGAGTTTGAAAATATGATTAGGAAAAGCATGGTTTTCAAATCCTGGTGGTTATTCTACAAAATCTTCTTCTAAAATATAGCATTTAAAAATATGATTTTTACATCTATTTGAAATAATTTGAAATCCATGTAGCAAGCAAATGCAAGTAATAATCTAATAGCTTCTAGTCTCGCCACAGGTGCATAGGTTTCATCAAAATCTATTTCTTCTTCCTGGTTATATCCTTTAGCTACTAATCTAGCTTTATTTCTAATTATACGGTCTTTTTCATCTAATTTATTTCTATAAACCCATTTGGTGCCTATAACAAGATGATTAAAGGGTTTACTTACTATGGTCCAAACATTATTTCTTTTTAATTGATTAAGTTTTTCATTAATGGCCATCATCCAATTAGGGTCATTTTTGACTTCTTCGATGCTATTTGGTTCTACTTATGAAACAAATGCTAGGTAATCATATGCATCTCTAAGTGATGACCGAGTCCTAACTCCTTGTGAGGGATCACCTATAATTAAATCTTTAGGATGTGATGTTACATACCTCCATTCTTTAGGTAAATCATCATAATCTTTGCTTACCATTTCTACTCTTCAACTTGTTTATCTTGTAAGCTCATGTCCTTCATAGCTTTATCAATTGTACCTGCATCATTGTCAATGCACTCTTTTTTTCTTGAAGGTGAGGGATTAGTTTCATCAAATATAATATGGATAGACTCTTCAACAGTTAATATTCTTTTATTGAATACTCTATATGCTTTGCTAGAAGTAGAATAACCAAAAAATATTGCTTCATCAGATTTAGCATCAAATTTTTCTTGGTTGTCCTTACCATTATTCAGTACAAAACATTTACAACCAAAAAATATGAAAATAATGAATACTAGGTTTTCTATCATTCCAAAGTTCATACGAGGTTTTTTTTTTAAAATAGGTCTAATTAAAACATGGTTCCAAATATAACATGCAGTGTTCTTAGCTTCTGCCCAAAAGTATATTGAAAGATTGCCTTCACATAACATAGTTCGGGCCATCTCTTCCAATATTCTATTTTTCTTCTTCACAATACCATTTTGTTGTGGTATTCTAGGAGCAGAGAAGTTGTGATCAATGCCATGCTCAATGCAATACTCTTCAAAATATTGGTTTTCAAATTTAGTGCCATCACTTTTAATTGAAACAATTCAAAGATTTTTCTAATTTGAAACTTTCTTGTGAAAATTTTGAAATACTTTGAAAGCTTCATCTTTATATGCAATAAACAAAATCCATGTAAATCTTGAAAAATCATCTACTATCACAAGTCCATATTTCATACCTCCTAGGCTTGTGGTCCTAGTTGGTCCAAATAAGTCCATATGTAGTAGCTCTAAAGGTCTAGAAGTTGAAATAATATTTTTCGATTTAAAACTCCCCTTAGTTTGTTTACCAAATTGGCATGCATCACAAACATGTTCAAAATCAACTTTAAATTTAGGGTAAACCTCTAACTAGATCTTTATAAATCAATTTAGCTAAAGTATGCATGCTAGAATGACCTAATTTTCTATGCCATAGTAAGCTAGATTCCTTGATTTTAGCATTCATTGCTACTAGACTTGTACTACTCGACATAGCTAGATCATTTATATCTACTATATAGATGTTTCCAAGTCTATAACCAATAAACTTAGTGCTAGAATCAAGTGAGCTAGTTACTATACACATTGAAGATTCAAAGATAATCTTGATGCTTTTATCACATAATTGACTTAATCAATTATGCTTTAACTTGTCTACTAGCAATACATTTTCAATAAAAATAGAAGGGGTGATTCTGATATTACCAATGCCAATAATCTTCCCCTTACCATTGTCACCAAAAGTGACCATTCCTCTATCTTTCATTTCTAGGGTGATGAATTGTTCTTTGTCATCCGTCATATATCTTAAAAAGCCACTATCTAGATACCATCTTTTCTTTGAAATTTGGACAAAAAGACATTCCTGCAAAATAATCAAGTAATACTTTTAGGTACCCAAGCTTTCTTAGTTCCTTGAAGGTTAGTAGGAGTGGTTTCTTTAGGAATCTAAATATTTTTCATTTTACTTCTATTTTTTATTTTCAAATTGCATTCAAAAGATTTGTGTCCAACCCCATTATAATTAAAGCAAACTATTTTTTTTTTTTGATATGAAATATGTGTTGAGAATTTTGAAGTATAAAACTTTGTAGCTGAAACTTTTGGTACAAATGGTTTCGAAGCTGAAAACTTCGATACAAAAGATTTTGAAGCTGAAAACTTATTTGCATTCAATGGATTATATCTAATTCTAGCTCTATATTTGTTTTTCCTTGATTTTTCAAAATCAGCTCAAGCTTATTTGAAATCAAAGTTAATTTATCAACTAAGGGCTTGAGTTGATTCATTTTATTTTACAAGCTTCTATTCTTTTCAAGATATTTATTCTTTTTAGCTTGCAAAACATTGCATTTTTTAGAAATGCTATTCATTTCTTTTTGCAAAATTTTACTCTTTTCTAAAACTTCACTCTTTTCTTTCATCAAAGTATCACAATTATTTTTCAAAGTCTTAATTTTTAAACCATCCTTTTTGTATTTTGACAAAAGCTCATAAAATGTAGTATTTAATTCTTCATATTTAAACTCATCATTGGGCTTAGGGGATATTACCTTGTCTTCGAGATCCATTAAACATATGTTTGCTGACTTTGTGGTCTCTTTTCTTCATTTGATGATATTTCATCGTTGTCGCTCCATGTAGCAACCATCACTTTCTTCTTTTTCTTCTTATATCCTTTCCTCAATGTAGGGCAATCAGATCGATAGTGTCGCAGTTTTTTACATTCATAGCATATCGATTGTTGCTCCTTGCCTCTTTCTTTATCCTTCTCTTTTTCTGTACTATTTTCCCCCGTTCTAAGATTTTTCCTCCAATACCTTGATTTTCTCTTGCCCATAAATCTCTTAAATCACCTCATGACTAGAGCAATGTCGTCATCTTTGAGTTCTTCATCGGAGGAGGGGCTTTTTTCTTCTATCTCTTCTTCTTGCTTCTTTAATTCAGCTGTAGCTTTGAAGGCTATTGATTTCTTCTTTTTGATATCATCCTCGCTACGGTATTGCATTGTAAGTTCATGTGTGATCAAGGAACCCAGAAGCTCATACAATGGTAGTATGTTCGAGCTTCTTAAACAGTAGTGACCTTCAGATCCCATTTATCTGGTAGTGATCTTAGAGTTTTTTGCACAATGTCTGCATTTGATTATATCCTGCCAAGAATTTTGACACCGTTAATAATATCTATAAATCTAGAGAACATGGCAGACATTGTTTCATTGGACTCCATTTAAAATAATTCATAACTATGTATAAGAATATTAATTTTTGAGGTCTTAACATGAGAGGTTCCTTCATGGGTAACTTCAAGTTTATCCTAAATTTTTTTTACAGAAGTACAAGTAGAAATCCGGTTAAACATGTTAGCATCCAAAGCACAATACAAGAGATTCATTGTTTTGGCATTCAATTCATCCATTTTATGTCATAGTCATCCCATTTCTATTCAAGCTTTGGGATGTCTACGCCATCAACCTTCTTTGTGGGAGTGTGAGGTTCTTTTAAAATTACTTTCCACAGTTGAAAATCTACTGCTTGAATATAAATCTTCATTCGTGCTTTCCATATGTATAATTGGTGCCTATGAAAAGTGGAGGTCTATTAGTAGATTGGCCTTCGACCAAAGAGGTACTCATTGGGTTTGCCATAATCTTTTCTCCTAGCTATTATGCTACAGGCACAGAGACCTGCTCTGATACCAGTTGTTGCCTAGATGGCCTACCTAAGAGGTGGGGTGAATTGGGTATAAAAACTTTTTCATAAATATGTGCCTTTTGAAAAACTTTAAGTGGTGAGAGAAGTGTGTTGAATATTAAATACGGAAGCAAGTCAAAGAACACAATCAAAAGTAATCACAAACACCATCAATTTATAGTGGTTCAGAGCAACCCCACTCCTATGTCTACTATCTAAGATACCACTTGGGATTTCTACTATATTCTCACAAGAATATAGTCGGTTTACTTTGCACCGAGCTCACAAACCAAAATCCAAACTTGGTTTTACACTGGAATCACCAAGAATCCAATACAATGTTAGTTTTCATGGGCTCACTAACAACCTAAACTTGGTTTTAAAAGGCTTACCAAAATACTTAAACAATACCCAAGCTGCAGCCCCTGCTGTACTTGCAATAATTCAAAACAAAGATACAAATGAAGCAACACTAAAGACAAACAAAACTTTGTCGGATGGTTGCAATTGCAGCTTTTGAGAAGCCTTCTTGATTTCTTCTTTAATGCTCTTTAATGCTTTCAAACTTCTTCAATAAATGACTCAAGAAATTGATGGGAGTTTAGTGAAGTCTTGAGCTCTAGCTTGAATGCTCCTTTGAATATTCAATGCCCTCATGAAAGTTCTTCAAAACTCATTTAAATCTATTATTTATAGCTTCCCTAACTGTTCCCAACTGAAAATAGCCATTGGAGTGCCTTGGAAAATGTGAACTAGCCATTGGAGCACTTTTTGGATTCAAAAAATCAATTCTGGAACTAGCCATTATACTTCAAAAACTGGGATTCGAGTCGGCTCGAACGACCTCGAGTTGGCTCAGATTCTTAGATAAGTAAAAACATAGTTTTGCCAGAGTCAGCTCTCTTCAGTTGAGTCAGTTTAGATTCTCAGACATATAGAAACTGAACTCTGGTCAAGTCGACTCTTCTCAGTCGAGTCGGCTCGCTTGACTAGTTTTCTTAGAACTGAAAATCACTCACTTTGGAAGAGTCGGCTCGGTTGCTCATTGGGTTGACTTACATGATAGATTTCATAAAACTAAACTTCTGCTACTCTAGATGAGTCGGCTCTAATTTCATCAAGTTAGCTCAGTTGGTAGAGTTTCAGAAAAGCTTGTACCATGCCAGAAAATGAGTCGGCACTCTTCTTTGAGTCAGCTCGAGTGATCTTTGTCCAAAAACTTCCAAACTTCTCCAAATTTCTTCAAAAGGCTTTCCAACTTTTTCTAAACTTAATCTAGGTAATTTAAACTTAAAACATACATATAATTACCCTTTTTATAATAATATACATTTAAATTCTCGGGCTCTTCAATACATGAACATTTTTTAATGAGTACATTGATACACTACTATAATTACAAAAATGTAGGTAGAATGATTATTCATTTGAGACATCCTACAAAAACATCTTCAACATTTGAAAAGTGTTAGTATCAAACACATGCTCCAATGTTTTGTTATCATCAAAATCATTCCAAGGGTCAAAAAAGTCCAAGACCTACATTAAACTATTTTAGTTGTTGGATTGCCATCCAGCAGTCCAAAATGTGTCCCAATCCTAGTTAGTTTCCTTGCTAGCAATTGGATCACATTTAAGAGTTAACATCCATCATTGGATTGCATCATTGGAGGACTCAAATCATGCCAAAATAGAGTTTCTGTTTGTTCCCATCCTGCAACCATGCACTCTTGTGGGTCATCTCCTAGCTTGGTGTTGGGAATTATGTCTCAAAGCCAATCATCTAAGCTTTAGATGGTTGTGCGACTCATGTATATGTATATGAATTATTGAATTGAATAAAAGGTTTATTCTGGTTGTTCATCACATGTCATCTTCCTAATTAAACTCTTGTGTGATGATGTCCTTTGAAATACCTTGTATGTAATGTAGAGAGGATACGTCGTGTAGTTCATAAATTGGTTCGTAACCAAAGGATACACTATTTCAGGGCGATGGTGCATCGAGAGTAGGTCGTTGATGTCATATCTATTGGTTGTCCTCTTAACCAAGTGGCATGGAGATGCTGGTGGACATCAAGTGTTGTGTTTGACACTTCATTGAACATGACTAATGCAGGATGACTCTAAGACTGATGCAAAATAGTAAACTAATTCTTTATAATTTTTTTAGACATTAATTTAGTGGCTAAAGATGCAAAAATAAGTAAAGAATTAGCATGATGATAGTAATGCTAGAAACTATCATACCCGCAAAAACTCATGCAGAATAATAAATAGCCAAGACCCGAGAGTTGAGAAAATCCTTATTTAGGATAGCATACCCGTCATCAGATTAGAACTCAAGAGGGGGAAGGCTTTTACTAGGCAGCGATTGCAGTTTCTTCCATGAAGAGATCTCTCAACCTCTAGATGGTGCCTAGAAGAACAAGCCTTTGGTTCCCGAATCTGAAGGTGATCTGGATCCAGTCTGAAGGCAAAGAAAGCCACCTATAGGGAGGAGAAATACCTCAGGGATCTACAAAACATCAAGGTTAGGCATGAATCAGGTAATCAAAGAAAAAAATAACAAGATGAAACAAGGAAGGAAAGGGATTAGGGTAAAGGGCTGGCGATAAGGAAGCAGGAAGAGCTCTTGATCTGAGCATCTTCAAGGCTTTTCTTTTGGACATGGCTAATTTTTGGAGGTCTGATTAGCTGCTGGAGCATGGAGGATTGCAATGTTAGAGGTTGGCCAACACAAGAGAACAAAAACTAGAACCCAAAAACAAAAATACAAGAACACCAGTCTTAAAAATAATTCAGTAGAGTTTAATTCATAAGAGTTGATTGATTACAAGACGAAGAGGGGTGGGGTATTTATAGAATCCCACGTCCTCTCCTAAAGGGATTACAAGTCTTCTCTTAGTTAGAATAGGTTTACACAATTTAAGTGGGAGAAAGACTACAAAATAAACCTAGAACTAAGATTACAAGGTTGACTAGAATAAGAACTTGATTTCCTCCTTTCACTTGAATTTTTCTTCTTAGCTTGGACCAACTCAACACTTTGGACATGTTGGGCTTCATGGGGGGCAGCAAGGGGTGGCCAAGGATGCGTTGGGCACATGGGCTTTGGGCCCTAGAGGCCTGGGATGCCTGGAGTAGGAATATTCCAGGTATCTTGGTTCTGGACTGGAATATACCTGGAATCTTGGTTCTTCTTGGACCTGGGCCTTGCATTCACTTGGGCTAGGGTGCAGGTAAGTCTTTGTGATCATCTTATGACCTGGTCTGGGAATATACTCTAGATCTAGAAGGAATCTGGGGCATCCAAAAAATATCTAGAAGGAATCAGGGTATCTGGAATGGCATCTTAGATCCTGGGATGTCTTGCAAAATCCAATAAGCTGATATAGTGGCCTCTGACTCCTGGATGAGGCCTATTGGAACTCCAAAATAGGGTAACCTTCTCTCTTGTATAGAAAATAGACTCATACTGGACTTATACTAAAATACAGGACTCGATATTGGACTAGGGTTAAGATAAATCAATTAGCCTCAACTTATTACAGGACTCAATCTTAATTGATTACAAAATTATGACACATGACTAAAATCCTAATTAGTAAATCATATGGGATCCAGTGATCTATGTCTGATCCTTGTGTCCCCACCAATTATCCCAGGGTGGAAGGAACTCAATCCCGTTAAGGGTCAATTTGGCTCTCGAGGAGGGTCTAGGTTGAGGCACGGCAGATCCTCACCAGTGCTTTAGAAATCCACAGATTCTGGTTGACCTTGCCATGTGACTAAGTACCTTTGATAACCTTTATCTCGGGTGCTGATGGCTTGATCAAGCAGGGTTCGCTCACTCTTTTCCTCACTTATTGACCAAATTATATGTGGACACTCTGGAGTGGGTGCACTCACAAAGGAAGGAATTGGCTCAAGATGCTCGCTAGGTATCACTGCTAGCTCCCTGTGCTCCATAAGGTCTGAAATGTTGAAGGTTGGGCTAATACCTAACTTAAGTGGCATCTCATGTAGATAGGCATTGGGTCCATTACTCTTCATTAGTATGAATGGGCCAGCTTCTCGAGCAGAAAAGTAATTCTCGAGCAGAAAATTACTTTACAATCACATAATCCTCTACACAAAATTCTTTATCTTTCTTTCGGGAGTTAGCCAAGTTATTATTTAGTTCATTATTTTTGTTTAACTTTTGACTAATATCCTAATGCAAATGTAATACGGGATGACTTTAAGATTGCTAAACATGCAGAGAAAATAGAAAACTAATTTTTTGTGATTTTTAGAATTTAGGTTTGTAGGCTAAATTCCCGAACTAAAGTAAGAACTAGCAAATAGGAAAGCAATGCATAGAATCATAATGATCGCAAAGAACTCATGCAAGATAATAAGTAGCCAGGACCCAAGAGTTGAGAAACTTCTAGTTTAGGATAGTTTATCTTCATCAAATCAGAAATTAAAAGAAGGAAAGGTTTCTTACCAATCAGAGATTAAAAACTTTGCAGTAGAAAGGATCACTCACACTTTGATCGGAGCCTGGATGAAGAAGCTTCAGTTCCTTGAATCAGATGGCTGATTTGGACCCTGACTGAAGGCAAGGAAAGCCTCCTCTAAGGAGGTGAAACACCTCGAGGATCCTGCAAGTGTCAGGGATCAATCAAAATAGTGAATAAAAAGAGAAGGAACTAGGATTTTGAGGGAATCGGGATTAGGGTTAGGAGATGGCAACCGGAGAGGAAGAAGCTTCTAGTCTTGGACAGCAGTTAGGGCTTCCTTTGCTTGGGCATGGATGATCTCTAAGGATGTAAAAGGATACTAGGGCAGTAGGGATTTGACTAGGGCACACAAGGAGAGCACTCAAAGTAAAGAACCAAAACAAAAACACCAACACAAGGCAATGACTCAAAATTTTAGCAAGTTGTATTCATAAGAAAGAGATTGCTTACAAGAGGGGGAGGGGTGGGGTATTTATAGAGTTTCCATGCCCTATCCTAACTAGGGTTACACACTTGGATTACAAGTCCTCTCCTAACTAGGTTCGAAAAACAAATCTTAAAACAATTAGGAGCATAAATCCTAACTAGGTTAGGATTTGACCTAGTCTTCTCCTTCTCCCTTCATGCTTTGACTATTCCACTCAATGACAGCTCTTGGACTTGGTCAAGGCTTCTAGGGGCATAAAGGGGCTGGCCCAAAGGGGCTTGGGTGTATGGGCTTGGGCCTCTGGAAGCCGGGGTGGCCTGGTAGCCTGGTAGCCTGGTAGCAAGAATATTCCATGGAATCTTGCTTCTTTAGGGCTTGGGCTTGGTGCCTAGGCTTGATTTCCTTGGGTTGGGATGTAGGTGGACCTCTTAAATCATGGATGCCTTGGTTTGGGAATATACTATGGTGTCTAGGGAAGAATCTGGGCATCTGGAGGATATCTGAAAAGAATCAAGGTTTCTGGAAACATCTTGGATCCTGGGTTGTCACACAAAACCAATGGTTTGATGTAGTGGCCTCTGACTCCCAGATGTGGCCTGGTGGAACTCCAAAATAGGGTAACCTCCTCTCTTGTAGAAAAATTGGGCTCATACTGGACTCATAACTGATGTACAGGACTCAAAATACTAACTAGGTTGAGGGTTGAGACAAATCAACTAACCTCAACTTATTACAGGACTCAATCTTAATTGATTACAAAATTTTAAAAACTTTGATACATGACTAAGAAAACCATATGGGATCCAGTGATTTATGTCTGATCTTGGTGTCCCCACCAAAATGCTGTGCAGAGGTCAGTGCATGTGTGGACAAATGAATCAGGGTTGTAAATTTATTGGACTCAAGACTAACACCTAATAGACTCGACTAGACTTCCTATCAAGGAAAATTTATTGGACTCTTTGGGTCAAACTGGTGCGGGCACCAGACTCAGAAGAAGACTTCAGAGCTCCATCTGGATCTCTGATTAACCTTGCCTGAAGAATTATGGTTTTTGGCTTGTAATAAGGGTTGACTTGATCAACTCAATTTTAGTTTGAGTCTGTATTACCTGCATTTTTTATTTTATTGAGTCATGTTGACTCAGTAGTGGACTAGGGTTTCAACCTGGGGTGTTACATTTTCTCCCAAGGCCAAGCAAGTGGGCGCCACACTCCCAGCCACACTCCTAGCCATACGCCTGAGTCTAGGGGGCGCCACATCTCCATCTAGCAGGCTTTGGTCCCCACACCACAGATAGCAGCTCCCCTCTTTCATGCGCCAATTGAGGAGAAATCCACCAGGGGTCCACAAATCAAGGGGGCGGCCCAAGACTTCCCAAAAGAACCAAACTATAAAAGGGAAGAAATTCTCTTGGAGAGGAATTCAAGGAGGCGCCCATTACCTGCCAGAAATACTCAAAACAAAGTTAGAAGGAGCCATAACTTGGGGAGAAAGAAAAGGAGGTATCCAAAAAGGGTTGAGCCATGGAAGGAAGGAGATTTCTCTTGAAAAGCAAGGTTAGGAGGCGCCCTAATCATTCCAACTAAAGCCAGATATAAAAAGCAACAAATTTTCTCTTGGAGGGCAAGGTTAAGAGGCACCCAAACACTTCCAGATAAGGCCAAGCATAGAAGGAAAAAAATATTTTCTTGGAGGTCAAGACAAGGAGGCGCCACCCACTTTCCTTTTTGAAGCTTCAATCAACTTTGGAATTAATTGGCCGGCCATATGAGTAGGGATTGATATCCTAATTTGAAGATCCCCTCCTTTAGTCCCACATGGGAAGATGTAAAACCCTACTCTCTTGTAATGGCCTATAAATTAAACCCCATGTAAGTTTGAAAAAAAATGAGATGAATGAAACCAAATTTTTTTGTGAGCAAACTTTGTGTTTTCTCTCTTCCGCACTTGCATCCAGGTGTTGAGCTCCATGAGGGAGTAAATCCGGGTTCCCCAGGAACCTTGAGGAGGTGTGAGATCTCCAAAACCCAAACCCTAGGTTAGCCACTCCACTCCCAAACCCTAGCCGCCATCACCCTTCTCTTTCCACCAAGCCCTAGTCTATTCCACTTCTCACGGCCACCCTCTCCAAGTCCAGGCTGGCCACCAACATCCAGCTCCAGTCCAGATACTTCAGATCTACAGCAGTTCTAAGAGGAAGTCAGATCGGCCTCCAGGAGAATCCTGATTTCAGCAACTTCAGCTTTCAAGTTCTTCAACCTGGTAAATCTTTTCTTGAGTATCTGAAATCCATCACTTGTTCCTCTTCTTTCCCAGATCTTGAGTCCAGGAGAAGCCGACCAAAATACAAGACCAGTATTGGAGGATCCATTGCGAAGATAGCCGACTCCGAGGATCCCACAATCTGCTCGAGAGAGTTCTTCCACCAAAATCCTGAGAAGATCACTGTCTGGTTAGTAAACCATCTCTCCTCTCTATTTCTGTTCTGTTGAAAGTTCAGAGCGAAACCCTAGGTCTGGAAGTTTCTCAACCCCCAGCGATCCGTTACTTCTGAACTACTCTGATAATTTAGTTTCATCTAAATTGTGCTTTCAATCCTTACCTAGTTTCCTTCAACTTAGTTTAGCTTTACTTTGAGACAAAGCCAATTTCTGAAATATAAACAAAAAAAATTAAGATAAAAAAAAAAAGAAATTAGTCCTAAATTTAGTTCCGCATACGCTTCTTTGTTCTTTGTTCTGCATCATTTTTGGTATCAGAGCTTTCGTTCTGCATCACTAACCTAACACACTATAAACTCTTTAGGTTTGACCCTAGCATAGCATGCACATAAGAATTTACTATGTACTCCTAGCAAATTCCATAAGGTACACCAGACATAATATGCAAACCTAATATGCACAATGAATGTATGCAGTATTCGTACTCCTACAAAATATAATCTAATTATGAGAAAAATAGAAGAAGTTTCAGAAAAAGGTAAAAAATAAGAAGTGGGTTTGGGGTTAGTTGATGGGGGACACGGGTAGGATCGTTGGTGAGCTTAGAAGTCACCAAAATAGGGGTATCATATTTTTTTGGAAATTTTTTAGGTAAGGGGTGGCGAAGGAATAGTGGGACTGGAAGACAAGGATTTGAATCTCATGGACTTTGGGACTCAACCTAATGAAGAGACCTCTCATCTCTAGGG
Source organism: Areca catechu (assembly GCA_021397845.1). Taxonomy (NCBI): domain Eukaryota; kingdom Viridiplantae; phylum Streptophyta; class Magnoliopsida; order Arecales; family Arecaceae; genus Areca; species Areca catechu. Next base: position 72,689,576 of record CM038044.1, on the reverse strand, counting down.
CATTACACTCTCCTCGATACTTGGAGGCTCTAGGTTGAATCTCAAAGGTCATAAGGGGTTAAAGAAAATGGGTTGGGAAGGGGGATAACTAGGGCCTCACGCCCATGCCCGAAGGCGAAGGCAAGAAGAATCACTCTTCTAAAAACTCAAATTTTTTTCTCCAAAAACTATTTCTTTACAAAGGACTGAGGGTGGTATTTATAGACCAGTCCAACTCTCATTTGAATTTGAATACAGGAAAAAAAGATAGAGATAATTCAAATTCAAACACAAGATAAGATAAGATAAGCCTATCCATATCTCAATCATAACCAACCAAATCCTAATTCAAAATTCAAACAAAAGATAAATCCCAAACTAATTTATTAAAATCTATGCTACTCTAGGATCAGTGCTGCTCCAAGATTAGTGCTGCTCTAAGATCCCCATCATTCCGTTGAGGTGGGGAAAACTTGACTCCGTCGAGTTAGGCTGGCTCTAGGATGCACATGACCTATAGAATGATTTTTTTTAGCTCTGCTTTGAGATCTATGCACTTTAAAGATTGTGCAGCTTTGAAGATCGTGTGCTTCGAAATTGGTGTGGCTTTGAACTCTATGCAATTCTAAAACTCGTGCATCTTTGAAGATCGTGCACTTTGAAAATGGTATGGCTCTGAATTTCATGCAACTCTAAAACATGGCCCGATGAACCGAACTGAAACAGGGTCTAGGAGAGGACCTGATGAAGAAGACTATAGAGCTTTGAGATTGGTGCGGGATCCCTTAAGTGAAGTCGGCAGCAAAGGAGATGGGCGGGGTGTCCAACATCTCAATAGTGAGGACCGATTGGGGATGTGGTCGACCGACAGTGGAAGGGCGCGATCGGTGGATTCCCGATCATCGGTTGCTGGTGATGGAGCAGGGAGGCTTCACGGAAGGCGATGTGTAGAGAGACGGGTGGCCGACGACTCAAACGGCTATGGAGGTGTCGATCGGAGGGAGGATGGGGCGATTCGTTGATGGAGACCAGCGATGGTAAGAAATGGGTGTCTTAGGGGACACGAATGTCCTATTCTGACCAATGCCGTAGTTGCCCGAGTATTTGTAGATGAAGAAGAGGTGGCCCCGACTCTTGATCATGATGAAATCATTACCGGAGGTGTGGGCATACCATGGGGCTCTCCGGTTGGGAGGGATAGCATTGAGGGAGATCCAGTCCCGAAGCTGCCAAGCTCTTCATTCATGACCAACTCCCTGATTGGATCGGTATCCTCCATTCGCCCATCGCCAGAGAAGAAGATACCCATATGAAACTCCTCCCCTTTTCCATTCTCAGATGCATGTGATTGAGGAGGAATCAGCAGTGAGATCCATTGAGGAGGAATCAGCAGTGAGATCCATTGAGGAGCAGAATCAGAAGACCTTGGTTGAGACCATGCGAAAGGAGCTCCAGCTAGTGAGATCAGAGACTTATTATCAAGCTCCTGCTTAGGAACATCATGCCCATGCATAGTCACGGATCGTCCAATACAAAAATGGTGGGGAATCACTGCTCCAATGTTGAGAGGGATCTTATGGGATAAGACACTCTGTGGCTGTAAAAAGATGAGCAACAGGGTCTCTATTTTCATCTGTGGAGGATTTCCCTCATCTTGAAGCAGATCAGAGGATGAACGGGTGGTCGAGATGGAGAGATCTGTTGATCAAAGAGAGGAGGTTGGCAATAGCGGTGTGGGCAGAGGGGGAGTGGTTAGGTGGATTCTAGTGGAGAGGAGAGAGAGGGAGTGCCGGAGAAGCGAGCCGACGAGGACGATGATGGTGGTGGTGCCATCACCGGCAACGGCATCCTGGGAGCGGGAGAGGTCGACAAGGTTGGTCTTCGCTGCTTTCAGAAGACAAGTCCGATGGAGCTTCATGCAGGCCTTTCTTTGTCATTTCTTGTCTGTGGACCTAAATCCTTTCCTTCAAGAGCTTACTCTTCGCGAAATTAGCCTTTTGTTTCAAAGCTTTTTCCTCACGGAAACGGCGATCCAGCTTTCTCTTCAGTTCAGTACATTGCCCAAAGAATTTTGCAATAGGATGGTCTACATGGCACTTTTGAAACTGTTCAATGATCTCTGCACACATCGGATGCCTATGCAAAGTCAGAGGAAGGTGCATTTCTCGGATGCAATGAAACCCTAGAAATGTCAATGGATGGGAAATCTGGCAAGAACTCAACAGAAGAGAAGTCGAGGATGATCACAAGCTGGAGGAAAGGATGACGGTGAGCGGCAACCAGCTTTGATTGGAAAGTCAACGAGACGAGGGTCCGCCGGCTTTGATTGGCGAACAGCGAGCGGCAACCGGTGGCAGCACGATTCAAGGCAAAGGCTCTGGCAGGGGATCGAAGTCAAAGAGTGGGGAGAGGAGACGGAGACAGAACTGGAGAAGTAACGTCTGATCAAGGAGGAGGAGCGGCGAGCCAGGGAAGAAGGATTAATTCATCTGTCTCACCATCTCAGGCTCTCAGTGGTGCGCTCGAGAAGTTGGGGTGGGGTGAGGGGGGTGTTGGGGGGTGGAAGTGGATGCTGGGCCTCACAGTGGTGGAGGATGGAGTTGTCGAGGTTGAGGGACATGGTGGTCCAGACGGAGTCTTTGATGGGAGGAGGGAGATGATGTAGGAGAGGACGTCATCCGGGAGGTCACTGATTCGATCCGGATCATTTGTGTCGCTTCCTCGATGGCATGGCACGTCGGATTTGGATCTCCATGCCCTCCTCTTCCAATGGGTTGGAACTTGGAACAGAGACGATGAATAGAAGAAGCCCGGTGGGTCGGGGAATGCGTGAGAATGAAACAAGATCATTGGTGAAGGAAATCTGGAAGGCGACGGTGGAGTTTGGGAGGAAGCACGAAAAGAACATAATGAAATTGTTGGCAACTTGGATTTTTTTTTTTCTTTGGAATCTGGGAAGATGAAGGTACCCTAATTTTTCAGCTCTAATACCAAAATTGATGGGGGATACAGGTAGGATCATTGGTGAGCCTAGAAGTCACCAAAATTAGGGTATCATATTTTTTTGGAATGTTTTTAGGTAAGGGGTGGTGAAGGAATAGTGGGACTGGAAGACAGGGATTTGAATCTCACGGACTTGGGACTCACCCTAATAAAGAGACCTCTCACCTCTAGGGCATTACACCCTCCTTGATACTTGGAGGCGCTAGGTTGAATCTCAAAGGTCATGAGGGGTTTAAGAAAATGGGTCGGGAAGGGGGATAACTAGGACCTCACGCCCATGCCCGAAGGTGAAGGCAAGAAGAATCACTCTTCTAAAAACTCAAATTTTTTTCTCCAAAAACTATTTTTTTATAAAGGACTGAGGGTGGTATTTATAGACCTGTCCAACCCTCATTTGAATTTGAATACAGGATAAAAAGATAGAGATAATTCAAATATAAATACAAGATAGGATAAGATAAGCCTATCCATATCTCAATCCTAACCAACCAAATCCTAATTCAAAATTCAAACAAAAGATAAACCCCAAACTAATTTATTAAAAGCTATGCTACTCTGGGATCAGTGTTGCTCCAAGATCAGTGCTACAATGAGATCTCCATCATTAGCCTGGTAGGGTGGAAAGTAAGAAAAGGGTTCGAGTTTAATTGTATAGAATAGGATGTAAGAAGCGGTGTCAGGGATTAATCCTAGACTAATAAAGTTGACCTTATGGGGTTGATGGGTACCTACAAGGTTTACAATATGGAAGAATGGGTCATTAATTTCATGGAAGATATCGTCAATGGGAACTACAGGATAGGATTTTTCCTGAGGCTACTGATAAGCCAAATCCTTAATAAAGTCATTTGGTTCAAGAAATTTAGGATTGGGCTCTATACTTGGGCCTTCATCTAGTGGCTCCTCAAGGAAGAGTCTAATAGTAGACTTGGGTTCTTCATCCTTTGACTGCTCTTCCTCTATAGTCTGGATGTGGTCAGGGTCTACTGGGTCGACTGATCTTAGGTTGGCTTCTACCTGGGCACCTAGTAGGTCAACTAATTCTAGGTCTTCTCTAAGGAACTCCTCTTCTTCCTCCTCGTACTCGTCCTTTAAGCTTGGGTCAGCCTCATATATCTCCTCTTCAATATCTTTCTGGTGAACCAATGAGGTGGTAAGAGGGGGTTGACTAAGGGATACCTGACTAACATTAGGCTCAAATCTAGGGGTATTGATCCTATAGGTTTAGGTTGACTGAGGGATAGTGGGTTTCTGCTGGGTTCATATCTAGGGACTATGGGTTCCTAGGGTTTACGGGATTGGATCATTTGGTCAAACCTATTATTAATTTGGGTAAGCAGGGTTTGGGATCGGGTATTGGCTTGGTTCATTTAGACTAATTGATTTTAGATTTGGTCCTGTTTGAGGTTTATCTGGGTGGTTAATTGGGCAACTATCTATTCATTTATGTCTCTTATGATAGCTTCAAGGTTGGACTCTATGGTTGTATTGGGTTGAAGTTTGGACTTTTGGTATTGGGTTTCTAGTCTAGTGGTCATGCAACAAACAATCAATTAAAGTGGAATGGTGCAGCCAAGCATGCAAAAGAAAAAAAGGTTAGTACAATCTAGGATTTCCTAGACCTAGAGCTAAAACTAAATGGGTCAGCTCAAGTTACACTTAACACAGCAGCTAATCCTTCCTCTAGCTAGGTAGAGGGTGGAAGTGTGGGAGGCTCTCCTACTTTCGCAGGGACCTAATTAAAAACCACAACACCACTTAGGTCGTTTGACTCTGGACCCTCAGCCTTAGATGCCAGATTTCAGTAATAGCCACAGGATTAAATGCACTAGTTGGCCCACACAATTCGGACTCAACCTGTTGGGTGTTACATAGCCCTCTAGGATAAAGGTCTAATTAATTTTAATTAGGCTTGGGTGAGAATGCAAGGAGATTGTTTTGGACCCAGGACAGGTTATGACCTCCTGCCCTGATCTGAGATAAAGAATGTGCCCTTAAGATTAGGTTAATCAAGTAATGCACATTCAATGAGTCCTAATGCAAAACTAAAACAATCAAAAAAATAAAATATCTTTATGTATTTTATGAGGTGGCAAGTTAGGTTTGAATTGATTAGGTTAGCAAACAAATTGGGCTTGGGATTGGGGTGTGTGGAAGTTGGTTAGGTTTGGTTGAGTCAAAATGCAGAAATAGCAGAATTTAGAAAATCAGGATTTCAGATAATGCATGTTTTGACATAGTTACCGATGCATAAAAAAATCTAAGAAATTACAGAACAAAGTATGGATGGTTATGATGAACTCTACAAAATTTTATGCAAAATAAAAATCAGATGATGATGGAAATCCTAGGGTATTTGGACACATGCAGAAATCTCAAGATTTCAATTAGGGTTCCTATGTTGCCAAATTTTAGGACTTTTAGTTTTTTATAAAATTAATTAGAAATTATGATAAAATAGAAGACAATACAGAGAAAACTTCAATGCAGTTTTTAGAGAAAAATAAATTTCTTAGGTGGTCAAAATCAGATGAAAAATAGACATCTAATGCAATGATAGGATGCAGAAAATTCAGGAATTAGGGTTTTGTGACTCTGATGCAGATGAATGCTATCCTAAACCTGCTCTGTTACCAAAATGATGTGGGATGACTCTAAGACTGATGCAAAATAGTAAACTAGTTTTTTTATAATTTTTTTAGACATTAATTTAGTGGCTAAAGATCCAAAAATAAGTAAAGAATTAGCATGATGACTAGTAATGCTAGAACTATCATACCCACAAAAACTCATGCAGAATAATAAATAGCCAGGACCCGAGAGTTGAGAAACTCTTAATTTAGGATAGCATACCTTTCATCATATCAGAACTCAAGAGGGGGAAGGCTTTTACCAGACAGCGATTGCAGTTTCTTCCATGAAGAGATCTCTCAGCCTCTGGATGATGCCTGGAAGAACAAGCCTTTGGTTCCCGAATCTGAAGGTGATCTGAATCCATTCTGAAGATAAAGAAAGCCTCCTCTTGGGAGGAGAAACACCTCGGGGATCAGCAAAACATCAAGGTTAGGCCGGACTCAGGTAATCAAAGAAAAAAATAACAAGATGAAACAAGGAAGGAAAGGGATCAGGGCAAAGGGTTGACGACAAGGAAGCAGGAAGAGCTCTTAATCTGGACATCTTCAAGGCTTCTCTTTTGGACGTGGCTGATTCTTGGAGGTCTGATTTGCTGCTGGGGCATGAAGGATTGCAATGATAGAGGTCGGCCAACACAAGAGAACAAAAACTAGAACCCAAAAACAAAAATACAAGAACACCAGTCTTAAAAACAATTCAGTAGAGTTTAATTTATAAGAGTTGATTGATTACAAGAGGAAGAGGGGTGGGGTATTTATAGAGTCCCATGCCCTCTCCTAAATGGATTATAAGTCTTCACCTAGTTAGAATATGTTTATATAATTTAAGTGGGAGAAAGACTATAAAATAAACCTAGAACTAGGATTACAAGGTTGACTAGAATAAGAACTTGATTTCCTCCTTCAACTTGAATTCTTCTTCATAGCTTGGACCAAGTCAACACTTTGGACATGTTGGGCTTCATGGGGGGCAGCAAGGGGTGGCCAAGGATGGGTTGGGCGCATGGGCTTTGGGCACTGGAGGCCAGGGATGCCTGGAGCAGGAATATTTAAGTATCTTGGTTCTGGGCTGGAATATACCTGGAATCTTGGTTCTTCATGGACCTGGGCCTAGCATTCACTTGGGTTGGGGTGCAGGTACGTCTTTGGGATCATGTTATGACCTGGTTTGAGAATATACTCTAGCATCTGGAGGGGATCTGGGCATCCAGAAAACATCTAGAAGGAATCAGGGTATCTGGAAAGGCATCTTGGATCCTACGGTGTCTCACAAAATCCAATAAGTTGTGTAGTGGCCTCTAACTCCTAGATGAGGCCTGGTGGAACTCCAAAATAGTGTAACCTTCTCTCTTGTGCAAAAATTAGACTCATACTAGACTTATACTAAAATATAGGGCTCGATACTGGACTGGAGTTGAGACAAATCAATTAGCCTCAACTTATTATAGGACTCAATCTTAATTGATTACAAAATTGTAACACATAACAAAAACCCTAATTAGTAAATCATATGGGATGCAGTGATCTGTGTCTGATCCTGGTGTCCCCACCAGTAACTCTCATGCAAGATTCTCTTTCTACCGAAGAGGAGTCTTGCATTAGAATATAGATATGAACTATTTCTTTGACTTGAAATCACTATGGTAGCTTGCAAGCAACTCACTATGCTTAGGTGCTGGACAACCCAGATTTCTAATCTAGTGATGGAAGGTTGTTGGGTATAGTCAAGTACTTGTATAGCGGTAGTAGGATCGAGATAGGATTGATCTCTCCAAATGCTTTGTATTGAATGTTTAATATGCCTCAATTAAGAAAGACCTTGGCGAGGGCATTCCTTGTAAGAAGTTACAAGGATTCTTTCTTTGAGACATATTGAGATGGACTAATTAGGTTTGGGTAGTTTAACCCTAAGCCATTTGGAGCATTAAGAGATTAAAGGAATAAGTTCACTACTATTCCATATTCGACAGGTTCATGTTGCTCTGTAACCTTCAACCTATCTGGACGCCGAGTGTCATTGCTAGATGGCAACTTTGGCTGGTATTGGAAATGTTCCCATGCTACTGGTTTAGTGTTTGAACCTATGGTGTCACACACCGAGGGTTTCTTCTTGCTTTGTTGGCATGCGAACGATTAGGAATCATTCCAGACTCGTTTGATAAGGTGTTGTCAAACTTGTATTCGAGCCGACTCATCTAGATGAGTCAACTCGAGTCGAGTCAACTTGAATGGTCGAGTCGACTCGTTTGAGGGACTACTGAAATTCGAGATCACTTCATTAAATGCTGTAACAGTTATGGGATTTAATGCTCGGCATTTTGAGTTTTAATAATTTTCTATTACTGAAGTTCAAGGGATTTATAACCTACATGAATCCCAAGAGACTCAAAACCTTCCAATTAATCTCTCCTTATCTTCTCATTAATGTTTCATTATGGGACTATTTTTGAGGGCTGATAAAATGCAACAGGAAAGTTTTCCATTTTGGATTAAGCACGAGACTCTATCCAAAAATTTTTTGGAATAGAGACCTTGCTTGATCCTTGAAAGATTGTGAGATTAGATCTCTGGGATGGAGTGAGGTTTGGTTTTGGGATTCTTGAGTGCATACCTTCTATTGAAGGTTTGGGACAGAGCGTTGGAAAGGGGTTCTCAAGCATCTTCATTCCAGCACCACTACATCAACAGCCCTTTAAGGAGTTAAAGGTGTCCATACATCATCAAGGAGTTAAAGAAAGAGTCATTGCTGCCATCAGTGTTTCCAGTGAGGCTAGCACCTCGAAGGAAGGAGAAGAAACCGTGCTGCACAGTGTGAACCACCCATAGAGGCAGTGCGTGTGCATCGCTCATAGAGCCCAATCTTCTTCTTTATAGGTAGACCCAGAGCTCTTCCCACAGATTGCTATATTTTTTTGTGAATGTCACTAAGGTATGTCTTTAATTTATATATGACATAATTGTCATTGTTGCACCATTGTGTGATTTCTGGAATGGTTCTATTTTTCGTTCAATGTTTGCATGATTTCATATTTACATTACTCTAGATGCATCAAGATCCTGGTAGGGGCTTGTGTTTATTAGATTAACATCTATAGATAAAATAGTTTTATCATTTTTCGCTGCTGCATGCCTTTAGAAAAGTTTTAAAATACATGTATCGTCCCTTAGGAATAGTTCCTTTAATGGTATTAGAGCTAGGTTAGATGTGCATCTAGTTTAATGTTTTATGAAATTGGTTTGATTTCCTTCACGTAGTAATTGGATTAAGGTGGATTCGCCATGGCCATCCGGTCATAGAAGAGAAGTATGGTATAAAGACCATCTCTTCCCATTCCAAGGGATTCTCCTATAGCGTGTAGGGGTGCCGCTACATCATGACCTTGTGAAGAAGAAAGTGAATAATTTAAAGGATTAAAATTATTTTAATCTACGGTTTATAGATCATTACTATGTTTAGATAAGATCTAAAAGAAGTTTGATCTAGAACATTGAAAAGTTTAAGTGGAAATGATTGAAGTTTGAAAAAAACTATGTTCTGGAAGAGCTGGCTCGAGTAGAAGAGCTGACTCGACCAGAAATCTATGTTCTAGAAGAGCTGACTCGAAGAGCTGACTCAAGGAGAAGAGCCGACTCGACTAGAAATGTGTGTTTTAGAAGAGCTGACTCGATCTGCAAGAGCTGACTCGACCAGAAAACTATGACATTGTAATTTTAATTTTTAGATTTTTAAGAAATTATTTTATTTCATTTTGAAAATATTTCAAATAGTGTGATACACTTAATAGGGAATTAAGATGTATAATTTTAAGATTTAGGATATAATTCTAATCTTAAGTCATGATTCATAAATCATGAGTTGATTGGGTTAACTAGAATTGGATCCTTAAATAGGTTAGACCTAGGTTTAGATGAATGGATTAAATAGAGAAAAGACTAATCAAAAGTTGAATTAGGTTTCACCTCTATATATCTCTCTAATAATTAGTTAGAGCAGTCCATACATCTAAATGGACTTGATTGATGGCTTCGTGGTGAGCCCAAATCTTTAGGTTAGTCTGATTGAGTCTAGTAAACCACTTGGTGTCTAAGGTAAGTTTGACAGTTGTGATCAAGATTCTTTGGGGCTATCTCTTACCCGGCAAACTCATGGTTGGTGTCTAAGGCAAGAGACTTACCTGGCATAACCCATCCCTTGATCTTACTTACCTGGCCAATATGGTGAATCAGATCAAATTAGACTATCTACTGATTCGAGTTGACCCATGTCAACTAAGGTTAATCAGTCTGACTAGTTTATAGGTGCACATGGACCAAATTAATCCAGAAACCCCCTAAGTGTTTGGTGGGAGTTTCCTTGATCAAGGTCCATGTCTTCCTCTCAAATGTCACAAGATTTAAGTACTCTGGTGGGACCACCAGGATCTGACACAGATAATTGGGCCCTATCTGGTTTACTGATTAGGGTTTTCTTGAACCCTTAATAATGTGTCAAGTTTTGTAATCAAGTTTTATAATAAAGTTAGTCCAGTTGAGAGTTTTGTAATAAAGTTACCTCAGCTGAGTTGAGTGAGTCCTATAATAATCAGTCCAATTGAGTCTCGTAAGTCCAGTACAAGTTTATATTACAAGTCCATGTCAAGTACCAGTTTCATATAAGAGGAGGATCACCAAAGTAGAAGCCCATAAAGTCTCTCCAATAAAGATTCCAGGCATATTCTTCTTCTAGGCTCCCCAGCCCAAAAGTTCTTCAAGTCCAAAAGCCCACGGCACCCCAGGCTTTCACAAGTCCACTTCTAAGTTGGTGCCTAGGGTTTCCAGCCCACCAGGGGACATGCATTAAAGCCGAAGTGCCATACCTTGGAGGCCGCCCAAAGCAATACCCAAGCCCATATGGCAAGCCATCCTTTGAAGGCCGCCGAAGCCCAATGAAGATCGCCCCTTGCTGCCCAAGATCCAAGCCCAAGAGAGGATGGCCTCCAAGCCCAAATAAAGCTCCTTGACCAAGTCAAAGGAGGAGAGGAATTCACTTCAAACAAGGAGACTATGTTCTACTTATATTCAAATTGTATACTCCTTGTTTTAAGCAAATTTGTAATCCCTCTCCTACTCAACTTTGTAATTCTATCCTAACAAGGAGAGGACATAGGAAACATCTATAAATACCCTACCCCTTCCCCTCTTGCAATCAATCTATTATTCATGAATGAAACTCCATTGAAATTTTGAGCTTGTTCTTGTGTTCTTGTGTTGAGGTGTGTGAGAGTTAATTGTGTGCCCTAATACATCCAAGCCCTAGCTGACCAAAGTCCATCCTTCCAAATCCTAAGACACCCAAGGAGAAGAAGCCCTAGCTGCCGACAACAAGGAGCCTTCTTCTTCCTCCGGGCTGCCAGCTTCAGCAAACCCTAATTCCACTTTTTCAAACCCTAGTTCCTTTTCTTTTGCTTTCTTATTTGTTCTTCTGCTGACTTCTGACGCTTGCAGGATCGCTGAGGTGTTCACCTCCAAAGAGGAGGCCCTCTTTTCCTTTTGGACAAAATCAAGATAGCTGATTGAACCATGGACTACCGGCTTGTCTTCAAGGTGACAATCCCGAGTGCTATGTGACCCGATCCTTGATTTGATCTTCAATTGTTACTTTATACAATCCTTTCCCCTCCTAATTTCTGATTTATTGAAAGTATGCTATCCTAACCAGCGGTTTCTCAATTTTCGAGATCCTGCTTTTATTATTTTCCATGAGTTCATATGCAGGTATGTTGATTCTTTGCATTGCTAGTTTGCTTGCTAATCTTTACATGATTTCGAGACTTTAGCCTACAAATTAAAATTCTAAAACAAAATACCAAAAAAAAATTAGTTTCTATTTTCCTGCAATCATGTTATTCTTAGGTTCAACCTGCATCAGTTTGGTATCAAAGCGGGTTTAGGATAGCATGCATCTTCATCAAAAACACAAAAACCTTTATATCTATTTTCTTCATCCTGTCATCTGCAATAGGGGTCTGATTTTTAGTCTAGTTCATCATCTTAAAATTTTATTTTTATCTAAACTTTACACAGCATGCTCTCTATTTAGTCTTGATAATTTTCATTATTTTTAATTATTTTTATGAAAACAAAAAAATATAAAAATTTGGCATCTTAGAAATCCTAATAGAAATCCTAAACTTCTGCACAGTCTGAAAATCCTAGGTTTTGCATCATCATTTGAATTTTTCTCTGCATGAGATTTGGTAGGGATCATCTGCACTATTCGTCCTCTGTCCTAAATTTTTTTTGAATTCTTTCTGCACTAAAAACCAAACCAAATTCTGCTTCCAAGCAAATCCTAATTTATGTCTGCATACTTGATTAAACTAAATCTAATCAACTTCCAAACCATACCTCACCCAAGCCCAAATTTTGTTTGATAATTTAGTCAACTTAATTTTAATTTGCCACCCCATAAAAGATAGAAAAATATTTTATTTTCTGATTGTTATTAGTTGTATTAAGGCTCATTGAGTATCATCATCTCATTCAATCAATTTAAGGGCAATTTCCTCTCTTAGATCAGGACAGGATTTCATCACCTGTCCTGGGCCCAAAACAACCACCCAACATCAAAACCCAAGGCTAAACTAAAATCAATTAGCAACTTAATTGCTCTAGTGAGCTTAGGGACACCAATAGGTCAGGTCCAAATTATGTGGGCCAACTAGTGCACTTAATTCCCTAGCTATTACTGAAAACTGGTGTCTAAGACTAGAGGTCCAGAGGAAAATGCCCTAAGTTGACTGGTTGTTTTTAATTAGGACCCTGTCACAGGCAGGGGGAGCCTCCCACCACCCCACCCCTTACCTAGCCAGTGGAAGGATTAGCTGTTGAGTTAAGTGTAGGTTAAGTAGACCCATTCAATTTTGACTCTAGGTCTATCAAACTATAGTCCAATTTCACCTTGTGTGCCTGACTGCATCATACCACCTTGCTTGTTTGATTGAATGACCACTAGGTTAGGAACTTAATACCAACAGTCTAAACCCCATCCCAGCTCCACCATGGACCCTAGTCTAGAGACTTTCATGAAAACATTGACTGAACGGCTTGACCAAATGAGCAACCAATCCCAAAATCAGATTACCCAATTAACCACCCAAATAAACCAATCCAATACCCAATCCCAAAACCAGCTTGCCTAGTTGACCACCCAGGTGAACCAAATAAATCTTAGATTTGACCAAATGACCTAATCCAATAATCAAGCAACCCATAGGATTGACCAGTTAACCAATAGGTTAGACCAGGTAGAAAACCAATTAGGTACCATAGAAAGAACCCAAGAGTCCAATACTGAACCTGATCCTAATTTGCCCTATTCCACCACTCATAACCCTAGGGGAACCCCAAATCAAGACCAATTTATGGAGCCCAACCCTAGGAGAACCCATAACCAGGGCCAATTTGTGGAACCCAATCCTAGGATAGCCCCATGCTAGGAACCGTATCAGGATCCTAACCCTAGGAGGCCCAATCAAGATGACCAGAACCATGATGATAGAATCCTTAGGAGCATTAGAGTAGATCCACCCATCTTTGATGGCACCTTAGATCCCAAGGTCTACATAGATTGGGAGGAAGGCATGGAGCAATATTTTAAGTGGTATGCCTTGAGTGATGAAAGGAAGTGTCAATTTGTCAAGCTTTGGCTAACTGATTAGGCTAGGTTATATTAGGAACACGTAGAGCACCTCACTAGACAAAGAAACCATCCACCCATCGCCATGTGGGAGGCCATGAAGCTAAAACTTAGACAAAAATACGTTCCCCCATACTACCAACAATGTCTCCTAGATCAATGGCAAAGACTAAAATAGGGAGGTAAGACTGTGAGAGAGTCTATAACCTAGTTTGATGAATGTGCCCTAGGTGTGCCCTAGATGAACCTGAATTAGTAACCTTAACCAGGTTTAGAGCTGGCCTTCATGAGGATATTCAGAGAGAACTATACCTAAGGGGAGTTGAACACATAGACCAGACCTATCTGATAGCTAATAATTTTGAGAGATTCCAAAAGGCACCGTTTTCCCGTCGACCTAAAAACTTTAGGGCCAACACTTCTAGTTTTAGACCCAACTAGAACCCAGGTTACTCAGGCCGACCCAGCCCTAACTTAACTCGACCCAACTCCAACTCTGGCCCACCCAATCCTAATCCAGCTCGTCCCAACCCTAATCCAACTTGACCGAATCTCAATCCAACCCATTCCCACCCTAACCTATCTCGTCCCAACATGAGTCCGAGTCAACCCAGTTCTAGTAATTTTGCATCTTTTAGGAATGACAAAGGTAAGGCAGTAGCATTTCAGAAAGCCCCAAGCCCCAGCCCCAATGCTTGCTTTAGATGCAACAAGGTAGGCCATTATGCTAGTCAATGTCCTACCAGATCATTACACATAGGGGAGCTTGAGAAAGAGTGTAAACCAAATGATGATGAGGAAGAAAAGGTTTATGAAGCTGAGGCAGACTTGATGAAGAGTATGAAGGAGATGAGGAGGAATTTGATCAGTCTGACCTAGTAGGGGTAGTTAGATATATCCTATCCTAAACCAAGACACAGAAAGATTGGCGTAGGACTAACATCTTACAAACCTTTATGAAAATTAAGGTATGCAAGATTATAATAGATAGTGGGAGATGTGTCAATGTCATCTTTGTCAATACAGTTTAATCATTAGGATTGACCCCAGTTTCCCATCCTAGCCCCTATAAGGTCTCATGGATAGGTTTCACATCCATTCCAATCAAGTCTAGGTGCAAAATATTGATTAAACTACAATCATATGAGGAGAAGATTTGGTGTGATGTCTTTCCCATGGGAGCCAGTAGTATCATCTTAGGTTGACCATGGCTTTATGATCATGATTCATCCCTGTTTGGTCGAACCAACATCTGTATCTTTAGTGACCATGGAAAGAAATTTGTAATTCATCCGACTCAGCCTAGAGATCTAGTTAGGAGAGATTCTTGACGCGGGACTACTAAGAGAGATGATATGCATGCAATTGATTTTCTTTTGTTATTTTTATATTTGAGGGGATTGGCCGATTCGTGAATTTGAAGTAAGAATTAGAGATTTGCATAATGATAAGAGACTCTAGCATGCAGACATAGCCCCTAAATAGTGATAAAGAAAGGACCCCGGGATTGAAAAACCCTGGTAGGACTTAGCTCTAAGATAATATCCTACTTAAGAGACTAGGGAGTGCAAACCTCACAAAGCTCTGAAGTGCCCGATGCCGAGTTTGCTCAAATTGACGGATGTAGCTTGGAAAATCAAGTTCTCGACCCTACGATTTCGTCGGCTTTCGAATCGGTAGTCCTGATGGCAAGGAAAATTGAATCCATTATCCATGGTACCTGAAGGACCTGCGAGCAACCTAGAGACAATTAAAAAATAAAGAAGGAATGGGAAGGCAAAGAAATAAGAGAATGGGTGAAGAGAAGGTGGTGATTAAGGCAGGTTCTTCTTGCTGGGCATCCAGGAGAATCTTCCAGGGGGTGTCCAAGATTTGGAAGAAGGGTTGGCGGCTTGCGTAGGAAGTAGGTAACCAGGGTTTCTCACCCCTCGATGTCCTGAAGGACAAAGGTGCACTATCTCATAGAGTTCCAAGTTTAAGACAAGGGCTAGGAAGAAAAAACTTCAACTTTTTTTTCATTCATAAAAAATATTTTACAAGAGGGTTAGGGCTCTTTTTATAAGCACCCAAGTCCTCATTTGATGGGGACTGAAAGTCTATTTTATTTTATTTTATTGGAGTAAATTAGTCCTGTGTCACTTGAGTCAAAGTGAGATAACTGTGTCAGTTGAGTCCACTTAGTCAGGTCCAGTCATTTTAGTTCAGTCAAGTCCGATCGAGTCCATTCATGTCTGTACAAGAGCAGAGTTCACAACCAGGAGATTCACCAGGCCCCACAACCAGAGCTGGCCTTCATGCACCTGGATCCTTTCCTACTGCCAAGCCCACAAGAGAGAGCTCTAGACCAAGATAAAGGCCCACTGTTGACCAGGCCCACCAGGGTTTCTTGGCCCACATGTTAGGGTTTCTTAGCCCTCAAGTCATGTACCCTGGGGTGAATCTATAAATACCACCCCTCCCCTCATGTATAAAGTATCTTTTTCCTATGAATAAAAATTAAAGTTATTTTAATCTGAGTTTTGAGTTTTTCTCTGGATTGGAGTGGGTGTGATGCCCTGGTTCCTTGTTCTTGAGTGCAAGCCCTAATCTCCTAGTGACTTCTACACTCACCAGTGATCCTCCACTCTATCCTGCATCAACCTGGTATAAGAGCCAAGTGGATTAGGATTTTTTTTCTTCCTGCTGGCTCTACATCCTTCCTCCTATCCAGATCTCTCTGTGCAAGACTTCTCAAACCATAGTCAGCCGCCGAGGTCCATCAATGCCTTGCACCCGAGCCCCTCTCCTCTCTGCCACCCATGAAGCCCATCTCCAGCATCGCCTCCGATCAAGTCTCCCCCTCCACCTCCATCCCGTGACCCTCCCCAAAGCATCCACCCGTGAAGCCTGATTGCATCCCACAACCGTCGCACGCCCACCGTCGCTGCTCATGCCACAGATCCACACCGCCGGTCTCCAGCCCCCATCGGGTCCACCAAGGCCACCACCGCCGAAGAAGAACACCGGAAGACCATACTCCGCCCAGCCACCGACCATGGAGACCTCCCTGTGTCTCAGATCCACGTGACGCCACCTCCTACCGAATCTCCTTCCCGCTGCCATCACCAACTGCCGGAAGCAGAGCCACCGCGTCCACCTCCGAACCAGCAAGAAGCCACTCCTCCTCCGGCATGCCCAATCCCTTATGGCCTTGACTCCCACAACCATCGCCCAACCATGACCAACACTGATTAGGACCCTCCACCGCACGCGCCCACTACCACCGCACGCCCTACCGAACTGTCCTCCACCCAACATCGACGTCGGCGAGTCCCTCCGCCAGCCTCCCGGTTCCCTGCTGATGGTCCATAAGAAAGAAGAAAGGGGAGGAGGGGCACCGCACGAACGTGAAAGAAGTTGCCCCTCCCCTTTGTCAATTTCTGTGTTGCACACTCCTCAAAAAAGCACAGATCTCAAAGCCACACACCTTTCATAGTTGCACGGATTGTAAAGCCATGCAGATCTCAGAGTAGCCAATAAAAAAAATTCAGAGAAAAAAGAATAAATAAAAAAAAGGTGAAAAAAATATTGAAACTAGACTCTTTTCTTTGATTTGCCTAGTTTTGGTTCCATCAAACCCCGCTGAGCCTGACTTGACAGAGTCGAGTTCTCCCCACCATAGGAAAATGATGGGGACCGAAAGTCTATTTTATTTTATTTTATTTGAGTCCATTAGTCCTGTGTCACTTGAGTCAAAGTGAGACAACTGAGTCAGTTGAGTCCACTTAGTCAGGTCCAGTCATTTTAGTTCAGTCAAGTCTGATCGAGTCCATTCAGGTCATGTACAAGAGGAGAGTTCGTAGCCAGAAGATTCACCAGGCCCCCCAACCAGAGCTGGCCTTCTTGCACCTAGACCCTTTCCTATTGCCAAGCCCACAAGAGAGAGCTCCAGTCCAAGACATAGGCCCACTGTTGACCTGGCCCACCAGGGTTTCTTGGCCCATAAGTTAGGGTTTCTTAGCTCTCAATTCATGTACCCTGGGGTGAATCAATAAATACCACCCCTCCCCTTTTGTATAAAGTATCTTTTTCTTATGAATACAAATTAAAGTTATTTTGATTTGAGTTTTGAGTTTTTCTCCAGATTGGAGTGGGTTTGATGCCCTGTGGTGCGGGAAAAAAGGATGATGAGGATGATGATGAGATGCTAGCACGGATGATGCAAATGTGATTATATATATATATATATTTATTTATTTTTAGGGTTTTATCTTTGGTTCCCAATTGCAAGCAAAGAGAACCTAGGAAAATTGAAAGCAAAGAGGTCTATGCTAGCAGATCAATCCCTAAGAAATGATAGACCAGGACCCCGAGATTAAGGAACCCCGGGATTAGGACTTGCTCGATACAATCAATACCTACCAAGGAGATAGGGATGCAAACCATTCAACACTCTGATGGTCTTGGTGTAGAGATCGCTCAACCTTGACGGATGCGACCTGGATGTCCGAGCTGTCGAACTCGCGGATAGGCTGGCTTTCGATCGGGTGGTCACAGTGGCAAAGCAAACCTTCTCTGATGGTCGTGGCACCAAGGGGACCTGTAGGCAAACAAAAAGGATTAGTTTTTTTTTTTGTTCTTTTTCCTTTTAGATAATGGAAAGGTGGAAAGAAAAAACAAAGGAAAGGGTTGAGGAGATGGGGTTCGAATGATGGTGTTGATGGAGATAACTTGGGGCCTCGCACCCCGCGATGTCCCGGAAGGACGAAGGAATGTGGCCTCTCACCACGCGATGCCCTCAGGCGAAGGAATGTGGCCTCTCACCACGCGACGCCCTCAGGCGAAGGCATGTGGCCTCACACCACTCGACATCCCTGGGGATGAAGGAAGCTCTCACTCAACCTAGCCTAAGAGACAAGGATTGAAGAAGAGGATGGAACAAACAAGCTTTCTTTCATTAATCATCAAAATTTTTCTACAAGGAGAGATTGGGTCCCCTTTTATAGACACCCTAGAGTACATTCAAATTTCAAATGAAAAGACCATTCAAATTTTGAACCCAAAATACAATCCAAATAAAAGTGACGCCCAAAGATTTGGAGGAGAACTTCTTTCTTTGCTTGCTTGGTTTTGGTAGAAAACATGAAGTAAGGCTAGCTTGGAGGGATTTGTCCCACTTTGACTTTTCTTGGCTTGATTCAAGGCCGACCAAATGAGAATAATCCTAGGCGTGGCATGATTGGAGGCTTGGAGAGGGGGATTGGTCTTTGACCTTCCTTCCTTGCATGGCTTATTTTGGTAGAAGGCTTGGATTGAGGCTTGATGTCTTCACCATGCCTTTCTTGCTTAACTTCTTTATGGAAGAAGGCTTGAGTGGAGGCATGCATCAAGGGATTTGAAACTTCTTTCCACTTGGAGAATGGAGGATGCCTTTCTTGCTTGACTATTTTAGGAAGATGACTTGATTGGAGGGCTTGCTTTGTGGCTTGAATCTTCAACAACCCAAATATGATGGCTCATGGCATGATATGGGGAGGGGATAATGGAGGCATGTGGAATGCTTATGGGGTGCCTCCTTGCTTCCATTCTTGGGTGCACAGGTGGCATTGATGTGGTGCCATGCAGCTAATGAAGTGGCAGTGTCAAGTCAAAGCTTGGTCCACTAAAATGGGCTTGACCCAAAGGACAAGTTTTCTCTCATTGGGTTGGGACCCAAAGTTCAGGCAGACCCAGACTTGGATTAAAATAAATTACAGGACTCGAGTTGACCTAATCTTGACCCAATTGGTCAAGGTACAAGATTTAGACTTGGCTCAAAGCAAAGATAATTACAAAATTAAAGGATTGAAGCCTTATTACAGGACTCAATGGGTAGAACCCTAATTAGAGATCCTCCGAAGGTTGAAGGGCTCAAGTCAAACCCTGATGCCCATATTAATTCTCCCAGGGTGGGAGAAACTCGACCATGTCGAGTGGAGGTTGATTTAGCTTTGGTACTTCTTCAGTGGGTTGATGCATGGCCAGTCCTCCTAGGTGATCCACGAATCATCAGATTTGGGTCGGCCTTGCTAACGAACCAAGAAATCTAAAAGCCATTGTCCTGGGCTGCGGTAGCTCGACCATCTAGGACACGCTCGATCCGTACTCCTTACTCAAGTCAAATTGGAAGTGGACACTAGGGTCTGGTTTTCTCTCCAAAAAGGATTAGGCTCAAATCACTCGCTTGGTGGTTTGCTAGTTCCCTATACTCAACTAGGTGCAAGATATTGAGAGTCGAGCTAATGTCCCAAATCAGGGTATTAGGGTCACTCTCCTATCACTCTAAGGGACCAATTCAACGAGCATAAAACTTCTTTATTATTTCAGAATCCCCAATTCTCTACTTAGCTTGCTTTCAGGAACAACCAAATTTTAATTATTGATGTTCGTGTCCCTAGTATGCAATGCAAGAGATCATGCAGATTCTGAGACTCAAGTAACACTCAACAAAAGCAAACTAAACTAGGTATTCCTAGTAAGAGGAATTTATTGGGATCCTAAGGCCTAAACCTACTAGACCATTGGTTCTCTAGGCTTGACCCTAGCCTGGTATGCACAAGAAAAACTTTTAAGGATCCCTAACAGATGCCATAAAGTATGCCAGAAGTAGAGGGCGAATGGGATGGGCTCTAAGGAGTCATGCAAAATGATAATCTCAACAAAAAGTGCACTCATAGACCTAGAAATGTGCGAAGGTTCGGGGAAGGTTAGGAAATAAGGAGGAGACTCAAGGACTGGTTCAAGGTTTAGGCTACTGACCTTATTATGTGAATGTAGGTCTACAGGCATGCTCATCTTAACCTCATAGTTAGTACTAGGATGATCGATAGGTGCATGTCCTCGGGTAGGCGGGATGCTCCTAGATAGTGGAGGGCTTTCGGGAAGGTCTTTAGAACATTCATCTTGAGAACCTATACCTTCATCTACTTCGTTTGATCCTGGCTTGGTCAGTTCTGCTTCAAGGTCTATAGTGGATTCAGGATCATTATCATTTGGGTCCTTGCTAAGTTCAGGGGTATCCTTAATGATTCCATCAGGTGGGAGCTGATCAATTAAATTATCAGGCGATACCTCCTCACATTCTTCTTCTTCTTCTTCATATTCATTAATCAAGCTTATGTCAGGCTCATATATGACTTCCTCAAACTCACAGAAGGGTTCTAATCTTTTCTTCTTTGATTCCTCAATGGGTTTGGGTTCAGTTTCAATCGGTTCATCTATAAGTAGGGCAGGGGCGGTGCACTGACTGGCAAGATGCTCAGGTTTATGACACCTATAGTTGTTACGTTGGGGATCGGGTCTCCTCTGGACTTCAATAGCCTTACCCTTTTCCTCTCTACTGTATTGGTGTCGATTTAGACTGGGACGACTAGGACTGGGTTGGGCTAGACTTGGTCGACTAGGGTCAGATCGATTCGGGCTTGTCAACTTGGGTAAGCCTGGCTATAACCATGGGTGGATCCGGGGATGTGGCTTTGGTTCCTAAAAGGCTCGGGTCTTCTATAGCCGGGAGCTCTCTGGAAATGCTCACGGAGCCTAGCGGCTTCCTCTATGGGACCTAGTATGGCCTCTACTTGATCACATCTATCATCTAACCGGGTGCTTAACTGAGTTATGGCTCGAGTCAGGGATTCATTCATGGCTGCAAGATCAACACGAAGTTGGTCCATGTCTTCGATAGGGGTTGGAGACGGTGGGTGAAAAAGGGCTCCTAATCTAGTGCACATGCAAACACACAAAACGGTACTACGGTGTGCTAGACCTAGGAGATCTCACCAAATGAAAAGTCAAGAAGACGAACCTGGTAGTAGTAACTTGGCACCTGGCCAGGTAAGCGTAAAGTTAGTGGAGGATCCTCTTTGCTTTCCTAGACACCAATCTTGCAATTGGCCAGGTAAGCGAACCAACCCACTTCCCTTCGGGATCCAGTCACTGAACCGCTTGCCTAGACACCAGCTACACAAGCACACACTTCCAAGCAATCTAGCTTGGCCCGACACTTGGGTTGACCTGACTTCGTGGGTGTCCCTAGCTCACTAGAGCAGATTAATGTCTAATTGATTTTAGTTAATGGTTAGGGTTCAAAATGCCGGGTGGTGGTTTTTGGGCTAGGGACAGGTTATGAACTCCTGACCCTATGTTAACTTGTCGCCCTTAAGTGTTTTATGAACAATGTATGCACACAAATGTCCAAGAAAATGATTTAATATTTTTTTTTTGTGTGTCTTTCAGATGTATGGATGCTAAGAAAAATGTAAAAACCTAAACATGAACTAAATACATGAACTAACTAAATGAGACAAGAAAGAGATGCTTGCTAAAACTGCAGGCCTGAGATTTTCTCAGGTGATATTTTGGCTTGTAGAATTTATACAGGCTGAAATAAAATCTAAGAAAAGAGTAGAAAACTCCTCTAAATGCAATAGATCCAGCAAAAGAAAAACAAAACAAAACAGAGATTCCTACAAAAATAAAAAATTAAAATAGCAGACCAATTATGAACTGGACAGAATGTAGAAACTAAATGCAAGAGCACTAGTCCTAGCCTAGGCTCTGATACCAAAAATGGTGCGGGTAAAAAGGATGATGAGGATGATGATGAGATGCTAGCATGGATGATGCAAATGTGATTATATATATATACTTTTTTAGGGTTTTATCTTTGGTTCCCAATTGCAAGCAAAGAGAACCTAGAAAAACTAAAAGCAAAGAGGTCTATGCTAGCAGATCAATCCCTAAGAAATGATAGACCAGGACCCCGAGATTAAGGAACCCCGGGATTAGGACTAGCTCGATACAATCAATACCTACCTAGGAGATTGGGATGCAAACCTTTCAACACTCTGATGCTCTTGGTGCAGAGATCGCTCAACCTTGACGGATGCGACCTGGATGTCCGAGCTACCGAACCCGCGGATAGGCTGGCTTGTATCGGGTGGTCACAGTGGCAAAGCAAACCTTCTCTGATGGTCGTGGCACCAAGGGGACCTGTAGGCAAACAAAGAGGATTAGTTTTTTTTTTTTGTTCTTTTTCCTTTTTAGATGATGGAAAGGTGGAAAGAAAAAACAAAGGAAAGGGTTGAGGAGATGGGGTTCGGATGATGGTGTTGGTGGAGATAACTTGGGGCCTCGCACCCCGGGACGTCCCGGAAGGACGAAGGAATGTGGCCTCTCACCACGTGATGCCCTCAGGCGAAGGAATGTGGCCTCTCACCACGCGACGCCCTCAGGCGAAGGAATGTGGCCTCTCACCACGCGACGCCCTCAGGCGAAGGAATATGGCCTCACACCACTCGACATCCCTGGGGATGAAGGAAGCTCTCACTCAACCTAGCCTAAGAGACAAGGATTGAAGAAGAGGATGGAACACACAAGCTTTCTTTCATTAATCATCAAAATTTTTCTACAAGGAGAGATTGGGTCCCCTTTTATAGACACCCTAGAGTACATTCAAATTTCAAATGAAAAAACCATTCAATTTTTAAACCCAAAATACAATCCAAATACAAGTGGCACCCAAAGCTTTGGAGGAGAACTTCTTTCTTTGCTTGCTTGGTTTTAGTAGAAAACATGAAGTAAGGCTAGCTTGGAGGGATTTGTCCCACTTTGACTTTTCTTGGCTTGATTCAAGGCCGACCAAAAGGGAATAATCCTAGGCGTGGCATGATTGGAGGCTTGGAGATGGGGATTGGTCTTTGACCTTCCTTCCTTGCATGGCTTATTTTGGTAGAAGGCTTGGATTGAGGCTTGATGTCTTCACCATGCCTTTCTTGCTTAACTTCTTTATGGAAGAAGGCTTGAGTGGAGGCATGCATCAAGGGGTTTGAAACTTCTTTCCACTTGGAGAATGGAGGATGCCTTTCTTGCTTGACTATTTTAGGAAGATGACTTGATTGGAGGGCTTGCTTTATGGCTTGAATCTTCAACAACCCAAATATAATGGCTAATGGCATGATATGGGGAGGGGATAATGGAGGCGTGTGGAATGCTTATGGGGCGCCTCCTTGCTTCCATTCTTGGGTGCACAGGTGGCATTGATGTGGCGCCATGCAGCTGATGAAGTGGCAGTGTCAAGTCAAAGCTTGGTCCACTAAAATGGGCTTGACCCAAAGGACAAGTTTTCTCTCATTGGGTTGGGACTCGAAGTTCAGGCCGACCCAGACTTGGATTAAAATAAATTACAGGACTCGAGTTGACCTAATCTTGACCCAATTGGTCAAGGTACAAGATTTAGACTTGGCTCAAAGCAAAGATAATTACAAAATTAAAGGCTTGAAGCCTTATTACAGGACTCAATGGGTAGAACCCTAATTAGAGATCCCCCGAAGGTTGAAGGGCTCAAGTCAAACCCTGATGCCCACATCACCCTGGTTCCTTGTTCTTGAGTTCAAGCCCTAATTTCTTGGTGACTTCTATGCTCGCCAGCGATCCTCTACTCTGTCTCGTATCATCATTTGAACATTTGAATTTAAATTTGAAAGAGGGGGTTACAATACTTGATTTGGGGAGGAGAAAGGGGTGGGTTGTCTTCATGAGTCAAGGGGTGCCCATTTGAAATTTGAATTTCTCCTTCATGAAATCTTGGCCGACCATTACTTGGCTTGTTCTTTGGTGTAATGGCTTGATTTGGGGGTGTGAAGAGAGGATGTTGTCTTCATGAATCAAGGTGGCGCCCTTTTTGAAATTTGAAATCCTTCTTCATGACACCTTGGCCAAGCATGATCTTTTCTAGTGTGGCTTGATCTGTGGAGTGAGGTGGGGATGTTGTTGGCTTGGATCAAGGTGAGGCTTAATAGGGCATCCAACATGGCTTTGAATTTGAATTTCAGCTTTAAGCTTGGCCACCCAAGATGCTTGGTGAAGTGGCGCCTCCCATGCCATGTGACATTGATGATGTGGCACTACATGAGCTGAAGTGGCACCTCCCCATGCCACGTGGCATTGATGATATGCACTTCGTGAGTTGGCACTCCTACTTGGCATGGAGGAGAGGTGGCTTGACTCATCTTCAATTGGGCTTGACTTGATTGCCCACCTATGGACCCATCTTCAAATTCGCTTGAGCCCATCTTCAAATTGACTTGTGCTTGAGAGGCTAATTATAGGACCAATTGATCCTAACTTGACCAAATTGGCCAAATTACAAGACCAAACCAAAAACTAAAATGAACTAGATACTAATTACAAGACTCAAAAGCAAATTACTCAGGCTTTAAGCCTTATTACAGGACCCAAAAGATTAAGAACCCTAATCAAAGATCCATAGAGGGTTGAGGAGCCTCTATCTAATCCTGGTGCATGCACCAATTCTAGTAGCCTTAGAGAAAAGAAACCAAGAGTTAATCTAATCGAGGCTAATCCTGAGCCCGTTGAAGGATCTAAAGACATTGATGAGTTGAGTCCAGTAGAAGCACCTGAAGAAGAGGAATTAGAGAGTGATCCTATTGAGAAATTAAATGAAAATGATCCTTAACCCATAATAGTATTTGAGGAACAAGTGACTGAACTAGGATTAAACATTATAGATGAAAGTGAGGGTTCACAAGAGTTGTTCATAGAGGAAATCGAAGAATAAGTCCTAAAGGAACAACCCCAGGAAGTAGATGTAGGTAGTGAAATAATATCTGGTTTTGAGTCCAATTAGTCCACAGACCTAATCCATCTGTCCACACCTGCACTGACCTCTACATAGCATTTGCATCAGGACATTAGTCAAAAGATAAACATAATTAATGAAATCTATAAAAACTTGGCTAATTCCCGAAAATGAGCTAAAGAGTTTTTTGCAGGGGATTATGTGATGATCAGGCTTAGGCCTGAGCAGTTCCCTCCATGGACCGTAAAGAAATTACATGCTCGCATAGCTAGACCGTTCAAAATAATAAAGAGAGTTGGATCCAATGCCTATGTGCTCGGTTTGCCACCCGAATTAGGTATTGGTTCCACCTTCAATATTTCAGACCTTATGGAGTACCGGGAGCCAACAGCGATACCTAGCAAGCACTTTAAGCCTATCTCTTTCCTTGAGAGTGAACCTACCACAGAGTGTCCACATACAAATTGGCCTATTAGTGAGGAAAGGGTTGAGCGCATCCTAGATGATCAAGCCATCAATACCTGGAACAAAGGCTATCAACGGTATTTGGTCTAATGGCAAGGTCAGCCGGAATCCGAGGACTCGTGGACCACCTGAGAGGATCTGTAGTGCCTTATCCAAGACCTTCTTGAGCAATATGAGAGATGCATTGACCTTACTCGATGGGGTCAAGTTTCTCCCACCCTGGAAGAATTGATGGGGGCACCAGGATTCGACAAAGATTATTGGGCCCTATCTGGTTTACTGATTAGGATTTTCTTGAACCCTTAATAATGTATCAAGTTTTGTAATCAAGTTTTATAATAAAGTTAGTCCAGTTGAGAGTTTTGTAGTAAAGTTAGCTTAGTTGAGTTGAGTGAGTCCTGTAATAATCAATCCAATTGAGTAGCGTAAGTCCAGTACAAGTTTATGTTACAAGTCCATGTCAAGTACCAGTTTCATACAAGAGGAGGATTACCAAAGTAGAAGCCTGTGAAGTCTCTCCACATGAAGATTCCAGGCATATTCTTATTCCAGGTGCCCCAGCCCAGAAGTTCTGCAAGTCCAAAAGCCCATGGCACCCCAGGCTTTCATAAGTCCACTTCTAAGTTAGAGCCCAGGGTTTCCAGCCCACTAGGGGACATGCATCAAAGCCCAAGCACCAAACCTTGTGATGGGGACATCGCTAGCATGGATCCCAGAGCAAGCATGAATCCTGAAGCTGCACGAATCTTAGAGCATATCCAGAATAAAGTAGTTTGGGATTTTATCTTTTGTTTGAAATTTAAATAAGTATTTGGTTGGTTAGGATTGAGATATGGATAGGCTTATCTTATCCTATCTTGTATTTGAATTTGAGTCATCTCTATCTTTTTATTCTGTATTCAAATTCAAACGAGGGTTGGACAGGTCTATAAATACCACCCTTAGTCCTTTGTAAAAAGATAGTTTTTGGAGAAAAAATTTGAGTTTTTTAGAAGAGTGATTCTTCTTGCCTTCACCTTCGGGCATGGACATGATGCCCTAGTTATTACCCTTCCCATTCCATCTTCTTTATCCCCTCATGACCTTTGAGATCTGTCCTAGCACCTCCAAGTATCGAGGAGGGTATAATGCCCTAGAGGTGAGAGGTCTCTTCGTTAGGGTGAGTTCCAAAGTCCATGAGATCCAGATCCCTATCCTACATCATTACTATTCCTTCGCCACCCCTAGAGAAAAAAATATCAAAAAAAAATAGTACCCTAATTTAGGTGACTTCTAGGATCACCAACGATCCTACCCCATCTGTCCCTCTTCAATTTTGGTATCAGAGCCCAAAAAAATTATGGTACCTCCAAATTAACCCAAATCCTTTTTTACTAGTCCTTATACCGATCCATCTGTTCTATCCTATCATCCTCCCACATAAAAAAAAAAAAAATTAGATCTCCCAACCAGTGTCTTCCCTTCCCTGTGATCCACCGCCACCATTGCCGCCCTACTGCCCCGCCGCCTCACCACAGTCCACTCCCCTCTCTGGTGAAATGTCCGCATCGCCTCACCAATGCCTCATCACCGCCCCTGGATGCTTTGACTGCCACCACCGCTCCCCGGCTATCGTCGCCAGATCCACCATTGTGCCGTGCCATCCGCCCCTCCGATGTTGTCCATCCGGACAATCCATGACCCAAAGTCGATCGGTGGTGACATCTTCCTGCTCACCGCTACAGGCCGACGATCCTCCCATCGCCAAGATCCCACTCCGACGACCTCGAGCTGCCAGACCTCCCTTCCCCATCTTCGATCGCCAGAGCACCCCCCCCTCTGTTTCACTCCGCAAGGTCTTCCCTGAAGCTCAGATCCAAGCTCCACCACCACGCCTGCGATGTCCGTTCTCCCCACCATCTCCCTCTCCGTCGTGATCGCCCGACTCTGCCAGCACCTCGACCACCCTCTCTGTCATCCAAAATCCCTCCTTCGGCCTCTCGTCGCCAGGCGTCCCTCATCCGGTCCACCGCGATGCCGTCAACAGCCCCAGCTTCCCTCCACGGAGCACTCACCCGAACCAGGCACATCTTTCCTCCCCCCTGCTCCTCGGGTCTCAGTGACCGTGCCGGACGTCCGCCCGGATGATCTCCATCGGAGCCCAACATCCCCATCGCCGTCGTCTTCTCCGAGCCACCACTCCACCGAGAGCTACCCAGATCCCCTGTTCCACGAAGCCCCTGTTCACTCGTCCAAAGAAGCCCATTCGTAAGCCTCCTCCCAGCTTCTCCATCACCGGATCTCCTTCTCCGTTCCTTCCCCATCACCAGATCTCCTTCCTCCGGTCCACCCGAAGCCGTCTACACCTCCGATCTCCTCCCCCATGAAGCTTCAAAACTCCTATTCCAAGAAGCGTGCAAGTCGAATTGTTGAGCGGCTATTGAAGAAGACCGGAATAGCTATTCTAGCTATTCTGGCTATTCCACATATATCCCGGATTTATTCCAGCTTGGAATAAATCCTGTTTACTTTAAATTAGGTTATGTGCATCTAGAGCCAGCCTAACTCGATGGAGCCGAGTTTCCCCCACCTCGGGAGAATGATGGGGACATCACTAGCATGGATCCCAGAGCAAGCACGAATCCTGAAGCTGCATGAATCTCGAAGCATATCTAGAATAAAGTAGTTGGGGATTTTATCTTTTGTTTGAAATTTAAATAAGGATTTGGTTGGTTAGGATTGAGTTATGGATAGGCTTATCTTATCCTATCTTGTATTTGAATTTGAGTCATCTCTATCTTTTTATCCTGTATTCAAATTCAAACGAGGGTTGGACAGGTCTATAAATACCACCCTCAGTCCTTTATAAAAAGATAGTTTTTGGAGAAAAAATTTGAGTTTTTTAGAAAAGTGATTCTTCTTGCCTTTGCCTTCGGGCATGGGCATGGGCATGATGCCCTAGTTATTCCCCTTCCCATTCCATCTTCTTTATCCCCTCGTGACCTTTGAGATCCATCCTAGCACCTCCAAGTATCGAGGAGGGTGTAATGCCCTAGAGGTGAGAGGTCTCTTCGTTAGGATGAGTCCCAAAGTCCATGAGATCCAGATCCCTATCCTACATCCCCACTATTCTTTCGCCACCCCTAAAGAAAAAAATATCAAAAAAACATAGTACCCTAATTTATGTGACTTCTAGGCTCACCAACGATCCTACCCCATCTGTCCCACATCACCTTGGAGGCCACCCAAAACCATACCCAAGCCCATGCAGCAAGCCAAGGTTTGAAGGCTGCCCAAGCCCAATGAAGACCGCCCCTTGCTTCCCAAGGTCCAAGCCCAAATGAAGCACCTTGACCAAGTCAAAGGAGGAGAGGAATTCACTTCAAACAAGGAGACTATGTTCTACTTGTATTCAAATTGTATACTCCTAGTTTTAAGCAAATTTGTAATCCCACTCCTACTCAACTTTGTAATTCTATCCTAACAATAAGAGGACATGGGGAATATCTATAAATACCCCACCCCTCACCCTCTTGTAATCAATCTATTATTCATGAATGAAACTCTGTTAAATTTTGAGCTTGTTCTTGTGTTCTTGTGTTGAGGTGTGTGAGAGTTAATTGTGTGCCCTAATACATCCATGCCCTAGCTGACCAAAGTCCTTCCTTCCAAACCCTAAGAAACCCAAGGAGAAGAAGCCCTAGCCTCCCACAATATGGAGCCTTCTTCCTCCTCCAGGCCTCTAGCTTCAGAAAACCCTAATTCCACCCTTTCAAACCCTAGTTCTTTTTCTCTTGCTTTCTTATTCGTTCTTCTACTGACATTTGATGCTTGCAGGATCCCTAAAGTGTTCACCTCCATAGAGGAGGCCCTCTTTTCCTCCTGGACCAAACCAAGATAGCTGATTAAACCATGGACTACTGGCTTGTGTTCCAGGTGATAATCTTGAGTGTTGTGTGACCCCGTCTTCGATCGAATCTTCAATTGTTGCTTGGTACAATCCTTCCCCCTCTTGATTTTTGATTTGTTGAAGGTATGATATCCTAAGTAGGGGTTTCTCAATTTTCGAGGTCCTGCTTTTATTATTTTGCATGAGTTCATATGCAGGTATGTTGATTCTTTGCATTGCTTGTTTGCCTGCTAATCTTTACTTAATTTCGGGACTTTAGCCTACAAATTAAAATTCTAAAAAAAATTATAAAAAAAATAGTTTCTGTTTTTCTGCAATCATGCTAGTCTTAGGTTTATCCCGCATCATCCTCTAAATTATTAGGTCCATAAAAAGACTAGGTCATGTGATAGCCTAAGTCTTAGCCTCCCATTAAGTTGGATTGGTAATGAGTCCATAAGTTGGGTGATCATCGGCAGTTCCAAAGAATGGGTGGTCATCAGGCGAGTGGGATTGCCATTCAACATATGATGGCTCAATGCAACTATCTTAACACGTGATTAGGTGGGCCGGCCAAAGTCGGGCTTGATCATGGGTTAGTTAGAAGCATTGAATTTAATCATGTTAATGGTTGGACCTAACCAATACCTTCGCTAGAAGGTCCAAAGGTTGATTATGAGGACCCCTGGGGCAAAATGATTCTATAAATTGCTTGGGGAAGTAATTGGTATTGTACCTACCTTTAGATGTATTTGGGTTGGTTGGCCTAAGTCAGGCTCATATTTAGTCTATTGGATCCTAGTACCCACTAAAGGATAAAAGTTATTCTTCAGATTAGAGTGTAGAGGCTACCAGTCTGAATAAAATAGTGGGAGAAGCCTTTAGACTAAAATCCATGTCTTTAGGATGTTTAAAATAATTCATATACTGAGAGGTCTTGTTCTCCTTGATGCAGAACAAAAGCTCTGATATCAAAAATGATGCAGAATGAAAGAGATGATGCGATGCGGAAGTAAATTAAGACTAATTCCTTTTTTTTTATATATATTTTCAGAAGTCGGCTTTGACTCAAATGAAAGTCAAACTAAATTGAAAGAAACTTTATAATAATTGAAAGCACAATTCAAAGAAACTAGATTATCAGAGTAGTTCAGAAGTAATGGATCGCTGGGGGTTGAGAAACTCCCAGACCTAGGATTTCGCTCTGAACTTTCAACATGACAGAACTAAAGAGAAGGGAAGGGTTATGTACCAGACAGTGATCTTCACAGAGTTTGGTGGAAGGACTCTCTCGAGCAGATTGTTGGATCCTCAGATTCGGATATCTTCGTAATGGATCCTCCAATACTGGTCCTTTGGCAGAGTTGGCTTCTCCTGAACTCAAGATCTGGGAAAGAAGAAGAACAAGTTAAGGAACCAGATACTCAAAGAAAGGATTTACCAGATAAGAAGAACTTGAAAAATTGATGTTGCTGAAATCCTGATTCTCCTGGATGCTGATCTGACTTCCTCTGGGATTTGCTCTGTATTCGAAGTAGCCAATCTGGACCTGGATGCTGGTGGTCGGCCTCTACTTGGAAGAGAGGGGCCGGAGATGATGAGGTAGATTAGGGTTTGGATGATTGGTGGAATGAAGAAGATGTTGGGCGGCTAGGGTTTGGAATTGAAGTGGCTAACCTAGGGTTTTGGTAGAATTTTGGGGTTGGAGATCTCACACCTCCTCAAGGTTCCTAGGGAACCCGGATTTACTCCCTCACGGAGCTCAACACCTGAATACAAGTGTGGAAGAGAGAAATACAAAGTTGCTCACACAGAAATTGATTTCATTCATCATTGTCCTTTAAAACTTACAAGAGAGGTTTATTTTATAAATCTTTACAAGAGGTCAGGGTTTTACATCTTCCCATGTGGGACTAATAGGTTGGATCCTCAAATTAGGCTTGTAGAATCAAATTCTTCTCATATGGCCGGCCAAGAGCTTTCATAAGTGTTGATTGGCGGCTCCAAATGGTAAGTAGGTGGCGCCTCCTAGCCTTGCACTTCAAGAAAAATTTTTTCCTTCCATGCTTGGTTTTATTTGGAAGTATTTGGGCGCCTCCTAGTTTTGCTCCCCAAGTTTTGGCTTCTTCCTTTCATGGCTCAACTCTTTTGGACACCTCCTTTTCTTTCTCCCCAAGTCATGGCTCTTCCCAACTTTGCTTTGGTCTTTTTAGGCATGGATTGGGCGCCCCCTTGAAGTGCTCACCAAGAAATGCCTCTTTCCTCCTTTAGCTTGGCCTTTTAAGGTATATATGGGGCGCCTCCTTGATTTTGGCTTCAAGAAAAATTCTTGCTCCCTTAGATGTGGGGACCAAGACACTGGGATGGAGATGTGGCACCCCCTGGACTCTGGCATGTGGCTGGGAGTGTGGCGCCCACTTACTTGAGCCTGGAAGAAAAATGTGGCACCCTGGACCTTGACTTGAAAAAGGTGGCACCAACCTGGAGAAGACCTAGGCCACTACTAGGACTTGTACAGAGTCAACATGACTCAACAAAATTTAAATTACAGACTCAAGACTAAAATTGAGTTGACCAAGTCAACTCTTATTACAAAACCAAAAAACCCTAATTCTTCGGGCAAGGTTAATCAGAGATCCAGATGGAGCCCTGAAGTCTTCTTCTGAGTCTGGTGTCCGCACCACTCCTTTTTTAGAAAATGTCAACCACTTTGTCACTCCAATTATTATTAGATAATGACAAACTGTCTAGACCCAACTTCAATAACTGGTATCAAAAACTCAGGATAGTCCTGGAGCATGAGCGGATCCTTTATTTGATAACTAATCCGGCACCTAAGATCCCAGCCCCCAATGCTTGTGGCACTATCAGGGACACTTACCAGAAGTGGATCTTTGATCGCACCATGGTGCATTGCATTATGTTGGCTGTGATGAATGATGAGTTCAGTCACAAGTTCGAGGAGGCCCAGCTAGAAAAGATTCTTCAAAAGTTAAAGGAGTCATTTGGCACTCTGGATGATATGGAGAGATACCGAATCTCTTTCGCCATCTATAACATGTGTATGCATGATGGAGCTTTGGTGAATGATCATGTAATGTACATGATCGAGTTATTTGACCATTTGGGCAAACTCGGATGTCCTTTGCACGAGCAGCTCGGCAAGGATGTGATTCTAATTCTCTACCCCCTTCCTACCAGGTCTTTCTCAATAATTTTAGAATGAATAGGCCTACAGTAAACTATCATGAGATGCTAGGATTACTACAAACTTATGAGAGAGACCACAACCTCAACAAGGGGTTAGTGAATCTAGTGGGAGGTTCTGGAGCAGGACGTTGTCCCTTTGGGAAAGGGAAGAAGAAGAAAAAGGTACTTAGTTCTTGATCATGTTAGACTAGGAGGGTAAAGGCTAACAAGAGTAAGGCAGAGTGCTTCTTCTGCAAGAAGACGGGTCATTGGAAGCGAAATTATTCTGCTTACCCTGCTACTCTGGACCCGAACAGGCAAAGGAAGGAAAAGCAGCAAGGTGTTGCTGGTCAAGGTATTTATATCATAAATCCTTGTAGTTTCTTTATTTATGATACTAATAGCTGGGTATTGGATTCCAAAAATCCTTATCACATTTGCAATTCTTTGTAGGGACTTCAAGTTAGTAGAAGATTCAAAAGCAGTGAAAGGTTCTTGAATGTTGGTAATGGAAATCAAGCTCCAGTTCTGGCATTGGGAACTGTTTCTTTGTATTTCAAGTCTTGTACTGTCATTCTTAATGAATGTCATTTTTGTGCTTCCTTTTTAGTGAATATCATTTCTGTAGGCCTGTTGGCCAATGATGGTTATGAATTATCAATAAAGAAAATATTTGCTATATCACTTTGAATGGTTCTTATGTGATGAATGGACAAGTGAAGAATGGAGTATATGTACTATCACAGCCTGTTACTGTATTGTACACTGCTAATAAATGCCCTAGGTTAGATAAGGTTAGTGATATTTGTCTCTCGCATTGTAGGCTACGTCATATAAACAAGAATAGGATAAATAAGTTGGTGGGAGAAGGTCTCCTAGATCTCACTGAGAGTGAATCCTTGCTGGCTTGTGAATCTTGTCTTCTTGGAAAAATGACCAAGTCACCATTTACTGGAAAGGGTGAAAGAGCCAGTGATATTCTAAGTCTAGTATATATTGATGTATGTGGACCTATGAATATTAGTGCAAGCGGTGGATATAGTTATTTCATTACGTTTACAGACAATCTTTCGAGATACGATTATGTCTACCTCATGAGACATAAATCTGATGCATTTGAAATGTTCAAACGTTATCGTAATGAAGTTGAAAAACAAACTGGGAAATTTATTAAAATCCTTCGATCAGATTAAGGTGGTAAATATCTTTCCTGTGAGTTTTTAACTTATCTTGAGGAGAATGAAATTCTCTCTCAATGGACTCCTCCAATACACCTCAGTTAAATGGTGTGTCTGAAAGGAGGAATCGAACTCTGTTAGATATGGTTCGATCCATGATGGGCTTAGCTAGTCTGCCTAAATCCTTTTGAGAATTTGCTCTTGAGTCAGCATCATACCTACTGAGTAGAGTTCCAAGTAAGTCTATTGACAAAACACCATATGAGATATGGACTGGACGGAAGCCAACTCTCTCTCACCTTCGGGTTTGGGGGTGTCCGGTTTATGTCAGATATTTGGAGATGGATAAACTAGGACTTAAGTCTGATAGATGTCTTTTTATTGGGTATCCTAAAGAATCTAAAGGGTATTATTTTTATCTGCCTGAGGAACAAAAGTTGTTTATCAATCTTAGAGCAACCTTTTTAGATAGGAGTACCTTGGTGAAGGCACTCAAGCTACTGAGGTTGAAATTGGGAAAGTTCAACAGATAGGAAAACCTTCTCACTTTAAGACCATTATAGAACTAGATTTGATTAGATCAGAGCCAGAGCCCATAGTGCGATCATTAAAGAGATTTGGTAGAGTACCGCGTCAACCGGACAGATACTATGGTTTCTTAGTCGAGGACGGTGATCCTATTGAACTCGATGAGAACAACAAGGATTTGATCACCTATATCGATGCAATGACAAGGTCGATTCAAAGTCATGGCTGGGAGCCATGAAATCCAAAATGGAGTCCATGGAAATCAATAATGTATGGACATTGGTTGATCCACCTAAAGGGATAAAACCTATTAGGTGTAAATGGATCTTCAAGCAGAAGCAGGGTGCAGATGGGCAGGTGGAGACCTATAAAGCCTATCTGGTTGCTAAGGGGTATCGTTAGCGTTATGGTATTGACTATGATGAGACATTTTTTCCTGTGGGAATGCTCAAGTCCATTCAGATTATGCTTGCTATAGATGTACATTTAGATTATGAAATCTAGCAAATGGATGTCCAAACAGCTTTCCTAAATAGTGAGCTGGAAGAGAAGGTGTATATGATGCAGCCTGAAGGGTTCATATCCATAGATGAGTCTAAAGTGTGCAAGCTTTAAAGGTCCATCTATGGATTGAAACAGGCTTCTCGAAGTTGGAACATGCACTTTGATAAGTGTATCAAGACATATGGCTTCGTTAGGAATGGAGAGGAACCTTGTATATATAAGCGGGCAAATGGTTCTGTAGTTGTATTTCTTGTTTTGTATGTGGATGACATTCTCCTAATCGGGAATGACATTCCAACATTACAAGGAATAAAGGTCTGGCTTTCATCTCAATTTTCTATGAAAGAATTAGGTGAAGCCTCATACATACTGGGTATGAAGATCTATAGAGATAGATCTAAGAGGCTTCTGGGACTGTCCCATTTTATGTACATAGACAATGTATTGAAGCAGTTCAGTATGAAAAATTCTAAAAAAGGCTATCTTCCGATAGCTCATGGAATTACCCTTTCCAAGAAAGATTGTGCGACAACTCCTAAGGAAAGAGAGCATATGAGTAGGATTCCTTATGCTTCGGTAGTGGATTCTATTTTGTATGCTATGCTATGTACTAGACCAGACATTGCATACTCACTAGGGGTAGTGAGCAGATACCAATCTGACACTGGTGAAGCTTATTGGAAAGTTGTTAAGAACATCCTTAAGTATATGAGAATCACCAAGGACCAATGGCTTATTTATGAAGATTCTGATTTAAAATTTATGGGGTATACTAACTCCAGTTTTCAATCAGATAGAGATGATAGTAAGAGTGTGTTTAATTTTGTGTTTACTCTTAATAGTGGAGCTGTCTGCTGGAAAAGTTTCAAGTAGCATACAGTGGCTGATTTTGTTTGCAAGGCAAAGTATATTATAGCATCGGATGTAGCAAAGGAGGCTGTGTGGTTACGGAAGTTTTTAGGTGAGCTAAGAGTGGCACCTTCCATATATGGTCCTATTCCGGTGTATTATGACAGCACTGGAGCCATAGCTTAAGCCAAAGAGCTGAAGTGACATCAGCATATCAATCATATTTTGCATCGTTATCACCTTATCTGAGAGATTATTGAACGAGGTGACATCGAGCTTCTGAAGATCGATGGTAAGGAGAACTTGGCCGACCCCTTCACTAAAGCTATTAGAATTCAAGAGTTTGATGACTGCAAATGAAATATGGGAATTAGATTCTATTTTGATTATCTTTAGTCGAGGTCGGAGTTGTTGGAAATTATGTCCTAAAGCCAATCATCTAGGCTGTAGATAGTTGTGCGACTCATGTATATGTATATAAATTATTGAATTGAATAAAAGATTTATTTTGGTTGTTCATCACATGTCATCTTCCTAATTGAACTCTTGCATGACGATGTCCTTTGAGCTACCTTGTATGTGATGTAGAGAGGATACGTCGTGCAGTTCATAAATTGGTTCACGACCAAATGATACACTATTTCAGGGTGATGGTGTATCGAGAGTAGGTCATTGATGTCATATCTATTGGTTGTCCTCTTAACCAAGTAGCATGGAGATGCTGGTGTGACATCAGGGGTTGTGTTTGACACTTCATTGAACATGACTCTCATGCGAGATTCTCTTTCTATCGAAGAGGAGTCTTCTATTAGAATATGGATATGAATTATTCCTCTGACTTGATATCACTATGGCAGCTTGCAAGCAACTCATTGTGCTTAGGTGTCGGACTACCTGGATTTCTATTCCAGTGACGGAAGGTTGCTGGGTATAGTCAAGTGCTTGTGTAGCGATAGTAGGATCGAAATAGGATTGATCTCTCCAAATGGTTTGTATTGAATGCTTAATATGCCTTAATTGAAAAAGACTTTGGTCAGGGCATTCTTTATAAGGAGTTACAAGGATTCTTTCTTTAAGACATATTAAGATAGACTGATTAGGTTTGGATAATTTAACACTAAGCCATCTGGAGCATTAGGAGATTAAAGGAATAAGTTCACTACTATTCCATATTCAATAGGTTCATGTTGCTCTGCAACCTTCAACCTATCCGGATGCCGGGTATCATTGCTAAATGACGACTTTGGCTAGTATTGAAAATATTTCCGTGCTACCGGTTTAGTGTTTGAACCTATGGGGTCACACATCGAGGGTTTCTTCTTGCTTTGTTGGCATGCGAACAATTGGAAATCATTCTGGACTCATTTCACAAGGTGTTGTCAAACCTGTGTTCGAGCCGACTCATCTGGATGAGTCGACTCGAGTCGAGTCAACTCGAATGGTCGAGTCGACTCGTTTGATGAACTGCTAAAATTTGAGATCACTTCAATAAATGCTATAATGGTTATGGGATTTAATGCTCGGCATTTTGAGCTTTAATAATCTACTGTTGCTGAAGTTCAAGGGATTTATAACCTATATGAATCCCAAGAGACTCAAAACCTCCAAATTAATCTCTCCTTATCTTCTCATTAATGTTTCATTATGAGACTTTTTTAGGGCTGATAACATGCAGCAGGAAAGTGAATGGTTCACTTGGTCTTCCATTTTGGATTAAGCACGAGACTCTGCCTAGAAAATTTCTAGAATAGAGACCTTGCTTGATCCTTGAGAGATTGTGAGATTAGATCTCCGGGATGGAGTGAGGATTGGTTTTGGGATTCTTGAGTGCATACCTTTTATTGAAGGTTTGGGACAAAGCATTGTGAAGGGGTTCTCAAGCATATTCGTTCTAAAACCACTACAGCAACAGCCCTTCAAGGAGTTGAAGGAGTCCATCATCTTCAAGGAGTTGAAGAAAGAGTCACTATTGCCATCAGTGTTTTCGGTGAGGCTAGCACCTCGAAGGAAGGAGAAGAAACCATGCTGCATGATGTGAACCACCCGTAGAGGCGGTGCATGTGCATCGCTCACAGAGCTTAATCTTCTTCCTTGCAGGTTGACTCGGAGCTCTTCCCTCAGATTGCTGCATCTTTTGGTGAATGTCACTAAGGTATGTCTTTAATTTATGTATGACATAATTATCATTA
Source organism: Areca catechu (assembly GCA_021397845.1). Classification (NCBI taxonomy): domain Eukaryota; kingdom Viridiplantae; phylum Streptophyta; class Magnoliopsida; order Arecales; family Arecaceae; genus Areca; species Areca catechu. Next base: position 72,651,899 of record CM038044.1, on the reverse strand, counting down.
TTGCATCATTGTATGCTTTTTAGAATGGTTCTTTTTTTCGTATAATGTTTGCTTGATTTCATATTTACATTACTCTAGATGCATCAAGATCCTGGTAGGGGCTTGTGTTAATTAGATTAACATCTATAAATAAAATGGTTTTATAATTTGTCGCTGATGTATGCCTTTAGAAGAGTTTTAAAATGCATGTATTGCACTTTAGAAATAGTTCCTTTCACTTGGTTCCAAATTATGCGATCATGATAAGCCCAGCACCCCATCGCACATCAGACTTTGTCGAAAGTGCTCCCATAAATCATTGCCACTACCTGTACCACTGAAGCTCGCTGGTGTTGCTACCATTACCGCGGAGGTTTTCTTCCTTCATCACCGTGCTCATTATTGTTGGAAGATTCACCATCAGATTGATCATGGAAAGCCTGCTCAGCTGCTCCTCCCATGGTCATGGACTAAGCCAAACCCATCGCCACTACTGCCTCTCTTCATCGGTGTCATCTTCTTTCACCGGCACTACCATATTCATCATCGAGCTCCACCATCACTATGGAAGCCATTGCCTTCATCGCCGTTGACCTCCAAGTTAAATGCTTCCTATATAACCATGCCCCTCATCACATGAACTAGCATCATTGCCATCAATGAGACAAGTGGCCGGTAGTGGTAGGTGGTGTGGTGGAAAGGAAGCTAACCATAATGATGAAGAAGGTGGCTTTGTGATTCAAAATAGTGAGGCGGAGGCAGTGCTAGATAGTGGTGATGGCCATGCTGGCTTCATGGGATGGCAACGGGCCCTTGGAATGATGAAAAATGGTATGGGAAGAAGATGGTGGTGGCTGGGATCTTAAGAAGAAGACTGGACTGAGATGGAGCTCCGATGGCTTCTTCGACCATGGGTAGTTCTTGATGGCTCTTCTGGCCATGGGCAACAATGATCAGATGGCAGCAATGGCTCTAGTGGGCTGGTGGGAGGCGGGCTGCTTGAAATGAGGAAGATGGTCCACGAAATGGACTTGTGGACCAGCAATAATGGCTGCCATGAATTGCTCACCTTTTTTGTAAACTGAGTGACCGATCCACCATTGACCAGCTACTTTAAAATCCATGCTAAATTTGATTAAGTTGATTTTTATTTGATTCTAGATCCATTTAAACTCTAATTTGAGTACCGTTAGAGCCGTTGGGTTCCAAAAATTAAGCTCTTTCTATCCATGAACTCCTTTTCTATGAAATACTGATAAAAATATTAATTCTTAAAAAATAAAGATCAACTAATATATAATTAATGTTTAAATTGGGATATTTAAAAAACTTATCACTAACCTCTAATTTTATTATTTTCAAAATTCATTTAGCTATTTCATATACACCTCTTCTTGTAAATCACCATTCAAGAAATAGTCTTGACATCCATTAGGTATAGCTCTAAATTAAAATAAGCTACTAATACCATAATAATTTTGAATGAATCTTTTTTGAAAATAGGTGCAAATATTCTAAAATAAATTGATGCCTTTCTTTTGAGTGAATCTCTTTGCTACAAGTCTAGCTTTATATCTTTCGATATTATCTTTGAAGTCTCGATTTGATTTTAAAAATCCATTTACATCTAATGGGCTTAAACTTTTCAAGTAATTTGACAAGTTTCTAGACTTGATTTTTACTCATAGATTCCATCTCATCTTTCATGGCATCTAACCAAAGTTTAAAATTATCACTATTCATGATATCTTTAAATGAAATTGGATCATCCTTAATCCCAATATCATAATCACATTCTTGTAACTAAACAATATAATTATTTGGAATAGCTGATCTTCTAATTCTAGCAGATCTCCATAAAAGTCCAAGTTCAGTATTATTGTGATTATTTTTAATCAAATCAGGTTTATTGATAGACTATTTGAGAGGTGGTGTATCGATTCTTGTTAATGTTCCATAGCCCAGGATAAATAGTTTTAAGTGGAACATCTTTATGTATTATTGTAATGGAAAAAGATTCTCTTATTTTCTCTAACATCATATCACGTGTTTCACCACTTCTATTATTATTACCATTCTCAATGAACCTAATAGTTCCAATTTCAACAATTCTTGCAATATATGATGGATAATAAAATTTAAAACTCTTTGACCTTTCTAGATATCCAATAAAAGAACAACTAATAGTTCTAAGATCCAGTTTCCTTTCTTATGGATTATATAATTGAGCTTCTGTAGGACAATTCCAAATATGTAGATGCACTAAATGTGATTTCCTACCTGTTCATAACTCAAAAGGAGTTTTAGAAATGGCTTTACTAGGAACGTGATTTAAGATATACATAGCAGTTCTCAAAGATTCTCCCCATAAATATAAAGGTAATAAGGAATTACAAATCATACTCCTTACCATGTCTATCAAGGTACGATTACATCTTTTAGCCATACCATTTTGTTGGAAATTTCCTGGCATAAGTATATACTATAATGCCATACTATTCAAGTAATTTGGCAAAAGGTCTAAGATTATGGCCAGATTTATCATATCTACCGTAGTATTCACCATCCCTATCATATCTCATAATTTTAATTTTCTTATCTAGTTGATTTTCTACTTCAGCTTTGTATACCTTAAAGGCTTCCAAAGCTTCAAACTTTTCATGTAATAGGAAAACATAACCATTACATGAGAAATCATCAATAATGTGATCAAATACCTTTGCCCTTCATAATAAGGTAAAAAGTAGCCATAAATATCAGTATAAATCAATTTTAAAAGTCATTGATTCTAGTGGAATGCCTTTTATGATTTTTAATTTTTTTTTTTTTAATGTAATCGATGCACATACCAGAATCTAGATTTGGTAACATATCTTTCTTAACCAATTTAGTTATCCTTTCTTTTGATATATGACATAATCACGTATGCTACAATATCAAAGAACTTTCATTTATAATACCACATTTCATTCTAACATTGATGTTTAAAATAAGTAAATATTATGTAAAAAAAGAATCTAAATTTATTTTATAAAATCCATTGCATAATATTCCAGTTCCAACTAAATAGAATTTTTCAATAATTTAAAACTTGAATTTATAAAAGTAAATGAGAAATCTTCTAAATCAAGTTTTGTTAAAGATATTAAATTTATAGATACTAAAGAAACATAAATAAAATCATGTAAATCTAGTTAAAAATTGGTATCCATGATAAGTCTGTAGGTTCCAACTAAAATAACTTTGAACTTTATTCAGTTTCCTATAAAGATCCATCACCCTCTATCATTTGGTTCAAGCTAGAAAGGAATCCCTACAATGAATTAGAAATATATATTGTAGCACCCAAATCAATCCACAAAGTACTAAAAGGAACATAATAAAATTGATTTCATAACAAATAAGTAATAAGAAAATATCTTTTTCCAACTATTTCCTTCATTTTTAACAATCCTTCTTAATATATCCCTCCTTGTTGGAAAAGAAACATTTCATTTTATATGAACCTTTCTTTGGTGGATCGCTCAGTTCTTTATTTCCTTTCTTCACCTTTTTTCTTTTAAATTGCTTCTCAGAAATCATGTAAATAACTAAAACCCCTTCCTATCTCAATCTCTCTTCCGCTTTTAGACATTGAAAGATAAGCTCATTCATTGACCATGATTCTTTCAATGTATTGTAATAAATTTTAAATTGAGTAAATTATGATGGAAGAGAGTTGAGAACAAACTGGACAAGAAAATTTTTAGATGCTATCATCTTCATATCATTTAGTTTTTTAACTATATCATATATTTTCATAATGTGCTTTTGCACTCCAAAAATTTTATCATATTTCATAGAGGTTAATTTATTTATTAGGATACCAACTAGGGCTTTATTTAATTTGGTAAATTATTACACTATAAAGGAAAGGTACCTAGAAGCTAATTCATCATCAGGAATAGATCCTCTTATGTCTTGCTATAGAGCTCTTAATGATCATGAGAGATAATCTGTTGGAATACTTTCACTTTTCATATAATTCCTTTTGATTAGAAGAACTAATAGTAGTTAGTGGATCAGGCCAAGGATTACAAAGAGCCAAATCTAAGTCTAGATATCGTAGAATAATAAAATACTACTCAAGCTAATTAGAATAATTTGATCCATTCAATGTGGGAATTGATATGGCAATATTTGCTGATGTGGAGCATATATAAGGGCTAACCAGCTGCCGCGTGGTTGGAGACTGCCACCTAGACATAGTGCCCGAATAGAAGACCAAGGCAAGCCCTCCTACCGAGGTCAGCTCCCAACTGGGGTCATGTTCATGAGGCGAGCCCTCCGTCTAAGGTTAGCACCAGGCCGGGGTCGTGCTCATGCGACCGTGGTGAGCCCTCCTACAGAGGTCAGCTCCTAGCTGGGGTCATGCTCATGAGGTGAGCCCTCCGTCTGGGGTTAGCACCCGGCCGGGGTTGTGCTCATGAGGCGAGCCCTCCATCTGAGGTTAGCACCTGGCTGGAGTCATGCTTATGCGACCAAGGTGAGTCATCCATCTGAGGTCAGCACCCGGTCGAGGTCATGCTCATGCTATCAAGGCAAGTTCTGGGGTGGAGTTCTCCTAAGACGTAACTCACCCCCGCATCAAAAAAGACAACAGAAACTCAAATCATGGCAGGATGAAGCTTGACCACCTGCAACATCCGAGAGGGGTCGGACATCCGACCATGAACTCAAACTCTACAATGCACCACCTGTAAACTCTACACGGAGCTTGCTTCAACAGGCTTTGAGCCTCGTGACAAGCTACCACCCTGACAACTATGCAACCAGGGGGTCAACCCTCGCAATGCAAACGAGAATCTCCATAAAGAGTAGTTCTCCATCAAGGTCTCAGTGATGCGGGACACAGACTCGATGTAACCCTGGGTTATATGGGAAAGGGAAACAACTAAACAAACTAGGATCGTGGGAGGGCTTTGAAGCCCCCTGGGACTAGGGTGACACTGAAACTAAAACCCTAAAATAGTTGGTCTCTTTTGTTTTCAATTTTCTTGGTGAAGGTAGCGAAGGAAGGATGGAGATGGGAGACTGGGAACTGAACTCATGGCCCTGGAACTCACTCTAACGGGGAAACGGACACAGAAAGTTAGGGGTCAATGTGTAAAGCTACCCTCCCGAGGGGTCAAAGCACACAGCTACCCTCCCGAGGGATCAAAGCACCAGCTACCCTGAGCTCTCATCAAACCCATAATGCACATAGCAGGGCTCTCACATAGATGCGCTAGGATGACTCTCAAAGGACACGAGGAGGTAAAAAAGATGAGATAGGGAATAACTAGGGTGCTCATCGAACCTATAATGTACATAGCAGGGAACGAAGGCAAACGGGCCGCAGCCCAGAACCAGAACCAATAGAGAATCCAAAAAATTTATATCAAAGTCTCTCTGATTATTACAAGAGGGGGAGGGGCCCTTTATATAGAAAAACCAAAACCCTCAATTTCTTAGCCTCTTAGAAAACTAAAAAAGGAAAATAAATTACATCAAAATTCGTGCTGCATCAAAAGTGGAGCTGATATGCTATGAGAAGTGTGTCAGCTTGATGATCTGTGCTAAAAAGCGTGCTGCTCTGAAAACTGGACTGCTCCAAAATCCATGCAAATTCAAACTCATGGCAGTGTATAGGGTGGAGGAAACCATCTCCGGCGACAATCGACGGACGGCCGGTGGTCGGGAAGCGGGCGGCGGATGAGGCCGGCGGACGGCGAGTGGCGGATGGCCAGTGGTGGCTGCAAGCGCTATGGTGGCATGGGTATGGCACGGCACACTATGCATGTAGTTTGGTCTCCCACGACCGTGGGAGACCTCCTGGGCACTGGCGTGGCCTCCGATGGTCGAGCGGGTGGTGGACCGATGGTGGGTGGCGGCAAGCGGGCGGCGGTGGCAGGCGGCAGTGGCGGGCAATGGCGCAGGCTGGCGGCGGTGGCAGTGGCGAGCGGCAGTGCAGGCGGGTGGCGGTGCACGGGCGGCACGGCATGCACGGCCGTGCCATTTGGGCTTCTCACGGGTGTGGGGCCCAAGGACACCAGCGAGGGCCCTCCGGTGGCTGGGCATGAGCCGGCTAGCGGCGGGCGGGCGATCGATGGCAGGCGACGGCGGTTATGGCGACCGTTGGTCTTCCCATGTCCGTTCGTCTTCCACGGGCCATGGGCGGCGGGCGGTCGGCATTTTTGACAAGAGCGGGGCTGGCGAGAGTCTGTGGCGGTCCGGCTAGGGGTCGTGCAGCCCGGATCTGGGGTGGTGGGCTAGGGTTTTGAATTTTTTTTAAAAACCACGGGAGAAAGATGGTGTAGATGGAATAAAACTGGGAAAAAGTAGGAATAGGTTGGGGATAAAGCGGGATAGTGGGAATAGATGGAATAGAAGGAATAGGCAAAATAAAAAAACTGCAGGAAAATAAGAAAATTAAAAAAAGAATCCGGACCTACTCTGGATCCCTATCATTCTCCTCGACCGTGAAGAACTCGACTCCGTCGACTTCGGAAAATGGAGCCCACCATAATCCATAACTCGCTCTGATACCAAATTGATGCGGGACACAGACTCGCCCCTGGATTATTTGGGAAAGGGAAACAACTAAACAAACCAGGACAGTGGGAGGGCTAAGAAGCCTCCCGGGACTAGGGTGACACTGAAACTAAAATCCTAAAAAAGCTGGTCTCTTTTGTTTTCAATTTTCTTGGTGAAGGTGGCGAAGGAAGGAAGGAGATGGGAGACTAGAAACTGGAACTCATGGCTCTGGGATTCACTCTAATGGGGAGACGCACATAGAAAGTCAGGGGTCAAAGCGTAAAGCTACCCTCCTGAGGGATCAAAGCACAGAGCTACCTTCCCGAGGGATCAAAGCACCAGCTATCCTGAGCTCTCATCGAACCCATAATGCACATAGTAGGGCTCTCACAAAAATGCACTAGGATGACTCTCAAAAGACACGAGGGGATAAAGAAGACGAGATAGGGAATAACTAGGGTTCTTATCGAACCTATAATGCACACAGCAGGGAATGAAGGCAAATGGGCCGCAGCCTAGAACCAAAACCAAAACCAATGGAGAACCCAAAAAATTTATATCAAAGTCTTTCTGATTATTACAAGAGGGGGAGGGGCCCTTTATATAGAAAAACCAAAACCCTCTATTTCTTAGCCTCCAAGAAAAATAAAAAAAAATAAATTACATCAAAATTCGTGCTTCATCAAAAGCGGTGCTGAACTGCTCTGAGAAGCATGTCGGCTTGATGATCTGCACCAAAAAGCGTGCTACTCTGAAAACAGTTCCGTGCAAACTCAAACTCACAACCGTGCACAGTGTGGAGAAAACCATCTCCGGCGGCAACCGACGGATGGCCGGCGATCGAGAAGCGGGTGACGAACGAGGCTGGTGGATGGCGAGCAGCGGACGGCCAGTGGTGGCTGTAGGCGGGGTGGTGGCACGGGAATGGCACGGCATGCTGGGCATGCTGTTTGGTCTCCCATGACCGTGGGAGACCTCCTGGGCACCGGCATGGCCTCCGGCGGTCGAGTGGGTGGTGGACCGACGGCAGCAGGAGGGCGGCAGCGGTGGGCGGTGGCAGGCGGGCGGCGGTGATAGGTGGCATCGATGGGCAGCGTCGCAGGCAGGAGGCAGTGCAGGGGCGGCATGTTATGCACGACCGTGCTGTTTGGGCTTCCCACGGGCATGGGGCCCAAGGACACTGGCGAGGGCCCTCCAGCGACTAGGCATGAGTCGGCAAGCGGTGGGCGGGCGACCAGTGGCAGACCAACGAGCGTCCGATGGCAGGCCAGTGGCGACAGGCGGCGATGGTGGTCGTGGCGACCGTTGGTCTTCCCGTACCGTTCGTCTTCCATGGGCCTTGGGCTGCGGGTGGCCAGTATTTTCGGCGAGGGCTAGGCAGGCGAGCATCAGCGGTGGTCTGGCCAGGGGTCGGGCAGCCCGGATTTAGGGCAGTGAGGCGGTGGGCTAGGATTTTGAAATTTTTTTTAAAACTACTGGAGAAAGATGGTGAAGATGGAATAAAACTGGGATAAAGTAGGAATAGGTTGGGGATAAAGCTGGGATAGTGGGAAGAGATGGAATAGTGGGAATAGGCAAAATAAAAAAAATTATGGGAAAATAAGAAAATAAAAAAAAGAATCCGGACCTGCCCTAGATCCACATCACTTAGAGCCTTGCGATGCACTAACAGTCTCCCCCATGATGCAGGACAATATGAAAAACTAAATTACTGAATATTAAACTAATTAACTGAAATTAATAGGGATTATTTTTTTTGGATTTTTAGAATAAAGACTCGAAGAGATCAATAAAGCTAAACTAGTCACTAGTTATCTTCCCACAAATTATATCTAACAAAATAAACTAGAAAAGCTAGGAATTGGTGATTGAGAAATCACCTTAAACTAGGGTTCTACTTGTCAAGGAATCAGAAATTAAAGTGTAGGGATGGGTATTTAAATTTACCAATGATGATTATATCCCTCTAATGTGGATTCGATAGGACTCTCAAGGAACTTGTGGTAGGGCTTCAAGAAGGTCGATCTTCGGGCTTCGAACTTCCATGATGTTAGTTCCAAGATAGGAATACCCTGACTTCGAATCCTCGATCACCTGCAATCATTCAAAAGAAACTCAAATTAGATGGTTGAAGAAAGAAAAGGAAGAAGATGAAAAAAGGAGGAAGGGAAGGGATGGAAGATGGTGGCTAGGGTTTTTCCGATTATTGGATATGTAAGGCCTCACACCTCGCGATGTTTTGAAGAATAAAGAAAAGGGCCTCACACCCTACGATGCACACATCAAAGGAAATTGATAGAATGTCGGTGATGCAGAACGAATGCTCTGATACCAAAATGATGCAGAACGAATGCTCTGATACCAAAAATGATGCAGAACGAAGAACAAAGAAGCGTATGTGGAAGTAAAATTAAAATTAATTCTTTTTTTTTTTTATATATATATTTCAGAAATTGGCTTTGACTCAAAGTAAAGCTAAACTATGTTGAAGGAAACTAAGTAAAGATTGAAAGCACAATTTAGAAGGAACCAAATTATCAGAGTAGTTTAGAAGTAACGGATCGCTGGGGGTTGAGAAACTCCCAGACCTAGGGTTTCGTTCTGAACTTTCAACAGAACAGAAATAGAGAGGAGGGACGGTTTACTCACCAGACAGTGATCTTCTCAGGATTCTGGTGGAAGAACTCTCTCGAGCAGATTGTGGGATCCTCGGAGTCGGCTATCTTCGCAATGGATCCTCCAATACTGGTCTCGTGGTTTGGTCGGCTTCTCCTGGACTCAAGATCTGGAAAAGAAGAGGAACAAATGATGGAATTCAGAAACACAAGAAAAGATCTTACCAGGTTGAAGAACTTGAAAGCTGAAGTTGCTGAAATCGAATTCTCCTGGAGGCTGATCTGACTTCCTCTTAGAATTGCTGTGGATCTGCAGTAGCTGGACTGGAGTCGGATGCTGGTGGTCGGCCAGGACTTGGAGAAGGTGGCCGTGAGAAGAGGAAAAGACTAGGGCTTGGTGGAAAGAGAAGGGTGATGGCGGCTAGGGTTTTGGGAATTGAGTGGCTAACCTAGGGTTTAGGGTTTTGGAGATCTCTCACCTCCTCAAGGTTCCAGGGGAACCCGGATTTACTCCCTCACGGAGCTCAACACCTGGAAACAAGTGCGGACAAGAGAAAACACAAGTTTGCTCAAGAAAGAATTTCTTTCATTCATCTATGATTTTTTTCAACTTACAAGAGGGTTTAATTTATAATGCTTTACAAGGGAGAAGGGTTTCATATTTTCCCATGTGGGACTAAAGGAGGGGATCTCCAAATTAGGGCAAATCCCTTACATATGGTCGGCCAAAATACCAAAAATTAGGATTTGGGTTATAAATGGCAGGTAGATGGCGCCACCTTGCTTGGATTTTTCAAGAAAAATTTTCTTCCTTCCCTGGATGAACTCTTTTGGACTCCTCCTTTTCTTCCTCCCTAAGTCAAGGCTCTTCCCATCTTTGTTTTAGGTTTTTTTGGAAGGTAATGGGCGCCCCTTGATATGCTCTTCCAAGAGAAATTTCTTCCCTTCTTGGCTTGGATTTTCTTGGGAAAGTCTTGGCCGCCCCCTTGATTGGTGGTCTCTTGGTGGACTTCTCCTTATCTGGCGCATGAGAGAAGGAGGTTGCCATCTGTGGAGTGGGGACCAAAAGCTGCTGGATGTGGATATGGCGCCCCTTGGACTGGGAGTGTGGCTGGGAGTGTGGTGTCCACTTGCTTGGTCTTGGGAGAAAATGTAACATCCCAAGTTGAAACCCTAGTCCACTACTGAGTCAACATGACTCAACAAAATAAAATGCAGGTAATGTAGACTCAAGCTAAATTAAGTTGATCTAGTCAACTCTTATTAAAAACCAAAAATCCTAATTCTTCGGGCAAGGTTAATCAGAGATCCAGATGGAGATCTGAAGTCTTCTTCTGAGTCTGGTGCCCGCACCAATTCTCCCATGGTGGGAGGAACTCGACCCTGTCGAGTAAGGATCAAGTTGGCTCTGGTATCTCTCCAAGAGGTCTGGGTCCAGCTCTTGTAACTCTTCTCGGGAGATCCAAGAGTCATCAGAATCTGGCCTTCCTAGCCAGCGAACCAGGTATCTTTGGTATCCTCGATTACGAGTAGAGATAACCTGATCATCCAGGATCTTTTCAATCTGCTCTTTCCTCACAGGCCAATTTGTTGGTGGACACGCAGGGTCAGGTTCACTCTCAAGAGCAGGATTAGGTTCAAAAGCTTCACTGGGAATCACAGCTGGCTCCCTATACTCTACTAGGTCTGTAATGTTGAAAGTGGAGCTAATGCCTAGTTCTGGAGGCAACTCGAGCACATAGGCATTGGATCCTACTCTCTTTACCACTCTAAATGGTCCAGCTCCCCTAGCATGTAACTTTCTAACGGTTCCAGGAGGAAACCGTTCAGGCCTTAACCTAATCATTACATAGTCTCCTTCGTCAAAAGTTTTTGACTCGCCTTTGAGAATTAGCCAATTTCTTATAAGTTTCGTTACTTAAATTTATTTTGGCTTGAATTTCTTTATGCAAGTCTTTTATATGCTGTGCAAAAACTTCGGCAGACTCGGAGACCCGTGTGTGGACTGGTAAAGGAGCTAGGTCAAGAGGTGTGTGGGGTTTGTAACCATGCACAATTTCAAATGGACTCTTACCCGTAGACCTATTGACCGAGTCATTATATGCAAATTTAGCCCTGGGTAAATACAAATCCCAATTCTTGGTATTCTCACTCAATCAAAATCTGAGACAATGTCCTAAACTCGACTGACGATGCATTCCTAAAGAATGGACTTTATTCAAAGGAACCCTAGGTCTAAACCTAACAAACTACGGCTCTCTAGGTTTAACCTTGGGTCGGAGGATGGCATGCAGAGCATGAAAACTTATCATGGGTGCCTAGTAGGTTCCATAAGGTCTTCCAGAAGTATGTGGCAAACCTAAAAGGTTCTGACATGTGGTTCACTCTAAAGACTTCGACAAAGTATACTTGGATGGTGTAAGAAGCATTGGAAGTCCTAGAGAAAGGGAGGAGATATGAGGTGGGGTCTCGAATTACCTGTTGACTAAAGGTGGTGACCTGAAGGTTTGAATGGTGATCTATGAGTGTCAACTGGTCATCCTTACGAAAGTAAAAATTTGCTACTCCCAGGAATGGATCAAGAGATGGTTCGGGAAGTAGCCTAGGACATGTGATTGCAATAATTAAGGTTTGTTCTCTAAGCAAATAATGATCCACTTTCTCAAGAACTGGATTAGAGAATGATTCATGGAAGGGCCTATGGATGATGACCTCAAGACTTGAAATTTGACCTATGGGTGTGGAAAGGTATACTCTATAGAAGGGTAGGTCAGTCATGCAAAGGAAGGGGTCTGGGGCCATAAGGAGGACTTCTACAGGACTGGATGAATCAATCCGCTCAAGACAAGGATGTTCAACTGAGATTACGGGAGTGACCTTAGTGGCTGGGCATGGGACAAGGTCCAATTGTAAGAGGCTTGATTCAGTCATCCTAAGGAGAGGATCTACCATAGGGTGGGCAAACTTAAACAGTTCAGTGCAAAGATCTTCAATTGGTACTTGGGGAATGACTGTCATTAGAGGGTACGAACTAATAGCTTGGGCTAACACTATGAGTTCTTCCTGGGGGTATTTGACTAAAGGAACCTGGTTCTCACAAATCTCTTGAATTTCTGAACTAGGTCCTATCAGTTGGTTGCTTTCCAAGGTCTCCTCAGGTAAGGAACCAATAGTATCAATTTCACATTCTTCAAGTTCTTTCCCCTCACATTCATCAACTAGACTCAAGCCAGCATCATATACTTCCTCGATGCCATCTTCAATGGGTTTCGGGTCAGTGGTAATCGGGTCAACTGATTCTAGGCTTGTCATACCTAACCGTTCTTCCTCATTGGTAGGCTTGGGTTCTCCCTCATTAATGTCATCCTTAGGATTCTTACCACTTAGCTGTGCACAAGCCAGTCCTATGCATGGGCACTGACTAGATTTATGGCCTCTTTCTCCACAAAACAAACATTCTTGCGATATAGGAACCTGAGTCACACTGGGTTTCAAGCTAGTAGAGACCTTACTTGGGCATGGGTGTGGATATAAAAAGTTTGATCTAGAAGACTTGGGTTGTTGAGTGACTGGTCTAGAATATTGTAAGGACCTCTCATAGACACGATCCACACTATAGATATCATGGTTAGGCTTCCTAAGGTTATGCTCGGGATCACGGTATAAGGTCCTCCTAGGTTCCTGGCATGGGTGAGGTTGGGGCCTATTAAATTTTGGATCAGGGGTCCAATTTTGAAGTCTACGTTTCTCAAGTACTTGGACTCGATCCCTAAACTGGGAAAAACCCTCATTCATGTCCTGACTCAATTTGGTCATACTTTCGGTAAGATTTCTAACCATGGCCTCTAAATCAGGTTGGGTTTGACCAGGTTGGTAGGGTACTCCATTCCGGGTAGACATGATGCAAGCAAACACACAAAATGAGACTCAACTGAATGACTACGGGCTAACTAGACCTAGAGCCCAAACTAGATGCCCAATCAGAGTGGCAAGCTAGCCTGTAGTAACTCAGGACTCAGCCAGGCAGGTGTAAGGGGAGTGTTAGGTCCCTGAATGCCAATCCTAGACACCAATCAGAGATTGGCCAGGTAGGCGGACCAGCACACAAGCCCTTCGGGATGGAATCCCTGAACCACCATTCTAGACACTGAGTACAAAGCACACACAGAGTAACCAGACAAACCGACTCAACACTAGCCTTGACCCGACTTGTTGATGTCCCTAGCTCACTAGGGCAAATTAGGTCTAATCAATTTTAGATTAAAGGCTTAGGTTTGAATGAAGGGGTAGTGGTTTTGGGCTAAGGAGAGGTTATCAACTCCTCCCCTTATCTTAGATGCTCAAATGCCCTTAAGTTGAATTAAGAGATGAACACTCAAAAATAAATGGATTGCAGAACCCAAAAATAGAGTTGCAGTAATTTAATTCTTAGAAATCACACGTAAACCAATAAATTATGAGAAAATTATGAAAATTAGTTTCAATTATACTGGTTTCAGAAAAATAAAAATTACTAAATTTGGAGTTACCTACAGTGAGAAATAATTCCTGCAACAGGGTAATTATGGGCTGAAAACAGAGCACTTCCCCGTTTACAATTTCTGCTACGAAGTTGTAACCCAACGGATCCCCTACACGCCCTAGGAATACCCCGTGGAATGGGAAGAGGAGGTTTGCACCTCGCTTCGTTCCTAGGACCGGACGTCCTGGGGAGTCTACTTCGAGCAGACAAAGTAAAAAGAGAGGGACTCAAACAAGCAATCAAACAGAAACCCTAGACAGGGCTCTGATACCAAAATGATGCAGAACGAATGCTCTGATACCAAAATGATGCAGAACGAATGCTCTGATACCAAAAATGATGCAGAACGAAGAACAAAGAAGCGTATGTGGAAGTAAAATTAAAATTAATTCTTTTTTTTTTTATATATATATATTTCAGAAATTGGCTTTGACTCAAAGTAAAGCTAAACTATGTTGAAGGAAACTAAGTAAAGATTGAAAGCACAATTTAGAAGGAACCAAATTATCAGAGTAGTTTAGAAGTAACGGATCGCTGGGGGTTGAGAAACTCCCAGACCTAGGGTTTCGCTCTGAACTTTCAACAGAACAGAAATAGAGAGGAGGGACGGTTTACTCACCAGACAGTGATCTTCTCAGGATTCTGGTGGAAGAACTCTCTCGAGCAGATTGTGGGATCCTCGGAGTCGGCTATCTTCGCAATGGATCCTCCAATACTGGTCTCGTGGTTTGGTCGGCTTCTCCTGGACTCAAGATCTGGAAAAGAAGAGGAACAAATGATGGAATTCAGAAACTCAAGAAAAGATCTTACCAGGTTGAAGAACTTGAAAGCTGAAGTTGCTGAAATCGAATTCTCCTGGAGGCTGATCTGACTTCCTCTTAGAATTGCTGTGGATCTGCAGTAGCTGGACTGGAGTCGGATGCTGGTGGTCGGCCAGGACTTGGAGAAGGTGGCCATGAGAAGAGGAAAAGACTAGGGCTTGGTGGAAAGAGAAGGGTGATGGCGGCTAGGGTTTTGGGAATTGAGTAGCTAACCTAGGGTTTAGGGTTTTGGAGATCTCTCACCTCCTCAAGGTTCCAGGGGAACCCGGATTTACTCCCTCATGGAGCTCAACACCTGGAAACAAGTGCGGACAAGAGAAAACACAAGTTTGCTCAAGAAAGAATTTCTTTCATTCATCTATGATTTTTTTCAACTTACAAGAGGGTTTAATTTATAATGCTTTACAAGGGAGAAGGGTTTCATATTTTCCCATGTGGGACTAAAGGAGGGGATCTCCAAATTAGGGCAAATCCCTTACATATGGTCGGCCAAAATACCAAAAATTAGGATTTGGGTTATAAATGGCAGGTAGATGGCGCCACCTTGCTTGGATTTTTCAAGAAAAATTTTCTTCCTTCCCTGGATGAACTCTTTTGGACTCCTCCTTTTCTTCCTCCCTAAGTCAAGGCTCTTCCCATCTTTGTTTTAGGTTTTTTTGGAAGGTAATGGGCGCCCCTTGATATGCTCTTCCAAGAGAAATTTCTTCCCTTCTTGGCTTGGATTTTCTTGGGAAAGTCTTGGCCGCCCCCTTGATTGGTGGTCTCTTGGTGGACTTCTCCTTATCTGGCGCATGAGAGAAGGAGGTTGCCATCTGTGGAGTGGGGACCAAAAGCTGCTGGATGTGGATATGGCGCCCCTTGGACTGGGAGTGTGGCTGGGAGTGTGGTGTCCACTTGCTTGGTCTTGGGAGAAAATGTAACATCCCAAGTTGAAACCCTAGTCCACTACTGAGTCAACATGACTCAACAAAATAAAATGCAGGTAATGTAGACTCAAGCTAAATTAAGTTGATCTAGTCAACTCTTATTAAAAACCAAAAATCCTAATTCTTCGGGCAAGGTTAATCAGAGATCCAGATGGAGATCTGAAGTCTTCTTCTGAGTCTGGTGCCCGCACCAGTCGGCTTTATTTCATATATGTGGAATTAATAATACAGGGGGGGTTGATGGGATATTTATAGACCATCAACTAGAAGTGTAAGGGTTACAAAGACTAGCATTGATTTCCCTTGGGTAATAACTCCTTGGAATCTCTGCTTGGGCATCTTGGACTCTAGTCTTTGAGATCTCTTTGGGTTCATCCATAATGGGCACCAACATTGGTTCAACTTCATCAAAGTGGGCAACAAAAATAAGGCGCTCCTCTTGGAATTTGAATGTGCAACAAGAAATAAAGTGAGGTGCTCCTTTCTTTCTCAAAATTGGCATCAATCCTTTTCTTCTCCTTAGCATGAATCCCTCTTGGACTTCCATCTTAATCTTCTTGCATTTGAAGATAAGCTCCATCTTGAATTTAGAATGGAACTCTTTGAATTTTAAAGTTGATGACACCCCCTTGTATTTGAACTCTTCCACTTTGGCATCAAAGAAATAGGGTGACAATTCTTGAAATGAAGTGGGTAATGAAATGAGATAGGTAGGTGTTAAATGAGATGTAGAGTCTTTCCTATTTACTCTTCTTAAAAGTGGCAATAACTTTTGGATTTGAAATATGGAATTCCTGTGAACTTGGTTCCTTGATAGGCATCCCAAATAATTCCTTGTGTGGTCTACTTTTTTTCTTGGATTTGGCAATAAAACAAGAAAGAATCGGTGCTAGGACTCCTTCTGCTTTACTTATCTTAAAAATAAATGGTGCTAATTTGTTTCTCATGGGGCCAACCAAAGATAAAAGTCATGGCATGTGATGATGTCCTGGATGACGTGGCGAGTGATGTCCAAACATAAGTGACATGTCATGTGATGATGTCCAAACTTGAGGCATGTGACATAGGCTGGTGATGTGGCATGACATGGTAGTAATTTGACATGTCGCAAGTGACTTGGGCATCCAAGAAGGAGTGGCACATGGCTTGACTTGGGTTGCACATGAAGCCACATGGGTCTTGACTTGGGTGCACATGGTGTCACTAGAGGTCTATAATTGGGTCCCCCCTTGTACTACAGGACTCAATTAACAATTGTAAGGCTTAACCAACTAATTAATTAAAGCCCAACTTGATCAAATTGATCAAAAGGCATAACCAACTAAACAAACATGGTAAATAGGGTTTGGCCCAAAAAGGTTTAAATTGGTTTTGACATAACCTGATAAATAGGGTTTATATACAAACCCTAATTGGTAAAAAGGGCTAACTAACACTAGACCAGTATAGCAGAATTTTTTGAGCCAATTGAAATTAGGGTTTTTTTACGGACTCAATTTTGGGTCTAGGGGTTTTTATAAGGACTCAATTTCAGGGTTTAGGGCTAAACCTAACTAAGATAAAATAACAAAATTTTGAAATAACTATTTACAAGTTAGGTTTGTGCTTAGGGTTTCATTCACAGGTGATCCACAGGGATGTGGGTTCGACATGTCATTTTCTGCTAGCCCTAGTGTCCATACCAATTCTTCCCGGGTGGGAGGAACTTAACCCTGTCGAGTATGGGTCAACCTTGCTGTGATAGTGCTCTAGTAATTCTGGGTCAATTCTTTGCAAGTCCTCTCTAGTGATCCAAGGATCATCAGTCTCGGGTCATCCTTACCAACAAGCCAGATATCGCTAATAGTCTTTGCATTGAGTAGTGATAATCTTATCATCCAAGATTTGCTCGATCCTATCTCTCCGGGCTGGTAGTATGGTAGGTCAGGAGATGAGCCATCAGGTTTAGCCTCAAAATAGGTTCACTTTGAGGTGGCGAGTCGTAGTCATATTCCCACACATGTGGAGGAACTGTGAGTGGGGACTTCTGACTAGGAGGATGTGCAAGAGAAGCCAGAAACTATATATTCATAAGACAACCCAAGAGGTGTAGCACTGCACAAGCCCAAGAGGAACATCCAGAAACTGGTGCGATATGGCATAGATGAGACCATCTCATATGCTCTAATCTTTGCCAGTGGAAATCCAGAGACATTTGAGGAGGCCATGGATAGTTCAGATGCGAAATCATGGATGCAAGCTAAGATGGAGGAGATGGACTCTCTTCGGAAGAACAAGACATGGCAGCTGGTGGATCTACCAAGAGGGAGTCGACCCATTGGCTCCAAATGGGTCTTCAGAAGGAAGGAGAGAAATTCAGAGCAAGGTGGAGTGAGGTCCAAGGCTAGGCTGGTAGCCAAGGGGTACTCACAGAAAGAAAGCATTGACTACTCTGACATCTTCTCTCCCGTTGTTAGGCATACATCTATCAGGGTGCTATTAAGCATTGTAGCAGCTCAAGATTTGGAGCTGGAGCAGATGGATGTGAAGACAGCATTTCTCCATGGACATCTTGAGAAGAGCATCTACATGTAGCAGCCACAGGGGTTCAGGGAGCCTGGATCAAAGGAGAAGGTATGCTTGTTGAAGAAATCATTGTATGGGTTGAAGCAGTCACTGAGACAATGGTACAAGCGGTTTGATACCTTCGTGAGGAGCATTGGACTTTCAAGGTACAATTTTGATCCATGTGTATATATAAAATCTCTGGAGGATGGATCCAAGGTATATCTACTCTTGTATGTAGATGACATGCTGATAGCATGCAAGAATAAGGGGATAGTGCAGGATTTGAAGGCAAGCCTATCTCGGGAGTTTGAGATGAAGGACTTCGGGGTTGCACGGAAGATTTTTGGCATGGGATTTTTATAGATCGAGCCAAGAAGTTGCTGCATTTATCTTAGAGAGAAAACATTCAAAAGGTGCTGGAGAGGTTTGGAATGAAGGAGGCCAAACCAGTAGCGCTGCCACTTGTAGGACATTTCAGACTTTCAAAGAGTATGTCACCACAGACTGAGGTGGAGGCTCAGGAAATAAAGAGGGTGCCTTATGCATCTGGCATGGGAAGCCTAATGTACGCTATGGTGTGTTGTAGGCCGGATCTAGCCCATGCAGTGAGTTAGGTGAGCAAGTTCATGGTGCAACCTGGCAAGGAACACTGGCAAGCAGTGAAGGGGATCTTCAGATACTTCGTGGGATCAGTTGGAGTGGGCATCTA
Source organism: Areca catechu (assembly GCA_021397845.1). NCBI lineage: Eukaryota > Viridiplantae > Streptophyta > Magnoliopsida > Arecales > Arecaceae > Areca > Areca catechu. Next base: position 72,633,225 of record CM038044.1, on the reverse strand, counting down.
CTACAGATAGTAAGGAGGTGTTGTGGAACACTCTAACATAGCCAAGGTTGTCTGGGGGCAGATAGAAGGCTTTGTGGATGCAAACTTTTATGGAGATGTGTATACCCGTCATTCCACAATAGGTTTCATATTCAGCATGAATGGAGGACTTGTGTCTTGGAGGTCTTGTTTGCAGCCTATAATGGCATTATCCACCACTAAAGTAGAGTATATTGGCATCACAGAGGCAGCAAAGGAGGCTCTATGGCTAGAGAAAGTACATCGACATCAAATACCATCGGATTAGAGAGTCCATTGTTACTTGCACAGAATTCAATATATCATGCCAGGATAAAGCACATCGACATCAGATACCATCGGATTAGGGAGCTGGTGGAGGAAGGCAAGGTGGAGCTGGAGAAGGTTTATACCAAGGAGAATCTGATGCACTGATGAAGGTTCTTCCAAGGGATAGCTTTCACAACTATATGGGACAGATATGGCTGATAAATAAGATGGAGTTGACCGAAGCCTTGAAATACCAAGGTGGAGATTGTTGAGTCTCGTGTGATGCATCCAAGGCATCTGGAGTCAAGTTTTGGATCTTTGTCATGTTGGTCATGATGTAACTAGGGCTAGGAGTGAGTATGGTAAGAGTCCTAGGTGATAGACTGTGTTTATAATATTTATTATTCAGTCTATCTATTTGAGTCGGCTAAACGGTCCTTCAAGTTGACTCAGTTGGTGGCATAGCACGGGGATCATGGTGATGTACCTATTTTGAGTCAACTCGATTTCCAAGAGTGGACTCTAGCTCTCAGGCTAGGTATGTAGACACTCTAGACGAGTCGGCTCGATTTGCTGGAGTCGGCTCGTATTCTCAGAACAGATAAAGGAGTGGTTTGGATGAGTCGACTCAAACCCTGCGAGTCGACTCGGATGACGAGTTCGCTATTTTGACGCTGTGCTAGTTGGAAGTTGGTTCAAGGGGCTAGGTTTGGTTTAACCTAGGGATATATGTACATGGTACGGTCTTGGGTCATGGAGAGGAGAAGATATCTCTCGAGTCTTCCAAGAGGACCTGTAACCTATTCTGACAGGAGATATTATATTAAACCCTTGTTTCTCTCCCTAAACTTCTTAATCTTGATTTATTTTCATTACCCTGATCTCCTAAGATCTGTGGTATAGAGTTCACGTCAGGCTTGTTGCTTCCGTTATAGTCTCTTCACGATGCTTCGTGTTTGAGGTGTTGTACGTGGTTCAGACGGGCTGATCTCATCCAATGTGTCATGATAGGAATAGGGTTTGAATGCTGATGCTTTAGTCGATCAAGGCATGGAAGAACTAGGGCACACTTAGTAGTACTCACACACCTAAATCACAAGAACACAATTGAACATAATTGAACTAAATTTGAGCAGGGTTTCATTCATGAAAAGAGTTACTTACAAGAGGGGGAGGGGTGGGGTATTTATAGAGTTTTCTCATGTCCTCTCCTTATTAGGATAGAATTACAAAGTAGAGTGGGAGAGGGATTACAAAGGGGTTTAGAATTAAGAGTATACACTTTGAATGAATTTAAAACTTGTTCTCCTTGTTCTAATTGGATTTCTCTCCTCATTTGATTTGGTCAAAGAGCTTTCTTTTGTCTTTAACGCTAAGATGGCTTGGGCTTGGACTTTAGGGCAGCAAGGGGCATCCTTCATTAGGCTTGGCTGGCCTCCAAAGGGCTTGGGTGCATGGGCCTCCAGGAGGGCTTGAAACCTTGGGCTACGGTGCCTAGAATATTCCCTAAGTATCTTGGTTCTTGAAATCTTCATATAGGCTTGGGGAAAAGCCTTAGATGCCTCCTCCTATTGGACTTCTGGGCTTGAGAGACTCTTGGGCTTGGGCGCCTGGTATATTCCTGGAATCATGGGGTGCCTTTGTCCTTAGAATATTCTCTGTGCATCTGGAAGGAATCTTGGCATCTGGGGCATCAAAACATCTGGGGTGGCAAGTAAAGGCCCATTATGGCTGATGTGAGGGCCTCTAACTCCTGGATGAAGCTTGGTAGAACTCCAAAATTTATCATCTTCTCTTGTACAAAAATTGGATAACTACTGGACTAATACAAATGTACAGGACTCAATGGGACTCGACTGAACTGGACTAGGGTTGAGACAAACCAACTTGGGCATCTTGCCTCAACTTATTACAGGACTCAATCTTACTTGATTACAAAATTTGACACATAGGTAAGGGCTCAAAACCTTAATCAGTAAACTAGATAGGGCCCAATAATCTGTGTCGGATCCTGGTGCCCCCACTAATTCTCCCAAGGTCGAAGGAACTCGACCCCGTCGAGTATGGATCAATGTGGCTCTCATATGGCTCAGGAAGGTCTAGGTTGAGGCACTGCAGATCCTCACGGGTGATCCACGAGTCCTCGAATTTTGGCTAACCTTGACATCAGACCGAATACTGTGGATAGCCGTTTGTTTCGGGGGCTGATGGCTTGATCGTCTAGGATTCGCTCAATCCTTTTCTCACTAATAGGCCAGGTTGTAAGTGGACTCTCTATGATGGGTTCACTCTAAAGGGAAGGTAGAAGTTCAAAGTGCTCGGTAGGTATCGCTGCTGGCTCTCGGTACTCCACAAGGTCTGAAATATTGAAGGTGGAACTAATACCTAATTCGGGTGTCAACTCGAGCACATAGGCATTGGATCCAACTCTCTTTATTATTTTGAATGGTCTAGCTTCGTGAGCATGAAATTTCTTTACGATCCCTGGAGGTAACCACTCAGGCCTAAGCCTGATCATCATGTAATCCCCGGCAGAAAACTCTTTAGCTCATTTTTGGGAATTACATAATGTCCTGATGCAAATGCTGTGCACAGGTTAGTGCAAGTGTGGATAGACGAAGTGGATCTATGGACTGATTGGACTGAAAACCAGATATTAGTTCATGACCTACATCTACTTCCTGGGGTTGTTCCTTAGGGACTTGTTCCTGGATTTCCTCTATGAACAACTCCTATTGACATGCAAATTTGACTAAACCCTAAACTACAACTATGGGTTTAACCTTTGTCAGGAGGGTGACATGCAGATGGAAATGGTGCATGGACTCGTACTAGGTGCCATCGGGTCCTCCAAGAGTAAGATGCAAACATGACATGCTCAATGAATGAATGCAACATGCAAACTTCTACAAAATGCAACCTAGTGGTTAGGAAAACATGAGAAGCTTCTGGAGAGTGCAGAAAATAAGAGATAGGTTTAGGGTTAGTTTGGTATGGTAGAAAGTAAGAAAAGGGTTCGAGGTTGATCGGATATAATAGGATACAGGAAGAGATGTCAGGGATTAGTCCTAGACTAATAAGGCTAACCTTATGGGGTTGATGTATACCTAAAGGGTCTACATTATGGAAGAATGGATCATTAATTTCAGGGAAGAGATCTTCAATGGAAACTATAGGAGAGAATTCTTCCTTAGGGTATTGGCTTAAAGAGGTCAAGTCCTTAATAAATTCCTCAGGTTCTTGAATCTTAGGACTAGACTCTATAATTAGGTTTTCTCCTAGTGTCTCCTCAGATAGAGTTACAGTCATATGATCATGTGTTTCTTCCTTTACAGCTTTAGTTTGGGTGTGGTCAGGGTTTGCTTATTCTAGGTTGGCTTCTATCTGAGTATGGTCTGGGTCATCTAACTCTGGGTTGGCTTTATTATGGGTAGGGTCAGGGTCAACTAATTCTAGGTCTTCTATAAGTATCTCTTCTTCTTATTCCTCATACTCATCCGCTAAACTCACATCAGCTTCATATATCTCCTCTTCAAGGTCATTCTGGTGAACCAATGGGGTGGTAAGAGGGGTTGACTAAGAGAAAATTGACTAATGACTAGGGTAGGGGTGGGTTGACTAAGAAGAAGTGGACTAATACTGGGCTCATATCTAAGGGTACTAATTCTATGGGTTGCTTGGTTATTGGATTGGGTTATTTGGTATATCTAGGTGGTCAACTCGGCAAATTGGTTTTGGGTTTGGGTATTCGACTGGTTAATCTGGGTGGTTAATTGGGCAGTGGATTGGGCATTCAGTTGGTTCATCTGGTCAAATCATTCAGTCAAGGCTTTCATGAAGATCTCAGAGTTGGGTTCCATAGCTGAGATAGGTTAGGGCTTAGACTGTTGATATTTGGTTCCTAACCTAGTGGTCATGAAATCAATTACTCAAAGTGGTATGGTGCAGTCAAGCATACAAGGATCAATACGTTCTAGGGTTTGCTAGACCTATAGCCAAAATTGAGTGGGTCGACTCAACTTATACCCAACTCAACAACTAATCCTTCCACTGGCCAGGTAGGGGGTGGGAGTGTGGGAGGCTCCACCTACTTTCGTAGGGACCCAATTAAAGAACCACAACACCACTTAGGTTGTTTGACTCTGGACCCGCAACCTTAGACACCAGTTTCCAGTAATAGTTGGAGAATTGAGTGCACTAGTTATCCACACAATTCGGAACCGACCTGTTGGTATCACCTTGCTCTCTAGAGTAGATTAAGTCTAATTAATTTTAATTAAGGCTGGGTTCTAATGATGGTGGTTGTTTTGGGCCCAGGACAGGTAATGACCTCCTGCCCTGATCTTAGATAGAGAAATGCCCTTAAGATTAGTTTAAGAAGATGATGAACATTCAATGATCCTGATGCAATCTAACAACAATCAGAAAAATAATTTTTTTTTGTTGTATTTTTATGATATGGCAAGTTAGGTTTAAGTTGATTAAGTTAGCAAACAAAATTGGGCTTGGGATTTGAGAGGTTTGGCAGTTGATTAGGTTAGGTTCTGTCAGGTGTGCAGAAATCACAGAATCAAAAAATTAGGGTTTGGTTTGATGCAAAATTTGACATAGTTTTTGATGTATAAAGAAATATAAAAAAATTAAATAACATAGAAAATATGGTGATGATGATCCCTACCAAATTTTATGCAAAACAAAAATCAGATGATGATGCAACTCCTAGGGTTTTCTGACTGTATGCAGAAATCTCAAAAATTCGGTTAGGGTTTCTAAGATGCCAAATTGTAGGACCTTTTAATTTCTGTAAAAATAATTAAAAATCATAAACATTATCAGGACTAAGTAGAAAGTATGTAATGCAAATTTTAACAAAAAATAAAATTCCTAGGATGATGAAATGAACCAAAAATCAGACCCCTATTGCACTGATAGGATGCAAAAGTTTCTAGGGCAAAACAAATAGGCATAAAAAAATTCTATTTTCTGAAATAAATAATGATGAAATTCTACAAAATATTATCAATTATGGTGAATCCAAAAAAATAAAAATAAGAATTTTTTGATCTACCTACATACAAAAATAGTAAAAATAACAGACCATGTATAGGAATTACGGGATGCAAAAAATCAGAGATGAAAATTTTTTGGTGTTTTGATGAAGATGCAACTATCCTAAACTAGCTTTGATACCAAACTATTGTGAAATGATCCTAGGACTACCATGATTGTAAGAAAATTAAAACTATTTTTTTTTGTATTTTTTAATAATTTTAATTTACAGGCTAATGACCTGAAATCAAGTAAAGATGAGTAGGAAAACTAGTAATGAAAATAAACATCATACCCACAAAGAACTCATGCAAAGTAATAAAAGAAAGGATCTCAGAGATTGAGAAACCCTTGGTTATGATAGCGTACATTCAACAAATCAGAAGTCAGGAGCGGGAAGGATTTTACCAAGCACCAATTCAAAAATCTGCTCGAAGCCGGGGTCACACAGCACTCGGGATTGTTGCTTGGAAGACAAGCCTTCAATTCCTTGATTTAGGAAGCTATCTGGGATCGGTGCTGGAGGCAAAGAGGCCCTCCTCATTGGAGGTGAATACCTTGAGGATCCTTCTGCTCAAAGTCGGGGTCACACAACACTCGGGATTGTTGCTTGGAAGACAAGCCTTCAATTCCTCATTTTAGGCAACTATCTGGGATCGATGCTCGAGGCAAAGAGAGCCTCCTCATTGGAGGTGAATACCTTGGGGATCCTGCAAGCATCAAGGGTTAGCAAGAGAACAGATAAAAAATCAAAAACAAGAATTAGGGTTTAGGAAAAGAGGAATCAAGGTTTCTGTTGCTAGCAGCTGGAGGTGGAAGAAGAATCAGGCTGAAGAATGGCTAGGGTTCTCTTCCTTGGGATGAATTAGGGTTTGAATGCTGGTACTTTGGTCGGTCAAGGCTTGGAAGAACTAGGGCACACTTAGTAGCACTCACACATCTCAATCACAAGAATACAATTGAACACAACTGAACTAAATTTCAGCAGGGTTTCATTCATGAAACAACTTACAAGAGGGAGAGAGGTGGGGTATTTATAGAGTTTTCCAATGTCCTCTCCTTTTAGGATAGAATTACAAAGTAGAGTGGGAGAGGGATTATAAAGGGATTTAGAATTATGAGTATATACTTTGAATGAAATTAAAACTTGTTCTCCTTGTTCTAATTGAATTTCTCGCCTCATTTGACTTGGTCAAAGAGCTTTCTTTGGGCTTGGATGCTAAAGATGGCTTGGGCTTAGACTTTAGGGCAGCAAGGGGCATCCTCCATTGGGCTTGGGTGGCCTCCAAAGGGCTTGGGCACATGGGTCTCTAGGTGGGCTAGAAATCCTAGGCTGGGGTGCCTAGAATATTTCCTGGGTATCATGGTTCTTGAAATCATCATATGGGCTTGGGGAAAAGCTTGGGATGCCTCCTCTTATTGGAATTCTAGACTTGAGAGACTCTTGGGCTGGGGCGCCTGGTATATTTCTGGAATCATGGGCCGCCTTGGTCCTTGGAATATTCTTTGGGCATATGGAAGGAATCATGGCATCTAGGGCATCAAAACATTTGGGACGCTAAGAAAAAACCCATTATGGCTGATGTGGGGGCCTCTAACTTCTGGATGAAGGCTGGTAGAACTCCAAAATTGGGTATCCTTTTCTTTTGTACAAAAATTGGACTGGTACTGGACTAATACAAATGTATATGACTTAATGGGACTCAACTAAACTAGACTAGGGTTGAGATAAATCAACTTGGGCATTTTGCCTCAACTTATTACAGGACTCAATCTTACTTGATTACAAAATTTGATATATAGTCAAGGGCTCAAAACCCTAATCAGTTAGCAGATAGGGCCCAGTAATCTATGTCGAATCCTGGTGCCCCTACCACCTTGAGTATAACAATCAGAAAAATTAAAACTTTAGGGCTATAGATGAATACCTGGAATGCTATATTCCTTTGTTTCCATGATGCATACAAGCATATGCCCTCCAGAGGTGATCCACATAGGAACTAGCCCAAGGAAGAACTCCTATGATAGTTGCTTGCTTGACTAGGACTCTTTCTGATAGCCTTTTGGACTTTCTCCTTTGCTGGACTCCCTACCCTCCTATAGGGCACTCTGAGCACTCTCTAAATTCTCTCTTGGATCTAGGATACCCCTTCTATTTTTCTCCCTAGGCTCTTGTCTTAAAAACAAGACTTGTCTTGGAAGAAAAAGCCTTGTCTTAAAAAGGACAAGCTTTGTCTTAAGGGGGAGGGAGAGAAATTAGCAGGTGGTATTTCTTTCGATGGAATTGAGTGCTTAGGCATCAGGTTACAGTGCCTTTTATAAAGTGAGAAGAGGCGTGTGATGTCTATCCATCAACCATCATATAAGACTTTTTCAAATGAAAAGAAGTCTTTTGGTTTAATGGATTTATCAGAATATTTCCCTTCATGCACCAAAATGCATATCACTATCCTTTCTACTTTCCAGCCGAATTCCCCACTTGCCACATGGCAATTACCGGTCATTTGGAGGCCAAAAAGGGTGACTCTTTATTGCAAACATTAGAAGAAATGAAGAGGCTTAAAGTAGAAAAACTGTACTTTCTGATGTCATGACAAATGAAGGGTCGCGTCCCTTCATTGTGCGTGTTTCCTTTCCACACATTATCATGGCAATGCCTCATATAAATCCCAATTAAATTATTCCCAAGGGACATGGGGATAAGAGTGAAGAGGGGCCCACTTGAATCTGCATATATGATTCCTCTACAGAAGGACTCTTGGTCTTTCTGCGCTCCCTCTCTTTGGCGCATGCAAAGAGGCTCCCATGAGTCCATGCCAACTTGGACTCTTATCCAAATGGCAATACATGTGCTAATTAAATCAGATAAAATTTGAAACATGCTATCCTAATTAAGACATATCCCAATTTAAGTCCCTCTTAAATTGGTTAGCTCAATTAGTAAGCAACTGGATCCAATCCAATTGGGTTAGGAATTGGGCTAACCAACATATGCTAGTATGTTAATTAGCTAGCCAATTAGGATCCCATGACCCTAATAATAATCCAATTTACATCCTTGGCCAATTCTATAATGTGTGTGACCCTTTGAGCTCTACATCTAGCCAGCAATAGGTCTAGGCCCAAGCCAATTCGACCAAATCAAATCTGATTAACCTAATTAGGTCAAATTGAGTTGGTCTAAGTTGCCAATTCGAACTATCTATCGAATTGACTCATGAAACCAATCCAATTGGTTTATGAAAACCTACAAGACATGATTGACATCTAGAAATATGTCATGCCTACCTGGAAGATGAGGAATTTGGTGAAAATTATCAAAATACCTTTTAGTGGAAAGTTACCGTGCAATTCAATCTTTCGATCTCCCTTTATCTTGAATAAGTGATGGGTATGGATAAATGTCAAACCCTAGCACTTAGTCATTTCGATTCTCAATTCAATAATGAAGACTCTACTGATGACTGATTAGAAATCACTTATCATCTTATCCTGCTTTGATCAAAGACTTCCTAAGTCATAAATCGAAGAGATTACATGGGATAACATTTCCTCTTGCTAGGATTGATCGATTCCTTATTGGTCCACTCATATCCTTCATACACCTTCCACCATATTTGAGAACACCCTATACATGACTCAATGTCATGAATGAGTATAAACCAAAACATGGCTTAGTATGCATAAGAAACCATGGTGATCTCAGGTCTGAAGATCACTTGCACAACACCCACAATGAGAACTATCACTTAACAAGTAGTAAGACTTCCATAAGATAGTCTCAGTGCAGATCAATTTAGTGAACTCATACCCTAATAAGCACCCTTATCCTTATTTTAGTATCTCTACACAAGTGGCTATGTGGTGTGGACACCAGAAATCGAAAGAAACTTCACTCCAACAAGGTTAGCCTTATCCCAATTTGGATCCAAGATAATTAGGTTACCTTGTATCCTTTAGTTCAAAAATATTTTTTTTTCAAGAGCCATTTCCTTTTCAAGAGTCCTGTAAATGTTTTATTTTCAAGAGCCATTTCCTTTTCAAGAGTCCTGTAATTAATCAAGAGTGTTTATTGAGTCCTGTAATTACTTTTTAAAAAAATAAAAAATTTCATTTCCTGTAAGTCCGTTTCAAGTTTAGGTCAGTCAAGTCAGTTCAGTTGAGTTAAGTCTAACTCAGTTAATCAAGTCTTAAAGCAATGAAAGCCAGTAACAAGACTCAAATTCTGGACCCCAGAATTTGACCACATGAAGAAGAGAAGACACATCAACCAAGAAAGAGAAAAGGACCATCAACTAGGATCACTTGGTGCCACATGTCATTCCTTATCCAAGTAGAAGACCATCTCATCATGCCACGTCATCAGGCGCCACCTCACTAGTCACCTCATCACTCTTTGGCGCCAACAAGGAAGATTCAAATTCAAGGAGGTTGGCCACACCCCTCCAAGTCCTCCACCAAATCCTCCAACCCCCCCCCATCCCTCCAAACTCTCCACCAAATCCTCCAACCCCCCTTGTAATCCTCCTCAATTTGGGGAGTTTTTAAATTTCAAAAGCTAGCTTGGTGAGGCTATTAAAGGCCTTGGACAACCATTGTAAAGGAGGGATTTTGGGGAATGAATGAAAATTGAAGTTGAATTTTGGAAGTAGAAGTCTTGTGTTTTTTTTTTTTCCTTATGTGAAAGTTTCCCATCCTCTTCCTCCATGCCAAAGCCATTCTTTTCTCCTAGCAAAGCATCTTCCAAGCTCACGTGAAGGCATTGGAGTCAGCCAGATCTTTTCAAATTTCTGTTCTTAGTTCATAAATTCTCCCATCCCTTCTATATGTTCTTATCCTTCTTCCTTAACCTTGATCTTCATTGCAGGGTCCTTCGAAGTCTTTGAGTTGTGGACCGGGTTAACCTTGACAAAGAACCAACAAGATGAAGCCCGAAGTTCAGGGTTCAGATCTCTGTTATCCAGGTTCTTCAGTTCTGAGCGTTGGTAGTTTCAAGGTATGAATCAAAAGAAGGTTGGAAAGCTCATCAAGATAAGTCCACAATCATTAGCCCCTATTATCTAGATCTTCTTCCTTCTTAGTTTAGGATTGTGTCTAATCAAGTAAAAGTCCCATTTCTTATAATTCTTAAGTCTTATTATGATGAGTACAATGCTAGTGTAATTAGGTTTCATTGCTCTACAAACCATATTCAAAACATTAATCATATGCTTGCCGCATCACTATGAGACCAACCACCCTCTCCATCGAGAATACATAGGATAAGCTAGTCTTTCCAGAAGTGTCGATCCCCAAATCGATGATCCAACGATTATGAACATTTTAAATTGGGGTTTATAGGAACTTAGGTCTCACTATTATGATCTCTATCATAATCCTAATTCCATTACCCTAATCTATGGGGTTCATCATAATCTTATAAAAAGCATAAGACACAGCATATGACGAATCAGAAAATACCTTTATTAATGATTAATGTCATACATGAGCTGGAAGATTACAAAATTGCCCATACAAAGATTAAATTTTAGGATACAATTCTTTCAATCTCCCACTTGCACTAAAGTCAATCATCCTTGTATTTTATACCCATACAATCTAAATGGTGATCTAACTGCTATAGTAGAAGGGCCTTAGTGAATGGGTCTGCTATATGGCTCTTTGTGTCTACTCGTCCTACCACCACTTCATTTATTTCAATGATTTCTCGAATAAGATGGAAGCATCTCAAGATGTGTTTGGACTTATGATGAGACCTAGGTTTCTTTGCTTGTGCAACAGCTCCAGTATTATTATAATAAATTGGTATTGGTTGTTGAATAGCAGGAATGATGCCCAATTCTGTGATGAATTTTCTCATCCAGACTGCTTCCTTAGCGACTTCACTAGCAACTATGTATTTTGCCTCAGTAACTGAGTCAGCTATAGTAGACTGCTTGGTACATTTCCAACTCACTGCTCCACCATTCAGAGTAAAGACATACCCTGATATGGATTTACTATCATCTAGATCAGATTGAAAGCTAGAATCTGTATAACCTTCTAATTTCAATTCTGATACACCATATATAAGAAAAACATCTTTAGTCCTTCTTAAGTACTTAAGAATATTTTTCACAGCTTTCTAATGATCTTCCTCTAGATCAGCCTAGAATCTGCTCACTATGCCCAAGGCATAAGCAACATCAGGCCTGGTACATAACATTGCATACATTGTCGATCTTACTGCCAAAGCATAAGGGATTTTATTCGTCCTATCTCTTTCTTCTGGAGTCTTTGGTGACATCCTTTCAGATAGGTGTATGCCTTAATTCATGGGCAAGTAACCCTTCTTACTTCCCTCCATGTTAAATCTCTTTAATAGTAAGTCAATATACCTGGATTGCGATAAGCCTAGCATCCTTTTAGATCTATCTCTATAGATCTTTATACCTAGTATATGGGATGCTTCTCCCAAATCCTTCATAGAAAACTACTTTGATAGCCAAGACATGACTGATTGCAATATTGGGATATCATTCCTAATAATAAGTATGTCATAAACATACAAGACCAAGAAAGTAAGGGCACTCCCAATTATCTTCTTGTACACACATGGTTCATCTACAGTCTTGATAAAACCAAACTCCTTGATTGTTTCATCAAAGCAGATGTTCCAACTCCTCGATGATTGCTTTAGTCCATAAATGGACTTCCTCAGCTTGCATACTTGGTTTGGTCTCCCACTTGAGATAAAACCCTTCGCCTGTGTCATATAGACTTCTTCCTCAAGATTTTCATTAAGCAAAGCAGTCTATATGTCCATCTACCAGATTTCATAATCATGGTATGTTACTATAGCAAGCAATATCCAAATGGACTTGAGCATGGCTCATAGTAAAAAGGTTTAATCATAGTCAATGCTATGTTTTTGTCTAAAACCTTTTGCCACTAGCCTGGCCTTGTAGGTCTCTACTTGACCATTTGCTCTTATCTTTTTCTTGATGACCCATTTACACCCTACTGGGTTAATTCTTTTAGGTGGATCTACCAAGGTCCAAACCTGATTGGAATACATGGAGTTCATTTCAGACTTCATGGCATTTAGCCATTTGATAGAGTCTTTACTCTCAACAACTTTCGTATAGGTCACAGGATCATCATCCTGAATGATACTAGCCTCATTGTAATTCCCGATAATAAAGCCATAACTGAGAGGTGCTCCCTACACCCTCTCTGACCTTCGGAGAGGAGGTGTGTGTTGTTGTTATTCCTGATCAACAAGAACCTCTGGTTGAGGAATTTCATTTGAAGACTCTTCAGGTTGTTGGTTTTAAACTTCACTTAGTTCAAGTGTTGTTTCACTACTTCTTTCTTGGATAAATTCTTGCTCCAAGAATGTAGCATGCCTACTGACAAATACCTTTTGTTCAGTATTATGATAAAAGAGATATCCAACACCCTGTTTCGAATAACCAATGAACCTGTATTTATCAACCCTAGCACTTAACTTATGTCCTAAATTATCCTTGACATAAGCATAGCAACCCCAAATCTTCAAGTATTTATGATTTGGTCTTTTGCCATTCTATAACTCATATGGAGTTCTAGTCATTGACTTTGATGGTACCCTATTCAAAATATAAGTAGCAATTTCCAAAGCATATCCCCAAAAGGAAATAGGAAGATCTATGAGGCTCATCATGGACCTCACTATATCTAACAAGGTGTGATTTTTCCTTTCTGCCATACCATTTAATTGGGTTGTATAAGGAGGAGTCCATTTAGAGATTATGCCTTTGTCCTTAAAATGGTTTAGAAATTCACTAGATAAGTATTCTCCTCCTTGATCAAAATGAAGAATTTTAATACTATGTCCAATTTATTTCTCAACCATGCTTTGATACTCATTAAATTTATCAAAGACTTCAGACTTGTGTTTCATTAGATACACATGACTAAACCTAGATAAATCATCGATAAACATGATGAAATAAGAGTATCCACCTCTGGCCTGAGTTGTCATAGGTCCACACACATCAGTATGCACAAGACCTAATAACTCAGTTACCCTGCCACCATGCCCAATGAATGGAGACTTGGTTATTTTACCTATGAAGCAAGACTCATTAGTTCTTAATAATTGAAAATAATAAGGATCAAAGTACTTATCTTTGACTAATTTGTTTATCCTTGACTCACTTATATGACCTAATCGGTAGTGCCAGAGAAATGTGACATTGACATTATCTCCCTTTCTTTTCTTGCTATCAACAAGTAATATTGTTCATTGAGTTCTGAAGTTCAAAGACCATTGACAAAATAACCATGACCAAATATTTTATTAGAATGAAGAATAAAGCAACCACTGCTCTTTACACTTATTTTAAAACCTTGTTGTAATAACAAGGGTATAGAAATAATGTTTCTTACAATATTTGGTACATAGTAACATTCTTCCAACTTTAAAATATTATTCGAAGGTAATAATAGAAGATAGGTGCCCACAGCTTCAGCATACATGGCTTCACCACTTGCACCATATAGTTTGAAATCACCTTTCTTCAATTTTCTAATTTTGTGGAGTCCTTGTAATGACTTACAGATATGAGACCCACATGCGGTATCCAATACCCATGAATTAGAAATGGAAGCACTTAATGATAAATTTGTTTGAATCATGTACAAACCTTTAGATGCTCCTCTAGCATCTTGCTTTACACTTGCAAGATATATCTTGCAATTTTTCTTCCCATGCCCCTACTTGCTGCAATGGAAACAGGATCCATCACCAGAGGCCTTCTTGGCTTTCATTTTTTTTGGATGCTCCTTTTATGATTGATTTTTCTTTTCATACCCTTCTTCATTGCCTGCTTTTTCTTTCCATCAGTAAGAAGAAGATGAGCTCTATCTCCCTTTGAGTGGCTCTCGATTGTCTTAAGCATGTTAAGTAGCTCAAGCAAAGATATTTTCAGTTTGTTCATATGATAATTCAGAACAAACTGTGAGTAGGAATCTGGGAGTGATTGTATGATCAAGTCCTAGTTAAGTTCACCATCCGTTACAAACCCTAATTGACCTAATCGGGTATTAAGTCAATCATTTTTAAAACATGGGTTTACATTGATGAACCCTCACTCATTCGTGCATTGGAACAACTTCTTCGATATCTTGTACCGAGCAATCCTACTTTGCACTCTATAGAGCTCTTTTAGATTGAGCAATATGGACTGAGGTTCCATCCCTTCATGTTGCCTCTGAAGCTCATTGCTCATTAAGGCCAATATGATGCACTTAACAGTCATGCTATCATTTAGCCACATTTTATGTGTGGCCCTTTCCTCCTTAGAAGCATCCTCTTCGATCGGCTCTGGATCCAAAGAATCAAGAATGTAAGAAAGATTTTCCTGAGTCAATACTATCCTCAGGTTCCTTAACCAGTCCACAAAATTGGGACCAGTCAACTTATGGGCATCTAAGATGCCTCGCAGTTTCAGCCTTGAAGCCATGATACTTAAATCTACATGAATATAAAGAACAACTATAAGCAGACCACTTAAGATGACATCCATAACTAGATAAGGACTTTTTATATCTAATTATGTCTCCCACTATTTTATATCGAATACCATAGCCCTCATCTATGGTAAGCAAGAAATCCTCTCAAGGTTTCTTTAGTAGGGTTAATGGTGCGGACACCAAAGGCACCAGAATAAGGCAGAGGCTTCTCAACCCTCTGTGGATCACTTAAATGACATTCGAGTCCACTGTAATAAAGCTTAGTCCAGCTGAGTTGTTTTCATTTAAGTCTTGTAATTATTTAGCTCATGTTGAGCTAGTCCAGTCCAATGTTAGTCAGCTCATGTCGAGCTAATTTTATTTTTGAGTCCTGTTCAACCATATTGAAGACTCAAGACCACATCATACAAGTGAAGACCAAGTCCAACCTGATTGAAGACATGGATGTTGAGCCCGAGTCCAACCTAACTAGAAGACATGAAGATCCCCGAAGGAGAATTAAAACAAGTGCAAACCTGAAGCCTGGAGACCAGCCAGAAGGAAACTGGGCCAGCCCAGGCCCAGGGAGAAATTAGGGCACCCCTCCTTAGAATTACCATCCCCTTGGTCGGCCACTTATGGTCACCCCCTTGGCCGACCAAGACAAGGAGAGGGAGTCGCATTCCATTTAAAATTTTTTTACCTAGGTTGCCATGTATTCCTAGTTAGAGTTTGTAAGGGAAAAGGAGTCCTATGTAAAGTCTAAAGTACCCTTACTTGGGGCCCAAGGTTAAGGGTCTATTTAAGGGACCCTAGCCTCTTGTATGAAGTTAGAATTTTTGATGAATGAAAACCTTGAGTTCTTCTATTAAGTGGTGTGATACCCTGCTGTGTGCATAAAGGGGTTTGTGAGAGTTCTTCTTCCCGGTGTTTGCAATCATCTTCCTGCTGCCAACAAACCCTCCAGATCCATGGACACCCACTCCAAAAGAAGCCTTCCCTTGCTATTTTTTCTTTGTTTTCTTGTTCCTTTGTGAGCTTTCTAACCCCTGACAGGTCGTTTGTAGGTCCCTGAGTTCCTACGAATCCAACGACTCCAACCAAGCCACAATCGGATCACTGAGCAGAAAGCCGGGTATCCGCGAGTCTTTGGCTTGGTTTTCCAGGCCGCATCCGTCGAGAAATGAGAGACCCCTTCACTGCGATCTTCACAGACATTGTCAGGTACACCCCTCTACCTCCAGCAGATTTATTGTAGGAGAACTTGCCCTAACCGAGGCTTCTCAGCCCTGGCGGTCCTTCTTTGCTACTTTTCTAGGTCCTAATCTGCATGCTGATCTTCAAAGTTTCATAAAAAGTTTTATACAAATAATTTTGATCTAAAATTTGGGAATTAATCACCTAACTCAACATGTAAAACATACAAAAAAAAATGGCATGTATATTAGCCCCCCATCATTTGGTATCAGAGCTTAGATTAGGGCTTGTTTTCTGCAGTTTTTCAGTCTATATATGCTCTGTTATTTTAATTATTTCTCTCTGCTAAAAACTCTAAAAATTTTTAAATTTATTTTGATGGATTTATCATAATTCAAATTAATTTTCAGAATTATTTCAGATTTTATTTCGGACTGTGAATGTTTTTCAAGCCAAAATACAGCCTACAAATTTTTGACTCTATTTTTTTAGCAAGACAAGTTTGGAAGTTTTAGGTTTTTGTTTAGCAATTTTTGCATATTTTTTAATTTTAGTATATTTCCAGCATATTAGGCCATGATTTTCAAGTTTTATTCTATTTAAAAAAATATCAAAAAAAAATTACATATTCTCCAAAAATACCCAAAAAAAAATATCTAAACCCTAATTTGCATCCTCATCTGCCTGCCATCATTGCATAATTTACTTTCAAGGGCACTCTTGCTATATCAGATGGGGGGAGGATTTGATCACCTCTCCTTAGCCCAAAACCACATCCCTTGCATTCGGTCCCAAGCCTTAACCTAAAATTAATTAGACTTAATTTGCCCTAGTGGGCTAGGGACACCAACTGGTCGGGTCCGGGCTAGTGTTAGATCACTATGTCAAGTTAACCTGTGTGTGCCTTGTGCTCAGTGTCTAGAACGGTGTTTTAGGGATTCAATCCTGAAGGGCTTGTATGCTGGTCCGCCTACCAGGCCAATCTCTGATTGGTTTCTAGGATTGGCAATCAGGGACCTAACACTCCCCTTACACCTACCTGGCTGAGTACAAGGTTACTATAGGCTAGTTTGCCACCCTGATTGAGCATCTAGTTTGGACTCTAGGTCTAGTCAGCTATAGTTGGTCTGATCGAGTCTTGCATGAGCACTAGATCAGGAGTTTCATATCACCCACCTCCTTCACAAATGTCTGAACCCATGGAAAATTTACAAGCCCAAATAAAAGCCCTAGCTGATCAAATGGCCCAGATGGCTACCCAGATAACTACCCAGATGACTACCCAGATGACCCAGTTAACTCAGTCTCGTATTCAAACCAATGATAGAATTGACCATCTTGCCAATAGGTTTGATCAGTTAAAAGTCCGGGTAGGGACCCCAAGAAAAACCCATGGGTCACAGTCTGAGCCAGATCCTGATTCCCCTCAACCTAGGAGGACCCCAAATCCTGATCTATACCATGAGGTCGAACCTAGGAGAGCCCCTTATCCTGACCCGTACTACAATCCTCAACCTAGGAGGACCCCAAACCCTGATCCATACCTTGAGGCTGAACCTAGGAGAGCCCATCGTCATGACCCAATCCCTAAGGTTAGTCCTAGAAGACCTAATCAGGATTTTATAGACCAGGAAGATAGATCCTATTTACCCTCTCCCTATAAGCCTAGTATACCCACAACCTATAGATCTTATCACTCCAAATCCTATGAACCTAGAACCTATGAATCCATAACCTATGAACCTAGATCCTATGACTCTAGATCCCATGATCATAGATCCTATGCACCCACACCCTATGAGCCTAGTAGACCCAACACCCAATATTCTGACCCATATAAGGAGTCCAACCCTAGGAGAACCCAATATTCTGACCCATATAGGGAGTCCAACCCTAGGAGAACCCAGTATTCTGACCCATATAGGGAGTCCAATCCTAGGAGGACCCAACATCCTGACCCATATAGAGAGCCCAACTTTAGAAGGACCCCATACCATGATCCATCCTTAGAACCTGACCATAGAGCTGACCCAAAATCCTTTGACCCCAGATCCTATAATCCCATGACCCATAGATATGCACCCTTGTCCTATGAGCCCAGAGAACCCATAACCCCTAAGTATCAATCTAGTACTAGTCAGGTTTCCCTTAGTCAACTTGAATCCCATAGGATTAGCACCCTTAAATATGAGCCCAATAGTGAGCCACTACCCCTTAGGCAACCTGAACCTACTAGGATTAGTGTCCATAATCAGAAACCAGGACCTAGCCAATTTTCTCCTAGCCGACCTTCTCCAACCATTCCTGAGATTGACAAGGCTTACATTAACGTGGATGTGTATGAAGCTGATGCAAACTTAGTGGATGAGTATGAGGGAGAAGAGGAGATACCTTTAGATGACCTAGAATTAGCTGACCCAATAGATACCCAGGTAGAAGCCAACCTAGAGATAGTTGACCTTGACCACATCCAACCTAAAGCTATGGTGGAAGAACAAATAGAGGAAGAGAACCTAGGTACTACTACTAGAGCCTTACCTGAGGAAACCATAGAGGAGAGCCAAATTATAGAGTCTAGTCCTAAAATACAAGAACCAGAAGAATTTATTAAGGACTTGATCTCTTTGAATCAGTACCCTCAGGATGAGCCTCCTCCTATAGTTTCCATTAAGGACCTCTGCCCTGAGATTAGTAACCCATCCTTCCATTATGCAAACCCCATAGATATACCGCAACCTCGTAAGGTTAGCCTCATTAGTCTAGGATTAGTCCCTGACATGCCTTCTTTTATCGAACTTTATCCAACTAACCTTGAACCTTTTTCTCTACCCTACCAAACTACTTTTGAACCAACTTCCTATTTTCTGCCCTTTCCTGACACCTCCAGCATTTCTAGGATCATTAGATTGTATTTAGCTGAGATTAGGATACTGCATGCATTCATCACGCATGTTAGGTTTGCATCTTACTTCTGGCATACTCTTTGGAATTTGCTAGGAGTTCACTGTAAATTTTCATGTGCATGTCAAGCTAGGATCAAACCTAGAGAACCTATAATCTATTAGGTTTAGATCCAAAGAGTTCAATAAAATTTCCTTCGATAGGAATGCATAGTCGAGTCTGTTAGGTGTTAGTTTGAGTCCTTTGCATCATCTAGTTAGGAGTCTGCATGTGCCTAGCATGTTCACCACCCGTACTAATGTTAAACAAACTGGCTAATTCTCGAAGATGGATCAAAGAGTTTGATGTAGTGGATTATATCTTGGTTAGGCTTAGGCCTAAAAGAAGCTTCATGCTCGTAGAGCCGGACCTTTTAAAGTGATAGAGAAGGTTGGATCAAATGCCTAGGTGTTAGACTTGCCTTCGGATTTGGGCATTAGTTCTACCTTCAATATTACAGACCTGGTTGAGTATAGGGAACCGGCAGCGATACCTAGTAAGGCCTTTGGACCTATTCCTTTTCATTGTGAGTGACCCTAACCCAGAGTGTCCACTAACAAATTGGCCTGAGAGAGGAGAACGGATCGAGCGTATCCTGGACGATCAAGCCATCATGACCTGGGGCCATGACTATCAATGCTTCCTGGTCCGATGGCAAGGCCAGCCACAGTCGGACGATTCATAGATTTCTCGAGAGGACTTGCAACGCCTCAACCCAGACCTTCTCGAGAGATATGTGAGCCAATCTGATCTTCACTCGACAGGGTCGAGTTCCTCCCACCCCGGGAGAATTGGTGCGGACACCAAAGGCACCAGAATAAGGCAGAGGCTTCTCAACCCTCTGTGGATCACTTAAATGACATTCGAGTCCACTGTAATAAAGCTTAGTCTAGCTGAGTTGTTTTCATTTAAGTCCTGTAATTATTTAGCTCATGTTGAGCTAGTCCAGTCCAATGTTAGTCAGCTCATGTCGAGCTAATTTTATCTTTGAGTC
Source organism: Areca catechu (assembly GCA_021397845.1). Taxonomy (NCBI): domain Eukaryota; kingdom Viridiplantae; phylum Streptophyta; class Magnoliopsida; order Arecales; family Arecaceae; genus Areca; species Areca catechu. The sequence continues at coordinate 72,613,301 of CM038044.1, read as the reverse complement.
CTATTCAACCATATTGAAGACTCAAGACCACATCATACAAGTGAAGACCAAGTCCAACCTGATTGAAGACATGGATGTTGAGCCCGAGTCCAACCTAACTAAAAACCATGAAGATCCCCGGAGGAGAATTAAAACAAGTGCAAACCTGAAGCCTGGAGACCAGCCAGAAGGAAACTGGGCCAGCCCAGGCCCAGGGAGAAATTAGGGCGCCCCTCCTTAGAATTACCTTCCCCTTGGTCGGCCACTTATGGTCACCCCCTTGGCTAACCAAGACAAGGAGAGGGAGTCCCATTCCATTTAAAATTTTTCTACCTAGGTTGCCATGTATCCTAGTTAGAGTTTGTAAGGGAAAAGGAGTCCTATGTAAAGTCTAAAGTACCCTTACTTGGGGCCCAAGGTTAAGGGTCTATTTAAGGGATCCTAGTCTCTTGTATGAAGTTAGAATTTTTGATGAATGAAAACTTTGAGTTCTTCTATTGAGCGGTGTGATACCCTGCTGTGTGCATAAAGGGATTTGTGAGAGTTCTTCTTTCCGGTGTTTGCAATCATCTTCATGCTACCAACAAACCCTCCAGATCCCTGGACGCCCACTCCAAAAGAAGCCTTCCCTTGCTATTTTTCCTTTGTTTTCTTGTTCCTTTGTGAGCTTTCTAACCCCTGACAGGTCGTTTGCAGGTCCTTGAGTTTCTACGAATCCAACGACTCCAGCCAAGCCTCAATCGGATCACCGAGCAGAAAGCCGGGTATCTGCTGGTCTTTGGCTCGGTTTTCCAGGCCGCATCCGTCGAGGAACGAGAGACCCCTTTGCTGCGATCTTCACAGACATTGTCAGGTACGCCCCTCTACCTCCAGTAGTTTTATTGTAGGAGAACTTTCCCTAACCTAGGCTTCTCAGCCCCGGCGATCCTTCTTTGCTACTTTTCTAGGTCCTAATCTGTATGCTGATCTTCAAAATTTTATACAAAATTTCCTACAAATAATTTTGATCTGAAATTTGGGAATTAATCACCTAACTCAACATGTAAAACATACAAAAAAAAATGGCATGCATATTAGTCCCCCATCAGTTAAGATTCCAATTCCTTATAAGTGCCTTGTGTTACACAACAAACACTTAAGAGTTCAAGGATAGGAATAACTTTCCAATTTCAACCCATGCAATTCTCAATAAATGAACTGCCTCTAAAACACTTATAGTCTTGTGTTACACAATAAACTATAATGTCTTAGTTTAGTCAGACCCTTCATTTATATACATCCATGATCGAATAATGTTGCCCTTATGTTACACAACAAAGCAACAATACCAATCATGTTATAAATCACTAAGTGCACCAAGATAAATTTTAATCAAACCCTGGAGCAGGCCTTGTGTTACATAACAAACCTACCATAGTTTTTTATATTAATTTGGCTTAGCATGAAGGAAGGCAAATTGTAGTGTGCTTAATCAATTAGCATTTTCAATTTATGGTCTATATATGACCAAATTGGCTAGGTAAGTGGAAGGGGTGAGGGAGTGCCCTCGTTGCTTTCCTTAGATACCAATTGAATTGGCCAGGTCTGACAATAGAACCAATTAAAAACCTCATTCCCTTTACCTTCCCAGAACCACTTGCCTAGACACCAATTGGCTGATCAAACCTTAATCGATTTTGCATCATAATAAACTTTGCACTACGACTAAATATGATTTTAATGAGGGCTTTTAGTGGTCTCAAAACATATCCTAAGTAAGACTTAATCATGTCAACCTAACATTCATGACATCATAAAACCTAACATTCATGACATCATCATGTAATCGGAACCATACACATATGACATGATATTCATTCCATCATTCGAGCATATTAACCCTAATATGCATACCATAAGCATGATTATAATATCAATCCGTTCACCTCACTTGTTCATGGGATATGGCCATAGTGGCACCCGTACATGCCATAGGAGACCCCATGGAATGGGAAGAGAGGGTTATGAAATCCTAAAAAACTCTTATGACCGAATGGCCACGGTGACAAACCCAATCCGAAGAAGTTACTAGGATATAACACATTTCAAATATGTGATTTGAACTAATCATGCATAAAATCATATCATCTAACAGCATGCTCCATACATTATAATATTTATTATCATATAAGCATTCAATTCTAAAGCATTTACTAATTACATGCATCAAGGTGGCTCTGATACCATTGTTGGGTTACCTTGGTCAGGCACAGCGGAAGACTAGATTTCAAAAATTCATTTTGAAAATCCTAACCGGCCAAACCCTAAACCCTAGGACCCCTTAAGCATAACAATCAATAAATTAAAACTATAGAGCTATAGTTGAATACCTGGAATGCTATATTCTTTTATTTCTACAAGGCATACAAGTATATGCCCTCCAGAGGTGATCCACACAGGAACTAGCCCAAGGAAGAACTCCTATGATAGTGGCTTTCTTAACCAGGACTCTTTCTGATAGCCTTTTGGACTTTCTCCTTTGATGGACTCCCAACCCTCCTATAGGGCACTCTGAGCACTCTTTAAATCCTCTCTTGGATCTAGGATACCCCTCCTATTTTTCTCCCAAGGCTCTTGTCTTAAAAACAAGCCTTGTCTTGGTAGAAAAAGCCATGTCTTAAAAAGGACAAGCTTTGTCTTAAGGGGAAGGGAGAAAAATTAATAGGTGGTATTTCTTCCGATGGAATTGAGTGCTTAGGTATCAAATTACCATGCCTTTTATATAATGAGAAGAGGCATGTGATATGTCTATCCATCGACCATCAGATAAGACTTTTTCAAATGAAAAGAAGTCTTTTGGTTGAATGGATTTATCGGGATATATCCCTTCATGAGCCAAAAGGCATATCACTGTTTCTTCTCCTTTCTAGCCAAATTCTGCACTTGCCATATGGCAATTACCGGTCATTTGGAGGCCAAGAAGTGTGACTTTTTATTCCAAACATCAAAAGAAATGAAAAGACTTAAAGCAGAAGGACTCTACTTTCTGATGTCGTGCCAAATAAAGGGTCACATCCCTTCATTATGCGCATTTCTTTTCCATACATTATCATGCCAATGCCTCATATAAATTCTGATTAAATTATTCCCAAGGGGCATGGGATAAGAGTGAAGAGGGGCCCACTTGAATCTGCATCTGTGATTGATGAGGGATGGGATTTTAACATGATGCGAGATGAGGATGTAGGGAGGAACATAAAATATGCAGCAAATTAATTTCAGATTTTATTATGATTAAATTTTTGAAATAGGTCAAGACTAGGTTAGGGTTTTCTATTAATGATTAGAATCCTACCTACATGCTAGAACTATCAAAGAGACAAAGTGAATAAAGGATCATAGGACTAAGAAGGCCTATTAGGTGCATGTTCAATCTTCAAAAAAATAGACAAAGAGAGAAGGGAATTGGACTGAACTTACCAGGCAGTGATGTCTTGATGCCGTAGATGAGATTGCTCCACTTGGATTAGTGCCTGGATGTTCCAGTCACTTTTCCATGGATCCATCAACTTTTTATCAGATCTATTCGAAGGCAAAGAAGATCTCATTTGGAGGGCATGGCACTGGAGGGATCCTACAAACGTCAAAGGTTAGGCTCATAGATGATGAAAAAAATATGTAATTGGAAGAAAGAAGAATAGAGGGATGGGAGGAATCTCCAGGGTGGCTGGCAGCCAGTTGAAGGAGGACACCTGGCTTGTAGAAAGTTGGGACATCCAAGGCTTCAGTTGGGATGGATGTTAGCTAGGATTTAGTGGTAGAGGGAAGAAAGCTAGTGACTAGGGTTTGCTCACAAGATACATGAAAAATAAAAACGGGTCTCACACCCCCTCCACTTGGAGGAAACAATTTGATAAAATAACTTCAAGTTGTATTCATGAAAAAAAGATGATTATAAGAGGGGGAGGGGGTGGGTCTTTATAGGCTCACCCAGGGCCATTTTCCTGTCAAAGTGGGATTACAAGTTTTCATGGGACAAGGAGTACAAGGTTTGAGTGGAATTAGGAGACTAAAGTGCTAGTAAAACTTGAATATTGAACTCCCTATAAAACTTGGACATTGACTCCCCTTGGGCTTCGGCTGCTTGACTCCTTGCTAGGCTGGGATGAAATCTTCTTGGATTGGGTCAAAGGCCTTGGGCATCTTGGATTGGGTCAAAGCTTGGGTGCCAATCATGAATGGGCTTTGGGCCAAGGGTGCCATTTGAGCTTGGAATAGGAGGGGAGGGTGCCATGGGCTTGGGCTTGGATCTAGGTGCCACTTCCTTGGTGGATCTGGACTGGGCACCAATGCTTGGGACCTTGGGCATCATGAGTGTGGACCAGGGGGCTTGAGTGGAGGCCTGGTTGGATGCATGAAGGCTCATTCATTAGGGCCTGGTGACTCTCCTGATCTGATGATCCTCCTCTTGAACTTGACTTGAATGAAAACCAAAATTTACAAGACTCATGTCACTAGACTAAAACTCATAGGACTCTTGACTTAGTGAACCCAATCAGCTTACCTTATTACAAGACTCAAAAATTAGACTCATTACAGGACTTAATTTACACTGATGGACTCAACTTACAAGTGACTGATTACCCAACACATGAGTTATAAATTGGAACCTTGAAATCCTAGTCTGCTCCTGATGTTTCTACATTAATTCTCCCAGGGTGGGAAGAACTCGACCCTATCGAGTAAAGGTTGATCTAGCTCTGATACTTCTTTGACGGGTCTAGGTTGAGGCATTGTGGATCCTCTTGAGTGATGCACGAATCCTCAGATCTTGGTTGACCTTGCCAACGAACCAAGTGACATGGTAGCCTTTGATTCAGGTACTAATGGCTTGGTCATCTAGGATATGCTCAATCATTCCTCTCATAGGCTAATTTGATGGTGGACACTTAGGGTTTAGCTCGCTCTCAAAGAAAGGGTTAGGCTTAATAGGCTCATTGGATATCATTGCTGGCTCCCTATACTCAACTAAGTCTAAGATATTAAAGGTTGAGCTTAATGCCTAATTAGAAAATAACTTAGGAACTAGGTCCAACATTCTTTATCACTTTGATGGATCCAGCTTAGGGTGTGTAGCCTAATCATCCCAAGACTTTCCTAGCGAACTCTTAGACTCTTTTCAGTAATTAACCATGTTTTTATAAAATCATTGCTTACATTAATTATATGGCCAATTCTTTATGAAAATCTCTAATCATGTAGTGCAAAAACTCATAACACCTAATGCAGGCAAATGACTCATGCCAACACTTATTGATATGCAGACTCAACTAGACCCTAAGCTACAACTATGGGTTTAACCCCTTATCAGGTGGGTGACATGCAGATGATAATGGTACATGTACTCCTACTAAATTCCATTGAGTATGCCAGAAATAGGATGCAAACTTGATATGCTTAATGAATGTATGCAACATGCTTACCTTTACAAAATACAATCGAATGGTCCTAGAAATGCTGGAAGTTTCTGGAAAGGGCAGAAAATAAGAGGTGGATTCAAGGTTATTCTGGTATGATAGAAAGTAAGAAGAGGGTTCGGGGTTGATTAGATAAAGTAGAATATAAGAAGGGGTGTCAGGGATTACTCCTAGACTAATGGGGTTAACCCTACGGGGTTGAGGTATATCTATAGGGATTGCCTTATGGAAGAATGGGTCACTAATTTCAGTGAAGAGATCTTCAATTAGGATCAAAGAAGTGACTTCATCTTGAGGGTACTGGGTTAAATAAGCCAAGTCCTAAATAAACTATTCTGGCTCATGAAATTCAGGACTATGCTCTATAATTGGGTTCTCTTCTAAAGTCTCTTAAGGTAGGACTCTAATAGCAGTATCTGGGTTCTCTTCCTCTAACTGTTCTCCCACTACAGCTTCGGTTTGGGTGTGGTCAGGGTCAGCAACTTTGGATTGGCTTCAGTCTGGGTAGGGTCAGGGTCAACTAGTTCTAGGTTATCTATAGGTATCTCCTCTTCGTCTTCCTTATACTCATCCACTAAGATCACATCAGCTTCATATACTTCTTCTTCAATGTCATCCTTGTGAACCAATGGGGGGTAGGAGGGGGTTGGCTAAGGGAAGGTTGACTAGTGTATAGGATAGCAGGGGTGTGTCAACTAAGGGGTACCTGACTAATACATGGCTCATATCTGGGGTATTAATCCTATAGGATTCAGGTCTCCTAGTGGTTATGGGTTCCTTGGGCTCATAGGATATGGGTTCAGACCTATGGGTTATGGGTTCCTTGGGCTCATAGGATATGGGTTCAGACTTAAGGGTTAAGGGTTCCTTGGGCTCATAGGACATGGGCTCAAATTTATGGGTTATGGGTTCAGAGGATCTAGATTCATATGAGCTAGGTTCATATAACCTTGGTGCATAGCATCTAGGTTCATACGATCTGGTTGCATAGGAGCTGGGTAGGTACTTTTTCCTAAGTTCAAGTTTCATGTCGCTCTAGGTAGTTATGGGTATTTCTCCTATTAGTTTGTTCACTCGTTCAACCTGAGCCCAATAGACTCTAGCCTGGAGAACTAACCTAACTTTAGGAAACTTGAGCTGACTTCCTTCATACATTTATTCCTCCTCAAAATACAGATCCAGATTTCTTTCCTAATCAAGATAATCCTCAAGTTCAATATCACCACGAAAGGTAGGTGCTTCTCGCCTAATGTACCTAGTGGCTCTCTCATCCTAGTCTCTAAAGTCATAATTGGGTTTCCTTGCACTACGATCCCAGATTGGTTCAGGGTATGGGGCTCTTCTAGGGTTGTGCTCCAAGTATGGGTCATGGTATATGGTTCTCCTAGGGTTGGGCTCCAAGTATGGGTCATAGTGTGAGGGTCTCCTAAGATTAGGCTCAGCACAGGTCCTATGGGTTTTCTCTAGGGTTCTTGATTGATCTCCTACTCGGTCCAACCTATGAGTCATGTGGTCGTTCATCTGGTTCATCTAGGTGGTCAATTGGAAATTCATCTGGGCTATCTTATCAGTAAGGGTCTTTTATAGGGTTCCTACGTCAGATTCCATGGTCAGGTTGGGTTGGGTTGAGACTACTGGTATTGGGCTCCTATTCTAATCGTCATGCAAACACACACACACATTGACTCCATGGTCACACTAGATTGGGGTGAGACTACTGGTAGGGTTAGACTCCTAATCGACTACAGTGTGCTAGACCTAGAGTCAAAGTAGAGTGGGTTAACTCAACTTACACTCAACTCAACACTTAATCCTTCCATTAGCCAGGTAAAAGGTGGGGTGGTGGGAAGCTCTCCCTGCTTATCGCAAGGTCCTAATTAAAAACTACAAGTCCACTTAGGGTGTTTGCCTCTGGATCTCTAGCCTTAGACACCAGTTTCCAGTAAAAAGTGGAGGTTTGAATGCACTAGTTCTCCCACAAAACTCGGACTTGACCTGTGGGTGTCCCTAAATCAATTAAGTTGCTAGTTGATTTTATTAAGGCTTAGGTGCGTATGAGGGTGGTTGTTTCAGGCCCAAGATAGGTGATGAAATCCTGTCCTGATCTGATAGAGTAAAATTGCCCTTATAATTAGTTTAGTTATGATGCACACACATAAACCCTAATGCAATCTAAAAATCAGAAAAATCAAAAAAAAAGAAAATTGTATTTTATGATGTGGCAACTTAATCCAAAGTTGGTTAAGTGATCAATCAAAATTGGCTTGGGTTGGGTAGGGTTTGATAGTTGATTAGGTTTAGTTAAGTGATGCGAACACCAGAGGCACCAGACTTAGGCAGAGGCTTCTTAACCCTCTGTGGTTATCTAATTAGTATTTTTAGTGTTTGAGTCCAATTTTATAATAAGGGCTTAGCCCACTTGAGTCCCTACTTTGGCCCCTGAGTCCTGTATTTAGAGTCACTCTTACCATTAGGGTATTGAGTCAAGTTTTGGGATGCTCATTATAAGTCTTATCACTTTGAGTCTTATAAGTCCTGTAAGTCTTGTGTTGACCCCTTGAATGATTTTGATGATAACAAAACATTGGAGCATGCACTTGTGTTACAAACTATTTTTTGAGTGCTTTACAAGGTCTTATAGGATGATTTTAATGCTTAATCACAACTCTTACAATGTTATTATGTGTCATGTGTAGTGTTGTAAAAGTATTATGTAAAGAAGAGCCCAAAGAAAAATTGATGTAGTATTCATGAAAATGGGTTCTTCTATATGTTTTCATGTATAAACTCTTTAAGATTAGTTTTTAATGGAGTAGAAAAGTGTTTTGAGTGACTAAAAGTCACTAGATGTCATCTAGAGAAGAGTAGAAGATTTCAATGAAAAATCATTTGAGCCGACTCAAGGAAAGAGAGCTGACTCTAGTTCATGGCACACTTGAAGGTTTCTGGCATGCAGAAATCTGAGCCAACTCGAAGGAACCCGAGTTAACTCATCCAAAGCTTCATTTCTTGAATCAGACAGGTAAGCCCACCCAAAAGCAATCGAGCCGACTCAACCATTCCACCAGATAACCGAGTCGACCCTTTAGAAGGTGAGCCAACTCCTCTAGAGTACAAAAAAAATCAGTTTTGAAAAAACAAGCCAAGTGACCCTACTCTACTGAGAAGAGTTGACTCCTCCAGAGTACAATTTCGAAGACCTGAGAATCTGAGCTTACACGACTAAGGCAAGCTGACTCAACTAGAGTAAGGAATCAACGACACTGAGAATTCGAGCTGACTCGATTGAGGTGAGCCAACTCGACCAGAGTGAAGACTCAATGACTTTGAGGATCCGAGCCGAATCGATGCATCCGAGCCAACTCGAACGTCGATTCCAGGCAAGTAACGGCTAGTTCTAGAACTTCATTTTTTAATCTAAAAAGTACTCCAATGGTCAAATATCAAATCCTAATTGTCTATAACAACTATATCCACCTAAGAAGAGTACAAGACTTTATAAATGAGAGATTTGGACATCCTTTAATTAAGTTAATGAGCAGATAATGATCAAATGAGCTTGTAAGCAAGAGAGCACTAAAGAGCATTCAAGTTAACCTTCAAGACATCACCAACTCAAATCTGAAGCATGAAGCACTTATTGAAGAAGTTGAAGAAGCCATTGAAGAGCAGTAAAGAGTAATTAAGAAGGCTTCTCCGCAACTTCAACCATCAGACAACTTTGGTTTGTAATTAGTTGCTTGTTTTTCTCTACTCCTTTGTGAGTGTGGATTTTTGGTGAGCTCGATTGAAAAACCATGTGTGGGTTTTTGGTGAGCCCTATTGAAAAACCAAGTGTAGGTTCTTGGTGAGCTTATTTGAAAACCAAGTGTAAGTTCTTGGTGATCCTATTCAAAACTAAGTTGGGTTTTTCATGAGGCCGTTTGAAAAACGAAGTTGGGTTTTGGATTGTGAGCCTAGTAAAACAATCCGACTATATTCCATAGGTGAATATAGTGAAAATCCCTAGTGGTATCTTGGATAGTGGACATAGGAGCAAGGTTGCTCCGAACCACTATAAACTTGATGTGTTTGTGATTGTGCTTTTTCTTCTTTACTTGCTTCTACTTTAATTTTTTAAATCACAACACCTTCACACTAAAGAAGATTTAAAAAGAGCACATATTTGATTAAATTTTTTAAATTCTCAATTCACCACCCTCGGGGGAAAGCCACCTAGGCAATAACTGGTATCAAAGTAGTATCTCTGAACTTATTTAGAGTAAAGATTAATGGCTCATCCCATGAGTACTTCCTTGGCTGAAGGCCAATCCACTAATAGACATCCAGTATTCACTAGGAGAACTATTCTTATTGGAAAGCTAGAATGAAGATATACATTCAAGCTATTGACTTTCAATTATGGAAGGTCATTCTTAAGGGTCCTCATACACCATGATAAAACTTGATGGCGTGGATGTTCCTAAACCTGAAGAGGATTGGGATGAACATGACATGAAAATGGGTGAGCTGAATGCTAAAGCCATGAACTTACTATATTGTGCTTTGGATGTAAACAAATTTAACTGAATTTCTTCATGCAATTCATCTAAAGGAAATTTGGGATAAACTCGAGGTGACCCATGAAGGAACTTCCCAAGTGAAGACTTCAAAAATTAATCTTCTAGCACATAATTTTGAACTATTTAAAATGGAACAAAATGAAACTATCTCTACCATGTTTTCATGTTTTACAGATATTATTAATGGCTTGAAAAGTCTTGGTAGGATTTACTCCAATGCAGATTTAGTACAGAAGATCTTAAAATCACTTCCAGACAAGTGGGACCCTAAAGTAAGTACCATCCCAGAAGCAAAAGACTTGAACACACTACCTCTAGATGAACTAATGGTTTCTTTAATAACACATGAGTTGGCCATGTAGCATAGGAATGAAGATGATCAGAAAAAGAAAAAGACTATTGCCTTTAAAGCTGCATCGAAAATGAAGAAACAAGAAGAGGAATCAAAAAATGATTGCCCCTCCTCCGAAGATGACTTAGAAGGTGAAGATATAGCTTTGGTCGTAAGAAGATTCAAGAAATTTATGGAAAAGATGAAGGGAAGATACTTCAAAATGTTTTACAAGAAAGGTGAATACGGTAAAGACAAGGACAAAGAAAAAGAAAAAGAAAAGGATCAAATGCCCACTTGTTATGAGTGTAAGAAACCTGGAAATATCCATCCAGATTGTCCTTCATTAAAGAAAACATTTAAGAAGAAGAAGAAGAAAGCAATGGTTGCAACTTGGAGCGACAATGAGGAGTCGACTTCAACTAAAGAGGAAGAAACCACGCAAAAATTGCCAATTTATATCTTATGGATCTCGAAGACGATGTAATGTCCCCTCAACCGCAAGTTGAATTCACTTTTGATGAGCTAAACACTGCATTCCATGACTTATTATCTAAATTTAAGAAAACTGGGATAAAAATTAGAACTTTAAAGAATAACAATGATTCTTTGTTAAAAGAAAAGGAAGAAATTTCAGAAGAGAATAAGTTATTGCAAAAAGAATTAATTACCTTTTCTAAAAATAATAAAGCTTTGGAAGTTGAGAAAAAGGTGTATCTTGAGAAAAACAAAGCTTTAAATGATGAAAATTCTAATTTGAAAAAGGAGGTTAAAAAGCTCATGCCTTTGGTTGAAAAGCTTACTTTACGTTCAAATAAGCTTGAGTTAATCTTGAAAGAGCAAAGAGTTTTAAGTAATAAGGCTGGAATTGGTTATAACTCTTTGAATAAAAATAGAATTTCTGCTATAAGAATTGTATATTCAAAAGCTTATGTACCAAAATCTATATCTCAAAAAGCTTTTATATCAAATACTTCCACATCAATTTCTAGAGCTTAAAAGTATGTACCGAAGATTTCAAATAAAAAATCTTTTAGATCAATTATTTCTATAACTGCATCACATGCTTCTACTTCTAGAACCTCAAAATTTATATCTTTTCAAATTTCTAGAGTTATCTGTTATGCATCTAATGGGGTTGGACACAAATTTTCTCAATGCAACTTATTAAAGAAAAATGGATTTGTTAGAAATAGAATAAGAAAGATTTGGGTTCCCAAAGGAACCAACCCTACTAACCTGAAAGGACCCAAGATAGCTTGGGTACCTAAAAATACTCCTAGAGTGTTTTGTAGGAATGTCTTATAGCCCAAAATGTTAAAAAAATATGGTATCTGGATATTGGCTGCTCAAGGCATATGACGAGTGATAAAGAGCAATTCATCACCCTACAAATTAAAGATGGAGGATTGGTAACTTTTGGAGATAATGGCAAGGAAAAAATAATCGGAATTGGTAAGATCAAAATAACCCCCTCTACTTTCATTAAAAATGTATTACTAGTAGACAAATTGAAGCATAATTTGTTAAGTATTAGTTAATTGTGTGATAATGGCTTCAAGGTCGTCTTTGAATCATCTATGTGTATAGTAACTAACTCATTAGATTCTAGCACCACACTCATTGGACATAAACTTGGAAATATATATGTGGTAGATCTGAATGATCTAGCCATGACTAGTAATACAAGTCTGGTTGTAATGAATGCTAAAACCAAGGAGTCTAGCTTACTTTGGCATAGACGATTAGGTCACGCTAGCATGCATACACTTGCCAAATTGATTTCTAAGAATCTAGTTAGAGGTTTACCTAAATTCAAAGTTGATTTCGAATTTGTTTGTGATGCTTGTCAAATGGGTAAACAAACTAAGGAAAGTTTTAAATCTAAAAATATGGTTTTGACTTCTAGACCCCTTGAGCTACTTCACATGGATTTATTTGGACCAACTAGGACCACAAGCCTAGGTGGTATAAAATATGCACTTGTTATAGAAGATGATTTTTCTAGATTTACATGGGTTTGTTTATTGCACATAAACATGAAACTTTCAAAGATTTTTAAAAATTCTACAAGAAAGTTTCAAACCAGAAAAATCTTTCAATTGTATCAATTAGAAGTGATCATGGCACAGAATTTCAAAATCAATTTTTTGATGATTATTGCATAGAAAATGTCATTGATCATAACTTCTCCGCTCCTAGAACACCATAACAAAATGGTGTTGTAAAGAGAAAGAATAAGACTTTGGAAGAAATGGCCGGAACAATACTATGTGAAGGCAATCTTCTAAGGTACTTTTGAATAGAAGCGGTGAATACTACTTATTATATTTTAAACCGTGTTTTGATACAACCAATTTTAAACAAAATCCCTTATGAGCTTTGGAATGAAAATAAATCAAATATTAATTACTTTCATGTTTTTCGTTGTAAATGCTTTGTGTTGAATAATGGAAAGGATAACCTAGGAAAATTTGATGCAAAATATGATGAAGCTATATTTCTAGGTTATTCAATACATAGCAAAGCATATAGGGTGTTTAACAAAAGAACACTAACTGTAGAAGAATTCGTACATGTTTTATTTGATGAAGCTAACCCCTCACCTTCAAAGAAACAAGAGTGCATAGATAATGATGTAGGTACACTTGAAAAAGAAATGGAGGATATGAGCCTACAAGAGAAACCAACTCAAGAAGGAGAAGAAGTGGTAAGTAAAGATCATGCTGATCTATGAAAGGAATGGAGGTATGTAACTTCTCATCCAAAAGAAGCACATGATTACCTAGCATTTGTATCATAAATAGAGCCACAAAGCTTAGAGGAAACTGAAAATAACCCAAATTGGATGATGGCCATGCATGAAGAACTTAATCAATTCAAAAGAAACAATGTATGGATATTAGTAAATAGATCATCAGACCATCCTATCATAGGAACTAAATGGTTTTATAGAAATAAACTAGATGAAAAAGAAAATGTTATCAGAAACAAAGCTAGATTAGTGGCTAAAAGACATAATCAAGAGAAAGGAATAGATTTTGATGAAACCTATGCACCCGTAGCAAGACTAGAAGCCATAAGATTACTACTTGCATTTGCTTGCTACATGAATTTCAAACTATTCCAAATGGATATGAAAAGTGATTTTTTAAATGGTTTTATATCTGAACAAGTTTTTATAGAATAGCCACCAGGTTTTGTTGATCATGCTTTTCCAAATCATGTTTTTAAACTTAATAACTCTTTGTATAGACTTAAACAAGCACCTAGAGCCTGGTATAATAGATTAAGCAAATTCTTGCTTGAAAATAATTTTGTAAGAGGAAATGTAGATAAAACTTTATTTACTAAAAAGAAAGATAATGATATGTTAGTTGTACAAATTTTTGTAGATGATATTATATTTGGTGCAACTAATGAAAATCTTTGTAGAGAATTTACTGAGTTAATACAGGGAGAATTTGAGATGAGCTTAATGGGTGAATTAATTATTTCCTTGGACTCCAAGTTAAGCAAACAAAGGATGGAATCTTTATAAACCAAGCAAAGTACATCAAGGAGATCATTAAAAAGTTTGGTATGGAGTCAAGCAAAGAAACAAGCACACCCATGAGTCCTACTTGCAGATTGGATAAAGATGAAGATGACAACAATATTGATCAAAAGCTCTATCGAGGTATGATCGGATCACTATTGTACTTAACTGCTAGTAGACCTGATATCTTGTTTAGCATATGTGTATGTGCTAGATTTCAATCTAATCCTAAAGAATTACATATGCTTTCTCTAAAAAGAATTATAAAATATCTAAGAGGAACAAGTAATTTAGATCTATGGTATTCAAAGCAATCTTCATTAAATTTCTTTGGTTTTCAAATGCTAATTATGGTGGATGCAAAATAGATAGAAAAAGTACTAGTGGTACTGGCCAATTTTTAGGATTGAATTTAATCTCATGGCACTATAAGAAACAAAACTCTGTAGTACTATCTACTGCTAAGACAGAGTATGTAGCTATAGGGAGTTGTTGTGCACAAGTGCTTTGGATTAAACAACAACTATAAGACTTTGGTGTTACAAAAACTAAAATTCCTATCAAATGTGATAATACAAGTGCTATTAATTTGTCAAAAAATCTAATTCAGCATTTTAGAATAAAGCATATAGAAATTAGACATCATTTTATTAGGGATCATGTTCAAAATAAAAATATTATACTTGAATTTGTTCCTACTAAAAATTAACTTGCTGATATCTTTATTAAACCTCTTAACTTAGATAGATTTCAGTTGATTAGAGGAGAATTAGGATTATGTGACCCTTTTTAGAATTTCTATCCTAATTTCTTCAAAATTAAGGAAATATTATATTGAAAACCTCCTATATCAATCTAAGATCATTAACCATCTCAACTAATGTTCTTCTATCTTTAGAAACCATGTTTAAGGGTTTTCAAGTCTTTTTGAGAGTTTTTGCTCAAGTCGACTCGAGCAATTTAGGTTTAGCCGAGCCAACTTGGATGTTGGGTTAGGGGATTTTTTTGTAAGCCATAGGTCTTTACTAAAACACTTATCCTTTCATATTTCATTCTTCATTTGCTTAAAACCCTTGTTTCCAAGCTAAGAACCTCTTACTTCCCTCTTGACCTCCCTTATCTGGCTTAATACCTTACATTCCTCTTGAGCTCGAGCAATGGCATCGGTGAAAGCAATTGGAAAACATCCCCGAAGTAATGTAAAGAGCTCTCAAAGAGAAAGAAGGTCAAAGAGACAAGAAGATGAGTGGACTTGAAGTCGACAACAGGCAGAGGAACAAAATGCTTCACCTTCTCCATAAAGACAAGTGATCTCCATGGCTATCTATCCGGTTACAAGTGGTAGAAGGATCATTTTCTCATTCCTAAAGGACTTAGGGCTTCGAATCGGTGACTTGATTAAAGATCAAGGTTGGTCATTTTTTTGTTCTTTGAATGTTCCCACTTATCCCAACCTAGTTCAAAGCTTATATGAAAATTTGATTCTACAAGAACATCACATTGAATCAATTATGAAAGGAAAATGGATAATTGTAACTAAGGAAAGATTAAGCAATCTACTAGAAATGCCAAATGAGGGACTTAATCATTTAGTTTTAAAGGATAGACAAAAAACCCTAAGAACTTTTTTGGAAAGGAGTAATATGAATGAAATTGGAAATGTTAAAGCCAACTCACTTTCCTTAGAAATGAGACTGCTACATAACTTTATAAGTTGGATTTTCCTTCCAAGAATAGGTTGTTTTGATTGGGTAAGTGAAAGAGACCTATGTTTCATGGGACATTTTATTGATGGGGAGGCCCTTAATTTGTCCCATATCATGTTGTTGCAAATTAAAGAAGCTATAAGGAAGGTGAAGGCTTGTCTCCCATATGGAATGGTCTTCACACTACTGTTTCAGGCCTCCAGGGTTGATTTGACCGGAGAAGATGGTAGGCCACTGCATCATACAGATACTTGTTCTGCCAAGTCACTAAAGAGAATGGGATATCACTTGACAGATGGAACATAGAAGAAAAAAAGCATCTGAATAGAGAGTAGTGGAGTCATCTACTAATGATGATGAGGAGCCTGAGCAACATTTGCCTGATGTTGAGACTACCACTACTACTGAGCATTTGGTTCCTAAGACTGAGGAGCTTGAGCGTATAGAGAGAGTCTGGGAGTCCTAGGACTTTACCAGGACCACACCTTCACCAGCACCTGCAGAGACTTCTACTCCTGCACCTTCTGTTCACCTGCTCCAGGATCATCTGCAGACACTTCAGCACCATCAATTTCTCATGCCTTCTTTGCATAGCAGATGAGACAGTTATCACAGTCCATGACGAGCACTGTTGGATCGATGTTTAGTGAGCTTCATCAAATAATCGATACTAGACTTCAAGAGATCTATGGAGAGCTGAGATAGTTACTTTCCAGGGTGGACACTGTTGAGTCAACCAAAGCAGGGCCACAGATTGACCTACAGTCACTAACAGATTCCTTCAGGCCTGTATCTGATGATATCCGACATATAGTATATCATAGAATAGAGGAGTTCAGATCTGAGTTGAGAGAACTATCTTATCAGAAGGGATCATTAGAGGAGACCAAAAAGATGGAGGATGACTATACTAAAGGTCTGGGGATACTTCGGGCTGAGTTTGGCTGATTGAGAGGATATGCTGAAGCCTTTGCCAAAGCTCAAGCCAGTAAGCTCATTGCACTTCCTGAGAAATTGAAGAAGATACAGACTGAGCTTAGCACTATTTGGCTTTTCTTGTCTCAGCTATCTTCTACTACTAACGGAGCCAGCTCTTCTACTCCTAGACAGCCACCACCTCATCCTACACAACCACCACCTCACTCTACTGGACCATCCACTAGGACTAGAAGTTCTCCTAGTCATCCTAAATCTTGGTATGGTAGGTCTAAACCTATCATAGAAGAGCCTAGTGACAGTGAGTAGGCTAGTGTTTAGTATTTCTGCTTCCAAATTTTGTAAGTTATAATGAAAATCTTTGAAAGCAATGAAAGTATCTGTTTCTTACTTATTATGTATGCAATGTTATATGTGTATTGATGATTATATATTAGATTATCAAATTTTTTATGAGAAAGTTAAATTATCTCAAACAATGTTTATAATCTTCTCATTCTATTTCAAAAATTGAGCTTGAAGAACTTAACAAAGGGGGAGCAATTAATTGAATACCTTTTTGATTAATGACAAAAGGGGGTAGAATGATATTATTGAATTGTATATGCATATATGCATGGAAATATTGCAAATAATTGCAAATCTATTGAAAATATGCATGATAATGAATGAAATAGGGGGAGATATCCCCAATTTTTCATATTTTCTCATATTTGCTCTAATTAAAGCTTCCCTGACTACTCTTTATAAGCACCCAATTGCTTTGTTATAATTTTAATGGCTATCTACTACTATTACCTCTGATTAAACTCTAACACATCTCAGAAAAAAATAGCTTTTGATAAATGTTTACTGTGATACATATTGGACTTATTTCAAAAGCTCTGATACATTATCAATAAGCTCTAATTCTTTCAAATACATTCTTGGTATATAAATCATACATGTTGATACTTACTTCCAAATATACTCATACATGTAAATGTAAAGTTTGTTCCATGCCCGGTGTTTTGTCATCATCAAAAAGGGGGAGATTGTTGACCCCTTGAATGATTTTGATGATAACAAAACATTGGACCATGCACTTGTGTTACTAACTATTTTTTGAGTGCTTTATAAGTTTTTGTAGGATGATTTTAAAGCTCAATTACAACTCTTACAACCTTGTTATATGTCATGTGTAGTGTCGTAAAAGTATTATGTAAAAAAGAGCCCAAAGAAAAATTGATGTTGTATTCATGAAAATGGGTTGCATCTATATGTTTTCATGTTTAAAAGTCTTTAAGATTAGTTTTTAATGTAGTTGAAAATTGTTTTGAGTGACTAAAAGTCACTAGATGTCATCTAGAGAAGAGTAAAAGATTTCATTGAAAAATCACTTGAGCCGACTCGAGGAAGGAGAGCCGACTCTAGTTCATGGCACACTTGAAGGTTTCTAGCATGCAGAAATCTGAGCCGACTTGTCCAAAACTTCATTTCTTAAATCAGACAGGTGAGCCGACCCAAAAGCAATCTGAACTGACTCAACAATTCTGCCAGATAATCGAGTCGACCCTTTAGAAGGCGAGCCGACTCATCCAGAGTATAGAAAAATCAGTTTTGAAAAAACAAGCCAGGTGAGATGACTCTAGTGAAAAGAATTGACTCTCCATAGTACAATTTTGAAGACCTGAGAATCCAAGCCAACTTGACTGAGGCGAGCCGAATCAACCAGAGTAAGGAGTCAACGATCCTGAGAATCAAAGCCAACTCGACCGAGGCGAGCCGACTCAATCAGAGTGAAGACTCAACAACTCTGAGGATCTGAGCCAACTCGAAACAACCAAGCCGACTCGAACATCCATTCCAAGCATGTAACGGCTAGTTCCAGAACTTCATTTTTGAATCTAAAAAGTGCTCCAATGGTCAAATATCAAATCCCAATGGTCTACAATGACTATATCCACCTAAGAAGAGTACAAGACTCTATAAATGAGGGATTTGGACAACCTTTGAGCAAGTTAATGAGCAGATAATGATCAAATGAGCTTGTGAGCAAGAGAGCACTAAAGAGCATTCAAGTCAGCCTTCAAGACTTCACCAACTCAAATCTAAAGCTTGAAGCATTTATTGAAGAAGTTGAATAAGCCATTGAAGAGTAGTAAAGGGTAATTAAGAAGGCTTCTCTTGAGCTGCAACTGTAACCATCAGACAACTTTGGTTTGTCAATTAGTTGCTTATTTCTCTCTATTCCTTTGTGAGTGTGGGTTTTTGGTGAGCTCGGTTGAAAAACCAAGTATGCATTTTTGGTGAGCCCTGTTGAAAAACCAAGTGTAGGTTCTTGGTGAGCCTGTTTGAAAACCAAGTGTAGGTTCTTAGTGATACTATCCAAAACCAAGTTGGGTTTTCGGTGAGCCCGGTTGAAAAACCAAGTTGGGTTTTGGATTGTGAGCCTGGTAAAACAATCTGACTATATTCCATGGGTGAATATAGTAGAAATTCCAAGTGGTATCTTGGTTAGTAGATGTAGGAGTGAGGTTTCTCCGAACCACTCTAAACTTGCTGTGTTTGTGATTGTGCTTTTTCTTCTTTACTTGCTTGTACTTTAACTATTTGAGTCACAACACCTTCACACTAAAGAAGATTTAAAAAGAGCACATATTTGATTAAATTTTTTAAATTCCTAATTCACCCCCCTCTTAGAAAGGCCACCTTTGGCAGCATCTTGTATTGAGTCCAGTCTAATGTTGTAAGAAGAAGACTCAAGTCACTTATGGATCCAACCAGCATGACACTCCAACCACCGCATGGAATCTAGTCACCCACATAATTGTGCCACTTGGAAAGCATGGAAGGAGTCATGGAACCACCCTTGAAGACCTTGGTGAATCAAATGTCTACAACACTTACCAGGAAGAAGGACAACCGAAGAAAACCCGAAAGAATGAAGCCCTAACCCTAATTCGGTGCCCCATCTTTATGGTCACCCCTTTGGTTGGTGCCCCATCTTATGGTCACCTCTCTTGGCTACCCAATGCATTTGAGAAGGAGAGGGAGTTGTCGTGTTTTCATATGAGGACTTTCCATGTATTTTAGGTAAGGTTTGTGAGGGAAAAGGATACAAAAAAAGTTACTTGTATACCCTTACTTGGGACCCAAGTTTTGTAAGTCTATATAAATGCCCTACCTCTCATGTATTTTGATAATTTTTTGAATGAAAATTTTTTGAGTTTCTTCAATATTGCTGTGTGCTTTGTCCTCCTGCTCCCTACCTCCAAATGTCCAATGAAACCCTAGCCGCCAACCCTGCTTCAACCTTGGATGCCTCCACCACTTGGCCGCCCATATCCAACCCTCTTCTTCCTTTCTTCCTTCAGTCTTCTACCTTATTTCTTCATTATTTTCTAACCCTTTATAGGTATTTCACAGGTCCCTCAGAGTCCATGAATCCAGGATTCCATTCGACCAGCTTTTGGGTCAGCAGGCCGAAAGCCATGGATCCGCGGGGTCTTCGGCTTGATTTTTCGGGATGCATCCTGGAGCATAGAGTGACCCCTTCATGGATTCATCTTCAAGTCACTGCCAGGTACACCCTCTTGACTCATAGGTTGTGGTATTGCGAAAGAGCCTTACCAGAGTTTCTTAGCCTTGGTGATCCTTTCTTTTCATTATTTAGTGTCTATTTTTGCATACAAGTGCTTTTAGATTTTATGTAGAATTCCCTGCTTAGAGTCTTGGCTCAAATTTTGGGCTATAAACTCTTTATTCACTGATTAATAACAAAAAAATAGTTTTCATGCATAAGTAGTCCCGCATCATTCGGTATCATAGCATCTTTTAGGGCTAATTTCTGCATCCCATCATTCCTACATATAGTATGTTCATTTAATTGTTTCTATATGTAGATAACCCAAAAGTTCCTGATTCATGTTTTGATGAATTCCTCATAATTAATATTATTTATCAGAGTTTCCTCATAATTTAATTCAGTTTCTAACTCTTATGCATATCTGATTTACTGCTTAAGAACAGTTCTATCCTAAAATTTCAGCATGTTTAGGGTTCTTTTTGCTTAATCTCTGCATACTTTATTTTTATGCATATTTCTTGCATATTAGGTACTTTCCTGCAAATTATATTTCTACAAAAAAAAATTCAAAACATATACATAAAACATAAAAAAATCAGAAACCCTAGTTTTCATATGTGTGACATCATAAGCATAAGCTACATTAAGGGCAATTCTACTATGCCAGATGGGGGGAGGATTTGATCACCTCTCCTTAGCCCTAAACAACAACCCTTGCATTTGAGCCCAACCTAATTAAAATCAATTAGACCTAATTTTCTTTTCTCTAGTGGGCTAGGGACACCAACAGGTTGGGTCCAACCTTTGTGGGAAGACTAGTGTACTCAATACCTCTCCTATTACTAGAAGCTGGTGTCTAGCCTAGAGGTCCAGTGGCAAATGCCCTAAGCGGATCGGTAGTTCCTTAATTGAATCCTATGAAAGTAAGGGGGGCTCCCACCATCCCACATGTTACCTGGCTAGTGGAAGGACTATAGGTTGTGTTGTGTGTAAGTTGAGTCGACCCATTCTGTTTTGGCTCAAGGTCTAGGAAACCGTAGTTGATTACCTTTGAATCTTGCATGTGCACTAGGTCAGGAGTCTCATATCATCCACCACACCCATAGTCAGCTGAACCCATGAAAAATCCAAATCTTGAAGCCCAGATTAGAGCCCTCACTGATCAGATAGCCCAATCATTTACCCAGATGGCCCATTATTTACCCAGATGAACCAGAGGGTCGACCGGGTGAAGACTAGGCTAGGAACCTTAGAGGAGGCACATGGGCCTCACAATGAGCCAAACCTTGAGTCACCTCCCCATCCTAGGAGAGCCCCATGACATGATCCCTACTTTAAGGATGAACATAAGAGAACTCCACGTCTTGATCCAGTCCTAGAGGTTCACCCAAGGAGACCCAATCAGGATTTCATGGACCAGGAAGAGAGAACCTACAGGAACATTAGACTTGAAGCACCAACTTTCGATTGCTATCTTGACCCAAAGGTTTATATAAATTGGGAGGAAGAAGTCGACCAGTATTTCGAGTGGTACAATATGTTTGAGGAACGCAAGTTTAAGTTTGCCAAGCTTAAGTTAGTCTGCTAGGCCAGGTTATATTGGGCTATTGTTGAGAGAGTACTTAGATAAGGAGGTCATGAACCCATATTCACTTGGAGGGCCATGAAAGCTAGGTTTAGAATGAAGTACTTCTTAGTGTCATATGACCAGAGGTTATTGGACCAGTGGAAAAGATTGAGTCAGGGTAGCAAGAGTGTGGCTGAGTACATCACGAAATTTGATGAGTATGCCATGCGGTGCGACATAGTCAAATCCGAGACAGTCACCTTGTCTAGGTTTAGGGCTAGCCTTAGGGACGACATTTGGAGGGAGCTTTTCTTGAGAGAGGTTGGTGACTTAGAGCAGGCCTACCAAATTGCTAGGAATTATGAACATTTTTAGAGAGGGCCCATCTATTGTAGAATTGAGCCACTAAAAGCCCTAGTCAGTACCTAGGATCTAGCCAGGCCTACCCGAGTCGACCCAGCCCGAGCCGACCCAGTCTGAGCCACCCCGACCCAAGTCAACCCCAGCCCAATTGCCCTATTGCCCGTAAAGAAGATAGGGGCAAGTCTATAGAGGTCCAGAGGAGTCCCAATTCCCAGAGGGTGTGCTTTAGATGTTGCAAACCAGGACATTATTCTAGCCAGTGCCCGGTCAACACCCTACACCCAGGTGAGCTAGATGAAGATGAGTTTGGACCCATAGTTGAGCCTGAGGGAGAAGTCTATGAGGCTGAGACCCAATTGCTAGATGAGTATGATGGAGAGGAGGAAGTGCTTAATCCTGAAGACCTGTTAGGAGTGGTTAGGTACATCTTGACCCAAACCCAAACTAAGGAAGACTAGTGCAAGACTAACATCCTACAAACCTTTATCAAGTTAAGAAGTAAGGTGTTCAAGATCATAATAGATAGTGAGAGTTGTGTCAATGCCATCTTTGCCAGTACAGTCAAATCTTTAGAATTGACCATAGTTTTCCATCCTAGCCCCTATAAGGTCTCACGGGTAGATTCCACCTCCATCCAAATCAAGTTTATGTGCCAAATCTTGATTAAGCTGCAATCTTATGAAGAAAAGATTTGGTGTGATGTCCTTCCCATGCGAGTCGGTAGTATCATCTTAGGTCGACCATGGCTTTACGATCATGATGCAACCCTGTCTGGTCAAACCAATTGCTATGCCTTTAGTCACCACGGGAACAAGTTTGTGATCCATCTAACTCCACCCAGAGATCCAATTAAGAGAGGTTCTAGTAGCCTTAAGAAAAAGAAACCAGGAGTTAATCTGATTAAGGGTAAGGAGTTAGAGAAGGAGATTACTGAGGGTAACCCTATTTGGATCTTGACCACCAAAATAATACATGAGCTGACCCAAAAAAAATACCCTCCGAAAGTAGTTGAGGCTCTAAAGGAATTTGAGGATGTCTTTTCTGATGAATTGCCTGATCAATTACCACCCTATAGAGACATCCAGCATGCCATAGACTTGGTCCCAGGAGCCACTTTACCAAACCTTCCTCACTATAGAATGAACCCCATTGAGCATCAAAAGTTACAAAAACAAGTGGGAGAATTACTTAGGAAGGGTTTCATTAGGGAGAGCTTAAGTCCATATGTGGTCCCTGCTCTACTGACCCCTAAGAAAGATGGTACATGGAGGATGTGCATAGATAGTAGAGCCATCAATAAGTTTATGATAAAGTATAGGTTTCCCATCCCTCAATTGGATGACATGCTAGATATGATGGCCGGTGCTACAATTTTCTCAAAGATCGACCTTAAGAGTGGCTATCATCAGGTTTGGATTAGACCTAGGGATGAGTGGAAGACCGTGTTCAAAACTAAGGATGGACTTTTTCAGTGGATTGTGATGCCTTTTGGACTTGCGAATGCACCAAGTACATTCATGAGGATCATGACCCTAGTCTTGAAGGAGTATTAGTGGGGGTACTAGGATTAGACACAGATTACTAGGCCCTATTTGGTTTGCTTATTCATGTGTCAAAGATTTGAAAGTTCTGTAATCAATTAAGATTGAGTCGTGTAATAAGTTAAGGTTAATTGATTTGTCTCACCCTCAACTCTAGTAAGTTTATTGAGTCCTGTACACCAATTTTGAGTCCAGTATGAGTTCAAGAGAAGAGGTTACCCTATTTTAAAGTTCCACCAGGCCACATCCAGAAGTCAAAGGCCACTACATCAGCTTGTTGGATTTTGTGTGACACCCAAGGATCCAAATGCTTTCCAGAAATCCTGATTCCTTCCAGATGCCCTCTAGATGCCTAGATTCCTCCCCAGATGCCAGAGCATATTTCTAAACTAGGGCATCCATGATTCCAAAGGTCCACCTACATCCCAGCCCAAGGAAAACAAGCCCAGGCACCAAGCCCAAGCCCTAAAGAAGCAAGATTCCATGGAATATTCCTGCTACCAGGCTACCAGGCCACCCCAGCTTCTAGGAGGCCAAAGCCCATGCACCATTCCCCCTTTGGGCTGACCCACTTGCTGCCTTGAAGCCCAACATGCCAAGCTTAGGCATCCTTGAAGTGTTGACCAAGTACAAGATGTCCTTAAGTGAGAAGGAGAAGACTAGTCTAACCTAGTTAGGATTTAAGTTCCTAGTTCTTTTAAGCTTTGTAATTCTAACCTAGCTAGGAGAAGGACTTGTAATCTAACTAGGAAAATGCTTGTTAATCTAAGTGTAACCTTAGTTAGAGAGGGCATGGAAACTATGTAAATACCCCACCCCTCCCCCTCTTGTACTTACCTTTCTCCTATGAATATAATATTGCTGAAATTTTGAGTCATTGCCTTGTGTTGGTGTGTTGGTTCTTATTTTGAGTGTTCTCCTTGTATACCCTAGCCAAACCCCTACTCCCTAGCCCTCTTCTTTGTCCTTGGAGATCAGCCACGCCCAAGGAAAGGAAGCCCTAGCTGCCGTCCAAGATTAAGAGCTCTTTTTTCCATGGTTGCCAGCTTTTAACCCTAATCACGATTTCCTTCAAATCCTAGTTCCTTTCTCTTTTCTTACATGATGTTTTGATTGACCCGTGATGCTTGCAGGATCCCCGAGGTGTTTCACCTTCCCTGAGGAGGCCTTCTTTGCCTCTAGGACCACCCAGATCAGCCATCAGATTCAAGGAACTGAAGCTTCTTCTTCTAGGCTCCAATCAGAGTATGAGTGATCCCTTATGTTGCAAAGTTTTCAATCTCTAACTGGTAAGAAACCTTCCCTTCTCGTGATATCTGATTTGTTGAAGATAAGCTATCCTAAATCAAGAGTTTCTTAACTCTCGGGTCCTGGCTATTTCATTATCTTGCATGAGTTATATTGCGATACGATGATTCTTTGCATTGCTTTTATTCTTGCTAGTTCTTACTTTATTTTGGAAGTTTATCCTACAAATTAAATTATAAAAAATTACAAAAAAAATTAGTTTACTATTTTTCTACAATCTTAGAGTCATCTTGCATCGGTTTGGTATTAGAGCAGGTTTAGGATTGTTTTCATTTGCATTAGATTTACAAAACCCTAATTTCTGAATTTTCTGCATCTTGTCCACTACAATAGGTGTCTGATTTCCATATGATTTTGACCATTTAAGAATTTTATTTTTTTATGAAATTTTGCATGAATTATTCTCGATCTTGTCCTCTATTTTATTAGAATTTTTAATTAATTTTATAGGAATCCTAGGTCCCTAAAATTTGGCATATTAGAAACCCTAACAAAATCCTAAAATTTCTGTAGCAGTCCGAAAACCCTAGGATTTGCATCATCATTTGATTTTTGTTCAAATTTGGTAGAGTTCATCACCACCATTCATCCTCTATCCTAGATTTTTTTTGATTTTTTTCTGCATAGAAATATATGTCAAAATCTATAACTTCTGAAATCCTAATTCTGATATTTCTGTACTTGACTCGACCTAACCTAATCAAATTTTACACACCCCAATCCCAAGCCCAATTTCTTTGGGCTTGGATGCCAACCTAGATGTGGGATTGGACTTAAGGCAGCAAGGGGCATCTCCCCTTTAGGCTTGGGCAGCCAAACTAGGGCTTGGGTGCATGGGCCTCCAAGTGGGCTTGAAACCTTGGACTGGGGCTCCTAGAATTTTGTCTGGCATCTTGGTTCTTGGAATCTTCATATGGGCTTGGTCTTGCTTTGCTCTGGGGGCCTAGTGAAGGCTTTAACTGATGCTCCTCCTCTTGTATAACTAGACTTGTACTGGACTTAAGTTACAGGACTCAATTAGACAGGTTGAGATAACTCAACTTATTATAGGACTCAATTCAACTCAACTCAACTGAGCTAACTTGATTATAAAACTCTCAACTGGACTGACTTTATTACAAGACTTGATTACAAAATTTGACACACTGTTAAAGACTTGAAGAAAATCTAATCAGTAAACCAAATAGGGCCCAGCAATCTATGTCGGATCCTAGTGCCCCTACCAATTCTTCCAGGGCGGGAGGAACTTGACCCCATCGAGTAAGGGTCAATGTGGCTCTCATATTGCTCAAGAAGGTCTTGGTTGAGGCACTGCAGATCCTCTTGGGTGATCCACGAGTCCTTAGATTTTGGCCGACCTTTCCATCGGACTAAATATCGTTGATAGCCTTTGTTTTGGGTACTGATGGCTTGATCATCTAGGATGTGCTAAAACCTTTCCTCACTAATAGGCCAATTTGTAAGTGGACTCTCTGGGATGGGTTCACTCTCAAGGGATGTGGTAGGCTCAAAGTGCTCGCTAGGTATTGCTGCTGGCTCCCAGTACTCCATAAGGTATGAAGTATTGAAGGTGGAACTAATACTTAATTCGGGTGGCAACTCGAGCACATAGGCATTGGATCCAACTCTCTTCATTATTTTGAATAGTCGAGCTTTGTGAGCATGAAATTTTTTTACGGTCCCTGGAGGGAACCACTCAGGCCTAACCCTGATCATCACATAATCCCATGCAGAAAACTTTTTAACTCATTTTCAGGAATTAGCCAAGTTTTTATATAGTTCATTACTTATGTTTATCTTTTGACTAACTTCCTGATGCAAATGTTGTGCAGAGGTCAATGTAGGTGTAAACAGATGAATTAGGTTTGGGGACTTATTGGACTCAAAACCAACACTTAATAGACTTGATTAGGCATTCCTATTGGAGGAAATTTATCAGACTCTCTGGGTCTAAACATAATAGAATTTAGGCTCTCTAGGTCTAGCCCTAGTTTGACATGCACATGAAAATTTACAATGAACTTCTAGTAAATGCCATAGGGTATATCAGAAGTAAGATGCAAACCTAATATGTACAATGAATGTATGCAGTATGCTGATCTCATTAAAATGCAATCTAATGATCCTTGAAATGTTGGAAGTTTCTGGAAAGGGAAGATAATAAGAGATGGAGTCAGGGTTAGTTTGGTAGCGTGGAAAGTAAGAAAAGGGGTTGGGATCGATCGGATAGAATAGGATGTAAGAAGGAATGTCAGGGATTAATCCTAGACTAATGAGGTTAACCTTATGGAGTTGATGTCTATTTTCAGAGTCTATCTTATGGAAGAATGGGTCACTAATCTCAGGGAAGTGATCAATAGGAGTCAAAGGAGTGACTTCATCCTGAGGGTATTGATTTAAAGAGATCAGGTCCATAATAAATTCTTCTAATTCTTGGATCTCAAGACTGGGCTCTGTAATTGGGCTTTCTTCTAGTGGCTCATCAAGTAAGAGACTAATAGTAGGGTTGGGTTCCTCATCCTCTAACTACTCTTTCATTACAAGTTCAGTCTGGGTGTAGTCAAGGTCAACTAACTTTGGGTTGACTTCTATCTTGATGTGAGACGATCCTAAGACTGATGCAAAATAAAAAAACTAATTTTTAAAGAATTTTTTTAGAATTTAATTTAGTGGCTAAAGATCCAAAAATAAGTAAAGAATCAGCAAAAAAACTAGTAATGCAAGAAACTATTATACCCACAAAATAACTAATGCTGAATAAAAAAGCCAGGACCTGAGAATTGAGAAACTCCTAGCTTAGGATAGAAAACCTTTAGCAAAATAAAAATTTGGATTGGGGAAGGATAGTACCAAGCAGTGATTGCAAATCCTGTTGATAAAGAGATCTCACAGCACTCAGGATGGTGCCTAGAAGAACAAGTATTTGGTTCTCGAATCTGAAGGCGATCTGGATCTGGTCTGAAGGCAAGGAAAGCCTCATCTTGATGAGGGATGACTCTAAGACTAATGCAAAATAGTAAACTATTTTTTTATAAATTTTTAGACATTAATTCAATGGCTAAAGACTCGAAAATAAGAAGGAATCAATAGAAAGACTAGTAATGCTAGAAACTAACATACCCGCAAGATAACTCATGCAGAATAATAATAAGCCAGGATCCAAGAGTTAAGAAACTCCCGGTTTAGGATATCGTACCTATCATCAGATCATAACTCAAGAGGGAGAAGGCTTTTACCAGGCTACGATTATAGTTTCTTCGATGAAGAGATCTCTCAGTCTCAGGATGGCGCCTAGAAGAACAAGCCTTTGGTTCCAGAATCTGAAGGTGATCTGGATCCAATCTGAAGGCAAAGAAAGCCTCCTCTAGGGAGCAGAAACATCTTGAGGATATACAAAACATCAAGGTTAGGTATGAATTAGGTAAGCAACAAAAGAAACAAAATATGGAAGAAAGAAAAATAAAAGAAAGGGAATTAGGTCTAGTAGGGCTGGCGGCCTGGAGAAGGGAGACTCCTGCTTTTAGGGATGACTTCAGGGCTTCTTTTTAAAGGTGTGGCTAATACTTGGAGATCAGATTTGCTGCTTGGGGTGTGGAGGACTGCAAGGATGGGTGGTTGGCCAACACAAGAGAACAAGAACCAAACATGAAGAAACCAAAAGAAAACACAAGACACCTGTCTCAAAATAATTCAGCAGAGTTTTAATTCATAAGAGTAGATTGATTACAAGAGGAGGAGGGGAGGGGTGTTTATAGAGCTCCATGCCCTCTCCTAAAGGGATTACAAGTCTTCTCCTAGTTAGAAGAGGTTTGCACAATTTAAGTGGGAGAAAGACTACAAAATAAACCTAGAACTAGGAGTATACTAGTAGAATAGAATAAGAACTAGGCTTCCTTCTTCCATTTGAATTCCTCCTTCTTAACTTGGACCAAGTCAACATTTTGGACGTGTTGGGCTTAATGGGAGGCAGCAAGGGGTGGCCAAGGATGGATTGGGTGCATGGGCTTTGGGCCCTGGAGGTCTGGGATGCCTGGAGCAAGAATATTCCAGGTATCTTGGTTCTATGCTAGAATATACCTGGAATCTTGGTTCTTCATGGACCTGGGCCTTGCATTCACTTGGGTTGGGGCACAGGTAAGTCTTTGGGATCATGTTATGATCTAGTCTGGGAATATACTCTAGCATCTGGAGGGAATCTGGGCATCCAAAAAATATCTCGAAGGAATCAGGGTATCTGGAAAGGCATCTTGGATCCTGGGGTGTCTCGCCAAATCTAATAAGCTGATGTAGTGGCCTCTGACTCCTGAATGAGGCCTGGTGGAACTTCAAAATAGGGTAACCTCCTCTCTTGTGCAAAAATTAGACTCATACTAGACTTATACTGAAATACAGGACTCGATACTGGACTAGGATTGAGATAAATTAATTTGCCTCAACTTATTACAGGACTCAATCTTAATTAATTACAAAATTGTGACACATGACTAAAACCCTAATTAGTAAACCTTATGGGATCTAGAGATTTGTGTATGATCCTGGCATCCCCACCAATTCTCTCAAGGCAGGAGGAACTTGACCGCATCGAGTAAGGGTCAATTTTGCTCTCAAGGAGGGTTTGGGTTGAGGTGTGGTAGATCCTCACCAGTGCTCCACAAATCCTTAGATTCTGACTAACCTTACCATCTTACCAAATACCTTTAATAACCTTCATCTCGGATGCTGATGGCTTGATCATCCAGGGTTCGCTCACTCATTTCTTCACTTATTGGCCAAATTGTATGGGGACACTCTAGGGTGGGTTCACTCATAAAGGAAGGAATTGGCTCAAAGTGCTTACTAGGTATCATTGCTAGCTCCCTCTGCTTCATAAGGTCTAAAAGGTTGAAGGTTGGGCTAATACCTAAATCAGGTTGCATCTCATGCATATAGGCATTGAGTCCATTACTCTTCATTAGTCTGAATGGGCCAGCTTTGTGAGCAGAAAATTCCTCTACAATTACATAATCCTCTGTAGAAAATTCTTTATCTCTCTTTCGAGAATTAGCCAAGTTCTTATTTAGTTCATTATTTTTGTTTAACTTTTGACTAATATCCTGATGCAAATGCTGTGCAGAGGTTAGTGCAGGTATGGACAGATGAATCAAGGTTATAAATTTATTGGACTCAAGACTAACACCTAATAGACTCGACTAGACTTCCTATCAAAGGAAATTTATTGGACTCCTTGGGTCTAACCTAACACACTAGAGACTCTTTAAGTTTGACCCTAACATGGCATACACATGAAAATTTACTTTGTACTCCTACTAGGTGCCATAGGGTTCACCAGAATTATGATGCAAATCTAACCTGTGCGACGAATGAATGCAATATAATTACCCCTATAAAATGCAATCTAAGGGTTAGAAAATCATAAAAAGTTTTAGAAAAGGGTAGAAAATAAGAAATGGACTCAGGATTAGTCGAATAGGGTAGGAAGTAAGAAAAGGTTCAGGATTACTCGAGTAGAGTAGGATGCAAGAAGGGGTGTATGGGATTAATCCTAGACTAATAAGGTTGACCTTATGGGGTTGATGGGTATGTACAGGGTTTATAGTATGGAATAATGGATCACTAATCTCAGGGAAGAGATCGTCAATGGAAACTACAGGATGGGATTCTTCCTAAGGGTACTGATAAGATAAATCCTTAATAAAGTCATATGGTTCAAGAAATTTAGGATTAGGCTCTACAATTGGGTCTTCTTCTAAAGTTTCCTTAGGTGGTGCTCTAGTAATAGGATCTGGGTCAACTGATGTTGGGTGGTCTTCTACCTAGATATCTATCAGGTCAACTAATCTAAGTCTTCTATGGTGAACTCCTCTTGTTCCTCCTCGTACTCATCCACTAAGCTTGGGTCATCCTCATATATCTCCTCTTCAATTTTTTTTGGTGAACAAATAAGGTGGTAAGAGGGGGTTGGCTAAGGGATACCTGACTAATATTAGTTTCAAATCTAGGGGTATTGATCCTATAGGGTTCAGGTTGAATGAGGGATAGTGGGTTACTACTGGGTTCATATCTAGAGACTATGGGTTCCTGGGGTTTACTGGATTATATCATTTGGTCAAGCCTGTTATTAATTTGGGTAAGCTGGGTTTGGGATTGGGTATTGGCTTGGTTCATTTGGACTAAATGATTTTGGATTTGGTCCTATTTGAGGTTCATCTGGTTCATCTGGGTGGTTAATTGGGCAACCATCTGTTCATTCATGGCTCTTATGATAGCTTCAAGGTTGGACTCCATGGTTATACTGGGTTGAGGTTTGGACTTTTGGTATTGGGTTTCTAGTATAGTGGTCATGCAACAAACAATCAATCAAAATGGAATGGTGCAGCCAAGCATGCAAAAGAAAAAAAGGTTAGTATACTCTAGGGTTTCCTAGACCTAGAGCCAAAACTGAATGAGTCAGCTCAATTTACACTTAACCCAACAGCTAATCCTTCCTCTGGCCAGGTAGAGGGTGGGAGTGTGGGAGGCCCCCTTTCTTTTGTAGGGACCCAATTAAAAATCACAGCACCACTTAGGTCGTTTGACTCTGGATCCTCAGCCTTAGACACCAGATTTCAGTAATAGCCACAAGATTAAATGCACTAGTTGGCCCACACAATTCGGACCCAACCTGTTGGGTGTCACCTAGCCCTCTAAGTCAAATTAGGTCTAATTAATTTTAATTAGGCTTGGCTGAGAATGCAAGGAGATTGTTTTGGGCCTAGGACAGGTTATGACCTCCTGCCCTGATCTGAGATAGAGAAAGTGCCCTTAAGATTAGGTAAATCAAATAATGCACATTCAATGAGTCCTAATGCAAACTAAAACAATCATAAAAATAAAATATTTTGAATATTTTATGATGTGTCAAGTTAGGTTTTAGTTGATTAGGTTAGCAATCAAATTGGGCTTGGGATTGGGGTGCGTGGAAGTTGGTTAGGTTTGGTCAAGTTAGTGCAGAAATTTAGGAAATTAGGATTTTAGAAGATATAGGATTTGTATAGTTATAGATGCAGAAGAAAATCAAAAAAATTCTAGGACAGAGGAGGGGCAGTGATGATGAACTATACCAAATTTTATGTAAAAAAAAAATCAGATGATGATGCAAATACTAGGATTTTCGGACTGATGCAAAAATCTCAGATTTTCAATTAGGGTTTCTAATATATCAAATTTTAGTAAATTAGTGTTTTTGTAAAATTAATTAAAAGTTATTATAGAATAGAAAACAATACAGAGAACACTTCATGCAATTTTCATAGAAAAATAAAATTCCTAGATGGTCAAAATAAGATGAAAAACAGAAACCTAATGCAGTGGATAGGATGCAAAAAAATCAGGAATTAGGGTTTTATGATTCTGATGCAGATGAATGCTATCTTAAACTGGATCTAATACCAAACTGATGTTGGATGACTCTAAGACTAATACAAAATAGTAAAATAATTTTTTATAATTTTTTATACATTAATTCAGTGGCTAAAGATCCAAAAATAAGAAGGAATCAACAAAAAGATTGGTAGTGCTAGAAACTAACAACCCGCAAGATAACTAATGCAGAATAATAATAAGCCAGAACCAAGAGTTGAGAAACTCCCAGTTTAAGATAGCATACCTATCATCAGATCAGAACTCAAGAGGAAGAAAGATTTTTCCAGGCAGCGATTGTAGTTTCCTCGATGAAGAGATCTCTCAGCCTCAAGATGGCGCCTGGAAGAACAAGCCTTTGGTTCGCGAATCTAAAGGCGATTTGGATCCAGTCTGAAGGCAAAGAAAGTCTCCTCTAGGGAGTGGAACTACCTTGGGGATCTGCAAAACATCACGGTTAGGCACGAATCAGGTAAGCAAAGAGAGAAACAAAATATGGAAGAAAGAAAAACAAAAGAAAGGGAATTAGGGCTAGTAGGGCTGGCAGCCTGGAGAAGGGAGACTCCAGATTTCAGAGATGGCTTCAGGGCTTCTTCTCAAAGGCATAGCTGATGCTTGGAGATCTGATTTGCTGCTTGGGGCATGAAGGATTTCAAGGATGGTTGGTCGGCCAATATAAGAGAACAAGAACCAAACACAAATAAACCAAAAGAAAACACAAGACACCTGTCTCAAAATAATTTAGTAGAGTTTTAATTCATAAGAGTAGATTGATTACAAGAGGAAGAGGGGTGTGGTATTTATAGAGCTCCATGCCCTCTCCTAACGGTATTACAAGCCTTCTCCTAGTTAGAAGAGGTTTGCACAATTTAAGTGGGAGAAAGACTACAAAATAAACCTAGAACTAGGAGTATACTAGTTGAATAGAATAAGAACAAGGTTTCCTTCTTCCATTTGAGTTCCTCCTTCTTAGCTTGGACCAAGTAAACACTTTGGACAAGTTGGGCTTCATGGGGGGCAGCAAGGGGCGGCCAAGGATGGGTTGGGTGCATGGGCTTTCGGCCTTGGAGGCCTGGGATGCCTAGAGAAGGAATATTCTAGGTATCTTGGTTCTGGTCTAGAATATACCTGGAATCTTTGTTCTTCATGGACCTGGGCCTTGCATTTACTTGGGCTGGGGCACAGGTAAGTCTTTGGGATCATGTTATGACCTAGTCTAGGAATATCCTCTAGCATTTAGAGGGAATCTGGGCATCCAAAAAATATCTGGAAGGAATCAGGGTATCTGGAAAGGCATCTTGGATCCTGGGGTGTCTCGCAAAATCCAAAAAGTTGATGTAATGGGCTCTGACTCCTGGATGAGGCCTGGTGGAACTCCAAAATAGGGTAACCTCCTCTCTTATATAGAAATTAGACTCATACTAGACTTATACTGAAATACAAGACTCGATACTGGACTGGGGTTGGGATAAATCAATTAGCCTCAACTTATTACATCACTCAATCTTAATGATTACAAAATTATGACACATGACTAAAACCCTAATCAGTAAACCTTATAGGATCTAGGGATCTGTGTCTAATCCTGGTGTCCCCACCACCTCTGGGGAGGGGAAACACCTCGGGGACCCTACAAGCATCAAGGTTAGGCACGAAATAAAAAAATAAAAAGAAAATAATAAGATGAAACAGGAAGGAAAGGGATTAGGGCAAGAAGGGCTGGCGGCCTGGAAAAGGGAGGCTCCTGCTTTCAGGGATGGCTTTAGGGCTCCTTTCCAATGCCAAGGCTGAAGTCAAAAGGCAAGGTTGGAGGCTTGGGCATGGAGTAATTGCATGGATAGTGGTCAGCCAACATAAGAACACAAACCAAAGAAACCAAACAGAACACAAGACACCAGTCTTAAAACAAGACAGTAGAATAATATTTCATAAGAGTTGATTGAATACAAGAGGAGGAGGGGTGGGGTATTTATAGAGTTCCCATGCCCTCTCCTTATTAGGACTTCAGCCCTCTCCTAATTAGGATAGGTTTACATAATTTAAGTGGGAGAACAATTACAAAATAAACCTAGAACTAGGAGTATACAAGTTGAATAAAACAAGGTTTCCTTCTTCCATTTGAATTCCTCCTTCAAGCTTGGACCAAGTCAACCATGAGCCTGCCTCTTTCCTTGGCATGTTGTACTTCTAAGGGTAGCAAAGGGGCCGGCCAAGGGCAAGGGCGCATGGGTTTTGGGCCCTGGAAAGCTGGGGTGCCTGGGCTGGAATCTATCTGGCATCAAATTGGAATCTTGGTTCTTCATGGACCTAGGCCTTGCATTCTCTTGGGTTGGGGCACAGGTAAGTCTTTGAGATCAAGTGAGGCCCTGTTATGGGAATATGCTCTAGCATCTGGAGAGAATCTGGGCATCTAGAAAGCATCTGGAGGGAATCTAGGTTATCTAGAAGGCATCTTGGACCTTGGGATGTCACACAAAATCCAATAGACTGATGTAGTGGCCTCTGACTCTTGGATGAGGCTTGGTTGGAATCCAAAATAGGGTATCCTCCTCTCTTGTATATGAACTGGACTAATACTAAACTCATACTGAAAAACAGGACTCAATACTGGACTAGGGTTGAGACACAATCAACTTGTCTCAACTTATTATAGGACTCAATCTTACTTGCTTACAAAATTATGACACATGACTAAGGTTCTAAAAATCCTAATCAGTAAACCATATGGGATCCAGTGGTCTGTGTCTGATCCTGGTGTCCACACCATATCTAGATATCTACTTGGTCAACTAATATGGGTTGGTTTCAACTTGGGTATGTTCAGGGTCAACTAATTCTAGGTCATCTATAGCTATCTCTTCTTCTTCTTCCTCATACTCCTCCACTAAGCTCATATCAGCTTCATATATCTCCTCTTCTAGGTCATCCCGGTGAACCAATGGGGTGGTAGGAGAGAGTTGGCTTAGGAAAAATTGGCTAGGTCCTGGTTTCTGATCATGGGCACTACTCCTAGGGGGTTCAGGTTGACTAAGGGATAGTGGATCACTACTGGGTTCATATCTAGGGATACTAACCTTATTGGATTCGGGTCTGCCAAAGGGAATTGGACTGGCACTAGGCTGATAGCTATGGGTACTAATCCTATTGCTTGCTTGATTATTGGATTGGGACATTTGGTTGATCTGAGTGGTCAACTGGGCAAGCTAGTTTTGGGTTTGGGTATTTGATTGGTTCATCCGGATATTGGATTGGTCCAACCTAAGGTTCATCTGGGCTAACTGATTTTGGATTTGGTCAAACTATTCAGTCAAGGTTTTCATGAAAATCTATAGACTGGGGTCCATGGTTGAGCTGGGTTAGGGTTTAGACTGTTGATATTTAGTTCCTAACCTAGTGTCATGCAATCAATCAAACAAGTTGGTATGATGCAGTCAAGCACACAATAGTTATTATGGACTACAGTTTGCTAGACCTAGAGCCAAAACTAAATAGGTCTACTCAACTTACACTTAACTCAACAACTAATCCTTCCACTGGCCAGGTAAGTGGTGGGGCGGTGGGAGGCTCCCCCTGCCTGTGATAGGGTCCTAATTAAAAACCACCAGTCCACTTAGGGCATTTGCCTCTGGACCTCTAGCATTAGACACCAGTTTTCAGTAATAGCTAATGAATTAGGTTCACTAGTTGGCCCACACAATTCGGACCCGACCTGTTGGTGTCCCTAAGTTCTCTAAAGCAATTAGGTTGCTAGTTGATTTTAATTAAGGCTTGGGTTCTGATGCTCGGTGGTTATTTTGGGCCCAGGATAGGTAATGAAATCCTACCCTGATATGAGAGAGGAAATTGCCCTTAGAATTGATTTAATGAAATGATGAACACACTATGAGACCTAATGCAACTAATAACAATCAGAAAAATAATTTTTTTTTGTATTTTATGAGATGGAAATTATGTTTAAGTGGGTAAAGTTAGCAAACAAAATTAGGGTTTAGGTGAGGTAGGGTTTGAAAGTTGAGTAGATTTGGTTGATCAAGTATGTAGAACAGAAATTAGGGTTTGATTTGATGCTAAATTTGGTTTAGTTTTTGGTGTAGATAAACATTAGAAAAATTTTAGAACTGAGGATGATCAGTGTAGATGATCTTTACCAAATTTAATGCAAAGAAAAATTCAGATGATAGTGTAAAACTGAGGGTTTTCAGATTGTATGCAAGAAGTTCTGGATTTGTGTTAGGGTTATTAAGATGCGGATTTTTTTTATATTTTTGTTTTGGTAAAAATAATTAAAAATTATTATAATTTTCAGGACTAAACAAAGAGCATGACATGCAAATTTATACAAAAAATAAATATTCTATGATCATGAATTAGACCAAAAATCAGACACCTACTGCAGATGACAGGATGCAGAAAAAATAGCAATGAGTGTTTTTGTGATTTTGATGAAGATGCAAGCTATCCTAAACTAGATCTAATACCAAACTAATGCAGGATGATCCAAAGACTACCATAATTGCAGGAAAATAAAAACTATTTTTTTTGTAATTTTTTTATAATTTTAATTCGCATGTTAATATCCCAAAATCAAGTAAAGGGCAGCAAGTAAACTAGTAATGAAAATATCAAACCTACCCGCATAAGAACTCATATGGTGCGGACACTAGAGGCACCAGAATAAGACAAAGGCTTCTAAACCCTATGTGGATTACTTAGTTATATTTGAGTCCAATTTGTAATAAGGGCTTAGCCAATTTGAGTTGTCATTTTTATTATTTGAGTCCTGTACCAGTCAGCTCATGTTGAGCCAGTTTTCTTTTTGAGTCATATATATGTTAGTCCAAGTCTAATGAAGACTTAAGCATGTGAAGGACATCATCAAGTGTGCCACCTCAGCAACCACATGGAGTCCCAGTAACACCCTGGATTTCACCACCTAGGATTACTTGGAGGATCATGAAGTCGGCCCATGCATGAGGAGTTGATGACCACAGGCCAGCATACCCCTTCCACACCCCAAGCACACCAACTCCACACACCAGCAAGATAAGAAGGAAAGTCAAAACAAATAAACATGAATCCCATGATTCATGACAACTTGCTTAGGAAAGAAGTGGTCCACCCCAAGCCAAGAGAAGTAAAAAGTTGGCATCCCTTGGTCCCCCCTTTGGCTACCCACTACCTATTTTGTTTGGAGGGATTTTGTATGGCATGAGAGTATTTTCTTTCATGTATTCAGCCACGCACTTTAGGAAGAAAGTTGGCACCCCTTATTTTCCTTATTTTCTTTTGCTTGGGCCCTAAGTCTCATGACTCTATATAAGAGACCTCTTGTATAAAAATTTATTAACTTTTTCATGAATATTATTGAGTTTACAAAATACTGCTATGTGCTTTGCTATGCGCTAAGGGGATTCTGTGTAAGCCCCTTCTTCTTCCCTATTCCTTGCGCCCAATCTCCAGCCATCAACTAACCCAAGAAGCCTTCTCCAACCTTGGCCGCCAACATCAAAACTATTTCTTCCCTTGCTATTCTTTAATTTATTTCTCCATCCCTTCATCAATCTCTAACCCTTGAAAGGCTGTTTGTAGGTCCCTCGATTTCTACAGATCCAACAACTCCAGCCGGGCAGCGATCGGATCACCGAGTTGAAAGCCAAGAATCCGCGGGTCTCCGGCTTGATCATCCAGGCCGCATCCAAGAGTGAGAGCGATCCCTTCATCTACGATCTTTATCGAGTACTTCCACCATTATCAGGTAAACCCCATCTACCAGCCAATAGCCTTATTGGAGGTGAACTAGCCCAACCGAGACTTCTAAGCCTCGACGATCCTCTTTTTCTATTGCTTTTAGGTCATCTTTTGCATGCTTTAGCTTCTTCTTTTGCATAGACTTCCCTACTTAGGTTCTTGGTCTATTCTTTGGGATTTAGATTCATAACTTAACCTTTAAAAACACAAAAATAATTATGCATGCATTTTAGTTCCGCATCGTTTGGTATCAAAGCCTGTTTGGGCTTAGTTCTCTTTACATATTGGGATCGAATGCTTCACCATGGCCATTCGGTCATAGGAGACTAGTAGGGCAGCAAGACCCTCTCTTCCCAATCTATGGGATCTCCTATGGCATGTAGGGGTGCAGTGCCGCTATGAATTGACACCTGAAGAAGAACATAAAGAGTTCATTAGGGTTTTTTACTTTTTGGCCTTCTTAGTACATCACCTGTTATTTTAATTGTTTCTGCCTTCATAAAACTCAAAAAAATTTGAAATTCATTTTTTTTAATTTCCTATAATTGAAATTAATTTTCAAAATTTTCTCAAAAATTATTTCAGTCTGTGGATTTTTTTCCAGCCGAAAAACTGCCTGAGAACAGTTCTGCCTTATTTTTGGCAGTAAAACCAATTTCAGCAAGTTTAGGGTTGTTTTAGCATAATTTTTGCATATCTTATAATTTTGACATGTTTCCTACATATTAGGTCATTATCTGCAAATTATCTTTCTATTTAAGAAAATACCAAAACAAAAAAAAAATTACATATATTCATAAAACACCAAAAACACTTAAACCCTAATTTGCATTTTCATCTGCCTGCCATCATTGTATAAAATACTTTAAGGGCACTTTCTATATATCAGATAAGGGGAGGAGTTGATAACCTCTTCTTAGCCCAAAACCACATCCCTTGCATTCAGTCCCAAGCCTAATTTAAAATTAACTGGACTTAATTTGCCCTAGTGCGCTAGGGACACCAATTGGTCGGGTTCAATCATTGTGGGATGACTAGTGCACCTAATTCATCTCCTATTACTAGATGCTGGTGTCTAGGCTAGAGGTACAGTGTCAAACGACCTAAGCAGATCGGTAGTTCTTTAATGGGTCCCTGCGAAAGTAGGGGGGCCTCCCAGCATCCCACCTATTACCTGGCCAGTTGAAGGACAAAGATTTGAGTTGTGTAAGTTGAGTCAACCCATGCTAATTGGGCTCTAGGTCTAAGAAGCCATAGTCGATTTGTCTTTGAGTCTTGCATGTGCACTAGCTTAAGAGTCGATGTGCATGTTTGATTGCATAACCATTAGATTAGAAGTCCAATATCGATAGCCTCAACCCAACTCAACCTAGTGAAACCATGGAGCCCAACACTAGGAGAACCCCAAACCATGACCCCTATTTGGAGCCCAACCCTAGGAGAGCCACTAGGTACGTTGTGTTGGTAGCACCTAAATTTAGTAATCCTGAGTGTGAGGATTATGTTGCTTAGGAAAGAGATATGGATCTGTATTTTGAACAAAATATGGGTTTCTATTCTAAAAGATATCAGTTCAGGTTTGCTAAAGCTAAGTTAGTTCACCAAGCCAAGGTAGACTGGGATAATGTTGAGAGAATACTTAGGCAAGAAGGCTGTAAACCCATAACTACCTGGAGTGACATGAAACTTGAACTAAGGATAAAGTACCTACACAAGTCCTATGAGTCCAAGAGACCCATAACCAATAGATCTTATGACTCCAAATCCTATGAACCTAGAACCTATGTACCCAAAACCTATGAACCTAGATCCAATGACTCTAGATCCTATTTACCCACACCCTATAAGCCCAGTAGACCCATGACTTATGAGCAGAATGAACCCATAGGTCATCGACCTGAACCCCATAAGGTTAGTACCCCTAGATATGAGTCCAGTAGTAAGCCACTACCCATTAGGCAACCTGACCCTACTAGGATTAGTGCCCATAATCAGAGACCTGGACCTAGCCAATTTTTTCTTTGGCCGACCTTCCCCTACCATCCCTTTGATTCACAAGGATGACATTAAAGCGGAAGTGTATGTGGCTGATGTGAGCTTAGTGGATGAGTATGAGGGAGAAGAGGAGACACCTCTGGAAGACATAGAATTAGTTGACCCTGTAGGTACCCAAGTAGAAGCTAATCTAGAGTTTGTTGACCCTGACTATACCCAGCCTAAAGCGATAGTGGAAGAACAATTAGAGGAAGAGAACCTAGATACTGCTGCTAGAACCTTACCTGAGGAAACCATAGAAGAGAGCCAAATTATAAAGTCTAGTCCTAAAATACAAGAACTAGAAGAATTTATTAAGGACCTGATCTCTTTGAATCAGTACCCTCAGGATGAGCCCCCTCCTATAGTTTCCATTAAGGACCTCTTCCCTGAGATTAGTAACCCATCCTTCCATTATGCAAACCCTGTAGATATATCTCAACCTCGTAAGGTTAGCCTCATTAGTCTAAGATTAGTTCCTGACACGCCTTCTTATATCCTACTTTATCCAACTAACCTTGAACCTTTTTTCCTACCTTACCAGACTAATCCTGAACCCACCTCTTATTTTCTACCCTTTCTAGAAACATTCAGCATTTCTAGGATCATTAGATTGCATTTAGTTGAGATTAGCATACTGCATACATTCATTACGCATGTTAGGTTTGCATCTTACTTTTGGCATACTCAATGGAATTTGCTAAGAGTCCACTGTAAATTTTCATTTGCATGTCAAACTAGGATCAAATCTAGAGAACCTATAATATGTTAGGTTTAGGTCCAAAGAGTTTAATAAAATTTTCTTCGATAGGAATGCATAGTCGAGTTTGTTAGGTATTAGTTTGAGTCATTTGCATCACTTATTAGTAGTCTGCATATGCGCACATGTCCACTCCTGCACTAAACACCGCACAGCATATGCATCAAGATATTATCCGTAAGAGTAATTTAAGTAATGAAATATCTACCAAACTGGCTAATTCCCGAATAAGAGCAAATGGATTCAATGTAGGGAATTCTATCTTGGTTTGGCTTAGGCCTAAAAAGAAGCTTCATGCTCGTGGAGCCGGACCTTTTAGAGTGATAGAGAAAGTTGGACCAAATGCCTATGTGTTAGATTTGCCTCCGAATTTTGACATTAGTTCTACCTTGAATATCGCAGACCTGATTGAGTATAGGGAATCGGAAGCGATACCCAGTGAGGCCTTTGGACCTACTCCTTCCATTATGAGTGACCCTAGCCCAGAGTGTCCAATTAATTGGCCTGAGAGAGGAGAATGGATTGAGCATATCCTGGACGATCAAGCTATCACGACCCAGGGCCGCGGCTATCAATGCCACCTGGTCCGATGGCAAGGCCAGCCAAAATCGAACAATTCATGGATTTCTTGAGAGAACTTGCAGTGCCTCGACCCAGACCTTCTCAAGAGATATGTGAGCTAGTGTGATCCTTACTCAACAGGATAAAGTTCCTCCCACCCTAAGAGAATTGGTGCGAACACCAGAGGAACCAGAATAAGACAGAAGCTTCTAAACCCTCTGTGGATTACTTAGTAGTGTTTGAGTCCAACTTGTAATAAGGGCTTAGCCAATTTGAGTTGTCATTTTCATTATTTGAGTCCATATCAGTTAGCTCATGTTGAGCTAGTTTTCTTTTTGAGTCCTGTATATGTTAGTCCAAGTCCAATGAAGACTCAAGCATGTGAAGGACACCACCCAGCATGCCACCACAGCAACCGCATGGAGTCCCAGTCACACCTTGGATTTTGCCACCTAGGATTACATGGAGGATCATGAAGTCGGCCCATGCATGAGGAGTTAATGACCACACGCCAGCACACCCCTTCCACACCCCAAGCACAACAACTCCACACGCCAGCATGAAAAGAAGGAAAGTCAAAACAGATAAACATGAATCCCATGATTCATGCCAGGTTGCTTTGGAAAGAAGTGGTCCACCCAATGCCAAGAGAAGTAAGAAGTTGGCATCCCTTGGTCCCCCCCTTTGGCCGCCTACTACCTACCTTGTTTGGAGAGATTTTGTAAGGCATGAGAGTGTTTTCTTCCATGTATTCAGCCCCACACTTTATGATGAAAGTGGGCACCCCTTATTTTCCTTGTTTTCTTTTGCTTGGGCCCTAAGTCTCATGACTCTATATAAGGGACCCCTTGTATGAAAATTTATTAACTTTTTCATGAATATTATTAAGTTTACAAAATATTGCTGTGTGCTTTGCTGTGTGCTAAGGGGATTCTGTGTGAGCCCCTTCTTCTTCCCTGTTCCCTGCATCGAATCTCCAGCCATCAACAAACCCTAGAAGCCTTCTCCAACCTTGGCCACCAACATCAAAACTCTTTCTTCCCTTGCTATTCTTCCATTTATTTCTCCATCCCTTCATCAATCTCTAACCATTGAAAGGCTGTTTGCAGGTCCCTCGACTTCTACGAATCCAACAACTCCAGCCGAGCAGCAATCGGATTACCGGGTTGAAAGCCAAGAATCTGCGGGTCTTTGGCTTGATCATCCAAGCCACATCCGGGAGTGAGAGTGATCTATTCATCTACGATCTTCATCGAGCACATTTACCATTCTCAGGTACACTCCCTCTGCTGGCCAGTAGCCTTATTGGAGGTGAACTAGCCTAACCGAGACTTCTCAACCTCGACGATCCTCTTTTTTTATTGCTTTTAGGTCCTATTTTGCATGCTTTAGCTTCTATTTTGCATGCTTTAGCTTCTATTTTGCATGCTTTAGCTTCTTGTTTAGCATAGACTTCCCTACTTAGGATCTTGGTTTGTTCTTCGAGATTTACATTCATAACTTAACCTTTAAAAACATAAAAATAATTATGCATGCATTTTAGTTCCACATCATCATGCAAAATAATAAAAAAAAGGATCTTGAAGATTGAGAAAATCTCGGTTAGGATAGCATACTTTCAATAAACCAAATATTAGGAGGGAGAAGGATTTTACCAAGCATCGATTCGAAGATCCTGTCGATGAAGAGGTCACACAGCACTCGGGATTATCACCTGGAAGACAAGCATTGAGTTCCTCGATTCGGGCAGCCATCTAGGATCGGTCCTGGAGGAAAAGAGGGCCTCCTCCTTGGAGTTGAATACCACGGGGATCCTGCAAGCATTAGAGGTCAGCAAGTAAATAAATAAGAAAGCAAAAGAAGAAAACTAGGGTTTGGGAAAGAGGGAATTATGGTTTCTGAAGCTAGCGGCTGGAGGTTGAAGAAGACTCAAGCTGATGGCCAGCTAGGGCTCTCTTTCTTGGGATGGATTAGGGCTTGAATGAAGAAGGCTTTGGGTGGCAATATATTGGGTGGATTAGGGCTCAAAGGTCACACTCACATTCACACACAAAAGAACACAAGCTTAAGACAAAATTTCACCAGAGTTTTGATTCATGAATAAAAGTTATTTAAAGAGGGGGAGGGGTGGGGTATTTATAGCTGTTCCCCATGTCCTTTCCTAGTTAGGATAGGATTACAAAGTAGAGTAGGAGAGGGATTACTAGTTTGCTTAAAACTAAAGGTGTACACTTTGTATAAAAATAAAACTTGATCTCCTTGGTCTAATTGGATTTTTTCGCCTTCTTTGACATGGTCAAAGGGCCTTCTTTGGGCTTGGATGCCAACTTAGAAGTGGGCTTGGATTTAGGGTAGCAAGGGGCATCTTCCCTTTGGGCTTGGGTGGCCAAACAAGGGCTTGGGTGCATGGGCCTCCAGGTGGGCTTGAAACCTTGGGCTGGGGCTCCTAGAATATTCTCTAGCATCTTGGTTCTTAGAATCTTCATATGGGCTTGGGCTTGCTTTGCTTTGGGGGCCTGGTGAAGGCTTTGACTGATGCTTCTCCTGTTGTATAACTAAACTTGTACTAGACTCAAGTTACATGACTCAATTAGACTAGTTGAGATAACTCAACTTATTACGAGACTCAATTCAACTCAACTCAGTTGTGCTAACTTGATTACAAAACTCTCAACTGGACAGACTTTATTACAAAATTTGATACATTATTAAAGATTTAGGAAAAACCTAATCAGTAAACCAGATAGGGCCCAGCAGTCTGTGCCGGATCCTGGTGCCCCCACCACTATGCCGGGATATAGAACAAGGTAGCAGATGCCCTTAGCCATAGGTCTTTGCTTTTGAGTTCAGTCAGCACTAGAGTCATAGGGTTTGATCGATTAAAGGATGAGTATGAGGCCTGCCTTGACTTTGATGACATTTACTAGACCATTAGGCTAGGACCATCCAGTACCCATAGCGAGTATACCATTCAGGATAGCTACCTATTCAAGGACAATATCCCTAGAACTTTAATTAGAGAATTCCTGATTTGGGAGACCCATGCTGGAGGTTTTGGTGGTCACTTTAGTAGGAATAAGACCAC
The DNA here is from genome assembly GCA_021397845.1 of Areca catechu. Lineage (NCBI taxonomy): Eukaryota > Viridiplantae > Streptophyta > Magnoliopsida > Arecales > Arecaceae > Areca > Areca catechu. Next base: position 72,568,860 of record CM038044.1, on the reverse strand, counting down.
CATAGTGATAGAGGACCACTTTTATTGGGTGGGGCTGAAAAGGCATGTTGCCCAAATAGTAGCCAGATGTAGAACATGTGCCGTTGCAAAGTAGCATAAGCAAAACACTAGTCTATATATACCTTTGCCAGTGCCTGATCGCCCTTGGCAAGATCTCAGTATAGACTTCATATTAGGATAACTTAAGACCCAAAAGAGACACGATCCCATCTTTGTAGTGGTCAATAGGTTCTATAAGATGGCTCACTTCGTTCCATGCTCACAGACCTTCGATGCATCTAGAGTAGCCAATATTTTCCTAGACAATATGGTTAAACTCCATGGCCTGCCCAAGACCATTGTATCCGATAGGGATGTTAGGTTCACCAATTATTTTTGGAAGATTTTATGGCACATGTTAGGGACCAAACTCAAGTTCTTTACATCCTACCATTCCCAGACAGATGGCCAAACCAAAGTGGTGAACCGTAGCCTAGGAAATCCCCTTAGATGCCTAGTAGGTGAACACATAGGAAACTAGGATTTATTATTGCCACAAGTAGAGTTCGCCTACAATAGCTTAGTGAATAGGTCCACGGGCAAGAGTCCTTTTGAAATAGTCCATGGGTATAAGCCTAATCGCCCCATCGATCTGATTCCCTTACCCATCCATGCACGAGTCTCAGAGTTTGCAAAGTCATTCACACAGCATATTAGAGACTTGCATAAGGACATTAGCCAAAAGATGAATCTAAGTAATGAAACATATATGATGGGGGACCCAAAACCCATCTGGGTTTTCTTTTAATTTTCTAGAATTTTTTAAAGTTTTTATGCCTGCTATTCTGCCTATTCCTATTATTCCAATGTTATTCCAGGTTTATCCTCATGTTATCCCGGCTTTTTCCATCTTTAACCTTTAGACCGCGTAAAGCTTTTTTTTTCTATTTTTTTTAAAAACCTACCCCCCTTCCACCAGATCCGGGCTGCCCGACCCCCGGCCGCCCCCGTCGACCTGCCACCGGTGCTCGCCGGCCCCGCCCTCGCCGGAAAAGCCGACCGCCACCGCCCACGCCCGTGGGAAGATGAACGGATGCGAGAGGCATCCGTCCGCCCACGTGCGGCCGTGCCATCTCATTGCCACCAAACGCCTGCCACCCAACGCCCGTTGGCCCCCAAACGACTGGCAGGAGGCCTCGCTGGTGCCCAGCCACCGTCAACGGCCACGGAAGGTGAATGGGCGCCCGTGATGCCACGTGACACCCATCAGTGCCGCAGTGCCACCCCGCCACCGCCGTATGCCAGCCGGCGTGCCGCCATGCCGCCCCGCTGCCGCCCGACGGGCCGGCCGCCAGAGATCCCCCCCCCATTGCACGACCGTGAAGACCCCTCTGTTGCTCTCCCATGAAGCTGTTCTACATGCTTTTTGGAGCTGAATGATTTTCAGAGCAACACGATTTACAGGGCAGCATGATTTCCAGAGCAGAGGGAGATTTCAAAATTCAAATAAAAGGGATTTATTTGGTATTCTTTTTTAATGAATGTAATTTGGGAAATTTGGGATTTTGGTTTTGAATTTGAATTCAAATTATTTTGAATTTGAATTCAAATCTAGGGGGGATTTTAAGGGATTTTATTTTTGAATTTCAAAGGGAGATGAGAATCTATAAATACCCATACTCTTGTAATAAGGTAGTTGAAAAATAAATTTTTGAGGTTTCTTTTTCACTTGTTTGTTGTTTTGGGCTGAGGCCCGTTGCCTTTGTCCTTCGAGACGTCGAGGGGTGTGAGGCCCCAACTTGCCTTCATCCTTCGGGACGTCGAGGGGTGTGAGGCCCCAGGTATCTCCATTCTCTCTCCCCACCTTCATGTCTTTCTCTGCTTCCCCTCGTGACCTTGGGATCCATCCTAGCGCCTCCAAGTATCGAGGAGGGCGTAATGCCTTAGAGGTGGATGGTCTCTTCGTTATGGTGAGTCCCAAGGTCCATGAGATCTAGTCCCCAGTCTCCCATCCCAATCCTTCCTTCGCCACCTCCGCCAAGAAATTTGAAAACCAAAAGAGTCCAGTCATTTTAGGTTTTTTTAGGGGTCATTCTATCCTAGTCCCGGGAGGCTTCTTAGCCCCCCCACGATCCCTAGGTTGTTTAGGTCCTTCCCATTTCCGAATAATCCCAAGTTTCTTCGTGTCCGCCATCACCACATCAACTTGGTATCAAAGCCAGCAGCGGACTAGGATTTGCTTCGTCGACAAACTCGACAGAGTCGAGTTCTCCACGCTGCAAGAGAATGATGGGGGACCCGAAACCCATCTGGGTTTTCTTTTAATTTTCTAAATTATTTTAAAGTTTTTTGTCCCTGCTATTCTGCCTATTCCTATTATCCCAATGTTATTCCAGGTTTATCCTCGTGTTATCCCGGCTTATTCCATCTTCAACCTTAAGATCCCGTAAAGTTTTTTTTTTCTATTTTTTTTAAAAAACCTAGCCCCCACCCTTCCACCAGATCTGGGCTGCCCGACCCCCGGCCGCCACTGCCGACCCGACACCGGTGCTCGCCGGCCCCACCCTCGCCGGAAAAGCTGACCACCACCGCCCACGCCCGTAGGAAGATGAACAGACACGGGAGGCATCCGTCCGCTCACATGCGGCCGTGCCGTCCCGCCGCCGCCGCCCGCCTACTGCCCACCGCCTGTTGGCCTCCGCCCGGCAGGCCAGAGGCCTTGCTGGTGCCCAGCCGCTGACCACGACCATGGAAGGTGAACGGGTGCCCGTGATGCCCGTCGGTGCTGGTGCCGCATCGCCGCCGTCGTCCGCCCGCCGGGCGCAACCATGCCCCCACGTCGTCGCCCGCTGGGCCGGTCACCGGAGATCCGACCCCCCTTGTTGCACGGCCGTGAAGACCCCTCTGTTGCTCTACCGTGAAGCTATTCTACACGCTTTTTGGAGCTACATGATTTTCAGAGTAGCACGATTTTCAGGGTAGCATGAATTCCAGAGCAGAGGAAGATTTCAAAATTCAAATAAAAGGGATTTATTTGGTATTTTTTTTTAATGAATGTAATTTGGAAAATTTGGGATTTTGGTTTTGAATTTGAATTCAAATTATTTGGAATTTGAATTCAAATCTAGGGAGGATTTCAAGGGATTTTATTTTTGAATTTCAAAGGGAGATGGAAATTTATAAATACCCATACTCCTCTTATAATAAGGCAGTTGAAAAATGAATTTTTGAGGTTTCTTTTTCACTTGTTTGTGGTTCTGGGCTAAGGCCCATTACCTTCGTCCTTCAGGACGTTAAGGGGTGTGAGGCCCCAACTTGCCTTCGTCCTTCGGGATGTCGAGGGGTGCGAGTCCCTGGGTATCTCCATTCTCTCTCCCCACCTTCAAGTCTTTCTCTGCTTCCCCTCGTGACCTTGGGATCCATCCTAGCACCTCCAACTATCGAGGAGGCCATAATGCCTTAGAGGTGGATGGTCTCTTCCTTAGGGTGAGTCCTAAGGTCCATGAGTTACAGTCCCCAGTCTCCCATCCCCATCCTTCCTTCGCCACCTCCGCCAAGAAAACTGAAAACCAAAAGAGTCAAGTCATTTTAGGTTTTTTCAGGGGTCGTTCTATCCTAGTCCCGGGAGGCTTCTTAGCCCCCCCACGATCCCTAGGTTCTTTAGGTATTTCCCATTTCCGAATAATCCCAAGTTTCTTCGTGTCCGCCATCACCACATCAACTTAGTATCAAAACCAGCAACGGACTAGGATTTGCATCATTGACAAACTCGACGGAGTCGAGTTCTTCACGCTGAAGGAGAATGATGGGGGACCCGAATCCCATCTTGGCTTTCTTATAATTTTTTAGATTTTTTAAAAGTTTTTTATCCCTACTATTCTGACTATTCCTATTATCCCAATGTTATTCCAGGTTTATCCCCATGTTATCCCGGCTTATTCCATCTTTAACCTTAAGATCCGGTAAAGTTTTTTTTTCTCTTTTTTTTAAAAAACCTAGCCCCCCCTTCCACCAGATCCGGGCTGCCCGACCACCGGCCCCCCTGCCGACCAGCCGCCGATGCTCGTCATCCCCGCCCTCGCCGGAAAAGCCGACCACCACCGCCCACGCCCGTGGGAAGATGAACAGATGCGGGAGGCGTCCATCCACCCATGTGCGGCCGTGCCGTGTCGCCGCCGCCGCCCGCCTGCCACCCACCACCCGTTGGCCCCCGCTCGGCAGGCCGAAGGCCACGCTGGTGCCCAGCCACCGACCACGACCGCGGAAGGTGAACGGGCGCACGTGATGCCCCGTGATGCCCGTCGGTGCTGCCGTGGTGCCCTGCCGCTGTCGTCCGCCCGTCGGCGCGCCGCCGTGCCGCCCCGTCGCCACCCGCCGGGCTAGTCGCCGGAGATCCGGCCCCCTTGTTGCATGGCCATGAAGACCCCTCTGTTGCTCTCCCGTGAAGCTATTCTACATGCTTTTTGAAGCTGCACAATTTTCAGAGTAGCACGATTTTCAGGGTAGCATGAATTCCAGAGCAGCGGGAGATTTCAAAATTCAAATAAAAGGGATTTATTTGGTATTTTGTTTTAATGAATGTAATTTGGGAAATTTGGGGTTTTGGTTTTGAATTTGAATTCAAATTATTTTGAATTTGAATTCAAATTATTTTGAATTTGAATTCAAATTATTTTGAATTTGAATTCAAATCTATGGAGGATTTCAAGGGATTTTATTTTTGAATTTCAAAGGGAGATGGGAATCTATAAATACCCATACTCTTTTTGTAATAAGGCAGTTGAAAAATGAATTTTCGAGGTTTCTTTTCCACTTGTTTGTGATTCTAGGCTGAGGCCCGTTGCCTTCGTCCTTTGGGACGTCGATGGGTGTGAGGCCCCAACTTGCCTTCATCCTTCGGGACATCGAGGGGTGTAAGGCCCTAGGTATCTCCATTCTCTCTCCCCACCTTCATGTCTTTCTCTGCTTCCCCTCGTGACCTTGGGATCCATCCTAGCGCCTCCAAGTATCGAGGAGGTTGTAATGCCTTAAAGGTGGATGGTCTCTTCATTAGGGTGAGTCCCAAGGTCCATGAGTTCCAGTTCCCAGTCTCCCTCCCCCATCCTTCCTTCGCCACCTCCGCCAAGAAAACTGAAAACCAAAAGAGTCCAGCCATTTTAGATTTTTTCAGGGGTCATTCTATCCTAGTCCCGGGAGGCTTCTTAGTCCCCCCACGATCCCTAGGTTGTTTAGGTCTTTCCCATTTCCGAATAATCCCAAGTTTCTTCGTGTCCGCCATCACCACATCAACTTGGTATCAAAGCCAGCAATGGACTAGGATTTGCTTCATCGATAAACTCGATGGAGTCAATTTCTTCGTGCTGCAGGAGAATGATGGGGGACCCGAAACCCATCTGGGTTTTCTTTTAATTTTGTAGATTTTTTTAAAGTTTTTTATCCATGCTATTCTACCTATTCCTATTGTCCCAATGTTATTCCAGGTTTATCCCCGTGTTATCCTAGCTTATTCTATCTTCAACCTTAAGATCCCGTAAATTTTTTTTTTTCTATTTTTTTTAAAAAACCTAGCCCCCCCTTCCACCAGATCTTGGCTGCCCGACCCTCAGCCGCCCCTGTCGACCCGCCGTCGGTGCTCGCTGGCGCCGGAAAAGTCGGCCACCGCCGCCCAAGCCCGTGGGAAGATGAACAGACATGGGAGGCGTCCTTCTGACCACGTACGGCGGTGCCATCCCGCCACCGCCGCCCACCTGCAGCCCTGTCGCCCACCGCCCGTTGGCCCCCACCCCCATTCCTTGGCATGCGCACATATGCACCCAAGGAGTCCATGCCGACTTGGACTCTAGTCCAAGTGGCATTCCATGTCCAATTAAATCAGGTTAAAACCTGATAAAGGTTGTCTTAATGCAGACATAACCCAATTTAAGTCTCTCTTAAATTGGTTAATCAAATTTGCAAGCAACTTGACCCAAATCGACTCGGGTTAGGAATTAAGTTAGCCTACACATGCTAGTGTTCAATCTAGCTAACCAATTAGGATCCCATGACCCTAATTAAATTATGAATGACTTCCTTGGTCAACTCCCTAATGTGTGTGACCCTTTGTGTTCCACATCTAGCCAGTAGTTGGTGTAGGTTTAGCCAATTCGAACCAATCAAACCCGATTGACCTAATTAGGTCAAATTGAGCTGACCTAAATTTCCAATTCAATCTATCCATCGAATTGACTCATGAAACCAATCCAATTAGTTCATGAATACCTACAAGATATTATTGACATCTAGCAATGTGTCATGCCTACTTGGAAGATGAAAATTTTGGTGAAAAGTACCAAAATACCCTTTAGTAGAAAGTTACCGTGCAATTCAATCTTTCAATCTTCCATTATCCCGATTATGTGATGGGTATGGATAAATGTCAAACCCTAGAACTTGGTCATTTTGAATCTCTATTTGATAATGAAGACTCAGCTGATGATTGATTAGAAACCACTTCTAATCTCATCCTGCTTTGATCAAAGACTCCTTAAGTCATCAATCGAAGAGACCACTTTAGAAAACAATTCCTCTTACCAGGTGCTGCAGTGTCAACTCCTGGACCGGGGTCGACTGGATGTGCTGGAGCGCTCCACTCCCAGGTGAACCTGCAACAAAATCCCCAAGGGTGCCGGTGGTGTTCCGGCGGGGGACCCTCCGATGCCTAAGTTAGCAGAAGGTTGAAGGCAACAGAATGGAGGAATCAACGAAAGAATAGCGTATGGAGAGGGAAGAACACATCTCCCTTCAAACGGGGTCCCCCGAGTACCTTATATAGGTGCAGAATAGTCCAAAATCCATTAGGGAAGAGGCTGAGAAAGATCGGTCTGCCCCTAGGAGAATCTGGAGAGTGGCCACGTGGTGCGCAGATACGGCGACATCATGGAAGTAGTGGAACAGGGCTATTGGGATGGCACGATCCCGCAGTAACAAAAAGGTACTTCTGGAATTCCCTAGATGCTAAGGCATGCTTGTCGAACGTCGGCCGAGAGAAAGTCGGTTGGCTGGACTAAAGGCCAAACCACTGAAGGAGAGCCATGGGTCGGACCACAGCAGGAGAGGGTTGTTCGAACCTCTGTTCCGGTGGGTCAGACCTCTGAAGGAGAGCCATGGGTCGGACCATAGCAAGAGAGGGTCTTTCGGACCTCTACTCCGGTGGGTCGAACCTCTAAAGGAGATCCATGGGTCGGACCACAGCAGGAGAGGGTCGTTCAAACCTCTACTCCAATGGGTCGGACCTCTAAAGGAGAGCCATGGGTCGGACCACAATAGGAGAGGATCATTCGGACCTCTGCTCCAGTGGGTCGGACCTCTGAAGGAGTAGCAATCGGAGCCATGAAAGAGTAGCCCGGTCGGATAGGAAGAATGGGCCGGTTCTGGCTGAGGGTGAGCCGTCAAGGTACAACAATTGTCCCCCTTGCCCTAGTGCTTCGAGTGAGTCTGTAGGCTCGAAGGGCAAGGGCATTAAATGGCAATAAATGCATCAGTCTTTCAAATGATAAAGAATCTGATTCGGCGTGCTGCGACTGGGCACCTTCTGCTCCGATTTTTGCTCCTGGACAGGTGTCAGCATCTGATTGGTGAAGATAGGGGGAGCAATTATTGCTAGTACTGTGCATAGCAGCTACTCGTTTGAATTCCTGATGCGACGTGGGTCACGTGGCTTCATCAGAGTGGTTGGTGCACTTCCTGGAGTGATCCATTCGCCGCTGCTTCGACTATCATGCGAATCACGGCCGGATATGATCCAGCACATCACCTCGGATTCTCATCCAACTCGAAAACTGAGGTGCCAGCCATCGGATCGTGGCACGTTGGGGGAGGAGTTGGGAAGCTAACCCCGGGTGCCTATAAAAGGGCGTTAGCAGCACCCAAAAGGAGCTTTCCATCGTGCTTGCACTTGAAGAGAAGGTAGCCTCCTCCCTCTTTGCTTTAGCCCCTGTTAGAGAACCAAGGAACCAGGTTAGTTCCATCTCCACCTTCCTCTGTCTTCTTCCTTTTCTGCAACTCCCTTTAGAATGGCTTTTGGGAGTCAGAGTTTGGCTCGTGGACATAGGGAGCTCGGCCCTTTCAACATCTCTTCGACCATGACCCGAGAGAGGGTCAAAAATCTTAGGACTGTGTATAGCATTCCTTCCACCCTACATCTGACCTTCCCCAGTCGCGAGGGTAGAGTGAACGGATTTTTAAACCTAAGAGCTCTCCCTCTGTATGAAGATAACCTAAAGGCCGACCTTCGTTTCTCGATCCACAATTTCTTTATCCAGGTCTTCAACACGTATAGAATTACTCCTTCCCAGCTGACCACGAATAGCATTCGGGTTCTCTGTGGCTTCGTGGGTCTATGTCGGGAGGCCAACATCAAGCCGAGGGTGTCCTTGTTTTCAAATTTCTTCTTGTTGAAGTAGGACTTCTGGAGTCAGGAGTGGTGGATGTTCAGTCCATGCCCTGGCCAGAAGATACTAGGGGGGCTTCCGTCCGCCATTCACGGATGGAAGTTCCGATACTTTTTTATAGATAGTTTAGAGCCGTGGGGCTTCGAGATGGCATGGAGGTGAAAGAAACCAGGTGCAGAAGGAAGGACATGATCCTACACTAGGCATGCAAACAACTGCGGGAGAAGATTGGATTTTAAAAACTTTTTTAAAATCAGCACAGCGAAAATCTGCTCCGCCCAGAAACTAATCTAACTCTAGTTGCAATTAGGCATGTAGGATAATATAAAATATTTGCAAAATATTTGAATTAAAAATTCTAATCATGCATGATTAAAAAAATAATAATTTTTTATACCTTATTCCGACTGGAATAACTCTGGGATAAAGCTGGAATAGGCTGGAATAAGTGGGATAAACTTATTCTAGTCGTCTTCTTCCTTGGACTGCTGAAAACTCTGTTTTGGGGTTGAAAATCGTCGCCAGAACGATGGCTTCCGGACCTCTGTTTGCTCCCAAATTCGAGTCGGGGAAACTTGGACAAGTGCTCTTCAATCTCCAATTGAAATCTATAAGAAATGGTTAGCCAAATAATTATAAAAAATCACCAAAGTCTGCTGCCAGATTTCTGCAACAGAACTGGGCAGCAGACTTTGGCCTTCATTTTGAAGCAGTTGGGGCGATCCCGGTCTGCGTAGCTTGCTCCTAGGAGTAGAAGGATACTCCCTCTAGAGGGGAGACACACCCGGGGCTCTCAGATCCTTCTCCACGCGCGGTGCTAGCCGCAGGAAGAAAGCTTCACGGTCATAGAAATTTCTGCAACAGGGCAGAACTTTGAGCACTTGAAACAAGGGATTTAAAGCCTTGTTTCTCTCCCTCACAAGCTCCTAAACCCAGCCCCCAAGCTCTCCACTTGAGTCTCTCAAAGAAGAAGAATGCCCAGAGATTTTATTGATTTCCCTTGGATCTCACACGGTGGATCAAAACTTCTCTCGCTGAAACAAGGGTACTATTGTTTAAATAGGACAGCAAAGGGAGAGGGAGGTGGAGAGGCTGGGAGGGGAAGAGACGGATGCTGCCATTAACCCAATTAATCAAGCTATTAATAGGGATTAATCCAGTGTTTAAACCGGGAATAAAGTGCTATCGGTGGAGGGAGGAGAAGAGACGCCAGGGAAAACAAGGTTCGGTCGTTTGGCCTTCCAAACGTTTGCACTTCCTCTCCATTCAATGACCGTGTAAAACGGTCCATGGAGTAGAAAATTCAACGTGGAAAAACTGTGTAAACCGGTCCACCGGTTGAAATAACCGGTCCAAGCAAAAAATGGTTCAAACCGTTGGTTCAATCCAATTGAATCGGTCCGAGCCCAATAAAATTGGTTCAATTGGTTCACAACCAATTGGAGGCCGAAACGAACTCCGAATCAGTTCAAAACTGATTCAGAAAAATCCTGGCACAGTACTGGTCAGTCCGGAACAATTTCCGGTTGACACAGACAAGGGCAAGATGGGGAAAAGAGTGCTCAAAAGTACTGTGACCATAAAACCGAGACGATTCCCAATCGTAATCGATATCCGGATTAGAGAGTTATCCTTTGTGGCGTGTGACCTCATAGGTTCAAACTTAAACGGTAGCACTAGAACAATTCTAGTACCAGCATAGGAAACCATCTAGCAATGGGTCCCAGCATCTGGATAGGTCAAAGATACGGGAGCAAACTATCGAACCTCTGGCATATGGTTACCGTATAATTCATCCCTTTGACCTCTAATGCTCAGGACGACTGAGATTGGGCTGCCAACCCAGACTGAGTCAATCCACTACGTGTCTCAACCTCGCAAGCCCAGTGACTCTTCACTAGGGCTACCCCGGCCGAGGATTTGCTAAATTGAGATACTGCGAGACATTCAATCCAAACTATTCGGATAGGTCAATTCCATCTTGGTCCATCACTGCTCCACAAGTACTTGCCTGTACCCAGAAACCTTCCATCACCGAATTAAAAATCCGGGTAGTCCGGCACCAAAGCACAGGGAGTTGCTTGCAAGCTACCATGATGACCTAAGGTCAGAGGGACACATATACCCATATCCAATCGTGAGTTTCCCTTTGGCAGAAAGGGGCTGCACGGAGTCACGTTCAATGAGATACCATATATCCCAGTTGCAAATCACATCAGTGTCTCCACACTCATTTGGTCAAGAGGACAACCAAACGATGTGAACTACAACAACCTATACTTGATATATTGTCATCCAGTACAATATATCCTTTGGTTGTGAACAGGGATTAAGGACCACACGATACATCCTCTCTATATCGAAGTCAGTGTAGTCCTAAGGACTTCATCACATGGAAAGAGTTCATTTCAGGGAAATTCAATATGTGATGAGCTGCCAAAAATAATATTTTTATTAATTCAAAGAAAGAGTATAATACTGAGCTCAACCGCCTACAACCCAGGCGATTGGCTTTGGGACATAATTCCCAACAACTCCCACTTGTACTAAAGCCAATCAGAAGAGTATCTAATACCCATTTCCCATTTACAATAGTCGAACTCTTTTATTCCGAGGGCTTTAGTGAAGGGGTCGGCCAGATTTTCTTTTTCATCGATCTTCAGAAGATTGATGTCGCCTCATTCCACGATCTCTCGTACAAGGTGGTAGCGCCACAGAATGTGCTTGGTGCGGTGATGAGCTTTAGGCTCCTTAGCTTGAGCAATGGCTCCAGTGCTGTCACAGTACACTGGAACAGGACCATCTAGGGAAGGTGCCACCCCTAGCTCTCCAAGGAACTTCCGCAACCACATAGCTTCCTTTGCTGCATCTGATGTTGCAATGTATTCTGCTTCGCATACCGAGTCTGCAACAGTTGCCTGCTTAGAACTTTTCCAGCAGATCACTCCTCCGTTCAGGGTAAATACAAATCCTGACACACTCTTGCTATCATCTCTATCCGACTGGAAACTAGAGTCAGAGTACCCCACAAGTTTTAAGTCAGGTTCTCCATAAATCAGCCATTGATCTTTAGTATTTCTTAAATACATAAGGATGGACTTAACCACCTTCCAATGCGCCTCACCTAGGTCAGACTGGTATCTGCTCACTACTCCTAGTGAGTATGCCATGTTTGGTCTAGTACAAGTCATAGCATACATGATAGAGCCTACTGCAGAAGCATAAGGTACTCTACTCATGCGCTCTCTTTCCTCAGGAGTTGTCGCACAATCCTTCTTGGAAAGAGTAATTCCAGAACCTATCGGGAGATAGCCTTTCTTGGAATTTTCCATGCTGAACTGTTTCAACACAGTGTCAATGTACGTAGACTGGGACAGTCCCAAAAGCTTCTTAGATCTATCTCTATAGATTTTCATACCTAGTATGTAAGAAGCTTCACCCAAGTCCTTCATGGAGAACTGAGATGATAACCAGACCTTTATTCCTTGTAATGCTGCAACATCATTCCCGATTAAGAGAATGTCGTCAACATACAGTACTAGGAATACAATCACAGAACCATTAACCCATTTATAGATGCACGGTTCATCTCCGTTCCTAACGAAGCCATACGATTTGACACACCTATCAAACCGTAAGTTCCAACTTCGAGACGCTTGCTTGAGTCCATAGATGGACCTCTGCAACTTGCAGACTTTTGATTCATCTATGGATGTGAACCTTTTAGGCAGTATCATATACACCTCTTCTTCCAGCTCCCCATTAAGGAAAGCGGTTCGGACATCCATCTGCCAGATTTCAAAATCAAAATATGCTGCCAAAGCAAGCATGATCCGAATGGACTTGAGCATTGCCACAAGGGAGAAAGTCTCATCATAATCGATACCATATTGCTGACGATATCCCTTGGCAACCAGACGGGCTTTATAGGTCTCTACCTTCCCATCTGCACCCCTTTTCCTCTTGAAGATCCATTTACACCGATGGGTTTTATTCCTTCAGGCGGATCAACCAATGTCCAAACATTGTTGATTTCCATGGACTCCATTTCGGATCGCATGGCTCCAAGCCATGCCTCAGAGTCAGATCTCTGAAGTGCATCCATATAGGTGATCGGATCCTCATTGTTCTCATCGAGCTCAATGGGATCGCCGTCCCGGACCAAGAAACCATAGTATCTGTCTGGCTGACGCGGTATTCTACCGAATCTCCTCATGGGTTCTGGGTGTGATTCAATCGCAGCCAGTTCTACGATGTCCTTAGAGTGTGCAGGTTCTTCTATTGGCTGAACTTCATCAAGTTCAATCTTAGAGGCTATAGTTCCTTATCCAAGGAACTCCTTTTCCAAAAAGATAGCTCTAAGAGCAACGAACACCTTTTGTTCATTCTCTAAGTAGAAGAAATACCCTTTGGTTTCCTTAGGATAACCAATGAATAAACACCGATCAGACCTAGGACCAAGTTTGTTTGAGTCTAAATGCTTTATGTAAGCCGGACAACCCCAGACCCGAAGGTGTGAGATTGAGGGTTTACGTCCAGTCCACATCTCATACGGAGTGGAGACAACAGACTTACTTGGAACATCATTTAACAAGTAACAGGTTGTCTGAAGCACATATCCCCAAAAGGATAGCGGTAGAGTTGCAAAGCCCATCATGGATCGAACCATGTCCAACAAGGTTCGATTCCTCCTTTCGGACACACCATTCAACTGTGGTGTTCCTGGAGGAGTCCACTGAGAGAGAATTCCATTCTTCTCAAGATATGTCAAAAATGCACCAGATAAGTATTCACCACCTCAATCAGATCGAAGGGTTTTAATACTTTTTCCAGTTTGCTTTTATACTTCATTACGGTATCGTTTGAACATTTCAAACGACTCAGACTTATGTCTCATTAAAAAGACATAACCGAACCTTGAAAAGTCATCTGTAAAAGTAATGAAATATTTGTATCCTCCTCTGGTACTAACTGTCATTGGTCCACATACATCAGTATGTATTAGACTTAGAAGTTCTGTAGCTCATTCACCTTTTCCAGTAAAAGGTGACTTGGTCATTTTACCAACTAAACAGGAATCACAAGTGGGCAGTAATTCAGAATCACTGACCTCGAGGAGTCCATCTCCTCGCATCTTGTTTATCCTATTTTGGTTAATATGACCTAGTCTACAGTGCCAAAGATACAAATCATTGACATTTTCTAATCTTGGGCATTTGCTAGAACTGTACATTACACTAACAGGCCTTGATAGTACATATATGCCATTATTTAATCTAGCTTTCATTATAACAGAGTTATTCAAAATAACATTGCAAAAATCTCCTTTTATTGATAGTTCAAAACCATAATTGCCCAAAAGGCCTACAGAGATTATGCTCGTAATGAAACTTGGACAATAGTGACAGTCGACTAGTTCGACAGTACAAGACTCAAAGACAAGATGCAGGACTCCGACTGCCAGTACTGGAACACTATTTCAATTCCCGATGCTCAGAAACTGTTCTCCATCTTCAAATCTTCTACTAACTTGAAGTCCCTGTAACGAATTACAAACATGAATTGGACTACCAGTATCCAATACCCAGTTAGCAGTATCAATAATTGAGTAATTACAAGGTTTTATCATATAAATACCTTGTTCAGCAGACTTCTGCTTCCTCGGCCTGTTCGGATCAAGGGACGCAATATAAAGAGGACAGTTCCTCTTCCAGTGTCCCTTTTTCTTACAGTAGAAACATTCTGCAGAAGATTGATCAGCCTTATACTTCCTGGTCTGACTAGGGCCAGGAACATTCTGCACCGTCTTTCCCTTCTTATTTGTTTTCTTCTTCCCTTTCTTGAAGGGACGACTACCTCTACTTCCTCCCACTAAATTCACCACCCCCTTATTTAGCTGGTGATCTTTCTCGAAAGTCCGCAGCAACCCCAAAAGACCATGGTAGTTGACTGCAGGCTTATTCATTCTACAATGATCGAGAAAATCAAGATAGGAGGAGGGAAGAGAATTCAGGATCGCATCCTTGTCGAGCTGCTCGTGCAAGGGGCATCCGAGTTTTCCCAACTTTTCAATCAGCTCGATCATGTACAATACATGATCAGTGACTGAACCACCATTCGGCATCTTGGAATTGTAGATGGCAAAAGACACTTTATACCATTCTACATCATCCAGGGTGCCGAAGGATTCCTTTAACTTTTGAAGGATTTCTTCAGGTTGGGCCTCCTCGAATTTATGACTGAACTCGTCATTCATAGCCGCTAACATAATGCATCGGACAGTAGTCCGATCAGAGACCCACTTTAGATAAGCATCTCTGACCGCACTCCGTGCATTAGCAGGAGGGATTTCAGTTACCGGATCTGCTATTACATAGAGGATCCGTTCATGCTCCAAAACGATTCTCAATCTTCGATACCAACTATCGAAGTTGTGACCCTTTAACTTCTCGTTATCGAGAAGTGACTTGAGCGATAAATTGGAAGACATCTGAAAAGAAAATTAGACCAAATTAGTGTATGAATTAATAATTTAACCAAAAGACTTGGACTTTAGTCTAAAGGTTTCTTCCACTAATTTTTCAGATTGGTAGCCTCTAACTCCAATCTGTGAAAACACTTTTTCAAGTGGGTACTAAAATCCAATAGGCCTCGCATGAGCCCAACTTAGGCCAGCTCACCCATACGAGCCTAAAGGTAGGTTCGTAAATCAATTGTTTCCCTAAACAATTTTCAGTATTTTATTTTGCCCCAGAGAACACCCCAATCGGCCTAGGGGCCTCCTATTGCGGGTCTCTGGTTAGGTCCAACCATTAAAATGACAAATCCAATGCTTCCAGCTAACTAAAGACCAAGCTCGACTATGGCCAGCCCACCTGGTCCCATTAAGGAGGTTGCACTGAACCATCATCGATCAGATAGAAATTCCAGTCGCCGGATGTACACCCGTTCTATGGAACTGCCGATGCACACCAAGCTAGTGGACACATTTCTAACCGACTTAATGGGAGGCTAAGACACTGTCAACTCCTTGACTTAGTCTTTTTAAGGACTTAATAATTTTAGAGGATTTTTTTTTGTGACAGAAGAAAAGACAAGGACATGGATCATCCTCCCACTGAATCAACAGATTCTAGAAGGGCTGATTTAAATCAACAAACGATCCATGGCACCTATAGATCAGTCAGACCGATCAACTTGGGTGACATGGGTTAACTCGAGTCATTGAGCTTTTCCAATCAGTTTTGGTCGACTCGACTAGCCAGGTAGGTGAGATCATGGGTGAGTATCCGCCATTAACCATCTTTCCTAGACACCAACCAAGTTGGCCAAGAAAGAGGTAGCCTCATACAGCCATGATCACAATGCCAAACCTACCTCGACACTAGTCGGTTTACCAGACTCGATCAGACTAGCCTAAAGACTCGGGCATCCACTGAGCCACTAATTGGATCCATTTTAGATGAACGGATCAACTAATCTAACTATTAGATAGTTCTAAAGAAGGACCTTAAACAACTTTTGTTTAATCTTCTTATTATCCGGTTCAACTAAACTTAGGTCTAACTCAGTTATGGAACCAACTAGTCAGCTAACCCAATTAACCCAAAATGGCTTATGTAAATTTGATTAGATTTCATAAACTTAAAAAAAAAAAAAAATTTAATAAACCAAACACTTAATTAAAATATTTTTTAATTAAGTCTTTATGTAAAACATTTTTTTATATAACCAAAAATCATGCATCAAGATATTTTACACATATTTTATATTCATATTAAACATGCCTAAAATCATGTATTACCAAATTAAAACAATTTTTAATTTTTAATATTCTTTAAGGATCCTTCTGAAGAGGCCAACACAGACGATCCGCATCGTGTCAAAGACACACGGTCATGGTGAAGGTCTCAACTAGGTTCCAAAAAGAAATTTGGATAAATTTTTAGATTAAACCAATTTTAATCTATTAAACATGCATACTAGATTAGATTACACATGCAACCTGGCTCTGATACCATTGAAAGAAACCAGGTGCAGGAGAAAGGACATGATCCTACACTAGGCATGCAAACAACTGTGGTAGCAGATTGGATTTTAAAAACTTTTTTAAAATCCGCGCAGCGAAAATCTGCTTCACCCAGAAACAAATCTAACTCTAGTTGCAATTAGGCATGTAGGATAATATAAAATATTTACAAAATATTTGAATTAAAAATTCAAATCATGCATGATTAAAAAAAATAATTTTTTATACCTTATTCCGGCTGGAATAACTCTGGGATAAAGCTGGAATAGGCTGGAATAAGTGGGATAAACTTATTCCAGTCGTCTTCTTCCTTGGACTGCTGAAAACTATGTTTTGGGGTGGAAAAACGTTGCCGGAATGATGGCTTCCGGACCTCCGTTTGCTCCCAAATTCAAGCAACGGCAACTTGGACAAGTGCTCTTCAATCTCCAATTGAAATCTGTAAGAAATGGTTAACCAAATAATTATAAGAAATCACCAAAGTCTGCTGCCAGATTTCTGCAACAGAACTGGGCAGCAGACATTGGCCTTCATTTTGGAGCAGTTGGGGCGATCTCGGTCCGCGTAGCATGCTCCTAGGAGTAGAAGGATACTCACTCTAGAGGGGAGACACACCCGGGGCTCTCGGATCCTTCTCCACGTCCAGTGCTAGCCGCAGGAAGAAAGCTTCACGGTCACAGAAATTTCTGCAACAGGGCAGAACATTGAGCACTTGAAACAAGGGATTTAAAGCCTTGTTTCTCTCCCTCACAAGCTCCTAAACCCAGCCCCAAAGCTCTCCACTTGAGTCTCTCAAAGAAGAAGAATGCCCAGAGATTTTATTGATTTCCCTTGGATCTCACACGGTGGATCAAAACTTCTCTCGCTGAAACAAGGGTGCTGTTGTTTAAATAGGACAGCAAAGGGAGAGGGAGGTGGAGAGGCTGGGAGGGGAAGAGACGGACGCTGCCATTAACCTAATTAATCAAGCTATTAATAGGGATTAATCCAGCGTTTAAACCAGGAATAAATTGCTATCGATGGAGGGAGGAGAAGAGACGCCAGGGAAAACAAGGTTCGGTCGTTTGGCCTTCCAAACATTTGCACTTCCTCTCCATTCAAATGACCGTGTAAAATGGTCCATGGAGTAGAAAATTCAACGTGGAAAAACTGTGTAAACCGGTCCACCGGTTCAAATAACCGATCCAAGCAAAAAATGGTTCAAACCATTGGTTCAATCCAATTGAACCGGTCCGAGCCCAATAAAATTGGTTCAATTGGTTCACAACCAATTGGAGGCCGAAACAAACTCCGAATCAGTTCTAAACTGATTCAGAAAAATCCTGGCGCAGTGCTGGTCAGCCCGGAACAATTTCTGGTTTACACAAACAAGGGCAAGATGGGAAAAAGAGTGCTCAAAAATACTGTGACCATAAAACTGAGATGATTCTCAATCATAATCGGTATCCGAATCAGAGAGTTATCCTCTGCGGTGTGTGACCTCATAGGTTCGAACCTAAATGGTAGCACTAGAACAATTCTAGTACCATCACAGGAAACCATCTAGCAATGGGTCCAGGCATCCGGATAGGTCGAAAATGCGAGAGCAAAATATCGAATCTCTGGCATATGGTTACCGTATAATTCATCCCTTTGACCTCTAATGCTCAGGACGACTGAGATTGGGCTGCCAACCCAGACTGAGTCAGTCCACTACGTGTCTCAACCTCGCAAGCCCAGTGACTCTTCACTAGGGCTACCCCGGCCGAGGATTTGCTAAATTGAGATACTGCGAGACATTCAATCCAAACTGTTCGGACAGGTCAATTCCATCTTGGTCCATCACTGCTCCACAAGTACTTTCCTGTACCTAGAAACCTTCCATCATCGGATTAAAAATCCGGGTAGTCCGGCACCAAAGCATAGGGAGTTGCTTGCAAGCTACCATGATGACCTCAGGTCAGAGGGACACATATACCCATATCCAATCATGAGTTTCCCTTTGGCAGAAAGAGACTGCATGGAGTCACGTTCAATGAGATACCACATATCCTAATTGTAGATCACATTATTGTCTCCACACTCATTTGGTCAAGAGGACAACCAAACGATGTGAACTACAACAACCTATACTTGATATATTGTCGTCCAGTACAATATATCCTTTGGTTGTGAACAGGGTTTAAGGACCACTCGATACAACCTCTCTGTATCGAAGTCAGTGTAGTCCTAAGGACTTCATCACATGGAAAGAGTTCATTTCAGAGAAATTCAATATGTGATGAGCTACCAAAAATAATATTTTATTAATTCAAAGAAAGAGTACAATACTGAGCTCAACCACCTACAACCCAAGTGATTGGCTTTGGGACACAATTCCCAACAGGAGGGAGCCGAGGCCGAATGCTTTGAACGAGAGGAAGGTCTCGAGGGCTGATGAGGCTGACTTCAATAAACTGGATGACGAAGACTCGAAGTTCGTCGGCTTCATGCTCCACGAGGGGAGTCTTCATCAGGCCGGACTCAGCCGGCACCTGACGTTGGGTAGGACGAGAGCCGTAGAGGGAGACCCACTACTTTATCTTCTATCAGCTTTGCAACCATATCTTACTTCAATTGTGTTTGTTGTCAGGTGGCAAAATGAAGCCGGATCGGGCGACCCTCTCGGCATGATCTACACAGCGGAGGCCTATCCGCATTGCCAAATCGACCCTACAGGAGCCAAAGAAGTGGGCGGCAGAGCTGGCGCTTGAGAGGTCGAAGAAACAACGGATGACAGAACCATCCGCCACGGTGTTGTCGGTAGAGTCGGGGGATGACATGCCTCTGGTTGATTGCCGAAGGGTGATGGCATCCGAGCGATCCTCCTCGGTCGGGCAATCGGTTGCCTGGGCAGAGGAGAGGCTTCCAATGCTAACTGGGGTGGACGCAGCTCCTCCATCTCTGCCGTTGGAGCTGACTAAGGTGGCCTCCCCGATAGTCAGGGGAACTCATGCAGAGGAGGGGCCATTGGCCGTTGATGAGAGGGCCGACGGTGCTTATGATGAGGAGGAGCACTAGAAGTGGCGCGATGCTGAGAAGGCCAAAGGGTTGCTTCAGAGGGCCACCCCTGACGATGACGGGCGGTAGTGAATGAGACCTCTAGGAGTTCCCTCCACCATCTTCTAGAGGTAAGTGTCACATTTCATTTCTCCACTCCGAATTCATCGGTTGCGACTTTCTAACTGTGTGTCTGTCAGTATCTTGTCAAAGATATCCTGCTGATGGATGATGGCCTGGGCGAGCTGCTCTATTTGAAAGAGCACTTGACCAAGAGGGTCGAAGCGGTAGAGGTAGCGAGGGACAAGGCTTGGGAAGCGCTGATAGCCTCCAGAGAAGAGGTACTCGGCTTAAGGGCCGTAGCACAAGAGGTGTCCACCCTGGGGGCCGAATCAGAGGCCTAGAAGAAGCAGCTTGAAGTCTTGCTGGCCCGGGAGAAGGACCGAGAGTCAAGTTTAAAGAATAAGAAGAAGAAGATCAAGGCTCTGACCCGTCGGCTGGCCATCGGGGAGGGGCACTTGACCGAGAGCGAGACTCTCTCACAAGGCCACCAGGCGATGGCAGAGAGGTATAAGGTCCAGTTGAAGACAGCCCAGGAGTTACTGAAGATGGCTGGTGAGAATATCGTTGCAAATTATAAAGCCTCCGAGGACTTCACCGAGGAGATGAACGAAGCCAGGACTGTCGGCTTCGACTACGGGTATGACGAATGTCTGGGAAAGGTCAGTGCTGCCTTCCAAGACCTCAATCTATCATTTCTTCAGTCGCCAAAGTTGGTAGAAGAGGAGGACTTGGAGATGGCGGATCCGACTGCCCGAGTAATCGATGCTCTAGTGGAGGCCATCGTAGAAGTGGCCGGACCGGATGCCCAAGTTGGAGCCGAAGCAGATGTAGTCGAAGGGGTTAAGGGGGCCGATGCGGTTGTTGCTACTGAGGGGGCCGAAGCAGCCATTGTCAATGTACCTCCTAAGGATCATACCTAGTCGTTTGTAAAGGTCTGACCTTCAATTTTGTAAAGAAACTTTTTTGGAACTAATGAAGAACCTTTTTCATACTGCCTTATTTTCATATCTTTGTTGCCGACGGACTAAGGTGACCAAACTCAATTTTCTTTGAAATTTCACTATGTGTGGACTAGTCGGCCAATCTGAGTGGACAGTCGGACCTCCGGGGTGAGCATCAAGTAGTGGCTCATACCAAACTAGGTTCCCTTAGGATTTCCACTCTAGGTATAGGTTCGTCAGCTTGTCCAAACCCAGAAGTAGTCGAAGTAGCGGTCGGACTGTAGCTCAGGCCGGAGCAACGAGTTTAGGAATTTTAACCTAAGTGTTGGTTCGTCGGCTTGTCCAGACTCAGAAGTAGTTGAGGCAGCAGTCGGACTGTAGCTCTAGCTGGAGCAACGAACTTAGGAATTTTAACCTAAGTGTTGGTCCGTTGGCTTGTCCGAACCTAAAAGTAGTTGAGGCAGTGGTCGGACTGTAACTCTGGCTGGAGCAACGAGCTTAGGAATTTTAACCTAAGTATTACTCCGTCGGCTTATCCAAACTCAGAAGTAGTTGAGGCAGCGGTCGGACTGTAGCTCTGGCTAGAGCAACAAGCTTAGGAATTTTAACCTAAGTGTTGGTCCGTCGGCTTGTCTGGACCCGGAAGTAGTTGAGGCAACGATCGAACTGTAGCTCAGGCCAGAGCAACAAGCTTAGGAATTTCAACCTAAGTGTTGGTCCGTCAGCTTATCCAGACCTGGAAGTAGTTGAGGCAGCGGTCAGACTGTATCTTAGGCAGGAGCAACGAGCTTAGAAATTTTAACCTAAGTGTTGGTCCGTCGGCTTGTTGGGACTAAGAAGTAGTTGAGGCAGCGGTTGGACTGTAGCTCAGGCCGGAGCAACGAGCTTAGGAATTTTAACCTAAGTGTTGGTCTATCAGCTTGTCCGGACTCAGAAGTAGTTGAGGTAGTGGTCGGACTGTAGCTCAAGCCGGAGCAACGAGCTTAGGAATTTTAACCTAAGTATTGGTCTATCGGCTTGTCCGGACTGCCGACCGAAGTTGGGCTTTCAAAAGTGGGCTGCCCTAGAGCCTCTGCCATCCAGAGTCAGACTTTCAGAAGTTGGCTGGCTTAGAGCCTCTACCGACCGAAGTCGGGCTTTTGGAATTGGGCTGCCCTAGAGCCTTTGCCAACTAGAGTCGGAGTTTCGGAAGTGGGCTGCCCTAGAGCCTCTGCCGACCAGAGTTAGACATTCGGAAGTGGGCTGCCCTAGAGCCTCTGCCGACTAGAGTCAGACTTTCGGAAGTGGGCTACCCTAGAGCCTCTACCAACTGGAGTCGGACTTTCGGAAGTGGGCTGCCCTAGAGCCTCTGCCGACCAGAGTCAGACTTTCAAAAGTGGGCTGCCCTAAAGCCTCTGCTGACCAGAGTCAGACTTTCGGAAGTGGGCTGCCCTAGAGCCTCTGCCGACCGAAGTCGGGCTTTCGGAAGTGGGCTGCCCTAGAGCCTTTGCTGACCAGAGTTGGACTTTTGAAAGTGGTTCATACAAGAATTGTGGACTTTATTGATAATACTTGCAGAGGTTGTCTACATTCCACGGACACGCCATCCGTCGTCCGTCCAAATATTCAAGTCGGTAGGTGCCGGCTCGAACCACTTCAATAACTTGATAAGATCTTTCCCAATTTCGGGAAAGCTTGCCCTGCTCGGTCGGCCTCGAGATTTCCATCCTTCGTAAGACTAGGTCTCCGACTCGGAAAGCTCGTGCCTTGACTCGCGAGTTGTAATATTTCACCATCTTCTGGTGGTAGACTATCATCTTCATGATTACCCGAAGTCTAGTTTCTTCGAGCAAGTCCAGGTCAGCCCTTTGCTATTCGGAGTTGGCTGGTTCGACGTAGTGGTCGATCTGTAGAGATTGAAGAGAGGTTTCGGCAGGGATGACGGCTTCGCTTCCATAAGTGAAATTGAAAGGGGTTTTGCTGGTTGACGTTCTGGCGGTCATCTGATATGCCCATAATACTGAGCGGACTTCCTCCGCCCAAAGCCCCTTAGCCTCATTCAGTCGGGTCTTCAGCCCGTGCAAGATTGTCCGATTGGTGACTTCAGCCTCTCCATTACACTGAGGGTGGCCGACCGACGTGAGTCGGTGAGAGATATGATATTGCTGACAAAAATCTTGAAACTTAGAGTTGTCAAACTGTCTTCCATTGTCAGTAATAATCATTCGGGGAATGCCAAACCGAAGGATGATGTTATTCCGGACAAAGTTCTCCACCTTGACCTCTGTTATCTGTGCTAGTGGTTCGGCCTCCATCCATTTGGTGAAGTAGTCGATGGCCACAAGCAAAAATTTTCGATGCCCGGATGCCGGGGGTAAAGGCCCTAAGATATCTATCCCCCACTATGTGAACGGTAATGGGGCAGTGATCGAAGTCAGCTGACTGGCAAGCTTCCTTTGAATAATTGAGTATTTTTGACATGCGTCGCACCTTCGAACGAAGTCTGATGCGTCCTTCTGAATGATAGGCCAGTAATATCCCTGTTGGATGATCTTGTAAGCTAAGTATCTTCCTCCGAGGTGGTCACCACAGATGCCTTCATGGACTTCTATGAGTGCATAGTCTGCATCTGTCGGCCCAAAGAATTTTAGTAGTGGCTATGAGAATGACCGCTTATACAGGACACTGTCAAGGATGATGTACTTAGAGACCGTCGAGCGCACTCGCTTAGCCTCCATCGGATCTTCCGGAAGAGTTCCCTTAATAAGGAAAGCAAGGATCGGATCCATCCAAGAAGTTTCTTGTTCCACCTGGTGGACCTCGGTCGGCTCTTCCATAATACTTGGATGCTACAGATGCTCCACAAAAGTTCGGTCGAAAGTGCTGATGGCAGCCGTAGCCAACCTTGATAGAGCATCCACCTGAGAGTTTTGCAGACGAGGTATGTGGAGGATTTCGAAAAATCTGAGTCAAGAGATAAGGTTTTGTACCTTATTTAAGTATTTTGCCAAGGTCAGATCCCTCGCTTCAAATTCTTCCTTTACTTTATTAACCACCAGTTGGGAGTCGGAGAAGACTCTGAGTCGGCTGATGCCCAGTTCATTGGCAATTCGTAGCCCTGCGAGGAGGGCTTCGTACTCCACCTGATTGTTTGACACCTGAAATAAAAAATACAATGCATACTCCAGGTTCTCTCCATCCGGGTCGACCAGGATCAGTCCGGCCTCGCAGCCCGCAAGGTTGGACGCTCCGTCCACATGTTGGGTCTAGGCTGGTTCGACTTTGTAGATGGCATCGGCTTCAGGTACTTCGGCCATTTGAGGAGGTGTCTCCTGTTTCCATGTACATTTTGCAATGAAGTCAGCAATTACCTGGGCCTTCAAGGCAGATCATGGCTAGAAAGAGATATCGAGTTTGCCTAGCTTGATAGCCCACTTGGCGAGTCGACCAGATAACTGGGCTTCGAAGGATTGCCTTGAGGGGTTGGTCGGTCATCACCATAATCGAATGCACCTAGAAATACGATCAGAGCCGCTTGGTGCACATGACCAAAGAATATATCAACTTTTGCATCATGGGGTACCTTGTTTTGGCATCGTGGAGGAATTTGCTGATATAATAGATAGGCTTCTGTTGTCCATCCTATCCGACTCGCATGAGGATGGCACCGATCGCTTTGTCCAACATTGAAAGATAGAGGTACAAAAGTTCCCCCTCCGTCGTCTTGGCCAGCAATGGAGGGTTCTTCAAGTACTCTTTCAGGGCTTCGAAAGCCGACCGACATTCGTCAGTCCAAAACTAGACCTTCCGACTAGTGCAGGGTTTTAAAGAATGGCAAAGACTTTTCAACCGAATGGGAAATGAAATGGTCAAGAGAGGCGATTCGGCCGGTGAGCTCTTGCACCTGCTTTTTGTTGGTCGGATGTGCCATCTCAGTGACGGCCATTATCTTGTTGGGGTTCACTTCAATTCCCCTTTGTGTGACCAAAAACCCATGGAACTTGCCAGAGGTTACCCCAAAAGTACACTTCATGGGGTTCAGCTTCATCCGATGGCTCCTGAGTGCGTTAAAGGAATCCCGCAAGTCCCTGATGTGGTCGGCCTTATGGAGACTCTTCACTATCATGTCATCCACATAGGCCTCCATGTTCCTGCCTAGCTGACCTTCAAACACTCGATTGATTGGCCTATGAAAAGTGGCACCGGCATTCTTCAAGCCGAAGGGCATCATCCGATAGCAGTACAGACCCTTGTCGGTGATAAAGGCGGTTTTCTCATCATCGTCCGAATGCATCTTGATTTGGTTGTAGCCGGAGAAGGCATCCATAAAGCTGAGAAGCTGGTGGCCAGCCATGGCATCTACCAACTGATCAATCTTGGGCACTAGAAAGCTATCTTTCGGATAAGCCTTGTTGAGGTTGGTGTAATCTACATAGATCCTCCATTTCCTATTGGCCTTCTTTACCATAACAACACTCGCTAGCCACTCAAGGTAGTGGACTTCACTGATGAAGCCAGCATCATAAAGTTTTCTCACTTCCTCATCGATGGCTTTCTGTCTTTCAACGGCAAAGCTTCTCTTCTTCTATCGGACAGGTCGGTAGGTCGGTAGGTCGGATCCACCTTGAGCTGGTGAGTGATGACCTCCAATGGTATTCCGAGCATGTCGACGCCAACCAAGCAAAGATGTTGGCATTTCTCCTGAGGAAGCCAATCAGTTCTGTTAATGTCTTTACTGAGGGAACCTCCAATCTGAAGGACTTTGGTGGGATCATCCTCTTGAAGGGGCACAAACAGAATCCTTTCTCCTGGCTGACCAAGGCCATCGACCTCAGCCCTCGGGTCAAGTTGCTCCAGAGTGGGACGACCTTCTAACTATTGGTTTAGAATGGTCAGACACTGCCTAGCCATTTGACGATCTCCCCTCATCACTCCGACCCCACTCCTGGTCAGAAATTTTGCCAACAAATGATAAGTGGACACAATGGCTTTGAATTTGTTAAGGGCCTGTCAGCCCAGGATAGCATTGTAAGGCAAGGTCGTCCGAACAACCACAAAGTTGATAGAGAGAGTTTTCTAGAAAGGCTCCTTCCCGATCATCACAGAGAGAACTATCTCTCCTTCTACTCAAACAGAGTTGCCCCCGAAGCCTGTCAGCGGCACGGGGGATTCCTGCAGCATGGACCTGGACAAATTCATTCTCACAAAAGCATCGTACAGCAACACCTCTGTTGAGCTTCCATTATCTATAAGTATTCTCCTTATATCGTAGTTGGCAATCACTACCGACACGACTACAGGGTCATTTTCAAAAACATGAGTCTCCAGAAGATCTTCATCAGAGAAGGTGATTGCATTGGAGCCTTTAGACCTTTTAGCAATATCTGGCCCATCCTCGTAACTTCCTTCGGACCGTCGATGCAACATGCCGACATCCCCGCCAGTCAGCCTCTGATTAGGGAGCTCCGTCTCCTCCGGAGGGTTTCTGGCGTTTGATGCTCCGATCCGATCCCGATGGGGTCGGACGTACTTGCATAGGTACCCCCTCCTGATAAGGTCTTCAATGGCGTCTTTCAGCTGCAGGCACTATTCAGTACTGTGCTCGTGGTCCCTATGGAACATACAGAATTTATCCTTGTTTCTTTAGGTAGGAGGGCCCCTCATCGATCGAGGCCTTTGCAGAAAGGTCTCGTTCTCGATCTCCATAAGGATCTTCTCTCTTGGCAGGGATAGAGGTGCATAAGTCTCGAACCTCCGAGGGAAATCCCTCGGCTTCAGACTTCGGCATTGGGCTGACCACCGGCTATCACGCGAACATCGGACTTCAAGAGCTTTATCGCTCCGCTTCTTGGGTGTCTGCCTTCCCTCTGCTTGACGTCGATCGGCTGCTTGCTCTTCTACCAGGGCGTACTTGTGCGCTTTGGACAGGAGTTCACTGTAGCTTGTCGAAAGTTTCTTGTCTAGGGAGAAAGTTAGCCTAGACGAGCGGAGCCCTCGCTTGAAGGTCGACATGGCTATAGCATCATTCAAGTCTGGGACTTCCATGGCTGCTGAGTTGAAACGGGTCATGCAATCCCGAAGAGTCTCTCCCTCCTTTTGCAGCACGAGGAAGAGGTAGTCGGTATTCCTTGAGATCCAACTGCAAGTCCAAAAATGGGAAAGAAAAAGTGATTCGAGTTGAGAAAAAGGGTGGATCGTACCTGGCCGGATGGTAGAAAACCATATCCGGGCGGTCTTCTTAAGGGTGGCAGGGAAGGCGATGCAGTGGAGGGCGTCGAAGGTGCCTTATACCATCATATGGGCTTTGTATATGCCTAGATGGTCCATCAGGTTGGTGGTACCATCGTAGGGGTCCACCAGTGGAATCTTTAAGTGGCAAGGAATCGTCTCTGCCAGAATCTCGTCAAAGAACGGGGGACAGGAGTCATGTACCTGTCCCCCTTCGGCCTTCTGCCGGAGGGTGATTTTGGCAATGCGCTACTCCATGTGCATGATCTTGCTGGCATTGTCCCTTGGGGGTTTGGCAGCAGGCCAACCACCGACCAGGACGGATTTGGCATAGGAAGGTGAAGCAGACCTTGCCCTTTTGCCATCGGCGCGATCGCCGAATGACCTCCGAGGCTCCGTGACGATGCGAGAACAATGCTAAGGGACCTCTGGCCATCGGATTCCCTCAGCAGCAATTGGAGGATTGGTGCAGGAAATAGCTGGTAGTTGATGCCGGTTGTCGACTGCTTCCTGGAAATGCTAAACTGCAGCAGTAAGCATTTTGATGCGGTTCACTAATATCTGGAACTACTGCAACCCCAGTGTGATGGTAGGTTCAGCGGCAGCAGTGGCGGTGGCGGCGGTATCATTCTCCCTAGGAGGTTCCTCAGACGTGGAAGGGAAGATACCTCTTCTGGCAGTGGCGTTTGGTGCTCTTCCCTTAGCCATTTTGTAGCAAGGATGATGGATTCCTCCTTTTAGAGAAGAAAGCCCTTCCTCTAGTGCCAATCTGTTGCGGTGTCAACTCCTGAATCGGGGTCGGCTGGATGTGCTGGAGCGCTCCTCTCTCGGGTGAACCTGAAATAAGTTCCCAAGGGCGCCAGTGGTGTTCCGGTGAGGGACCCTCCGATCCCTAAGTTAGCAGGAGGTTGAAGGCAATAGAATGGAGGAATCAATGATAGAATAGCGTATAGAGAGGGAAGAGCACTTCTCCCTTCAAACGGGGTCCCCCGAGTACCTTATATATGCGCGAAACAGTCCAAAATCTGTTAAGGGAGAGGCTGAGAAAGATCGGTCTGCCCCTAGGAGAATCTGGAGAGTGGCGCGCAGATACGGTGACACCATGGAAGTAGTGGAGCAGGGCTATTGGGATGGTAGGATCCCGCAGTAACAGAAAGGTGCTTCTGGAATTCCCTGGATGCTAAGGTATGCTTGTCGGACATCAGCCGAGGGAAAGCCGGTCGGCCAAACCAATGGCCAAACCTCTGAAGGAGAGCCATGGGTCGAACCACAGCAGGAGAGGGTCGTTCGGACCTCTGCTCCGGTGGGTCGGACCTCTGAAGGAGAGCCATGGGTCAGACCATAGCAGGTGAGGGTCGTTCGGACCTCTGCTCCAGTGGGTCGAACCTCTGAAGGAGAGCCATGGGTCGGACCATAGTAAGAGAGGGTCATTCGGACCTTTGTTATGGTGGGTCGGACCTCTGAAGCAGAGCAATGGGTCGGACCACAGTAGGAGAGGGTCAGCAATGGGTCGGACCACAGCAGGAGAGGGTCGTTCGGACCTCTGCTCCGATTTGTCAGACCTCTGAAGGAGAGCCATGGGTCAGACCACAGCAGGAGAGGGTCGTTCGGACCTCTACTCCGGTGGTTCGGACCTCTGAAGGAGAGCCATGGGTCGGACCACAGCAGGAGAGGGTCGTTCGGACCTCTGCTCCAGTGGGTCGGACCTCTGAAGGAGAGCCATGGGTTGGACCATAGCAGGAGAGGGTCGTTCGGACCTCTGCTCGGGTGGGTCGGAACTCTGAAAGAGTAGCAGTCGGAGCCTTAAAGGAGTGGCCCGGTCGAACCTCAAGAATGGGCCAGTTCTGGCTAAGGGTGAGCCATCAAGGTAATACACCAGGAATGATTGATTCCTTGTTGGTCCACTCATATCCTTCGTACACCTTCTACCATATCCGAGAACACCCCATACATGACTTAATGTCACGAATGAGTATGAACCAAAACTTGGCTTAGCGTGCACAAGGAACCATGGTGACCTCAGGTCTAAAGATCACATGCACAACTTCTACTTTGAGATCTATCTTTTGACAAGTAGTAAGACTTCCATAAGATAGTCCCGGTGTGGATCAGTTCAATGAACTCATATCCTAATGAGCACCCTTATCCTTGTAATAGTGTCTTTACACAAGTGGCTGTGAGATCAACTATCCTCTTATCAGAGCATAATAGAATAAGCTAGTATTTCCGGACTTATCGATCCTCGAACCGAAGGTCCATCGACTAGGAACATTTTAGGTTAGGATTTATAGGAACTTAAGTCTCACTGTCATTATATCCATCATAACCCTAATTTCATTTGTCATAACCTATGGGGTTCATCATAATCTTTAAATAAGACACAGCAATATGATGAAACAATATGCCTTTTTTAAGATCACACAGGAGTTGGAAGATTACAAAAATGCCCTTTACATAAGATTAGCTTTTAGGGCACTTTCCTTTCAATCTTCCACTTGCACTAAAGCCCATCGCCCTTGTACTTTATGCCCATATAGTCTAAGTGGCGATCAAATTATTGCTGAGGTAATGCTTTAGTGAATAGGTCTGCTATATTGTTCTTAATATCAACTCGTTCAATAATAACATCTTGTCTTTCAATGATTTCTCGAACGAGGTGGAAACATCTTAGGATGTGCTTGGACTTATGACAAGACCTTGGTTCCTTTGCTTGTGCAACAGCTCCAGTGTTATCATAGTCTAGCGACACTGGCTATTGTATTTCAGGAACCACTCCCAATTCCATGATGAATTTCTTCTTTCAGACAGCTTCCTTCATGACTTCACTTGCAGCTATATATTTTGCCCCAATGACTGAGTAAACTATGGTTGGCTGCTTTGTACTCTTCCAACTTACTGCACCACCATATAGGGTGAAGAGATACCTTGATATGGATTTGCTATCATCTAAATCTGATTGAAAACTAGAATCTGTATATCTTTCTAGTTTCAACTCTGATCCTCCATAAATAAGAAAAATACCTTTATTCCTTCTAAGGTACTTAAGAATATTTTTCATAGCTTTCCAATGATCCTCACTTAGATCTACCTGAAATATACTTACTATGCCTAAGGCATAAGCAACATCAGGCGTGGTACATAACATAGCATACATAATTGATCCTATAGTCGAATCATAAGGAATCATAGCCATCCTTTCTCTTTCTTCTGATGTTTAGGAGACATTTTCTTAGAGAGATGTATGCCTTGACTCATAGGTAAGTAACTCCTTTGACTTCCATCCATGTTGAATCTCTTCAACACTAAGTCAATATACCTGGATTGGGATAAGCCTAGCATCCTCTTAGATCTATCTTCATAGATCCTTATTCCTAGTATATAGGATGCTTCTCTCAAATCCTTGATGGAAAACTTTGATGATAGCCAAGTTTTAACTGATTGTAATATCGGGATATCATTCCCAATGATTAGTATGTCATCAACATACAAAACCAAGAAAATAAGTGCATTCCCACTTGTCTTCTTATACACAATGGTTCATCCACATTTTTAACAAAACCAAATTCCTTGATTATTTCATCAAAGCGGATGTTCCGATTCCTCGATGCTTGTTTTAGTCCACAAATGGACTTCTTTAGCTTGTATACTTGATTTCGTCTCCCACTTGAGATAAATCCCTCTGGCTGTGTCATATAGACTTTTTCCTCAAGATTTCCATTCAGAAAAATAGTCTTGACATCCATCTGCTAGATTTTATAATCATGGTATGTGGCCATTGCAAGCAATAACCAAATGGACTTGAGCATGGCTATTGGTGAAAAGGTTTCATCATAGTCGATGCCATGTTTTTGTTTAAAACCTTTTGCTACCAGCATGGCCTTATAGGTTTCTACTTGACCATCTACTCCTATCTTCTTCTTGAACACCCATTTACACCCTATTGGGTTAATTCCTTTCGGTGGATCTACCAAGGTCCATACCTGATTGGAATACATGGAGTCCATCTCAGACTTCATGGCACTTAGCCATTTATCGGAGTCTTTTTTCTCGACAACTTTCGAATAGGTCATAGGATCATCATCCTGAATGATACTGGCTTCATTGTCATCGCCGATGACAAAGCCATATCTAAGAGGTGCTCCATGCACCTTCTTTGACCTTCGAACAGGAGGTGTGTATTATGGCTATTCTTGATCTCCAAGAACTTTTGGTTAAGGAATTTCACTTGAAGACTCATCAAGTTGTTGGTTCTGTTCTTCACTTAATTCAAGTGTAGAATTACTACTTCTTTCTTGGATGAATTCTTTCTCTAAGAATGTAGCATGTCAATTGACAAATACCTTTTGTTCAGCAATGTTATAAAAGAGGTATCCAATACCCTCTTTAGGATAACCAACAAATCTACATTTGTCAGCCCTAGCACTTAACTTATGTCCAAAATTATTCTTGACATAAGCATAGCAACCCCAAATCTTTAAGTACTTAATATTTGGTCTTTTGCCATTCCATAACTCATATGGAGTGCTAATCATTGACTTAGATGGTACCCTGTTCAAAATATAGACAGCAGTCTCCAGGGCATGTCCCCAGAAAGAAATAGAAAGATTTGTTTAGCTCATCATGGACCTCACCATGTCTAACAAAGTACGATTTCTCCTTTCTGCCACACCATTTAATTGGGATGTATAAGGAGGGGTCCATTCAAAGATTATGATTTTGTCCTTGAGATGGTTTAGAAAATCACCTAACAAGTATTCACCTCTTTGATCAGAACAAAGAGTTTTAATACTATGTCCAATTTGTTTTTCAACCATGCTTTGATATTCTTTAAACTTATCAAAGGCTTCAGACTTGTGTTTCATTAGATACACATGACCAAACCTAGACAAGTCATCAATAAAAGTGATGAAGTAAGAATATCCACCTCTAGCTTGAGTTGTCATAGGTCCACACACATCAGTATGCACAAGACCTAATAACTTAGTTGCCCTATCTCATGTCTAGTGAATGGAGACTTGGTCATTTTTCCTCACAATGATGCGGAACTAATATGCATGCGATTATTTTTTTATATTTTAGGGGTTGGATGAGGTGGTTAAATCCAAAATATCATATCAAAATATGATGTAGATAATTTTATATGAATTTTTAAAGTTACGCATGCAGATTAGGACCTAGAAAAGCAGTAAAGAGGGATCGCCGATGAAGATCGTAGTGAAGAGATCTCTCGTCCACGATGGATGCGGCCTGGAAAACCAAGTCAAAGACCTGCGGATACCCGGCTTTCTGCTTGGTGGTCCGATTGCGGCCCAGTTGGAGTTGTTGGATTCGTAGGATCTCGGGGACCTGCAAACAACCGTCAGGGGTGAGAAAACAAGGTTGGGAGCACAAGAAAAGCTCATAAATAGGGTAGCAAGGGCATGGGAAGAGGAGGCTTGGATGAAGGCTGGAGGTAGTTGCAACACCGGGAAGAAGAAGGCACCAAAAACCCTTAAGCACAAAGCAGGGTCGCACAAAGCAATTGTAGAAAACTCATGTATATTTCATATCAATAATCAATCTCTCATACAAGAGACTAGGGTCCTTTAAATAGACCCTTAGTCTTGGGCCCCAAGTAAGGACATAAAAGTAAATACATAAAACTCTTATCCCCACTCAAACCCTAGCTAAAAAATTAGGAAACATTAGGTAGAAAATTTCTTTAAGAACTCTCCCTCTCTCCTTGCCTTGGTCGGCCAAGGGGGTGACCCTAGGTGGTCAACCAAGGGGTGGTCACCACAAGCCTTGGTGCCCTAGCTCCTCTCCTGGGCCTAGGCTGGCCTAATTTGCTTCCAGCTGGTCCAGGGCTTCCGGGTTTTTTTTGATTTCTCCTCCTGGGGTCTTCAAATCTTCAAGCTGGGTTGGACTTGGGCTAAACTTCCATGTCTTCAATATAATTGGACTTGGTCTTCACATGTATGATGTGGTCTTGAGTCCTCAGTGTGCTTGGACAGGACTCAAAAAAAATAAAATTAGCTCGACATGAGCTAACTAGCACTGGACTGGACTAGCTCAACATGAGCTGACTAATACATGACTCAAATAAAGACAACTTAGCTGAACTAAGCTTTATTACAATGGACTCGAGTGTCATTAAGTGATCCATAGGGGGTTGAGAAGCCTTTGCCTTATTTTGGTGCCTCTGGTGTTCGCACCAATTCTCCCGGGGTGGGAGGAACTCGACTCTGTCGAGTGCAGATCAGACTGGCTCACATATCTCTTGAGAATGTCTGGGTCAAGGTGTTGCAAGTCCTCTCAAGAAATCCATGAATCGTCCGACTCTGGCTAACCTTGCCATCGGACTAGGAAGCGTTGATAGCCACGGCCTCGGGTTGTAATGGCTTGATCGTCCAGGATACGCTCGATCCGTTCTCCTCTCTCAGGCCAATTAATTGGTAGACACTCTAGGTACGGATCACTCTCAATAGAAGGGATAGGTCCAAAAGCCTCACTGGGTATCACTGCTGGTTCCCTGTACTCAGCCAGGTCTGTAATATTGAAGGTAGAACTAATGCCCATATATGAAGGCAAGTCTAACACATAGGCATTTGATCCTACCTTCTTTAACACTTTAAAAGATCTGGCTCCATGAGCATGATGCTTCTTAATGGTCCCGAGTGGGTACTGCTCAAGCCTAATCCTAATCATGATAGAATCCCCTAAATCAAATTTCTTGATCCTTCTTCGGGAATTAACCAATTTTTTATAAGTTTTACTGCTTAGATTTATCTTTTGGCTAATGTCCTTGTGCAAGTTTCTAATATGCTGTGCAAATGACTCTGCAGACTCTGAGACTCATGCATGAATAGGTAAAGGAAACATATCAATGGGGCGATTAGGCTTGTATCCATGGACTATCTCAAAAGGACTCTTACCCATTGTCCTATTTACTGAACTGTTGTAGGCAAACTCTGCTCTAGGCAATAATAGATCCCAAGTTCTAATATGTTCACCTACCAGGCATCTAAGGAGGTTTCCTAAACTATAGTTCACCACTTCAGCTTGGCCATCTGTTTGAGGGTGGTAGGCTGTAGAAAACTTAAGCTTGGTCCCTAACAGATGCCATAAGGTCTTCTAGAAATAACTGGTGAACCTAACATCCCTATCAGATATGATGGTCTTGGGTATGCCATGGAGTCTAACCACATGATCTAAGAAAAGCTTGGCTTCTCCAGACTCATCAAAGGTCTAGGAATAGGGGATGAAGTGAGCCATCTTAGAGAACCTATCGACCATTACAAAGATAGAATCATGTCTCTTCTGGGTCTTAGGTAATCCTAAAATGAAGTCCATACTTAGGTCCTGCCAAGGGCGATCAGGTACTGGTAAAGGTGTGTAGAGACCAGTGTTTTGCTTCTACTGTTTTGCGACAGCACAAGTTCTACACCTGGCTACAATCTGTGCAACATGCCTTTTCAATCCTGGCCAAAAAAACTGGTCCTCTATCACTAAGATTGTCTTATTTCTACCAAAGTGACCAGCTAAACCTCCAGCATGGGTCTCCCAATTTAGGAACTCTCTAAGGAAAGTTTTAGGTATACAGAGTCAATTATTTTGAAAAAGGTAGCCATCCTGAATGGAATACTCACTATGGGTGCTGGATGGCCTAGCTTGAGGGTCGGGTAAATGTCTTCAAAGTCTGGGCAGGTTTCATATTCATCCTTTAACCTATCAAACCCTATGACTTGGGTGCTAACTGATCCTAACAGCAAAGACCTATGGCTCAAGGCATCTGCTACCTTATTTTCAGTACCGGCACGATGCTTCAAGACAAAGGTGTAGGCCTGAATGTACTCGATCCATTTACCATGTCATGGGTTAAGTTTCTTTTAGGAGTTTAGGAATCGGAGTGCCTCATGTCAGAAAATAAGACAAACTCCTATGGTAGTAAGTAATGTCTCTAATATCTAAGGGCATGGACTACCGCATAAAATTCCTTATCATAGGTAGAGTACTTAAGTTTAGCCTCATTCAGCTTTTCACTGAAGAAGGCTATAGGATGATTCTGTTGACTTAGTACCCCACCTATTCCTACTCCCGAGGCATCGCAAGCGACCTCAAACACCTTAGTGAAGTTAGGTAATCTAAGGATGGGTGCATGGGTCATCTTATCCTTAAGTTCTAGGAAGGCCTTATTAACTGCTTTGGTCCACTCAAATGTACCCTTCCTAATGCAATCAGTGATAGGTGCGACGACTGTACTAAAACCCGTAATAAATCTCCTGTAAAAGGTTGCTAGGCCATGAAAACTACGCACATCGTGGACACTAGTGGGTGTAGGCCATTCAACAATTGCTCTAACCATTTCAGGATCTGCAGAAACTCCCTCAGGGGTAACAACAAAACCTAGGAAGATAACCTTATGTGTCATAAACTCACATTTCTTAAAATTGGCATAGAGGCTATTCTCCCTAAGGGTCTGGCATACTAGTCTTAGATGACTAAGGTGGTCCTTCATAGTCCTGCTATAAATCAAGATATCATCAAAGTAGACCACAACGAATTTATCGGTAAACTCTTTTAGGACCAGGGTCATAATCCTCATAAAAGTACTTGGTTCATTGGAAAGTCCGAAAGGCATTACAACCCACTCAAACAGGCCATCCTTAGTCTTGAAGGCGATTTTCCACTCATCCCCGGGTCTGATCCTAACCTGATGATAGCCGCTCTTAAGGTCTATCTTTGAGAAAACTTTGGCTCCGGCCATCATGTCTAACATATCATCCAATTGGGGAATGAGAAACCTATACTTCACAGTTATCTTGTTGATAGCTTTACTATCCACACACATCCTCCAGGTACCATCTTTCTTAGGGGTCAGTAGAGCAGGGACTGCACATGGACTCAAGTCAGTAGAGCAGGGACTGCACATGGACTGAAGTCAGTAGAGCAGGGACTGCACATGGACTCAAGCTCTCCCTAATGAAACCCTTCCTAAGTAATTCTCCCACTTGTTTCTGTAATTCTTGATGCTCACTGGGGTTCATTCTATAGTGAGGAAGGTTTGGTAAAGTGGCTCCTTGGACTAAGTCCATTGCATGTTGGATGTCTCTAAGGGGTGGTAATTGATCAGGTAAATCTTCAGGGAAGACATCCTCAAATTCTTTTAGAGCCTCAACAGTTTCTTTAGGGTGTTCCTTTTGGGTCGGCTCATGTATTTCTTTGGTGGTCAGGATCCAAAAAGGGTTACCCTTAACAATCTCTTTTTCTAATCAAATTAACTCCAGGTATCTTATCCTTAAGGCTACTAGAACCCCTCTTAAATGGGTCTTTAGGGGGAGCTGGATTGATAACAAACTTATTCCCATGGTAGTTTAAAGCACAAACGTTGGTTCGACCATACAAGATTGCATCATGATCAAAAAGCCAAGGTCGACCTAGAATGATACTACTCACTTCCATAGGGATGACATCACACCAAATCTTTTCCTTATATGTTTGCAATCTAATTAAGATTTAGCACCTAACTTGGATCTGGATGGAGGTGGAATCTACCCAAGAAACTTTGTAAGGGCTAGGATGGGGAACTGTGGTCAATCCTAAAGATTTAACAGTGTTGGCAAAGATGGCATTGACACAACTCCCACTGTCTAAAATGATCTTAAGAACCCTACCCCCTATCTTAACAAAAGTCTATAGGATGCTAGTCGTACGCCAATCTTCCTTAACTGGGGTTTGTGTTAAGATGCACCTAACCACTCCTAATTGGTTCTCAAACTCGGGTTCCTCCTCCTCACCTTCATACTCATCTATTAACTGATAATCAGCCTCATAAATCTCTCCCTCAGGTTCGACTACGGGTTCAGGCTCTTCTTCCTCTAGCTCACCTAAGTGTAGGGCACTAACTGGGCATTGGCTCATAAAGTGGCCTGGTTTCTTGCATTTATAACAGGTCTTCTGGGGATTGTTACTCTTGTGGACCTCTACAAATTTTCCTCTATCATCTCTATGGGTCAAAGGAGTACTCAGCTGGGGTCGACTCGGGCCTGGCAAACAAGGAATGGGTGGTGGGGACACCGGAGGTACCATAATAAGACAGAGGATTTTCAACCCTCTGTAAATTGATCAATAATTTATGAGTCCATCTATAATAAGGGCTTAGCCCATCTGAGTCCTTTTTTTAGTTGTTGTTTGAGTTTTTTGAGTTGTTATTTCAGTTCTGTACTAGTCAGCTTATGTTGAGCTAGTTCAGTCTAATGCTAGTCAGCTCATGTTGAGCTAATTTTATTTTTTTGAGTCCTGTCCAAGCATACTGAAGACTCAAGACTATATCATACAAGTGAAGACCAAGTCCAACTAGATTGAAGACATGGAAGTATAGCCCAAGTCCAACCCAGCTTGAAGATTTGAAGACCCCAGGAGGAAAATTCAGGAAAACCCTGATTTCTTGTAGATGCCCTCCAAATGCCCAGATTCCCTTCCAGATCCCAAAGTATATTCATAGATAAGGGCATCCATTATTCCAGAGGTCCATCTGCATCCTAGCCCAAAGAAATCAAGCCTAGGTGCCAAGCCCAAGCCCCTAAGAAGCAAGATACCAGGGAATATTCCTGCTACCTGGCTACCAGGCCACCCCAGCTTCCAGAGGCCCAAACCCATGCACCCGAGCCCCTTTGGGCCAGCCTTTTGGTGCTCCTAGAAGCCCAACACGCCTCCCTAGGTGTCCTTGGAGTGTTGGCCAAGTCAAGAGAATTTTTAGGGATTTTTCTACCTAATATTTCCTTATTTTCTAGCTAGGGTTTGAGAGGGAAAAGGATTATTATGTAAAGACTTATATACCCTTACTTGGAGCCCAAGGTTAAGGGTCTATTTAAGGGACCCTAGCCTCTTGTATGAAACCTGATTTTTGATATGAATTAAAACCTTGAGTTCTTCTATTGAGTTGTGTGATGCCCTGCTGTGTGCATAAAGGGGTTTGTATGAGTTTTTCTTCCCAGTGCTGCAATCATCTTCCTGCTGCCAACAAGCCTCTCAGATCCCTGGACGCCCACTCCAAAAGAAGCCTTCCCTTGTTATTTTTCCTTTGTTTTCTTGTTCCTTTGTGAGTTTTCTAATCCCTGACAGGTTGTTTGTAGGTCCCCGAGTTCCTACGAATCCAACGACTCCAGCCAAGCCTCAAACGGATCACCGAGCAGAAAGCCGGGATCCGCGGGTCTTTGGCTCGGTTTTCCAGGCCGCATCCATCGAGGAATGAGAGACCCCTTTGCTGCGATCTTCACAGATGTTGTCAGGTACACCCCCTCTACCTCCAGTAGTTTTATTGTAGGAGAACTTGCCCTAACCGAGGCTTCTCAGCCCCGGCGATCCTTCTTTTCTACTTTTCTAGGTCCTAATCTGCATGCTGATTTCTAAAATTCATATAAAATTCCCTACAATGTATTTTAATCTGAAATTCGGGAATTAATCACTCAACCCCACATATAAAACATACAAAAAAATTGCATGCATATTAGTTCCCCATCATTTGGTATCAGAGCTTAGATTAGGGCTTGTTTTCTGCAATTTTTTTGTCTGTATATACTCTATTTTTTTAATTATTTCTCTTTGATGAGGACTCCAAAAATTCTGAAATTTCTTTTACTGGATTCATAATAATTAACAGTAGTTTTTAGAATTTTCAAAGATTTTATTATGACCTATGAATGTTTTTCAAGCCAAAATACAGCCTGTAAATTTTTGGCTTTGTTTTTTCAGCATGACAAGTTTGGAAGTTTTAGGGTTTTGTTTAGCATTTTTGCATATCTTTTAATTTTAGAATATTTCCTGCATATTAGGCCATAATTTTCCAGTTTTCTTTTATTTAAAAAAATACCAAAAAAAAAATTACATATTCTCCAAAAATACCAAAAAAAATATCTAAACCCTAATTTGCATCCTCATCTGCCTGCCATCATTACATAATTTACTTTAAGGGCACTCTCTTTATACCAGATAAGGGAATGAGGTCATTACCTTTCCTTATCCCAAAACCACCTTCCTTGCATTCGGTCCCAGGCCTAACTTAAAATCGATTAGATCTAATTTGCCCTAGTGGGCTAGGGACACCAACTGGTCGGGTCCTGGCTAAGTGTTAGATCACTGTGTCAAGACTAACCTGTGTGTTCCCTGTGCTTGGTGTCTAGAATGGTGGTTTATGGATTCAATCCCGAAGGGCTTGTGTGCTGGTCCGCCTACCTGGCCAATCTCTGATTGATGTCTAGGATTGGCAATCAGGGACCTAACACTCCCCTTACACCTGCCTGGCTGAGTACAGGGTTACTATAGGCTAGTTTGCCACCCTGATTGAGCATCTAGTTTGGACTCTAGATCTAGTCAGCTATAGTCGGTCTGATCGAGTCTTGCATGAGCACTAGATCAGGAGTTTCATATCACCCACCTCCTTCACAAATGTCTGAACCCATGGAAAATTTACAAGCCCAAATAAAAGCCCTAGCTGATCAAATGGCACAGATGGCTACCCAGATAACTACCCAGATGACCCAGTTAACTCAGTCTCGTATTCAAACCAATGATAGAATTGACCATCTTGCCAATAGGTTTGATCAGTTAAAAATCCGAGTAGGGACGCCAAGAAAAACACATGGGTCACAGTCTGAGCCAGATCCTGATTCCCTTCAACCTAGGAGGACCCCAAACCCTGATCTATACCATGAGGTCGAACCTAGGAGAGCCCCTTATCCTGACCCGTACTACAATCCTCAACCTAGGAGGACCCCAAACCCTGATCCATACCTTGAGGCTAAACCTAGGAGAGCCCATCGTCATGACCCAATCCCTAAGGTTAGTCCTAGAAGACCCAATCAGGATTTTATAGACCAGGAAGATAGATCCTATTTACCCTCTCCCTAGAAGCCTAGTATACCCACAACCGATAGATCTTATGACTCCAAATCCTATGAACCTAGAACCTATGAATCCATAACCTATGAACCTAGATCCTATGACTCTAGATCCCATGATCATAGATCCTATGCACCCACACCCTATGAGCCTAGTAGACCCAACACCCAATATTATGACCCATATAGGGAGTCCAACCCTAGGAGAACCCAATATTCTGACCTATATAGGGAGTCCAACCCTAGGAGAACCCAGTATTCTGACCCATATAGGGAGTCCAACCCTAGGAGGACCCAATATCCTGACCCATATAGAGAGCCCAACCTTAGGAGGACCCCATACCATGATCCATCCTTAGAACCTGACCATAGAGCTGACCCAAAATCCTATGACCCCAGATCCTATAATCCCATGACCCATAGATCTGCACCCTTGTCCTATGAGCCCAGAGAATCCATAACCCCTAAGTATCAATCTAGTACTAGTCAGGTTTCCCTTAGTCAACTTGAACCCCATAGGATTAGCACCCCTAAATATGAGCCCAGTAGTGAGCCACTATCCCTTAGGCAACCTGAACCTACTAGGATTAGTGTCCATAATCAAAAACCAGGACCTAGCCAATTTTCCCCTAGCCGACCTTCTCCAACCATTCCTGAGATTGACAAGGCTTACATTAACGCGGAAGTGTATGAAGCTGATGCAAACTTAGTGGATGAGTATGAGGGAGAAGAGGAGACACCTTTAGATGACCTAGAATTAGCTGACCCAGTAGATACCCAGGTAGAAGCCAACCTAGAGGTAGTTGACCTTGACCACATCCAACCTAAAGCTATAGTGGAAGAACAAATAAAGGAAGAGAACCTAGGTACTGCTACTAGAACCTTACCTGAGGAAACCATAGAGGAGAGCCAAATTATAAAGTCTAGTCCTAAAATACAAGAACCAGAAGAATTTATTAAGGACTTGATCTCTTTGAATCAGTACCCTCAAGATGAGCCTCCTCCTATAGTTCCCATTAAGGACCTCTTCCCTGAGATTAGTAACCCATCCTTCCATTATGCAAACCCCATAGATATACCGCAACCTCGTAAGGTTAGCCTCATTAGTCTAGGATTAGTCCCTGACATGCCTTCTTTTATCAAACTTTATCCAACTAACCTTGAACCTTTTTCCCTACCCTACCAAACTACTTCTGAACCCACTTCCTCTTTTCTGCCCTTTCCTGACACCTCCAGCATTTCTAGTATCATTAGATTGCATTTAGCTGAGATTAGCATACTGCATGCATTCATCACGCATGTT
This sequence comes from Areca catechu, assembly GCA_021397845.1. Lineage (NCBI taxonomy): Eukaryota > Viridiplantae > Streptophyta > Magnoliopsida > Arecales > Arecaceae > Areca > Areca catechu. Next base: position 72,528,013 of record CM038044.1, on the reverse strand, counting down.
AGGTTTGCATCTTACTTCTGGCATACTCTTTGGAATTTGCTAGGAGTTCAATGTAAATTTTCATGTGCATGTCAAGCTAGGATCAAACCTAGAGAACCTATAATCTATTAGGTTTAGATCCAAAGAGTTCAATAAAATTTCCTTCGATAGGAATGCATAGTCGAGTCTGTTAGGTGTCAGTATGAGTCCTTTGCATCATTTGTTAGGAGTCAGCATGTGCCTAGCATGTTCACCACCCGTACTAATCTTAAAACAACTGGCTAATTCCCGAAGAAGGGTCAAAGAATATGATGTAGTGGATTCTATCTTGGTTAGGCATAGGCCTAAAAGAAGCTTCATGCTCGTAGAGCCGGACCTTTTAAAGTGATAGAGAAGGATTGGATCACATGCCTATGTGTTAGAAATGCCTTCGGATTTGGGCATTAGTTCTACCTTCAATATTATAGACCTGGTTGAGTATAGGGAACTGGCAGCGATACCTAGTGAGGCCTTTGGACCTGTTCCTTTTTATTATGAGTGATCCTAACCCAGAGTGTCCACTAACAAATTGGCCTGAGAGAGGAGAACGGATCGAGCGTATCCTGGACGATCAAGCCATCACGACCCGGGGCCGTGACTATCAACGCTTCCTGGTCCGATGCAAGGCTGGCCAGAGTCGAACGATTCATGGATTTCTCGAGATGACTTGCAGCACCTCAACCTAGACCTCTTCAAGAGATATGTGAGCAGCATGATCTTCACTCAACAGGGTCGAGTTCCTCCCACCCCGGGAGAATTGGTGGGGACATCGGAGGTACCATAATAAGATAGAGGCTTTTCAACCCTCTGTGAATTGATCAATAATTTATGAGTCCATCTGTAATAAGGGCTTAGCCCATCTGAGTCCTTTTTTTAGTTGTTATTTGAGTCTTTTGAGTTATTATTTCAGTTTTGTACTAGTCAGCTTATATTGAGCTAGTTCAGTCCAATGCTAGTTAGCTCATGTTGAGCTAATTTTATTTTTTTGAGTCCTGTCCAAGCATACTGAAGACTCAAGACTATATCATACAAGTGAAGACCAAGTCCAACTAGATTGAAGACATGAAAGTATAGCCCAAGTCCAACCCAGCTTGAAGATTTGAAGACCCTAGGAGGAAAATTCAGGAAAACACTGATTTCTTGCAGATGCCCTCCAGATGCCCAGACTCCCTTCTAGATGCCAAAGTATATTCATAGATAAGGGCATCCATGATTCCAGAGGGCCATCTGCTTCCTAGCCCAAAGAAATCAAGCCCAGGTGCCAAGCCCAAGTCCCTAAGAAGCAAGATACCAGGGAATATTCCTGCTACCTGGCTACCAGGCCATCCCAGCTTCCAGAGGCCCAAACCCATGCACCCGAGCCCCTTTGGGCTGGCCTTTTGCTGCTCCTAGAAGCCCAACACGCCCCCCTAGGCATCCTTGGAGTGTTGGCCAAGTCAAGAGAATTTTTAGGGATTTTTCTACCTAATATTTCTTTATTTTCTAGCTAGGGTTTGAGAGGGAAAAGGATTATTATGTAAAGACTTATGTACCCTTACTTGAAGCCCAAGGTTAAGGGTCTATTTAAGGGACCCTAGCCTCTTGTATGAAACCTGATTTTTGATATGAATTAAAACCTTGAGTTCTTCTATTGAGTTGTGTGATACCCTGCTGTGTGCATAAAGGGGTTTGTGAGAGTTTTTCTTCCCAGTGCTGCAATCATCTTCCTGCTGCCAACAAGCCTCTCAGATCCCTGGATGCCCACTCCAAAAGAAGCCTTCCCTTGCTGTTTTTCCTTTGTTTTCTTGTTCCTTTATGAGTTTTATAACCCCTGACAGGTCGTTTGTAGGTCCCCGAGTTCCTACGAATCCAACGACTCCAGCCAAGCCTCAATCGGATCACTGAGCAGAAAGCCGGGTATCCGCGGGTCTTTGGCTCAGTTTTCCAGGCCGCATCTATCGAGGAACGAGAGACCCCTTTGCTGCGATCTTCACAGATGTTGTCAGGTACACCCCCTCTACCTCCAGTAGTTTTATTGTAGGAGAACTTGCCCTAATCGAGGCTTCTCAGCCCCGGCGATCCTTCTTTTCTACTTTTCTAGGTCCTAATCTGCATGCTGATCTTCTAAAATTCATATAAAATTCCCTACAATTTATTTTAATCTAAAATTCGGGAATTAATCACTCAACCCCACATATAAAACATACAAAAAAAATTGCATGCATATTAGTTCCCCATCAATGGGTCGACTCGAACTAGGTCGGCTGGGACTGGCTAGCTCCTGGATACTGACTAGGGTGTATAGTGGGCTCAGGTTTACAGTAAATGGGCCCTCTCTGAAAATGATCATGATCCCTAACAATCTGGTAAGCATGGTCCAGGTCTCTAACCTCTCCATATAGAGCTCCTTCTTAATGTCATCTCTCAATCCAGCCCTAAACCTAGATAAGACAACATCCTCAAACTCCCTCAAATCACATCACATGGAATACTCATCAAATTTCGTGATATACTCATCTATGCTCCTGTTACCCTGATTAAATCACTACCACTGATCCAGTAAACTACAATGATATGAAGGTGGAATGTATCTTGACCTAAGCTTACCCTTCATGGCCCACCAAGTGACTATAGGATCATGCCCTCCTAGTCTAAGGGTTCTCTCAATACTAGCCTAATGTAACCTGGCTTCCCGAACCAACTTAAGCTTAGCAAACCTAAACTTACGCTCCTCCATCATATCATACCACTCAAAATATTGATCAATCTCTCCCTCCCAATCAATATAAACCTTAGGATCAAGACAACCATCAAAAGTGGGGGCATCAAGCTTAATATGTCTATAGGATCTATCTTCCTGGTCTACAAAATCTTGATTGGGTCTTCTAGGATGAACCTCAGGGATTGGGTCAGGACGATGGGCTCTCCTAGATTCTGCCTCAACGTATGGATTAGGGTTTGGGGTCCTCCTAGGTTCAGTATCATAATAAGGGTCATGGCGATGGGCTCTCCTAGGTTCAGTCTCAAGGTATGGATCAGGGTTTGGGGTCCTCCTAGGTTCAGTATCATAATAAGGGTCATGGCAAGGGGTTCACCTAGGATGAGGGGACTCAGGATCTGGCTCAGACTATGACCCATGGATTTTCTCTAAGGTCCCTATCCTATTCTCCATCTGGTCAAACCTCTGATTCAGTTGAGTGAAGGATTGGGCTAGTTGATCAGTATGGGCTTTCATTTGGGCTTCAAAATTATCCATGAGTTCAGCCAAATATGGAGATGGTGGGTGATATGAAACCCCTGATCTAGTGCTCATGCAAGACTTGATCAAACCTACGACAACTGACTCATACCCTGATGAGCACCCTTATCCTTGTATTAGTGTCTCCACACAAGTGGTTGTGAGATCAACCACCTTCATCAACCAGCATACATAGGATAAGCTAGTCATTCCAGATTCATCGATCCTTGAATCGATGGTCCAACAACTAGGAACATTCTAGATTAGGGTTTATAGGAATTAGGTCTCACTGTTATGAACTCCATTATAACCCTAACTCCATTGTCCTAATTTATGGGGTTCATCATAATCAATAAGAAAATATGACACAGTAGTATATGATGAATCAAATACCTTTATTAATATGAAAGTATGTCATATATGAGCTGGAAGTTTACAAAAAGGCCCTCATAATGATTGGCTTTCAGGGCACTTTTCTATCAAACTCCCACTTGCATCAATTCTAATCGCCCTTGTATTTTATGCCCATACAATCTAAGGACAATTTAACTGCTGCTTCGCTAAAGCTTTAGTTAATGGGTCTACTATATTGTTCTTTGTGTCAACTCATTCAAAGACGACATCTTGTCTTTCAATAATCTCTCGAACGAGATAGAACCATCTTAGAATGTGCTTGGACTTGTGATGAGACCTCGATTCCTTAGCTTGTGCAACAGCCCCAGTGTTATCATAGTATAGTGGCACTGGTTGTTGTACATCTGGAATCATGCCCAATTCCATGATGAATTTCTTCATCTAGACAGCTTCCTTCATGGCTTCACTAGCAGCTATGTATTCTGCCTCAATGACTGAGTTAGCTACTGTTGGCTGCTTTGTACTCTTCCAACTCACTGCACCACCATTCAGGGTGAAGACATACCCTGATGTGGATTTGCTATCATCTGGATCTGATTGAAAACTAGAATCTGTATAACCTTCTAGTTTCAACTCAGATCCACCATATACTAGAAAAATATCTTTAGTCCTTGTCAGGTACTTAAGAATATTTTTCACAGCTCTCCAATGATCCTCTCCAAGATCTGCCTGAAACTTGCTCACTATGCCCAAGGCATATGCAACATCAGGTCTGGTACACAACATGGCATATATTATCGATCCTACAACCCAAACATAAGGAATCATAGCCATCCTCTCTCTTTCTTTTGATGTCTTAGGAGATATTTTCTTAGAGATGTATTCCTTGACTTATAGGTAAGTAACCTTTCTTACTTCCATCCATGTTGAATCTCTTCAACACTAAGTCAATGTACCTGGATTGGGATAAGCCTAGCATCCTCTTGGATCTATCTCTATAGATCCTTATACCCAGTATATAGGATGCTTCTCTCAAATCCTTCATGGAAAACTTTGATGATAGCCAAGTTTTAATCGATTGCAACATTGGAATATCATTCCCAATGATCAATATGTCATCCACATACAAAACTAAGAAAACAATGGCACTTCCACTTATCTTCTTATACACACATGGTTCATCCACATTTTTGATAAAACCAAATCCTTTGATTATTTCATCAAAATGGATGTTCCAACTCCTCGATGCTTGCTTAAGTCCATAAATAGACTTCTTTAACTTGCATACCTGGTTTGGTCTCCCACTTAAGACAAACCCCTCTAGCTGTAACATATAGACTTCTTCCTCAAGGTTTCCATTAAGGAAAGCAGTCTTTACATCCATTTGCCAGATCTCATAGTCATGGTATGCTACTATTGGTGTGGGCACCAGGATCCGATAGAGGCTCCTCAACCCTCTATGGATCTCGGATTAGGGTTCCACTTCTGTGAGTCCTGTAATAAGGCTATGAGCCAAAGTATTTTTATAATTTTTAGTCTTGTACCTTGACCAATTTGGGTCAAGTTAGGTCATGGGTCCTGTATTTATTTTTGGTTTGAGTCTGAGTTTGGATTGGTCCCAAGCCCAATTGAAGTCAACCTGGCTTTCAAGACCAAGTCAAGTCCTTGTGGGCCAACCCACCTCTTTCACTTGGAAAGATGCCAACACAGGTGCCACCTCAGCCACCTATGTGGCGCCACATCAGTTGCCACTTGGGCATCTAAGGAAGGAAACAAGGAGGTGCCCTCATGCATTCCACACGCCCTCTCCATGCCTTTTTCTCTTGGACGACCTTAGAAGGAGGAGACATCATCCCCCTCTTCCCTCCCCCACATCATGCCATGATCCATCAAAATATGGGGCATTGAAGATTCTTGAAGAGACCAAGCCACAAAGCAAGCCATCATCCAAGCCTTCTTCCCTAAGTGTTCATGCAAGAATGGAAGGTCAAAGGACACACTCCCCTTTCCAAGCCTTCAACCTTGCAACGCCCAAAGCTCCCTCCATTTGGTCGGCCATGAATCACTCCAAGTGGGCATTGAAGGATCAAAGGAAGCACATCCCTTCAAGCAAGCCTTGTTCCATGTTTTCTTCCCAAAATGAGCATGCAAAAGAAGGAAGTCAAAAGGCCAATCCCCCTCTCCAAGCCCTCCCACATGCCATGCCAATCCTCTCCTCCATTTGGTCGGCCACGAAGATCTTTCCCCTCCATGTGGGTGCCAACTTTTGGGGTTGTAATTTGGGTTCAAGGGTTTTGAATTATTTTGAATTCAAATGGGCCTTGGGTGCCTATTTAAAGGACCCAATCCCTCCATTGTAAAGCTATTGAATGATTGAATGAAAAAGTATTTGAGTTTGTTTATCCTCCAACCATTGTCTCCTAGACTAGGTTTGAGTGAAGTTGCCTTCATCACCAGGGACGTCGAGTGATGTGAGGCCACCTGTCCGTCGTCCCAGGGTGTCGCGAGTCCTTCATCCTCCTGGACGTCGAGTGGTGTGAGGCCACAATCCTTCGTCCTCCGGGACGTCGCGGGGTGCGAGGCCCTAAGTTATCTCCTTCTTTGACTTCGGAATCCAGCCGGACACCGGGCTCGAAGCCCCTTCTCAACCCCATCTCAATCCTTTTCAGGACATCTCTCCATTTTGCTAATCCCTATTTTGTTTGCCTACAGGTCCTCCCTGGCATCTCGGGCACTAGAGACAGTCGGCTTTGCCATCGCGACCTTCCGACCGAAAGCCAGTGCTTCCACGGGTTCGACTGCTCGGGCATCCAGGCCGCATCCATCGAGTTGAGCGATCTCTGCATTGGGCACTTCAGACATGTGAGGTTTGCTCTCTCTATCTCCTAAGTAGGTATTGTGTTTCGAGCTTAGTCCTACCAAGGTTTCCTAATCCGGGGATCCTGTTCTCGTTTTACTATTTAGGGATTTGAACTGCTAGTGTAAGCTTCCGTTACTCATTTCTCTTATTTCTTGTCTTTGCTTGTGATCGGGAATCAAAACCCTAAAAAAAAAAAAAAAAAAAAAAAAAGAAAAATAAAACATCTAAAACTCTTCAACCATAAAAGAATTCCTTTGCATCATAAACACCCATACTAGCATCCCTAGCCCTCTTTCCACACCAGCTATGGCAAGCAGTATCTGAATGGACTTGAGCATGGCTTCTGGAAAAAAGGTTCATCATAGTCTACACCATGTTTTTGTCTAAAACCTTTTGCTACCAGCCTAGCCTTATAGGTCTCAACATGACCATCTGCTCCAATCTTCTTCTTGAAGACCCATTTACACCCTATCAGGTTAATTCGTTCAGGTGGTTCTACCAAGGTCCAAACCTGATTGGAATACATGGAGTCCATTTCAGATTTCATGGAACCAAGCCACTTGTCAAAGTCCCTACTCTCGACAGCTTTCGAATAGGTCATAGGATCATCATCCTGTATGATACTGGCTTCATTGTCATCCTCGATGACAAAGCCATATCTGAGAGGTGCTCCCCGCACCCTCTCTGACCTTCGGAGAGGAGGTGTGTATTGTGGTTGTTCTTGATCTATAAGAACCTCTGGTTGAGGAACTTCACTTGAAGGCTCATCAGTTTGTTGGTTCTATTATTCACACAACTCAAGTGAAGAATCACTACATCCTTCTTGGATAAACTCATGTTCCAAGAATGTAGCATGCCTACTGATAATTATCTTCTGCTTAGTAGCATTATAAAAGAGGTATCCCTTACCTTCTTTTGGGTAACCAACAAACCTACACTTGTTAGCCCTAGCACTTAACTTATGCCTAAAGTTGTTCTTGACATAAGCATGGCAACCCCAAATCTTTAAGTACTTAAGACTTGGTCTTTTACCATTCCACAACTCAAATGGAGTGCTACTTACTAACTTAGATTGAACCCTATTTAGTATGTATGTAGCAGTCTCCAAGGCATGTCCCCAAAAGGAAATGGGAAGATCTGTGAAGCTCATCATAGACCTCACCATGTCCAACAAGGTGCAGTTTCTACTTTCTGCCACTCCATTTAACTAGGGTGTATAAGGAGGGGTCCATTCAGAAATAATGCCTTTGTTCTTAAGATGGTTCAAAAACTCACTAGACGAGTATTCCCCTCCTCGATCTGACCGAAGAGCTTTAATACTAAGTCCAGTTTGTCTTTCAACCATACTCTGATATTCTTTAAACTTATCAAAGGCTTCAGACTAGTGTTTCATAAGATTCACATAACCGAACCTTGATAAATCATCAATAAAAGTGATGAAATAAGAATATCCTCCTCTGGCCTGAGTTAACATAGGTCCACACACATCAGTATGTACAAGACCTAACAATTCAGTTGCCCTTTCTCCATTTACAGTGAATGGAGACTTGGTCATTTTCCCTTTGAGGCAAGACTCACAAGTTCCTAATGATTGAAAATCATCAGGGTCAAAGTAATCCTCTTTGACGAACTTGTTTATCCTTGACTCACTGATATGACCTAACTGGCAATGCCAGAGATATGTGATATTGGCATTATCTCTTTTTCTCTTCTTGTCATCTACAAAAAGTATTTCATCATTGAGTACTAAAGTTAGAAGACCATTCACAAAGCAACCATGCCCAAATATTGTATTATTATGAAGAATAGAGCAGCCACTGCTCTTTACACTTATTTCATATCCTTGTTGTAACAACAAGGGTATAGAAATAATGTTTTTTACAATATTTGGCACATAATAGCATTCTTCCAAACTTATGATATTACCCGAAGGTAATAACAGAAGATAGGTGCCCACAGCTTCGGTATATATGGGTTCTCCATTTGTCCCATATAATTTGAAGTCACCTTTCTTCAAATTTCTAATTCTGTCGAGTCTTTGTAAAGATTTACAAATATGTGACCCACATACAGTATCCAATATCCATGAATTAGAAATAGATTCACTCAATGATAAATTGGTTTGTATCATGTACAAACCCTTAGATTCACCACTTGCATCTAGCTTTACATTTGCAAGACAAGTCTTGCAATCCTTCTTCCAATGCCCAAACATGCTGCAATGGAAACAAGCTCCATCATCCTTCTTCCTCAACCAGTCCACATAGTTTGAATCGGTTAACTTATTAGCATCCAAGATGCCACTCAGTGATAAGTTTGAAGCCATTATTTAAATATCCTATATTTAATTAAAGAACAATATTGGTAGACCACTCAAGATGATATCCATAACTAGATAAGGACTTTCTATCTAATTATGTCTCCCACTTTTTCTTCAAATACCATAACCCTCAACTATGGTAAGCAAGAAACCTTTCCTGGTTTCCGTAGTGGGGTTAAGATCCTTATTCCTCATGAGTGCCTTGTATATGCACAACAAACACACATGAGTTCAAAGGTAGAACAACCTTTCCAATTGCAACTCGTGCAATTCTCAACAATTATCTTTGCCTTTAAGATACTTATGGCCTTGTGTATGCACGACAAACCATAATGTCTTAGTTTAGTCAAACCCTTCATTTCCATATAGCCATGATTGAATAATGTTATCCTTGTGTATGCACAACAAAGCAACATTTCCAACCATGCCATAATGCACTAAGTGCACCAAGACAAATCTTATATCAAACCCTAGAGTAGGCCTTGTGTATGCACAACAAACCTACTATAATCTTGACATAAATTTGGCTTAGCATGAAGGAAGGCAAAATATAGTACACTTAACCAATTAGCATTACCAAATTAAGATTTAGATATGACCAAATTAGCCAGGTGAGTGGAAGGGGTGAGGGGGTCCCCCCATTGCTTTTCTTAGACACCAATTAGATTGGCCAGGTCAGTCAACGGAACCAATTAAAAATCTCATTCCCTTTACCTTCATAGAACCACTTGCCTAGATACCAATTGATTGATCAAACCCTAACCGGTTTTGCTTTTTGACTAAGTTTTATACTATGACTAAATATGGTTTTTGATAAGGGCTTTGATGGTCTCAAAACACATTCTAAAACTATCATGATAATAATGTTCATTACTTCTACTATAAACATAAACATGATATCCAAGTTTATAACAAATAAAAACTCAATGCATATCACTGTAGCATATGCATTAACATTCATGTCATCAAGCATATTACCCTAATATGCATAGCATTATATGACAATTAGCATATTACCCAAATATGCAAATCAAGACATGATAAAATACCTTTCACCTCACTTATTCATGGGATATGGCCACAGCGGCACCCCTACACGCCATAGGAGATCCATTGAATGAGAAGAGAGAACCTTTAAACCCTACTTGGCTCCTATGACCGGACGACCATGGTGACTAATCCAATCCAAAGTAGTTACTTGGTTCATGCATAATTTCATATTGACATAATATCATACATATGAACATGATCGAGTCGACTCGATAAGGTTCGGGTCGGATCGGTAGTGAAATTTAATCAAACTCCAAAATGATTCATAATTGGAATGCCACAAGCATGGCTCTAATACCACTGATGGGAATTCTCCCAGAGTGCCGAGGATCATGCAGCATGTGGAATTGACTTTCAAAACAAAATTTCATAGCATGATATCCTAACATGTATAACATGTATAGAAAATCCTAATTCCCGGGAATCCCTTGGGCAATTACAACTAATGAATCATCAAATAAAGTCAAGAAAAATTCCTGGATTGCTGAAATCCAACTTTTTTCATAAGGCTCACAAGCTCAAGCCCTCCAACGGTGATCCACCCGAAACTCAGACCAAGGAAGAACTCCTTCTTCAAGTTACTTGGAGAAGTGGAACTCTTTCGACAGCCTTTGGTCTATTGACCACTATAGGACACCCTGTCCTACTGAAGGGCACTCAAGATACTGTCCTAAACCACTGTAGGATCTAGGACTACCCTTATCAATGACCCTATAGGCTTATGTCCTAAAACAAAGCCTTGTCCTAGTGTAGAAGAACTTGTCCTAACAAGACAAGTCTTGTCCTAAAACAAGGAGGGAGGGAGAATGTGGAAGACTCTCGGACAGACTCTCGGGAAAATAAAAACATTGATCTCAGAAGATCGAAGAAGAAGAAGTAGCAGTGTTTTTCATTTCACCGTACCTTTTATTTATAATCTCTGATGGGGCATGAAATGCATCCTGACAACACTTATCAGATATGAAACATCATATCTGATAAGACTCTTCGGGAATGGAGAGTCATATGTATGTTCTTTCACTTACCAGATCAATCCTCATTATGCCATGTATCAAATACTGATTTCTGAGATAAGGAGATGCCTCTTCTAATCCAAAGTAATGCGAGGCTTGAAGAGTTTCAGAGGCAAAAGGACTTTGCCCTTTGTTGTGTGCGCGCATATGAAGAGGCGCGACTCTTCATGTGCGCGCCACCTTTCACACCTCTTCAAGCCATCCCATTCAAACTTTAAACCGGTCTTTTGACTTGTCAAGGTATGGGGATTGAGCTAAGAGGCACCTTTCTGATGAAGCTCCTAGAGTCTCATCTACAGAAGGACTCTCAGTCCATTTGCACGCCATACTTTCTCCAGAGTTCGCCAAAGGGTGCCAATAGTCCTTCCCTTTCCATTTAGTCAGCCCAAAGCATCAAATTGACTTGGTCAAACATATGCAATATAGGTGTCATTGAAAAGGGCATCAAATAAGCTTTCTAACCATATCTTTTATTTTTAGATCAGAGGTCTGTAGGCCCTTCTGTGCCCTTTTGAAGTTAAGGTATCATTTAGGTACTAAGAGTCCCATACCATTGGGACTCTTCATATATGGCACCTAAAATGCCATTAAGTTCAAATTAAAATCAGATCAAGCTCTAATTTGGCTAGCCCCACTTAGGACTCAACCTAATTTAGGTTTTTCATGATTAGGTTAGCCCAATTAGCAAGCAACCGAACCCAATCCAATTGGGTTAGGAATTAGGTTAGCCTGCATATGCTAGTATGCAATCTAGTTAACCAATTAGGATCCTATGACCCTAATTGATGGGGGACCCGAAACCTATATGGATTTTTTTTTAATTTTTTCTAATTTTTCTTATTTTTTTTATCCCTGCTATTCCAACTATCCCTTTTATTCCCGTTTTATTCCAGGTTTATCCCCGTTTTATTCCCAGCTTATTCCATCATCAACCTCCTCCCTCCCGTTCGTATTTTTTTCTAAAACCTAGCCGCCACCACCTTCCCCCCCCCCATCCGGGCTGTCCAACCCCCAGCCGCCCCCGCCTGTCCGTCACCGACACCCGCCGGCCACCGCCCTCACCGGAGAAACTGCCGCCGTCGCCCACGCCCGTGGGATGACGAACGGACGGAGGAGGCGTCCGTCCGCCCACCTGCGACCGTGCCGCCCTGCGCTGCCACCGGCCTGCTGCCCGCCGCCATCCCCACCGCCCGCCGGCCCCCTCCCACCGCCAGCCCGGTCCGTCGCCGCCCATGCTCGTGGGAAGACGAACGGACGTAGGATGCGTCCATCCATCCCGTGCACCCGCGTGACGGCACCACCGTGCCGCCCTGCACCGCCATCGGTCTGCTGCCCGTCGCCATCCCCGACGCACGCCGGCCCCCGCCCGGCTGCCGGCCCGGTCCGTCGCCGCCCACACCCGTGGGAAGATGAACGGACGCGGGAGGCGTCCGTCCGTCCCGTGCGCCCGCGTGACGCCACCGCCGTGCTACCCTACGCCGCCGCTGGCCTGCTGCCCATCGCTGACCCCGCCGCCCGCCGGCCCCTGCCCGGTCGCCGGTGGGGTCCGTCGCCGCCCATTCCCATGGGAAGACGAACAGACGCTTGTGCGTTTTGTGCGGCCGTCCCACTCCTGCACTGCCGTCCGCACCTGGCCACCGCCCCGCCGCCACCGCCCGCCGCCCCCCCCGGCCGACCGGAGTTCGATTTTTTCCCTCCCTGTTGCTCGACCGAGAAGAAGGACCTGCACGCCTCTCAAAGCATCCCAAGAAGCCTCAGCACGCTTCTCAAAGTAGTTGGAAGGAGGCTGTACGATTTTTGGAGCGGCACGACTTTCAGGGAGGGATTTCAAATTTCGAATAAACGGGATATATTTGGTAATTTTATAATAAATATAATTTGGAAAATTTGGGATTTTGATTATGAATTTGAATTCAAAATTAAGGGAGGATTTCAGGGGATTTTATTTTTGAATTTCAAAAGGGATTTGGGCATCTATAAATACGCATACTCCTCTTATAATAAAGTAGTTGATGAAAATGAATTTTTAGAGTGTTTTTTTTCACTTGTGTGTGGTTTTGGGCTGAGGCCCGTTTGCCTTCGTCCTTCGGGACATCGAGGGGTGTGAGGCCCCAACTTGCCTTCGTCCTTCGGGACGTCGAGGGGTGTGAGGCACCAACTTGCCTTCGTCCTTCAGGACGTCGAGGGGTGTGAGGCCCCAGTGAAAGGATTATGCCCTATAAGCCAATATCTGTATCTCCCAGACCATTATAAATTGACAAATTAATAAAGGCAATAATTTTTTCATCATTCGCTGTGTCATTATATGATGAACCCCATAGATTAGGGCTATGGTTGTAGGGCTATGATGAGATCATACCAGTGAGATCTAAAGGCCTTAAAACCCTAATCTAGAATATTCCTAGTCATAGGAACCCTGAGTTGGGGATCAGGGTTTCCGGTAAGACTGGCACATCCTATGTATGCTGAAAAGGGTGACTGCTCTCACAGTCACTTGTGTAGGACACTAATACAAGGATGTGGGTGCTCATTAGCGAATGAGTTCACTGAATAGATCCAGTTTGAGAACATCTAATGGAGCCTTAGCTACTTGTCAATAGATATTTCTCATAGTGGGAGTTGTACAAGTAGTCCTATGACCTGAGACTGCCATAATACCTTATATACATGAACCCATGCTTTGGTTCAATCTCATTCATGACACTGGGTCATGCACAAGGTTGACGCTGGGTGTGGTGAATTGTATATGAAGGAAATGAGTAGGTCAACAAGGAATTGATCACTCCTAGTAGGAGGAGATTGCATCCAGCCAAATTAGGTCAGATGATGATTCAGGAAATCTTTGATCAAAGTACAGATATTAGAAATGATTTCTAATATCGAATTAATTGAATCATTAGTGTATGACTGAGCTGGGAATGAGTATAAACTGGATTTGACATGATTCCATATCCATAGTTATATTCGGGATGCAAGATGATTGAAGGATCGAATTGTACGGGAACTTTCCACTGAAGGGTAGTTTTGGAATTACACCAGAATTTCCATATCTTCCGGGTAGACATGACACGTTGCTAGACGTCAATCTTGTCTTGTGGGTTGATCAAATTAAATGGTTTAATTGGATCACTAATTAGGAGGAGTCCTAATTGACTGACTCGAGTTAGCTCGATTTGACCTAAATCGATTAGAATGAGTTCTGATCAGATTAGGTCAACTTGCACTCGGACCCACTGCTGGCTAAGTATGGAACCCAATGGGTCACACACTTAGGACAGATAATCAAGGTTTTAATTTGGAATTAAATCTCGTTTGCAGATGAACACACTAGCATGTGTTGCAAACCATGGCTTCTACTTGAATCGGATTCGAGTTAGGGTTCCGATTTGGTCTTTTTTAGATCCAAATTCATTCCAGTTTGAATCTAATTGAAGATTCAACACATTGGGCTAATAGTAGGCTAGCAATTGGGCTAACCTAAGAGGCTAAACCCCTTTCCCACATCGCCTAAGTCCCTCCCTTTTTTTTTCCCACGCGCGCGTGCAAGGAGAAGAGTCCACGCGCGCGTGGACTCTTTCCAAGTCGCGTCTTTGCGTGAAAAGAAAGAAAAAAAAAAGGGGCCGGTGTTTTTTTTGAAGAGGCGTGGAAGAGAGTCCACCTAGGCATGGACTCTCCAAAAAAAGGGAAAATACCTTGAAAAGAAAAGGAAAAACACCGAAGGGGCGCGACTCTTCTTTCTGCGCGCGCCCTTCTGTGTTTTTCGCGATCCTTCTTCGCGTCTTCCCATCCCAAAGGCCGTGAGATTAATCCCAAGGGCCATGAGATAAAGAGAGAAGACGTGAGAAGGGAGAGAGGGATGTGAGAGGATGATTAAAAGGTGAGAAGGCGCCTCTCTGTCGCCTATTTAAGGAGAAGACTTCACCGTGAAAATTAATTCCAGATTTTCTACGGCGAAGCCTTACTTCTTTTTCCCTCTCCCTCTCCAGAAGACTGTTTCCCCCTCCTCTCTTTCCTCTTTGATTCCTTTACAGAGCCTAGGCTCTGTCGAATCTCAGAACGGAAGGAGAGTCAGAGAGAGAAACTCTCCGACGGTAAAGGAAGAAGGCGCCCCTCCTTCCTTTCTTTCTTACATTAAGACAATCTTGTCTTAATTCTCTTCTCCCTCCAAGACAAGCCTTGTCTCATTTTAGGACAAGGGCTTATTCTTAAGACCAGAGTGTCTTAAGGGGCCAAAGTTGCTAAAAGACTAGGAGAAGGGTAAGAAAGAAGGTTTAGTCCCAGTTTGGCCAGAGGAGTCCTAGCCAATAGCCCATATATCAAGTTCTTGGGGTAGAACTTGATTGGAAGGAACTCAATTAAGGAGTCACTGTCTTGATTATCTGCCCATGTGGATCACCATCGGAGGGCGGACAAGTGGACGCCTGGTGTGTTCAACAGGCTACTCAATTTGGAGTTTATTTCTGCATCAGACTGGAAATAGCGATCTGAGGTTTGTATTTAAAGTATGTTAAATTTGGACATACATGTAGTCACAGTTTTAATTGCTAATAAGGAGATTTTGGGATTAGGGTTCGGACCTGATTTCATAAAACTTTGAAATCCACACTTCCGCACTGGTTCCCGAACCCAACAGTGGTATCAGAGCCTCCTTGTTAGGATTAAAACTTATGCAGTTCAATTCATGATGTAGTATCATGTTAAAGTTTTTATATTGATGCACAAAGCATGTCTTTGGTTGAACATGAGTTTGATGATTGCCACCAGTTAGGGTTTTCCACTGAAACCCTAATTGTCTTAGAGATATGATTAGCCCTGGAGCCATCATACTGAAATAAGGTTGCCCTGGCATAATGGTGTATCCATTATGTGGTAAATGGTTGTCCTAGTATGATGGCACACATTTCACATATTTGCTTAGTTTAAAGCATGTATTAATATATGTGATAGCTTTTAATCGAATGTGCTGGCATTGCATAAATCCCTCTTAAAATTATATTAAGTGGTAGTATAGTTAACCGATAAGCAATATTAGTCATGATGAATAATTAGTCATTTCGGTGTCTAGAAAGGTGGTTCTGGGAAGGTAAAGGGATTCGTGGTTTTTAATTGGTTCTGTTGACTGACCTGGCCAATTTTAAATTGGTGTCTAGGAAAGCAACGGGGGGACCCTCACATCTCTTCCACTAGCCTGGCCGATCTGATTGATTTAATTCTTGACTAACATGCTTGGTGTTAAAATACTATTATTGGCCTTCCTTCATGATAGGTCATTATTGTGTTACGATCTATACTAGGTTTGTTGTGTACACACAAGACCTAATATGGTGACTAACACAATTTTTGGCCTAATATAATTATTTGTTTATGGCATGATTTAATGTAATATTTTGTTGTGTACACACAAGGGTATTACTATTAAAGTCATGACTATATGGCAATGAAGGGTCTTACTTAACTAAAATATTATAGTTTGTTGTGTATACACAAGGCTATTAATATTTTAGAGGCCGGGATAAGTTGAGAATTGTACGGGTTACAATTGGAAAGAGTTTTCCTACCTATGAACTTATATAAGATTTGTTGTGTACACACAAGGTTTTTATAAGGGATTGGGATCTCAACCCCACTAAGAAAAACTAATTAGGGTTTTCTCGATCATCGTATAGAGGGTTATGATGCTCGATAAAATAGTGGGAGACATAATTAAATTAAAGTCCTAATTTAATTATGTATTGTCATTTCATGGTTGTTTGCTTATGTATTGTTCTTTGTTTAAATGTAGATAAATGGCCTCTTCACTCTCACTCCGTAGTATTTTAGATGCCAACAAATTGACTGGGCCTAATTATGTTGATTGGCTGAGAAATTTAAAAATAGTACTCAGTCAAGAAAGAATTTCCTATATTCTTGATACCCCAATTTTGGAACCACCAAGGGAAGATGCCTCGCAAGAGGAGAAGACCACATATAATATGTGGCAAAATGACTCACTTACTGTCAAGTGTGTTATGCTTGCCTCTATGACTAATGAGTTGCAGAGGCAGCATGACAACATGGATACTAACTCCATACTGCTCAATTTAAAAGAGCTTTATGGAGAACACAGTAGAACTGCTAGATATGAAATATCTAAGCAGTTGTTCCGTGCAAGGATGACAGAAGGTACATCAGTACAAGACCATGTATTAAAGGTAATTGATCTAATCACTCGATTAGGTCAATTAGGTTTTGTAATGGATGGGGAGTTGAATCAAGACTTGATCTTGCAATCACTCCCAGAGTCATTTTCACAGTTTGTTCTTAATTACCATATGAACAAACTTAATTCTTCCTTGCCTGAGCTGTTGAATATGTTGAAGACAGCAGAGAGCCATGTAAAGAAAAATAAGGCTCCAGTTCTTCTTGTGGATAAGAAGAAGACAGGCAAAAGGGGTTCCAATAAGAGGATGAATCCCAAGGGGGCATTAAGAAGAAGAAAGGAAAGAAGGCCTCCGGACAGATGACCTGCTTTCATTGTGGCAAGCCGGGTCATTGGAAAAGGAACTGCAAGGTTTACCTTGCAAGTGTGAAGCCTGGTGCATCAGAGGCACCAAAAGGTATGAAAGAAGTTCATACTATTTTGTCATTGGATTCTTCCATTTCAAATACTTGGGTGTTGGATACCGCCTGTGGTCATAACATCTGCA
This sequence comes from Areca catechu, assembly GCA_021397845.1. Taxonomy (NCBI): domain Eukaryota; kingdom Viridiplantae; phylum Streptophyta; class Magnoliopsida; order Arecales; family Arecaceae; genus Areca; species Areca catechu. Next base: position 72,510,495 of record CM038044.1, on the reverse strand, counting down.
AATCATTGCAGGGACTTCAGGGGCTTAAAGTATTGAAGGAAGGTAACTTTGAGCTCTACGGTGCTGGAGGGGACCCCATCCAAGCAGAAGCTGTAGGGACTTATATTTTGAAGTTACCTTCAGGGAAGATCTTGGAGCTAAGGAATTGTTACTATATGCCAAAAATCATTAGAAATATCATATCTGTACCCTTGTTACTCAAACAAGGATATACTATGAATGTAATGAGCAGTGGCTGCTCAATTTCTTTATCTAATGAAATTATATGTTATGGCATATTCTGCAATGGTCTATTAACTCTTTCCACTAATGACAATATTTTTCATGTTTCTAACAAACGGAAAAGAGATGATGTAAACAATACCTTACTTTGGCATTGTCGACTTGGACATATTAGTAAGACTAGGATTAACAAGTTATACAAAGAAAATTTCTTTGATCCTTATGACTATGAGTCATTAGGAACTTGTGAATCATGTCTCATGGGTAAGATGACCAAGACTCCATTTAGTGGACATGGAGAAAGGACAAAAGAGTTATTGGGACTCATACACAGATGTATGTGGGCCCATGACAACTCAAGCCTATGGTGGATACTCATACTTCATCACATTTACTGATGATTTTTCAAGGTATGGATTTGTGTATCTAATGAAACATAAGTCCGAGGCTTTTGAAAAATTTTTAGAGTATCAAAGTATGGTAGAGAAACAGACAGGAAAAAGTATAAAGATCCTCCGATCAGATAGAGGAGGTGAGTACTTATCCACTGAGTTTCTTGATCACCTTAAAGATAAGGGGATCATCTCTGAATGGACTCCTCCTTACACACCACAATTAAATGGTGTTGCTGAAAGGAGGAATCGTACTTTATTGGATATGGTACGGTCCATGATGTGCTTCACGGAGTTACCTTTTTCTTTCTGGGGATATGCTTTGGAAACAGCAACTTATATCTTGAATAGAGTACCATCTAAAACTGTTTCTAGCACTCCATATGAATTATGGAGAGGTAAGAAGCCCAATCTTAAGTATATTAAGATATGGGGATGTCCAGCCTATGTAAAAAGAAATTTTGGACATAAACTAGATGCTAGAGCAGACAAATGTCTATTTATGGGATATCCTAGAGATAGTATAGGATATCTGTTCTACCACCCTACTGAACAAAAGGTTTTGGTCAGTAGGCATGCCACTTTTATGGAAAAGGAATTCATCCTACAAAAGGGCACTGGTAGAAATATCGAACTTAATGAGATTCAACAAATAGACACTTCTCAGTCAAGTAACAACATAGTTAATATAGAACCTGAACACACTCCTATCCGTAGGTCTGATAGGGTGCGACAGGCACCTGAGAGGTATGGGTTCATAATTGAAAATAATGAAGCCCAAATCATTCAAAATGATGAGCCTCTAACCTATACGGAAGCAGTCATGAGTAGAGACTCAGACAGATGGCTTGAAGCCATGAGATCCGAGATGGACTCCATGTATGTCAACCAAGTATGGTCTTTGGTTGATGCACCAGAGGGTATTAACCCTATTGGGTGTAAATGGGTCTATAAAAGGAAGATTGGGGCAGATGGCCAAGTTGAAACTTATAAAGCCAGATTGGTGGCTAAGGGTTTCAGACAAAAGCAGGGAATAGATTATGATGAAACATTTTCCCCTGTTGCCATGCTCAAATCTATTCGGATTATGCTTGCTATAGCAGCATATCATGATTATGAGATCTGGCAAATGGATGTAAAAACTGCATTCCTCAATGGTTTCCTTGAGGAAGAGGTTTATATGTCACAGCCAGAAGGTTTTGTCTTGGAGACTAAACCTAATCAGGTATGTAGGCTAAAGAAATCCATTTATGGATTAAAGCAAGCATCCAGGAGTTGGAACATCCGATTTGATAAAACAGTCAAAGAATTTGATTTTTTTCAAAAATGAGGATGAACCTTGTGTGTACAAGAAAACTAGTGGGAGTGCCATAGTTTTCTTAGTTCTATATGTTGATGATATACTTCTTATTGGGAATGATATCCCAATGCTACAATCAGTCAAAGTGTGGTTATCGAAACAGTTTTCCATGAAAGACTTGGGAGAAGCATCCTATATACTGGGTATAAAGATCTATAGAGAAAGATCAAGAAGGATGCTAGGCTTATCCCAGTCTAGGTACATTGACCAGGTGCTAAAGAGATTTAGCATGGAGGAAAGTAAAAGAGGTTACTTACCTATTGGTCATGGCATACGTCTTTCTAAGAGGATGTCTCCTAAGACACCTGAAGAAAGAAATAGAATGAATTCTATACCTTATGCTTCGGCTATAGGGTCGATTATGTATGCTATGTTATGTACCAAGCCTGATGTGGCATATGCCTTGGGTGTAACCAGTAGATTTCAGGCTGATCCAGGAGAGGATCACTGGAAGACTGTGAAAAATATTCTTAAGTACCTGAGAAGGACTAAGGATATTTTTCTTATATACGGAGGATCTGATCTTAAACTAGAAGCCTATTCAGACTCTAGTTTTCAATCAGACCCAGATGATAGTAAATCCATTTCAGGGTATGTCTTTACCTTGAATGGTGGAGCAGTAAGTTGGAAGAGCACTAAACAGCAGACTGTAGCTGACTCAACTACCGAGGCAGAGTACATAGCTGTCAGTGAAGCCGCCAAGGAAGCTGTCTGGATGAAGAAATTCATCACAGAGTTGGGAGTAGTTCCTGAGATTGAGAACCCGGTGCCACTCTATTGTGATAACACTGCAGCAGTTGCTCAAGCTAAGGAACCGAGAGCCCATCACAAGTCCAAGCACATTCTGAGACGCTTCCATCTTGTCCGAGAGATAATCGAAAGACAAGAAGTCTGCATCAATAGAGTGGATACAAAGAACAACATAGCAGACCCATTCACTAAGGCTCTACCACAGCGGGATTTTGATCGCCACCTCGATTGTATGGGGTTAAAGAATAAGAGCGATTGGCTTTAGTGCAAGTGGGAGATTGAAAGGATTATGCCCTATAAGCCAATATCTGTATCTCCCAGACCATTGTAAATTGACAAATTAATAAAGGCAATAATTTTTTCATCATTCGCTGTGTCATTATATGATGAACCCCATAGATTAGGGCTATGGTTGTAGGGCTATGATGAGATCATACCAGTGAGATCTAAAGGCCTTAAAACCCTAATCTAGAATATTCCTAGTCATAGGGACCCTGAGTTGGGGATCAGGGTTTCCGGTAAGACTGGCACATCCTATGTATGCTGAAAAGGGTGACTGCTCTCACAGTCACTTGTGTAGGACACTAATACAAGGATGTGGGTGCTCATTAGCGAATGAGTTCACTGAATAGATCCAGTTTGAGAACATCTAATGGAGCCTTAGCTACTTGTCAATAGATATTTCTCATAGTGGGAGTTGTACAAGTAGTCCTATGACCTGAGACTGCCATAATACCTTATGTACATGAACCCATGCTTTGGTTAAATCTCATTCATGACACTGGGTCATGCACAAGGTTGACGCTGGGTGTGGTGAATTGTATATGAAGGAAATGAGTAGGTCAACAAGGAATTGATCACTCCTAGTAGGAGGAGATTGCATCCAGCCAAATTAGGTCAGATGATAATTCAGGAAATCTTTGATCAAAGTACAGATATTAGAAATGATTTCTAATATCGAATTAATTGAATCATTAGTGTATGACTGAGCTGGGAATGAGTATAAACTGGATTTGACATGATTCCATATCCATAGTTATATTCGGGATGCAAGATGATTGAAGGATCGAATTGTACGGGAACTTTCCACTGAAGGGTAGTTTTGGAATTACACCAGAATTTCCATATCTTCCGGGTAGACATGACACGTTGCTAGACGTCAATCTTGTCTTGTGGGTTGATCAAGTTAAATGGTTTAATTGGATCACTAATTAGGAGGAGTCCTAATTGACTGACTCGAGTTAGCTCGATTTGACCTAAATCGATTAGAATGAGTTCTGATCAGATTAGGTCAACTTGCACTCGGACCCACTGCTGGCTAAGTATGAAACCCAATGGGTCACACACTTAGGATAGATAATCAAGGTTTTAATTTGGAATTAAATCTCGTTTGCAGATGAACACACTAGCATGTGTTGCAAACCATGGCTTCTACTTGAATCGGATTCGAGTTAGGGTTCCGATTTGGTCTTTTTTAGATCCAAATTCATTCCGGTTTGAATCTAATTGAAGATTCAACACATTGGGCTAATAGTAGGCTAGCAATTGGGCTAACCTAAGAGGCTAAACCCCTTTCCCACATCGCCTAAGTCCCTCCCTTTTTTTTTCCCACGCGCGCGCGCAAGGAGAAGAGTCCACGCGCGCGTGGACTCTTTCCAAGTCGCGTCTTTGCGTGAAAAGAAAGAAAAAAAAAAAGGGGCCGGTGTTTTTTTTGAAGAGGCGTGGAAGAGAGTCCACCTAGGCATGGACTCTCCAAAAAAAGGGAAAATACCGTGAAAAGAAAAGGAAAAACACCGAAGGGGCGCGACTCTTCTTTCTGCGCGCGCCCTTCTGTGTTTTTCGCGATCCTTCTTCGCGTCTTCCCATCCCAAAGGCCATGAGATTAATCCCAAGGGCCGTGAGATAAAGAGAGAAGACGTGAGAAGGGAGAGAGGGACGTGAGAGGATGATTAAAAGGTGAGAAGGTGCCTCTTTGTCGCCTATTTAAGGAGAAGACTTCACCATGAAAATTAATTCCAGATTTTCTACGGCGAAGCCTTACTTCTTTTTCCCTCTCCCTCTCCAGAAGACTGTTTCCCCCTCCTCTCTTTCCTCTTTGATTCCTTTACAGAGCCTAGGCTCTGTCGAATCTCAGAAAGGAAGGAGAGTCAGAGAGAGAAACTCTCCGACGGTAAAGGAAGAAGGCGCCCCTCCTTCCTTTCTTTCTTACATTAAGACAATCTTGTCTTAATTCTCTTCTCCCTCCAAGACAAGCCTTATCTCATTTTAGGACAAGGGCTTATTCTTAAGACCAGAGTGTCTTAAGGGGCCAAAGTTGCTAAAAGACTAGGAGAAGGGTAAGAAAGAAGGTTTAGTCCTAGTTTGGCCAGAGGAGTCCTAGCCAATAGCCCATATATCAAGTTCTTGGGGTAGAACTTGATTGGAAGGACCTCAATTAAGGAGTCACTGTCTTGATTATCTGCCCATGTGGATCACCATCGGAGGGCGGACAAGTGGATGCCTGGTGTGTTCAACAGGCTACTCAATTTGGAGTTTATTTCTGCATCAGACTGGAAATAGCGATCTGAGGTTAGTATTTAAAGTATGTTAAATTTGGACATACATGTAGTCACAGTTTTAATTGCTAATAAGGAGATTTTGGGATTAGGGTTCGGACCTGATTTCATAAAACTTTGAAATCCACACTTCCGCACTGGTTCCCGAACCCAACACCCAGGTATCCCATTCTTTTCTCCCATCTTCATGTCTCTTCTTGTTCCCCTCGTGACCTTGAGATTCATCCTAGCACCTCCAAGTATCGAGGAGGGCGTAGTGCCTTAGAGGTGAGAGGTCTCTTCGTTAGGATAAGCCCCAAGGTCCATGAGTTCCAGTCCCCTGTCTCCCATCCCCATCCTTCCTTCGTCACCTCCGCCAAGAAAACTGAAAATTAAAAGAGTCTGGCTATTTTAGGATTTTCGTGGTCGTCCTATCCTAGTCCCGGGAGGCTTCTTAGCCCTCCCACGATCCTTGGTATGCTTTAGGTTTATCCATTTCCAAATAACCCCAGGTTTCTTCGTGTCCGCCATCGCCACATCAAATTGGTATCAGAGCCAGCAGTGGACTAGGATTTGCTTCGTCGACAAACTCAACGGAGTCGAGTTCTTCGCGCTGCAGGAGAATGATGGGGAACCCGAAACCTATCTGGATTTTCTTTTAATTTATTCTAGTTTTTCTTATTTTTCTTATCCCTGCTATTCCAACTATCCCTTTTATTTCCATTTTATTCCAGGTTTATCCCCATTTTATTCCCAGCTTATTCCATCATCAACCTCCTCCCACCAGTTCATATTCTTTTCTAAAACCTAGCCGCCACCCCCTTCCCCCCCGCATCCGGGTTGTCCGACACCCAGCAGCCCCCGCCTGTCCGCCGCCGACACCCGCCGGCCCCCGCCCTCACCAGAGAAACTGACGCCGCCGCCCACGCCCGTGGGAAGACGAACGGATGGAGGAGGCATCCGTCCGCCCACCTGCGGTCGTGTCGCCCTGCGCTGCCACTAGCCTGCTGCCCGCCGCCATCCCCGCCGGCCCGGTCCGTCGCCGCCCACGCCCGTGGGAAGACGAACGGACATGGGAAGCGTACATCCGTCACGTGCGCCCGCGTGACGCCATCGCCGTGCCGCCCTACACCGCCACCGGCATGCTACCCGCCGCCGGCCCAGTCCGTCGCAGCCCACGCCCGTGGGAAGACGAACGGACGCGGGAGGCGTCCGTCTGTCCTGTGCGCCCGCGTGATGCCACCGCCGTGCCGCCCTGCACCGCCACCGGCCTGCTGGCCGCCGCCATCCTAGCTGCCCGCCGGCCCCCGCCCGGCCGCCGGTGGGGTCCGTCGCCGCCCACACCCATGGGAAGACGAATGAACACTAGTGCATTTAGTGCGGTCGTCCCACTCCTGCGCCGCCGTCCACACCTGGCCGCTGCCCCGCCGCCACCGCCCGCCGGCCGTGCTGCAGCCCGCCGCCCGCTGCCCCCCCCGGGCTGACCGGAGTTCGATTTTTTCCCTCCCTGCTCGGCCGAGAAGAAGGACTTGCACACCTCTCAAAGCATCCCAAGAAGCCTCAGCACGCTTCTTAAAGCAGTTGGAAGGAGGCTGTACGATTTTTGGAGCAGCACGACTTCCAGGGAGGGATTTCAAATTTTGAATAAATGGGATATATTTGGTAATTTTTTAATAAATATAATTTGGAAAATTTGGGATTTTGATTTTGAATTTGAATTCAAAATTAAGGGAGGATTTTAGGAAATTTTATTTTTAAATTTCAAAAGGGAATTGGGCATCTATAAATACCCATACTACTCTTATAATAAGGTAGTTGATGAAAATGAATTTTTAGAGTGTTTTTTTTCACTTGTGTGTAGTTTTGGGCAAAGGCCTGTTTGCCTTCGTCCTTCGGGACGTCGAGGGGTGTGAGGCCCCAACTTGCCTTCGTCCTTCGGGACGTCGAGGGGTGTGAGGCCCCAACTTGCCTTCGTCCTTCGGGATGTCGAGGGGTGTGAGGCCCTAGGTATCCCATTCTTTTCTCCCATCTTCATGTCTCTTCCTGTTCCCCTCGTGACCTTGAGATTCATCCTAGCGCCTCCAAGTATCGAGGAGGGCGTAATACCTTAGAGGTGAGAGGTCTCTTCGTTAGGATGAGCCCCAAGGTCCATGAGTTCCAGTCCCCTATCTCCCATCCCCATCCTTCCTTCGCCACCTCCGCCAAGAAAACTGAAAATCAAAAGAGTTTGGCTGTTTTAGGATTTTTGGGGTCATCCTATCCTAGTCCCGGGAGGCTTCTTAGCCCTCCTACAATCCTTGGTATGCTTTAGGTTTTTCCATTTCCAAATAACCCCAGGTTTCTTCGTGTCCGCCATCGCCACATCACTAATTAAATCATGAATGACTTCCTTGGCCAAGTCTCTATTGTGTGTGACCCATTAGGTTCCACATGTAGCCAGTAGTAGGTTTAGGTTTGAACCGATTCGATCCGATCGAACCTGATTGACCTAATTAGGTCAAATTTGCTCACCTAATTGTCTAATTCGAATCACACATCGAATTGACTTATGAAACTAAACCAATTGGTTCATGAAAATCTACATGACAAGACTGACATCTAGCAACGTGTCATGCCTACCCGGAAGATGAGAAATTTGGTAGAAAATACCAAAATGCCCTTCAGTAGTAAGTTACCGTGCAATTCAATCATTTGATCTCCCATTATCCCAATTAAGTGATAGGTAAGGATATATGTCAAATCCTAACACTTAATCATATCGAATCTCAGCTCAATCATGAGGACTCAACTGATGACTGATTAGATTCCACTAATCTCATCTTGCTTTGATCAAAGGCTCCTTGAGTCTCTCATCGAAGAGATTGCATGGGATAACAATTCCTCTTACCAGGAATGATCGATTTCTTGTTGGTCCACTCACATCCTTCGTACACCTTCCACCATATCCACAACACCCCGTACATGCCGCAATGGCATTAATAAGTATGAACCAAAGTATGGCTTAGTATGCAAAAGGAACCATGGTGACCTCAGGTCTAAAGATCACATGCACAACTTCTACTGATACGGGACAAAAAAATGATGTAACCTGGTTATTTGGAAAATAGGGAAACAACTAAACAAACTAGGACCGTGTGAGGGCTAAGAAGCCTCCCGGGACTAGGGTATACTAACACTAAAATTCTAAGACAGCTGATCTCTTTTGTTTTCAATTTTTCTGGGTGGATGTGGAGAAGGAAGGATGAAGATGGGGGACCGGGAAGTGAAACTCATGGCCCTGAGACTCACTCTAGTGAGGGACGCACACAGAAAGTCAGGGGTCAAAGCCTAAAGCTACCCTCCCGAGGGATCACAGCACCAGCTACCCTGAGCATAAAGCTACCCTCCCGAAGGGGTCAAGCACCAGCTACCCAGAGCTCTCATCGAACCCATAATGCACACAGCAGGGCTCTCACATAGATGCGCTAGGATGACTCTCAAAGGACACGAGGGGATAAGGAAGACAAGATAGGGGATAACTAGGGTGCTCATCGAACCCATAATGTACACAGCAGGGAACGCCTCACATCCCTCATCGAACCCATAATGCACACAGCAGGGAACAAGGAAAACGGGCCTCAGCCCAGAACCAGAACCGAAACCAACCCAAAAATCTATATCAAATCTCTCTATTTATTATAGGAGAGAGGGGGCCTTTATATAGGAAAACCAAAACCCTCAGTTTCTTAACCTCTAAGAAAACTAAAAAAGGAAAATAAATTATATCAAAATTCATGTTGCATCAAAAGTGGTGCTGATCTGCTCTGAGAAGCATGTCGGCTTGATGATCTGCTCCAGAAAGTGTGCTGCTCTGAAATTTGGGTTTCTCTGTAATCCGTGCAAACTCCTCACACGACCGTGTGGAGGATGGATCGCCAAAAGGAGCACATGGTCAATGACCAGGAAGCAGGCAACGGACGGGGCCGGAGGACGGCGAGCGACGGACGGGGCCGGAGGACGGCGAGCGGCGAACGGCTGGCGGCGGGCCATAGACGAAGCAGCACAGGGACTGACACAGCATGCCCAGCGTGCCGTTTGGTCTCCCACAGCCGTGGGAGACCTCCTGGGTGCCGGTGCGGCCGGTGGATGGCGGGGGAGGCCATGGACAGCGGGAAGGTGGCGGGCGGACAGGCGGGCGGCGGTGGTGGCGTCAAGCGATGGACGGCGGCGTCACACGGCCGCACGCGGGCGGACAAACGCCTCCCGCGTCCATTCATCTTTCCATCGGTGTGGGCGGTGGCGAACCCCACCGGCGGCCGGGCGAGGGCCGGCGGGCGGCGGGAACGGCGGGGCAGCAAGCCGGTGGCGGCGACGGCCGTGGAATGCGGCTAGCAGACGCCTCCGCATCCGTTTGTCTTCCCATGGTGTGATTGGGCGGCGGCAGCGGCTTCTGCGGCGAGGGCGGGGGCTGGCGAATGTCGGCAACGGTCCGGCGGGGGCTGCCGGGGGTTGGGCGGCCCCGATCCGCGGCCAGAGGGGGCGGAGGCTAGGGTTTGGGCGTTAAAAAAAATTCACGGGAGAGGATGGAATAGTGTAGGAATAGATCGGGATAAGATTGGAATAAAGGTGGAATAGCAAGAATAGGTGGAATAGCGGGAATAAGAAAAATAAACAAAATCTAAGAAAATAAGAGAAAAAATGAAAAATACCCTGACCTGCCCTGGATCCCCATCATTCTCCTCGATCACGAAGAACTCGACTCTGTCGAGTTCAGAAAATGGAGCACACCCTAATCCACAACTAGCTCTGATACCAAAATTGATGCGGGATGAAAAAACGATGTAACCTGGTTATTTAGAAAACCGGGAAACAACTAAACAAACTAGGACTGTGGGAGGGCTAAGAAGCCTCCCGGGACTAGGGCATACTGACACTAAAATCCTAAGATAGCTGATCTCTTTTGTTTTCAATTTTTCTGGGTAGATGTGGCGAAGGAAGGATGAAGATGGGGGACAGGGAAGTGGAACTCATGGCCCTGAGACTCACTCAAGCGGGAGACGCACATAGAAAGTCAGGGGTCAAAATCTAAAGCTACCCTCCCAAGGGATCACAGCACCAGCTACACTGAGCATAAAGCTACCCTCCCGAAGGGGTCACAGCACCAGCTACCCAGAGCTCTCATCGAACCCATAATGCACACAGCAGGGCTCTCACATAGATGCACTAGGATGACTCTCGAAGGACACGAGGGGATAAGGAAGACGAGATAGGGGATAACTAGGGTGCTCATCAAACCCATAATGCACACAACAGGGAATGCCTCACACCCCTCATCGAACCCATAATGCACATAGCAGGGAACGAAGGAAAACGGGCCTCAGCCCAGAACCAGAACCGGAACCAACCCAAAAATCTATGTCAAATCTCTCTTTTTATTACAGGGGAGAGGGGGCCTTTATATAGAAAAACCAAAACCCTCAGTTTCTTAGCCTCTAAGAAAACTAAAAAAGGAAAATAAATTACATCAAAATTTGTGTTGCATCAAAAGTGGTGCTGATCTGCTCTGAGGAGCACGTCGGCTTGACGATCTGCTCCAGAAAGTGTGCTGCTCTGAAATTTGGGCTACTCTGGAATCCGTGCAAACTCCTCACACGACCGTGCGAAGGATGGATCGCCTGACGGAGCACATGGTCGGTGACCAGGAAGCAGGCAACGGATGGGGCCGGCGGACGGTGAGCGATAGACGGCTAGCAGCGGGCCGCAGGCGAGGCGGCACAGGGACTAGCACGACATGCCCAGCGTGCCATTTGGTCTCCCACAGCCGTGGGAGACGTCCTGGGCGCCGGCACGGCCGATGGACGGCGGGGGAGGCCGTGGACGGCGGGAAGGTGGCCAGCGGACAGGCGGGCGGTGGTGGACGGTGACGTCACATGGCCGCACACGGGCGGACGGATGCCTCCCACGTCCGTTCGTCTTCCCAAGGGTTTGGGCGATGGCGGACCCCACCGGCGACCGGGCGAGGGCCGGCGGGCGACGGGAACGGCGGCAGCGGCGGTCGTGGGCCGTGGCGAGCGGATGCCTCCACGTCCATTCATCTTCTAACGATAATTGGGCGGCGACATTGGCTTCTCCGGCGAGGGCGGGGGCCGGCGAACGTCGGCGACAATCCGACGGGGCCGGCCGGGGGTCGGGCGGCCCGGATCTAGGGCTGGAGGGGGCGGAGGCTAGGGTTTGGGCATTAAAAAAAATTCACGGGAGAGGATGGAATAGTGTAGGAATAGATCGAGAATAAGATTGGAATAAAGGTGGAATAGCAGGAATAGGTGGAATAGCAGGAATAGGAAAAATAAAAAAATCTAAGAAAATAAGAGAAAAATAAAAAAATACCTGGACCTGCCATGGATCCCCATCATTGGACTTCTCCCATGTCCATTCATCTCCCCACAGGTATGGGCGGTGCGGACCCCACTGGCGGCCGGGCGAGGGCCAGCGGGCGGTGGGAATGGCGGCAGCGGCCGTGGGCCGCGACAAGTGGACGCCTCCACGTCCGTTCATCTTTTCATGATGATTGGGCGATGGCAGCGGCTTCTCCAGCGAGGGCGGGGGCCGGCGATCGTCGGCAGCTGTTCGGCGGGGGCGGCCGGGGGTCGGGCTGCCCGGATCTGGGGCCAGAGGGGGTGGAGGCTAGGGTTTGGGCATTAAAAAAAATTCATGGGAGAGGATGGAATAGTGTAGGAATAGATCGGGAATAAGATTGGAATAAAGGTGGAATAGAAGGAATAGGTGGAATAGCGGGAATAGGAAAAATAAAAAAAATCTAAGAAAATAAGAGAAAAATAGAAAAATACCCGGACCTTCCCTGGATCCCCATCATCTACTCTAGGATCTATCTTTTGACAAGTAGTAAGACTTCCATAAGATAATCCCGATGCGGATCAGTTCAATGTACTCATACCCTGATGAGCACCCTTATCCTTGATTAGTATCTCTATACAAGTGGTTGTGAGATCAACCACCCTCATCAACTGAGCATACATAGGATAAGCATTTCTTTCTGTATTCATCGATCCCCGAATCGATGGTCCAATGACTAGGAACATTTTAGATTATGATTTATAGGAATTAGGTCTCACTGTTATAAACTCCTTCATAACCTTAACTCCATTGCCCTAATTTATGCGGTTCATCATAATCAAAAAGAAAATATGACACAGCAGTATATAATGAATCAAATGCCTTTATTAATATAAAAGTATGTCATACATAAGCTGGAAGTTTACAAAAAGGCCCTCATAATGATTGGCTCTTAGGGCACTTTTCTATCAGTATCCAATACACATGAATTAGAAATGGAAGCACTCAATGATAAATTAGTTTGTATCATGTACAAACCTTTAGATGCTCTACTTACATTTGACTTCACTTGCAAGATATGTCTTGCAATTCTTTTTCCAATGCCCCTTCTTACCGCAATGGAAACATGCTCCATTATTAACTGCCATCTTGACTTTCTTCTTCTTCTGGATGCTCTTTTTAGGGTTGAACTTTCTTTTCAAACCCTTTCTATTTACCTGTTTCTTCTTCCCATCAATGAGAAGAAGATGAGGCTTATCACCTTTTGAGTGGCTCTCTGCTTGAAAGAAAGGGTGCAGGTGGTTTGACATAAACCTACACTAGGAATGCAAACAAGGCACGGGAGCACAGGGGATTTTAAAAACAATTTTAAAATCCGCGCAGCAGAAAACTGCACCACCCAGAACCTAATCTATTCAAGTTGCATGTATTAAAAATAGGCATGTAACAAGGCATATATTATTTGTAAAATATATAAATAAATGCATCTATTTATTCATGATTAAAATAAAATTTTTCATACCTTTATTCCACCTGGAATAACTCTGGGATAAACCTGGAATTGGCTGGAATAGCTGGAATAAATCTATTCCAGCCTTCTTCCTCCTTGGACCGTGGGATGCTCTGTTTTTGGCTTTCAAAACAGCGATCAAACACCACCTTCCGGACCTCCGTTTGCTCCCAAATCGTAGCAGCGGCAAGGTGGAGAAGTCTACTGCAATCTCCAACAAAAAACTGCAATCAAAACAAGCTAAAACAGGTGTAGAAAATTCCCAAAAATCTACTGCTTAAAAATACTGCAGAACTGGACAGCAGCCTTTTGCTTCGCGTTTGGAGCTGTTGCGGGTGATCTGGCTCACGTGGCTTGCTCCCAGGAGTAGAAGGGTACTCCCTCTAGAGGGGAGACATGCCCTGGGCTCTCCGATCCACCTTCTCGCACGGTGCTAACCGCTAGAAGGGAGAAGCACGGTCACAGGTTTCTTTGCTGCAGTGCAGAAATTGAACACTAGAAACAATGGGAAAAGAGTTTGTTTTCTCTCCCTCACACCCTCCAAATCCCAGCCTAACAAGTACCCAATGGGTAGAAAGGGAACAAGCTCTCAGCCTCTCAAAGGGAAGAACACACACACTACTTGTTTTCTTCTTCACATGATGTTTCTATCAGGCTAAAATAGGGGCGCTGAAAGTTGTTAATATAGGCTGCTGGGAGAGGGAGGGGAAAAGGCTAGAAACGAGGAGGACACAGCAGCCGCCAATCTCATTTAACCAGCAGTAAACAAGAGTTAAAAGCAGTAGGTAGAGGGAGGAGAAGAGACGCTCACCCGGCGTCGATTGGCCTTCCAACCGGATGCTTGGAATTCCAACGAATCACCATGTAAAACGGCTGGGAGGAAAATAATCACCGGTTCAAAAGAAACCAGTCCAATCCCAATTAGGTTCAATCCCAATAAACCTCTTGGTTCAATCCAATTGAACCGGTTCAAACCCAATGAAAAATTGGTTCAAGGGATTAAAATTGGTTCACAACCAATTGAAGGCCGAAACGAACTCCTAATCGGTTCAAAACTGATTCAGAAAAATCCTAGCGTAGTGCTGGTCAACCCGGAACAATTTCCGGTTGACACAGACAAGGGCAAGATGGGAAAATGAGTGCTCAAAAAAAATACTGTGACCATAAAATCGAGATGATTTCCAATCGTAATCGGTATCCGGATCAGAGAGTTATCCTCTGAGGCGTGTGACCTCATAGGTTCGAACCAAAATGGTAGCACTAGAACAATTCTAGTACCAGCACAGGAAACCATCTAGCAATGGGTCCTGACGTCCGGATAGGTCAAAGATGCAGGAGCAAACTATCGAACCTCTGGCATATGGTTTCCGTATAATTCATCCCTTTGACCTCTAATGCTCAGGACGATTGTGATTGGGCTGCCAACCCAGACAGAGTCAGTCCACTACGTGTCTCAACCTCGCAAGCCCAGTGACTCTTCACTAGGGCTACCCCGGCCGAGGATTTGCTAAATTGAGATACGGCGAGACATTCAATCCAAACTGTTTGGACAGGTCAATTCTATCTTGGTCCATCATTGCTCCACAAGTACTTTCCTGTACCCAGAAACCTTCCATCACCGAATTAAAAATCCGGGTAGTCCGGCACCAAAGCACAGGGAGTTGCTTGCAAGCTACCGTGATGACCTCAGGTCAGAGGGACACATATACCCATATCCAATCATGAGTTTTCCTTTGGCAGAAAGGGGCTGCACGGAGTCACGTTTAATAAAATATCACATATCCCATTTGCAGATCACATCAGTGTCACCACACTCATTTGGTCAAAAGGATAACCAAATGATGTGAACTACAATAACCTATACTTGATATATTGCCGTCCAGTACAATATATCCTTTGGTTGTGAACAGGATTTAAGGACCACTCGATACATCCTCTCTGTATCGAAGTCAGTGTAGTCCTAAGGACTTCATCACATGGAAAGAGTTCATTTCAGGGAAATTTAGTATATGATGAGCTGCCAAAAATAATATTTTATTAATTCATAAAAATAATACAATACTTTAGCACAACCGCCCATAACCCCGGCGATTGGCTTTGGGACACAATTCCCAACACTGCTGTCTTTAACATATTCAGCAGCTTAGGCAAAGATATGTTCAGTTTGTTCATGTGATAATTAAGAACAAACTGAGAGTAGGAATCTGGAAGTGATTATAAGATCAAATCCTGATTAAGTTCACCATCCATTACAAACCCTAATTGACCTAATCGGGTGATTAAGTCAATCATTTTTAATACATGGGTTTGTACAGATGAACCCTCACTCATCTGTGCATGGAACAACTGCTTCGATATCTCATATCGAGCAACCCTGCTTTGCTCTTCATATACCTCCTTTAAGTTGAGCAATATGGATTGAGATTCCATACCTTCATGTTGCCTCTGGAGCTCGTTGCTCATCGAGGCTAACATGATGCACCTGACAGTTGTACTGTCATTTTGCCATATTTTGTGTGTGGCAATTTCCTCCTCAATGCATCTTCTCCGATCAGCTCCGAGTCCGGAGAATCCAGAATATAAGAAAGTTTTTCCTGAGTAAAAACTATTCTCAGGTTCCTTAACTAGTCCACATAATTGGGACCAGTTAACTTGTTGGCATCTAAAATTCCCCGCAGTGACAAATTTGAAGCCATTATAAAAATCCTATATTTAATTAAGAACAATATCAGCAGACCACTCAAGATGACATTCATAACTAGATGAGGACTTTATATCTAATTATGTCTCCCACTATTTTATTCAAATATCATAACCCTTAATCTATGGTAAGCGAGAAACCTTACTGGTTTCTTTAATGGGGTTGAGATCCCAATTCCTCATGAGTGCCAAATGTTACACAACAAACACTCATGAGTTCAAATGTAGGACTTCCTTTCCAATTGCAACTCATGCAATTCTCAACAAATAAACTGCCTCTAAGATGCTTATAGTTATGTGTTATACAACAAACTATAATGTCTTAGTTTAGTCAGACCCTTCATTTCTATATAGCCATGATGGAATAATGTTGCCCTTGTATTACACAACAAAGCAATAGTTTCCAACCATGCCATAAAGAACTAAGTGCACTAAGACAAATTTTATATCAAACCCTAGAGTAGGCCTTGTATTACACAACAAACCTACTACAGTTTTAATATTAATTTGGCTTAGCATGAAGGAAGGCCAATTATAGTATACTCAATCAATTAGCATTTCCAAGTTAAGGTTTAGATATGACCAAATTGGCTAGGTAAGTGGAACGGGTGAGGGGGTCCCCCTGTTGCTTTTCTTAGACTCCAATTGATTTGGCCAGCTCAAACAATAGAACCAATTAAAAATCTCATTCCCTTTACCTTCCCAGAACCACTTGCCTAGACACCAACTGGCTGATCAAACCCTAATCAGTTTTGCATCATGATTGAGTTTATACTATGACTAAATATATTTTTATGAGGGCTTTGATGGTCTCATACACATCCTAAATAATCATGTTATTATTGTTCATAACAACAAGTATAAACAAATGCATATCAATCTAGCATATGCAAAAATATGATTATCCATCAAGCATATTTATCTTAATATGCAAAACATAGCATGATTTTATAATCCTCCGTTCACTTCACTTATTCATGGGATATGGCCATAGCGGCATCCCTACATGCCATAGGAGACCCCATTGAATGGAAAGAGAGGGCCTTTAAACCCTACTTTACCCCTATGACCTGACGGCCATGGTGACTAACCTAATCCAAAGTAGTTACTAGGATAAGACATGTTATTAAGATGCATTTGATTAGCAATATGCATAATATCATATTGAAAACAATAACATGCTCTTTTCATGATAATATTTACTATCATACATAGATTAGGATTTAAGAATAATAGCCCCTAATCCAAATGGCAAACATCATGTTATGATTATTTTTCATAACCATACAACATTCCACTG
The DNA here is from genome assembly GCA_021397845.1 of Areca catechu. Lineage (NCBI taxonomy): Eukaryota > Viridiplantae > Streptophyta > Magnoliopsida > Arecales > Arecaceae > Areca > Areca catechu. The sequence goes on along the minus strand of CM038044.1, from coordinate 72,493,394 downwards.
AACCCTAAGTAATGGCATGCATACAAAAACTATGATCAAACTAGCTATCTAACAAGCATTTGATCATACAAATGACAATTAATTGAATGAATTAAAGGTTGCTCTCATACCACTGATGGCTTTTTTAAGGGTCATCTTGCATGTATGATGAATAGGATTTCAAAATTTGCACAAAGAAAAACCCTTATTGGCTAGAAACCCTAATCCCAAGATCCCCTCATTAATATACAACTAATATATCACTAATATGGTTCATGAAAAATACCTGAAACATTGTTTTCCACTTCTTTGCACTAGGCTCACAAGTGCAAGCCCTCCAACGGTGATCCACACAGGAATTGACCCAAGGAAGAACTCCTACTTCAGTTGCTTGCTTGACTAGGACTCCTCTTGACGGCCTTTTGGACTTTGACCTTTGTAGGACACCCTATCCTTTTGTAAAGTACTCTGAAAGCTTTCCAAAACCACTCTTGGATTTGGGATTGCCCTCCTATAGGACACTCTAGGCTTATGTCTTAAATCCTAAGACTTGTCCTAGTAAGAACAACTTTGTCTTAAAGAGACAAGGTTTGTCTTAAGGAGGAGGGAGGAAGGTAAAACACTCAGAATAAAAACTACGATGGAACTCTTCTGAAAAATAAAACACCACCCCTATTTATAATGTTAAGAGGAGCATGTGATATGTCCAGCCATCAACTTATTAGATATGCTTTTTTAAGACCAAAGAGAAGTTATCTGGCTTGAGAAGTCATATCCAATAAGTTGATTCACGCACCAAGGCTCATATCCGCATCCCTTCTCATTCCTAGATGATTTCTGACTTGACACATGGAAAGTACCAGTCCCTGGGAAGCCAAAAGGTGCTTCTTCAATCTCTAAGCATTGGGAATTTGAAGAGTCCTAATAGCAGAAGGATACTGCTTCAGACCGCGTGCCAAATGAAGAGACGCTTCTCTTCATGCGCACGTTCTCTTTCCAAGCCTTTTCTTGCCAATTTAAAATGTGTTGACCGGTGAAGAATAATACTAAGAGGCATGGGGATATGTGCCAAGAGAGTCCCAGATGATTCAGCCAATGTGATTCATCTACAGAAGGACTCTTGGTCCTTTCTATGATTCATTCCTTGGCACGCGCACATATGCACCCAAGGAGTCCATGCCGACTTGGACTCTAGTCCAAGTGGCATTCCATGTCCAATTAAATCAGGATAAAACCTGATAAAGGTTGTCTTAATCTAGACATAACCCAATTTGAGTCTCTCTTAAATTGGTTAATCAAATTAGCAAGCAACTAGACCCAAATCGACTTGGGTTAGGAATTAAGTTAGCATACACATGCTAGTGTGCAATCTAGCTAACCAATTAGGATCCCATGACCCTAATTAAATTATGAATGACTTTCTTGATCAACTTCCTAACATGTGTGACCTTTTGGGTTCCACATCTAGCCAGCAAAAGATTTTGGTTTAGCCGATTCGAACCAATCGAACCCGATTGATCTAATTAGGTCAAATTGAGCTGACCTAAATTGCCAATTCAATCTATCCATCGAATTGACTCATGAAACCAATCCAATTGGTTCATGAATACCTACAAGACATGATTGACATATAGCAACATGTCATGCTTATCCGAAAGATGTGAAATTTGATCGAAAGTATCAAAATACCCTTCAGTAGAAAGTTACCATGCAATTCAATCTTTCGATCTCCCATTATCTCGATTAAGTGATGGGTATGAATAAATGTCAAACCTAGCACTTAGTTATTTTGAATCTCTATTCGATAATGAAGACTCAACTGATGACTGATTAGAAACCACTTCTAATCTCATCCTACTTTGATCAAAAACTCCTTGAGTCATCAATCGAAGAGACCATTTTGGATAACAATTCCTCTTACCAGGAATGATCGATTCCTTGTTGGTCTACTCATATCCTTCGTACACCTTCCACCATATCCGAGAACACCCTGTACATGACTTAATGTCATGAATGAGTATGAACCAAAACATGGCTTAGTGTGCACAAGGAACCATGGTGACCTCAGGTCTAAAGATCACATGTACAACTCCTACTTTGAGATCTATCTTTTCAAAAGTAGTAAGACCTCCATAAGATAGTCCTAGTGCGGATCAGTTCAGTGAACTTATACCCTAATGAGCACCCTTATCCTTGTATTAGTATCTCTACATAAGTGGCTGTGAGATCAACCACCCTCTTATCAGAGCATACATAGAATAAGCTAGTCTTTTCGGACTTATCAATCCCCGAACCAAAGGTCTATCGACTAGGAACATTATAGCTAAGGGTTTATAGGAACTTAGGTCTCACTGTCATGATATCCATTATAACCATAAATCCATTTGCTATAACCTATGGAGTTCATCATAATCTTTAAATAAGACACAACAATATGATGGAACAATATGCCTTTATTAATATCATACAGGAGTTGGAAGATTACAAAAATGTCCTTTACATAAGATTTGCTTTTAGGGTACTTTCCTTTCAATTCATTTGGGCCTGGTGACTCTCCTGATCTGATGATCATCCTCTTGAACTTGACTTGAATGAAAACCAAAATTTATAAGACTCATATGACTAGATTGAAACTCACAAGACTCTTGACTTAGTGAACCCAATCAGGTCTCTTCTGAGGTCCCGGCTCTTTGGGGCTTGTTGACCAAGCGAAACCTCATCGATGCTAGGGTCAGCCAGGCCCAACCTCGGGGTAAGGCTTGATGTCGGGCTCCTTTTTCTTCCAAGTTGATCCAGCTTCAACAAGGGAGTAATCAATCTCTTTTGTTTTGCAAGGATGAAGTTCACCATGGACAAGCTCCTCAACATGTCCAAGGAGAGGGCTGCCTCCACAGGGCCCAAATGAGAGCCTACGAAGAAGGCCTGGGAGTAGCTAAGGTGGAGGCCTGGTGAGGAGCCCACCAAAAGGGGGCCTACTGCTGCATCGGCTGCACCTGGGCCAGTGTTCTAGCCTCCAGCCCGCAAGCCTAGGAGTGAGCCCAGACCTGTGGAGGGGGCCATGCCAACAACCCCGACAGCACCTCCATGAATTGAAGCTCCATCCCAGATGGAGGTGGTGGAGGTGGCGAAAGACACCACCACAAAAAGACCTGCCCCACCGCTCGAAGGGAGGGCCACCAGTGGCCAGCGTACTACCACTGCGCCTCCACCAGCGGCCACTCCAGAGTCCTTGGAGCTGTCAATGATGTCGAAGCCAAGGATGAAGAAGGTGTCCCTCTACCTGCCCCAGGATGCAAGGCTGATGAGGGACGGGATGTTGGCGAAGGAGATCCTTAATGCCCTCATCCAGCCACAAGACCGCCAAGAGAAGAGTGGCTGGCAGCTGGTGGATGCTTTCACTGGGATGTTTCCATAGCTTCTTTTGGTAAGTCATCTTCTTCATTGCTTCATTTTCCTCTTCTGCCCATGGAGGTA